>OY743169.1:6095013-7478013 GCA_963555705.1 Ligustrum vulgare | reverse complement strand
TGTCATCCATTGTCATATAGATTTAGGTTTATTTGATTATGGAGCCTATTACATCTATGAAAAAGTTATCTCGGTTGTGAAAATATTGAAGGCCTCACAAATCCAAGTTGTCACATCCAAAGTTTGTTTTTTGAAGAAATAGGTCGATCGTTAGTTGATCCTTCCTTTATATTCTTTCTCTCCATATATCCCATCCTCGTATCTCAAATCTTACATTTAATTGAAAGTCAACCCATGAATGAAGTTTGAAAAATGAAAATTTTCCTTTTTATTACGTATTTGACCAAGTTTCTCATTTTTTTACATTATTTACTCTGAATGATAAACAAGTACATTACATAGTTTTCTACTTCCATAATTTTTGAGCAATTGTTTTGTGAAAACAAATCATATTTTCTGCGCTTCGATTCACACTACATGAAAATGTGTGTAGTTAAAGGAATTGAATTGGTCCTAACTAGTCAGTGTCAGTCTGATTCCGCCATTTGATCTTTGATTCTACATGTAAAATACCCCATCAAGAACAATTCAATTCAATTCTCCTCAGAATCCTATAATGCATTGATTCCATGACGATGTGTGTGCCACGCCACCTGCTATTTCTTATGATTTATTTTTTAGACTTTTGATGCTTGATGAGGGATACTGACGGAGGATGCTTGTGAGTTGATAACAAATAATAAGGAACCAGAAGAGAAAGTGGGTCCAAGAAGAGAAGAAAAAGTGGAGAGTTTGCAAAGACAGTCAATGTTTATTAATTAAACTTTACATATAAAATCCTATCTAAATTGTATTTCTATCTTTATCTCTATTCTTGACCTCCATCATGTACTTTAGAGACGCTCCTTAGGCAAGTGTCCAAGGAGCTACATGCCATATGTCGTCTCATCTATTAAAAAATACAAAAAGCTCCGATAGAATATGTTAATGTAAATTTTTAAAGAATTTAAATTATTGCGTCGTGACGTTTTCATGATCTATATTTTGAAAAATTACGTCTTGGCATGTCCGAGTCACGTGTTTGAGCTTAAAAGTTATTTTATGATCTTTACTTCTTTGATAATGATTTCATAATCATGTTTTATTTATTTCTCAATCTTCAAGTTCTTTCATCATTTGTCACGTGATTGATTATTGTCTTTTTAGATTTGTTTATGAAGTAAATTTTTTCTCTTTTTCTTCATAGGTTACCTAAAGAGTCATCTTATATTATTAGGCAGTATTTTCACAAAGAAGGAAAGTGGACCATTTGGAAATTTGTTTGCTCTACCAACCTAAAGGTCGTGGTTTCAAAGCACGTGTAGGGCATTTTGGTTTCAGTTTTTTTTTTTTTTTTTTTTGCTTTGTAAAAGCCATCTGGTTTGAGTTACCCAGCCAGTGTAGGTTTTGATGGTGCATATGCAAATTATCCATCTAAGCAACAAAACTGATATTGTAGGCGGATGACTGGTTTCCAGACCAGTCCAATTTTAATAATTATGGTCATGGAGTCCTGCCTAGCTTTTCTTGGTAGAATATACGATAGGTTTAGCTACTTGTAACCTTAATTGTCTTTTATTTGTCAAAGCTCTGTTATACCGTTTGATTCTGTTTTCAAGTTCCAAGTATGTTTCTAACACTTCCTTGCATTTCAAGGCTTCAAAAAACCAGACTGGAAGAAAAAGGAAACAAGCTGTATCATCTTCAGGACCTGCCAATAGCTCCGGAACTGCAAACACAGCAGTGCCATCTCCAGGTTCCCAGCCTTCAACACCCTCAACTCATACGCCCGGAGATGGGATGCAAATGCCTGCTTTGCCACATACTGGCAGTACTCAGAAGCCTCTTATGATGTTTGGAGCTGACAATGCTGGTACTCTTACATCATCAAATCAATTGGTGAGAATAAACTTTATCTTTTTGTCTTGATAGATAGAACTTCTATTTAATTGTATAAAGTTTTCATTGGCATTTATTTTGGCAGTGGGACGATAAAGATCTTGTGCAACCTGATATGGTGGATCGCTTTGTGGATGATGTTGAAGATAATGTTGAGTCTTTTTTGTCTCATGATGATGGAGACCCCCGAGAAGCAGTTGGTCGTTGCATAGATGTTAGCAAAGGTAAGTAAGATGCTAACCTCTTTAACTAGCGTAATGCTGTATAGAAAATTTCTGGAGTTCTATGCTTTTAAGCACTATGGAGATTATTCATCCCATTTCGAAAGTATTTTAATGTGTTCTAAAGAATCTTCTTGAAAGATCATTGATTAGCAATGGTGTTTTTGCAGAGTTACAATTTCATTTTTATTATTTTTTTCCCAGAAAAACTTGCATAATTTCTTCCTTTTTATTCTACTTATTATGTTGTTAAGATTATTTTCAGCTGTTGCCTTTTGAATTTGTAAAGCATGTGGATGATTTCCTTGCATGGATGCTTCGTTTTCAATCTTCATCCAGTATCTATATGGAATATAATATATAATGTAAGCTGAAAGCATAAGATCACGACATCTACACAGGAAAAAGGAATCTATGAATCTTTTTCCCCACTTTGCATTCATGATAGATCTTAGCCTCAGCCTGTGAGGATTCCCATTTCCCAGTCCCCATTCAATGACTTCTCGACGGATGATGATTTTAGGTTTGATTTAAATTAGTTTTTTCTCATAGTTCCATGTGTGATTTCACTTGAAAACCACAAACATGATAATATCTTTCAGGAATTTCTCCCAAGTGAGAGGCTTCGAAAATAATTGAATCAATTTTGTGTCCCATTTATTCTGATTGGCTGCCAATGATCTTCAGGGTTCACATTCACAGACGTGAATTCTGTTCGTGCCAGCACTAACAAAGTTGCATGTTGCCACTTCTCATCAGATGGAAAGCTGCTTGCTACTGGCGGCCATGACAAAAAAGTGAGTATCAAAGTGGATAGACAATTATTTCCATTTAAGAGAACAAGTATTATTTTGAGCATCTTTGGCTAAGCTTTTAGTAACATTTTTTTCCCAACTATTTGTTGAGAGTTTTTAGAAGTTACTCTTGTTTCTAGATTGTCGAGTTCAAAAATTCACTTTTTTACGTCTCTCTTTACTTTTGGAGAAGTACTTTTTAGTTTTTCTTGAGCTTAGCCAACCATGCTTTCAATATCTAATTATGCGGTTCTAGACTTAACGATGAGCATTGTTGAATTTGCTAACTCATGCCTGTAATAACAATTGGTGCAGGGTGTTTTGTGGTATACTGATAATTTGAAGCAAAAAACTACACTCGAAGAACACTCGTCGTTTATTACTGATGTTCGCTTTAGTCCAAGCATGGCACGTCTTGCAACGTCATCTTTTGACAAAACTGTCAGAGTTTGGGACGCCGACAATGTTAGTTATAATTTATATAATTGTTCTTCTCCTTAGCAAACTTCCATTTTCCTCTACCAGATATTTTCTGCTCGTTAATGTTGTCATCGTATCCTATTTGGAAAAACATTTTTCATTCTGAATAAGGACATTCATTAAGAATGTCTTTCTATGCAAATGGCATCAATCAACGTGAGTATGATACTCATTTCATTTTTTTTACATATATTTTATTCTTTTTAAAAAATACATTTTTCCTGGTTAAATTCTTTTTCTCATGATAAGTGTTGTTTGTCTGAAATTGAATATTGCTTCTTATTGCTTTTGACATGGGAATCAAAGAGAGATAACATCCTCTTTCCTGTATATCATGAATCGATGGACAGACTGTGGACTTCTCCCAGACATTTAAATTGGTAATATGCAATGACGTTAGCTTACCCTTAATGTTGATTTGTATTGCAGCCGGGCTATTCACTTCGTACCTTTACTGGACATTCCTCCGGAGTAATGTCACTGGATTTTCATCCTAACAAAGAAGATCTCATCTGCTCATGTGACAGTGATGGTGAGATACGATTCTGGAGTATTAACAATGGTAGTTGTACAAGAGTTTCCAAGGTAAAAATTAAAAACCACCAGAAACTTTCACCATGTTCTGCTCTCTGTTTTCCCTTTACTTTTTCTTCCCCCCTGCGTCCCCGTCCCCATTAGTTAGTTGTTTAGGCATTTAATTTATTTTATATTTCCCAATTCGGTTAATTTAGGGTGGCACTGCCCAAGTCAGATTCCAACCTCGTCTGGGAAGATATCTTGCTGCAGCTGCTGAAAATGTTGTATCTATATTGGAAGCGGAGACCCTGACTTTTCGACATTCATTGAAGGTCAGTTCCCCCTGAGCCTGGTGCAGGGCAATGATATTTTGGAATGTTGATAATTTGATTGAGTTTGAAAGCAAGCATTTGACGTAAAGCTGGACATGTACCCAGCAAGTAATAATTGAATACGGCTGTTAGAGAAAATCAAATGCATACTATGAATTTTTGTTTATTTAAGATTATTTATATGATCTTTTCAAGGCAAAAAATAATGTTCTAGTGCAAGTTAATTAGCATCTGAAAATGTGAAGTAAAGCCTAATAGAATTATTTCTGATCCTGAAAAATGTTCAAGTCTAGAAACTGATTTGAGTTGGCCAAAAATTGATAATTGGGTTTAATAATCTGTTTGCACGTAGTTGCAGATTGTTGAATGAACAAGAACGGAAAGATGTTTTATTATTTGCATTAGTAATAAGAGATCTGAATGGACGCTTATTTTAGATATGTCATATGGATGCATAAATCAGTATTTTTATACACCAATCTTCGGGCTAAATTTGGCAGATTAATTTTTGTATCCTTATTTACAAGATGATACTATGAGTCAGCCTCGGTCAATTGCATGTTCCCGACATGAATTCTCTCTTTTATCTTTACCAATTTCTTGTTTTAATAGCGGGTTTGTGAATTGTTACGTCTTCTCCCTAACGTGATGTGTCCATATTAACTGTATCACTCTAGGGTCATACAAAAACTATTCATTCTATTTGCTGGGATACTTCTGGCGAGCTTTTGGCATCTGTCAGTGAGGATTCAGTACGAGTCTGGACACTGAGATCCGGGAGTGAAGGTGATTGTCTGTACGAGCTTAGTTGTAACGGCAACAAATTCCATTCCTGCGTTTTTCATCCTACATGTCCTTCATTGCTGGTTATTGGCTGTTATCAGGAAAGTCATCTGTTTTTGCATTCTCTTAAGCTTTTTTTTCCATGGTTTTTGAATTTAGGTTGTCTTTGAGTAAACCAACGAGCTCATGTGTGTGATTACAATTTTACATCAACTCCACACCCAAAGGAGAGGATAAAATGAACTAGAAGAAAATGGTCATGTCCAGGGGTGATTAGCCTCAGTTTGATAAACTGTTTATAAACAAGTTTATAAATAACACATATCCCAAAACCACTTTTTAAACACACACATTTCCTCAAATCATTTTTCAACCACACATTTTATTTTGAAAACATCACATTCTTTGTTTATAAACAAAAACTTTTAACAAACAGAGGGTCTCCGTTTGATAACTTGTTTATAAACAATACATTTCTCTAAACTAGTTTTTTAACCACACATTTCTCAAATAACTTTTTAACCACACGTTTTATCTCGAATATATCATATTCTTTGATTATAAACAATTTTTTTTTACAAACATAGGCTCTCCATTTGGTAACTTATTTATAAATAATACATTTCCCCAAAACAGTTTTTTAACCACACATTTCCACATATCACTTTTTAACCACATATTTTACCTCAAAAACATCATATTCTTTGTTTATAAGCAAAAATCTTTTACATAACAGAGCTCACATTGCTCGTCTATGCTACATTAGAATTGTGGGTTAGCTTTTGGATTAAGTTTCGAGCGACTCATTTCCTAACAATTATGAAAACATTTTACAGTCGCTGGAGCTGTGGGACATGTCCGAGAAGAAGACATTGACCCTTCAGGCTCATGAAGGATTGATTGCTTCTTTGGCTGTATCAACAACCTCGGGTCTCATTGCTTCTGCTAGCCATGACAAAATCGTTAAGCTCTGGAAATGACGATGTCATCTCTCGTCTCCCTTTTAATTTCTAGATTATTTATGCAGGATCTATACAGATGTAGTTTGTGTTTGCTTTGCTTTGTAACAAATGATTCAGTTACCTTGGTCTTTAGTTAGGAACCAACTCTATACTGTTCTCTCTTTTTGACTGCTTTTGTTAACCAGTGGAAAATTTACTTATGGGATTAAGTTGTGTAACATGTATTAAACTTAATCATTCCTACCAACCATGCCCCTAGAGTGGGTTAAGTAAGTAAGATTATATATTATTTTTCTTGATTTTAATTCACTCCCCGCGACATGGAGGGGATAAAAACTGTTATTTTTCTTCTTTAGTGTTGTCGAGTATGATTTTTTGTAACACGGCTAGATTATATAATTAATGATCTTATCTGCCTTTATTTGGCGAGGATTTAAAATTAGATTTTTAGTAAATTTTTATAGAATTTTATGAAATGTGTGGTTAAAAAAATGTAGGTCTCCTAAAATATGTAGTTGATATTAATTGTTGATTTTAACTTAGTTTAAAATATAGATTATAATTTCTATCGAGCATAGACATAATTTCGTCAAAATAATTTCTCCAAGTATGCGGCAATAGTTAAAAACAAAACAAAATTGATTAGACTATTAATTAAGTAGATGCATAAGTAATTTGGATTTCATCAAGTTCATGATGAAAAATATCTTATGGGAAAAATAAATGAATAAGGTAATTATAAATGTAAATTTCAAAAAATTGAGATGATACAAATATAATTTCAAAAATTAAAATTAAATAATTAATAGTATTTTACTAATTATAAATATTAAAGTCACAAGTTCACAACATTGTAAAATCTTATGTGACAAAATACAATCATTAAGTCACAAATCTAAGATTACAGTTATGTTACAATTATTTAGGATAACAAATCACAAACACCATTTTTTCCGATCACAACATGTCAACCATCATTCTTAAGGTCACAACCATCATTTTTTAAGGTCACAACAAGTAATATTTATTTTAATGCCACAAGGAAAAAAATTATAGGTCGCAAAATCGAACTTATTTTTAGGTTAAAGTTACAATTTCTTAAGTAAATATTGATATAAAGGTCACAACTTATTAAATCAGTAAGTCACAAATATTAAATTAATCGATTTCGACTTATTTTTAGGTCAGTACATATCAAATTATTAGGTTACGAATATTTTTAAGTCACAATTATCTTATTTCTCTATGTCACATATATTTTGTGAAGTCACATGTATCGTACAATTATTTATTACTGTTTTCATGTCACAAATCGATACTCTTCGCTAACACCGTCTCAACGCCACCACCACTACCACTGTGCCGCCGTCACTACCGCCGCAGCCTCCATTACCACAAGCAAACTCTCTACCCCATCTCCAAATTTTAATTTCAAAACTCCACTCCCTACCCCCACCACCAAAACAGTCTTCGACTCTCCACCACTTCACGTCGACGGAACCACCACTTATATGCAAAACACCATTGAATTGAAGCAGCAGCACCATTTACACTTAAAACACCACATCGAAGCAGCAGCACCACCCGATCTAGTAGCGTCGTCACTACTAGGTAAATCGCGAAGTCACTACTACCTTCAAAATCGTTGCCGCCTCTATGTTCAAGTTTACCTTGAAATCGCGGTTGCCAGTGACGCTCTTGTCAGTGACGTTCGAACCAGGGACATAGTTCGACTGATAGAGAGTCTGATAGAGAGATGTAATATAGATATAGTGAGAAAATAATTAAGGTTTGGTGTTGTGTGGGATTGTGATAGGGTTGGGTATTTAATTTAATTTTAGATTATTTTAATTTATTATTAATTGTTGGAATAACCAAAATTTTGAAATTATTTAAGTTTGATCTTATATTTAAATTGTGATCTTTAAAACTAGGCCTACATATAATTTCCACCTATCTTGACACAAGCCTTTTATTTCACTCAAGTTTTGAAAGAATTACTTATAAGTTGGATCAAAAAGTACAAATTTTGTGAATACTAACACGCACTTCAAGAAAAGCATCTTGGACACAAATATTGAGAATAGCAATCCAAATGCTACATAATGCATCTTTAATTCTTGTTAAAATGTGTGTATATTTTTTTTAAAAAAATAAGTAGTGATTTAATATTGTGTCTTTGACTTTTAATCAGTGTTCTAAATCGCGCGCATTATGTGCATACGCGCGACGCGCACCTCTCGCGCGTCGCTTTGACAAAAAGCGCGAAAAACACGTTTTGAAATTTTTTTATCTAAAAAGCGCGCTTAAGTGCTCACAAAGCGTGCGTAAGCGCCCCCGATGCGCACAACTGCCCTTTTTTTTTCTTTTTTTTTTTACTTGTTCAAGTATGGGTAAAATTTAAATCAAATATCTAAGAATTGAAAAACGCTTTTTAACGTTTACTCCCGATTAAACTTTAAAAGCTTGACTCTTGGACTCCACTCTTCGTCACGCTTCACGCTTTTTAGAACACTGCTTTTAATATATGAGATTGAGTACTTTAGAAAAATGATAAAATTTTAATGAAAATCAAACAAGTTCTTAATATGCATGTTGTTGACACCTAAAAATACTCAATTTGAAGGCCCAGCATTAAAGATCCAAAACATGATAACCCATTAGGGACGAAAGGGCGATGTGAAAGTCATCAGAGCGATTATTGAAATGCTTGGGCGATAGAGTGATTGCAAGGGTGATTAGACGATCAAGCCAGAATACAACTCATTTCACAATTCAGTTAGTTGTTATGGGCAGTAGGAGAAGATCATGGAAGTTATTTGAAGTAACGAAGTGGGCAACGATTATGTAAGGAAGTGGACTTCAGTTATGCAACATTATAAGATACGATTATCTCATGCAAGTTACAAGTTGAAGCGGCAAAGTAAAGATTCAAATAATGGAAGACATTATCTTTAATTTCTTTTCAATCTATACACTATATTTGATAATAGAAAAGTTCCCGCCAAAAGATTTTTTTTTTTTTTGTTAACTTCTGCTTTTCAAGCAGCGAGCTTACACAATTTTTAAATTAAATTTTTTTTTTTTAGCTTATTCTTTCAATTTTTTTTAAAGAAGATTTTTTTAACACAATTTCTCAAATCACTTTTTCATTACATTTTCTCTCTCCACTTTTTAACCATAGATTTTACCTAAAAAACATAATAAACATATTTTTAAATACAAAACTTTTAACAAATAGAGCTTTAACTTTTTTTCTTGCTATATATGTTTTTATAATTTGATCTTTTGTAATATGTCATTCTTATCTTTTATTTGGTCAACATAATTTTAATACACGTACAAGTAGTAAATTTCGATCAAATTCTACAAAAATTTTACAAATCATATTATGTGAAATAGTAAATTTTTCAGAATGTAAGGTTAAAAATAGAGAATTTTTTTTAGTTTGTATGTAAATTATTTTATTGATAAAATATGACAGAAAATGAGTTTTGAAAAAGTACTGTTTTGAATAATTGTAGAGAAAATAAGTGGTAAAAAAATAATTTGAGAAATTATATTGTTTATAAATTGATTTATAAATTGTAATGATTGCATTAAAAAAAAGAAGCTTATATTTATCTAATTTATACAATGTCTATTTCATATTGATATTTATTATTCAAAATATCATTTACCACACATTCTAAAATTTTTTTACAAACAACATTATTTGAAATGATATATATCAAACATGGGGCTAATAATAACATTTTTTTTAAAACTTTACATAGCACACGTGTGCTCATTAATTTCTTGGAAAGCAATTTGTGTTAGCCTTTTTTTTTTTGGTGCCTTAATTCTTTAATTTCATTTATTTTTCTTTTTAACTTTTTTTCTTGCTATGTATATTTCTGTAATTTGATCTTTTATAATGTGTCATTCTTATCTTTTATTTTTTCATATAATTTTTAATACACGTATAAGTATTAATTCTATCACACATTTTACAAAAAATTTATAAATCACATTATTTAAAATAACGGGTCTCAAACAGGGGCTAATAATAACACGCACATTATTTTAAATAATGAGGTTTGAAATAGTAAATTTTTCAGAAAGTAAGGTTAAAAGTAGAGAACTTTTTTTAAAAAAATTTATGTGTAAATTATTTTATTTATAAAATGAGGCAGAAAATAAGTTTTGAAAAAATGATGTTTTTAATTAGTGTGGAGAAAACGTGTAATAAAAAAATGGAGAGAAAATGCATGTGACTAAAAAGTAGTTTGAGTAATTATATTGTTTACTTTATAAATTGTAATAATTGCATTAAAAAATAAAAGCTTATATCTATCTAATTTATGCAATGTCTATTTCGTCTTGATATTCATTATTCAAAATATCATTTACCACACATCTTACAAAAAAATTTACAAACCACATTATTTGAAATGATGGGTATCAAATAGGGGACTAATAATAACAAGACTCTTATTTCAAATAATGAGGTTTGAAATAGTATTTTTTTTTTAAAAATGTATAGTTAAAAGTATAGAATTTTTTTAGTTTATTTGTAGATTATTTTATTGCTAAAATGTGACAGAAAATGAATTTTGAAAAAAATGATATTTTGAATAAATGGAGAGAAAATGTATGTGGTTAAAAATTGGAGAAATAATGTGTGCGGTTAAAAAGTAGTTTCAGAAATTATGTTTTTTATAAATTGATTTATAAATTGTAATGATTGCATTAAAAAAACAGAAGCTTATATTTATTTAATTTATGCAATGTCTATTTAATCTTGATATTCATTATTCAAAATATCATTTGCCACACATTCTTCAAAAATTTTACAAAACACATTATTTGAAATGACGGGTCTCAAACATGGAACTAATAATAACACGACTCATTATTTCAAATAATGGGGTTTGAAATAGTAAATTTTTTCAAAATGTAAAGTTAAAAGTAGAGAATTTTTTTAATTTATTTGTAGATTATTTTATTGGTAAAGTGTGACAGAAAATGAGTTTTTTTTTTTTTTTTTTAAATGATAGTTTGAATAAGTGAAGAGAAAGTGTATATTGTTAAAAATTGGAGAAAAAATGTTTACGTTTAAAAAATAGTTTGAGAAATTATGTTTTTTATAAATTAATTTATATCTTTGTAATGATTGCATTAAAAAATAGAAGCGTATATTTATCTAATTTATGCAATATTTATTTCATCTTGATATTCATTAGTCAAAATATCATTTACCACACATTCCACAAAAATTTTACAAGACACATTATTTGAAATGACGGGTCTCAAACATGGGACTAATAATAACACAAATCATTATTTCAAATAATGAGATTTGAAATAGTAATTTTTTTCAGAATGTCCAGTAGAGAATTTTTTTAGTTTATTCGTAAATTATTTTATTGGTAAAATGTGATAAAAAATAGGTTTTGAAAAAAAATGATGTTTTGAATAAGTAGAGAAAATGTATGTGGTTAAAAATTGGAGAAAAATGTGTGAGGTTAAAAAATAGTTTGAGAAATTATGTTGTTTATAAATTGATTTTTAAATTGTAATGATTGTATTAAAAATGGAAGCTTATATTTATCTAATTTATGCAATGTCTATTTCATCTTGGTATTCATTATTTAACATATCAATTTTCTTTTTAAAAAAATAATTTTCTGCTCATTTTACACCAATAAAATAATCTACACGTAAACTAAAAAAATTGTATACTTTTAACCTTGCATTCCGAAAAAAATTACTATTATAAACCTAATTATTCGAAATAATATATCATGTTATTATTAGCCACTGTTTAAGACGCGTCGTTTCAAATAATGTGATTTGTAACATTTTTTGAGAACGTATGGTTAAAAAATAGAATTTTCTGAATTTACGTAGATTAGAAATAATGATGTCAACATTACAGAAAGATCAAATTACAAAAATATAAAAAAATATAAAAAAAAAATTAAAGAATAAGAACAAAAAGAAAAAAAAAATTTAAAAATGGTGTCAGCTGACTCTAAGCAATTATGAGAACATGATTGTTTATCAATCTATAATATATTGAGATTAATGTCGTATTGAATCCGTGTAGATAAATTTATTATTTTTATATTTGTAAATTAATTAATATGGGATTTTTTTTTTTTTTTGAGAAATTATATGTGAATACTATGATTAATAATGAATTATATTTTTTTTAATCATTCTTAATTTTAGTAGTGGCGTAAATGTTATATGTTATAAAATTTCGGTATAATTTTTAACTCCAACATTGCATGTCTTTGAAATTAATAATAGCTCATAAAAATTATTGAAATTAACAGTCATATATTATATATAAATTGATTTACTATTCAAAGAAGCTATTATAATTTGAATTTGTTATATTATTTATTAAAATTTAATAGTTATTGTGATATAATATTATTTTAATGCATTTTTGAATTTATATTATGATAGAGCGCATAATTGTTACTTAATTTGTGATATTGCCTCTTACTCCATTGATTTTAAATGCTTAAATTGTGATTATTAATCATATTTTATGTTTTGTGGATTAGGTGGAGAATTAAGATCAAATTGGACTCAATATCACAAATTGAAAAGAAGAAGTTGAAATATCAAAAGGTACACAATCAGAGAAGGATTTTGCATAAGGCGTGGGCACACCTTACTGTTTTATGAAGACTTGACTTATATAGACGATTTTTGGATAGGGGAAAATATTACTATTGGACCCACAATTATTTTCTAAGGGGATATAAATATTTAGAAAGATTATTTATGTAATTAATAGATTTTTATTATTTTAGAGAATAATTGGATTTTGATAAAAGGAAGGAAATTAGATTCTTCATTATCTCTAGGAATCTTTTCATACAAGGACTATTTATCCCTTTTTCTTGTTCAGGATCTTATATTTTCCATGATTCTCTTTTCTCTTAGTTTTGTTTTTCCTTCTCAATTTTTATGGATAGCTAAATTATTATTCCAATTCAAGGATAATCGAAGTTTTGATTCTACAAGAATTGTGAGATCTAATTAATTTTATTGTTCTTTTATCTCTTTTTTATTTATATATCTTTTGTTTGCATTGAAGTTATTGTCTTGATTAACTAATACAAAGTGCATATTGTTTTAATTGTCAAAACAATACTTACCCAATTAGAAATCTAAATTCGTAATTGTTTAGGTTTTCTAATATAAGTGGCAAATAACATAATTGATTATAGATCGATTTTTGATTTATGTTATGGTGATACATAACCTAACTTAAATTAATCACACGTGCGAATTTGTTGGTTAGAATTAGTAGCCCCTCCAAAGGTGAATGCTATTGGTAAATTAAATCATAAGATCGAATCTATGGTTGTTTATCGATTAGGAAAATAATCAACGAGCGTCTCTTGATTATCAAGACAGTAAGGAGGGATAAGTTGTTAGATCGTTTCAACAACCATAACAAATTTAGAAAATGAGTAAATGATTTTATTTTTGCATCCATGATCAATTCTATGAATCAATACTGAGATTATACCTTTGAGCTGGATATTTATTTAATTTGATATTCTCATCACTTTAATTTCGCAATTATTTATTTACAAAATGATTTTACATTCAAATTTCAAAACCCCCCATTTTTAATTTACTATTTTAATTTCTGAAGAATTAAATCTAACAAATCCCTGTGGATTCGACCTTGCTCACCCTATCACAATTTATTTTTATAAGAGCAAGAAAATATTATTATTTGTTAGATTCGACAACCATCATATGAATTATGTATAAGTGTAACGACCTAGGTCCCATTTAACGGGTTGTTTCGATCGTTAGATGACGACGTAATATCCTCAATGTATCAAAATGAGTCTTTTCAATATGCTATGTCCTCACTCACACGCTCCCAGATAAACCTTCCCAGGGGATCACCCATCGTAGAATTCCTCCAAGTCAAGCACATATAACTGGGGAATTTCTAATGATGGACTTCCGAAAAAGAAGGTGCACCTTGTTGGTATCGGTAGATCTTTTAAGCTTTCTTAGTCTGAGTGTTACAATCACCCCCGTTAGACTAGCGACGTCCTCGTCGCGCTTAAACCATCTGAGGATCCATTACTAGGCGTTGGGATTCTAGAAGTGACTCCTAGGGTTCAAGTGGTAACTCCCGCACTATTGCGTAGCACTTTGTCCCGCATAAAACTTAGTTCCCTATTTTCGACGGTAGCCAACTATAATACCATTTGTAACGACCCAGTCCCACTTAAGGGATTATTCCAGTCATTAGATGACGACTTACCGTCCCTACTGTATCCACATGAGTCTTTTCAGCATGCTCTGTCTTCACTCGCACGCTCCCCGAGAAAACCTCCCTTGGGGTCACCCATCATAGAATTACTCCAAATCAAGCACACTTAATTATGAAGTTTCTAATGATCGATTTCAGGAAAAGAAGGTGCACCTTATTGGTATGAGTGATACCTATCAAATTTTTTAAGTTTTTCTGGTCTGGGTGTTACAATAAGTATTAAAGTTTTACAAATACTTATCGAAATTGATATTTTTAAATAACTTCCGTGTATCGCACGGGAGAAATACTAGTTTGTATATATAGTAGAAACTTAGATGTTTAAATGATCAATCAATCAACTCTCAAATAGAGAACATGTAATTTTCTTTGTCTACACTTTCCTTATCAAATCCTAATTTAGTTTACATGCTTATGCTCCTTCGATGTCTTTCTTCGCTGTAGTTGTACTCTTCGAGAATAAATGCCCATCTTTGGAATTTTATCTTGAGAGGTTGTTATTCCTTACACATCGTCTAAATCCCTTTTAATTGTTAGTGACCCCTTTTTGCACGAAACACATGTAAATGAGTAAATAATTAACACGTAAAATAGTAATTTTTACGAACCGTAGAACAACCACAAACTATTCCGCTACCCCGATAAAATTAAATTCTCCGCTCATTATTCGCGGGATAAGGTTAGCTAATAATAGGACCTTGTGGTGACAATCTAACTCGATCAGACCCACCCACGCGAACATGATAAAATCAAATCTTGATCAAAGAAAGAGCCTTCTCAAGATGCTTATTCTTAAGACTAATGTACTCTTTCACTGTCAATGAACGATATCTTGGACACGGAAGCTTATACAATGGCCCGACAATGGAGTCAGCCGGAGGTCCATAAAAATACGCAACAGAAATTCTATGCCTATCCTGATTCGGAACTGCACGGTGATAAACTGCAGGGAATCTTCCATTCGATAAAATGTGCAATAAATCCCCAATATTCACAACTAGGGATCCTGATACTGGAGGAACGGGTACCCACCCGACTCCATATCGATGAACTTGAAGCCCTTTTGTTTCACTCTGGTGAAGAATAGTAAGAAGGAGTGAATCAGTATGCGGAGCTAAACCGATAGTTCGATTCGGATCCGGGCAGCATGGATAAGAATTCAGTTGCAGTGCACCTTCAGATTCGTAAATAGATGGTGTAGAAATCACTACTTCTTCTTCTTCTTCTTCTTCTTCTTTACTTACGTCCAAGAACTTGAGGATTAGAAGCATGATTTGATAGGCCAATGGTTTCAATTTTTTTTGATAATTGTCCATTAGATTACTGCAAAAGAAAGAACAACAGTTAGTACGTTCGATATCCGTCCTAGTTTATTATCGAAAACAAAATCTTTAGCTGCTTAAATTTTTCAGCCTTGCTATTCGTACAGGTTGGTGTACAGATTGGTATACAGATCGAACACATGACAACATCATATTCATCTACACATCACTTCATTTTTCAATCTACGGCCAGCAAGGCTATCTGGACACCGATCAGCACACAATATCGGTACAAATAGACTTTTTATAAATTTTTAGACAAGATGATGAGTCATAAATTTGGGTATCTAAGTAAAAATGTTGTGCGGACTTTCTATGAAAAAAATAGAATTTAAATGAATGCATGATATGATAGTGACCTTACCAAAAATGTTCATAGTCATGGGGCCAAAGTTCCTTTGCATGCTCAAGTGCAGAGCCCATAATTGTGAAGCCCTCATGCCACATTAACTTGGAGAAAAATGGTGCTATCCTAGCAAGACCGTACCCGGTGACTCCACCGGGTGTTCGTAGGGCCTTCAATTTCTGTTTAATTGGAAGTGAAAACAAGTGTCGAGCATGTGACTCGACATCATTGACAAGACTCAAGGAAACACCGTGGTTTATCACGTGAAACATACCCCACGTTTCGCATGCATTGCCAACAAGCTCCACAACATTTGGAGCACTTAGATCAATAATTGGTACGCACGATTCTTCATTCAGATGCGTATACTTTTCTGAGTAGAGATCATTGACGTGATCAGACCATGTATGTGAATCAGGTAACTCGTTGACGGAGTTGAAATCGAGAGGGATGATATGTTGAAGATCGAGAGGATTGTCTCTATAGGCTTCTGAAAGAGTTGCCATGTAAATTGAGACCTTAATTATGTTGTAATTATCATCTAATCCCATATATTTATGAAATGTTTGATTTTGATTCTATTACACGTGGCCAGGCGGCTGTTTGGACAAAGTGTTGTCGTTTTGAGGGATTTTCAGACATTTTCAAATCTATCATTCATGCTTGATTTGTTAGTTTTAACTTACTCGTTGTTGTTACACACACAGCATTCTATTCGGTCCCTTTGAAGCCCGTTTGGTAACGTTCTTATAAATAATGTTTATAAACATTATAATTTTCAATATCACTTTTTTAACCACACATATTTTTTAAACGATATTTTACTTTTAAAACAGCAAAATCCTATTTATAATCAATTTTCAAGTAAAGTACATAAAACGAGCTGAGATCTGTTGCATTATTGCTTCAAATGATTGAAGCCTCGACGTGTCAATTTTTATTTTTAGCGTGTGTTTGGTCCCCAATTTTTTAAAATAAAATTTATTTAGCATTCAATTTCAATCATTCTTCTTAATTAAGTTTATCATTTTTTATTTTTCAAACATTTTTTTAACCTCACATTTTCCTAAAAATGCTATTCACAACCACATTTTTTTCTAAAAAATGGGGGCCAAACACTTGCCAGTAAAACTAAACGAGAACGATCTCAACCCACGTAATTTTAGCCCATGTTTGGTATAAATAAAAATTCGATTTTTAGTAAATTTTGATAAAAGTTGATAAGATATATGGATGAAAAGTTGTGAATCTCATAAAATATGTGGTTAAGATTAAATGTTTACTTTGAATGAAATTAAAATTATTAAATTATAGTGATACCAAACATGTGCTTGTTTCTAAAATTGTGTTTTTGGTCAGAAAAGACAAAAATAAAAACAAAACAAGAACAGTATAAAGTATGATGTACAGCTTGACCTTACTTATAATACATACTAGTGGACATGGATGCATTTGAAAAGTTATGCTACGGCGGATCGGATAAGAGAAGAAAACAAAGTACTCTTATTCGCCGAATAAATTAGTATTATCGACTAAATGACAAGTGCAATTATCGATTAAATGACGAGCATATCGATGTATCTTGTTGAGGACTCCCTTGATATATTGATCAAGAATTTTCATAACTATTTGAAATCTTTTCAAGAAAACTAAGATAGTAAATGAAGCTATAAAACACTTTAACTCAAATTTAAATCAAACCCAAAATTCATTAATTAAGGAATCAAACTCAATGGGTATCAACTAAACAAATTTTAAGGTGGCGAAAATAAACAACAAACATAAGAATATAATATACTCGAGTAAAGTTGATTAATTTGTTAGTAAAATTTATTTCACAGATAAATTATTTATCTATGATCCAAAATAAATCATCATACTGAATTATCAAGAATTAAAGAACTGAAGCGGAAGCGTACCTTAATCAAACGTGATTCACGATAAACGATTCGGCGTTTGGATCTTCTAAATCGATACGTAGTCCATATTTTCTCTCTGATGATGGGATGTCAGACAAGATGAACAGTACGTAGGATTCAGGGACCATAACCGACTTTATAAACTGAATTGCCAATTAACCTAATCCGGCCCATCATGAATTAGGTAATGGCCTTTTATCTACACATAAAAGCTCATACATTAATTAGATGCATTAAAGCCCGATATATCAAATCCGTATTAGATCACTTTAATTGGGCTTAACCAAGTTGATAGCCTTTTATTGAATACACAATAATTAACATATAAGCCCACACGATTGATTAAAATCCTTACAATCTCCCACTTGGGCTATATGTGTAACCTTACAATTGTGTATCAATCATAACCTTATGAGTACTCAGAATTTTGCTATCATTACTGAATGCATCCCCAAACAATCCGGTCCATCAATTATATCAACACAGGATCAAAGCGGCTTTCGCTACATTAATCGTAACTAAACCTTCAATGGTCACGTATATCGACATAACTGAATGACATGGATCAAGTATGGATGTGTAGCATGGAAATTACATGTAATGTGATCTTCAACATGCCTATTTCCAACTGGTCCAACTTTAGTGAGATCATCCTTAAACGAGTTCAGAGATAATAAACCTGAAACCTTACAGCTGTAAATAACTTTAACTTTAAACTGTATCCAAAAGGACAGTAAATGTGTCTAATGCACCCAAAATACAAACTCCCACTGAAACCAAATATCCTTAAGAAATACAACACCCATATGAGTAATGTACTCATGAAAGACCTTGGGTTGTAATACTTTAGTAAGCGGATCCGCAATTATGGAGTTTGTCCCAATGTGCTCTTATTGACACGTGTCCACTCTGAACTGTATCATTCACAACCAGGAACTTATGTCAATGTATTTTGACTTAGTTGAGCTCCTGTTGTTACTGGAATATAAATCTGCTGAGTTATCGTCACAATATAACTTTAGTGGTCTTTCTTTACCGTACAGAATACGCAGCCCAGTGACAAAATTTTGCAGCTATATTCCATAATTAGATGCCCCCAAAATTGCTACAACTGTGCTGCCAAGTGAAAGAAGCTAAAGTGTCTGTTAAGCACTCCATCCGGAAATAGCTCCTCCAACCAGCAGATAAATGTAGCCTTTATGTGGATCTTTTACTTTCTTAGCATCTAGTAAAAAATCGGAATCATAATACCATATGATCTCCAACTGATCCGATTTTCTGTATGTGAGCATGTAATCTTTTGTTCTCTTTAAATACTTTATAACTCATGTTCGGCTACTTTCCAAATGATCCATCCCAGGGTTACTTAAATATCTCCTTAGTATCCCAATAACGTATGCAATATCCGAACGCATACAAATTTGAATATATATATATCAGATTCCCTATAGCTTAAATATATGGGAGCCTCTGCATTTCTTTAACTTCAAGATAACTTTTCGGGCATTGGTCGAGACTAAATTTGTCTCCCTTAGCGATAGGGCTGTCCCCTGATTTACTGTCTTTCATGCCAAACCTCTTAAGTACTTTATCGATATAGCCCTTTTGTGACAATTCAAGAATACCTCGAGAACAATCCCGATGTATCTGAATTCCTAATACAAAAGAGATGTCACCAAGATTTTTAATCTCAAAATTCCTTGACAAAAAATCTCATAATTTTATGTGACATATCTATATCATTAGTGGCAAGCAATAATCAACACATAAAATCAGGAAAATATACTTACTCCCACTGAACTTGTAATACATACAATCATCAACAACATCAATCTCAAGACCAAATGAGATAATTGCTTGATGAAATTTGTATTACCCTTAACGAGAAGCTGGCTTGAGCACATAAATGGATTTCTTTAATTTGCAAACCATTAGCTTTGGGTCTACTGACACAAAGTTTTCTGATTGCACCAAATAGATCGTCCCATCAATGTCTCCATTGAGAAACGCCACCTTAGTATCCATTTGATGTAACTCGAGGTCAAAATGTGCAACAACCTAACTTTTCTGAAAGAGTCTTTCATTGAAATCGAAGAGAAAGTCTCTTTATAGTCAATGCCATCAATCTGTGTAAAGCCCTTAGATACAAGACGAACCTTATATCTTTCCACATTACCTTTCGAATCCTTCTTGGTTTAAAAATCCATTTAAGACCAATGGGCTTCGTACCTTCTGGTAATGGGACAAGATCCCAAACTTTATTGTCTTGCATATGCTTATACTCCTTATTTGTACTTCTGAAATTTACCTTATTTTGGATGGGAGGTTCTTCAACATTGTCTAGTTGAGGTTCCGAATATGCTTCTTGATCAATGACATGCATAAAAACTTGCACGTTGTCAAAAGCAATAGTAGGAATCGAAACCGATCCTTCCTCAACTTATTCCTTTAAGACAATATCTCTAACCTTATTTCTCCCTCCAAACTCAACTTCCTCAAAATTGTTGCAGTTCCCGTTTCAAAAATTGACTTAAGTGTGGGATCATAAAATTATTAGCCCCTCGATCGCTCAGAATAACCAATAAAACAGCTGCTAACTGTTTTGGAGTTCAATTTCTTTATGTGGCCTATAAAGCCTAGCCTTAGCTGGACATCCCCAAATGTAGAAATGCTTTGGACTAAGCTTTAAGCCTGTCAAAAGCTCATAAAAGGTTTTAGCAGCAGCTTTAGTTGGTAATATGTACGATCTTTCTTTAAATGTCCAGATTTCTGACAAAAGAAACAACCCTTAATGTGTTTATGTGGTTTCTCTTGTTTTGAACCCTTAACAACTTAATTTTCTTTATTTGTTTTCTTGCCCTTATCTTTAGAGGTGTTCGCCAAGTGAACACTTTCAGTTCTGTCCTACTTCAAATTTTCTTCCTCTTGCACACAAAATAGAATGAACTCATTTAGAGTTCATTTCTCCCCTTTAACAGTTATAACTGACCTTAAATTAACTGTATTGTGCAGGAAGCGATATCAATACCAAATGCACGAGCAAGTCATTAGACAAGTCGAGTTTTAGTTCCTTAAGTTTTGAAGCAGTGTGAGACATCTACATGATGTACTCCCTTATTTTCCCATTGCCTTTATACTTTATTGAAATCAAGCTTTGCATAAGCGTGCTTGTTTCAGCCTTATCGTTTTTCGCAAAACGTTTCTTAATTTCGGCAAGGAATTCATTGGCATCATTTACCTCCTCAGATACTATGCCACTAAAGGCTTCCGGAATGCCGCACTTAAATGATCATGAGACTCACGTAATTTAAGCAATCCCACTTCTCAAAGTTCCCCATTTGATTAGATGAACTTTCATCCGTAAGAGGAGCAGGTTGCTCAATCCTTAGTACACGGTCTAGATCCATGCAGCCAATGAAAAGTTAATGTTGTTGTTTTGATCCTTGAAGTTTATTCCATAAATACAGGGATTAAATTTGAGCTTGTAGATATACTACTAGCAGAATTTGAAACTGAATAGAGAACACTTAAACAAAATAGCTCACATAAATACCTTATTATGCAAATCATAATTTCAAATAATGGTAGGGCCCATCACAAGATACCTAGCACAACATCAATATTTAGTCTTTGGACAGAAATATTGACTTGTAAGTGGTACTCTTGGCGTAGTAATCAAACACTGACAGTAAGACATGTCAACCAACAAACCTTTCTTTGGACCGATTTATTGATCACACGTAAAACCAAATAACCGTCACGCATTTATCACCACAAGTTCATGTGAAATTCGGGCCAAATATTGACCTTCCTTTGGGCCGATCAATATCCGCATGAAATAACACACAAACACCTAATTTTCCCTTAGTGCAGTGATCAAACACTGGCAATAAGACATGTTAACCAATAAACCTTTCTTTGGACCGATTTATTGGTCACACGTTAAACCAAATAATTGCCACGTGTTTATCACAACAGGTGCATGTGAAATTCGAGCCAAATATTGACCTTCCTTTGGGCCGATCAATATCCGCAATGAACAACACACACACAAATACCTTCTAATATTCAAAGTTAATTAATATCCACAAGAGAGGTTGCTTTGGCAACATGTTGCTTCAACTAACTTACTTTCGAATATTATATCTCTCAAAAGATTCCGATGTACCAAGATTTGAAACTGAAATCCATTGATTTGCATCTATATTTGACTTTAGGATTTGAATTATAGAATTCAAAACTTTAGAATAAAGCAATCCTTAAGTTACGAGAGTCTAATTGCAATATTCTTAAACTTTTGGTGGCCAATTCTGTAAAATTTTAAGCTTGAAGGACTTAAATTATAATTTTCCCAAGACTTTATTGGCCAATTTTGAGAAATTCCAAACTTTAGGTCCCAATTTGAAACAAAACCAAACTTTAGAGGTCCAAAATATGAAAATTTCAATCTTTAAAAGTTGATTTTGAAAATTTTCAAAATTTAGGAGCCAATTTAGCAAATTCCCAAACTTTAGGGACTTAATTTTTAAAAAAAATTCAAACTTTAAAGACCAATTTTGAAAATTTCCAAACTTTAGTGACTTAATTAGAAAATTTTCAAACTTTAGGGACCAAATTAAAGAATTTCAAAACTTTAGGTGCTGTATTAGAAAATTTTCAAACCTTAGGGGACTGAATTAGAAAATTTTCAAAATTTAGGGACCGAAAATGAAAGTTTTCAAACTTTAAGGAACCAAATTAGAGAATTTTCAAGCTTTAGGGACCAATTTTGAAAATTCTCAAACATTAGGGACTGAATTAGAAAATTCTCAAACTTTAAGGGACCAAATTAGAGAATTATCAAGCTTTAGATGCCGATTTTGAACATTTTCATACTTTAGGGATCAAATTAAAAAAAAAAAATCAAACCTTAGGGGCTGAAATTTTAAAACCCATAACTTTAAAGGTCCTGACTTAAATAAATTTATAACTACAGGGGCTCAATTTATAAATTTCAGAACTTTAGGGCCAACTTAAAAAGTTTCATAACATTAGGATCAAACATTTAATCCAAAACAAAAGAGAGGACCGGAGGTGCAATTTCATATAATTTCCCAAAATTGCAAAACAGCCCTTACAAACTTCTAATTTCCGGTGACAGCCCCCGCCTCCAAAATCAAATCACAGCAGCTAGGGTTTATCACCCTTGCTGCCGCCGCAGCCCTGTACGTGCAGCGCCATCACCGGCGCTGCTCGCCTGTATCACCGGTAGGGCATCGCGCGCAGCGCCAACCCCGGCGCTGCTCGCCGCCACGATTCCGGCGAACTCCATCGCAACGCAGAGCCACTGCAACCCCTTCTCCGACCTTAATCGAACCCTTAATTGATCTCCATCCACCGGCCACATTCGATTCAAACATAACCGAACCAAACCAAAACCAAAAATTCAACATCCCAAACTCGATTTTCACAGATTCACACCTTAATCTCGAAAATATATACATGATTTTGAAACTATACACATACATACAAATCCGAAATCATATATATATATATACACATCAAAATCGGCAGTGAGTTCATTGCTTTCCAAACCTTAATCCTTTCAAAATCAAAATTTCAATATATATCATATTATGAACCCGAATCTGAAATATATACATACAAACAGAACTTCAATTTGTGTCTTAATGATCTCGCCGAATCCATTATTCCAAAAACCATATACACATATGCAGGCATTAGCGTTTTAATCCATGTATAAGGCAGTGAGAAGATGTATACATTATATATCATATTCATACGAACATAGATCTGATAATTCAACACGATGTTGGCTCTGATACCACTTGTTAGTAAAATTTATTTCACAGATAAATTATTTATCTATGATCCAAAATAAATCATCATGCTGAATTATCAAGAATTAAAGAACTGAAGCGGAAGCGTACCTTAATCAAACGTGATTCACGATAAACGATTCGGCGTTTGGATCTTCTAAATCGATACGTAGTCCATATTTTCTCTCTGATGATGGGATGTCAGACAAGATGAACAGTACGTAGGATTCAGGGACCATAACCGACTTTATAAACTGAATTGCCAATTAACCTAATCTGGCCCATCATGAATTAGGTAATGGCCTGGTATCTACACATAAAAGCCCATACATTAATTAGATGCATTAAAGCCCGATATATCAAATCCGTATTAGATCACTTTAATTGGGCTTAACCAAGTTGATAGCCTTTTATTGAATACACAATAATTAACATATAAGCCCACACGATTGATTAAAATCCTTACATAATTTTCTAAGAGATTACAAGAATAACAAATAATTTTACCTCAACCCAAAGAGGAGTCTCATGACCAAGTTCTCAAGAGCATTCAAATGAACAACCAAGTTTTTTTTTTTTTTGGGTTTGAGGAATGAAAGTTTTATTTATTACAAAATAGGAACCAAAAGAGAAATTGCGAAAATTGCATTACAAAACAGGGTGTTTCGATCGATCAGATGGTCGATCGAAATCCTCACCCTAATGTGACTGAGACTGCACTCCAAAATCTCTGCAGAGTTTCGATCGACCGGAATGACTTTCGATCAACCGAAATTGGCTGAGTCCAATTTCTTCTTATTTTTGGCTCCACCTTGATTCTTGACTTCTTTTCTTGACTTTAATTACTTGTTTGAGACTTGAATCTTCTCCCAAAATAGCCCTTAATTGTCTTGGTGCTCCACAAAATGTACTTCAAAATTGTTTTGGCTCATGCAATGAAATTTTCTTTGGCGAGCCCCCCATGATTCTTATCATATCTCATTTAGGGGTGGATAAAATAATTGAACCAAACCTAACCAAACCAAATCAAGCACTTTGGTTCGATTCTACAAAAAAAAAAAAATTCTTTGATTTTTAGAATCAAGAACCATTTGGTTTCGGTTCTGATTTTAGAAGTTCTAGTTCTGATTCTTTTCCCAAGAACCAAACTCAATTTTTTTATATATACATATTTTTTTTTTACAAATTAATGGGTATTCGTCTCACCAAAAAATTTAAATTTGAAATTATAAATGTGAAATGTACAAAAATGTTATTCACCATACATTTTACCTTATTTCCTATTAGAAAATGATTTTAAATCTAAATTCTAATTCTAATCCATTTCTCCGAAATTGCTCCGTTGCCAGATGTGACCTCTAATGAGAATGCACAAAGTGTCTGATTTCGGACCTGTTCATTTCTCTTCTTTTCAATTATAGACACGTATTCACACTACTTTACTTGCACTCATATTCTTGTAACACGGCAATCATTACACTCTTTAGTCACAATCGACGACATTGATGTTTATTTTTTAAAAAATATGTATATATAAATATTACGTCAATTCGTCAATTCTCAGGAGTTAACCCAAATTCAAATTGCAAATTTCATCCTTAATTCACACAGCATCAAGGCAGAAGGGGCAGAGTCGAACTTTATCGTAACCTGTAACTATAAGTCTAAGACTCTAAACCACATTTATGTTTGATTCTCTAAGTTTTGACAAGTCGGCGAGCTTCCTTCAAGCAGGTTTTTTCTTCTTCGATTTAAAATAACATGTTACTTTTTCTAAACTTTTGTTTTGTTAATTAAAAAATTTATTTTTTATTTAGTAATGATGTAGATGAATTCTAATGAAAAACGGATATAAACAAGTTTTAATTTGCATTTATTATTTAAAAATTAAAGTAATGACTCCAGAGCCAAATCAAATCAAACCATCTAGAACCGAACAATTTAGTTCCATATCTTTTAAAAAAAACAATTGATTTCATTAGTAAAAAAAACTATCGGTTCATAGCTTAATTTGATTCTTTTGAAATCAGAACCAAACCAAACCACGTCCTTCCCTAATCTCAATAAATAGAATTAAATTTGGTTGCACTTTACAATCCAAAATTTTCTTACCTTGACTTAATTCGGATATTTCTGGAAAAAAATAATAATAACACTTTTCTTTTTGGAATCATTTTTTAATCACAGACATTTGTAAGATTTTAATTTATACTTAATTCGAATATAACTTATAGTGTACTTGATAAACTTGTTTATAAACGTCACATTTCCGTAAATTACTTTTTAACAGGGTGTGTTTTTCGAAATCACTTTTCAACCGTGCATTTTACCTCGAAAAACTCAAAGTACTTGTTTATAAACAAAACTCCATCACCAACCAATTATTAAAATTTTCATTATTTACAAATTTCATAACATGCATTATATTAAGGGAAAAATACATATATCAGGCTGTTAAAGAATTACAATTCATAATTACAGAATAACTTGTATTACTTCAATTATCAGGTCTTGATTATATATAAACAAATCTTCCTCTAATCACGCAAGGATCCAAATTTACAACAATCTCAATATATATATATATATATATATATATATAAACAAATCTTCCTCTAATCACGCTAGGATCCAAATTTACAAAAATCTCAATAAATCTTCCTATAATCACGCCAGAACCCAAATCTTCAAGCACTGTCACTCAAAACTTGACCGATTTCTCATCACCATCACCATGACCTCCGATGAATCACCACCACCACCACCACCACCAATTATAATCACCATCTCCGATGCACGACCACATCATCTTCGACACATCACAAAATTCACCACAACAATAATAACCACCACTTCACTACCACACAAAAATACAGAGATCTGGAGAGACGATGAATATATAACATGTGACCCGAGAAATTGAACGTGTTACCTGAGAATCCAAAATGTGTCCTGAGACTTTGGACATGTGACTTGAGACAATCGTCAACGTGTGAATTGAAAATTTGATGTGACCTAAGAGAAACACGTGTCCTGAAAATTGACATGTGACTTAAGACAATCGTCAACATGTGACCCGAAATACAAATGTGACCTTAGACTTTCAACATGTGACCTCCACCTCCACCTCCACCATCGCACCACACCAATCTCCGAGAATCTGACTGCACACCGCACTACATTACCACAACAATAACTGAAACAAACCACCACGACTTCTGCCACCACAACATCAACTGAACCAAACCACTGTAGCCACCAGAGTAACCAAAATTAGCTCCACCCATCATCAAAACAACAGACACGACCACCAGAATCTCCAAATACAACTTCTAAAAATGGGGGGAACAGGGTGCAACCGTGCAGGATCAAGAACAAAGCATTTGTCATGAAAGGAATCGGTGGAGCAATCACTAGATTTTTTCCATTGCAGTCGTCAACATCGAAGCTATGTTGTTGGCTGTGATGTCTCCATCGTGCTTAGTGGCACCTAATATATTATATTTTGGTGTGTGGCTATAGAGGAAGGGGAGGAGACTGTAGATTTGTAGCGGCGCCACCACGACCACCATCACCTCAGGCCACCATTTTTGTGAGGTCACAAGCAAAGAAATTACAAGTCAGAGTTACACAACAAGGTCACAACCACCTTCACCACCACTTGCTTTCTCTAAGGAATGTGTCGTATATTCTCCGATCAACATTTTGTAAAGTCACAAGCAAAGAAATCACTGGTCATAGTTACACAACAAGGTCACAGGCACCTTCACCACCACATCCTCCTCCTCCTCCTCCAATCATCAAACCTATGACAAGCTCCACTCTCACCACCAAACGACGGAAAAACCACCCCCACCACCATACGGCAGACAAGCTCCACCACACATTCACTACATCGTTGTAACTACAGGCCGCACCTTGCCCACACCACTACTTGCCAAACATCATCCCACACTGTGGAAATGTCCGATTTGATCGCTTTGCCATGCAAAAGCACAGCGCATTCAAGTGCCATCACAGCCGCTTCCGCCGCCAATAGACCCTGTTGCGGGCTTGAGATCTACTTCATCGCACGAATGGAGAGGGCAAATGCGACGACATCGTAGAGAGACCTGCGTACGCGGCACAGTGCTAATGGAGCAACGACATCACATAAGGAGATGCAAGCGCAGTTCCTCCGTGCGACTGCTGCCGCCGTCCGTTGCAAAGCGGGCTTGCTGCGGTTGCACCCTGTCAACGCGTAGATGGTCGACTGCACATCCATGGTCGCCGCAGTAAGGGAAGGAAAGGTTGCAGATTGATATGCCAGATTTCAATGAGGGATAGAGAGCGAGAATGAGGGGATTAATGATTAGGGTGTAATTTATTTAATTTGTTATATTATTTAATTATTAAAATTTCAATACAACCTGATATTTGAAATTTTACAAGTTTAGTCTTATTTATGAATTTGAATCTTAAAAAGTAGGGTTTGGTGTAATTTTCACTTATATTAATCAAATGAGCTTCTACCCTCTAATAAAAGCCTACCCAAAAACAATAAATGGAGTATTTCAACGGAGAAGTAATTTAGACTTGACTTCTAGATCGATTAAGAGCTGAATCTCTGTAAAGTAAACAAATCAACTTTAGTTTGTAAACGATCTATCGTCAGTCCGTCCCTAAACTATCACCACTAATTCGTATTCTTACTTCATCTTAATATCACGTTCAACGACTGTTTTTATCCCACGCCAATCGCCGCGTCACTTCCTTTGTTGACTTTGACTCCGAAGATTTCAGACGTCAACACAAATGATCACAAGTTTCACCCCGTTCGTTGAGACAAAATACATAACAGACAACCTGCAATGCCGTCAACAGTGTCATTGTTTGTCAATTTTCTATTAAGCTATTACCTCAAAACCGTTAAATGACCATCCTCACATACTATCAGAACAAGAAAGAAACAAATTGGACAGCAGAAAATGAGATGAAAATAAAATACATAAAAACCTTCTCAACAAATATTAGTATGTTATTTGCCGTATATCCTAGAATTGTACTCTCAAAAGCTGTGCTATTACAGTCTACGAGACATTTTGTACATTTTTTATGGCAGAATTGGACGATACCGGATGGTATTAAGGAGGGGAAAAAATAAAAATAAAAAAAATACCCTAACATCATGTATTTTATAGTAAGGCAGCGCTACTTGTTTAGGGCATGTTTAAGTAGAATAATCCTTTTATATTATCATGTGCTTTCCAATATTGGGTACCGAACTCGTAGGTTATTATTGCACATGCATCCAAAACATCCCAGATTCCCAGTTTGATGCGTGTCCTCGTCAAAATTTTTAGATTATGCACGTCATGAGCTATCGAAAAAGTCCAACATTTGATCCAGATTCCCAGTCTCAGACCAATACATGCATTCATTCGCTGAACTGCTGAAGAAGCGCCCTAAGCATAAAATGCTCTATATATAGGACCTTTACAAGTTTTCAAAGAAAATACACTGGAAAACACAGGAAATTGTACAGTATGAAGAATAAAAAATGAACCCGAACCAAGAGAAGAAGAATATATAAACCAAGGCTCGAACACGTTGTTAACACTGTCCTGAAACGATTTTTGCTCCCTCTCGATTTAAAGATTGCTTGTTGGAAGAACAGGGAAATAGTTTAGACTTAGAGGATTAATCAAGCATCAAGCCTTTAATAATTTATATCAAGCAAAAATATAAATTCTTCAAAGAACAAGAACACTCTCTTAAATTATGAGAAATGGGAATCCTTAGGAGCATATGAGAAATGGGAATCCCTAGAGTATACTATGAAGATTATGACTTATAATAGTGTAAACGTTACAGAAGTCATAACGGTTCAAAATGGTGGCAATCAATCATGAAAAGACATAAATTTTTGAACCAGAAATTAATAACTGGGTTTTGCTAGTTGGAACTCGCACGTGCGAAAATTCGCAACATCTTCCCTTGCAAGCGCCAAACTCGCACACACGCAAATTGTTCAGAAAATGCTGGATCATTTGATGTCCAAATCCATTCCAATATTTATCCTTGAGCCCCCCCAACTACTTTCAAACCTCATTCGAACCATTTCACTATAAATTGATTATGAGCTTGTTTGGTAAAGCCAAAAATTTCACAACTTTTCAAACTCAATCTCAACCATCCATTCTTAGTCAAGCCCACAATTTTTGACTTTTCAATCAGTTTTGAATCACATCCATAATTAAAAAAAAACCACAAAAATAAAAACTTTTCACATCACCAAACAGGCTCTATTTATTGCAATTTTCAATATTCAATAATTTCCTACAGTAATAAAGTAATGAATGACTGTCAGAACTAGCAACCTGCTGCACCGTAAAGGAAAGGGGGGGGGGGGGGGGGGCAAGGCTGGTGATCCTCCCATTATATGCATCAAGATGTATTTGTGCAAATTAAAACAGATGCCATTTACGTTCTGGATAAATGCAAACCTTGGCCTAGTCTGATAAGAATTTACATACATAGCGAGGAATAAGAGAAGGCTTGAGTATGGAAACTTATTTGGAGAATAGAAGAACGGGAAAAGAGGGGATGGAGGAAGAAACTGCTTAGCCATTAGAATTGAATATTAAAGATAATAGAACTTCAGAAATCTATTAGATAGTAAAGAATCTTACCTGTACTAAATCCAAGTTCATTGTCTATCCATCGACCGTGTTATTTTTGAAGAAATATTTTAATCAGAACCAACATTGCTTTTTAAATTCAGGTTCCAGCAAGTGTTTCACTTTCCTGCAAAAAAAAAAAAAAAAGAAGCTAAGTCCTCATAATACCCAAATTTTCTGAAGAAAGACCCATTGCCATATTGCTTCCTGCTCCATAACCCACAATCTAAGTGGTGAAAACATTTCTATCTCTCGTTTCACATTAAGCACCAGCTTTATTTGCACTACGATGCATCTTTCAGCATTGTTAATAGTGTGATTACTGATGTGTACATGCACTTACTGCAGATGTGTCTGCTCTCAATTAAATTGGATTGCAGCATTACCTTCACTTAGTAATGAACTTCTGAAAGCTATTCTTACTGTTCTTCTGCTACACGGATAAATCAGCACTTCTTGTCAAATCTTTTTTTCTCTTAATATTATCCATCAACTGGTCTGCAGTGGATACAGCACTCTCGAGTTGATTTCTTCGCTTGACAAACTCTCTTCGGTTTTTACACGTCTTTAAGATACTAGATATTTTTTCAGCTTTCTCCATTATAGATGTTTTCCTTTCATGAAGAGAGTCCCCAACTCCCTTATATGTGTCAGGCAACTTCGTTGAATGACGAACTGATGCCATCATATCGTAAAGTTTCTGTGCCCTTTCAGTCATTCCGTGTTTCTTCAATTCATATATCATTCTCTGATATGTAAGATACTGAGGAACAATGCCCCTACGAATCATGTCCTCAAACTCTCCAAAAGCCTCATCGAATCGATGCATTTTACATAGCAAGTGGATTAGCATGGTACCTGTAGCCAAGTCCAAATCAAATCCCCTAGCCCTCATTTCTCTTAGAACACGAGTCGTCATATCCAGCCTGTCCTGCTCGCATAACATTCTCAGCAGCAGATGATAAGTAAGGCGGTCCGGTTCGTACCCAGATCTTATCATCCTGGTATAAAGGTTCAAGCCCTCTTCAATCTTCCCAAATTTTGAGAAGTATCTGAAGAAGTAATTATAAGTCGTAGGAGTCGGCATACATCTGTTATCTACCATCATCTTAAGAATCTTGCCAGCCCCTTCAATATCCCCTGCCTTGCAGAAGCCCTTCACCAGTGAATTATAGGTCGAAATAGTGGGACCTGATTCCAGAACTGAAAATCTTTCCATCATCCCTAATGCCTCTTGAAACCTCCCGGCTTCTCCTAATGCATCTATTATTGGATTATACACAATTGCATTAGCATCTACACCTTCCCTCCTCATTTCATCAGTTAATTCCATTGCCATCTCAGGTCGGCGCATTCGGCACAGACCTTCAACAAGGGTGCCATAAGTTACAGCAGTTGGCTTTACATTCTCCTTTTTAATCTGTACCCAAAGCCTTGCAGCATGTTTTAGCTTTCTTGATCGAAACCATCCATTCAGGAGAATATTATATATCCGAATAGATGGTACCCAGCTTGGATCATGTCCCCTGCGCTTATCAAAATACTCCGATGCAACTCTAACGTGTCCCTCTTTACACAAAGAATCTAATAGAATTTCAAGCAAATTCTTCCCTGACTCCAAATCATTAAGAAAACCCAAACTAGAGGCGTATTCAAATGTCCTAATGGCTGGCGATGGAAGACCTGCGTGCCAATCCAACAAAATGAAAACAGACTCCAAAAATGTGAATCTAGTTGAGAAACAATTAAAATTTTGTTCCTGTAACTGTAAGTGCTAAAAAAACAAACAACCAGTCAACCAGCATACAAGGACTTGAGAAAAGAACTGCAAACAAAACTGTCAATATATCTGCATCTTCACATAAAATGAATATGGAAATATCCTAACTAACAAAGATTTTAAAACACTGAATCTCAATGATCCAATTCTTAAATCGTCCATTCTTAGTCAAACCTACAATATTTCAACAAATTTTAAACCGCACATTCTTCAAAAAAAAAAAAAAAAAAAACCACAAAAACTAAGGGCCAAACAGGGGCTAAAAGTGCAAATTCAAAATTATTTACCAAATTGAAAAGCACTAAAATAATACCTGCACGTCCGTATCTCCGAATCATAATTGCAAATGTATCTAAATCAGGCCTTTCATTAACGTTTTTATTGCTCCTGTCGAGAATTAAGCTCCAAGCAGAATCGAATTCGCGGGCCTTTCCTAGTGCATTAATCACGGCATTAAAAACGGTAACGGAGAAGTGGTATCCAGGCTGCTTCTCGGCCCATAGGAAAAGTGTGAACAAGAGTTTTGGAGAGGAATCAAATTGCTTGAAGGTTTCCAGCAACAAGGCCTCGACCGGGTTAATCCGGGCTGCCGTAAGGGCTTTCTCGAGTGCCGGACCGGATGGAATCTCTGGGTCTGTAAGGATTTTGGAAAGGATGGATAATTCAGAAGGGTCGAGATCAGGGTTTTGGGAAGGTGGTGGTGGCGGTGCCGATGTTTTTAGATGTTTTTCTCGTGGGTTTGTGTTTGGTGGGGTACATTTGGGAAGAGGGATTGGGAGGAGTTTTGATTGAGTGGAAAGAAGTTTTATAAGGGGGTTACAGGTGGAGGTGCTTTGAAGGACGAGGAGGGTGGCTAAAGAGAGAATGCGGCGGCGGCCTCCGGGGGCAGTGGAAAGGCAGTTCATTTCTGTTGTTTAAAGATGGCCGAGCCCTTTTCTGGTGATTGTGCGCAGCGGATCCGGCGGGAAATCAGCTGTAGACTGTAGTCGAGTGTAATAATCCTGATAAATAATAAATAAATTATAATATATATTACTAAAGAAAAACATTGTGAATGTTATAACTAGAGAAAAAAAAAGAGAAAAGTAGAGATACCAAGAGCCCCATATATATAGGGGAAGAAAGGGATATACAAAGTAATTATAACTAGGGTTAGAGGGGTACAATTGTCATTCACTAATACAATACAATATTTACAACACTCCCCCTTGAATGACATATTACAAAATATCTGCCTCATTAAAACCTTGTTTGATAAAAACCCAATGGGACAAAAATATCAAACGGAGGAAAAAGAGTACAGTTGTTCTTGGAGTATTAAGATGAATGTCGCCTCGTTAAAACCTCGCCAGGAAAACCCAACGGGACAAAACATTTGTTAAGGAAAAAGAGTACAGCTACTCCCCCTAGTGTTGATCGTTGTAAATCATCGAGTTGATGTATCCCAATCTTGTGAACTGGTTTCTTGAATGTAGATGTTGATGGTGCTTTTGTAGATAAATCAGTTTCATTATCACTTGAGTAGATTTGTTGAAATTCTGGAGTATTTTGATGCTGCCTCGTTAAAACCTTGTCAGAAAAACCCAGTGGGAAAAAACCTGAACGAAGGAAAAAGAGTACAGCTACTCCATCTGATTCAATATATATTGAATCATCCATATAGTTACTCCCCCTGATTCATCATCCATATAGTTACTCCCCCTGATTCAATCTCTATTGAATCATTCATATCTTGATCTCTTCGGGAGTTTCGTATAAGAGAGTATATCAATAGATATTGATGACAGCTACCTCATTAAAAACCTTATCAGGAAAATCCTGTGGGACAAAACCTCGGCTAAGGAAAAAAGAGTGTAGCGTATATTAGCTCCCCCTCATGGGAACATTACAGTTATATTGATACTGCACATAATTATTTCAACTGTAAATCGGTACAATATCGAATGTGTTTACCAAGCATTTATAAATAACACATATCTGATATCTGATATTATTTGTTCTTTGAATATATTCAATATTTCCAATCATTTGAACATGCTGCATCGAGCCATATTCTATAATCAATATTATCAATGCATTTAATGCAGTTCTAAAATTTGGAAGTGACTTATTCACTTCACTGAACAATTAACTTATTCACTTCACTGAACAATTAACTTATTCACTTCAGGTGAATAATTAACCATGAATTTGAATTTGAAAATCAATTGCCACGATTTTTATTCACAGTAATGGTACATCTCAATTTCAACACTTTGTCATGTAGAGTCATTTGTACCATTCTTCATGTAATCTAATTTCATACTATCTATCACATTCCATTGGAAATTGAATCTATTCAAGGCATATGATATATTTAAATCACAAAGTATCTTTATACTTTGATCAAACAAGTTTCTTAAAAACTTGAATTATATATTTCAAATATATTTAATCCTTCAATGATTATACTGTATGCTTCAAGCATCGTATATGTTTCACATTGCAATTATCAAATTGCTACCACCAAATTTAAGTCGTGAAACATTAGATAGGTAACGATTCCTATATTTCAAATAGATTTTCTCTAATTATTTCACCGCGATCTCAAAGTACCGAGGTATTGATTACCCTTTTTAATCTCACTCATTGGTACTTCAAAGAATACTCCCAACGTACCGAGTTGATGATCATACATTTTTATATCACTCATTGGTACATCAAAGAGCGCAAGCTAGTAATCAGAGTAAATCATTTTTCATTAAATACATTTCTGATAATCATATAAGTATAGGCACTTATTATGCATTTTCAGGCAAATAAAATATTGTATCTATGCCAAATCTTTGAAACATTCGTTGCGCAATAAGTCATGTATTACGACTATACCTATAGGTATTTTACTGACTTTACACTTTTATGTGTTTGGACTTCAAGTCCCAAAACTTCAGGTTTTGTAATAAGTTTAATTTAGCCTGAATGCATACTTTTGCCAACTATTTTTATGTCGATTTTCTTCGACATATTTTCTTTTATTATCCTCGCTATCATTCAAATTATGATGCGGCTAGCTTCGCAATTTGCTTTTGCATAAGTGCTTGAAAAAGTGTGTCGACACAATTATCATCCCAATTTGATTTCTTTCCCCACAAGACATAACTACAAAGATCTCAATTTTCAATATTTCAAGTACTTGAACCTCTTCTAGAGATTTACAATTAATTATGTCAATAAATACTCTCTCACGAGTATATGCCTCCTCAATAAGACCACTATAATCATTTGCTCTATTTTTATTTATTTGGGGATCTTTATTTGAATCAAATATTGCTACGCTTCAGGCGTGCTACATATCAATATGAGATAGAGCATGAGATTTTATTAATCTCTTATGCATCTTGTAATTATGTTATCTTTGAACGTTTCGTTCATATTTTCAATCGAACTTCTGGTTCGTATTATTAATCGCGAGGATATATATAACATAATATGATGCATTTGTTTGATTTTAAGCTATTCCCCCCTAATGTTGAGAAAATTGTCCAATCAAATTGACAATAACTTTTTTTCGACGTTGTAAAATATCACCCATTTGGGATATATGTTCAAACAACGCATTTTTCTCAACATTCTTTATTTCTCATATCAGTGCATTGTGGTGGATCAATTGCACTATTAAAGAATTATATGAAAAAATTAGGCTCTAACCATAAGCCAATTATAATAGGGAGAACTATGATATTGGCATGATGCGTAATAAAATTCCCTAAACAAAAAGGGAAGTATTTTGTTCTCAATTAAATTAATTGGAGGCGTTTAACAAAAAAAAATGTTAAACTATTTATCGACATCCCAACTAACACTTCTTAAAATGTTGAGATTCGTGTCCACTAGCATTATCAAGACACATTCTTGATTATATAATCTGAAAATTATGCTCATAATTCATAATTTGAGCAATAATTTCGCAAACTTCAGGTTGCGAACACCATGCAATCATCTAGTACATGTATCAAATCTATTAGATACAAATAATATTTAGATGATCAACGTAGAGGATGATAATGGCCCATTTATCACCCTAATTATTTTTCAGAAATATAGGGAATTTAATCTCTATTTTAGCTCGTGACAGTCAAGAAATTTCATGAAAGAGAACAAATATCATATATGATTGAATTGAAGAATCTTCTGATTCTTCATTGAGTATCAATTTTAATTCCGCATCATTATTGATTCGGTGATGGTCCAACTGGTCATGCCAAATAATAAAATCAAATTGAACTTCTTATTCAATATAAGATATAATAATATATTATTCAAGTAGTCAAACTAATCAATGTCCTTATGACATAAGTTATATGTTTTCCTTCAGGGATAAACATGAACTCAAATGAGATATTTTTCGAAACAATGCTACTTCGAAAAGCACGTTTTATTACTCATTCAAAAATCAATATGTCAATATTCTTTCGGAATATTGTAATATCAAATTAATAACATATCTCATAATATTGGGCTCTTCGAGAGCAAATTATATTCCAATATTATATTTCATATGAGATAAAATTATGATTCTTCAGGAATCATCAGAACTGTATATTAGACTACATCATAATAATCTTCTGAATTATTAATAAATTCGAATTTCTTTGCGAAAAAGAATGCAGTATTTATCACTTGAGCAATAAAATAATATTCTTCTAGAATATTGAAATGTAGCAATAACGCAATATTCTTCTGGAATATTGATTCGAATCTCATTCAATTATAACAATAATTGATATCTATTGTGCAATTTAAGAGCAAAATAACGAATTATTCTTCTGGAATAATTATATTGCTAAAATTGCAATTATTCAAGAATAATAAGTCAATATTCTTCTGGAATATTGATATTAATTATTCATTTTTCCTTTCAAGCCAACAATATTTGTGCTCTACACGAGTGACGTTAAAATATTCTTCTGGAATATTTATTTAACGTGAGTTGTGTTTATTCGAGAACACCAACACCATATTCGTTTAAAACATATTTTAAATTATGCTTCTTCAAGAGCATTGGATCAATATTCTTCTGGAATATTGAAATTGTAATATACTGCTCGTCACAAGCAAGTAATATTCTTCTAGAATACTACTATTGTTGTCCTACTTCGTGAGCAACAATATGATACATTATTAAATCAGAATTTATGAATGAACATCTACAAATATTTAATCATCTTAAAGAATATTAATTACCATATAAACATAGTATGAATTTATATATAAAAATGAATTACCAAACATATATCAGGAAAAAGAATCTTCATATATAGAAGTTAACAAAATTGACTAAATCTTTTATTGGCTAAATCTTTTACCAATATGCAAAAGATACTAAACATGCACGTGAATTCCATATATAAAAATTAGATATATAACTAATATATAGTATAATCAAATCTAATAATGTATTTGAGAATTCAAAATAACGTAGTGATTTCCAATGACAAAATTGAAAGAGCAAAAAATAATAACAATAATAATTTGCTGGAACAATGTATACTTTAACGAATTTATTTCGATTCTTTCAAATAAAATAATAAATCAATATTCTTCTAGAATATTGAAAATCATAATTCATGCTCTTCAGGAGCAAAAACATCCTTCTAGGTTATTAATTATAATGTTGTACTACTTCAAGAGTAACAACAAATTATGTATAATAGACAAATTTACAATTAATATTTTCTTGAAATATTAATCATCCGTTATGCTACTTCAGGAGCAACAACATAATGAATTATAAATTTAAATCAATAATAACAATAATGTTGTAATCGATAGATCTATAATTAATATTCTTCTGAAATATTAATATATATACTGTTGTGCTACTTCAGGAGTAAGAACAAATTATTGTTAAAGATTTTAGATATTTGCTCTTCTGGAGCAATTGAATAATAAATCTTTCAAAATTATGCTCTTCAGGAGCAATTAATATTCTTCACGAATATTATTATAATAAAAATTGTGCTACTTCAGGAGCAACCACAAATTATTCTTCTAGAATAATTATAGTTCTAAAATTTCGATTATTCAAGAATAATAAATCAATATTCTTCTGGAATATTGAAAATTTAATTTATGCTCTTCGGGAGCAAATAATAATCTTTCTTGAACATTATAAAGTTGTGCTACTTCAAGAATAACAACAAACTATTCATGATGGTCATATTAATATTCTTCTGGAATATTAATTATATACAGTTGCGCTACTTTAGGAGTAACAACAAATTATTTATGATAGTCATATTAATATTTTTCTGGAATATTAATTATACAGTTGCGCTACTTCAGGAGCAACAACGTAATGAAAAAAATTCAACAATAATATATAAATTAAACACTCATATTAATATTCTTCTGAAATATTAATTATACAGTTGCGCTACTTCAGGAGCAACAACGTAATTCATTAAACACGCATAATATGTAAAATACATATGTGAATAACGCATCAACTAAACATTAAAATATAGCACAAAATTTATGTAATTCGGAAACATTAATTGAATTTGGAAAAAATAGAAGAATCAATTGGAAAATATGGACGCAATTCAACAATTAACAAAACAATCACGCAACCTAATGAATGATTGTGATTTGGAATGAATTGAATTCAGATTTTTAATTGAATTGGATTCGGATTATGCAGGAACTGATTTGGAATTGTAATGATTTGGACTAAAAAAAATCAAGCTCCATGAATCAGATTCGCATTGATGCAGTTAAAAAAATTCATGTGTTATCAAATTAATTTTGATACACATGACAGATGATTATAGCTAAAAAAAATTATCTTCTAATAATTTTAGAGAATCGTACTGATAACGTGTTATAAACTAGAGAGAAAAGTAGAGACACCAATAAACTTGTGTATTCTATTATGAACTAGAGCCCCATATATATATAGGGGAAGAAATGGATATAAAAAGTAATTATAACTAGGGTTAGAGGGGTACAATTGTCATTCACTAATACAATACAATATTTACAACAGTGAAATGATTTTAATGTAGATATCACTATAAAATAGGAAAATAATTTGAACACACAATTTATTTTGATTAATGATATAAATTATCAATAAATGCTCAAAATAGAAATAAATTACAATTCTCATAAATTTTGGAAAATCTATTTAAATAATATATTGGTTATATAGTTTATAATTGTTCACACCCGTCTGATACACGAAAGTTGCTATAGACAAAAGATATTTATACAATTCCTCAAATTTTAATTAAATAATGTAATTTTTCAAATATATTTATGATTTTTAAAATTTTTTATTTTATCATAGAATACTAATATATAAATATCTTTTTAATATTTCCTTATAATCTTGTCGATTTATAAGTTATTCTTTAAACTTTTAATTGTTTTCGAATATTATTTATTTTTATTTTTAAATTTATGTATTGTTATGAAAATTTCTTTGACAAAATTAATCAAAAAGTAAACAAAATATGGTTCCAAGGGATTTATAAATAATGGTTTATCTTATTTCATGAAAATATTTTGTCTTTTGAATTAATTTTTTTGTATAATTGGCGAACTGTGCTTATTTTGTCCGTTGAGAGTGAGCCCGATGTTACAATTGAACTACTCTCCAATATATGAACTAATATATATTGATTGGTTTAGATTTCAAATTTTGTTAGTTGCTAGATTAACAAAATATTTGTTGAATAGCCTACTTAATGATTTATTGACATTAAAATTAAAATTAATGTAATTCGATAAATAAATCATTTTTTTACATATAAAATATCACAAAATAATTATATCAGAAAATTACAAAGTAAACGCATTTTTCAATTTTCCATTTTTGAAAACTATTTTCCAAAATCACAAAGAGAATACGTTTTCAGCAATCTCAAAACAAACAACCAAAACAAATAACTCAAAACAAAATTCAAAACTCAGAATCCAAATAAAAAGATAACGGTCCCTAACGTTCCTAACTTATCTATTACACCATGTTTTGAAAATTAACTAGGATTTTTTTACCATTGCTTTCCAAAGAATCATCACTTTCTTCCGACTATAATTCGTAATTCATCTTGAACATTAACACTTAAAATGATTGAATTAGTAATCCCTAAATTATACGAAGTTTGAGTGAAGCTATGAACAATTTTTTGTTGTAATAGTTGACCATCCCTAAAAGTAATATTAAGTGGAACATTTTCTTCTCCTTACACCTTTGAGAACAAAATTAGAAGATGACATCAATACTAGATGCACGGACATAGCCAGAATTTCGATGTTGCAGTGGTGAAAATTCGGGGGCACCCCCGAATTTTTATTTATTTATTTATTATTATTATTTTTTAACTAAGAGGATTGAAAACAACGATTTTGAGTACCAAAACAGGTAAGTTAAATTGACTGACCAAAAAAATAATCAATTTATCGATACAAAAATAATTTGTCCATCTATGTGTCTAACGCTATACAAATTGAAAACATTAACATTAGATGGACATAAAAAAGTAAACTGTTTATTTATATAACAGATTATATAGATGACTTAGATATGTGAAATTGGTCTTTCCTTATCCTCATCATTTGCTTAATTGTTTTTGTATTGGATTTGGGCTATACTATTGGATCTTTTGTTTAGGTCTAAGATTTTTGTATAGTTGAATTTTAAAGTGTAAGTTATTTGGTCAATATTTATTAATGGAAAAAAATAAAAAAATTCAAAATTTTGCGAGAGCGAGTCAAAATTTTTGCGGAGATGAAATTAAAAAATATATTACAAATTAACTAGAAATAATGGACCAGCAGACAATGTTGAGGGGCGATCAAACCCCCGACCCCGACCCCCTTATCTCCATCTCTGACTAGATGGGATGGGATTATGAACCAATATAGACCGATCCACCTTATCAAATATGCTATAACTAACTACATAACCCAAACGTGAAAGTGAGTTTCATAAATTTGTTTATGAATTTTGTTTATAAACGAACACGTACCAATATTTCATTGAACAATATTTTTGAAAAGTTGGAAATTTCGAATTGTCAAAAATTTTCGTCCATCATTATTGACTTTAAAACAAAATAGATCATAATTATTGTCATGTCACATTGTTTCAATTTATAAACAATCGTTTATAACTATTTACCAAATACAGGTTTGAATGCAAATGCAAAAATGACTGCAAACATTATGCAGAAACCAACCACAAGCACAACAATACCAGCAACATCCAATAAATCGTGCCTCGACCCGAACTGATCTTTGTATTGGGAATTAAACTCAAACTGATCTTTGTTAAGCCCTGAAAATAATCAGAAGCCCAAACACGTGCTAGAACTTAATCAAGAAAAGTGAACGCTTAGTTTGAGGAATGAGCTGACAAAGGCCAAACGTATGAATCTAGCAACTAATTAGCACTCAGATACAGAAATGAGGAATTCGTGTAGGGTCAATGGCAAAATTATAAATGAAAATAACAACAATGTATATGAGAAGAAGAAATGAGCAGGCATAACACTTTTTTGAACATAAACACTAATAAGCAAAATTACACAAACGAAACCTATTACATGTTGTCATTTAGACTTTGTTCTACCACCACTAAAATTACGTGGCATTATACACACTACAAGAAAAATGAACAAAAAAGACGAAAAATTAAAGACGACACAAAAAGTCGTCTCTATTGGTCGATCAATAGAAACGACTTTTTAAGTTGTCTCTATTAGTTGTCGACCAATAGAAACGACATTGAAATGTCGTCTCTATTGATCGACCAATAGAAAAAGTCTCTATTAATTGTCGACCAATAGAGAGTCGTCTCTATTGGTCGATCAATAGAGACGACACAAAAAGTCGTCTCTGTTGGTCGACAACTAATAGAGACAATTTAAAAAATCGTCTCTATTGGTTGACCTGATCTATTGTGGGGGTAGTAGGATCACCTGCCCCCACTAAACTTTGGATTCTTTTGCGTTTTAGTCCAATTTTTTGTATTTTTTTCATTTCAACCTCTTATTTTTTGTTATTTTGTCACCACTGTATTAACCATCTACTAGTTTGCCCCCACAATGTTTTCATTCTGGCTCCGCCCCTGGTTGTACCATATTATAGCTTATCGGTTATGCCACAGATGATCATTTCACGATCTTTATGATTATTTTTAGCGTGTATGTTTTGATTTCAAGTTGTAAAAGCTTATGAAATAAATTATATTTTCAAAAATGATTTACAAAATATAATTATTTCAGAAGCTGCACTAATTGAAAAACAGGCTTAAAGATGAAAAAAAAAATACTACCCGATTGGTACCCGATCCGAATCCCAGCCCCGCGGGTCAGCGAGGCAGGTGTGGGGCCAGAGACAGATCTGTGATTTGATTTTTTGCCAATTTATATGTTTTCGTAATTTTATTTCAAGTTAATGTGTGAAGTGAACATTGGCGGCTGTTGAAAACTTGAACAACAAATAACCAGACGGGCGCAACTCACGCTGAAGAAGATGAAGTCTGGTGGAGTTGATTTTGGACCTTTTCTTAGTTATTTGGGCCTATAAAATTGGCCCAAAATGAGGCCTAATTTGAGTAATGACCCAAAAAATCCCTATCTATTATCCATATACCTAAATAAAAAATAAAATTGCTTTTTGATTAAAATAACTAAAAGGAAAAATACATAAATAAGGTGGTTATGAATGTCAATTTCAAAATTAAGGTGAAACTTGTATTATTTCAAAAATAAGGTTGTAATTAAAAGCAATTAATTAAATTAATTAATTAAAATGTTTTGTTAATTATATAAATATGAAAGTCACAATAATATATATTTCAAGTCACAAAAGACAAAGTTTTAGGTCACGTATGATTTCAAGGTCACAAATTATCAAAATATTATGTCACAAAATGTCAAATTAATAGAATTCAACATATTTTTAGGTCACAAATTATTAAATCACAATTTTTTAAGTCACAATTATCAAATTAGTAGGTCACATTTACTTGATTTCCAAATCACAGTTCATCAATATTAGGTCACACATTTATTTAAATCACGATTTTTAAGTCACATTATCAAATTATTATGTCACATTTACTTGATTTCTGAAGTCACGGCTCATCTATATTTCACACACGAACCAACGACATCCCCAACTCAGGTCACATAACACTGCCTCTCCAATGTAGAAATATAGATACAGACTCATCGCCATCGCCACTGTCACCGATGCGCCATCGCCATCGCCGTCGACCCCTACACCTGCACGGTACCACCGCCATATGCAATACACAAGCACTAGCCCCGATTTTCCACCACTCCAGCACTGTCTCCGTCTTCCATCTAGAACCACATCAGATCTATAGAATCTTGAATCGATGATGTCCGTAGTGCAGCGACACTCGTCGCCCCAACCATCACAGCCACCACACCCACATCCACATCCACTGCAACCACTACCTGGAACAACCACACGAATCGCAGGTCTTTAGGGACGGCGGCGCTCGAATCCCTGGTAGCGACGCTCATCACTGCCTTGAAATAGCCGCTACTTGCGGCGGTCTCTATTCGAATCATGGGTTAAAGTGCAGCGTGTGTTGGTCATGGTGTGGGCTTTGGGATGAAGTGGCATCGTGCGGCGATCTTGTCGGCGGCGGGATGATGTGTGGCCATGGAGGGGAACGGCTAAACTATGGTTTCTTCACTTCTTGTGTTGATGAATTGAATGTAGAAATATAGAATTAATTAATTATATTTTTAATTACAACCTGAATTTTGAAGTTATATATGTTTGGCCTGATTTATGAATTTGATTCTTTAAAAGTAAGGGTGAGTGTAATTTCCACATAACTAAATTTTGTTTTATTTGTCATTGAAAATAATATCAATCAAATAATAAAAGTTGGAAAATTCTCCACTTTTTCCGCCTAGAAATCAAACACATAAAACATTCAATTTTCAGGAATTCATTTTCTTTCTACTCAAATTTTACCTTCGTTATCAAACGTAACCTTAGTGCTATGAGTTTTTTCTCTCTCATATTCTACCATACTTAATTCTTAAATAATGTGGGGATATGTGAAGGAAAAAACCTATTTTTAGGGGTAAAAATATAAAAGATACATTTCCCCCAACCCCCCTCATTTTCCCCCCTTAGTTTTTCCTCCACGTTTTCCCCTAATACTATTATTCCACACATTATTTAAGTATTTTGGAATAAGTCCAACACTAATATTGCTCTTAGAAAGGCAGGAAGTATTTGCAGAATAATGCATTACAGAGAGACGAAGAGCGGCTTCAAATGTTTGGTCAACAGTGTATTAAAAAAGGCCCGCCACTGTCCCAAAAGTTTGAAATATACCGAATTTTTTAACTGGGGATTAGATGTAGATCTCGAAGAATGGCCATTTCTCACGCTCCCATAATATCCATTGATCGTTTGTCTTCTTTTGCTAACTTGTTTAAACATTTTTTTAATCACACACATTTTTTAAAATTACTCTTAATCACATATTTTACCTTAAAAATATCATATTATTTGTATAAAAAAAGAATTTTTTTTACAAAACATAGGCTTTTGTGATTATAGCATTATTATCTTATAAAGATTATTAAGAAGTGATTCATTAGTTTTATTTATGTCTGTTTGAAAGTATGAAATATATATATATTTTGTCAAACTATGGCTGAAAATAAGTATGAAATATCTCACTCTCTTATCAGTGTGCATAGGAATGACAATGTGGTGGGTATGGAGTGAAAATACATTTCCTTGTCCCTACTTGGTTAAAGATTTATCATTCTCATCCAGCCACATCCCCATTTAATGGGGATAGGGCGGTATGGAGAGGGGACGAGGCAGGTCGGATTGGGAATGTGCAAATTCCCGTTTACATCCCCATTTATTATTAATTTTTATTTTTTTTAACTTCTAAAATAATTTTTGTAACAGACAATATAAGGAAACATGCAAGATCAATCCTAACATTTTTTAAATCTAATAATCTTTACACACACACACATATATATTCATCTTTGTTTGTGTCATGGAAATTGTTAATTGGGAATAGGGTAGGGAAGGGGATAAGATGGTCATCCTCGCCCGTCCTCAATTCGAGGATACTTTTTCACCCTCATTCCTATCCGCATCCTCATCTTTGTCGGGGATTTCCCACCCTATTCGACGCGGGTTTCCTTCGGGTTCGGGTATTTCCAATCCCGCTGTCATCCCTAAGTGTGTGCATTATTATTAACATGACATTACTTTATTTCTAAGCTCATGTTTGATTATAATAATTAAAATCTAATTTTAATCTCAAGTTAAAGTTAACAATTAATTTTAACTACATATTTTATGAGTACAATAACTTTTCAACTACACACCTAGTCAACTTTTATCAAAATCTATTTAAAACCTGATTATAATCTATGTCAAGCAAGGCTAAATTATTTATGATTTTATTCTTAAAGTAACAGTAAGTTTAAAGAATAAATTATCAACATAGCCTATGTTTGATTGTCATTCTTTTGCTAAAAACGAGTATTGAATAATGATTGATGAAATATTGTGTGGTTTAATAAGAGAGAAAAATTTTGGATTTATGTGTATAATATTTTATTGTTAAAATATATTGTTAAATTTGAGTATAGTAGAAAATGAGTTTAAAGAAATGGAATCAAATCATTGTCTCATTGGGGAAAAAATGTTTCATGATAGAAAAACATTCAAATAACTTCTATGAATTTGCTATTCTGGATTTGAAAGGGACAAGTTAAATTCAATTAGGGCACAAAAGCAAATGATGGAAAATTCTAACTCCTATCTTGTAGGTGAGATAAAGGCAAGAAAGTAATTCACACGTAATTGACAAAATTTGTATTCTCTTAATAGAATTATGACTTGTTTGATAGCACTAACATCTGATTTAAATTATGTGAAAAAAAAATTCCCGATTAAATTCAATTTATAATCCACAATTATTCGATTTAAACTGAAAATTTTCGTGGAGATAGGTAAATTTGCGACATAAACTCATGATAACCAGTTGAACTTTTTTGATAGTGTCCTGAATTTGGTCATTTTTCTTGCAAGTACCCACACCGTGATGAGAGATAATTGACAATTACTTTTATTTTCGAAACTACAATAATTTATAGAGAATAATGATTATCACCTCACGTGATTGCTAACTTCTGAACTATAGTGAAAAATGACAAATATCATCTTCGACGTCATTTAATCAGTGTTTAAAAAATCGGATCGGACCGGTCGGTTTGATCGGAAAAATCGGGAACCGGTCGAAAAATCGGTCCGGTTCAACCGGGAAACCGGTTGAAAATCGGAAAAAAAATCGGTCCGGTTCAACCGGGAAACCGGTTGAAAATCGGAAAAAAAAACCGACCGGTTCAACCGGTTTTCGTTTTTTTATTTTTTGTTGTTTTAAGCTATTTTTGTGTATAATTTTATTTTTTAAATGAGTAAATATTAGTTTATTTATAAAATAACTTGTTTTTTTGAATTTTTGTGATTTTTTAATAATTTTTTATATTTTAATTGAAACCGGTTGGACCCTTGATCCTTGACCCGTTGTCTTTTCCGGTTCGAATCGATTTCCGATTTTCTAAACATTGCATTTAATAGTTTCATGTCAATCAAAGTGATAAAATTAGATGAGGTTATTCGATTTAAACCAAATTAAAATATGGCAGCAAATTTGAACAGAATTGAATTACATTTACCTAATTAACAAGTGAAGGTAGAATTACCATGAAACGAACTATTTTATTCTCAAAATGCCATATTAACAACCCCAAATTAAGCCTCCGTTCAGCAATAGTATATTTATAAACTACATGTTTTTTTCAAATTATTTTTAAATTCCATATATTGTCCCTAAAAAAAAAAAAAAAAAAAAATATTTATAAACAAATTTTGAGCCCCTGAACGGAGATATCAATTAAAAAAAAAAAAAAAAAACTCTCAAATACCCCGTGAAAATTTAAACCAGTAATCTAATGCAAGAAAGAAAACTCATGATACGATTAATACATAGTTATATTTTAATCACATTCTTAACAAGGCAGGAGACTGAAAAGATTAAAAAAATAAAATGATTTGCTGTCTATCTCTTATACATAGTCACACTTGTTTGGTAAAAAAATATTGTTTATAATAAAGAATGTAATGTTTTCGAGTTAAAATATGTGATTGGAAAATGATTTGAAAAAATATGTTTGACTAAAAAATGATTGAAAAAAAATTGTTATTTATAAATTTATTTATGAACAAGTTATCAAAAGGAGAGTTAATTTTCATTTTTATATACAAATTGTTTCAATAACCAGATATTAAAGTATGTGGGTTTCATACATAACTCATTTTGTAAGCATCGAATCCTATCATCTACAAATGAGAAATTTAAACAAGTTTGACCAAGTAAAATAACTCTGATTCAATTTGAAGTTTTAGTGAACTTCAATTCATGTACTAATTTAATTTAGGTTTGACAAATCGTTTATAAACAATTAATTACAAATATCATTTATAAAGAACGATTTGTTAAAATTTCGCTGATCCATTTTATTTTTTAAAAAATAGTAGATGAGAATATTTGACAATCCAAATTTATGGACTTTTCAATTAATGTCATGTAATTATTTATAAATAAAATTTATAAACATTTTTTTACCAAATAAAGGCTTAATATTGAATGACTTAAAAAAAAATTATTCTTAGAGTATAACACGCTACTGTTAATAAACTTTATTGTCAGTGCTTTTTTGTTGGAAAAAGAATTAAAAAATGTTTTTTTAATTTCAAAACTATTCAAATAAGTGCAATGCAATTGTGGGTTTAAAAATGACAAGTCAAAGTCAATTTAATTTAAACAATATATTGAAGTAGGAGCACAAGAAGCAAAGAAAGTGAGGATTCCAATTATTAAGCGTCATAGTCATTATTCAAAATCTTTTTTTTTTTTTTTTTTTCAATCACATATTTGAAAGTAACTACACATAAATTTAAAAAATTCTTACTTTTTAACCTCAAATTCATTAAAAATTTATTATTATAAACAATATTTATTTGAAATAATGAGTTTCAAACAAGGCTAATTATTGTATAGTGATAAGTGAAAACTAAAGAGGCAAAATTTTTCCCGAGTAGTGTAAAATTGTTTTATTGAAAGAATGTATTGTTGACACAATCTAAAAATATTTTAATTATCACAAATTTTATTTTCAAAAAAATATTTCCCAAACATAGTCTATAAATAATTACTTCCAAATACTACAACAGAGAGCTGAAATAAATGGAAATCAAATGTCATTTTCCACCAAGTTAACTCCCACATACTAAGGATCAATTTCAAACAACTTTCTATCACACCCATAAAATGTGAGAAAATAACCTAATTCAAGTAAGAAAAAACCACCATAAAATAGATTAATATCTAATAATTTACATTCGACCTTAAAATTAATATCAAAAATAAAATAAAATATCTTAGCGATGTTTGAGTCCCATTTTCAATTGAAACGAGTTTCGTAATAGTGAATTTTTGAAAAATGCGTGCTTAAAAAATAGGAAAAAAAATTAAATTTACGAGCAAAATAATTTATTATGAGAATACATGATTAAAATGACAGAGAAATAATAAGCCCTTGTTTGGCCCTATTTTTTGAAAATCAAGTTTTTAAAATACTAAATCTCAACCATCCATTTTATTCAAGTTTATTATACTTTAGTTTTTCAAATAATTTTTAATTATACATTCTCTCAAAAATACTATTTAAAATCACATTATTTTTCAAATAATGGAGTTCAAACCGGGGTTAAAATTCCAGAACTAATCTTTCCCTTTTTTTTTTATTCATTTTGGAAGGAAGCCACGTGGCTCATTATCCGATTCCCCTAACCCTAAAGTTAAAATTAGGGACAAATATGGAAATTACAAAATGGAGACAGCATAGATTTAATTTTAGAAATTAGAAGTTTTGAACTGTGCCCGAATCCCGCTCTCACCCTACTCCTCTGTGGACACACGTAATAATTATATACACCTTCCATTTTTCTCACACACTCGCACTCTCACTAAAATCACTCTATATAGTTACACCATTGGCTCGTATCTATACACCGTTTGATAAAGGATCCGGGTGAAATGAAACCCAATTGCTGTGCTCGGAGCTCGTGACGTAAATGCAAAGTGAGCTCAGCTCTACTTTTTTTTTTTTTTTTTGCGTGGATGAACTTTCTTACATTGTAAATTCTGGGCTTTATTGTTTTTGATCCATAATTATTTATTTTTTGTTATTTGAGCTTGATATGTGAAAATCTACAAGATTTTGCTTAGATCTATGGATCTGGTTTATATCTATTTTTTTTTATCAGCCCCATTTTTTTTATAATTCAGTTTGTTATGATGATTTTTCATGTAAACATTGTATTTTGCAATATTTCGGGGAAAAAAAAATTAATCCTCGGAAGCTTTCAAGATTACAACTTTTTGATGATTAGTTTTTATTTGTCTGGTTGACTCTTGGAGAACTTTATAAACGGATTGAATTTTTGAAGAAATTGGGGATCTGCATTCATTTGAAATTCAAATTTCTCATTTTTTTATTGCAAATTATGTGATTATAATTTTATTAGTGGGAGACTTCTCATCTTCGAAGCTATTCATGTTAGTGCAAGTCAAGCTGCAGTTTTCAAAGCTCATGGTCCAACACCTCGATGTAGCATTAGCTTCGCACTTAGCTTTGTCTTATTTTCCATGCATTGATTTGTAGAGTAATGAAATATTTAAACATTTCATTGTTTTGGCCGGAGATTTTTGTTTATAAGAAAAAAAATTGAGTTTTTTGAGGTAAAATGTGTTGTTGAAAAGTAGTTTTGAAAAATTTGCGTAGTTAAAAAGTGGTTTGAGGGAAATGTGATGTTTATAAAAATGTTTATAAACAAGTTTACCAAACACATTGTTAATGTTAGACTAAGATAAAATAATCTATATTTTGATAGTTTTTTTATATTGTTTGTTGAATATGGATTTGAACCGAGTTGTTTACTTCATAAGAATTGTTGTTTGACTTTTTGTTTGATTAAACTGTTTGTCCATGAATTACATTGTAATTAAGAGTTTGTGTGGTAATGTGATTTTTAGAAATTTTTTGTGATTTTTTTGGTTTTTTGATAAATGTGTAGTTTAAAAATGTTTGAAAAGTAAAAAACTGTGGGTTTGACTAAGAATGGATGGTTGAGATTGAGTTTGAAAAGTTAAGGCGAACAAAATCACATTACCAAACGGGCTCTAAACCTAAACATAAAAGAGGAAAGGAGAATGGGGTAGGTGTTTTTAGATAAATAAGTGGTTATGTTTAAAACTTTTGCAACTGTTGGACATATTGATGCCAATAAGTTGATTGATCTAGTCATTTATTTATTAGTTTATGATGAAATGGTTTGAGGTATCTAGCATACTTTCACGAACTTACAACTTCAAGTACTGTGCAGCCTTACTGCTTCCCTACTTTTTCCCCCTCGCGATAACGTTAAGTAAGCCTTCCTTCCAACGTAGAGGGCTAATAAGTGTCACAACAAGGAAAGGAAAAGGGCAAGAGAAATAATGAAGAACAAGAGAGCTTGGAAGAATATTTTTGTTTTACATTTAAAGCTTGATGCTTCATCGTCATTACAAATGAGTGCACAACCTATTTATAGTGGTTGTCAAGTACAATGGATGGCTAGGATCATTTTGATCCAATGACCTATATTTTATCGCTAGAATTATCTACTATTCAGTATTCTCTATACAAATATCTTAGATATTTTGCATACAATATCCTAGATTTTTCTAGAATAACAACAATTGGCTATTATCTAGAATACTCCATGGAAAGACCATTTTTGGCAAGCCATGAATTTGCACCTTCATCAAACATGCACCAAAGTTGTGTAGTAAAACTCACTGGTCGTGACATCCTCCTCCACCTAATTGAGCGACACCCTCGTCGCCTTGTAGTGCTTAAGTCCGAATTTGTACCTTCAACAATCTAGATTTGATAGTAGCTTTTTTTGATCCAATGACCTATATTGTCTCTAGAATTATCTACCATTCTCCATACAATTATCTTAGATATTTTACATACAATATCCTAAAATTTTCTAGAATAAAGACAATTAGTTATTATCTAGAATACTCCATGGAAGGGCCATTTTTGGCAACCTATGAATTTGTACCTCCACGGAACATGCGCTCAAGTTGCGCAGTAAAACTTGCAAGTTGTGGCATTATGCTCCAACAAAACATGGGAAGACAATGGTTCTGAGCAATACCGAAAATTGTCTTTTCTATCATCTATTCTTGTTAAACATGCCTAAATGTAGAATAGGATAGAAAACTGAGCTCTGAGTCTAACCGATTCCTTCAAAATCTTGAACTGATCCATTTTTACATAGAATAGCACAACCAGGGTATAGAACAAGAAGCTTCGGTAGAATTGAAAATATGTTAATAAATTTTTAATCAATGCTCTCGAATTCACACGAACGCACATCGTCTTACAATGAACGTAATGTTGAAGAATATTTCTCATGGAAGACTCTAGAAGCTTTACTATGGTTGTTTTTGTCAAGAATGTCTTGTTTATTGTAATATTTGCATAAACATATTTTCTTCTGTATCTTGTTTGTATTAATTATAAATTTATGAAGCAATTACAGCTTTAATGGAGGCATACTAGTTTTGTTCTATGAACATCGTCCTACAAGGCATGCAACTATGAACAAAGAGAATAGATCTTCCGATATTGTAGGACCCACAGTGCGAATCACACGAGCACGGGCTAAAGTATTGGGCTCATCGGGAGGATTGCCACCTTTGTATCCCTCTAACAAACAGGGTGGTAAACGGATTGTGCGAACGAACTCCAAAAGAGCAGCATCTGACGAGAACAAACCCGCTGCGAGTTCCTCTGCATTTGCTCACCATAAGAAAAGGGCCATCCTTAAAGAAGTAACTAACACACTCTGTGAAAATTCATACAGAAACTGCATCAATGCAACAAAAGTTCAGGTAAGACTATAATCATCATTCTCATGATAAATATAAAGTTAGGTTCCTTTTTTATAACTCTCCCTTGCACTTGTTATATCTGAAGAATTTTATGCCTGGGAGATTATTCAATATTTGTTGAATGTTTCTTTGAAAGTTTGGGTTTCTCTACTCTTCCAAACTCACTGACTTTTGACGGTCCTTTTCAGGTTAGCAAACTGGATGGAAAAGGCACCGTTAAAAAGAATACAAGGGTGGCACATGCTGTTTCTGTTAATGAGTGTCAGGTTCCAGAGGATGGAAGAGAAACAACAATTGAAGAGATTAACATAGTAAAGGTGGAAGAATCACAAGATATTTGCTTCCCCGTAAATGTCAAAGAGTCAATAACAGTTCAACCAAGTGAATATGTCAGCTCAACAGAAAAACAAAATTCTATTAAGCATAATCCATGGTGGAGCCAATTTAAGCGAGGTTAGATTTTATTTTCGATTTTTTGCATGAAACTGCAGCATATTGATGACACGCCTTTTTCTTGTTGCCACACAAATGCTATATATTTTGATTTTGATTGAGTGAAAATGATGATTAAATGAGTGATTCGTAATGCCTGCATTGCTGCTGATAACAGAATGGAATTATAAGGCTTCCTTGTCACAAGTTATTATTATTTCAACTCTAAATTTTAATGGTTCCTTTTGCAATATGTTTGAGAGGTGTTAAAATCATTTACTTACTTCTCTTCAAGCTTATTAGGTAGTTACCCCGAATATCAAGAACAAGAGGCTCCTTAGAAAGATAATATAGATATACTTGACTTCCAAATAAAATAGCCAATCAATCAAAATCTAGTAGAGTTACTTGCAATGATATGAAAGCATGCTATTCTAAATCAGTTAACACATCCAATTATTAGACATTTTCTTTATCTTTTATCCTTGTTTGCATGTTCACATGGATTTCATTAATATTTGTGATGCACTGATGAAATGAGAATATTTGGTAACTAATCCTTCCCCTGTTTGGTATAGATTAATATTATACTTTTAGTAGATTTTGATATAAGTTGATGAGATGTGCAGTTGAAAAGCTGTGAGACTCAGAAAATGCGTGGTTAAAATTAATTATTGACTTTGACTTGAAATTAAACTATCCGAACCAAATAAGGGCATAGTCCTTAGTTATACATCAAGCAAGTTTGTCTGACAGGATTCATGCTGAAGCAAGAGTGCACATTGCAACATGGATTGTTCTGTAATCCTTCTATTGACTGTATACTTGAATGTGTGTAAATTATCTTTAGATATCTTGGATTACATGTTCTCTTTTGCTAATTGTTTTCTTCTGGTCTATAATTTTCTTTGTATTGTATCATCCAGGAGAAAGCACACTCTGGCATAAACAAGAAAAATTGGATAATGCAGGCATTATGGACATAGATTCAAAACACAAGGATCCACTGATGTGCAGCCTGTATGCCCCTGATATATATAGGAATTTTCATGCAACGGAGGTTTGTGATGCTCTATAATTGTTATTATATTTTATTTCTCTCTTGTAGTTATAATGCCTAAATTTATCCGCTCAGCTTTTAGAAACTTAATAATCTCGAAAGCATTGGAAACTGTCCTTTTGTCATTTCCATATTTCATGTCCTGTTATCAAATTCACTTCAATATGGATTATTTCCACACTATGGATTGCTTTGATAATTTAAATTTTTATAATCACGTTGAAAGGAGTTTAAAACCTTAATTGTTTCTCTAAATCAATAAAATATACTTACTGGCTTCAACAGAAATGTTTTTCATTTCATGTTAACTCGGGCGAATTTTCTTCTCTCTCAGTTTGACCGGAGGCCTTCTGGCAAATATATGGAGAAGCTACAGCAAGACATCAATCCTGGGATGCGAGGGATACTGATTGATTGGCTTGTGGAGGTTAGTGCATACAGTTAGATTTGGAACATGAGATTGTACTGTCCTTTCCTTTCCTTGTGGAAACCATCATTCTTACAAAGATACCTCAGAACTTTTTGGAATTCATGTTTCCTTTTTCTTGGATATTCATTAAATAGTATTAATAGTCTTCATTACTTCAAAATGGCAAGTTTTTCCTCTTGTTCTCAAGAAATCATCTTTTTTCCAGGCTTTGCACTCTTCAATTGTACCCTTTCACTTTGTTTGAGCAGTGCAGTGTTATCTTCAATTTTTATTGTAAATTAAAAATTTCAAACTTGTGACATCCAAGAATATAAATCCTTTAAGAAAAGCTGGATTCTTGGTTTTATTGTTCAGGTATTCACGCTATATTTCTTTTCTTAGTTGTATTTTGTTTGTGTATGTTTCCTCTATTTCAGGTTTCTGAAGAGTATAGGCTGGTTCCAGACACACTTTACCTTACTGTAAATCTTCTCGACCGATTCCTGTCTGAAAACTACATTGAGAAGCAAAAATTGCAACTCCTTGGTGTAACTTGCATGCTAATTGCTTCGTAAGTTCCCTTCCTTTCTTCTTTGATAACATTTGGGGGAAGGGGATGGGGATAGTGGGGATCAAACAGCAATCTTCTATGTGGGAAGTTCCCACTGATGCAACTAGACATGAGTGGTTTTCGCGCAAGTTTCTTCACAAGAAGTATAGATGCCTAAATATTATATTGCTTATATTTTTCTGGGTTTCGGTTTGAAGAAAATATGAAGAAATCTGTGCACCTCGTGTGGAAGAGTTTTGCTTTATCACAGACAATACCTACACAAAAGAAGAGGTACATCCTTTTTCTCTTTTGCGAGGTTACTTGTTTTGTATACTTTGTTACTGTAGGTCAAGGACAACGTTCAGGTTAGAGGATGATATAGTTTATGTTTAAGCTCGGTTCTTTGTTTGTATTGCTGCATTTTCATCCATACAAATCTCAATAAACTCATTGCTCAAAAAAGTATTCATGCATTTTACCCTAAAATTAACTTTTCCCTCCTCCAGGAAAAGATTTTATTTGCACATGCAGAACTCACTTGTGGTTACATGGCAGGTAGTTAAAATGGAAAGTCGCGTTTTGAACTTTTTGGATTTTCAGTTATCTGTTCCTACTACAAAGAAGTTCCTTAGGTACTTGCCATATCGACAATCTGTGTTCCTTATTTTCAATGAACTGCAACCTTGGATCTCTTATTTTTGCACTGTCCTGTTCTACAGGAGATTCATTCAAGCAGCACAGGTTTCATGCGAGGTACACAAGACGACATTATGTATTTTTTTTTTTTCTGTTTTTCGTACAATGATGAAACCATTCTGACTAAATAATTTTCCCCATTTCCAGGTTCCATCTGTTGAACTGGAATTCTTGGCAAATTATTTAGCAGAGTTAACTCTAACTGAGTACAGTTTCCTGGAGTTTCTTCCATCCCTTGTTGCTGCATCTGCTGTATTTCTAGCCAGATGGACACTAGATCAATCAGACCATCCATGGGTTTGCATCTTTTATGCCTCTCAATCTTTCCTTCCTGATAGCATTCAAACCCGAAATGATCACATAGTTTTTGCAGAATTCGACTCTAGAGCATTACACCAACTACAAGGCCTCGGAGATGAAAACCACTGTTCTTGCATTGCAAGACTTGCACCTAAACACTCATGGGTGCAAGTTGCCTGCAATACGTGAAAAATATAAACAACCTAAGGTAATACAGTAATGACATGTTTGGTAAGTAACAAAAAAAGTTAAAAAGTCTTTTGTTATAACGTCTTGTAATGTGTACCAAACACGCTCTCTTAATGTTGATCATAACATCTTCTAATGAAATTATGCTCTCCATGACAGTTCAATTGTGTGTCAATCCTTCGTTCTCCGAAACCCGTTCATTCACTTTTCTAGCACAACCAATTCTCCTAGTCGATGACCAGATGCTATAGCTACTACTGACATTATATACTCCCATGGATACTGGTGTTGGAAAAATGCTCAGTACATCAACTGATACATAGCCGGAAATCGTGATATGTACTAACATTCTTCATTCATTCATCTTGCAATCTTGTACTTATCAGTCAGTTCAGTTCTGATGGCACCGGAGCATCTTTGTAAAAGGAAGACGTAAAGGAGAGAATGATGTGGGATAGTTTATTTGTAAGAGGTGTTCTTTTAGCTTATTTCAGCAGACTCAGACCTTAAATTTCTAGTAACTTAATCAAACCAGCTACTTGCTGGCTGTCTATTTAAAGACCCTTTCTGTATAAATACTCAGAATGTTGTGTTACTTTCTAATTTATCAATGAAAACTTTAAATACTTGTTTCTTTTGTATTAGATAATTAGGTTGACCAGTTTTTTAATCCGAGCGTGTTTGGCTAAGTTTTTCAGTGGCATATTTGCGGTTTTATTTTGGGGTAAGAGCAAGCTTCGTGAGCTGAGAAGCAAGTGCTTATAAGCAAGAGCAAGCTTCGTGAGCTGAGAAGCAAGTGCTTATAAGCTTAGCCAAACATGCTCACCTTGGCTAAAAATTTGCTTCTAGCTGCTTATGAGCTGTGAATCTTATGGATTGTGTGTAAAAGTATTTATTTGAGTTAAAATTTAAGCTTCACCAAACATAGACCAATTATAAACGAATCGAAAAAGGCAAAAAATAATCCAAATAAAGGATATGACAAAAGAAAATATGTATTCAATCACTTTTGAGGGGAAAAAGATACAGGACCCTTCACATCAGTTTCAGGGTAAACAACATAACTAAACAGCATCAGCTTAGATTTTGTTACAACAGGCTATCAATGGATTCTCTCCATAACAATCGGTGCACGGGGCGATTGGAAAGCACTGAACAGCAAGAAATAAAATGATGCTTGTCGTCCAGTCCAGTCCAGTCCAATCCTTTCCAATACTATGTATTGAACATGCACGATATCCATAACAATCCCAACTCTTATGGTTTCCCCAACAACCAAACTAGGTGAGTGCGCACACAAAAAAAAAAAAAAAAAGAACATTTCGGATTGCTCAAGGAGTTACAAGAACTGCAGTGTTTCCAGCTATTGACTGGCAACTAGCAGCATTCTCTAAGAGCTCCCATGCATCCTTTCGTTTCTTGATTGTGAAGTTTAGCTTTTCTCTTTCCTCATTGTAACTGGAAATGCAGGCCAGGACCAGAGCATCGTCCATTTCTGAGAACATCTTTTTCACGTTTAAGGTTAAGTTGAGCACAGCCTGGTTCCAGTGGTTTTCGGCGTTGTTTTCTAAAGCCGGGAGTACAATGGGCAGAATCACATGCCGGTTATGTGCAATTAGATTGACAATTTGATCATTGTTCCAGAGGAACAGAGCCCTTTCAGCTACCTGATACAGACGAGATCAAACAACTATACTAAAAGCAATTTAGAAGTAAGCATATACAGTCAATTTCATCATCCAAGGACAGAAACAACACATCTAGCTAAAGAGTTCAAAGATGGTCAGCAAACCAAAACCCATTATTCATGAGTATTTAAAGTAGGCGACAAATAGCAAAAGACAGAAAATTCCAGATTGATAAATCTCCTCCAGATCCCTCTACACACACACACACACACAAATAATAAAATAAATAAAGTTTCCTTACATTCTTTTTTTTTTTTTTTTTTTTTGTGCGCGTATCCTTTTGAGATGGATAGATAGAGGTGAGTGAAAACCTCTACACGAGTGAATATATGACGGAAAGCTGAACAATGCACAAGATGTTCTATTGTCTTAATATACAGTTAACAACGATGCCAAAATCAAACAAGTAAAATGCATCCATGTCATAAGTTCTTAAGAGTAAATATGTTATTTGATGCCCACTAATCACATCTAATACAACTATCCTTTAGCAACCAAAAAGATTTGACAGCAATAAAGATGTAAAGATTTAGATTCTAACGAAATAATTTGTCCTTTATCGATCAATGAAAATGACCAAAAACTAGAAGTAAATGTTTGTCCATTGGTATTCATGGTACTTCCTAGAATATACATATATTTTGACAAGTCTAACACAAATATTGAATAACAAATTACCAAAAACCAAGAAAAAGGATCACAAGTGTCATATCTAAAACTTATTCGACAACTGGAACTTTACAAGTTAACAGAAAAGGGGAAGTTACCTGAAAATGTAAGCTATTGATACATTGTCCAATCCGCCAGAATAACGGAACCATGACATTTTGGAACTCGACCATGTTAATTGCTTCCAGAATCTCCTCCAACTCACCTAAGAACATTACCTCCTTCTGACTATTTGTGATCGGCCAGTATTTCAATAGACCCTTAATCACGCCACCGGCCAACTTTGGCTCCTTCTCTATAAACTGTGTCACACAATATGACAGCTGCTGAAAGTAAACCCCCAGGGACTTTGGCTTGTGAAGCGGAATCAACGCCCTCCAGAGAAAAATCTTATGCTCCTCCTTCAACGGCAAAGCAAATCCAGTAATCACACTCCCAAAAATCTCCAATAACTCAGCAATCCCATTATGCTTATCGGTCTCAAACACAAATCTATAGAACACATGGCTCATGCTCTTCCTTACAAATGGTCGGTGAACCATAAACTTCCCATAAATCCTATGCAGAATTGCCTTCAGACAATCCCTTTCCCTAGGATCCTCAGAATGAAATAAGTGAATAGTCCTTAAAATAAAGGAATTGTTTATATACTTCTTTGCAGCCTTTGCTTCTAATGAAGGTGAAGTCACAAACTTGAGCAAGAAATCATACACAATTTGCAAGTGAGACCACGCAGGATCAAATGTTGGCTCGGAGTCATTGTCACTTTCACTTAAATTGGTGTTACTCGACCGACAATTAGGAGGGAAATCGCGGAATAAATTAATGGAGCACATTTTGCACGCAGCTAGAATTGCAGGCTCCGAGAACTTTGGGGGGTTCTGCGATACGAAATCAAGAAGCTCAAGCAGTGTGGCTCTTTTGAGCTCCTTTTCTTGGGTGTTTTTCACAGGGTCTGTGAAGTCAAACACCACACAGCAGAGGCTCAACTTACTGATGAAAAGATTCATCTTTTCAGAGCTTGGTACATCTTTAAATGCCAACAATGGTTCAATGCCGGCAATCGCATTGGCAGGGAAAACTGCAGCCCGTTTGACGGCAGGGCTGGCAGCATTAGCCCTGCCTGAGGCAGGGGATGAGGTATTGATGCCAGAATTCGGGGTTCTTGTGGAATCTGCATCCATTTTTGAGGATTTGCGAGGGATTTTACTTAAAAACTGCTTCCACATTCTGAATCTCTTTTCCTTTTTCAGATTGATGATTTTTAAAAAAAATGGAAACAAATCGAAACTCTGGGGGTTTTCAAATCCAAGGCATTTGGGATGTAAGGACTCGATGAAACCCGGATCTTGGCGAGTTATGCATGGATGACGAAAATTGGGGATCTGGAAAAGAAGCCCCGGATTGAGAATGTACTAGAAATTACAAAATAAATCTCGTAAAGGTGAGATCTTTAAACAAAGGCTGAACAAAAAGAAGTTACTAAAATGCAGTGAAACCCTAGAAAGCATCAAATAACCAATTTTTTCAAACTAAAAATCGAGAAAACTACATTAATTTTCTCCCTTTGCAAAACCCATATTGTAATACACGCACAAACATGTAATGAATTTCTGCATCATGTACTTACACATCTACATATACATATATGCGCACGTATATCTAGAGAGAGAAATAATGATGATAGTAATTAGCTTGAACAAACCTAGGATTCTTGAGAGAGAGAGGAGAGAAGAAAAAGGGGGGGGGGGGGGTAGCCACACAAACACGACGCAGATTGCAGACAGATGCTGGATCGTCAATTATACATAGAATTGTTAAAATATATGTGCATCTGCTTGCTTATATGTATACCTACATTATATGGGATTTAGAGAGAGAGAGAGAGATGTGTGTGTGTGTGTCAGAGGTTAATTATGAAAATCTCCATTGATGAAGGGTGTAGAGAGGGATCAATTGCATATTTGCATTGTTTTTGTCTGTTCTCTTTACTAAAACCAAATGATGATTTCACTTTTGTGTTCAGATCCATGAGATGGGATTATGACATACCTCAACCACCCCTGTTTGTCACAATTTGAAGAAAAATGGATACAATAACTAATTAGGACATTCATGGGACGATAACATAAATAGTATATAATCAACAATCTTTCAAATTTATTCTCAACGGATTTATTATCCCAATCCTCTTCATAATTTTAGAATTCATATTTGTTTATGAAATTAAAGGATTTAACAATTGAAAATAAAACCACATTCTTCTTCAAAAAATTACAATTATAAATTCTATTTTCCCAAAAAATATAGGTCAATCAAACCCTTAATATAAATTCAAGCAAATAATAGCATTTCCTCACCTGAAAAATTTACATTTCAAGCAAAAATAAAAATTTAACTGGGTTCATAGACTTCTAATTTCGTGGTTCAAAATTATACTGAACAAAAACAACGTACTTATTAATACATGCTATACAACCATATGTTAAGACAATTTTCTCCACCAAACATAGATATTAACCTTTTTAGTTGGCTCTTGAATTTTCAAAGTCTTCGCCTGTGAGTCCAAAAACATTTTCTACACCAATATGGATATTTATAAAAGTCTTCCCGAACTCCTTGCTACAATAAAATCATGACGACAAAAATTTGAAACTTTTGATTGTTGCAGTTATTATATCTATATGCACCTCTGCGCCCATCGAGAGCCAAAATATAGTAAAACAAAACAGAATATTAAAGTACGTTGGAGAGTCAACTGAGAAAACAAAAAAAAATGTCTATTGATTATAGTAGTCCGTAATATCAAAATCTTGAGAATTAAAGACAACAATGATAAGCTTGACCAAGATAATAATATGATTGTGTCCATGACTCTGTTGTCCCATCAAAACCTACAATAAAGCTTATAATTAAAATCTGCATAACGCCTTAGGATCAGTCAACATCTTCCAATGTCAAGGCTTGCCTTCTTCAATCTGTAGTCTCGAACTTTAAATAAGAGTAACATGCCATTAAATAAAGACAACCCATAGACATAAATAAATAAAAACTACCTAGTTACTAATTTCAACCAATTAGAGAAGTATGAAGAAATAACAGTTACCAACATCTGGATAGGGGCCGCCGAATAGGGCCTAAATGTTGTAGATACAATAGACAAAAATTTATAGTCAATTTTCACTATTATTACTTTTTACTCCTTTTTCTTCTTCACACTTTCTTCCATGGCCAGTTTAGCAAAAATAATTGTAAATTTAAAATACTATTTAAGAAAGATTATCCAGAATTTCACTGTACAGTGCCCTCACTGCCTACCACGATAACAAATGCAATATGTTGTTATTATCAGTGCATCATATTGACCAATTGTAAGCATGCACAAAAGAAAATATAAACTTCCAACTAAAAAAACTCATAAGAAATGTAATCCTATCCCCGACCTAATTGGAACATGTTTAAATGAGTATATACCATTGCACAAATAATAAAATAAAGTTGATCACTGATGCAATGAGCAATAGTAAGATAACTGAAGTACCTTCGGGCTCATGGTGACTGTAACTACCTCAACAAGTTTTCAACACCCTTAAGCATAAAAGCCTTGGCCTCCACATAAAAAAAACATAACATTAATAGAGAAAAAAGCAAAAATGACTTTAACATTAAAAGGCACTATTTACATTTGCAATACTAAATAAACCAAAATCAATGAAGGATTTATCAGTATACATAAATGTTTTCCCAAACTGAGCTCAAAATTTCCAAATAAACAATCTATTAAAAATTCCACTATAAAAAGAATCCAAATTCAAAGAGAAAAGAATTTCCAACGGCCAAAAAATCTAAGTGAGACTTTGCATACCAAAAATTCCAATTTCGATGGCTTTGCTTTACACGTAGCATTTTTTTCAAATATAGCCCAACTCAAAGCCTTCCTCTTCTATTCCAATATCAATTCTGTTTCATTCTAGAAATCCGAGGTATCGATTTAAAGAATATAAAGCTAAAGTGCTTATTAATTATATCTCTTTCATATCAAAAGTTACAAAGTACATGGCAATTTTGAGTGACTGTAAGTACCTTCTAGATAAATCTCAATAAACCATGTTAATGTATGTTCTTTTTACCTTAGACATTTGAAAATTTACATATTTACTTGTAAGTAAATTTACTGGGTACCCGTTTGGTCTCATCACCGTTTTTTTTTTTTTTTTTTAGAAATTTGAGAAATTTTGGGTATTTGAAAAAATGTGTGGTTTAAAAATGATTAAAAAGTGTGGAAAATTATGGGTCCCATAGAAATATGTGGTTGAAAATGAAAGTGAGAAAAACTTGAAAAAAACACATTGTTCCAAATGGACTCTAAGTGTTAACTTCTATATCTTAGCCAACATGCTAGGTACTCTCCAGAGCTCATATATCTAGAAGCTCTACCAGTCAGGAATGTATTCTAATAGCTGAAAATATAAAGGGTGTAGAGAGGGATCAATTGCATATTTGCATTGTTTTTGTCTGTTCTCTGTACTAAAACCAAATGATGATTTCATTTTTGTGTTCAGATCCATGAGATGGGATTATGACATACCCCAACCACCCCTGTTTGTCACAATTTGAAGAATAATGTATATGATGATCGACATAATTACCACTATTATGTTTTGTTCTTTAAGATATAAATAAATTAATTTATTTGTATTTTTAATTGAAATTTGTGATTAAAACGTAAAGAGAGAAAATGTCTGATTAAAAGGTAATTTGATTTTTTTTTTTATTTTATAAATTATAATAATTGCGTTAAAGAATAGTGACTTAATTTAGGGAAATATTACAATACAAAAAAATAATCAACAAAAAAGTAAAATAGAGCAAATTTCGGAACTTCCATTCCTAACATCAAGCGATCACTTAGTATAAATCCAGACAATCGTTGGGTTAAGTATAAAATGACCTTGACTGAACATTAGTAAGTGCAAGTTTGGTCCCTGAAATATAAAACCAATGCTTTCTTCCACAGATCCCCTAGACGATTGCCTAAGTTTTACCAAAGGCGATCGCTTGGAGTAATATTCGATACTCCTCACAATAAAAGCTTGCTATATCGTAGGGGTAAATTATCGTCCCCTCACAATAAATTTAATTTTCAAACAAATGAAATAAGCATCCATCTAACCTTTTCTCATTTTCCACAAGCTGGAATGATTGTCGGGCAGCGGCATCTCTCTTCTACAAAGATGTTTCATATTTCTCATCTTTCCTTGATTTAGGTCCTTCCCTATTTCTCTCAAGGCATATCTCCCAGTGACAAAGGAAATGACTGATAACACTCTCATCGCGGTTAGATGCAGGATTCGAATTCTGAAAATGAATTTGGCCTTGTGGCAAGAAGGAGTTACCACTACTTATGGGGACCTTCAGTACCCTCCACCCTTACCTATATGAGGCACATCCTGCGATTTACTACTCGAACTAATGGCTCAGGATATGGTCGATTCGGGCTCTCAAGATGTGGGTTACACCCCCTTCCAATTTCCCAAAATTTCCTGCATTTTTCCTTTTCCTCCTCGGTTTCTACTGCACTCCTCTTGTCCTTGGAAATGGTCTTACCTCCCTTTAACTTCTTTCTTTCTTTCTTTCGTCTCATGCACACTTTTTAGCACAATTTGCTCATAAGTCTTTCATTGCAAGCATAAATGGCATAGACAAAACCCAAAAGAGACAGAAAAGGCAAACCCAATTGTAGAAATAACAAGAGGTGGAAGAATTAGTGGACCAGATGATATTACAATACCAATAAACACAACCTTCTTTCCCGAGCTCATACTTTTTTGCAAGGTCCAACCCACCCTACTGTTCTCAATATTTTCTCCTTTAAAAGAAGAAGTCCCCATTTTCATTTTTGATTCCCACTTTTCGCGTGGATCTTCAATCCATCCAATCCAACACTGTTTAAAAATATAACAAAACAATATTTTTTGAAGAACTTTGAACACACGACTGATTGTTTGATAAAATATTGATTCAACTTTTCGACAGCAATCATACATTTAATTTCATGAATCCCACATCTATCATTTCTTCTTGTTAGAGTTTGGTCGGAGATGGAGGTGGCGATGACGACGACTGCAGGGGTTGGAAAAGATGGTTTGGGGGAAGGGTGAAACGGGTTGAATGTTGAAATTGTTGTAAAATTTATTCTCGGTTGAATGAAAATTTTAGTTCACCAGTTTCACCTTTAGTCAGTTTCAAGTCTCAACAGTTTCTTTGGCTATTGTTTTCCTTCAGTTTCAAGAGTTACACAAACTTGAATGGACAGAATTCAAAATTTTCAGTTATATTATTAATTGAAATAATAGGCAGGCTCTTCCTCTTGCACTATGAATAGGAGAGCCTCATTCTCGGTTAAATATACACAAAGGTCAAGAACACAGACAGGGAAAACCACAAAATCCAGCTTTCTTTCCTCTTTCTTTTCCAGCCAATTTCTACCTTGTTAGTTTCCTCCTTCGCTAAATTTCCTTGAGAAACACAGCCAGTTCGCAGACGGTTAACGTAGTGCAACGCTAACCGACAACCGATTGTATCCTGTGAATCGAACACCGATCAAAACCTCGTGCACCTCAGTGAGGCGGCGAATTTGATTTAAGGAAATCGTGTAAACACGAGACTTCGACTTTTTCTTTGATTCTCTAATATTTCCCCCAACAGAAATGTGGTTTGTTTCAGAAATTATGTTGTTTTTTTTTTTTTTTTCAATATATGTCGTGTGCGTCCACCTCCTCAGCATCTTTATATGAATCGGTACAAAGGTTCTATACGAATAGCTTTATCCTATTTATATCTACCATGTCTGAATAATGAAGTAGACTCGATTTCTTTTTTCCATCCCATTTATCTCTCTCTCTCTAGCTTATTTGATTAATGATTAATTCTCTCCGGCTTATTTGATTAATGATTAATTACCAAGAAATGTAAGGAGATCACCAATTTGAGAACATCTAGAACGAATTTGTAATTTCAAGATTAAGTGAAAGTTAACAATCAAACACTGGACTATGAGGAAAAACAAAACTATCAAGTTTCAGAATTGCTTTGAAAAGCTTAAACTTGAAGAAATCACCCACCGCCATCATTTAATGATAAGGCAGTCGACTACATGCAATTACGAATGGTCAAATGCAAGATTGGCATGGATGGAAGAATCGGATCTGAACCTGCTCTGAGCTAGTCGAACATATTTTTGGACCTCGTATCTTCCGAACTCTGCTTCTGTTGGATATTGGTTAATAAAATCGATTAAAGTTTCGAGAGTTTAAAATTGATTAAAGTGACTTCGTGTCGACTTCGGCTAAATACTCAAAACCCGACCCAATCCGTTTAGGCAAAATTATGTTTGCCGCTTCGCCGCTTCGGGGCGCACAAATGGGGTTCGACCTGTATTGAAGGGTATATTTGGCATCTCGAAAACCAATATCGGATGAATGAGAAATTGCGGAAACGGACAAAATATAATTCGGATTTTTGCCCGTGCGGTCGCACGGTGTTAAGAACTGTGCGACCACACGTCGTTTTTATTTTCCGGTTTTCGCTAAAGCCGTGCGGCCGCACGGATTATAACCTTGCGGTCGCACGGTTGTCCGAGAAAAGGTACCTTTTGGAATTGGTGCATCTTTTGGAAGGGTTGCATGGTTTGGCTTGAACCATTCCGTCCACAACCCTTCATACTCTATAAATAGGACCCTTTGGGTGTCCTATTTGAAAACAATTGATATGCAATACATATACTATACTCGTTTCTCTCCCAATCAAATTCATAAACATTGTTTTTTGGATTATTTTTCATTCATTTCATATTTGGAGTACAATAACCAATATTCGGTACGTCGAACTTGTGTTTTGGAGTGCTACTAACACAAGGGAAGCCGTTGTATCTTGGGAGTCGATTGTCGGATTCCGTCGGCACCGTTGCGGGGCAATTTCGACTTAAGGACAAAGAGTCCAACTCTTGCCTCGGCTTATCACTTTTTTCCTTTTCTTTTCTCTTGTTTATTTGCATTTGTCTTGCCGTTATTCTGTCCAAATTTTGGCACGGATTTGTAATATATTTTGGCGTCACTATTCACAAATTCCACCAACAATCTTAAGTCGAAATTCTTTCTATATTTGTGATAGCGACATTTGTGTTTGTTAAACGTGTGTAGTTTAACTTCTTCTTCTACCTTTCTAATTTTGATTTTGGTTGATCTTCTGTTTTACATAAACAGAAATGAATACGATTTCTAATACCGATACTACTTCGAATAATAATTCGAATATGGGAACTTCTGAAGGAAGTGTTCCTACCGGTGGGAATCCTCCTATTGTGACTACAACAAATGTGATTCCTTCGGTTGTGGCTACCCCTACCGTCGTGCATTCAAACTCCGTCTCACATGGGGAAAAGCCGGAAAAATTTGTCGGGGTTGATTTCAAAAGGTGGCAACAGAAAATGTTGTTCTATCTCACAACCCTCAACTTGGCGAAATTCTTGAATGAAGATCCTCCCGCCATGCAAGAAGGAGAAAATAATAGGGCATCATTGATTGCCTTGGATGCGTGGAAACATTCGGATTTTCTTTGCAAGAACTATATTCTGAATGGCTTGGACAATGCTTTGTACAACGTATATTGCTCCAAGAAATCTGTAAAGGAATTATGGGAATCCTTGGAAAAGAAGTACAAGACCGAAGACGCTGGAACAAAGAAGTTCATCGTGGGGAAATTCTTGGACTACAAAATGGTAGATTCGAAGACGGTCATCAATCAAGTGCAAGAATTGCAAGTCATACTCCATGACATTCATGCGGAGAATATGTCTCTAAGTGAATCATTTCAAGTGGCTGCGATCATCGAGAAACTTCCACCCATGTGGAAGGACTTCAAAAACTATCTCAAACATAAGCGCAAGGAGAGGAATATTGAAGAACTTGTGGTCCGACTAAGAATTGAAGAAGACAACCGGAATTCGGACAAGCGTGTTGGAAATGGCATACCACAATCAAAGGCAAATGTGGTTGAATCAAGCAACAAAGGAAAGAAGAGGAAGCACTCCGTTGAATCTACAAAGAGGAATGAAAAGAAGTTCAAGGGAAATTGCTACAATTGTGGAAAGGCTGGACATCGTTCGGTTGATTGTCGCAAACCGAAGAAGCAAGCCCAAGCCAATATGGTCGAATCTGATGCTATATCAAATGGCATGTCCGATATGAACTTATCGGCGGTTGTTTCTGAATGCAACCTTGTTGGAAATCCCATGGAATGGTGGGTTGATACGGGTGCAACCCGTCACATATGTGCGGATAGAGGAATGTTCACATCATATACTCCAACCGAGGGAGAAAAATTGTTTATGGGGAACTCCTCAACTTCGAAGGTAGAAGGACAAGGCAAAGTGATATTGAAGATGACGTCGGGAAAGGAACTTAGCCTTAATAATGTTCTTCACGTACCGGATATTCGCAAGAACCTTGTGTCGGGTTCTTTGTTAAGCAAAAATGGCTTTAAACTAGTCTTTGTATCGGATAAGTTTGTACTTACCAAAAATAATATGTATGTAGGCAAAGGCTATGTAAAAGATGGACTATTCAAAATGAATGTCCTAACTATTGTACCAAACAATACAAGCAATAAAACGTCATCTTCGGTTTATATTCTTGAGTCGTCTAATTTATGGCATCATAGATTAGGACATGCAAACTTTAATTCAATACGAAAGTTAATGAATTTAAGTTTACTTCCGAATATGCATTTTAATAATGGAAAATGCGAAACATGTGTAGAGGCAAAATCGGCCAAAACACCTTTTCATTCGGTTGAACGAACCACGACGCCTTTAGAACTAATTCATACGGATGTGCGTGATTTAAAGTTCGTACAAACAAGGGGTGGTAAAAAGTACTTCATCACATTCATAGATGATTGCACAAGGTACTGTTATGTATACTTGTTGAAAAGCAAGGATGAAGCGTTGGAAGTGTTTAAACACTACAAAGCCGAAGTTGAAAATCAACTTGGAAAACGAATAAAAATGATTCGTAGTGATAGAGGTGGAGAATATGTTGCACCATTTGAAGAATTTTGTGCAGAATTTGGAATCATTCATCAAACTACTGCACCATATTCACCTCAATCTAATGGAATTGTTGAACGCAAAAACCGAACTTTAAAGGAAATGATGAATGCAATGTTGGTTAGTTCGGGCTTACCTCAAAACTTGTGGGGGGAAGCCATACTTTCTGCAAATCATATCCTAAATAAAATACCACACAAGGATAAGGTTGAATCGCCTTACGAATTATGGAAAGGTCGGAAACCTTCCTATAAATATCTTAAAGTGTGGGGGTGCTTAGCAAAAGTACAAATACCCAAACCAAAGACAATTGATTGTGTCTTTATTGGATATGCAATCAATAGTAGTGCATATCGATTCTTGGTTCATAAATCCGAAGTACTTGATGTACATGTCGGTACAATTATTGAATCAAGAAATGCGGTCTTCTTTGAAGACAATTTTCCATGTAAAGAAAAGGAAGTAAGTTCAAATAAACGAACTTATGATGACCTACATGGAAAAGACGACAATCTTCAAGTAAATGAAGAACCGAGACGTAGTAAAAGGCAACGAATTCCAAAGACATTCGGTCCAGAATTCGTTACCAATTTACTTGAAAATGACCCAAGGACATTTGATGAAGCAATGTCCACTCCCGAAGCTCCTTTTTGGAAAGAAGCTGTACGTAACGAAATTGAATCCATCATGAGTAACCATACTTGGGAATTGGTTGAACTCCCTCCGGGAAACAAAGCTTTAGGCTGCAAATGGATCTTCAAAAGGAAATTGAAGTTGGATGGATCAATTGACAAATACAAGGCTAGATTAGTAGCTAAAGGGTATAGACAAAAGGAAGGATTGGATTTCTTTGATACTTATTCTCCCGTTACAAGAATTACGTCTATACGCGTCTTGATTGCAATCGCGGCATTGCATGATCTTGAAATACATCAAATGGATGTTAAAACCGCGTTTCTAAATGGTGAATTAGAAGAAGAAATCTATATGGAACAACCTGAAGGGTTTGTTGCACTAGGAAACGAAAAGAAGGTGTGTAAACTTGTGAAATCATTGTATGGATTAAAACAAGCACCGAAGCAATGGCATGAAAAGTTTGATAAAACTATGTTGTCGAATGGCTTCAAAATCAATGAATGTGACAAATGTGTCTACATTAAAAGCACACCTAACGAATATGTAATCGTATGCCTATACGTTGATGATATGCTAATTATGGGAAATAACTCTAAGGTCATTTCCTCGACTAAGAAAATGTTAACGAAACATTTTGATATGAAAGATATGGGAGTGGCGGATGTAATATTAGGGATTAAAATCTCTAAGACATCCGATGGTTTGTCATTGTCTCAATCACATTATGTTGAGACTATACTTAAGAAATTTAAGGCGTATGACGATAAACCAATTAAAATACCAGTTGATTTAGGCATACATTTGGCAAAGAATAATGGTGATCCCGTATCTCAATTGGAATATTCGCGTGTCATAGGCAGTTTGATGTACATTACCAACTGCACAAGACCGGATATAGCATACATAGTCAACAAATTGAGTAGATTCACTAGTAATCCAAGTGCTATACATTGGAAGGCACTAAACCGAGTTCTTAGATACTTAAGACACACGGTTGAATATGGATTACACTACTCAAAATATCCCGCGGTGTTAGAAGGATATACCGATGCAAATTGGATATCCGACACTAAGGATTCAAAATCCACGAGTGGTTATGTATTTACCATTGGAAGTGGAGCCGTGTCCTGGAAATCGTCTAAGCAAACATGTATAGCTCGATCCACAATGGAATCTGAGTTCATTGCGTTAGACAAAGCCGGTGAAGAAGCAGAATGGCTTCGTAATTTCCTTGAAGAAATTCCATGTTGGGAAAAGCCGGTTTCTGCGATTAACATACATTGCGATAATCAGTCGGCAATAGCAAGGGCACAAAAAATAGTATGTATAATGGTAAGTCTCGACATATCCGTCGGAGACATAATACCATTAAACAATTAATATCGAATGGTATAATCTCTATTAACTATGTGAAGTCAAAAGAGAATTTGGCTGATCCTTTGACGAAAGGACTTGCGAGAGATCAAGTATACCATCTTTCAAGGGGAATGGGCCTAAAGCCTATTGAATAGAATTACTATGACGGAAACCCAACCTTGTAGATTGGAGATCCCAAGATCTTGGTTCAATGGGACAACTAAGTCATAAATGATTCGGAATAAAGCACTTATTCCCATTCCTAAAAATTTTAAGTGCTATGTAAAATGTGTATAAGGATAAGTATACATATATATACTTTTAATGATTCATAACCTTGAAATGGAAAGGTATGAGATCACCTATATAAGTGTGAAGTGGGGCCGCTTCTACGAGAATTCGAGGCTTAATTCTCTTAGAGCACTTATGAAGCCAAGATGGACACAACCGTGAGAACCGAATTGGTTAGATGAGTCATGGTGTTGGTACAGTTGTTTAGGTTTACATGAACGGCTGGATGGTTCAAGACATCGCGTTCACCAACTAGCCTAGTAAATCCGATTGTACTCAACTAAAGAAGGTTCAAGGCCACAAGCTACCTATCTTGATGCTGTGACTTGTCGCATGTACTCCATTTGTTAGAGTCTGCATTTCATTTGCATTGCATTTGCATTGTGTTGCGCATATCGAGGAATTTCCATTCATGTGGGGGATTGTTGGATATTGGTTAATAAAATCGATTAAAGTTTCGAGAGTTTAAAATCGATTAAAGTGACTTCGTGTCGACTTCGGCTAAATACTCAAAACCCGACCCAATCCGTTTAGGCAAAATTATGTTTGCCGCTTCGGGGCGCACAAACGGGGTTCGACCTGTATTGAAGGGTATATTTGGCATCTCGAAAACCAATATCGGATGAATGAGAAATTGCGGAAACGGACAAAATATAATTCGGATTTTTGCCCGTGCGGTCGCACGGTGTTAAGAACCGTGCGACCACACGTCGTTTTTATTTTCCGGTTTTCGCTAAAGCCGTGCGGCCGCACGGATTATAACCGTGCGGTCGCACGGTTGTCCGAGAAAAGGTACCTTTTGGAATTGGTGCATCTTTTGGAAGGGTTGCATGGTTTGGCTTGAACCATTCCGTCCACAACCCTTCATACTCTATAAATAGGACCCTTTGGGTGTCCTATTTGAAAACAATTGATATGCAATACATATACTATACTCGTTTCTCTCCCAATCAAATTCATAAACATTGTTTTTTGGATTATTTTTCATTCATTTCATATTTGGAGTACAATAACCAATATTCGGTACGTCGAACTTGTGTTTTGGAGTGCTACTAACACAAGGGAAGCCGTTGTATCTTGGGAGTCGATTGTCGGATTCCGTCGGCACCGTTGCGGGGCAATTTCGACTTAAGGACAAAGAGTCCAACTCTTGCCTCGACTTATCACTTTTTTCCTTTTCTTTTCTCTTGTTTATTTGCATTTGTCTTGGCGTTATTCTGTCCAAATTTTGACACGGATTTATAATATATTTTGGCGTCACTATTCACAAATTCCACCAACAGCTTCTTCAATCTTGTGAGTTCAGTCTTCGACTCAATTAACTCTTCTGAAATTTCTTCTCTCCTTTTCTTGAGAGCAGATACTGTCTTTGAAGAACTGTACATAAGGAAAAGCGGTTCCTAGCTAAAGGTAGCTTGTCTCGCCCATGAGATGGCATTTGTACATGGGATTGTAAAATTGGAAGGTGTTCCGACTTCCGATGTAAAGGATATCCTTCTCAGTTTGGAAAGTATTCTTGAGGCTGTTATTGAAAATATCAACATTCTATATTTCTAAAACACAGGCTACCAGAGGGTCATATGATTCTTATGACTCTAATTGAGAGTGATAATGTGAGAAGTTTTGATTTTTGTGATCTTTTTTGGTTTTTTGATGTATGCATGGTTTAAAAATGTTTGAAAAGTAAAAAATTATGAGCTTGATTAAGACTGAATGGTTGAAATTGAGTTTGAAAAATTGTGGTGAAAATTTTCGTTTTACCAAACAAGCTCTGAGTCCGATGATAGTGATTCATATCGATGAGTCAAGAAGATTTTCAATTTGGTAATTGTTTATAAATAACGACGTGTAACATTTTGTTGGTTTATTTTTTGAAAAATAGAACATGGTGGACGAGAATCTTTGAACAGTTGAAATTATTGATTTTATAAAAAAACTGTCGAATAAAATATTATCATGTGATCGTTTATAAACAAGTTTTACCAAACAGAGTTCACATCATCGTTGAGGCTTGTAATTATGTTTTATTTCTTAAATGTTCCTCAGATACAACCCCCCCCCCCTTTCCTTTTTTGTCATCATTTATGAGATTGGAACATCTCAATACTATTTCAGTATTCAAACTAAAATGTCTTTAGCGAGCATCCGTATGGTAAATCAAATAAATTGGTTTATAAATTAATTTATAAATTATACAATTTTTTAAATCACTTTTTAATTAGACATATTTGCTCTTCAATTTTCAACTACCACTTTTTACCTTAATAACATAAATAAACTAATTTATAAATCAAACAATGTTATCAAAGAAAAGCTTAATTATCATGATATTTTGACGTCGAATAGTCATGATGGCTCGTATTAATATTGGTTCTAGGTCTCGTATTGAACTAGCATTTCTTGTGCATCTGAATGTCTAGGTTTAAATCACATGTGAAGCGATAACAACACAACAGTTATTTCCAGTGCATAAATTTTCCAGAATCAAAACGCGCAGACGGTCGAGTGGAACGAGTGAGAAGAAATCCGAACAAGAAAAGGAACATGGATGATGGAGGCGGGAACTAAGCTCTCTGTCCTTAAGACATTTTTACCATGTTACGGTGCTTACGAATGTTTTGGTAAATCGCCTCCCAAGATACAACGATCAAGCTTGCAGAAGTAGCATATAGTCTGCAAGTACAATGAACCTACAAATTGGTAGTACTCTTTGAATGAAGAACTGTGCAGAATGTTATGAAGAAGAGGAATGATTAATTTCGTGTTGAATGTAGTGAGGAAAGACGCTTTGTACTAGTCTAGAAATTGTCTAAGACTCCTCTCTTTCAAAGATTATTAGTACTCCTTGGGGCCCAAACTCATTTACCAAATTGATGCTTATAAGGTGGCATATTTGATTATGCAACCCATGTGGGATTTGAATAATTTTCTAATTCATTTCCATTTATTCCTCATTTTATTGTCCAAATTTCAACCATGATTTCTCACTCATAATAAAATGGTTTTACACAATTAGATATTCTATATTCATCTACTTGAAACATAGAATTTAATTGAACATTGATTTAGACAATTCGAACATCAAGTCCTACTTAAATTTGAGGTCAAAATTGATCCATTTGGAGACCATTTCCAACAACAACTAATAACGATGAACATAATACTTCGTAAGTTTAATTCCTAACTTTTCCAATGCTTATCAACATATTTAACAAATATCATATTACACACTGAAAAAAGTTGTTAAAAAGACTGAATGACAACCGAAGTTGCGGAAGAATTCGAAACTGGGCCTTATTTTTCATAAATTATTCTATTTTAATAAAGCTCTTGACAAAGAACTTAACAAAAACTCTCGCATGTAATGTGTGTAGTCAAGAGCAATGATTACCGACCTCCATCCCTATGTGAGAGCTTTTGTCAAGCTCTTTGTCAAGAGTACAATTTTGTTCACCCTCCAAGTAAAGACAAAGGGTAAAGAGATATGGCCCACCATTTTAAAAAAAAAAAGTGAAAAATACATTAATAAAAGGTGTTTTAAAATATAAATTTAAAAAATGAGGTCAAATTTATATAATCTCAAAAATCATTTTGTAATTATAATTAATTAATTTACTAAAGAAAAATATTGAGATCACAATATTGTATAATTTTAGGTCACAAAAGGCAAATCTTTTAAGTCACAAATTTATTTCAGGTCACAATACATCAATATTTTAGGTCACAAAATAATTTTACGATTACAAATTACCAAAGTAGGAGGTCACATATCGAAATTATTTTTAGGTCACAATCACAAATTCCAAGATCACATGTTATCAACATAGTAAATCACAAAATGTCAAATTAATCGATCTAGGATGCAACCTGTTAAATTATTTGGTCACAATTATTTTATTCTTATTAATTATTAGGTCACAACTTATCAAATTATTATGTCAAATTTATTTTATACTAACCAATTATAACATTACAAATTTCTTAAGTCACATTTATCAATTAATGATAGACATCTATTGCCACCGCAGTCTCACTACCACCACCACAACCACGGTGTGCATTAAAATCCCCCACACCTCCGATGCCCCAGCCCCCAGCAAGACCACCTATGCACCCCCCCCCCATCAGAAAACTCAGACCATCTCAAAAGTAAAAAATCGCAGGCCATCTCCAAATGCCAAAAATCATCAACCACACCGTCACCATCATCGAGGTATCCTTGAATATCTCCCACCTCCATTGCCCTAGCCGCCGGATCGGCCTCCTATTCTGCTATCACCACCAGAAAATCCAGACCATTTAAAAAACCAGAAATTGAAGACAATCTTCAAATGCCAAAACCCATCAATCGTGCCACTGTCACCAAGATATCCCTGAGTATCCCTCACCTCCGCCCCCAGTTGTCGGCGCTGCCTCCTACACCGCTGCCACTAGAAAACCCAGAATATCTCAAAAACCAAAAATCAAAAATCGCAAACAATCTTTAAATACCAAAAACCATCAACCATGCCACCACCATCACCAAGGTATCCCGGAATATCGCTGCCACCTCAGCACCCGCCAGAAAACCCCACACCACTAGGAGTAACGGCGCCGCCGTTGCTAGCAAAACACACCACTAGAAGTAGTGGCACCACTTCTCGATCGATGCGCTGAGCCGCTTCATTCCTGAAAATCACCTCTGCCTCTTCACCGCCATGCTGCCTTGTCCGTTGTGGAGTGACCATGTTGCGGTCACGTGCAGCAACACCACTTCTGATTGTGTGTTCTAGGAGGGAGGGAGGGAGGGAGGGAGGGAGAGAGTGAAGTCTAAAGAGATTACATGAAAAGAGGGTTTAGAGAGAGAAGAAGTGAATTAGGTTTTGGGAAGGAGGGGTGTAGTTTGGGTAATTATTAATTTAAATTTATGATAATATTATTTAATTATTAAAATTTTATTTATAACCTGAAATTTGAAGTAATATGAGTTTGGACTTATTTTTTAATTTGATTATAAAAAAATAGGGTTAGGTGTAATTTCCAAAAAAGAAAAAAAAAAAAAAAACTTTACCATGAATTTCTCTATTCCATTTATTTTTTCTTTTTCTTTTTTGTGCTTTTTTTATTTTATTTTGCGATAGTTTTTTTTAACACATTTTTTAAAATTCTTTTTTTTTTTTTTTTTTTTTAACATAAAGGGTCATATCATTAATTATTGCAATTGACATTAAATATATTTATAATGAACTCTGGGAGATGATTTCTCTAAACAAAAGAAGAATTAACAATGAATATGTTAATTTCTAACTAATTCTAGGAATAATTGATTATTTATGTTTAAATTGAACTGATAATTTATTCATGATAAATATTTATTTTTAAAAGAGCAAAAAATTATATATTCATATTATAATCATTTTGAAAATATCATTAAACATATGATATGAAATCAACGATTTTTTATTTTTTTTAATCGACATTAAAAAATTTAAGAACGAAGAAAAAGAAAATGAATAAATAGGACTATAGTGAGTGAGTGATGAGATGATTTATCATTTAGCCTCCATTCGATTGGAAGCTTTTCTTTTTCGTTTTTCTTTATTTTCATAATGTGATAAAAAAAATCGTTGATTTCATATTATATGATTTAATGATATTTTAAAAATAATATTGTAATATTAATATAATTTTTTGCTATTTTAAAAATAAATATTTATCATGAATAAATTATCAGTTCAATTTAAACATAATAATCAATTATTCTGAGACTTAGTTAGAAATTAACATATCAATGGGTGGTTATTCTTTTGTTTGGAAAAATCATCTCACAGAGTTCATTATAAACATACTTAATGTGGATTGCAATAATCAATGATATGACCATTTACTTTAAGAAAAAAAATTTAAAAATGTGCCAAAAAAATCTATCCCAAAAAAAAAAATTATAAATGGTATAGAGAAATTCATTATAAAGTTTTTTTTTTTTTTTCCCTCAAATGTTGGGCCCAATCTCTTCCCCTTTTGTCTTTAGTGGAAATTAGCCATAAACTCACCCCTAATATCTTGATATTTGAATAATAATGACACACAATACAATTAAATCTGAATTTTGTTACCTGCACCTATACAATTCAGGAAAACATCACCCAAATTAAAAATAAATATATAAAAAAAATTTAAATTTGAAATATTAATAGAAATCCAGATTTAATGCGCGTAACAGTCCCTTGTTCTTCTCCATGTGGTTGTTGCTGATATATATCTTCATTCAAACCAATCAATCAACGTGAATTCAAAATATTTTTTGGTGGTAGCTGAGGAAAACAGATTTTGGAGAATTAACGCAAATCAGATTCTCAAGGATGAACTCCCAAATAAGCTATGATTAACCACGCGAAATCAGGCAAGATGATCAAAGTATCAAATTCGAAATAGAAATACCTATACGTTGCACAAGCAGTCACATATTTGGAAGCTTCAATTGGCATTGCAATTAACAGCCCCATATATTACTGTTAGACGACAACACAAAGCTCAAATTCATTGGTTCCGTTTACTGAAGGTGAGTGGATGATTTCAAATTTACGACAACACAAAGCTCAAATTCGAAGCTTTAACTATAATGGAATATTCAAAACCAGCAAAAAATCATTTAATATGCCTTAGCTTCATCCATCCATTATCTCACATATTTACTTTAGCAACTAAATTTTCTATTTCTTCTCTCAAACTGGTTAAATTCAGCTTTAAAAATCAAATTTTTCTTGTTCAAATGACAGAATCTAATTCCTCTCTACTTTAAGTGCTGAAACTGCACATGAAAGTTATATTTGAAGATATAAATGCTCAGAAATAAAACTAAAGTTATAATTAATGAGAGATCTTGAAATATAATGGACAGTAAGGGCAAGAAGCAGTACCAAGTTGCATTTATTTGACAATGATGCTTTCAAATTACACAAACTTAGTTTCCATGATTACTTCATCAGGCATCGTTATGAGCTTCTCCATTTATACAAACATAAAATGCAGTATTCCTTCAATAAGTATACATGATTTTAAATAGGTTGGAATGATAATATAAATTTTAATGTAATTTACACAAAATTTTGTGTGACATTAAATTAAACTCATTTTCATTGTATCCAAAAGTAAAAGTTTCATAGATTAATTGTTAATTGACTTAATGCATATTCAGTTCATCCATACTCTCAAACGTTTATTCATGTACACTTGTTTATAAGCAACACATTTTATTAAACAAATTTTAATCACACTCATTTTTCAACCTCATATTTTACTTCGAAAACATCATCACATTCATTGTTTATAACCATAAAAATTTTCCCAAACGGAGGCATAACTACCAAAGAATATTGTGAAGGATTTTGAAGGGCATTTGGCTTTTTAAGCGCTGCCATTTTGTTGATAATTTTCGTGATTTTTTATGCTGTCGTGATTTTTTCAAGTTCGATAGTTACTTATCTGGAATGTGAGAGAAGGCAAAATACATCATGTCAATTTGGGTCGAGAGATTGACATCCGGACCTAGCCTTAGAAGACCCATGCCATCGAGTTGAAGATTTTCTTTTGATCATTTTTCGGTCAAATCCTCCAAACTTATATGCTCATTGACAAGTAATAATGTAAAATGAGTCAAGAGTATTGTTCCTATACAAAAATTTAGACTGATACTCAGTCTAATAATAGTGTAAAATGGTAAAATAAGATTTTCTTTTGATTATTTTTGGGTCAAATCCTCCAAAGTTATGTGCTCATTGACAAGTAATAATGTAAAATGAGTTAAGAGTATTATTCCTATACAAAAATTTAGAACGATACTCAGTCAGATAATAGTGTAAAATGGTTAAATTAGATTATTCGCGCTTAAAGATGAATACACATGATAGAACGTTGGATGAGATTAACAATAAGTCTGACTAATTATTCTACTACTTCGTATCTAATAAGAATGAAGACTCAGCGAAAATAATCATGGGGAAAACAAGCTAAGAATCCGACTCCCGTTGATTAAATGTTGATTCTCCCTTTTTTAATTCACGTGATTTTTTTGATATTCAATAAATAATTGAACAAACAAGAAAATAAAATAAGAACAACTCAAAAATTTCGGATCGTTGAAGTTTTTCACTATATATTAAATTGCTACAAATACATAGACTTTCACTCACTAGCTCAATCACATAGACTACAGGAAAAATATTAATAATGAACTTCAATCTAACTTAAGTTTCTGTCCTTGAATTAACCCACTAAGAGTCTCAAAAAATTATAAAGATAAAGCTCTCAAATTTTTTCTCACATAAGATACTTCATAATTTGGCTTCCTAATACACATATTTATATGTAAAAATATTCCTAAAAATATATAGAATTTGTGTCAAAGAATATTTCTTTGTTGAAGTAGACTAATCAAAATAAGGAAATAAATCCGCGCCCAAAGTTTCCAAAAAATTGTCATTTTAAAAAGAAAACCGATTATCCAAGATATTCGCATTCTAAATTTGGATTAAATATCCCAACAACTCCACCATTAGTGCCCATTATAACTCTCATCTTCGATTTTTTAACATAAATATACTTAGTTTCACAATCAATAATCATATGCTATCTAACTGTATCGTTAAACATATTTCTACATACGTCCCGGACTTATCCCAGATTCGAATATCTAGAAACGCATTTCAATAACAAGGTTACCTAAATTGATTGCATAAGTAATTATCTCTAACGTCTATTTTGATTATCAAATATGAGCTAAACTTATTTCTAGCCTTCTGAAAATAAAATAAGTCATATATATTCAAAAGGCGATGCGTCATTTAATGTGAATTAAAACATGATATCAATCCAACAAACAAGCTGTTCAGGTAATTATGTTGATCCCCTCTCAAAGCAAGATAATTTCTACTTTTTCAAGAAAATAAGTTTCTTAAGTAAAAAATAGTGACTTTTGAAATCATATCTGACTTACTTTTAAGCACAGCGAACACGATAGTTGACCCTATAAATGACGACTTATTGATAGTTCACTCTATTGTTGCATGCTGCTAGAAAAACTGCTGAAAATGCAATAAAACTGCGCATGTTGGATGAGCAAGTGAACAAGGCTGTTATGGCTGCAAATCGAGCTGCCACTGCCCCCAGAGTTGCCGTGGTTAAAGTTGTTCAACACGGGATCGATTGGAACTGATTTTAATACTCTGTTCCGTAACGCAATCATTACAATTTATAAACAATACAATTTTTCAAATCACTTTTTAACCATCTAGATTTTTTCTCCACTTTTCAACCACACATCTTACCACAGAAACAACAAAAAATACAATTTAAAAACTGCTACAGTTTTACCAAACACTTTTGAATCGTCCAAGTTGTTACTTGTGTAAAAGAAATACGAGCACCCCGATAAGAAAAATGCTTATCAAAGGTCAAGAGTACGTATGTTGTGGTTTTGTTCGACCCTAGTTCATGCATAATCAATGAAAAGAAAAAATCAATTTTTAGTGAGTTCCTTTTTCTCAATTCCACTTGCCAGTTGTTGTCGAGTTTGCTTCATTGCGATATCGACTTGGAGGATAAAAAATACCTAGTATTTTAGCTACTAGAGTAAAGCAAATTATGTGTGTCAAGATTTTTGTCACAAGATTTAAAAAAGTAAAAAGGTACAACTAATGACGAATTCAGAAACTTTGTTCAGTTCGAACGGACATTAATAAAAAAAATTCAGCTAGAGCGGACTTCAGTAAAATAGCTGCATTTTTCAAGTTGCAGTCCAAATAATACTAAAAAGTCTAACTAGTTTTTTTTTTTGTCAAATCCTGCATGAGAGACGAACATACCTCGCCATGAGTAGATCCGCCCCTCGGTACAACTACAAACAAGTATAAAATATTTGGAATTGACTATGAAAAATGTATGCAGAATTGGCACATCTACAAGCAAATTCCCTTGATCTTTGTTTATTTTGAGAAGAGAAAAAAGAGAGCAAATTCAAAATCTCCCAAGAGGAATGAATCAATAATTGAAACATTTGCTCACCTCCAATATAAAATATTCAAGTATTTCTAAATTTTAAAATTTGACACTTCGCTCTTTTTCATTAGAGGTGGACACTTGTTATACTGTCTACGATGAGCAATAGATCAGTTATACACACTAAATTTGTTGTTAAATTATTACCACCCTATACGATTTTGATGTAGCAAAAAAACCTGTCGGAATTTCGTACGAATCCTAATTTGTGTCTTAAAATTAATATGTAACAAAAGTCAAAACTCATTTTCTTTATGCCCTTTTCATCTTCAAGTAGAATAACGTAATAATTTTCATTATTCTTATGCGAGAACCTGCAAGTAGTGGGGTGGGATGGGGGTCAAAGATCTGAAACCTTTTTACATGCATGTTTGATCCATAATCTCTGTTTCATCAAGATTCAAAATTCTTAATGTAAGAACTTGTGCTTTATTCATCATCTCAGATACAGATCTCTTGTTCAACCTTTTTCCTCGTGCATTGGCAAAAGTAGATCAGTAAAAGCACTTTTAAATAACTTTTTGTGTTCAACTGTATTTTTGGATAATTTAGCCTGTGTTTGGACTTTGGTCATGTTTTTATATATAATACATTGTCTCTTTCGACCACCCACTAGTAATCGTACTCGTGCGATGCACGAAAGATATAATTGACAAATATTTTATTGAATAAGTTGTAAACATACAATGTTCGACATAAATTGTACATTTATATATAATGAAAATATTCAGAAAAGTAAAACATAAAATTACGACTTTCATATTTCTTTTAACGGCTAATTATTCATTCTCTAATTTTTTAGTCTATTTAAACTAAGTAAGATATTGACATGCAACTTACTCTATACTTTACAATTTTTAATTTGATGACTAAAGTCAAACTTACGATTATTTGATTTCTAAAGTTGAAATTTCAACTCATAAAATCAAATAATATGAAATACAAAATTTAATTAAATTTTATTGAATGATATTACAAATATAATTAACTTTATATACATAAACATCTCAATTTATAAATGGAAGCTTAACCCATAAGACATAAGACTTTATCACTTGTTCGTATAAAATTGATTCTTCAAAAATAATTTTTTTCAATATTCATTTTCAACTAAACATTTTTTAAAACTCATTTTTCATAAGTGCAACTACTATTTTTGTACATGTTAAATAAACATGTAGATCATATTCTATTTTTAGATAGAACGATTTTGCTAACACCTTCTATTTTACTAATTGAACCAATAAGTTTATCAAAACCTAAAGTTGTAAAAAATTAAATAATTTAATTGAATTTATTTAGAAAGATCGGATATCTATTATTTCTTTCAATTTGATAAGAAAAATATTCGAAATAAATCATTTAGGTCAAATTGAATTTATGTGAAAAATGATATGTATTATTTTAAGACATAAATGAGATAAATTAAAAAGATTGGATGTTGGAAAAAGTAAAAAAATATAAGTACAACTTTTACCTTTAGTGTATAAGATGATTTTATAAATGATATGTTTAGAATTTATTCTCATTTGTTGTTTTTATTAAATTTCTCGTTGAGATCTTGGATTTGACATCCATATTGTATTTTTTTTTATTTAAAAATTATAAAAGAATTATCAAAAGAATTAAAATAATCTATAATTTGATTTTTTATAGATATTTTCTTTTTCACAAATCCATAAATCATTTACTACATCCATTAATTAAACTCTCCTAATTCATGTATTAAAATAAATTAATAAAATCAACAAATTTCCTAAAATGGTAAGTGCAAATGGGCGGGAAATTATGTGCATAAAATGGTGACGGTTATCATATTATTATTATATATATGTATAGATTCTTCAATACACTTTTCTCTTAATTTTTAACCACACATTCTTAAAAAATATATTATTCGAAAATACATTATCTCAAATAATAATCTAACTATAATGAGTCTCAAACAAGCACTTGATCCAGTTATAAAGTATTTTATAATTTACGTCGAAGTCGATATATAATTTAACCACACATTTTATGAAATCGATAACTCTTCAATCACATTTAATTTATATATATATATATATATATATATATGGTGTGAACAAAATGTGTTTTAAGTATTTGGTTAATATTTAGTGGTTCAGTGTGAATACATGGTGTGAACACAACGTGGTTAACTATTTGATTAATTAATATTTGATTACGATATGGTCAATTATCTATACATATCTATACATATATGATAATATGATAGCCGTCACCATTTTACGTACAAAGTTTCCTGCCCATTTTCACATGTCATTTTAGGAAATTTCCTATTTTTATCAATTTATTTTAATACATGAATTAGGAAAGTTCAATTAATGCATGTAATAAATGATATATGGATTTATGGGAAAAAAAAATATTCGTAAAAAGTCAAATTATAGATTATTTTTTTCTTTTGATAATTATTACATTATTTTGAAGTCGAAAAATATGCAATATGGGTGTTAAATCCAAGATTTCAAAGAGAAGATTAATACAAACTAAGAAATGAGAGCAAACTCTAAACATATCATTCATAAAATCGTTTTAAATAGTAAATATAAAAGTTCTAGTTATATTTTTTACAACATTCAATATTTTTAATTTATCTCATTTAAGTCCTAAAATGATACATATGATTTTTTACCTAAATTCAGTTTGACATAAATGATTAATTTTGAATTTTTTTCTTATCAAATTGAAAGAAGTAATAACTATTTGATCTTCCTAAATAAATTCAATTAATCATTTAATTTTCTACAACTTTAGGTTCCGATAAATTCATTGGTTCAATTTGTTAAATAGAAAGTGTTAGCAATCATTCTATTTAAAAATAAAATATGATCAACACGCTTATTTAGCAAGTACAAAAATAGTACGTGCAATTGTGGAAAATGAGTTTTAAAGAATGTGTAGTTGAGAATGAACATTGAAAAAATTTATCTTCGCAGAATCATTTCTATACAAATAAGTGATAAAGTCTTATATCCTGTGAGTTAAACTCTCATTTATAAATTCTCATTTATAAATTGAGATGCATAGATGATTTTTTGTATATAAAGCTAGTTATATTTGTAATATTTATTCAATAAAATTTAATTAAAACATGTATTTTATATTGTTTATTTGTTACATTAATTTAAATATAGGATTACGTATAAGTTTGTAATGTGTAAGTTTAACAAATTGCAACATTTAATTTAAGTTTGAGCAATTTATTTTAAATATTCGATAAATTTTGCTCGTAATTTATTTATTTTTTTACATGTAATGAATTGAAATATTTGTTTAATATATTTAAATATCAATTATTGCATTAAGATAGTTAGTAAAAATTCTTATAGTGCTATATGTGGAGTCAATAAATTAATTTTGTAAATATCTATAAGCCTTTTTATTTCAATTTACGATTTGAAAATTGTAAACATTTCAACTTTTAAAAATAAAAAAATGGTAAGCTCGACTTCAGTCATTAAATCAAAATTGTAAAGTAGAGAATAAGTCACAAGTCTATATCTTACTTCGCCTTAATAGACTAAGAAAACTAGATAATGAACAATTAGCAGTTAAAAGAAATATGTAAGTCACAATTTTATATTTTACTTTTTTTAGTATTTTTCATTATATATGAATGAACAATTTATGTCGTGCATTGTACTTTTACAATTTAAATTAAACATATGGTGTTAATACAATTTTGTTAACTATTTGATTAATATTTATTTGATTAATATATATTTGATTACAATATATTTAACTATTTGATTAATGCATGTTTGACTATTTAAATTTACATTTGGATTATATTCGAACAACTACTATATTTACATATGTTTATTAAGTTTTTTGCGTTTTTTAAATATTTTTATTATTTATTTTTTAAATTAAATAGTTAATGTAATTTTTGTAGCAACAATTGAATGTATTTTTTAAAATTATTTTTCTTTTTTTTTTTATAAGTAAAAATAAAAATTATTTTCAATCTTGTTATGTAATGATTAAATTTTTATGTTATTTTAATTTACAACTTTTTCACATAACTTTTTAAAATTATATTTAATCATTGTTTGTATTTTGTATCATTTTGTAATTAGAAATTTTAATTTTGAACTAATTATAAATTCATGTAGGACTATTGAATTTGTATATATTACATGTTGTTTATACTGTACATTCAACCCCCTACTATATTTGCCTAGGTTTATTGATTTTTAATGTTTATTAATTTACTATTATTTATTTTTTAAATTAAATAGTTTGTGTAATTTTTGTTGCAAAAGTTTTTTCCTCTTTTTTTGGGAGTACAGACAATATTTTCAAACTTATTAAGTAATGATTATATCTTTATGCTGTTGCGGAATATTGATCACTCTCTAAGGCTGTATAATGATATGAGATTAATTGCTACAAAACTTGAAAATTACATTGTTGAAGCAAAATTTCTCGATAGCAATATTTCAAAATACAATTTCTTTACTTCTAGGATGCCCTGGCACATGTTAGGCTGTGTTTAATTCACTGTCTTTGCCTGAAAAATGTCAAATAATGAAAAATATTTTTCACATTTTGTATTTGTTTGATGTTTGATTGAAAAATTTACTTTGAAAAATATTTTCCAAGGTACAACCAATTAAAACATACTTATCTCATTTGTCTCGAAAATATTTTATCGCCTATTTGGTGAGAAAACATTTTCCACCTTAAGTGAAAAACATATTTTTCGTTACGTTTGATCATTTTTATTATTGTTAATTGACTTTTTTTTTTCAAAATTTAAATATTACTATTATCAAATACAAATGAGTGAAAAATTAAAAATAAATAGTTTTTTTAATTAAAATAGCTAAAAAAAATTTATTTGTCATGAAAAACAATGTCAATCAAACAATAAAATTAGGAAAATTTCCTACTTCTTCACACTAAAAATTAATCTAATCAAACACTTCCAATTGATATTTTTCAGAAAAATAATTTCCAAGCAAATCAATTCCTAGAAAATATTGTCTTCCCATCCATTTTCCATATTTTCAATCAAACACATGTAATATTGCATTTCAAGTTCAAGAGGCAACAATTTCAGTTGGTAGTTTCATATGCTATGGTTATCAACAAGAGTCAAGGGAAATCACTTTCCAATGTTGGTCTTTATTTAAATAAGTCAGTTTTCAACCATGGACAATTGTACTTCGCAATCTCTAGAGTGATGAATCGCAGTGATTTAAAGATGATCGTTTTCGACGAAGATGAAAATAGAACAAACTCAACTACGAATGTAGTTTATATAGAAGTTTTTCAAAATTTATAATGGAAACATTACAATCTATCAATTACAGTATCATTTTATTATTTTCCTAACTATTTCATCATAAACATGTTTGACATATAATTACAAAAAATTAGAAAATATTGAAATCGCAATATATGTTTCGACATGATATCATGCATCGCAGGGTGAAACACTAATTTTAATTTAAATTAGAGATGGCGATTTTTTCCACGAGACCCGATTCCCACAGAGACCTGCCCCCGAATGAGGAGGGGATGGTAATGATTTTATCCCCGTTACGGAGATGGGAATGAGGTCTCCGACTCATTCCCGCCCTGTTTATAATTTAAAAATTAAAAAATGGTAAAAATTTAAAAATTCAATATATTTTAAAAAACTACATATTCTTTTAAGTCAAGTAAGATGATTTCAATCTAAATTACTAACTTAAAGGTATGATATAATAAGGTTTAGTTTTTTTTTATTTTTTTTTTAAAAAAAAAGAAGTTGATCGAAAAAAAATATAATAATAGCGAAGTTTTAAACGGAGTCACCCGCATGTAACGGGAACGAGGATGGAAATGAGATTTCCAACTTATATCCGTCCCGTTTACCTCACTGATCAAGCTTGCCTTAATATTTTTTTATTTTTCTTTTGACACCTATTTCCTTATTTTCATGGATAACATCGCCAAGCCAAAAGATGACAGGCAATGACGCACATATTCCAAAAGAATGAAATATAGGAAGAAAAAAATACTAATACTAATAAAAGTAAAAAGTAAAACCCAAATGTAACTACAGAATGATTGACATATCCAGAGGAGATTTCCTCTCAGAATCCTTCTCTTTTATTCCATATATACTGGTTAGTATCTTATTTGATTATATACAGTATGTATATTTATGGTTAAAGTTGTTAAAGTAATGATAATTTGATGATTTATGGTTTCTTGTTAATATATGTGATTTTTGTGTGTGTAATTTCTGGATTTTAAAAAGATGGGTTTATTGTATTGTAGTCGATGTTTTGAAGAAGTTTTAGGAGATTTCAGAGATTTTATACTCTAAATAGGAGCTGTTTTTTAGTTCTTGGGTTTCTGGACTTTGAATTTGACCCTTTCTCTGAATTCCATATTTTCAGCGTCTGGGGAGGCGCATATGTGCTTTTAAATTTTGGTGCTTGATGATTGACACCTTTTCTGATCAAACAAAATACTGGATGCTGCTTATCAATCTTATTTTTTATTTTATTTTATATATATAATCAAATTAGATTAATATTTGTGAATTTTGTTCTCCAGAGTTGATTTAAATTGAAGAAATTTTATCGCTTTTTGGAATGTTAAAACATTGTTTTGAAATTTTGGGGCTTGATGATTGATACCATTTCTGATCAAACAAATTACTGGATGCTGCTTATCAATCCGTTCTTTATATATAATAATCAAATTAGATTTATATTTGTGAATTTATTCCCCTGAGTTGATTTAAATTGAAGAGATTCAATCACTTTTCAGAGTGTTAAAACTTAATTTCAGTAATATAATAGTCGGACTTTAGTTTGATGGACTGAGAAAGCCTAATTTGCCTATTTGGATTGAAAGGAAGTTAGGGATGGACATAAATCTTCCGCCTATCTGGAACGTTGGAAATAAATCAATTGCTTAGTTTTGATGATACTTGTCTATAGCATTCCCAGGAATTTAAATATAAATCTCTCTCCTTTTTTTTTAATTATTATTATCTTTTTATTTTTACATACATTACAAGAAACTTGGAAAAAAGGAGATATCTCATTTGGTCTCTTTTTCTTCGATTTTTAACGTGTGCTGGCACCCTTGAAGCAGAGGAGAGTTTATGCACTTGTACTTGGGAAGAAACCAATAAAATTCTAACATCCTTTCCTTTTGTGATTGAACAGATTCACGGAAATGTGTCTGGTGGTTGAGGCGTTTTAGTATGTAACTGTCTTTAAGATTCAAGTGACTGCACATGATTAGAAGCTTAAAATTAGGTAGAGAATTAGAAAGGGAAGTTGAAGATTTTCCATCGATCTCTTATCACATGCTTTCTATGTGCAGTTTTTGGTGGTTGGTGACTTAGATGGCTTTTCACGTGCTGAGACTTCACCATAAAAGCCAAATGAACAAAATGCCTTTGTTAACGGAGCTAGGAAATAACTGTAATAATAATGAGCACGTTATTGACATAACTAATCGCAGTGATGCCTCGTCGTCTAACCTGCCTGATGAGCAGCGATTCAATGACTTGGAGCAGCAACAGAATGAAGATCATGGTTCTACTAGTGTGAGGGTTCCGGTTTATCAACCTCCACTTTTCTCTGCTAGTGGATCAAACTCAAGGAACCCACCACTTATTCGGAGAGGAAATAGCCGCCGCCGAAGGAGTCCCTTTAATTCCGCTTTATGGATATTTTTTCTGCTAGTGTTAACAGTGAGTCAAATTATTGCCGCGATTATTGTCTTGTCTTTGTCGAAGCATGAGCATCCACATGCTCCATTGAAGGCGTGGATTGTGGGTTATGCATTGGGTTGTGTAGGGATTCTTCCTCTTTTATATTGGCGTTTCCAACATCGAAACCAGGGTTCTGACCAGGATACATCTCATCGTCGTCAAGATTCTTCTCAGAATGGCTATTCTGCAATTTCTTCAACTAGAATAGTTTTGGAGCGGGAAGATCGTTGGACCACTGGTACTGCATTTAGAGGCGTTCAAAATGTAGGAATACCAAGTTCGAGGTATCTGTTATTATCAAAAAAGTTTGTTTTTGTTAACTCTGTTCCCTTCTTATTATATCATAATCTGCAAGACATCGGTGAGTTTTGGAGATTGTCATTATGGCTCCTTGACTAACAAGTGCTGGCTTCTTTGGTCATTTTCATATATTTTGTGCTTTTAGTTCACGGAGTGAATTTTGTTAATGATTAATAACGTGATGGTTTTTCAGTTTGTTAAGTTTTGTGAGAATGCACCAGCACTTTGGTGTGCTAACTATTCAAGTATCCAATGATGAAAAAATTTGCTTGATATTCCTTTTTCAGTTTTTGTCAAAAGTTGTCAGATTATGTATATCCTTGTCTCAACGTTACTTTTCCAATCAGTTAAACCTCTATTTGGGTAAAAATTATAAACAGTTTAATTTATAAATAAATAGATTTAAAAGAATGATAGATAAGTGGATAGTACTTGTGGATCCACTGAAATGTGTAGTTGAAAATGAAGTTTGACCGTTTATAAATGATTTATAAATTTTGCCAAACGGAGGCTTAAAAATCATTTCGGAGGTATATCAACTCTTTCCACTGAGTTTATCTTAGAACTTTTATTCGTCGACTCATAACACTGGCATCGCAAGGAGTGGACTTGCTGAACTTTTGGTTAGAAATATTGCTTCGTTCGTGTTCCTTAACAAGTTTATTGTAGAATGAGAGCTAAATACTCTGAGCATATTTCTACAGAATCAAAGCACTTGTGGAATACTTCAAGATGGCTTTGGATTGCTTCTTTGCCGTTTGGTTTGTAGTCGGCAATGTGTGGGTTTTCGGAGGTCACGCATCATCTGCTGAGGCTCCCAACTTGTACAGGTAGTTTGATGCACATTCTAACCCAGTACTCACATACAGTATTTGTGTAGTTCTTTTATATACTTTCATGACATATTTATTTACTTACAGGTTATGTATAGTATTTCTTACCTTGAGTTGTATTGGCTACGCTATGCCTTTTATTTTGTGTTCGGCAATCTGCTGCTGCCTGCCTTGTCTAATTACTGTCCTCGGCATCAGAGAGGATTTGATTCATTGTCGAGGGGCCACTCAAGAATTAATTAATTCTCTGCCAACTTATAAGTTTAAGGTGAAGAACAAGAATAGCAGTGACAAGGACTGTAATCAAGATGCAGATGAAGGTGGGATAGTGGCTGCTGGAACCAACAAAGAGCGTTTGTTATCCGGAGAGGATGCGGTAAAATTCATTTTCTTTCTCGTCTTGGATTCTTTGATTTTTATCTCTTTACTAGTTGTCTACCCGTGCGATGCACGGAATATATAATTTTTAAATCATAATTTTAAAAACATTTTGATTCAATCATATCAAATAAAAAACATAATTTAAATGAAATTTCAATACAAAATGTTATTGAATTTGAAACTTTAAAAAAGATAAAACTATTCAAAATAAAAAAATGTTACATGTACATTTAGTATACCGCGCCACTCAAAATTTGACATTCATTTAAATTTTTTATATAATTTTTTTTAAAACTTTTATTTACATTTTTCTCTGAAAATTTGCCCACTTCATCATCTATTTCCCTTTTAATAAGTTATAATTTATTATTAACTATATTTTTTAATGTGTTACTTAGATATATTTTATTTGAAATTCAATATATTAATTAATATATTTTATTTTTCCTTATTTTTTAAACATATCATTTTTATCAAAATAATGAAATAATTAAGCCTCCATTTGGTAATAATTTTTGTGATATGCTTATTGAAAAACCTACTCATTTATTGACATATTAGGAAGTAAAATTTCAATGATTTTATTTATTTATTTTCAAAATATATTGATTCAAAATTTTCATTTTTAACTTAACAAATTTATATTGCATGGATTTTTTATTTTCAAATATATTAATCCGAAATTTTCAATTTCAATTTAACATATTTACATAGATATGACATTTATTTATGTTCAAATATATTAATACAATTTTTTGATTTCATAAATAAAATAACATATTTACATAGATATTATATTTATTTATGTTAAAATATATTAACTCATTTTTTTCATTTCCTACATAACACATTTACATAAATATCACATTAATTATGTTCAAATATATTAATCTAGTTGTCTACCTGTGCGATGCACGGAATATATAATTTTTATATCATAATTTTGAAAATATCTTGATTATATAATCATATCAAATAAAAAAAACATAAATCAAATAAAATTTCAATACAAAATATTGTTGAATTTGAAACTTTAAAAAAGACAAAACTAATCAAAATAAAAAAATGTTACATGTATACTAAGTATACCGCACCACTCAAAATTCGGCACTTATAAATTTTTTATATAAAATTCTTTTGATTTTTAATTACATTTTTCTCTTAAAATTTTTCCACCTCATCACCTATTTCCTTTTTAATATGTTATAATTTTTTATTAACTATATTTTTTAATGTGTTACTCACATATATTTTATTTGAAATCCAATATATTAATTAATATATTTTATTTTTCCTTATTTTTTAAACATGTCAATTTTTGTCAAAATGATGTAAAGATTAAGCCTCCGTTTGGTAATACTGTTTGATTTATAAACCTGTATAAATGATTTTGAGGTAAAAAATAATGGCTGAAAATTCGATAGAAAAATATGTGTGGTTAAAAAGTTGATAGAAAATAATTAATTATTTTTGTAACATACGTATTGAAGATCCTACTCATTTATTGACATATTAGAAAGTAAAATTTCGATGATTTTATTTATTTATTTTCAAAATATATTAATTCAATTTTTAAATTTCTAACTTAACAAATTTATATAGCATATATTTATTTATTTTAAAATACATTAATCCAATTTTTTCATTTCCTCCATAACACATGTCATTGAGTTTAAAGTTTTAAAAAAAAAAAAACAAAACTAATCAAAATAAAAAATGGTGCACACACAGTGTACTGCACCATTCAAAGTTTGACATTTAATTAAATTTTTTATATTAAATTTCTTTTGACTTTTATTTACGTTTTTCTCTGAAAATTTGCCCACCTTATCACCTATTTTTCTTTTAATATGTTATAATTTTTAATTAACTTTATTTTTTAATATGTTGCTTACATATATTTTATTTTTCCTTATTTTTTAAACATACCAATTTTTGTCAAAATGATGAAAGGATTAAATTTTCTACCAACTTATCATTGGTTGTAAAAGGCTGATAGCAAATAATTAATTATTTTTGTAATATGCTTATTGAAGAACCTACTCATTTATTGACATATTAGGAAGTAAAATTTCAATGATTTTATTTATTTATTTTCAAAATATATTAATTCAAATTTTCATTTTTAACTTAACAAATTTATATAGCACGTATTTATTTATTTATTTTCAAATATATTAATCCAAAATTTTCATTTTCAATATAACACATTTACATAGATATGACATTTATTTATATTCAAATATATTAATACAATTTTTTCATGTTCTATATAACACATTTAAATAGATATCACATTTATTTATGTTCATTTCCTACATAACACATTTACATAGATATCACATTATTTATATTTAAATATATTAATCTAATTTTTTCATTTCCAGTGTAACACATTTACAAATATTACATTTACTACAACTCTTACTAAATATGTAATAAATAATAAATTTTCCTACAAAATCTTTATCTTTTCTATATTTATTTTATTCATATATTTTCAAAATATATTAATTCAAAATTTTAATTTCTATGTTAGCAAAATTATATAGCATGTATTTATTTATTTTCAAATATATTAATCCAAAATTTTCATTTTCAATATAACACATTTATATAGATATGACATTTATTTATGTTCAAATATATTAATACAATTTTTTCATTTCCTACATAACACAATTAAATAGATATCACATTTATTTATGTTCAAATATATTAATCTAATTTTTTCATTTCCAATGTAATACATTTATACATAATATATTTATTATAACTCTTATTAAATATGTAATAAATAATAAATTTTCCTACAAAAGTCTTTATCTTTTATTTATTTATTTATATATATATATAAGTAGAATTGAGGAGAGAGAATCATTAAATGCAAATTTCCCTCCAAAATGACTCTCTCTCCTCACTTCTACTTTTATATATATAAAGATTTCTTTCTTTTCCTTGTGTGTGTGTGTGTGTGTGTGTGTGTGTGTGTGTGTGTGTGTGAGAGAATATAAGAGGTAGCGAAATTATTTATATGAATGGATGAATACCAGCACATTCTGATATAAAACATAAAAAATGTAATTAGCTTTCTGGATGCTTACCACCATTCTCTATTGCATAAATTCCAAAACAGGATTTCAATCAAGGTGGTTGTCAAGTAATACTTCTGAAAGCTTGGGAAAGTTTCCTCAAGTTGAATGATTGTTTACAATTTTATTTGAGGACTCATGAAATATCCCTATAATTTGAATTTGCTGCAAGGAGTTGAAAAATCATGTTGTCTGTCAAGGTTTTGATGTTAAGAATCTAATCTGTTCTTCTCCTATACATCAAATGGATAGATGTTAACTATTAAATCTTAAGTTGATGCGGAAGTATTGCTTGATAATAATTTTTCTGCAACGTAGTTCTGAACGATACTCTTCTCTTTAAAAATGGAAACTAGATAGTCGATATTGATGTAAGTCTTGAAAATTAGATTTGAGTATGTAATTTCCGAAGCAATTTCAATTTGGTAAGATACTTGTACCCGTTTTCTTTGTGATCCCAATTGATTAATGAGACTCAAATTAATTTGTTATTGTGTTCTATAGATTTGCTGCATTTGCTTGGCGAAATACTTGAACAATGACGACCTGAGGGAGTTACCGTGCTCTCATCTCTTTCACAGGGAGTGTGTAGACAAGTGGTTGAAGATCAACGCCTCGTGTCCACTTTGCAAGGCTGAGGTCGATGAAGATCATATTGAATCCATCAACTGAAGCGACTGCTTGCTACAAAAAGAGCTTGCTATTTGGAGAGTCAAATTTGTTCCCCGGTTCATCCTCGTCTCATAGTTTTGGGAAAACCAGATTGTCTACTCATTATGCGAATGAATAACACCATCATATAGTATAAATATGAATATCTTGTGGAATTTCTCGGGTAATGTTTTGAATAATAAACTTTCTTTATTGCAAAGGATATGATTCCTCCTCCACTATGAAGTTTGGATCATTCTTCTCTTTTACTTGATAGAAAGAATGCGAAGATGGTATTTTGCAGCCCGGAAAAGTTTACTTACCAATGTTTTTTTGCTCCGAGCCCACATATTTGGTCCGAGATGGATCCTTGTCGTGGAAGCTCTCGAGCGGGATCAGAGACTAAGTGGTATCTGTACGGATCGCAAAAGTTATAAAGTGAATTGTGAGTCCGTTTATTATTCCTATGATGATTGAGTAAACTTATTATCTTAGATTAAAAACCTTAACAAGAACTGTGAAAATCAATTTGAAATTTGAATTAATTAACAATTAAAAAGTGAATAATTGCGAAGTATGAAATTATAATAAGAAAAAGAATCGAGAATTCATTTTACTTGAATCATTCATGTCTTGGTTTAAACGTTTAACTACAATTCATGGGAAATTGAAAATTCATGTTCCTAATTTTATTAAGACTCTCATTCGAACAATGAATTAAAGCATTTTCCTATATGTGACTCAATATATTTTTATGACGAATATGAACATGTAGAAAAACATTATCATTTTGTGAACACTATTGAAAATAACACAAAGCATAGCAGTATATTTATATCCCTATCAAACTTTGTGACAATTAAAACATGCATAATGTAATCACAATCTTTTGAACTTAAGAAAGAGTCGCAACAATCATATAATAATTGGCCAAAGAATTATGTAATAATGAAAGTGTGAATTAATAACTCAAAACTCATGATTTGCATTAATTAAACATAAATCAAAACATTGAATCCGGAAAGCAAAGCATCATTACGATTCCAACATAAACGTCTAGCCTAGTAACATAATTGAAGATAAATAACAAGAATAATAATAGGAGTCCATCACTCGAATCATAATCTTAATACTTGGTTCTTCAATCTTTAATTTGCCATCATTTGGTTCCTTGATGATTTGATAGTGTTTGGTTATGTAATATGAAGAGTTCGGAATCCCAAAAACGTGCCTTGTCCCTAGTATATATAGGTATGGGTGAGCTCTGAAAAAGTCTAGTTGCAGCCTAGATAGAAAGGCGTGTGATCGCATGGCATAAAATGGCGCGATCACCTAGTTGGCCAATTTCGATTCTGCTTATTTTTAATCGGTCGAGCAACCGCGCATCTTTATGAGGTGCGGTCGCTTGGTTGTACCAATTCCATGCAATTTTCATCTTTTATTCCGCGTAAGTTGATCCTTATTCTTTTATTCCAACTCCACTCATTCAGCTTTCGATTAGAGCAATTTAGTACCTGAACTTCTGATTTCTTCCCTTTAGCTCCTTTTTGACTTGATTTGTTCAATTAAGCTATCGAACTTCTTCCTTATTCCAATTTAGCTCCACTTGTTACCTGATTGACTTCATCAACTTCTCTTGTATACAATTTAGCATCATTTAACATCCAATTTGCTCTTTATTCACTTCAAATCCTTTATTCTTTCGAGTTTAGGAGAATTTCTGAAATTTAAATAAATAATAACAAATTAGGTAGCTTTTATTCTAAAACAATAATATAATACCCTAATTCAAACATGTAATCAATATGCTTGTCTCATGCCTCGCCATGCAAAAATTAGCAAAATCCCAACCCCCCTTTTTAATTTTTTTCTTCATTTTTTCTATGTTTTTTTGTTCAAATAATCATTCGAGATAGGTTGAGGTGGATTCGGGATGGGGCGGTCAAAACTTGCCCCGCGGGTCGAGTTTATCCCACCCATTAACATCGGGGCCTCGTCATGTTCAGTGCGGGTCTGATTTTTTGCCATCTCTAACTCCAAGCCCACATATTTGGTCCAAGAGGGCTCCTTGTCGTGGAAGCTCTCGAGCAGGATCAAAGACTACGGGCTACTTGAGAAGAGACTGGAAATGCTGCAAAATGAATAGAAAACTTCATTATGCAACTTGATGAAACAGCCTGAACACATCCAATTAGAGGTGTCAATCGGGGTGATCTAGCCCGGGTCGGTTCTCCAACACGAGCTTGGTAAAGGCCCGCGTGAATAAAACCCGCCCGGTCTGCATCTGCCCACAAATTTTGAACTACAATCCAGACCTGCCCGCTGGCCCATCTAGGTCGCAGCTCGTTCCAGTTTGGCTCATATGAATAAAAACATAGAATTTTTCAAAACATAGAATTTTTCATATTTATAACAATTTTTTTTTTTTTTTGCTTAAATTGCTAAATACGAAATAAACAAAATGATGAATTTATATTTATACAAATAAATGTTTACATAGAATTCAATTTATATCTCATGTTACATGAATTACTTTTAACTTTGCAAAGTTAAATATAATATAAACAAATAACAACTAAATGCATATCTAGTAAATACTATCAAATATTTATAACTTAAGTACATATCAACTAAGTTAGTACCTACTTTACTATAGTTTAAATACATCCTAACTAAGTTATCACCTATTTAACTATAATTTAGTTGTTCAATTTTTTTTTTCCCGAGCAAGCTAGTTAAATGCAACTTGTGAAGGTTTGGCCCGTGAAATCTGAGGTTCCAGATCGATTTTCACGAGTCCAATCGATATGTCGGTCTTGATACCTCTACGTCCAATTAGGAGAAAACCATTAGTGTTTGTATGGTCCCATTTTCCCAAATGGTTTCCATGTCATGGCTGATGTGGGATGGAACATCCTTCTTCTATGCCAGTCTATTTTGGCATCTTGAAAATTTTCAACAGTGTAGTGGTGTAGAGAATATGTTGATTACTGGAGGTGGACCAAAAAAATAAGAACCGATCAGATAGAATCGAAAAAATAAAAAATCGTTAGCAATAAAAAATAAAAAGAATAAAAATTAAATTAAATTAAAAATTAAAAATCGAAATAAAAACTGATCAATTCTCAAACCGAAAAATCGAAAGTAAAATCGATACTATATATTTGTTGTTATATTCATAAAAAGATGTTCAATGTTGATTTGTTTGTGTTCCATGAATTTTTATTTCTACCAGTAAGATAACTATTCATCGAGTGATTTTTTTTTTTTTTTTTGGTGATAACCTTTTAAAAATTTAGGATTTTTGGTATTATTTTTACGTACAATATTTTTTCATTTTACTTTGATTTTTGCATTAATAGGAGTCGAAGAAAAACCGAAATCGAACCGGACCATTTTGTTCAATAAAACCGAACTGAAAGTTTTGATTTCATCTCAGTTCTTCCAATACCCGAACCGAACCAATAAACATCCACTGGCCACGCCTAGATTACTATTTACTAGGCAGTTTTAGCATTTTAACAAGTGATATTGATCGAGGATAGATTAAGAGGGGGTCGAAACATATTAATTTCGGGAGCTCTGTCGGTAGGAATGCAATCAATAGAACATGTAAAAGGGGAGGAGTAAAATTAATGTAGTCTTCTGTAGTTGTTTAGCATTTTTGTTATTTTTAATCCTCAAGTAGATGTAATGGATGGAACAAAGAAAAAATATTAGAGTCCAATTTTGAAACTCTCGTCTGTCATATGGAGAATGGTGTAGAATGAATGCTGGCTGCATCCATGGTGCAAACCCAACTAACTCAACTCCCATTTTACTTGTGTTATAATATTATTATTATATTTTTTTTTTAAGAACACTCAGATTGGTTAGGCAAAAACCACTCGTTTCTTTCTCCATCAAGAGGCCAACGTCATGACTATAATTGTGGTCCAGTCGACATAGCTAAGTGCATGCTCGACCCTTTATACCAAATCACTTATTATTCACACATCTCATCAAAACAAAAAATTCTAAATACTTGTCCGCCGTTTATTTCGATTTATCTATAATACTGAATAGTGAGTTTTTTTTTTTTTTAAAAGAGTTTTGCAACTTGTACAAACAAACTTCCTACAATGTAGATGAGAAGAATCTGTTAACTTGCGCATTACATCACTTCGAAAATCAACTCTCATTAAAAGTCCACATAAGTATTTGTAAGACTATTTGTCCACACAAGTATTTGTAAGACTATTTGTACAAATAGCAATTTTTTAGTTGTGTTATCACAAGCTCTTCGATAACACTGTAACAATTATAAATTTGTTTATTTATATTTTTGATGTAAAATGTTTGGTTAAAAGGTGGAGAGATAAAACGTGTGTAGTTAAAAAATGATTTGACAAATTATATTGTACTATTGTTTATAAATTGTAATAATTATGTTAAATGCTTACGCATTCAAACGGTACTATACTACTCAAAAAAAATATTCCATAGTAATCATTACAGCAGAATTCTTGTTCAAAATGATTAAATATAGTAAATTTTGTCGAGAGAATCAGCAGACTTGGGGGGAAAAAAAGTATACTTATCTTCAAATTCACACTACTTAATGATGTATAGTTTTGACATTCCAAAAACTAAACCAAAGATGTTCAAAAACGTTTCTTGATGTGGTAAAGGAACAGAAACTGAGATTTCTCCTCAGACAAACAGAGAATAATGCAGTTACAAGGAAGAACAGCCCTCCAATTTTGAAAAACTCCAATCGGTCTTTGAGTTTGGACGATGAATGGATATAGATGTTAACATGCAGATGGTCCCCCCCTAGAGACTAGAGCAGAACTCTGGCTGCATTCTATGGTGCAAACTCACCTAACTCAAACAACTTTAATTTTACTTCTGCTACGAGTCCTTTACATATTTAGAACAAGAAAATGCTGGTTTCATACAATTTGGCACCCAAATCAAGCCAATTTACACATTCAAATCAGACTAGACTACACTAATCCAAGAAAATATTCCTTGATGTTATTAGTAATTATTACTGAAGAATTCTAGCTGCAAAAATGTAGAAAATTTTGTCACAGGACAGCCTGATTTAATTTTACATGTATTTCTTGTTGAATTAAAAAACTATGTAATGATGTATAGATTTGGCATTCCACAAACTAGACCAAAGATATATACTAAATTGGAAAGGTCAAAAAGCATATAAAAGAGCCCAGGATGGTTCATGGAAACAACAATAAAAAAAAATGTCAAAATCTAAAATATCTTGCCAACCCAAGGTGGTCATCAAGTTCTTTTCATTATATATATATATATATATCACAACGATCATTAAATTCATGCACACCAACTAATCTTCTTTGCATACCTTGTTTCTGCTTCCATTGCTACAATGACTTCCCTTCGATCTTTCTTGACCCTTTTGGTGATGTTTCTTTTCATGCATACGCCGGGAAACGCTGACACGTGCCAAGATTGTTTTGTTCATTCGCGAGCAGCTTATTACCCGAATTCTGATGATAAAGGAACAGAAAGTAAGATTTTGTCAACATATGTATTAAAGACTATATTTTCAACATGTTATATACAAATAAATATGTTTGTGCTGTGCATGACAACGATGTAATTTCATCAAATATATGCAAAATTACGCAACTGAATTCTGATGTATCTCACAATAATGCAGCCGGCCAATGTGGTTATGGTACATTTGGGGCTACGATTAACGATGGAGATGTATCAGCTGCATCAGATCTCTATCGAGCTGGTGTAGGATGTGGTGCTTGCTACCAGGTAGTTATCATTCGAGGAACTGAAATGTTGTGATACAAGATGGATGTTCGTCTAAGCTTAAAATTATCTTTTAGAGACATATTTCTCAAAGAAATTACTTTTAAGCTTAACCAACATGCAGAATGTCCATTTTGTCTCATCATCATATTATAAAATCGTGATTTTATCGTGAACCGTCTTGTTCTATTTCAGGTGAGGTGCACAAACAGTAACTATTGCTCAGACAAAGGAGTAACTGTGGTCATAACTGATAGTGGTTCCAGTCACAATACGGACTTCATTTTGAGCAGGCGAGCCTTTGGTCAAATGGCTCAGAATAGAGATGCAGCCACATATCTTTTAGCACTTGGCATAGTCGATATTGAATATAGACGGTAAAATTATTATGCTTAAATGAAGATGGATAAATTCTATAAGATACCACCACATCTAATCCCTTAAAAATAGTTTTCCAGGGATCAATTCTATTATGAAATATTTTCCTACATTTACATGCATTTCATACGTGGAAGAAATATAATTTAAACTTTCAAAATATCCATTTTTGTTGCTCAATATGACACTTGGTCGCTCATAGATCTCTACCCCCCCCAAAACACCCGAATTGCTCCAAAAAAACAGGGTTTCGTGCAGTTACCCAAACAACAACATTACATTCAAGATCGAAGAAAGTAGCAACAACCCTCATTACCTGGCTTTTGTAATTCGGTATCAAGAAGGCAGGAAGGATATAACTGCAGTGCAACTATGTGAGGTATCTATCTATCTATCTTTTAACTAGTGAGCAATACTTTTTAGTTATATCGGAACTTATTTTCTAGTTTGGTTCAAGCACTAAAATAAAATTACAATGTATAGACACAAAACTTCGAATGCAAGCTACTCGATCGGACGTATGGAGCAGTATGGACAGCAACTGCGCCACCTAGTGGATCTCTATCAATAAGGATGCTATTTAGTGATGACAATGGAGACGAGACATGGGTAGTTCCAGTCAATAACATACCTCAAAACTGGAAAGCCGGAGACACATATGACTCGGGAGTACAAGTGAATGCCTAAGACAACAAATCCTTGTGTTATCTGATTATTTTGTATAACTTAAATAGGCCTCTAGCATATCCATGCTATGATTTTTACTTTCTATTGAATACCGCAGCTTGTGATAACTATAATTATAATCATTGCATTAATAACTAGTAAGGAAAATGGACACAACAGTAAGCATAATTTTTTTTTTTTAATTATTATTGATAATGTTGGACGGTGTGAAACCCAATCGTGTTAACTTCCCTTGATTGTGGAACCTAGTTTCCTATACTATATGAAGAAACACGAGGGGGAGGGGGGTATTTTTAAGTCAAGCAGGACATAGAAATGTGAGGAAAAATTGTTATCTCCTTCAATAATAATAATAATAAAAACTGCAGTGGCAACTGGCAAGTAGTCATCGCACTTAGACTGAGGTTGAGCCACTATAAATTTGAGTGCATTTCTGTTTTTCAGTTGATTCATTATTGCTTCAGGGATACAAATTTGGGCAAAACCTAAAAGATAATGTTAGGGATCTTAGACAACGGTGGCAATGAATCTTCCATCTAATATTTGCACAACCTGATGGGACACAGGAAAATTTAAACATGAGTTTATAGAGGTTTAATAATAACCTTTTGAGTTGGACATTGTTATTTCCAAAATGGGACCACAACTCAAGGCGATATATTGAGGATAAGTGCTACATCATTCCTTCCAGTCATAAAATTCTAGGGAAATAACACATATAAGAAATTCCATTTAAAAAGATAGATTTGTCAACATGCTAAACAAATGAATCCAAGAAAAGAAACCTGGTGAAAAGATACCTAGTGAAAGTAGGAAGGCTATATCATTTAACATAAACCAATGTTTAACTTAAAATGAGTTAATGCTGCAGACAAAAAAATTATTTTCTGCCTTTGAGTCAGATTCTAACAGTTGTTAGAAGCACTAAGCATTTAAGAACTCAGATCAGGTGGTATAACATTCTTTAACTTCAAATCACGGAAGAAAAACCGTGCAAGACAAGCACGGAGAAGTTTGCCAATCAAGTTTGACAAAGACAGTTTTTCCTTTTCTTGAACCACACTTTCTACAAAAAAGGCGAGATGGAGAGGAACCTGGAACTAAACTAAATAACGTTCGCTAAAATGAAGGAAGATATAAGAAAACATCATGAAGAATACTAAATGGAATTTCAAGCATCTTAAAAATTGCAAGGCCTAATACCCCAAGGAGATATCCCTTATTTTGGACATTATAAGTATTAGCTGCCAAAGAGATGGCAATGGATAGGGTATGGAACCCGACCCATACGCTACCCACTATACCCATTTAAGAGTGGAGGGTATGATGCGGGTATACTTTTATATTCATTTAAAACCTGTTACGTATTTTAATTTTAATAATTTTTTTTTTATTTTTTTATTTTTTGGCATTGGTTACAGCCTAAAGTGGCAATGTGTGTGTGTGTGTGTGTGTGTGTGTGTGTATATATATTACTTGATTAACAATAATATAAATATCTAATTGTAATTTTTTCATTAATTTCACATGTAATATAATTCACAGTAATTTTTTTAAAAAAAATTAATTAGTATATGGGGTGGGGGTATGGGTTTTTCTACCCGACATATACCAATGTCGGGTTTCTAAATCTACATACACTCGTACCCTACCCACAAACCCATTTAGTCGGGTAATTTCCACTCATTTGTGTCGGATATCCAACGGGTTTCGGGTTCGTGGGTATTATTGCCATCCCAAGGGCTGAGTACTAACTTCGGTCACAGTAGAACATTCATAAAATGACACCATATAATTTTCTTAAAATAGATTAGATCCTCTCATGCCGACTGTTTAAACTAGAAATTTAAATACGCTTGCATTATATGATTCGTAAACTAAATATTGTAAAACAATTCAATGTCAACAAAACAAGATAAAAGTTGATAAAGCTAAGGGTCATCCAAGACTCCAAAAATAATAAAGAGTCAACTACATTAAATTTGAGGTACTATTAACCATTAGATTCACATTTTCGTATTAAAGCACATCATAGTATAAATTAGTTCTATACCGCTTAAAGTGTTGAATCAAATTGAATTTGGACTAAGGAAAATGAATAAATTATCCGCGCTTAAACAAGAATTAAGTGAACGTTTTGCTTCATTAAAGTTAAACAAATTGATACTCACTCAAGCATACTATCTTCATCACATCAAAATCAATATATACACACTTTTAATTAAACTATCATTTGTACGAGAAGAGAAAACCTCATTACTTCGGCTTGAAATCTCATAGCGAAAAATTTGTATGAGAGAAGAAATATTCATCATAAAAGCATCCAATTCTTTTTGAAGTTAGGAAAGTAATGTCTCAAGCCCCAAAATTTAGTAGGATTCTGAAATTACTTCTAGGAGAGGTTGTTACTTGTTTGGAGAAAAAGAATAAAAATCTATAAAAGAAGAGAATAATGAAAATATACGAGTACAAGACCATAAACAGAAGTGGTGTTTGAGGGAAAAAAAATTTGTTTTTTCTACTTCTTATCCTTTTTGATCATTTTTTTATTTATATTTTTGTATTAATTTTTCCATTTTGTTTTGTTGTTTAATAAAACTAGTAATCGCACCCGTGCGATGCACGGAATAAATAATATTTACTGAATAAATTGTAAAAATACAATGCCCGATAAAAATAACACAATAAAAAAATAATAATAATATTATTTAAAAACTAATTTTTACAATTGCACATACTACTTTTTAACCACACATTCTAAAAAAAGAAAATCAAATTTTAACCACTCAATTGATTGATTTGACAATTATTTTATTTTTTATACTACCTTCTTTCACTTTCAATCACACATTTAAAATCATTTCTATAGTTTATATCAAATTTACTCTTATTCAATGATTTCAAATACAATGTGACATTTTATTTTTCACCAAGTATTGAAAATGGACATGTTACTCACACACACACACAACTATTTTTTGTGCATGTTAAATAAATGTATGGACTATATTTTATTTTTAAATAGAATAAGTTTGATAAAATCTTATATTTTTATTTTCTATAGAATTCAATGAATTAATTGTTAAAGTCTGTAGTATATATTTTATAAATTGATGTTATTTTAAATTTATAAAAATTAAAAAATAGATAAATGAACAAAATGTGTAAATTTATAAAATTAATTTCAAAATTACCAAAGAGTATCGAAACCTGAAGTTGTAGAAATTAAAATGATTCAATTGAATTTACTTAGAAAGATCGAATATCATTATTTATTTTAATTTGATAAGAAAAAAGATTTGAAATTAATCATTTATGTCAAATTGAAATTAGGCAAGAAATGATAAATATCATTTTATGACTTAGATGAGATAAATTAAAAAGATTGGATATTGAAAAAAGTAAAAAGTATAAGTAAAGATTTTACCTTTATTATTTGAGGCAATTTTAAGAATGATATATTTAGAGTTTGCTATCATTTGTTAACTTGTATTGAACTTCTCGTTAAGATCATGAATTTGACACCTATATTGCATATTTTTTGACTTCAAAATATTACAATAATTATCAAAAGAATAAAAATAATATACAATTTGATCTTTTTATAGATTTTTTTATTTTTTACAATCAATAAGTCATTTATTACATGTCATCTATAATTAATTTTGCATTAATTGAAGTTTCCTAATTCAATTATTAAAATAATTAATAAAATTACAAAGTTTCCTAAAACAGCAGGGAAAAATAGCGGGAAACTATGTGTGAATTTTTTTGGCTGACTATTATTATATATATTAAGATATAAGCATTTAGTAGTTGTACCATTTTCATTTCATTAAAAGTCACGTGTAGGTCAGCTGACTTGACTTAACACCCGGTTTAGACGAAATTGTGATGAGGTTCTTATTCTGCTAATCTCAAAGATGGGGGAAAAAACTATAGAAGTAAATTGATTTGAGGATGAGGATTGCAACTTTTGCCAAAAGTTGGGAACTAAATTTGCAAATCACCCAAGAAGGCTTTTTCTAAGTTTTATCAAGTCTTCAAAATCAAGCAAAAATAATCATGGAAAGTTCATACGCTCGTGAAGCACAAATATGGAGATACCAACTATACATTTTATTATGAAACTCAGTACCTGTTGCAGACTGCAATGAACTGAGTTTCCAGACAAATCATAATCTCAGCGAGAGCTCCTGGAAGTTTCACAACAAAGCAATAGTAATAAGGTCCACTTTCTTCATCATCCATGAATCTCTCTGTGATATTTTTCATTCCCACATTAAAAATTACCACACGAGGGTCTCTAGAACTTTTGTTTCTCTAGGGAATCCTTTCACCCATCCTTTTCTCATAGCTCGTCCCATTATCTCCATAGAATTCGCATTTGTTTCACAGCCATCCATTGCCATCAGTTTCAATAATGAGATGATTTCCTGGAAATATCCTCCCCTAAACAAGGCTTCCAATATGGTATTGTAAATCACGATGTTAGGAGTAATTCCATCAGCAAATAATTGATGAAAAAGCTGGAGAGCAAGTGATATATTGCCTTCTTTACAAAAGCTAAAAATGACGCAACCATAGGTGTCAACATCCGGCTGGACATATCCTTTAAGAGCTTATTTATCGGCAAATCATTGCCTTCTCGTATGGAAGCACGCACTAAAATATTATATGTTGTTGTATTAGGTGAAATCCCAATGCTTTTGAAATATCTGAAGATTTTTCCTGCAGTATCAAGCAATTGATGTTTGCAGAGGCCCTCACGAGAGTGTTTAAGGTCATAGTATTAGGTCGAGGACCGTTACTTGTCATGGATTCCAAAAGCTTAAAGCATTCTGGGATTTCCCAATTGTACAGAAATACTGAATAAAAGATGTTGAACTCATAACATCAATCTTAATTCCTTCATACTCCATGCGGCACAAAATCCTCCTTATCATTGAAGAATTTCTCTCTTTACATGCAGTGGACAAAATTTTATTGATGGAAATCAAATCAGGACTGCCTATGGGCCAATCGAAGCTGTCAAAGAACTGTGGAACTTCATCAATATTTATTTCCTTACATAATCCTTTCAGAATCGTGTTGTATGTTATATTGGTAGGTCTAAAACCTTCTCTCTCATACTCTGCATCATAGACAAAGCTTCTCTAGATTTACCATCACAAGCCAGAGAATGCCAGAAAATATTATAAACTACAGCATCTAGTAAGCAGCCCCTTGAAACAATATCAAGCACTAGCTTATTAGCAATTTCTATTTTTCCCCTTTTCAACATGCCTCCAGCCAAAGCCGAATGGGTATACATATCAGGTGACAAACCCCTTCTATCAATAACTTGAAACAGATCATCAATTTTATCCACCCTCTCTTGATGGCAAAGTTCACGGAGGATTATATTGTATGTAATCAAGTCGGGATCACATCCTTTATCATCCATCTTTTCCAAAAGGCCTATTGCCTTGTCAACATTTCCGTCATCACAAAGAAACTTAATAAGTATAGTATAAGTTTTCGCACTAGGATTACAGCCTTCATTTACCCTTCTTTTTTAACCAACAAAAAAATGCTACTGCACTGTTATTGTCCTTAAACTTACACAAAGCCCACAATATGGGATTACATAAATGTGCACTGCAAAAGCATCCCTTCCCCAAAAGTGCTAATAACACGACCTATACCTGTTGAATCATTCCGACTTTACAAAGACCATGAATCAAGGAATTCATATCACGTTTTCTAGGAATATAACCCAACCCCAACATAATATCAAGTACTGTAAAAGATTCCACAAGACCACAACACTACCTAGATTCAAAAATTTCTTAAACAATTTTGATAAAACAGTATATGAAGGCAAAAACCCACTCTCCATCGTTTCTTTTGCAATCAATATCCCATCTCTCAATCTCCCAACCAACATTAACCCATTCAAAAGCGTATTAAAAGTCAAGGCTTTTGGTTTAGGTCCAAATCTTTTCATCGCATTGTATATGTCAAACAATACATCAAACTTAACATACCCTGACTTGAAATAACAATAAATGATTGAATTGTAGCCGTACACAGTCGGTTTTCCAGGCTCGTTTTTCATTAAATTTAAAGACGCGAGAGCTTTCACAATGCTGCCTGAGGCTGCATGCATCTGCATTGTTCGATGCAGTTCATTGTAACACCTCCCCGGGGTCGCGCTGTCATCAGAAGAAGAGTCATCCCTTTGAGCAGCACAAGAAGTGGAAACACCGTAAACTGGTACGGAAGGCACATTCTTTTCCTAATGGACAATTTCGTAGAGAAGAACATTGTGCAAAAACTCATTCTTGAGAAACTCAAGAATTGAGCTTCGACCCAATAGAGTTTTTAAATAAAAGGAATGGAAGTGCATGGCATTAGCTAAAGACACCGATTGAACTGAAAGATAAAACGAAAATTAATGAGTTTAATTTTTCATTTGGAGGACCAAAATTGGAAAGGAAAAATAAAAAACTTCGAAAATTAATGAGTTTAATTTTTCATTTGGAGGACCAAAATTGGAAAGGAAAAATAAAAAACTTCGAAAATCAGAAGAAATTTCGAACAGTTGTCCAATAGAGGAAATCCCGATGAAATTTGATAGGTATTATTGGATATATGAACCGTGTGAGTTAAGAAGAAAGAATGATAAACCCTAGACAGAAAGGCCCTTTGAGCTGACTTGGTAAGTCTCTGTACGACAACGTTTTTAGTCACAGTTTTGATTTGGGTAAATGCACGGTTGCCACCTAAGGTTTGGGTAAATATGACTTTGCTCCTCTATATTTCTTTAAACCTCTGTTTGACAAAAGTATTTTTAAACAAATTTTGAACAACATAATTTTTCAAATTATTTTTTAATCACACATTTTCTCTCTCCACTTTCCAACCATATATTTTACCAAAAAAACATGTTTTTAAACCAAAAAAAAATAAATTAACAAACAATTGTCAAAACTGTAAATTTGTGTTCGTGTTTTCAATATCAGAGTGTTCGGCTGTGAGCAGCCATCAATTTTTTTTTATTTTTTTTATTTTTTTATTTTTTTTTTTGTGTTTTCTAGGTAAAATGTGTGGTTGAAAATTAGAGAGAGAAAATATGTGTGGTTAAAAAATAATTTGAAATACTGTATTGTGTATAAATTTGTTTATAAATTGTAATGATTACGTAAAAGAACGATGGTAACCGATGTAACATTTTATAACTAACAAGTGTTCGGGTTAAGAGAATTTTTTGGTTTATAAACATGTTTATAAACTACACAATTTCTCAAATCACTTTTTAATCATACATATTTTCTCTCTTCAATTTTCAACCACTACTTTTTACTTCAAAACGTTAAATAAATAAATTTATAAATCAAACAATATTATCAAACGGAGCAAATTTGCTTTGTAATAGTGCTATGTTGTTGGGAGGAACAACATTGCTGCTACTTCATAGTGAATTCATTTTTTGTATTCAAGATAATAGTGTCTAAAAGTCGATAAAAAGTAATGATATTTCGACATTTTTGATTAATTTTAGGGTAATTATATTGACATCACAACATTTATTAATTACATCATATTTTATTTTTAATGAATATTTCTAAATTTTTCTTGTTTTTACATTTACGCTCCCAAGTTTTTTTTATATAAATCTTTTATCATTAACCATATATTAATTTTCATATCTTGTCCATAAAGATGATTTTTATCCAAAATATTTCTTATAAGGGCAAAAAAAATTATCTATTGTATTTTTAAATAATCGAAGTAAATAACTAATACAAAAGTCAAAAATAAATATTTCCCCTCTTTTCAATGCACATTAGCAAAACATTTGGATATAAATTGTTATTAAAAACTAAATATGTTAATTAATTGAAAGGTAAAAATAATAATGCTTTGGAAAAAAAAAATTGAGAACATAAAAACAAAAGTGAGCAAATATTAAAAATCTTTCTTGTATTTAAAATGTGGTGTGAATATAAAAAAAATTGTGGTGTGAATGTAACTACCCTTAAATTTATCATCTAATTTTTGGAAACAATAAGATGAATCCATGCCAAGCAACTCTCTATTGTCATTGTGAAATAATTTAAAAATTAGTCATGTTTGGTCCTGAAATTTTTGAACAATTCTCTCCAAAATTCATTTTCAACCACACGTGTTCATGGAACCCATCACTTCCACACTTTTCAATCACACATTCTTTGAAAAATTCAAATTTTCTCCAAAAAATCATACACCAAACGAGCTCTTAGTATGACATGTTAACAATTCATAAATTGAAATATGAGAAAAGGTGAAAATACTTAAAATCTTGATCAACCAAATTAGCTCATTGTCACGGATTTTGAGATTTCAAGCTCCGTGCATACTTAGCTCCTCAATTCTCCCGTCGGATATTAGCTAAGTCAGCATTGCTCCTTTACTAAGCATTACAAAAGTGCTTACTAACAAATAGCAAAGGAAAGCTAGCAAATAATATTAAATATAAAATACAATTGTTGTATTAAAAATCTCTAATATTACAAAATACTGGACCAACACTTGAGACTCTCTTCCACAAGTACTTTATACAAGCTCTCTCTATAAGCTAGCCACTCCAAATCCTTGAATGGTTACAAATGAAGACTCTTACCCCTTTTTATGCTACTTACTCTATAAAATAGATGGTAGGGATCATCTTGATTCAATGGCTATAATCTATCTTCTAAATAATTCTATAACAATATCTATCACCTAGAGAATTCTATACATAATCTATACAAATATCTATCATGAAAGACCTAGATAATTCTACATATACGCATTTGTAGAACATTCTAGAATCTCATTTTCTTTAAGAATTCTCTTCAATTTTCTTGAAAGTTCCTTCAAGTCTCTTCCATTAAGTCTTCTAGATATAGCCTAATTCCACCATATCACGCAATATCCGGAACCTTCTAGAAACTTCAATTGTGCATTTTTTGTAAAATGGGCAGCCCGCTCTTTTTGTGTATCTCCACGTGCACGCCTTAGTAAATTATCATGTTTCTTCAATGGATCACATTTAGGGCATGAAAACATGCTCGCAATTATCAATCAATTTCCTGCTGGAAGAAGAAAAGAAAGAACGACAACCGTAGAAAATATCAACGATGAACACTAATTAAAGAATACTTTGACACTGGAGAGCAAACACACAAATTCAATTATTCACATGGTCATAATTCAATGAAGCAGAAGATAACCTCAGGTTGATTCGGCATGTCAACTGTTGAGTCGAGGCCACCTTTGTTTGCTAAATAGACATCCAAAAGAGACTCCTCTGATATACCAGGAAATTACATCTGAAGATATGTTAAATCCATGTCAAATTCTTCACTGAAGCTAGATTTTCCACAAATCTTGATTATATGATGACGAGGCAAAGAATTCACCACCAAGATTGTTGATGAAGATCAATATGTGATGTCCGAGAGAGGTGATGCAGACATCCTTTTTGTTGGGCCGTTTATCTACTTTATGTGTTATTGGACTTGTATACGAGTTTGGCTCAAGCTCTTTGACAGTTAGTTTTATTTGATTATTTATATTGATGTAATTGAAACTTAGAGACAGTTCATGAAAGAAGATTATTTACGTTGATTTAGCAACAATGCTACAATCACAATGTCATTCACAATGTGAATGACAATCCCCTCACATTGGGGTTATGACCCCCACCCCCCTCACATTGGGGTGGGGGTCACAAAATTTGAATTTTGTGACCCCCACCCCAATGTGAGGGGATTGGATGACATTGTGAAAATAGAATTATTCGTTGGTTTAGTACTCCACTTCCTCTCGGACCTCTCCCCTGTTCTCCCTCTTTCTTCTTCACGTCTTCCCTCTCTTCCCCTTCTTGCTGCAATTCTAATATTCACTTCTTGTTCACGATTGATCAATTGTCCTCAAGCTTTGAATGTGAGAAACTTGAACAGTATCAGCACCGTTGACATGGCTTTGAGAAAAGTTTTGGTTTTGTCCTTGTGTCCACATAAGATTTGGTTTTGTCCAAACCAGACAATGATTTCCACTATCTAATTGATTTGACTAAAATTTAGCCCCGGTTTGGTCCAAGTGATTTTGAACAATTTTTTTTCAAAATTCATTTTCAATCATACATTTTTATGAGATTCATCACTTACACACTTTTCAATCTTTTTTTAACTACATATTCTCGCAAAAATTCAAATTTACTCCAACATATCCTTAATCAAACATGCTCTTAAAATCTTTATTATCATCAGTTGCTTCTCCCTCTGAGAGCATGATGTTGCATAAGTGTTATATAATTCTCTTCTTTAGAGCAAGAATTACACTTTATAAACGACATAATATTAAATCACTTTTTGATCACATATTTTTTAAATCACTTTTAACTACATATTTTACTAACAAAAAAAAATTGACACTTGACAAACAAAGCATTAATAAATCGATTAAAATATTTAGCCCTTGTTTGGTATAGTTGTATAGATTAAAAATAAAATTTTAGTAAATTTTGATAAAAACTGATAAAATTATAGTTAAGAATTTGTAAATCTCATAAAATGTGTTGTTGAAATTTAATCAGAACAAAACATAGGCTTAATTTAAACTAATAAATAAACAAATCGACCTTGGAACTAATTTCACCTTTCCTTTATGCATTTGATGATGATTTAATTTGAAGAGAAAATAGAACAACACATTGGAGCATGTTTGGCAAGTTTAAAAAGCTAAAATAAATAATTTCTAATTTCTTTAGGGCCTGTTTGATAGGCATTGATTTTCCATGCCAAATTTCAACTTAATAACTTCTCAAAAATAGTTTTCAAACAAAAACGCTAACAAATATACAAATACACGATGCAGCAATATGCTATTATGTGGATATCCTTCAGATAGAGAGGTGATATTGTATACATTACAAGTTTCATACCTGTAAATTTTGTAAGCTCACGCATTCCTTTTTGTTCATGTCGATGCTTTTTCAAGATGACTTGCCAAGGCCAGGGCCTCAGAGAAAAAGTTCACCAGTGAGAATTTTGAAGTACATGCAACAGGGACAGGCCGGCGTATTTTACATGCATCCATATACAATGATGCACACAACACAGTCACTCGAGTTCTCAACAAAGGGGCACACCCATCAAAGTTCCACAAAAAAGAGAGATTTGTTGGCAAAAGTAATATGTTACAAACAGAACATTAAGTCAAAAGTGTACCAAATGAAAATGAGTTTTAAATCAGCTAAACTATAAAATAGTCCATCTATCATAAAGCGAGAGGCACCCAAAAGTTTATTCATCTCCATCAGTATGTAGCTCGACCAATTTGCTGCTCCTACCGCATTGGCTGCTGGTTGTAATGGTTCTTCTCTTTCTTCTTAGCAGCAGCAAGTCTTGCACTCCTTGCAGCGGCTTCCACAGCAGCAGCTCTAGCAGCAGTGTCCATCTCTTTGCTAGATTTCTTCTTCTTAGAAGATGCCAACTTCTTCAGACGCTCCTTCACATCAACAGCAGATGCATCTTCTTCTCCCTGTTCAGTTCCAGCAGCTTCCTCTAGACCATTAGAAACATTCGAGCAGTTGGCTTGATCCTCGTGTTCCTTACCCTCCTTAGAAACTTTTTCCTTTTTTTTCTTCTTTTTTGCACTTTTAGATTCTGCAGGGACATTATCCTTCTTCTCAGAATCTCCATTCGACTCCCCTTCTTTCTTTTCTTTAGTAGCATCTACAAGCGCGCAAAGAAAGGGTACCTTCAGTCTGAATGATGGTCAATTTAAAAAGCTTATACACTGTTATCTCACTAGTAACTGAGACAGTGGAAGTCCACATTATTTTCTCATTGTGGCCGAAAGAAGTACCATAATAGTTCTGCATCTCTAAAAATGATAGTCCAGTAACTAAAAATTCTCTCTCAAAAATATGATAGCCAATAATGGAACAGAACAACAGAAGTGATTATGAAGAAGTCATAAGGAACATAATCCATAACAAAAAGAATTTCCTAGAAGGAAACAAAATGCACAAATTACCAGTTGACTCATCTTGTGCTTTCTCTGTTGGGGCAACTCCAAGATCAGCCAAAATGGCCTCCAATTCGGCAAGCTCTTTTTTCCTTCTCTCCTTCTTTGAGAGCTGTCTTTCTGTTTCTTTGACTGCCTGAGAAGATTCTACAGGTCTTTTCACAATTGGATCAGGCTGTTCTTGAACCTCTGGTTCATGATCATGGTCGTGGTCGTCCTCCACATCATCATCACCTTCATCAAGTTCTTCTTCACTTTCACTTTCCTGAAATTAGGACGGACAACCCATCCATAAGACATAACATGTATCACAAACAAATGCATTGAATACTGACAGTAATTAAAGGAATAAATGCACCAATAATAAAGCAAGGGGCTTCAGTATTTCAAAGGAAGAAGCACAAAATGGTCCAGTTAACACTATGACACAAGTAAACATATGCAGTCCAGAAATCAACAAAATCACCACTGCAAACCATTCATCATTGTTATATTAGATCCGCTGAGTAATTCTGCTATTATTGTATGGATATAAAGCAAGAGAAGTATGTATCAAGTCAAACATCTGAGGTTCTTCTCACAGTTCATCTACTAAGAACCAGATAAAGATTGGGAAGATTGTCGATAATGAAAAGAAGCAAAAAGGGGAAAGAGAGCCATTCTCTTTCCATAAAAAATTGATGTCTTTCGCCATTTTAGGATAAAAGAATGAAAAAGCAAAAACAACTTTTCATGAGCCACGTTTTTTCAATTTTACCATAAACCATACCTTTGCACACAAGTCATTCAAAATTCTGCAAAAAGGTGTGACAAACACTTACAAGATATCCTCATATTCCCAACATCCTGAAGTCAATTCAACAAAGACATCAATTGTGCAACGTGGTTTTTATCATTAAAAACTAAAATTTGTAAGATGGCAACATTTTACGAGGCTCAACAATCCGACAATACTAACTTTACGGAATCATAAAAGTGTGTGAATAATTAACTAATTACGACCAATAATAAATAAATTGCATTCTTCAATAATAGAAAGAAAAAACTACGGGTACAAGAGAAACAGTCATATAAACAGCAAATCCAAATCTTTCATGGATATTCAACAAACAGCCCATTGTATTTTAACAGAGCAATACACTATTTATATCAGTGTTATCACTAGAAAACAACAATATGATTATGATATGCTGATTCTTATACCTCCAAGGTGTCTGGTTTATGATGAGTCTCTTCTGGTTTATTCGAACCTGAGCCCCCCCAAAGAGACTGGGGAGGGGCAGTGGTGGCATAGTAATCGTCATCATCATCATCATCCACATCAGCCCATGACTTGACGGTGAGCGGTGCAGGAGCCCAGAACACCTGCGGCTTCTCCTCCTCAGGTTCTTTTGATTTCCCAGCTTTAGAAGCTCTCTTACTGGTCTTCCCTACGATCTTCTCTTTGTCAGACTTCTTCTTCTTCTTCAGGCTCTCCAACGCTGCAAAAACATTAGTGTTGCTCACAGTGAACGATCCATCATCTCTCCTGTTCCCACCCACCATTTTCCAACGCTAACACAACTCCTTGTCTGAGATTGACAAAAACCCCTTGATAGAAGGTGTAAATCTGAATTTCCACGAAAATCCCTTGTCCCAGATGTAAATCCCAGATATTTAAACGACCCGATTATTAGAACGGTTTCTAAGAACTAACACAATTACAATTAAATCGGAAATGGGAACTCAAACTTTAGCGAGAGATGATTGTTATTAATTAAGAAAATTTTCGATATGAATATTAGAAATACCTAATTTTTGAAGAAAGTATATATTTATTGACTTGTAGCTTTTCTGAGTCGTCGATGGATTGAGGGTGCGATGGAGACTACTAGGGTTAACAGAAAATTAGGGTTTCAGATACAAAAATGGCTAGGGTTTGGATATGTAAAAGAACAGTATTTGTTTAAATGTATCAGTTACATATAGATACGCACTGATATATACAACAGAAAAGGATAAATGTAGAGAGAGAAATGGGTGAAGGAGGCTGTGGTGGATAATAACGTAGGAGATGAAGTAGGGTATATATACCTGTGGTTTCTTCACAAATGGCGAACCCTATAGATTTTATTATTTGCTAATTTGACATAAAACTTTTGATTCTTTTACATTATGCATTTAAATTTAGAAAATGATTCAATCCCGTCCAACCAATTCTAAGGTTAGTACAAGGGATGTTAACTAGTTGAACTGAATTAAGAGCCGAAGTTCTCGATTCGAGCTTTTAGGAAACGGGCTTTTTTTAGCTTGTGTCAAGTCAAAGCTCGTCCCAAAAAATAAAAGTCAGGCTCAGAGCTTTTAAATATTTTTTTTATATAATAAAAATCCAAAATTTTGTTATTGGAAACGTATATATATGACGAGTCGAACTTGTGATCGAATTTCAGGGATCAAGCTTTTTGGGCATGTTTTTTTTTTTTTTTTTTTTTTCGAATCGAGCCAAAGCTCATTCTTAAAAAAAGCTCGGCTCGAGTTGAGCACGAGCGGCTCGAGTCTACTAGTCATTTTGCATTGTGAATCTTAAAGGAAAAAAATTAATTTTCAAAAATACATTAGTAACTTTCATTTTACACGCTTTGTACGTGATGAATAATAGCATTTTTTTTTAATTTTTTTTACTGATAAAAAAAATAATAGCATTTTTTTTACTACTATTTCAAGTTTAAATATTATTTATTTGTTTCTTCAATACAACGTAAATATATACTGTACTTGATGGTTTTTTTTTTTTTTTTAAATTTGACAATTTTGAAATGATATGAGATGTTTTACTTTTACTTCAATTTATTCGTGATTTTAAATAGAGCGAGCCAAGTCGAGTTGAGTTCGATTCGACTCATTCATCCTAAAAAAAATACTAAAAGTGCATCGGGACTTACTCCCAGATGATATGTGAGGAGAGGGTCACCTCGAGACTTAAAGTGGGCTCTACCCCCCTTCATGTGAGAAGTGGTTAAGTCCCGAGGTGACTATAGTATTGTCCCTCATCCTAAGTGTGTGGTTCGCAACTCGACCTTTAATTATATCAATATATATGAAATGTACAGTACTTGATAAAGCCTTTCCGATGATGTGTATGCGCTTGCTTAGTATGCAGTTTATGATGAACTATGCATGATTCATCATTAATCATAAGCAAGAATGAACAATCCCAAACATAGAGCAAGCCAAATCTTAGCCTCCATTTAGTAACTTGTTTATAAATCCACATTTTCTCAAATTATTTTTTAATCACATATATTTTTCAAAATTATTTTTTAACTATATATTTTATCTCAAAAACATCACATTCTTTATTTATAAATAATTTTTTTATCAAACAGAGGCTATAGTTTTGGGAACTTCCAATGCCATTCCACCCTGCACAAATCAATGGCAAAGTCTTTTCCTTCTCAGTATATATGGCTCACGAAGATTCCACATATTTGAGGAGTGATCTCGTCGATTGAATCAACTATGTTTCGAACTGGGAGGTCTATGGGGTGGATGTGGGACCGTGAAAGAAAGGCAGGCTGGGGACTTTCATATCATAAGAATTGATGGAGTTGCGAGTTATTTGTAGTATCCGTCGGGAGTTATTTTTAGCAGCATTCGTTCTTAAGCTAGATTTGACTAAATTTCCTTCTGACAATAGAGTATGGTGTGTTTGATTGCAAATATGAAAAAGAAAATATTTTTTAACTTTGTAAGAAAAAAATTTCTTAGCAAAAGGTGAGAAAAGATTTTCTTGGAAAATAGGCTTGTATTGTACCTAAAAAATATATTCTAGGTTAAATGTGACAATAAAATACAAAAAAGGTGAAAAATAATTTCCTTGATTATTTCCTTGAAAAATAAAAATATTTTCTTACTTTTCTATTTTCTCTTGTTTAATTGCAAATTTTGTACATGGAAAATTTTTTCCTTGAAACCATCTCACGATTCTCACCCACGCTTTTTCTTTGGAAATGTTAAAAATATTTTCTTATGGTTTGGTTGAGAAATGACTTTCCACCATGCTACATGGAAAATTATTTTCATTACATTTGATCAATTTTGTTATTTTTAATGGACAATTTTTTTTCAAAAAATAATATTATCATTATCAAGTACAAAAAAAAAAAAAAAAAAAAGAGGTTAAAATTTATTTTATTTGTCATGAAAAATAATATCAATCAAACAACTTATAAAATTAAATCAATCAAAATCAAACACTTCCAACTAATTTTTCACAAAAAATAATTTCCAATCAAAATCATTTCCTTGGAAAAAAAAAATTTCCACCAATTTTTCATCTATCGCAATCAAACACACCCTAATATTAACAGTAAATTTCTCTCTTAGGAAATCAACGTATTTATCCACAATGCAAGGAAACTTGTCAATGTCTTGCAGAGCTCTTGCACAATTAACGTTGTCATATACAATATTGAACACGAAAGGAGACCACAACGTCCAAAATACACGATCAGTCGATCTTACTATATAATGTTGCGAGAAAGTATCGGTATCATCAACTATGCCACAAAGAAAAGGAAGATCATGAGAAAGAAAACTAATACAAAGAATATCTTGATCATAAGCCACCGGTTTGAAGAGATGCTATTGAGATACTTGAGCAAAGCCCCTTGTGCTCCCTCCACATTTGACAGTGTATCGTCCATGTTCTCATCAATCCTACGAGACAAATTTTTTTATCAATTTCAAAATTACTGTTAGAAGAAAGAACTGAATCATTCAATCAGATAAAATTTATCAAAGTACCAAAGAAAAATCTATTAAATGGCAATATAATCCTAGCTCAACCCAGTACCGGAAAACTGAAAGCATTAATATATATTGGCTCAATGCCACAATTATATCCATATCCATATTAGGCAAATACTAACAATCCTATGCTGGATCAATGCTTCTATATTCTCAATATCCAGATGGGTTAGACTTAGAGTAACCGTTACAGACCACTCATCGTGCGCAAATATAATGAACCCAGGTCATTGGATTCAATACCCATTGGCTAGCTCATCTATCTCTTTGCTTACTAAACAACAGAAAGTTAAGATTGTGCAGCCCGAATTAAATATTGATATCAATTGGTCATTAAATCACACAGTTCCGGATGAAATAGAATGCTATTAGATAGGTTTCATTAGTAAACCTGATAGCAATCTCTCCTTGCTGAGAAACCAAGGTAGCAAGCTGATTAAAAATATTGCCCAGCTCATGAATTGTCGATTCCACATTCTGAAGCGCTTCAGCTCTACTCTGCATGTAGCTATCTTGTACTGGAACCAATTCCTGTTGTTGTTGATTCTGCTGCTGTGACATTAATGGTTGAGCCTCGCCATCCATCTGGTTCCTGTTGTTGGATTTAGAGAAAATAAGGTTTGCTTGCAAATGGATCAGTTTTTATCTCATTCAAGATAAAGAAAATTAAAAACTTAACCAAAACAGTTTCTTTGGAGACCCCTAAATGATTATTTTGTACTTAGCCCCTGTTTGGCAGAGATTAAAATCAAATTTTTAGTAGACTTTCATAAAAGTTGATAAAATGTGTAGTTGAAAAGTTTGGGGTCACATGAAATACATGATTGAAATTAATTGTTCGCTTTGTCTCATATTAAAATCTGAATTAAAATTGATACTAAACACAGGCTTAATCAACTAGAAGCATAAAATAAACTTCATATTAAACAACATTCTGCTCTTGGACATACATAAAAATGACTCGTCAATCATATCTTATTTAACTAGGTAGAAAGTGTAAATAAAAACCATGGCTGTAGAATATTAAATATGTTCTTACTTAGAGAAAGGATGGGATGAAGATTGTCCCCCACTAGCCCATGGAAGAGCAGGGGCAGCTGAAGTACTTCCAGCAGGCTTTGCAACCAAAGGTCGCTGGCGAACAAATGGATTAGCTGGATTCTTGGAAGCAGTAGAAGAAAACAATTGTCTCCTGTTTTCATGAACCTTCAAGTTCTGTAAAAAATCCACGAAAATGCTGTTCACCTTAATGAAATAGTTAACAGGATATAAAGTAAGTCCATTCATCCAGAATACGGAAATGCAGAAAAAATTTGCCAGTAGAACAAACATAAGGTGAAAACATATTGGCTAACCTCAGTCCTCATAGTCAATACTTCCTTGAACTCCTTTGTGGCACTCATCAACCGATTCTTCAGATCATCAACTACAGTTGTAGAATGAGTAGTGGTGTCACTCGAAATATTACTATTTCCATTGCGTGAGTTGGATAGAAGCTGGAGATCAACTACAGCAGAATTAAGTGCAGTTATATCTTGCTTGATAACTGCAGTCAGCTCCTGAATTTCCATGGTGGGATCATCAAAAACTGAGGTCCTCTTAGCCACTGCAGTCAAACGAATAAATATAAGTTATCTATTTGACCATGCCACACACTAATCCACCCGTGTAATTCTCAGGAAAAGGAACATGATAAAGGAAATGCTGACTGTGCCAAAAAAATAAAAATAAAAAACAAAATCTCTGCTTCTATGGCCTTAAAGGTTTCACAGAGCTTTTCATCCACAAGAAAATAGTCTGATTGTACTTAAATCTTTACAATTCATAATTTTTTAATCTACTCAACAGCAGAAATTAAATAGAACTTGGTTCCTTGCACTGGAATCAAAGTAGGGGTACCTTTTGTATTGATATTTTGACATGTGATTAAAGATGTCAATTCGAGTGGGCCGGGCCGGGCCGGCTCACAAACATAAAAGTAGGGTAACGACCCGCTTAAAAAAAAAGTCAGCCCGTTACGAGTCGGTTCCGGGTCACCCCACAAATTTCGAACTACAACCCAGGCCCGCTTGACGGTGTATCCGGGTTGAGCCAAAGCGGGTTCGTTCTTATTTGACTCGTATGAATAAAAACATAGATTTTTTCATATTTATAGCAATTTTTTTGTCAAATTTTTAAATACAAAATGATAAATTCATATTTATACCATAAAATGTTTACATAGAATTTAAAATTATATTTTATGTTATATGAATTACTTCTAAATTTGCAAATTTAAATAAAGCATAAACAAATAATAATTAAATGCTAAATGTATGACTAATTACTATTATCAAAGAACATTACGTTTCTTAGCTATTAGAGAGAAAAAATAAGATTTTGCTTTAAAAGTTGTATTACAATTTGTAGAAAAAGAGAGATTTTCAATGTTACTACATTTAATAAAAACAGTTTTTTTTTAATGGCCAGCGGTTTAACCGCGGTCTACGAAGGTTTGACCCGCGAAACCCGCGATTCAAAACTTTTTGACCCGAAAAACGCCCTCACGGAACATGGGTCGGCTCGTGGTTCCGGGTGGATCCAGGCCAGTTTTCAGGGGTCTGATCAGCCGTCCGTCCGTCTTTCTGGACACCTTTACATGTGATACCCATGCAAATATGCACTCAAGACTAGAGGTGTCAAGACGGACGGGCCGACCATACCCGTGAAACCCGGCCCGGATCAACCCGGGACCACGGGCCGACCCGTGCGGGCGGTTCACGAGTCAAGAAGGTGTGAACCGCGGGTTTCGGGAGCCAAACCTTCGCGGGCCGCGGTTAACCTACTGGCCCGTGAAATTTAAAAAAAAAAAAAAAAACCATTTTTATTAAATATCGTAATATTGAAAAAAAAAAAAATTCTACAAACTCTAGTACTAGTACAATTTCTAAAGCTAAATCTTATTTTTCTCCCTAATAATTAAGAAACGTAATGTTCTTTGATAATAGTAATTAGAAATGCATTTATCATTTAGTTGTTATTTGTTTATATAAATTTAAGTTCTATATAAATATTTTATGGTATAAATATGAATTTATCATTTTGTTCATCTCATTTATAAATTTAACAAAAAATATATGTATTATAAATATGAAAAATTCTATATTTTTATTCATACTGGCCTAATTGGAACGAACCGCGACCCGCATGGGCTCGACCCGGATGGGCCAGCGGACGAGCCTGGGTTGTAGTTCAAAATTTGTGGGTCGACCCGAAACCCGCAACGGGCGGGCTTCTTTTTTACGCGGGCCGTTATCGGACTCATATGTTGACGGGCTGACCCGACCCGGACCACCCGGATTAACACCTCTACTCAAGACTCATTCAACTTGTATATTTGTGCTTACTTGCATTACCACTTAAAGCATAAAACCAAATCAAGAGGAATAATTAGCATTAGTTGTTTTTCAGCGTAAGTATGAGAGACAATAGAACATGTCCTCTTAAATTGTCCAAAGGAAAAACAGACATGGGATGCCCTCTGCACCAAGTGTAACATCAATCCCCCTTGATTTCAAAGAGCAAAAGCTTTAGATGGACCTCAGCTAGTCCAACACTATTTAGAAGAAATGCCCCACCAGCGAGTAGGCTCAACATTCAGTTTCCTGATATTTGGCAAGAGAATACAGGGCCGACTATTTAGCTAATAGGGGTAGATCAAGCTTTTGCAAAAAAAAAAAAAAAAAAAAAAAAAAAGTTAACTGCTGACAGTGGATCACCTAGACTAGATGACACCACCTCAAGGCTTGTGAAGGATACGCTCCTTAGTTCTTCATACTTATATTCTTTGCTTTAAATGTAGCCCACAAAACATAAAATTCAGATTGATCCATTCTTTGTGGAAAATTCACTGCCCCACTTTGTAAATAGCCCACTGCCCTACAAACTAATATAAAAGTCTTTTTTCCTTCATAGATATTTCTTTTGTTTGTTTGCAAACTTTAAATAACTATATTATGAATTTTGAAGTTTGCTTGTGATTTATTATGAGCTTGTTTTACATTTTAATAATTTTTTGACATTTTTATGGTTTACAGTTAGACTTGCGCCTCAAATGCCTTGTCTCACGATCACGAAAGAAAAACACCATAGTAATGATGGACAACGAAGCTTCCCTGTCTTCCTGTGGTAGTTTCTAAGAGGAGAAAAGAATTCCTATAATATCTGCCAAAAAGTTCTTACCAAAGCGGGGTCACCACCAAAAAGACGCTGGAAAAAGCAGATAGCCTATTGATTTATCAGCTTTATGGTCTTATAATTTATCTTCCTCGGCAGTGGCATTGTAAATACTTAACAAATCTGATCTTGGACTTCAACCAATCTAATTCTCCCGATTAACTTCAACACATCAAGCACGTGCATGATGCTCGCGTACACAGATAAATATGCAACCAGCAAATTATAATCATGGACATCCAATTCAAAGAATTCTGCACAAGTATAACTAAGAAGCTCCTATAAACCCCCAAAACCCGATCAAATAACGATAAAGCATCTCTCATTCTGCCATTATCCGAACTATAATTGAAAGAAGACAAAACAATTACTTACATTTCGCAAGCTTAGATAGTTTCTGCGAGGTCTGGTGAATCCCAAGCCCGATCTTGGACGCCTTACGATTGAATTCCGACTGCATCGCCATGGTCTGCGGCTCATGAGGTTTCGATCCGCTGCTGCTTGGCCCATTTTGCGAGGAGTGTGACTTCTTAACCCTCTCCGCTATGCCCAAAAACTCCTGCGTCCGATCCCTAATCGACGCATTCGTACCTTTCCCCCGCATTTTCTCAAATGAATTCGTAACACCGCAACAACATAAACCTCAAAAACAAAAGGAGATGAATTAAAAAAAAAAAAAAAAAACGACAATGACTAGTATAACCCTTGAATTCACGAAAATCACATATCAGAAACAGATCTCAAAACCCAGATCTGCGAAAAGGAGATGAAGTTCAACGGAACACAAAGCTGATCAAACAAAATTAACCCGAATTGCACCGTCAGGTATACTTATGTGTCGGTATTAGTGTATATATTTTCGAACGATGCAAGGATGTCATATTGAACAGCTGGAGCCTGGAGGGGAAATTTTGGACTTAAGCTGTAATAAATGGATTATATTTTAATTTCACTCTGATCCCCATTCTTTTCGGCCGTGTGTATTTGATTAGAAAGATAGAAAATTGATGTAAGAAAATATTTTTCAAGGTGGAAAATATTAATTAGTTATGTTTGATTGATTTAATTTTCTAAATGAAAAATGTATGAAATTTTTCAAGTTCTATTATTTGATTGACATTATTCTTCGTGGCAAATAAAGCAAAATTTTGTAATTTTAGCAAAAAATAAATAAATAAACTTTTTCATATATTTGTACTTGTTAATAATAATATTAATTTTTAGAAAAAAATAGGTCAATTAATAATAATAAAAATGATCAGACGTAATAAAAATCATTTTCCATAATACATGAAAAATATTTTCCACATTTGCTAGGAAATTAGGAATTCAAGGCAAGTCGGTCACGTGGGGGCAAAAGTTAGAAAATGTTTTCTTCAAAAACTTCACCAATCAAACAACCAAAAAGTGGAAAAAATGAAAAGATTTTCCATTTTCCTAGGCAAATATGAGCTATCAAAATAGCCTTCATGTTTTTTAATCCCCTATAAATTCGAATGTGAATGTAACTTATGCACAATTAAAATAGACGTTCGGACAATAATTCTCCTCCTAAACTAAAAATTGACATGTCCATGGCCCAGACCTAGTTAACAAAGTTGTCTAATCCTACGACTAGCTTTTAATTCCTGTAAAAGAGTTTCTTTAAAAATTATCTTATTTTTTATTTAGAAATAAACTTTTAAAGGTAATTCTTAATGAGAAAGTCGCATTTGATCAATTTCCTCTAAAAATTCTTCTAAGGCCATCTACAACAACAACGCAACTCTAAAATGGAGTTTCACGGAAATTTGAAGTTGATTTCTTGCTCCAACCAGATTGCAAATTAAACGCCATGGCATCCCACTGTTTATTTTCCGTGAGTTTTGAAGTCTTTTTTTTTGTTCCAAGTTTGCCCTTTTTTTGTACACCAAATTTGTTTCTTCCATCCATGTCTGATAAGTGCTTTATTAGCACTTGTTTAATTAACTTGTTATCCTATTTTGTTATTGTTTTGATCCCATTTAAATATTGTTTAATACATTTTATCTTTTATATTGTATAGGATCACAAAGGACGAGAAAAGAGTAAGAAATGACCAAAATGCACTCAAAATGAAGTTTGGGGACCAAAGCTGCAAATAGCTTACGGTCATAACACTCAAAAATACTAAAAATCTCCAGAAGCCCACTTACGGCCGTAATATCCATGTTTACGGTCGTAATCTTCAAAACATAAAAATCCCCAGTAAGCTACTAACGGCCGTAACTTCGACGCGGAATATTTTCCCAATTGGAATCAAAGTCTATCTTTGATGCACGAATTTAAAGTTATAAAAAGAGGAAAATTACCACATAATGGAGGCTAGGAAATTGAGAGGAAAATTAGAGATTAAAAGAGAGAATTCTTGGGATTCAAGCAAGAAACGTCAATGAAATTCATTGAGCAAATTGAAGATATCACCACAATTATGCTGGGCTAAATTTTCATATCTTGTTCGAAGGGGAAGTTGTGTTAACTCAATTATGTTATTTTCTTTTCCTACAAACAAGTAACGTTGTATCATTCCCTTTATTTCAATTGTTGAATTATTATGTTTTGAATGTTCAATTGAATTTATTTGATTAATAGTTTAATTTGGCCAATTGGATTATTGATATTTGGATTCATGAATATGCTATGTTTAAATTCTTGATCAGTAATTGTCATTGAATCTTTACTTTAGTAGCAAATAAATCTCGTGCAAGTTTAGTAATAATTTGATTTGGATTCATTAATTCGAGCTTGGGAATTAATAATTCAATTCAATCTATCCTTCTAAATTTTCATACTAGTCGTGCATTAAATCCTAAGAGCTTATTTAGGATTGTTCGTGGCTAGAATTGGTTCAAAGAGCTTGTTTTGAATCAATACACATAAGGAAGAATTTAGATAATCAGAACTTATTGATTATTTATGATTGATAATTGAATTAGGGATAGAAAAACGTTACAAGGAAAGGTATAACATTAATTGAGGGTACAACCGAACCCGAGAACAAGATCTCTTCTCATATTAATTCTCCAATCCTATTTAATTATTTATTTTATGCATAGTTTTCATTCAAATAATTTTCAAACAACAAAACCCCCCCTAATTCTATTCTAATTGATAGAACAACTATTTTTAGTTCACCGTTTATCGTGGGATCGACCATTACTCGTGCTACTACATTATTAATTAATATTTAGCGAGTAAGGAATTATTTATTATTTTGGTGCATTGCGACACGCACCAAATTTTTGGCGCCGTTTTCAGGGAATAGTCAACCAATTTAGTTGTTTAGTTAATTAGAATTTTATTTTCCAACATTTATTTTATTTTATTTTATTTTCTCTATTTTTCATTAATTATTGTTTGCCTGCTTCATTACTTGTATGCGTAAAACTCGATCAACTAATATTGAATATTTGGATTTTGATCCAGAGACCGAGAGAACTTTTCGACAGCAAAGAAGGGCGGCCCAACAACCAATGACAATAGCTAACAATAATCTGACTCTCAAGTAACTAGCTACCCCGAATGTTGCTCAACAACCATTATGCATCACTTTTCCGACAGTGAAAGAAGGCAGAACTTTTGAGCTAAAAAAACAATGCATTAATTTATTGTTTCTACACAAGTCAGGAACAATTTCTATATTGCGCATCTCTTCAAGCAAATCAAAGCATTGAAATAATGAGTTTTTCCAGTTTGCACCAGCCATCAAAGAATTATATGTAACAATATATGGGTTTACCTCAACTTCTTTCATCCTATGAAGAATAGAGTAACCTGCATCTATAACATGCGAGATTTTTTTACGAAATTTTAAAGTTCTGATACCAACTTGTGATGTACAAAACAATTTGCTAAAATATTTGTATCTTTCTTTTAATAAGCTAGTGACGTAAACGACGTCACATGACAGAGACTTGAAAATCACTTCATTTAAAGCAAAGTCCATTTATTTAAAACGTATGATATTAAGGTTTAAAGTATTTCTAGATAATATAAAAGATCTCGATTTTAAAATATTTTAGATAAATAATATCTGATGCTGTAAAAATTCCTAACCTTGACGTGGCAAGATCTGAAGTTGCTTGATCACTGGAAAAAATGAATGGATTCACCTTGAATGACTTACAAAAAAGGCGAGGAGGATTCTCCTCGTCACCCTTCCGGTATGAGAATTAGTTTTCTGGAGAAAGAAAAGTAGAGAGAGAAATATATAACTGAAAAATATGTTGTGAATGAATGAATATTCGATTAGAGGAGCTTTATTTATATGACTTAAAAGCTCGTAATCTTCTTTTATTATAAGAAGTCATCTTTGCATAAGCTTACCTTTTAAGAGAAGATTCCTTATAAAGATTGAACTCCCCTTTTTTGGGATCTTTCCTTCTGGAGAATATCTTACCTTAGGCCCCAAGAATGTGGCCCATTCATGAGGCCCATAAACGAAGGATGACTTGAGGCCTACTTGTACGGGCTTTTGGCATGAAAGGCCGGGAAGGACCGACCTGGAAAAACCCATGATGCAGCAAGATTTGGAAGTGGTCAGGAAAAACCCAACCTCACTATGGGAGTGTTTCTGGTCATGAGGTCCGACCTATGAGCCCATAATATAGCAGGATGGAACTATGGTCAGTCAAGACCCAACCACTAGTTTCGAAAGTAGCTCGGGCATATGGGCCGATATGTGGGCCTATGAAGGATGAGATCCAGGAGGGTCGAGTAACATGCTCGAGTTATAGGTCTTGTCATGGAAAACCTGTATCGTAATAGCCCATGGTCCATGGATTTTCCCTTAATTTAGGAGGTAAGGGAATTATGCCGATCAATATCAACAATAAAATATCGAGTTTGGCAGTTCAAACAAAATAAACTTTATTCAGTGTATCCATAACTCACATGTCGTCACCTAACGCAACACTATTTGTCTTGTCGTCTGAAAATTTGCGTCAATCCTCTTTATTTCTATGTTTAACCTGAAATGTTAGGAATCATGATGCGAGCATATGTGTGCCAAATGAGTAGAATATGGTGCATGTGTAATTGCACATAGACAAGTTATTCTCATGTATTCAAGTCAAGTCAAATTCATATATTCAAGATCAATATAAATGTTTGTGTGTATGTTATTGCATATTAGTGAAGTCAATCTCATTTATTCAAAATTAGTGCATATATTTTCAAAAAAAAAAAAAAAAGACTTTTAATGGGGCTCATACTATAAATTAACTATTATCTCGAGCGCGTATAAGTAAAGAATGTAACCTTAAGTTTAAGCGTGATATTTATTTCACGAATTCTTTAACAAGCGTGATTTATGATTACATAATTAAGTTACATGACATAAATAAGTACAAATGTTACTCACGATATCCATATGTATCGATATGTGCAGCCAATTTTGTGCTGCCAATCTTAGATTTATGGGATTTTCTTGAAGAGATAACTATATTTGTTTGTGTAAAACTTCATTTAAGGTATCAAGACCGTGTTATTAAATTAACAAGTCTTGATCATAACAAATATGCTAACATAATTCTAATCTATAATTCTAGAATTTTTGAAAGAAAGAAGAGAACTATTCTCGCAGGTTTCTTGGCTAATTTCAATATGTGTATTCCCGCCTATTTATAGGTTCCATTGGTTGCATTGAAGGAGTGGCGGAGTCAGGATTTTCAGTGAGAGTGGTCGAAAAAAAAATGAGTTCGGTGGGGGCATGGGGTTCGGGTTCGGGGGGAGCGCCCCCGATTTTTTTTTTTTTTTTTTGAAAAAAATTAAACTAAATAGAGAAAAATTAGTTTCACAAATGAGAAGTAAACAAATTCTAACTCAAATGAAATACCTTATAATCGTTCCTTGCGAGTTTTTATACTTTGAAATCGTTGTACAATTGCTTCATTATCAACCTTCAAAGAAATATCTTTTTCTACATAAACAACAAGATTGTCATTCATCCACTCATCACCCATTCGATTACACAATCTATCCTTCACAATGCTCATTGCATAAAATACTCTTTCAACTGTAGCGGTAGCAACCAGTAGAATTAACGTCAAAGTCAAAAGCTTATAAACCAATGGATATACCTTATTTTTCTTTGTCATTACTAACTTCTCTGCAAGATCGCCAAGGCCTTTCAATTCTTGAAATGCGTTGTTAGAGCGCATATCAAAAATATAAGTTTCAAGTTGATCATCAAGTGTGAGAAGATCAAATCTTGAAAAACCTTCTACATAAAACTCCGCAAGTTGAATCAATCTTTTCTTATCGAAATCATAGAATGAATTTTGTGGACATAAACAAGCTAAATAAAGGAATAACTCTGTATTTACCTCTGAGAAATGATCATTCAACTCTTGAAGTTGCAAATCAATGATAGCGTAGCATAAATCTACACAGTAATGATGTAATTTTGTCACTTCTAGTGGTGGATTACGCTGAGGAGACCAAGAGGTGCACTGCGTATAAACACACCATCCATATTGGGAACATCAATATAATGTCCCTGACAAAAAGAATGAACTTCTTCCAAAAACAAATCCCACCCGTTGTCTCTCATCATCTGGAGTCGTTGTTTACATATTTTCACCAATCCCATTGCATTCACAATATCTTGATCTTTCAATTGTAATGTCTTTGACAACTCATTCGAAACTCCTAAGACTTTTTTCATCAAGTGTAGATTAAATGTAAAATCAAACAAATGTATCGACTCCAATAAAGTGAATGCCTCACTTTTCTAATCACCAGAACTATATTCATCTTCTGAAATAAATTCAAGTACATCATCGACAACAGAGAACATTGAAAGCAAACTGATCAAAGAATTATAATGAGAGCCCCAACGTGTATCACCAGAACATTGAAGAGTAGTTTCTTGATTAAGTCCCTGTCCACTTAAAACATCACCTCTCTCCAATGCCTCAACGATAAAGTCTGAATGTTTCTCTCTAAGCAGATCAGAGCATTTGCAAGATGTTCCAATAACATTTACAACATCACCAAGCACACGAAAGAAATTAGAAATTGGAAAATTCTTCTTTGCCACAACTACAAGAGCTAGCTGAAGTTGATGATCAAAACAATGTATGAAAAAAGCATATGAGTTCTCCTTCAAAATGAGTGCTTTCAAACCATTGAACTTACCTTGCATATTACTTGCCCCATTATAACCTTGTCCTCTCAACCTAGATATGCTCAAATTATATCTAGAAAATAGCATATCAATTGCAGCCTTAAGTGATAGAGCCGTGGTACCGCTAACATGCTCAACCCTTATCAAACGTTCATTCACATGTCCACTACTACCCACATAACGTAGGACTACTGACATTTGCTCCTTTACTGATACATCACGAGATTCATCATCAAGAATAGAGAATAATGAATCACCAACATCTTTGATAATAACATTAATAGTTTCTAATGCATAAGCACTCACTATATCCTTCTGAATATCAGGAGATGTTAATTTACAATTTTTAGGAACATTTCCCAACACCACAACTTTAATATCATCATTATGATCAGCAAGAAATTGCAATTGAACTAGGAAATTACCTGGATTGAGAGAACCTTCAGATTCATCATGGCCCCGAAATGATAACCCCTGACGTAATAGAACTCTAACTGTGACGACCCGAATTCTCGACCATTCGAGTGCCACAAAAAGTGACTCATATCATATTATCGAGACTTAAATAGTAATGTAAAATTATTCAAAAGAATAATTAGAATCCCATAATTTTATTTGTGAATAAAAATAGAACATAATTTTCTTACATAAAGTTCAACATAATTATCTCATCAATCTTAACCACTTTTGCCACTTCCATGTTGACCGCCTCGAACCTTCAATTATCTGAAAATGGTAAATATCGTGGAGTGAGATTTATAAAATCCCAGTAAGTATACCAAGCATAAATTTTCTTTTGAAAGCATATGGATCATTTTCATCATAACATATGATAGGATTGAAATATTCATAAACATAGGGAGACACGAGAATTTTACCGAACTTAAATGGCAAGAATTCTTATGTGTAGCGCTACTAAACTCCGGTCCCCTTAGCATAATCATAAACATATCATATGGAACCCATAACAATCTTGTGAGATTGATTTCATAGCAATGATCCAAACATTTTCATAAAAACATAAGATATACTTACTTGTCATAAAAACATACTTACTTTTCATAAAAACATAAGGTATACTTACTTGTCATAAAAACATACTTATTTTTCATAAAAACATAAGGTGTATTTACCTTTCATAAAAACATACTTACTTTTCATAAAAACATAAGATATACTTACTTGTCATAAAAACATACTTACTTTTCATAAAAACATAAGGTGTATTTACCTTTCATAAAAACATACTTACTTTTCATAAAAACATAAGATATACTTACTTGTCATAAAAACATACTTACTTTTCATAAAAACATAAGGTGTATTTACCTTTCATAAAAACATACTTACTTTTCATAAAAACATAAGATATACTTACTTGTCATAAAAACATACTTACTTTTCATAAAAACATAAGGTGTATTTACCTTTCATAAAAACATACTTACTTTTCATAAAAACATAAGATATACTTACTTGTCATAAAAACATACTTACTGTTAAGTGCATTTTTATACACTTTTTATACATTTAAATTAGCATATTTTGGAACATCTTGAGCAAATATCTACTAATTTATGCATATTTTGTGTTAAATAGGTTAATATCCAAGTTGAGGCCAAAAATCACATAAGGAGTGAAGATTTTGCTGAAATTCCAAGTTCGGGGACCATTTTGTCACTTTCGGGAAGTTTTGGACAAGCTGCGCAATTAACCAAGGGACCAAATTGAAAGATCTCAAAACTTGAAGGACCAAAAGTGCAATTTTTGTGCTGGAACATCATGGAGATGCTGTAAAGTGAGGGGAGAACGTGCTGTGTGAGCTGGAAGACAACATAGGGAACAAGGCATGACGGAGAGGTGGAAAAACCTGGCTGCTGGAACGTGATGCTGAGAGACAGAGAAGGATGGGCAGATGATGGAGAAGAAAGCTGTACTGCAAAAGGGAGATATACATATTTATACACACAGTTGAGCAGGAGAGAGGAAGGAGGACTGCTGGTGACAGCAGCAGTGGGAGCTAGGAAGAAAGTAGATAGAGTGATACATATACTGAGATAGATAGGTGACTGCAGGGAGGAGAACCGGGGGGTGCTAGAGGGCTGGTGACAGAAGCCCAATATTGCTGGTGACAGGAGCAATAACTATCATTGCCTGAGGCTGCTACTACTGCTGGGAAGAGGAGTCAACTGCTATTGCTGAGGAAAACTGATTATTGCTGGTTTTATTGCTACTGCTGGAAGTTAAGCTGCTGACTCTGCCGACTGGTTGCTGCTAAAGAAGGAGGAACCCAGACTGGTGCAGAGCTGTAGCTGCTGCCAGCAAACCAGAGGACGGGGCTGCTGCTGCTGGGACTGAAATGCAAAGAAGTGAAAGGCTGGTGATGAATGGGAAGGCTTCAGGTTGCGGCTGGACGCAATGCTGGATTCTGGAATTGGAGAGGGTGAACATGGTTGCAGGCAGAGGGAGGTTGCGGCCGGACGCATTCCATTGGCGATGCTAACTTTGCAATCAAGTTAAAAATCCGGGTTTTAATTTTAATGCTTATTGTTATTTTTATTTTCAAACGTATGTTTAGCTAAATTTTACTAGTTGGGATGATTGATGGAATTTTAATTGCACTTAGTTATTTTTATAGTTATTTACTTATTTTGTGCTATTTAATTTCATGCATTTTAATTATTGCCGTTTAATTTCAAGCACTTTAATTTATGTCGTTTAATTGTGCGCATTTTAAATTTAAGTTTAATGTTATGCATTTATTTCAAGTAGTTAGTTTTATTTACAAAACTTGAAAATTAATTAAGTGTCGTTTAAATGAAATCATGAATCCCAACTATTTTAATTTTCCATTTTCCGCATTATCTTTAGATTTTAGAATTTACTCGTTTAAATTTCAAATTCAAAACAAAACTTCAAAAACTTTATTTTGTGACTTCGTTGTTAAAATTAAATTAACTCACATGTGTAATCGAAGTATACATTCCTCGTGGGATCGACAATCCGGACTTTTCTAGTCCACTTTATTACTTGAACGCGACCCGTGCGCTTGCGGTACACGATTTTAGCGAACACTTACTTTTCATAAAAACATAAGGTGTATTTACCTTTCATAAAAACATACTTACTTTTCATAAAAACATAAGATATACTTACTTGTCATAAAAACATACTTACTTTTCATAAAAACATAAGGTGTATTTACCTTTCATAAAAACATACTTACTTTTCATAAAAACATAAGATATACTTACTTGTCAAAAAAACATACTTACTTTTCATAAAAACATAAGGTGTATTTACCTTTCATAAAAACATACTTACTTTTCATAAAAACATAAGATATACTTACTTGTCATAAAAACATACTTACTTTTCATAAAAACATAAGGTATACTTACTTGTCATAAAAACATACTTACTTTTCATAAAAACATAAGGTGTATTTACCTTTCATAAAAACATACTTACTTTTCATAAAAACATAAGATATACTTACTTGTCATAAAAACATACTTACTTTTCATAAAAACATAAGGTGTATTTACCTTTCATAAAAACATACTTACTTTTCATAAAAACATAAGATATACTTACTTGTCATAAAAACATACTTATTTGAAAAGTAACATACTTTTAAATAGTTCATGCTGGGAAGAGGTTAGATCCATCAAAAACATGGATATCATTCTTACAAACATTCGCAAGTATTATTCCAGTCTTCCAATGAATGATCTGAGGAAAATTTATCGAATAAGACTCGAAAGATTGAGGTTGCTGATGGCTCATGGTGTTTCAGAAGATGTTCGCTGGTTGATCGAAGCAAAGGTTCGACTATCTGGTGAATTACCTATGACATTTCCAAAGCACATGCCTGGTTTAGGCAAAAGCACCTTCGCAAAGAAACGAAGAGCAAAAAGGCTGAATGGTTGCTACAAATGTGCTCGTTGGAACTGTGATACTCGTTGCAAAACAGTAGGATATTCTTCTACTAATCGGGATGATAAAATCAAATTCATAAAGGGTGGACTGAGTAAGGAGTCTTTGGATGATATTCGACTGACTCTTGAGACGCACCCAAGTGGTTATGTGCAACGTGAACTTCTCTCCTTATACGCTCAGTTTAACGAGGACAAAAATCGTTATAGTCTCCAAAATATAATAGCAAAAGATCCTGTTTGCCAGTCTGTTTTACAAAATGAGGCTTCTGGCAGTTCAACAATGATATAAGGTAAATCTCTTGATACACATTTAAAATATTTTGCTGTTTTCTTTCACGCGTTTTGGAAATAAAATATATTTTCCTTTCTCGAGTTTTGATAAAGCTGGAAATAAATCACCGAAAGGTGATATCTTTGGTAAAACAGTCAAAAGTTGGCCGATTTTGACAAAAGTAAATCTTTACTTTTTCATAATCAATCAAAAACAGTAAATTTTTTCGGCTTTAAATAGCCAAACATATTTCATAGTTCAGGCATCCCAAAATCACATCTTCTTCGTAAGTTTTCTCTTCTATACTATCAAAGATGGAAGCACCAAAACTTCGACAGATCAAAACTATTTGTGTATTTTGTGGATCAAAAGTGGGGAAAGGCTTCAGTTATCTAGAAGCGGCCGTAGATCTTGGAAAGAAACTGGGGGAAAAAGGTATCACTCTTGTGTATGGGGGTGGTAGCAGTGGTCTAATGGGTTGTGTTTCCCAATCTGCTCTTGCAGAGAAATCAAAAGTAATCGGTGTCATACCTGTCCCTTTGGTAGATGTTGCAGGCAAAACACGAGGGCATGAAGTTCAAACATTATCCATCCATGAACGCATAACTTGTATGCTATATGGTTCTGATGCCTTTATAGCCCTGCCCGGAGGTTTTGGTACCTTAGTAGAAATCTTTAACATTACCTCGTGGGCTCAACTAGATCTCCATACTAAGCCTATTGGGCTTCTGAATGTTAACAATTTCTTTGATGGCTTGTTAACCTTTCTTGATTATGCTGTGAAACAGGGATTCATCTCTCCATTTTCCAGAAGGCTCCTTATTTCTGCTCCTACTATTGATGAACTACTGGATAAGCTGCAGTCATATATCTCAATACAAGATCCAACAGGGGTTAAGATAGATTGGTCGCAAGGAAGGGGAATCAAGCGAAAATGGAGTCCGGTTAATGTAAACTTAACTTTATGAATCTTAGAATAGGTGGGGGTAGAGTACGGAGTATTCTTACTCTCGAGACACCCCTCTAATTTCCTAGGATTTCCTTAATGTTTAAATCTTGTGTGTACCTCAAAGGTTCCAGGTGGTAGATTACGGAGTATTCTTACTCTCGAAACACACCTCTTTGAAGGTTTCTTTATTTCCTCAAAAGGTCAGAGGTGGTAGGATACGGCTACTCCGGAAACACATCTCTCAATTTGAGGAATTTCCCATGTTGCTTTCTTTTGCTTTTGCGTGTTTCATGTATTTCTTTTCCAGTGTGACTCTTTGTATGTTCTCCTTATGAGAAAATAATAAAATCTCTGCTATCATCTACTAAATCTCGTTTGTGATGTAAATGAACTTGCATGTCTAACCTTAATTCCTTTAGTGGATGCTTATCATATCATGCTCTTAATTCCAAATGATAAAATTCTGGACAGAGTCTCCCTTGTAATTTAGACTTATCCCAAACCATAAGCATACTTCATAACTCACAATAATAAATAACTCCACATTTGATCACAACGATCTAAAAATATTGAAAACGATTCCAACACTTCAATATCATCAAAAAAATATCCCATAATTCAATTCATAATTCCTCAACATAACAATTTCAAATCATATTTTTCAATATCACAATATCACTTCCTTCCATACCTTAATTGGCTCAAAATATTACTCATACTTATATTTATAAGTCATAAATCATATTCCCAAAATTTAATCACAAGGTCAAAGTTCATAATAAATTTCTCTTCAATATAGAGGCATAATTCACTTACTCAACATAATATCCATTACTTAATTCCCAATAACCAAATCTTTAAATCTCTAACTTCATAATGCTTCTCATAAAAGTCTCATTAAAACCACTTATAATCTTAACATCTCATAAAACTTCATAAAATTGGCTCGCTATTTCTCATTAAATCTAAATGATAGATAATCTGAACATATTTCTAATCATTTCTGTTGACTTCTCATACTTAGTGTCATGTCTAAAATCAATTATGCAAAGTCCATTTAAGGTTCATCATTTCTAAACTCAAGGACAACAATTATTTTGAAAATCATTCTTAAGTCATATTATTCCCATTATGCTCAACACCCGTTCTCTTTCTTTCTTTTCTTTCCGAATTTTTTTTTTTCAGAATTGAAACTTGAAGAGTGGTACCAATAATCATCCACAGTTTTTCCTTGCTTTTAAGCAAAGGTAGTGATAAAGGGATAAATTATTGAACCGAAAATTGAAACTTGAAGAGGAAGTACTAATAACCATTCACAGTTTTTCCCTTGTTTTTACACAAAGGTAGTGATAAAGGGATAAATTATTGTACGAATTCATTATTAATTTTGTTTGTTTAATATATTATTCCATATATTTTGGGCAAAAGTTACAACCCAACTTAATTTCTAATTGAGTCAATCTTACTAAGCTTAATATGCACCAAAATTCATATAAATATCCTCTCTGTCTCATGATTCTACATTGAAAAGAATAAAAAAAAAATTGAGTCTTCTATCAATTTATATCATACTTGACATGTATATTATGTATAACACATAAAGATTCATAACATATGAAGATTTCATACTTAACATGTCTTAATAAAATCGTAAATGACTTGCAAAACATATAACATACCTGGTTCGAGGAGTCAATACGTGGAGAGTGACATAGTAGAGTGATGAGTTAAAATATTTCATATAATCTTATTTTCCTTTAATCAACAATAATTTAATGTGGTTGTATCCAAATCAACATTTTCTTGAATCATAATTCCTAATTAATCACAGTCTTCAAAACAAATCCAATATCGATATAGTAATTATCTCCCCATCAATAATTAATAACTTAATCCAAATAAAATTTATCGTCAAATCTTATTTTTCCTTTAGTCCCCGAACTTCTAGAAATTTATCAAAGACATCAATATAAACATCATATCACTAACTAATTATATTCCATAAAATTTTCAGGACATTACAAACTCCCTTGCTTAAAATGAATTTTGTCCTTGAAATTCGCACATCAAATTTCATCATGCTTTTCAAAATCATAACCATACTTGACATGTGAAAATTCAACTTTTTTTTTATTATAATGAATAGTGATTTCGTTCACTGTTCATCGTGAATAACACGTCGTTTTACTGTTCACGTGAATAGTGATTTTATTTTTTTTTTATTTTTTTTTATTTTTAAAGAAATAAAATTTCAAAAATCTACAGAATCGTTTTTAAAACTCTTTGCTCTGATACCAACTGTGACGACCCGAATTCTCGACCATTCGAGTGCCACAAAAAGTGACTCATATCATATTATCGAGACTTAAATAGTAATGTAAAATTATTCAAAAGAATAATTAGAATCCCATAATTTTATTTGTGAATAAAAATAGAACATAATTTTCTTACATAAAGTTCAACATAATTATCTCATCAATCTTAACCACTTTTGCCACTTCCATGTTGACCGCCTCGAACCTTCAATTATCTGAAAATGGTAAATATCGTGGAGTGAGATTTATAAAATCCCAGTAAGTATACCAAGCATAAATTTTCTTTTGAAAGCATATGGATCATTTTCATCATAACATATGATAGGATTGAAATATTCATAAACATAGGGAGACACAAGAATTTTACCGAACTTAAATGGCAAGAATTCTTATGTGTAGCGCTACTAAACTCCGGTCCCCTTAGCATAATCATAAACATATCATATGGAACCCATAACAATCTTGTGAGATTGATTTCATAGCAATGATCCAAACATTTTCATAAAAACATAAGATATACTTACTTGTCATAAAAACATACTTACTTTTCATAAAAACATAAAGTATACTTACTTGTCATAAAAACATACTTACTTTTCATAAAAACATAAGGTGTATTTACCTTTCATAAAAACATACTTACTTTTCATAAAAACATAAGATATACTTACTTGTCATAAAAACATACTTACTTTTCATAAAAACATAAGGTGTATTTACCTTTCATAAAAACATACTTACTTTTCATAAAAACATAAGATATACTTACTTGTCATAAAAACATACTTACTTTTCATAAAAACATAAGGTGTATTTACCTTTCATAAAAACATACTTACTTTTCATAAAAATATAAGATATACTTACTTGTCATAAAAACATACTTACTTTTCATAAAAACATAAGGTGTATTTACCTTTCATAAAAACATACTTACTTTTCATAAAAACATAAGATATACTTACTTGTCATAAAAACATACTTACTTTTCATAAAAACATAAGGTGTATTTACCTTTCATAAAAACATACTTACTTTTCATAAAACATAAGATATACTTACTTGTCATAAAAACATACTTACTTTTCATAAAAACATAAGGTGTATTTACCTTTCATAAAAACATACTTACTTTTCATAAAAACATAAGATATACTTACTTGTCATAAAAACATACTTACTTTTCATAAAAACATAAGGTGTATTTACCTTTCATAAAAACATACTTACTTTTCATAAAAATATAAGATATACTTACTTGTCATAAAAACATACTTACTTTTCATAAAAACATAAGGTGTATTTACCTTTCATAAAAACATACTTACTTTTCATAAAAACATAAGATATACTTACTTGTCATAAAAACATTCTTACTTTTCATAAAAACATAAGGTATACTTACTTGTCATAAAAACATACTTACTTTTCATAAAAACATAAGGTGTATTTACCTTTCATAAAAACATACTTACTTTTCATAAAAACATAAGATATACTTACTTGTCATAAAAACATACTTACTTTTCATAAAAACATAAGGTGTATTTACCTTTCATAAAAACATACTTACTTTTCATAAAAACATAAGATATACTTACTTGTCATAAAAACATACTTACTTTTCATAAAAACATAAGGTGTATTTACCTTTCATAAAAACATACTTACTTTTCATAAAAACATAAGATATACTTACTTGTCATAAAAACATACTTACTTTTCATAAAAACATAAGGTGTATTTACCTTTCATAAAAACATACTTACTTTTCATAAAAACATAAGATATACTTACCTTTTAAAAGATTAAAATGAAGTGTAGTAGTAAATGGACCAAAACTTTCTTGACCACCTTGAATTTCTCTTACTTGTGGATTTTGTCAAGAGATTGGAAATAAGTGTATATGTGTAGAGTTGTATGTAAAAGAGATGGGTTTAAATAGATGTATAAAGTTGGCATATTGTAAACATAATCATTCAATTCTATTAATTTTAACACATCATTTTCTTAAAGTAAAACACCATTCATATACTTTTCCATATTTATACAAATAATATGCTCTTCATGATTATATATAATGGAGTCTATCAATCATTCATATACTTTTCCATATTTATACAATTATTATGCTCTTCATGATTATATATAATGGAGTATATAAATCATTCATATACTTTTCCATATTTATACAAATATTATGCTCTTCATGATTACATATAATGGAGTCTTATCAATCATTCATATACTTTTCCATATTTATACAAATATTATGCTCTTCATGTTTATATATAATGGAGTATATAATTCATTCATATACTTTTCCATATTTATACAAATATTATGCTCTTCATGATTACATATAATGGAGTCTATCAACCATTCATATACTTTTCCATATTTATTAAATTAAGATTCTCATAATTATTATATATAATGGAACCTCTCATGCTTGCATATATTTTCTTAATTTCAATAATAAAAATAATTTTTGTATAAATAAATATTGGGATAACATTGAATTAAGTACTTGGACTTAATATACTTTAAATCAAGAGAATGGAAATATTTTTAGAAATTCGAAATTTAATTTAAAATCGAACGATCTCGATTATTTCTTGATTTGGCTATACGAATACGTCGTGGCGTTAACTTAATAAAAATGGGTGAAATAGTAGCGACACGATTTTCTATTAAAATAATTATTAATCGCGTAAAAATTCTTGGTCGCTACACTAACACAATCAATTGATGCCTCAAGACGAATACGATATTCATTACGTGCTTGTATTAACTGCTTCTGCAAAACTGAATGAATGTGTTGATCTTGATTCATCAATGCTTCACAACTCATTCGAGCTTTGTTATGTTCGCTTCATGCTTTCCCACATGAAGTCGAAATCTTTCTTTATTTTTCCAGCATGTGAACCCTTCGCTAACAAAAGATCCACCTCCTCCATGATTACCATGACTTGATTTGAAAAGGTAACAGTACAAACAATAAGCGGCATCTTTTGCTGTACTATACTCCAACCAACTACCAAATTCCTTAAACCAGGAAGCTTGGAAGTGTCTATATTGGGATGCTCCGTACTGTCGTCTTGGGAATACATGATCTGAAGGTTGACAAGCACCATTTTGCAAATATGCTCTTTGAACTTGATCACGAATATTAATATTGTAATTCGAAATTGGAATTCTTAAACTAGGATCGGTAGGAAGTTGTGTAAGATCGACATCCACTCTATTTCCTTGATCGATAGGAAGTTGTGTAAGATCAACATCTACTCTATTTCCTTGATTGGTAGAAAGATGCGTAGGATCAACATCCACACTATTTGAAGCCCCTTCGTCAACATTTTCTTCAACTATGAATTTTCTTTTAAAGAATCTATCTAAGGTCGACATAATTTTCCCTACTAAAATAAACAAATATAATTAGAAACTCACAAATGAACTTCACAAAACACAAACCACAAATCTCAAATTACAAAACTTTCAAACAAAGCTAATCATTAATTAAATCAATTAAAAATATCTCCAATTCCAAAATCAATATCAAGTAGACAACAAAACATGAGAAATAAATTACTACTTCCAAATTCCAAATAAAAAAATCAGTATATACTATAAATAAAATGAACTAAGTAGTAGTGGCAGACAAGACAAATACAATATTATTATGATTCATAATTCATAAAGGTTAAAGCAAGTGCAACCATTATTAAAAAAAAGTGAAGGTAGCTAGGTAGGCAACCAGACAAAAGTCATTCCAGTCCATTAATATATAACACCATTTCACAACCCACTCCTTCAGACCCTCACCACATGCTCAAAAGTTAAAATTCAAAAGGAAAAGTACCATTCTTCTTCACTGCTTCTGTGCGACTGTGCTTCAGTCTTCTTGAAGCTCCAACATTCAAAATGGAACCAAACCAGCAAATTGAAATCAAATCAGGAGGCGAGAGAAACTTGTTGTTGCAGAGCGACAGAAGGCTGTCGATCGTCCGGCGACTCGACAACAGGCAAGTGGTCGGAGATGAGAGTCAGAGGAGACGGGTTTAGGGTTATGAGATTATCTATTGATTCAGTTCTGACTTCACTTCTCTTATGGGCTTCTACGTTCAATCGAGTTTCAGGTAAGCTGCGTTATTTTTTTTTTTTTTTGGTTTGGGCCTTGCTACCCAGTGCAGAGCCAAGGTCCAGCACGGTCCATGGACCGCACTAGGCCTTAACTGGCTTCACCACTGCATGGAAGTAACGTAGAGTGTCGGCCTTGGAATTTAAATCCTTTGCTTAAGGATTAAGAATTAATAAATGAATCAATAGAAGCAGGAGGTGGAAAGGCTTTCATAAAGGCAAGCAGGAGGTGTGGCATCTATATTCGATAACTAAGGCAAGCTACAAGTCGGTTGGTAGGTGAATAGGTAAGACGCGTCATGCTTAAACATTTCCAAAAAAGGTTTCGAGAGGCAATGTTTAAACTAAGATTCTAGGTAACAAATGAAATCGAAATCTTGAGCTTTTAGTACCATTTTAAAGTTCTCACAACTTAATTTCACGTACAATTTAGATGCAAGAAGTGGATAATTGAGAATGAAGTTATGACCTGCCGAAGTAGGCCACTCAAAACTGTATTCTATTAACCGTTCGGTAGAGTACAAATTTTAAAAATTCACGTAGGGCTATACATTGGTCGAACTAAAAAACGTCTTTCATATTCTCGAATTTTATTTCGAGAACTTATCTGTACATATATCACATGTATCAAAAGGAAGTCAGAAGTGATCGAAAAAGTCTTGAAAAGGGAGACACTAAAACACGTTTTTATCTTAACTTTTTATTTTAGAAAATTTCTGTTTTTCTTTCTTGCCATTCCAAAATAATTAAATAAATTCTAAAACACATTTATTATGTCATAATGGAGCATAAGGGACGTCAAAATTTTTGGATCGTTACAACATCAAACTCAACAAATCGATTATATCCTATAATCAGAGTATTGTAAGTCACCACATTCGGTAAGATGCCTAATCTAATACCATCAATTATAGTGGCTTCTGCCTTCTCGATCCAATTGTTTAGTTCTGCAAAGGGAAGCTATAGTTATATTCAACAATTTAGTCGATAATCTTTCGAACATTCATATCTACTCTAAAATCAGACCCACAAACCTGCCATGCAGTGGTGGATCCAACACATGGAGAGCCATCAAGCTCGCTCATGCTGGATTCACCAGGGGAAAGAATTCAGTTAAATTTTTTGTCATTTTTTGAGCGGTGACTCAAAAAATACAGTTATTTTGATAGATGTCTGCCTGAGCTAAACAAAATTTCTGGACGAGCGTCCTGGCTGAACAAAGTTTCTGGATCTCCCACCGCTGTCATGTGTGAGAACGTGGTGTCAACTTAAAAAATTTACATTACCTTAATAGTTTTTGATCAACAACTTGTAAGTTCTAACTAACCCAAAACTAACAAACAATAAGAATGCATGTGCAACGCAAAATGCCAAGTTAAAAAGTAAAGAAATGACTTATCACCAACTGATCTTTATGAATGAGAGTAACCACGCGTAGAGCAATCCCACATTTGTTTGTTTAGAAGATGTTGAAGTTAATATTGCAGTTCTTCACACCTCCTGATCTATGCTGCTGGGCCAAATGCGCATGAAACCTGATGACATTGCATAGTCAAGTGCATGGTCAATTAAACCTCTTATGTTGGCTTGGCAAGTTGTAACAATGAGCATCATTTATGGAAAACAACTTCCTTCACCTAGTGGCAACCCGCATTTCAATAATTTCAGTATCAACCCTTAGAAAAGAAATTAAAAAGAACCCAATAAATCTGAAAGAAATAAAAAATAAGAAACCAGCGAGGAGGATGAGGGAAAGAGGGTTTGTTAACATTGAGATCACGAACACAATAGTGATGATCGAGATGTAATATAAAAACGAGAGGTGATTAATCCAGAAACACGCGTAGTTCTTGCAAATTCGAAGGGTGGCTTCAGAGATTGACTCAGGCAATATTTTGAGATGGATAAATTTTGTATACTTTGTACTAAATTAACCTACATTCTAAATGTAGAGGCCTTTTGATTTCTCAAGATTAGTAGAATTAGATATACCTTTTCGTATTTATATTGAAATCTTTTCGAATAATTTAATTTAAAGGCACGTCTATCAAGTATCACACAAAATAATTACCTATTTAGTGGTCGAACTCGAACATGTGAATATACTTATAGTAAGAGTTGCATGTATATTTGAAAATGTAGAACCCGTGATAGTTATTGCAGTACCTGTTCATCCGTTCATTTACCATTTGATCTACCTTGACTTTACATTTAGGGGTACGATTGCAATGGTGGAATTTAGGTGGAAAGAAAATAAATTTCAGGGAATTAATTCTTGAAAATTTATTTTCCTGAGAATTAGAAGTTCAATATGTTGGATTGATTTAATTTTCCAGGTGGAAAAAGTGAAGAATTTTTTTAAATTTTGTTATTTGATTGACATTATTTTTCATGAAAAATAAAGCAAAATTTTGCTATTTGAATCAAAGATTTTTTTTAAAAAAATTTTTTACAAATTTTTATTTGATAATAATAATGTTAATTTCTAAAAAAAATAAGTCAATTAACAACAACAAAAGAGCAAAATGAGGCGAAAATAGTTTCCAACTTAGATGGAAAACCAATTTCCACAAAAGTGGTGGGAAAATGAATTAAAAAAAAAAAAGTTTCAAAATGAGAAAAGATGGAAAACCAATTTCACAAACATTTTGAGCAATCAAACAGCTCAAAAGATAGAAAATTTTTCATTTTCCATAAAAAATATGGTTAATCAAACATGACCTTTAATAATTATCACGTGTTTGACTCTTTAACACGTGGACTCGAAATATACTTTGTATCCATAAGTATGTGTTCGTCTCAAACTCTTTCATTTATTTAACTCTCTGCTTGGTAAATTTATTTATAAACAAATTTATAAATAACACATTTTTTAATGGGTAACTATATTTTCACCACAAAACTTAATTCTTACACTATATTTTTAAGTGATTTCTTTATTGATTAAAATAGACATAAAAGAAATTACAAAAATATCCTTTTAATTTTCTCTCACTATTTTTACATACACCACAATCTTTCAAATAAATTTCTTTTCTTTTCTTCTTTATATTTAGGGTGGCTATATTGCCACCACAAAATTTATTTTTTACAACTCAATTTAAAGTATTTTCTTTATTTATAAAAATATACATAAATAAAATTACATACATATTCTTTTAATATTATCTCACTAAAAATAATTTTTATACATCACATCTTTCAAATATTCTCTTATCTTCTCTATGTTTATTTTTCTAAATCATCTTATTTTTCTTGTTATTTTATATTTTTGTTTTTCAATACCAAGTTAATTAGAATAGATGTTAATACAATAATTTCATATGAGTTTTCAAATAATAACATCATGCAAACATTAATATAAATTAAAGTTTAGGACTTTAGGTTAATGAAAGATTTTTATTGTTCAAGGTTCCCTATATTTTGATGTCACTCAAGATTTTGGTTATTTAATTATATTTGATTTTCAATTAAATTTTATATTCGGTTTTCGAATTCTATGATTTTTCAATTACATATATTTGCGTGTTCGTACTGCATTCCACATATCGTGTTTTCAGTTGCATTTAGTATTAAAAAAAATAGTGATTCCAATTGCATCTAGTATTTAAAAAAAATGTGTATCAAATATTTAGAAGTCAACCACCTACTATGTTTATATGAAATTGAATATCTTATTGTTTCAATTATCCATCAAACATCAATTAAAAAATGTGTAACATGAAAATTTGAACCTAATTAATTGTAATTAAGGAAATAATGGGTGGCAATGATGAGGAAAATGGGAGAAATATTATATATATATATATATATATATATATATATATATATATATGTATGTATATATGTATTAAGTTTTTATAGGATTAGGAGTATTATTGTAAATTTGTTGTAGTGCATTTATTGAAAATATATTTTAATCGTGGTGTGATTATAATGTGGTGTAGTAAATAAATTTTGTGGTGGTAATATAATTACCCATACATTTATTGCCTTTAATTTATATATATATGTATGTATATATGTATATTATACTTTGTATCCATAAGTATGTGTTCGTACACAATTTTCAAAACTATTTTTAATCGCATATTTTATCTCGAAATATCATATTACTTGTTTACAAACAAAAAACTTTACCAAACAAAGGTTTATGGCCTATTCAACAGCTTAGATTCTATTTATAAATAAAATTTCGTTATTTTCAAAGTAAAATACGTAATTGAAAAGTGATTTAAAAAAATGTGTACAGTTAGAAAATTATTTTAAATATTGTGTTGTTTATAATTTCATGTAGTCCTTTTATGGTGCCCACCACTTGGTGGGTGGGCATAGGGTTCAAGCTTGGTCCGACACCTTCCCCATAGGGGGAGGACACGTGCTCTTAGTGGACAATGTGTAAACTCTATAATTCCATGTTTGGGAGAGGTTTTAATATATATTTTTATCAAAATGAAAGTTAACAATTAATTATAATTACATATTTCATGAGTCCCACAATTTTTTAACCACGGATATCATTAACTTTTATCAAATTTCGTTAAAAATCTGATTCTAGTCTGAATCAAACATGGGCTAAATTATTTTTTCCAAGGGGAAAATATAAAAATAAGGTGATTATAAATACAAATTTCAAAATGAAAGATGAAACTTGCATAATTTCAAAAATCAGGTTGTAATTATGATTAATTAATTAAATAAAATATTTATGAATATTTTATTAATTATAAATATTAAAATCACAACATTGTAAAATCACAAGTTACAAAATACAAATCGTTCAAGTCACAATTATCATTTTTAAAGTTACAACTACCATTTTTTAGGTCACAGATTATTTTAAGATCACAAACGATAAAAAGTCACAAATCGAACTTATTTTTAGGTCACATTAACAATTTTTTAAGTCCACACTGATTTTAAAATCGCAACTTATCAAATCAATAGATCACAAAATGTTAATTTAATCAAATTTAACTTATTTTTTGTTCACTGCTTTATAACTTAATAGTTCGCGAATATTTTTAGGTCACAATTATCTAAATTCTTCATGCCACACTAACACATTCTCAACACCCAAAGCTAACAGAGTCTCAAACAATTATCAATTTTTAGGTCACATTCACGCCCAAACCTAACAAAGTCTCAACGCCCCCACCAATACCAACAATTATCAATTTTTAGGTCACATTCACGCCCAAACCTAACAAAGTCTCAATGCCACCACCAATACCACGGTCGCCCCGACCTCCATCACCGCTCTGTCACATGTTAAATTCACACCTTCGGATGGAACCAGCAACGAACTTACAAGCGACACACCACCAGATCGAAGAAGTACCATCTCTCGACACCTGCAATAGCCACCATCTCACTACCAACCAACAACCATCACCGTCTCAACGCCAACGCTTCGTCACCTCAACGTTGCCACCATCAAAATCGATCCAACCAAGGGGAAAAAAAACAAATTTGCTGCAGTAAAAAAAATGCTTGAACCCCATCCGCTGCAAGAAGAAGCGGTGCCTATGTCTCGATCAAGACATGTGAGATGTGAATTTAACATATGACGGAGTGGTTGTTCGTATAACCCGTGACAGGTTATGTGCGATGGCACTGCTCTGCTGTTTCCACTGCCACTTGCCAAGACGTCGTCGTCGGGGAGAGAGAGTAGGTGGTTCGCTTCGTCGTAGCTGGAGAGGAGATGAGGTTTCGACGAGGATGGATTTGGTTGCGCCGCTGTGGTGGGTGAAGGGCAGGTTGCCAAGGTCATGTGCTATGATTGTGTGTGTGTGTGAGAGAGAGAGAGAGAGAGAGAGAGAGAGAGAGAGGATTTAATGTAGGGATAGAGAGATAAAACAATTTAGGGTTTGAAGTAATGTTTTGTGGTTTAAAATTGGGATATGGTTTGATGATTAATATAATATAATTATGTAATTTTTTAATTAATTAAAATTTGAATTAAGACCTGATTTTTGAAGCAATATAAGGATTTTCACAAAGTTTTGTAAGCCTTTTGAACTACAAATGTCCTTCTTACACAACTTCTGTAAGAGATGAATGATTCAATTTAGGTAAGATGAGAGTTCTTGAAAACTCGTCTCCTTAATAAGGACATTCTTAGAAGTAATTGATATCGCGATGATGACCTCTATAGTCTGCGAAAGAAGTTCCATTATCAGACCAAGAGACGGATTAGTTATGACATCAATTACTATTTTCTTACTAACTAATGACTTTTATGGACCGGTATGATAACCAATCTCATGCAAGAAAATTCACAAACCACTTAACCAAAGAAGCAGTTCATTCTCATTTATTATTTACTATAACCTCAAATAACTTACATTAGAAAGATACTAAAAAATCATTGATAAGGAAAAAAATTTAATAAAAAAATAAAATCGGGATTTTCAACTTCATATTATACTCTGACATTTTATATGACACCGCCCCCCAAATGTTTCATTTCAGTACGTCAGAATTTTAATTCATTGATCAGAAGCCAATCAATTGTTTATGTTCATCTCTTACTGCATGGTAGTGAGATTGGCATTAAAAGAGAAATTGTTAATAGTATAATGTGCTTTATGAATAATAACCAATTACAATTAGATGTATATGTATATGTGACTGATGCATTTAGTGTTATGTTATCAACGTAACAAGGTAAACAAAAAATCAAAAAATGTTACCGTATATTAGCTTATATTTAGTGGCGGATCCAGCATCAAAAGCCAGCTAGAGCGGTTGTATTGACCATGAACCGTTGACCGTTGACCGACGATTGTCAACGATCACAATAACGAGATTATTTATTATTATTTAATTAAATAATATTAAAAATTAATCAATCAATATAAAAATGTATTAAAACAGATATTCAACAAACCACAATTCTAAAATTATCAATAATTCACTTACTGAATTCAAGACATCGATTAAGTCTGATGATTGTGAATCTAAAAGGCTTTCAACAATAATATTTGACAATCTCTTAAATAAAAGATAAATAATTTGAATAAATTAAAATTATAAATTTATGTACACCATTTTGTTTCTTATATTATAATCTTCAACTAAATGAGTTTAATTGGATTTCCCAAAGCAAACAAGTAAAATAAAATTCAAGAATTAACATTATTCATTTTCATCTTTCGCAGCGTGCTTTATTCTTATAATCGAATTATAGTAAAATTGGAACAAAAATAAATAAAAATAAAAATAGATGGAATCATGGAAATCAATTATTATTGGATCAAGTGTAAACCAAATATTTAGATAACATTGGAGTCAATTGATGGGCCAATTGAATTAAGTGAGCCCAAATGATTTTAAAAAAGGCCCATATTCTTTCCATCTTCTTCTCCATCTGTGGACTGTGATGGCTCAGCTGCTACGGACGGTTCTTACACTTGCAACTGCAAACCAAGATCGGAGACGGTGGAAGCCGGAAGGAGACATTTCAAACTCGAAGAACTCGACGACTCCAGCAAGATCAGTCTGGTATGGATCTGCTGGAAAACTGAGAATCATGAATATAAAAAAAACTGGAGTTTGCCGGAGTCCAGCTAGCGCGGCTGCGCTACCTCGCAGCCGGCTAGATCCGCCCCTGCTTATATTAACTTATTTTAGCTTTATATATTAAGAAATATATGAATTAATTTGACATCTAAAATATGTTATATTATGTTGATAGGTAAATCGTGAATTAAAATCGAACAAAATTGCAAAAAAAAAAAAAAAAAAAAGGTTTGGTTTTGTTTTGTTTGGTTTGTAAAATGGAATGATTTGGTTTGATTTGGAAAAATGTCAAATCACTTAAAATGATTTGGTTTGAAAATATGTCACAAATTACCCTAACTGGATCACGTTCACTCCTAAATAAGGTTGTATTTGATGGCGATGGTAGAATTTTGGTGGAAATAAAATGAATTTCAGTGAATTGAATTCCTGATAATTGGATGTTTTATGTGTTTGATTGATTTAGTTTTCTAGGTGAAAAAATGGGGAATTTTCTTATTTTTGTTGTTTGATTGACATGATTTTTCATGGTATTTAGCAAAATTTAGCTATTTTAATTAAAAAAAAAAGTTAAAATTTTTTTTTCAAACATTTGAACTTGAGAATAATAATGCTACTTTTTTGAAAAAAACAAATAAATCAATTAACAACAACAAAAATGATAAAACGTGACGAAAATGGTTAAGTGAAGTTACCTGGAAAATAAAATTACCTATATAGGCTAGGAAAGGAATTTCTTGTTTTGGTGGAATTGGAGGCGCATGGGTTAAAAATCAAGAAATGGTTTCCAAGGAAAAAATTGACAATCAAACATGGTAAAGTGGTAAAATAGGGTGAGAAACAAGATTTTTCATGAAAAAGTAGGCTTTCAAACGCACTCTAAATATAGCGTTTTCGAGGTTAAATATATGTTGAAACATAGCCCTTATTTGGCCCTCTTTATTTGTAAATTAAATTTATTCAACACTTAATCTCAATCATCTATTTTAATCAATTCTATCATTTTTTACTTTTCAAATATTTTTTAATTAAATATTCTCCTAAAAATATTATTTTAAATCATAATTTTTTCTAAATAATGAGTCTCAAATAAGGACATAATTTAAAAAATATGTGTAATTAAAAAGTAACTTGAGAAATATATTTTTTACAAGTTACCGAACGAAATATAGACCCTCAAAAGATATCTGAATCACGATTCACGAATAAACCGACCTAACGTGGCAGAAAAAATAGAGCAGATATGAAAGATACCTACTCTAACCGCGCGTCAATTTTTTTTCTCTTCTATATAAAATCGTAATGGCATTTGCGTAATTCTACCAAACTCCACGTCCAATTCACAAGACCTAAAAGGTTATTCAGATCTGTAAATTTACACCTCTTATCCATCGAACAATTTCCAAAGTAAGTCATATAATCGGAGCGTCCATTTTTCATTTGTTATATCGCGACCGTCAGATATGTTCTAATGTTCGAGTTTTACTTCTTTCCGTTAGGGGTTCCAACAACCCATGCGTCCAATCCTTGCCGTAGAGTCTAAATACAACGGTCGAAAATACGACACGCGATGTAATTATTTTTACTGTATTTTTTCATCTCTCACCCTGAAATTCTAATAAACCCTTGACTCTTTCGTGCCTTTAGAAGCAAACCCTAGCTCGCTCGCTCTCTCTCTCTAAAAAAAAATACAAAATTTCAAAAAAATAAAAATAAAAAAAGAAAAAGAAAAGAATTGCAAAATCCTAAATCAAATTAGGGTTTCAAACGAAAACTATTCTCCTCCTCAATTGCTTGTTCAAATCTCTCTCGTATGCTGAATCTTCACTGCCCCATATTCGTTGTTTCGTTAATTTCCAGGACTGGTAAAAGATTAGATGTATCATACAAATAATACGTATATGTGTGATTTTTTTTAGTTTTTTCTAGTGTCATTTTATCCTTTCTTTGTGGAATAAGTTGGATTTTTTTAGTTTTGTGATTATCTTGACTTTGAATATTGAAATATGGCTGTGTTTTTTGTTGATTATTGTTTTTTTACGTGGTTTGCGCGGACAGATCTGAATGGGAGATGAAATTTGGGGATATTGTTTTGGGGTGGTTGGATTGAGGGAATGTTGATGGAAAATAGCATAGAAAATTCTGCAGGTGTTAAAATCCCTAGGAAGAGCAGATCTTTAGATCTTCAAAGCCTCTATAAATCTGGGGTTTCCAAGGAGGTACAGAGTAAAAACTTTTTTGAAGAAAACCACTGTGAAGATGCTAACAAGAAGAAGAAGAGGAAGAGTAGAAAGGAGGTGCCTTTGAGTCATTTTGATCCTCAGGCTAAAAAGGACAGGAAGGAGCGTGTCAATGAGGTGACATCTGAGTTGAAATCGAAAACAAAATCCAGCAGCAGCACTAATGGACTGAATGACATTTCACTTGCTTTGGACGAAGAAGATAACATTTTTAAGATTCCGAGACGTCCACGTGGTTTGGTGGGACGGAAAAAGTTTCGAAGTAATCAGGATACCAAGCAGCTGGGAATTTCTAATTCTGTTGATTGGGTTGAAAAATGTAGTACTGAAATTAATAAGTATGAGGATGATGGTGCTCCAGATGATGAGATAGTTAAGGTAGTAGACATTACCGCAGCAAAGGTTGGTAGTTCGAAGGTAAAGCGAAGGGTCTGCCATGATGAAGTTAAGGATAGCAAAAAGAAAGCAGCTCAACGAGCTAAGGAAGAAGATTGTCGTGTTGGTGTAAATAATGGTGGTACTTCTTCCGAAAAGCGGTGGAGCAACAATAGGAAGAGGAAACTGTTGGCCACTAGTAGTGCGGGCAGTGGAACTGCATCAAAGAAAACAGAGCCTCTATTGGGCAATTTAGTCTCAGCTAACAATGCCATTGATTTCCAAAATGACGACGACGATGAGGAGAACCTGGAACAGAATGCAGCTAGGATGCTTTCATCTCGATTTGATCCAAGTTGTACAGGGTTCTTGTCAAAGAGCAAATCTGACGTCTCATGGTGTGCTAATGGATTCTCTTATCTTGTTTCTTCTGCTCGAGATACGGTTAGTCTGGAAGCTAACTCATTTGCTGGTGTGGAGTCTGCATCAGCTCATACTGAGATGAGGAACCTTAGACCAAGGAAAGAGCACAAAGGGAAGCGCATTTCAAGAAAACGCCGTCATTTCTATGAGATTGTTTCCGGGGACTTGGATGCATACTGGGTTTTGAACCGCAGAATCAAAGTTTTCTGGCCATTGGATGAAACTTGGTATTATGGCCTTGTGAGTGAGTATGACTCTGAAAGTAAGCTTCATCATATAAACTATGACGATAAGGATGAGGAATGGATTAATCTTCAGAATGAGAGGTTCAAACTCTTGCTTCTCCCTAGTGAGGTTCCTCCCAATGCAAAATCTAAAAAACCATCCAGAGTTGATAAAGTTATTCATAAAGTTAAAGCTGGCACGGCTGAAGATGATGATAGCTCTGAAGGGATATATTTGGACTCAGAGCCCATTATATCATGGCTGGCTCGGTCTTCTCGTCGTGTCAAACCGTCACCTAACCCTTTAAAGAAACAGAAAACCCTGCAAGCGCATCTCCCTGTGGTCTCTAAGCTGTGGATTGACAAATCAGATAACAAGAACAAAGGCGTGGTTTCCTCTGAAAGTGACATAAGTCGGCCAAAACTGCCAGATGATTCAGATCTTGCAAGAAGGGTCTCTAAATATCGTGTTAGAACCCAGAGTAATTTCCAAAATATGAATCCTGTAGTGTATATGAGGAAACGGTTTCGCAACAAATTCGAAGGGTTCTCTTCCGCTTCTAGACATGGCAAAGCACGTGAAAGTTCAACCAATAAGGGTAAGGTTACTCTGCCTGAACCTGTTATGAATAGCATGCAGATTACAAAAGCTTACAAACGATCTTCTGGATGTGTGGATATTACCAAGCTGTCATGGTCAATTGACTATGATGGTGACAACGGATTAAATACATCATTGCGGTTGATATTTGAAATACCTGTTTTGCCTTTCCTGGAATATGTACTTGGAAAAGGAGATTTTTGGCTGTCCCGTACTGTGCTACTGCTTCAACATGGCGCAATTGTGACTGTTTCACCTACTGTAATGATGGAGATTCTTTTTGTCGACACTGTTGTTGGGGTGAGATCTCTCTTGTTTGAAGGCTGCCTTAAACAGGCCGTAGCCTTAATCTTCCTCATCCTGACAGTGTTCAGTCAACATACTGGACAGAGGAATGTTGACATGCAGTTGCCGGAGACCTCAATGAGGTTCAGACTTTCTTGCATTCAAGATCTAAGAAAGCAGCACCTGTTTGCGTTCTACAGTTTCTCCAAACTGAAAAAGTCGAAGTGGCTGTGCCTCGACTCCAAGCTTCTGCAACATTGTGTACTCGTGAAACGACTACTGTTATCAGAGTGCACATCTGATAACATCAAGCCACTTGAACATGATAGCTTTCCAATGACAAAACCTTGTGTTGGTTTGGCACTGCCCTCATTTGAGGTATTTCATTTTTATCCATGCATTTATTATTTTAGAAGTCTCCTTTCTATAGCAGGGATTGGACTATATATATATAAAGTAATAATGATTTACTTGCACCAAGTAAGTTTGGTAATGTTATATACTTTATGGTAATAGAACTGATTTTGCAAAAACAATTAACGGACCATCAAAATTTTGGAAACAGAATCCTAATTTATTGACGATATTTTGATTCCTTGTCCAAGCAAATTTACCAAAAGATATTGTCAACATCTTCTGCTCATCTATGTCCTCTCCAGGCACAATCAGTCTAATCTCTCGGCCTTCATCTGGTTTCTTAATTTCAGTTTGGGCTTCATCATTTTCTGAATTGCCTGGAATCACGTAATTCTCAATGGAATGAGAAATCACAATTTAGACAACTTATTATCAAATTCTTCCTTGGGTTCCATTCGTGCCAACACATCGAGGCCTGCTATTTTCTTTATACAACAACAATATGCTGTTTATTTTTTAATCGGAAATGTTAAATTATTAGAAATAGTGCAAGGTAAAGAATTCTACACCAATCAAGATAGAACAAATCAATGATTTATTACGTCTTTCCAACCTAGAAAAATTAAAGAAAACGAAAGATTCTATTTACTTAGATGTGGTGCATTTGGAATCAATGATATCATTCCAGTGTGTAAGGTGCACCTGTAGTGCCGCCTCGGGGCACTAATTTTTGTACTATTTTTCTTTGGAAGAAGCCTCATTGAATGCGACTCATGTCTCGAGGTGCATGAGGCTTGGCCTCAGTTTTATCCCTTATATTTGATCCTTTCTTCTGTTTTTTCCCTTCTTTTTTGGAAGTCTGAAGGTGAATATTAAGGGGCTTGTTTTATTTGGCCTATCCCAAATAAAACAACAATGCCTTGGGCCCATCAATTCCTTTATTTGTTTGACCTAATTAACCTCATCTCACCATCCCCAAGACACCCAAAGTTAGTTCAATAAGATTTCAAGGCAGCAAACTTAGGCCGCCTGAAAAAACCTAGCTGATTTATATATATACAATGGTTGGTTGATTTGTTTATTTTGGTGTTATTTCTTTGGATAATTTCTAACATTACTTATGGTTTATTATATGTTTATTTTTTGTATTATTTTACATTTTTTGACTTAATTTTTGGGTTGCGGCTTACGCCTTGCCTCTCATTCTCATAGGAAAAAAGCCTCACAACCTTCTATCTAGTTCTGATTTTTTAAACATTGGCATATATTCTTTCGGCTCCACACAAAAGCAATATGTTGTTTTCTAATGTGGCCTACTATAGTTGTTAAAGGTCCATATTAGATCTCTAGATCATCCGCTAGATCAATCAATGATATGAATGGAATGGCGATAAAAAATTTAGTAGCCAACAATTTGTTGGGAACAAGGCTTAGTGTGTTATTAATTATCATGTTGTTGCAGTTCTGTACGCTTGTTCTGTTTTGTGTTAAAATTGACTGTATGTACATGCAATTATGGTTACTAAGTTCTTCTCGTTGGCACTCACTTCTGATTTTCTTGTTGATTAGTGTTTGAAGAAGAAAGGTGTGCCTGGCATTCTGCCTATGGGCGTTTCTAGAGAATCCTGCAAGATAAGGATGAACCAGGCTGTTTTTAATTTGGCACCAAAGGTTGCAGAGCATCCACCATTTGCCTTTTCATTTACTGCTGCACCCGCCTTCTTCACAAATCTGCATCTCAAGCTGCTCATGGATCACAATTTTGCTTGTGTCAACTACCTCCAGGATCATGGCATATTGTGTACACTGAGAACTTCAGAAATTTGCCAACCAACTACAGATGACTGCACTCATAATGAGTCCTGCTTGGTGAATGTTCAAGGTAAAAGTGCTGAACATAATAACGTAGGAGCACTGTTGACTGGAGCTCCTGCTTCTCTATTGTTGTCTAGTTCTGAACAAGAGTTGAGGAAAGATGTCAATGTTGATCAATCTGACCCGTTAGGGATTCTACACAAGGAGAAGTCTGATAGCTCTGAAACTACTGGTTGTTCCAAAGATTTTGAAAAGAATGCAACTGAGTTTATTTTTCAATCACTCGAGTGCGAGTTGAATAAGCAGATGCATGAGCAGTGTGTTGTAATTGAACCCCAGTCCATCACATCTCCAAGCTCCAATCCTGGATGTGATGATGGGTTGAGTGGCATGAGTGTGGAAGTTCCATCCCTTGACCAAGTTGATACACCTTTTGGTGGGAGAGGATGTACATCCCGACAGATTTCTGATGTGGGTTGGAATATGAGTAATGGTCTTGTCCACTGCCCCAATCCTACTGGTCCCAGGAGTACTTGGCATTGTGGTAGAAGCAGCTCGAGTGCTGCACCTTCTGAAGATCTGTCACCTGTGTGGCATGACGGGAAGGGAAACTTTATGCCCAATGGGTTCAGTAATGGACCGAAGAAGCCACGTACTCAAGTTCAATATACATTGCCTTTCGGAGGTTATGACGCAATTGCGAAGCAGAAAACTCATAACCAGAAAGTTCTACCTTGCAAAAGAATTAGGAGAGCTAATGAGAAGAGGTTATCTGATGGTTCTAGGAATTCTCAAAGAAATCTGGAGTTGTTAGCTTGTGGTGCAAATGTTTTAGTCACCCTTGGGGACAAAGGTTGGAGAGAATGTGGAGCACAAGTTGTCTTAGAACTTTCAGATCATAATGAATGGAGATTGGCTATTAAACTTTCTGGGATTACAAGATTTTCATTTAAAGTTCAACATATTTTGCAGCCTGGGTCAACTAACCGCTACACGCATGCTATGATGTGGAAAGGGGGAAAGGACTGGGTACTGGAGTTTCCTGACAGGAACCAATGGATGCTTTTCAAGGAGATGCATGAGGAGTGCTACAATAGGAATATCCGTGCTGCTGCTGCAAAAAACATCCCTATTCCTGGAGTCCGACTTATTGAGGAATGTGAAAATTATGGAACTCAAGTGCCATTTGTTAGGAATCCTGTAAGGTATTTCCAACAGGTTCAAACTGATGTTGAAATGGCGATGGATTCCTCTCGTATTTTATATGATATGGATAGTGATGATGAGCTGTGGTTGATGATAAACAAGAAATCTTTATGCTCCAATGACAGTAGATGTGGAGAGATATCTGATGAATTGTTTGAAAAGACCATGCACATGTTGGAAAAAGTTTCATATGCCCAACACTGTAATCAATTCACACATGATGAACTTGGAGAGTTGATGGATGGGATGGCGTCCAAAGAAACTGTTCAAGTCATTTATGAGCATTGGCGACAGAAGAGGGAGAGAATGGGCATGCCATTAATACGTCACCTGCAGGTATTCATTTAAACCTTTTGTAGTAGTACATGGCTAGTAGTACTGTGGAAACTTCAGCAGGGGATTGTATTCAGCATGGCGATGCATATCCAGTAGCTTTATATGTAATTTCATGTTCTGATTAATTTATGATATCAACATAGGCATGCAGTATGATTCAGACCCTGCCATGTGATTTATTTCGAAGAAAAGATAATGCTGCATCATTGTGCATGTGTGCGTTTGATTTGTTATTGTTTTCCATTTTTGGTAATTTCAATTTTGTTGGGGTCTTTACATCATTTTATGTTGCTGAGCGATTTTTCTTTATCTTTTATATTATCAGCCCCCTCTTTGGAAGAGGTATGAGCAGCAGCTGAAAGAGTGGGAGCATGCCGTGGCCAGAGGTAACACTGCCCTCTCTGCTGGCTTCCAGGAGAACTTATCCCTGCTTGAGAAACCACCCATGTTTGCATTTTGTCTAAAGCCAAGAGGTCTAGATGTTCCTAACAAGGGTTCAAAACAACGGTCCCACAGGAAATTCCCAGCTTCTGGATACAACCATAATGTTTCAACAGATCAATATGGCCTTCATGCTTCTGGTAGCCGGCTTTGAATATTTTTTTTTCTTCATCCTTTGTTCCCTTCTACAATTTAATTTTTCTCCCGCATTTGTTGATAAGTATCTGTTATAGCAGGGAGAAGATCTACTGGGTTTGCTTTTGGAGATCAGAAGGGGTTATATCCAGTCAATGTATACGATTCTGCTGATGGCTCACCATTGTTACAGGCTTCAGCTCGGGTACTTTATCCAAGAGATGCTGGAAATTTCTTACTGAACACAGATTCGTCCGAGTGGAATCGTCAAACCAAATTTTATAACAACAAACTGAAGAAGCATGGATCATATTCGTCTTATAATAATCAGCACAACAAGAGAACATGGAACACAAATGGGGTTCCACAGCGGAACACAGGTTTAGCCGAGTGGTTAAGTCAGAAGCCCCACCATTTTGATGGACACCACAGGCTTGGGGTTGAGCAGTTGGACGGTTCAGATCTTCCCGAGTTCCGATTGCGTGATGCATCGGATGCGGCGCAGCATGCACGTAATATGGTTAAACTCAAGAGGGAGAAGGCCCGGAGATTGCTCTACAGAGCAGACTTAGCCATCCACAGAGCAGTGGTTGCTTTAATGACAGCAGATGCAATCAAAGATGCTTCCAACTCAAATGGCAGTGGTTGAAATGATTGGTATGATTATGTAATTATAAATAGCTTGTCGAAATTTTCGAGTGGCCTCTGTTTTTTCCAAGACGTTTGACCCCCATCTTTGTCTATAGCAGCAAGTATTGACTAGAGCAGTTAGTGCAGTAAATGTTGGCTTCTGCCAATCCAGATGGTGCTTTTCCCCAGGAAAACCAGTCGTCGTCATTCCAGCAGTTCTGTTTTCTAGCCTTTTCATCCCCTTTTCTGGGAGGAGCCAATTTCAATTTTTCAGTCAGATGCAACTTCTATGGTACTTTTGCCAGCAAAGACGTGCGGAATATTTGCTGTCAATCGCTGTACAGAATTTTATTGCCTTTTTTTTTTTTCCTTCTTCTTCTTCTCTGCTCTACCATTCAACCTTAGTCTTAGCGTTCCATATTAGTAGTAGTAGAGTAATGAACCCAAATAATATACATCTCTTGGAATCAGTTTGAGTTTGAAAATGAGCTTTTGAGCAACCGCCATGTTGTATTTACAGGAAATTTGAGGAAATGATATGCTACAGGTAATTTTCCAGTTTTATCCAATATCGAGCTGTCACGTGTTTGGTGGGTAAAAGTTCAAATTTGGTCCATGCTCTTCCACTTGACTCTCATTCCGTTTTGTATGCTTTTTACCGTTAGAAGTGCTATTTTGTCAGCTCGATATCGTTAACAGGATATTTTCACACTTTCTTTTCTAATCTCGACAGGTTCAATACGATTCAGCTTATCAATATATTCTGAAGAATTACAAACTCCACAATTCAGTTGCGGTGACATTACCTAGGAATCGTGCCACCGTTACATAGGCACTTTCATGTTTTTTCCACCCTTATTCTCGAGCTTGGCCATCCACTCACATGGTGGTGTGGCTGTGAGTGGATGATCAAGCTTGGGGTTAAGGGTGGGGGGTGAAAATAGACTAATTCATTGTAAAAATTATGTAGCATCAGTAATTACACTACACCTACATTTGATGTGGTGTTAGCTTAAGATCCATGTATAAAAGAAATGAAATCGATTTTCGAACAGAATTATTGAACAAGCGAAGAAAAGAAGTCAAATACTTGATTTTGTAAATACCTAAGAAAAATTAATCAGGTCACGTCCAACCTGAGCTACTAAGCTAGGGTTGTAGAAACTCCGGGTTGGTTAAAAAAAAAAAAAAAAAACTATTTATAAACAAAAAATGTGACGGGTTCGTTAAAAAAAAAAAAAAAACTATTTATAAACAAAAAATGTGACGTAAATGAGATAAAAGTGTGATTAAAAAATTGATTTGAAGAATGTATGTGCTTATCAAATAGAAATCAAGTGTATTGACTAGTTCAACTGAAAATCGAATGAAGCGAGTCGACTCAATATTCTGTCCGTTCTTCTACATGAACTTATTTTGCGATGTGAAAATGAGACTTGTTGAGATGACGTCTCGACATTGATTAATGAATAGGCGTGCCACATACTTCATTACATGAGCATCTCTTCATTATACATACTTTCATTATACATGCAAGATGTGTTGCATCGTCAATTGCATTTTTGTATACAAAAATCTGAAATCTCTTCCTATTTTCTAAAAATAACAGCCGCCAACCGTCAAACCCGCCAATCTTCCCTCCTAACCTTTCTCCAGCCAAAAAGCCAGCAAAAAAACTCTCACAACTTTCCTCTCTCTAAAGTCCAAACCCCACCATGAAAATCAACCTTCCTCTTCTTCATTAATCCATCAGCCAAAAAATTGCAGAAATTTCTCTTTCGTTGCCAAGAAATCTTGAGAAAGAAAAGGTAATGGACAGAAGAAAAAAAATTTAATGTACTTAAAAACATGTATTTCTAAATTCTATTTCTAATTATTTCAATTTTGACGTATTTGTATGGTTATTTTAAAACCCATGCTGTGAAATGATGCCCATGAAATAATTTAAACAATATGTCGAATTAGTTTCATCATTGAAGGATATGGCAATGCTATAAGCAATTCCATGTAATTTTTTTACTTATTTTCATGGGTTTTTGTTCTTATGTTGTTCTTGTATATGTATGTTATCTAAGGCATTAGAGCTTAAATTGGATGATAAAATGCCGCAGCGAGTGAAGGAAGAAGAGAGAATTGAAAGGATCATTCGTGATCTATTGAAGCTTCCGGAGAATAGGAGATGCATCAACTGCAACAGTTTGGTATGTTTTGGTTCTCATTGCTTTTAATTTTGAGAATTTAAGATTGATAATACTCTCTGTTGTTTAACATTCCGAACTCGAGGTGTCAACCGAGCTGCATTCTGTATGGCGCTTGCATTTTTGGGTGTGGGCTTATAAGCAGGACGGATCCAGGCCAATGCGATGGCGGCCGGCAGGCCACTCCGGTTGGATCCGTCATCTAAATAAATGTTTGGAATTATGTATTTTAATAATAATAATAATAATAATAATAATAATAATAATAATAATATATTTTTCATTATACTTTTTTTGCTTGATAGAGGGACTTGTATCTTTTAGATCCTCAATTATTTTTACTTATTTTCTGTTAAGCAGGGTCCGCAATATGTTTGTACAACTTTCTGGACATTCGTATGCACAAATTGCAGTGGAGTGCAGTAAGTTGCATAACTAGCATGCCGATTTTTAATGAAGTAAAGTGGTAATTCAATGTTTAACGATTATTTTCAGTCGGGAATTCACCCATCGAGTAAAATCAGTGTCGATGGCAAAATTTAATGCAGCAGAAGTTAGTGCTCTTCAAGCTGGGGGAAATGAGGTTTTCATTCTTACTATCCAAAGTGATAATGTTTATGTTATATTTATAATAATCATTTCTGATAAAAACTTCTCAAATTTCTTACTGGTTAACCTATATGTCATTCATAGCGAGCACGGGAAATTTATTTTAAAGTGTGGGATCCACAACGGAATTCTTACCCTGATGCTAGGTAATCTATTCTTCGGTTTATACAATTTCATTTAATGCAGACACAAGCGGTATTATAACTATGCATAATGTTCTTCAGTAATCTTCACCGAATTCGAGATTTTATCAAGAATGTCTATATAGACCGGAAGTATACCGGGGAGAACAATTTGCTTCCGATGGTTAGAACGGTAAGTGTATCTCTTATTCGATGTCATCATCATGATTATTGGACCATGTCTTGTTTAAAATTGTGTGCATTTTTTACTCATGATATGTTATTGATGTCGCAGAAACCCAAGTGTGATACTTCTGAGAAGCATTCTTTCAAAATAGCTGGTAATGTTGGGGGAGATGAAATTTACGAAAGGCAGTCATTTGAAAAATTTAGTCCTCAGAATAGTGTGAGGAATAATGAGAAAACTCTAAGATATTTCATGGAACAGAGAAGTCCTCAGAATACCCAAGAAAAGTTGAGATCTGGGAGTCATAATAGGGGTCGTTCTTCTACTCGCTTTGAGATAGTTGATGACAGGTATCGAGATGATGGAGGCGTGAGGCGTTTTGACAGGTATTCGAGCAAGGAATCTAAGGCTGGAAAAATGTCGCCCAATTCTCAAAGGACCCGGGAGACAAATTCTCCGCCAATACGCCCCATCAGAGATATTTTAGGCGAGAAAATTGTACCTCTGAGAATTGGCGAACCTCCTAAATCCAATGATAGAAGGGATGCTGATGGCTCTGCACGAGACAGGGTAAGTTCATTCTCTGATTTTTGCCAATGTTTAACAACATTATTAAACAATATTATGAATTTAAGATATCTTATAAGTTCTTACAGATTGAAATTCTTAGAGCATCTTCCAATGCATTCCGTGGATTGGAGAAATACACACGACACGCCAGCAAATAGATGGAATATGATAAAAATTCCTTTCCAATGCACAACGTGGATTAGGATGTTAGGCTGATATGACGCTAAAAAAAATAGACATTGTGGGGTGGAGCGTTTAGACGCTCCGTGAGACGTGCTGACTCAGCATTAACTTTTATTTTTTAATTGTTTAATTATTGTAAATAAGGACGTTGGTCAATCAGGTTTTATGATACAAGTTATTTCTATTTGAACTCTTTATACAGAGAGAAATCCTGCAGATAAGACTCAATTTATGCATAGTAATTAATTTTAAATTTAAATAAAAAAGCCACATAATTAATATTATTTAAATATAAAAGGAACAATTGGAGAGTAAATTTTTTACTTCTTCGTCTATTCATCCACGCTCTCTAGAAGTCCGTCTATTTTATTACCATGCCAGCCTCAATTCATGAAATGCATTGAAGATGCTCTTACACAGTAATGTTGTTTTTGAATTTAAACTAATTGTGTTTTCAAGTTTTGTTTGTTTATATATAGCAGAAGACAGCTGATTCTACTGATTCTCATTCTGAAAACGAGAAACCAAAGGAAAACAAGACGGTAGATTCTAGTAGCTTGATTGATTTTGTTGACAACCCTGTGACTCCTACTAAATCAGAGCCACAGGTACAGCAAACGGCTTCATCCGCTCCATCATCCGCAGCCGAAAATGTGTCTAATGCTCCAAATATGAATTCATTGGAGTTCTTGTTATTTGAATTGTCAGCTCCTCCTGCATTGCCTTTAGACAGTGCACCTCAAATACCTACCAGTGGTGATGCTCTTTCCGGTGCACCCGTAGCTTTGCCTGACAGTTCTGAGGCTACGGATGCTGGGTCGACAACTAGCATCTCCAAAGTTTCCAATGTCGTTGCACCTCCTCCTCCTTCAACTATGGAGAAAGGCCAAGCATTACCCAAAAATATGACCAATTCTACGGGCCAAGTTACTGATGTACAAAAGTTGCCTAATGACCAGGAAAATCTTCCTTCTGCCTCTCCCAAGGATAGTCACTCTAATACGCTGCAAAGTACATCTGTTGAAACTTTGTATGATCAGGTAATTATATCGAACTGACAAAATCCACCCCCCCCCCTCCCCCCCCCCCAAAAACAAAAATAAAAGAAAAATAGAAAGAAAATCTGAAAATACCAAATGCTAATATCTGCTTATTGGGAGGGTGTGAACTTTCTATAATTTTGTGTGTGTGTGTGTGTGAGAGAGAGAGAGAGAGAGAGAGAGAGAGAGAGAGAGAGAGAGAGAGAGAGAGAGAGAGAGAGAGAATTTTAGAAGTTTGAAATTTGAATTTTGAGATATGCTTCTTGGGTATGTTTGGTATACAGTGATGAACAATAAAATAAACATGATTTTTTTTTTTTTTTGCTCTTTGATTTTGTCGAATACTGTCTAGTTCCCCTTAAACAAAGAAGTCAAGTTTTGGTCTTAGATAGAGTACATTATTCTCTTCGCTGTGCTTGAAGCAGGGTGATATAACATCTGCAACAAATAGTCGAGGACCGGTTCCAAATGCTCCGACTGTGGAAACATCTCAAGATTCCTCCCAACCAACACAGGGTACTGCGTTGGGAGACGCGTCAAAATCTATAGGACGAAAAGAACTTCCTGCGGTAATGATCAATAGAATGATACAATTTGAGAACTCTTTGAAACTTTCATCTGGGCTGGCAGTTTTCTGCCAAAAGCCTAGAAGTGAGAGGAAAAATTGAAAGTGGGTTATCAAACTCAGGCAACTTGTAATCTGTCTCTCATACTATGCAGGACCTTTTCACATTAAATCACATGGCACTGTCTTCAGCAGTTCCTAGTTGGAAAGTGCATGCTCCTCATGGAATGGGTTATGGCATGCAATTTTATCCAGCTGCAATGGTATGTCACATTCTACACGATAAACTGACTATCGAGTATTCTTAATTTTTTTTAGCTAAATACAACGTGAATCCGAAAATGGAACTTTTACAGTCCATGGATCCTTCCACGAATCCTGCAAAACCAAGAAACCCGTTTGATCTTGGTGATGAACCACCACAAATTCAAGCTACAATGGTACGCATTCTTCTGTTGCGCCGGATCTAATGATCTCACTCTAGTGTTCTATGGCATGTTTGGTATGCAGCTAAATAGAACAGAGAGAGTATTAGCTTTTTCTTATACTGTCTAAAATCGTGCAGTTCAATTACTGAAAAAGCCATTAATTTTACCGAAATATCAATCTACTAATAGAAATTCATGCACATTATTATAATTCCTTAATGTTGTGTGTTTACAGTTTGGAGAATTTATATTGAGAACCACCTAAACCAGCGAACTTTTAAGAGACTTGAAAACTTTAACCTAATAAAGTACCATTAGGAGTACAATTTAAAATGCTGTGGCTCCTTTGTTTGGTAATAAAATTTGTTTATAAATTTTGTTTATAAACTGTTACTAGCAGCATCTCATTGGACAATTTTTTTTAAAAGTCAACAATTTCGATTGGTCAAAAATTCTCGCTAACTATTTTTGACTTTTCAAAAAAAAAAAAAAAAAATACCAATGAAATATTGTTATGTCGCTATTTATAAATAACTGTTTATAAACAGTTTACCATGCACACAATTTAAGAATAACACCTCGTTTCTTTGGTTTAGTTTCCGTCCATGCAATCTTTGCACGGAGCTCTACCTAACATGCCACCTCTCGCTACACGGTTTTCCCCTTATGGGGTGAATATTCCTCCTGGTAAAATTGTTCTATTTCTCTCAATTTAATTTAAATATATCTACGTAAAAGTTGATCCCAACTTTATCAATATTCACGTGAAATTGTGAATTCTAAAATTCCAGGAGCATACACGGGGCAGCATTCACTCGATATGCAACTCACTAGGTATTTATGGATTTTCGGAAATTTATTTTCAAACATCTTGCATTTCTCAATGAACAAAATATTTCAATAGTACAAGTTCAAACTCCTTGATAGTAGAACTGTACTAAACTAGTGTGATTTGGACCTCTAGAAGAAGCAATAGTGAAATGAAATCATTGAAATGTCTAGAGTTAAATATGCTGGAGGGAACTAGACTTTAAACGGAAATTTCATGTTGGTCACAGAGCCTCATTTTGTTTTATTTTTGCAAATAAACATAAATTTTATTCCAATTTGGTGACTCTATCTATGTTCATTAGTTTGACTAACGGAAAAGGTGTCGCAACAATCTAATTATTTGCCAATTGGGCCGCTGCATCAAATGTATCGTTAGTCATTAATGGACATGGAATGACCAAATTGGTGGCTAACTTGAAATGTCTATAAATTTTGTTTAAAACGTCCACATGAAAACATCTTGTCGATCTATTTCTTTAAAAAGCAAACAATTTCAGCTGTTCAAATATACGCTATCACCATTTTTAACTTTCAAAAAAAAAAAAAAAAATCGAAATATTAACATGTCGCTATTTATAAACAGTAATTTATAAACGATTTACAAAACAGATCCTAACTTAAGAGACTAACCTAGAACAAAATGAAGTTTAGCGACCACCCATGTTCCAAGCCCTACACGTGTGTCTAGGGGCCACACAGGATGGGCTCGTATTAAGCCAACAGATGACATTAAAGTGAATCTAACCACCACCATGTCCGTCCTTTTTTCCCATAATGCTTTATTGCTTTGGTCTTCTACTAGGTGACATGACATGTATGCTAAATTTCATGCATTTTCATCAATTTTCTCATTTTTATTTCACATTTTGAAATCCTTTGATTTGTGTTAGTATGTTTTTCCTTCATAAATTATTTACAGTTTTAGTCAGTTATCGCAGACCACAAGAATTTAGTCCCAACTTTGTCAGTGGTGAAGATGCCTTTGCGTCCCTAAATCCCGTTCAGAAGTCCAACGGAAGAGTGTCGGCTCCCGATCCACCTTTTCCAACAGCTGGAGGAAATCCATTCGGATAGTTTCTCGAACATATATATGGGACATTTTTGTTTTCGATCACTTTACATGAGATGCTACGCCATGGTCGACTACGTGATTAGCAGCAACTTTGGAAGTTACTTTTAGAAAAAAAGTTACTTTTAAGTAATTTTTAAGCTTAGCCAAACATCCGGAGTTAACTTTGTACTATAAAACATAATAACTGGAGGACAGGACACTGTTTAGAGATAAAAGTGTATAAATAAATATATTTATAATGCACTTGTAGTAGCGTGAAAGCTCTTAAGAAAAATGATGTGTTTTTATCCTTGTTGGCATATTTATGAACGTCAAATTATATGCCACGCAAATTTGGAGACAGTCCATTATTAGGGAGTTCATGATTTAAAGTTAAGGATCCGATTGATTGCAGGCATGAAAAATGAGTGAAAAGAAAATAAATTTAAGGGAAATTATTTTCTATGGACAATAAACTGAATCTATGAATCTGGATGTGTTCAATTGAAAGTGAAATTAATAATTGAAAGTGTGATAAAAGTAGAAAATAAATTCTTAATTAAACTCAAAGAAAATATTTTTCTTGTTTTTAAGGAAAATCAATAACATCGAGACAAGATGAAAAATGAATTCTACCCAAAAAAAAAAAAGCAATCAATCGATCACTTTGATTTTTCATTTTCCATGAAAAATATTGCTTATCAAACGCAGCCAAAAAAACTATTGAAGTCCAATTTAAAGTTTGTGGATATTTTTCACACATGATTGTATAGTTTGGGGGCAGTCATGTTTTTGTACTTTACCATGTAATAATAACGTATAGAATGGCTAATATATCCCTCCACTCAAAGTAGATCTAAAAAATTCGCACGCGATATGATAAGTAGTAAGTACGACAAACCTAAACGAGGAAATGAAAGGCAAGATAAGTGAATGATTCATTATTTTGCCACCAAGAGAAAATGAGCCTGCATGTCTACACCAAGAACTATTTTCTCTAGGTGGAAATCTTTAATTCTCAAGACAAGACTACGTATGTGTTAGCTGAGAAATAAATATATTACCTTGCAGCTGGAGACTGTATCTACCCCCAATAAACTTCATGTACGGTACAACGTCGGCAGGGAATTAAAAAATAGTTCCTGTTTTGTCTATATGAACTGGCTATGATATGATTTTTTTCTCACAGTTAAGAAGTTCATGCAGTAAAGGAAATTTTAGGCAGGTTGTATTATAATTTGTTCAAAATATATAAATGAGAGCTGTATTGATCTAAATTAACATGAAAACAAGTGATATATAGGGTCCGGATCACCCATAATCAAAACGGGGTTACATAAAATGCAACCCCCAAGTCAGCCCAAGAATTAGCATGGGCGTCCCTCATCGCGGCTAGGGTATTTGGGAGTGCCTGCACAGCCGCGTAGGCAAAAAAATTTGACCGTCAATTTTGAAATTACAGGTGCCTTTTTGAATCGTGCGACACATTTTTAATTGGTTTTTTGCACTAATTCGTGCATTAGACTTGCAAATCTATAAATAGGGATTTTGTGGAAGAGAGTAATATTCATTAAATACTCGTTTTTTTTTTAACAATAAATCTTCATTTTACTTGTTCTATTGTTTTGTTCTTCATCTCCTTCCAAGTCCCAAAATTTCAACAACAGGTCGTGCCAGGGCCGGGCAGGGGTGTGATTGACTCTACTACACTACCTACCTCATAAATGCTTGGAGTAATGAATCACCAAAGTTGTTGGTCTATTGATCTATATACATAGAGCTCTCTCACACGAAACATTTCAAAATAGAACTAAATATATACTTGCACAATACGTAGAAGAGGAGTGTCTGGCTATGGATTGGAAAGGTGGCAGCGTGGTGGCGATTTTGGTGGCGATGATGGCGGCAAATTGTGTCTCCGGTCAGAGTATATATGCTTGCTGGGGAGGATGCTACAATCAGTGTTTTCTAAGCGGTGGTGGAGTTCAAGCAGAACGGTTTCCATGTTATTATCTGTGTTTGAATTCCTGTGTTCCTCATTCGGCTGCAGATTATCAGTACTATTGCCAGATTGGTTGTTCACTGCAACTCTGCATTCCTTCCAGTTATGGTACTAGTAAAACTTTCCTTTCTCTCTCGTCTCCATGTTAAACTACCTCGTCTAAACCTTAAGGCTTAAGTTGTTAAAAGATGGACAAATAATTATCCTTTTGGTACCAAAAATCACTTTTTAATCACACATATTTTCCAAAATCACTTTTTAACCATATGTTTTACCTCGAAAATATCACATTCTTTGTTTATAAATAAAAAACTTTTACCAAACAGAGAGATTATGCTTTTACAAGTCTCTTCACGTGTAGACCTAATGTGTGACTGATGTACAAGTTTCAAATCACCGTCTCCTTAGGCTGATCACTTTACCAATAGTGATACACCAGTCATTTTGGCATGCACAATTTTCATAAGTGACTGATAACGACTAGTACTGAGCTCAAGTTCATTGTCTTTATACTATGTTGAATCACATCATCTGAAATGTTTAAGCATATAAAAGAAGCAGGAATCTTATTTCATTCCCACAAGCAATTTAATTGGTTGGTGGGGTGAGTCCCACTGCCAACCCACCAATAGGGAGCTTGTGGGAATGAAATATGTTCTCCACTGTGGGGAACATATTATTTCCGAGAAAAGAAGACGTGTTTATTTCAGTTTTATCTTCAACAAAAGTGTTCAATGTGGTTGTTCTCCAGAAAAGTAGCCTAATTTGTTTCGCAATTTGACTGTAAATTTTCCTATTCTTAAAAGTCCATGATTACAAATTGAATATGCTGGTTTCCCTCTGATTTCTAATATGAACAGTAAGATACTGTTTTTTCCCCCCTTGGTAGATGGTGCAACTATGGATAGTTGCTATGGCAGGTGTTCAAACCTCTGCAATGTTTAGATTTTTCGAGCGACGAGGCACGAGATGTTCGACTAAAGACATTCTTATTATTGCTTTGACTTATATTCAAGTGGATCCAGCTCCACTATGTTTACTTTCACATCCTTTGTACAAATAAATGATTTATGCAGCAAGCAAATAAAATATTCCTATATTTTCTTCCAAATTTCAGGTGTTTATCTTATGTACCTTGTTTTGCTTTTAAAAGCAAAAGAAAATAATTGGACCACTTATTCTTCTGATAATGCATAAATAAAATGTGACATAACACCTAAGTTATGTACTGAAGAAAAGGAGATGAACAAAAGAGCAACAAAGCAAGGAAGAAAAGAAATGCCCAACTTACTTAAATACAAAGGAAATAATTCATCAACGGTATATTGTGAATATTATTGCAAGTGCAAAATATCGCAAACAAGTAGTAAAATGGACTCAAGAGTCCAAGCTGTCAATCAAACTAAGACTAATTTATCTAGCATTAGCTTTGATTAACCAAGATCTAATCTAAGAAAAACATAGAACTTTGTTGCTTAATCTACTAATTATAGAAGTCTAGGAAATATGCAAAAATTAAGTAGTGAGTTTTTGGTTTTGAAGTGAAGGTGTTGGGACTCACTATTGGAACATAGTTATCATATTCAGTTTCTCATCCAAGTTTTTTTTTAAAGGAACATTTTGATCAAATTCACAATTATATCTAATTTTCACTTCTCAAGTTTAAATTAGTTTTTCTAATTAGGTCAACCACATATCTCTATATTTGGTCAGAATATTCCTTTATTGTCTCCAAAATTTCAGGTGTTCTAACTTATTTATGTACCTTGCTTTGCTTTTAAAAGCAAAACAAAATAATTGGACCACTTAATTCTTCTAGTAATGCATAAATACAATGTGACATAACACCTAAGTTATGTACTAGAGAAAAAGAGAGAAACAAAAGAGCAACAAAGCAAGGAAGAAAAGAAGTGCCTAACTTACTTAAATACGAATGAAATGATTCATCAACGGCATCAAGGCAGAAAAAAGAAGCTAAAAATCTCATCTATTATACTGTTCACTACTATTCACAAGTGTCCTAAACATGCACTTAAGATTATGTTTGACCCATGCAGCTTGACTGAACAGTGTAGTCGACAAGATTTTAGTTTCCTTTTCTTTGTTAATTAATAATGTCGAGTACTGTCATATCCAACCTTAAGGGTTCATACCATAATATGGAACGAGACTGGCCATCATCCAATCTTCTTACCCTAAGAAGCAAATGCAGAACAATCCCACAAAGAGCCAACAGGTGAAACTTCTGTGCAAATAAGCATAACAAAGGATTTTACCATAGAAATTCATTGAACAGGTTGCTAACTCAATCCCAGCAAATTATCAATATCAACTGAAATATTGTGTAATAGATTCATTCACCAGAGTTCAAACTAACAAACAATAAATATAGAAATGTCAAATTTTATTCTCATATATGAAATATTATTCAATAACAACGATTCACTAATGTAGAAGAATGGGTTATCAGAAAAATTAATATCTCAAGTTCCATAATCATGCTCCGCCCGATCAATTCTTTTACGTGAAGATATCAAACCCATGCAAAATGGTTCTAGTTCTTGATTTTAGAACCAGAACCAAACCGGTACTAAATGACTCTCGATTCTAATAATCAAAACCATTAATTTTTTTTTCTGTAGAACCAAACCGAATCTCTCAGTTTGGTTCAATTCTGTTTGGTTTGGTCCAATTATTTTGTCCACCGCTAATGAAACCTAAATCTTACGCTAAATATTTAAATTACATGATGTCGAGTCAGCAAATCTCCTAAGATCCTTCACCTGTATACATGTGATTATTTATCTTGAACAAATTCTCAACATTATATGGATCGACCTGATTCTTATAAGCAGACATTGCAACACTAAAGAGGACACTTAGAAATCTTTATATATAAGCTCCTTAACTCCTTCCTCTCATTAGATAATACACTTTAAAAAAGGGTCTGAACTTGATATCACAAGGTACAATGCTCCAAAAGAGGCTACTCATTGGCGCCCATTACACAAATTTCTCTCGTTCAAGTTTATGATTTCTTTGTGATGTTCCAAGACTAAATTAATTTCATTATCCTATCTTCTTGATCACTGGAAATGCAGTTACAATGAAAGTTAAATTAACTACTCAATTGCAAGTAAAGAACATCGTAGGAGGAATTACTATCCTCTCCGTCATAGTATGCACATTTCAGCATACAAAGCCCATTTCCCATAAAAGAGGGCATTCAACTTGAATTTCTTAGCAACTCGTACTCCAATCAACAATTTATAACTATAATAACCAGATTAAAATTTATCAAAACCCCCATCTCTATACCAATTTTTTTTAGAAAAATGAAAATAAAAAATAAATGAAGAACAGAATCATTTACCACTGGTGAATGCACAAATTAAGCCCACTGCAAAAGCAAGAGAAACAGTGAACAATCCAATCAGTAAATAATTCACCGGATACTTCTTGTGGTAGTAATACTGATACAGGGGGCACAAAACTGCAATCACAAAAAAGAAAACAAAAAAAAAAAAAAAACAATTCAATCCATAAATCAAAAAAATATTGAAAAAATCAATTGCTAGAGAAGATAGTAATCATACCAATAAAAGGGGTAATGATAAGAACAGTATGCAGGGCCAAACTCGTCCCAGTTGTGACAAAGAAAAAACGGCACTGAACGAACAGAAACCACAACAGATGCAACAGCAGGGCTCTCTTTCGATCCTCCACAGAGCAAAAGAAGTGAGGGCTAAAGAAAAAAGATTATTTTTTTTGGGGGGAATAATACATTTCATTTTCCCTGTTCGTCAACTGTTATAAGGCTATCTCCAACCATAAACACCAATTTAATTTGATACACAATTTGCACCAAAATAGTGCAAAACTTACACCATTTCTAGAACCAATCTCCAACCATATGGATCAAATGTTACATCAAATCTAAAATTCATTATTTTATTATTTGTTTTCAATTAATTTAAATTATAATTCATTAAATGAAATCGCACACTTATACACTACATAATGCACATATTTAACATTTAAAAAGAGATCATACGTAGTGTCACATTTCATGCGTCGATTACACAAGATGGAAAAAAAGAAAAACGACACTGAAAACAAAATACGTCATCGAAAAATTTAAATCTAATTTTCGGAGTTGGTATATTCCTCCCACATATGTTCGATTAGCACTTCTCGAAGTGCGTAGTGAGCCTCTTTGTTCTTGATTTGACGGTGTCGCACCAGGAAAGCATCGAAACGAGTTTGCTCGTCAACCATCTCGACGTCAAGTCTTGGTGCCTCAACAAAATCTCTGATTGGCGCCTCGAGATCTCGTTCATCTTCGATAATCATGTTGTGCATGATGATACATGCACTCATTATGTCGTGCAAGACCCGTTTATTCCAAAACCTTACCGGCCCCGCCACAATTGCAAATCTGGATTGTAGAACTCCAAAGGCTTGTTCACATCTGCGTGGATGCCTTCTCAAAGTTGAGAAGCTGCACCTTAGTGGTGCATCAGAAAAAGACGTGGTAAGTGTTTTATTTTCAACCAAAAATATTCTTAGAATGTACTTAGAGTATTTGGCTAACCCACTCTTTTCTTTACTGTTACATATGGAAAAAGCCAAACAATTGTTCTCCCAAAAGGAGCAATACACTAAAGGATTCAAGTTCGACCATGTTTGGCCACTACTTAAGGACACTGAAAAGTTTGACATCGAAGTGACTGCTTCGCTGCCATGTTATGAAGAGTTGTTCGTTGGATTTGATACTCCTGAAACTCCCAACGTATCATCTCCTGGACTATCCTCATTTTCCCTAGACATCAATGAGGATAGTCCCACTGAGAGCCGAAGCAATAGACCGATGGGTATAAAAAAGGCAAAAGGAAAACGTAAGATTGAAGGATAATCCTCGAGGTTGATTAATGAGCTAGTGCAGGAGAACCGCAAGCTCGCCGAGGTTATAAAAAAGGACAGCGGGAATAGGGAGATGTTGTATGACTTGCTCAGACAACGAAACGATAACAACTTTAGAAATGCCATCGCGAATGAAGTTTATGCCGAGAATATGCTCATGATGCAGGATCCTAATTCAATCACTGACCCTGTGAGACGCGAGTTCTTTATTCATGAACAGAGGAAAATTATAAGGAAGAGAGAAGAAGTCCCAGAGCCAGAACCCGATCAACCAACCCCAAACTCATTTGATGAGTATATGCGTGGATTAGATGGGTCGTCACATGATCTTCCCGACTACTAGACCATGATGATGTTGCTAGGGAACGTCGTCTTTTCACGTAACTTCGTGTGTGAAGTAGTTGTGTTGCAATGAATAAGTGCACATGTCTTGTATTATCTTATTTGTCGTTAGTGTTCAGTAAGTGTAACGTTTGTTGTTAGGAAATTTATTACAGATAATAATTTATCTATAATCTGAATAATCATCATGTTGGAAATTAAATAACTGAAGCGGAAGCGTACCTTAATCAAACGTGATTCACGATAAACGATTCGGCGTTTGGATCTTCTAAATCGATACGTAGTCCTTATTTTCTCTCTGATGATGGGATGTCAGACAAGATGAACAGTACGTAGGATTCAGGGACCATAACCGACTTTATAAACTGAATTGCCAATTAACCTAATCCGGCCCATCATGAATTAGGTAATGACCTGGTATCTACACATAAAAGCCCATACATTTAATTAGATGCATTAAAGCCCGATATTTATTAAATCCTTATTAGATCACTTTAATTGGGCTTAACCAAATTGATAGCCTTTTATTGAATACACAATAATTCACATATAAGCCCACACGATTGATTAAAATCCTTACAATCTCCCACTTGGGCTATATGTGTAACCTTACAATTGTGTATCAATCATAACCTTATGAGTACTCAGAATTTTGCTATCATTACTGAATGCATCCCCAAACAATCCGGTCCATCAATTATATCAACATAGGATCAAAGCGGCTTTTGCTACATTAATCGTAACTAAACCTTCAATGGTCACGTATATCGACATAACTGAATGACATGGATCAAGTATGGATGTGTAGCATGGAAATTACATGTAATGTGATCTTCAACATGCCTATTTCCAACTGGTCCAAACTTTAGTGAGATCATCCTCAAACGAGTTCAGAGATAATAAACCTGAAACCTTACAGCTGTAAATAACTTTAACTTTAAACTGTATCCAAAAGGACAATAAATGTGTCTAATGCACCCAAAATACAAACTCCCACTGAAACCGAATATCCTTAAGAAATACAACACCCATATGAGTATTGTGCTCATGAAAGACCTTGTGTTGTAATACTTTAGTAAGCGGATCCGCAATCATGGAGTTTGTCCCAATGTGCTCTTATTGACACGTGTCCACTCTGAACTGTATCCTTCACAACAGGAACTTATGTCAATGAATTTTGACTTAGTTGAGTTCCTGTTGTTACTGGAATATAAATCTGCTGAGTTATTGTCACAATATAACTTTAGTGGTCTTTCTTTACCATACAGAATACGCAGCCCAGTGACAAAATTTCGCAGTTATATTCCATAATTAGATGCCCCCAAAATTGCTACAAACTGTGCTGCCAAGTGAAAGAAGTTAAAGTGTCTGTTAAGCACTCCATCCGGAAATAGCTCCTCCAACCAGCAGATAAATGTAGCCTTATGTGGATCTTTTACTTTCTTGGCATCTAGAAAAAATCGAAATCATAATACCATATGATCTCCAACTGATCCGATTTTCTGTATGTGAGCATGTAATCTTTTGTTCTCTTTAAATACTTTATAACCCATGTTTGGCTGCTTTCCAAATGATCCATCACAGGGTTACTTAAATATCTCCTTAGTATCCCAATAACGTATGCAATATACGAACGCATACAAATTTGAGCATACATCAGACTTTCTATAGCTTAACTATATAGGATCCTCTGCATTTCTTTAACTTCAAGATAACCTTTCGGGCATTAGTCGAGACTAAATTTGTCCCCCTTAGCGATAGGGCTGTCCCCTGATTTACTGTCTTGCATGCCAAACCTCTTAAGTACTTTATCAATATAGCCCTTTTGTGATAATCCAAGAATACCCCGAGAATAATCCCGGTGTATCTGAATTCCTAATACAAAAGAGACGTCACCAAGATTTTTAATCTCAAAATCCCTTGACAAAAAATCTCATAATTTTATGTGACATACCTATATCATTGGTGGCAAGCAATAATCAACATATAAAACCAGAAAAATATACTTACTCCCACTGAACTTGTAATACATACAATCATCAACAACATCAATCTCAAGACCAAATGAGATAATTGCTTGATGAAATTTGTATTACCCTTAACGGGAAGCTGGCTTGAGTACATAAATGGATTTCCTTAATTTGCAAACCATTTTCTTTGGGTCTACTGACACAAAGTTTACTGATTGCACCAAATAGATCGTCCCATCAATGTCGCCATTGAGAAACGCCACCTTAGTATCCATTTGATGTAACTCGAGGTCAAAATGTGCAACAACCTAACTTTTCTGAAAGAGTCTTTCATTGAAACCGAAGAGAAAGTCTCTTTATAATTAATGCCATCATTCTGTGTAAAGCCCTTAGATACAAGACGAACCTTATATCTTTCCACATTACCTTTAAAATCCCCCTTGGTTTAAAAATCCATTTAAGACCAATGAGCTTCGTACCTTCCGGTAATAGGAAAAGATCCAAAACGTTATTGTCTTGCATATGCTTATACTCCTTATTTATGACATCAATCCACTTTTGAGAGTTAGAACCCTGCATGGCCTGATGGAATTGATTAGACCATCTTCCACCATTCCATCATTTCCTTATGTTCTTGGAAAAATACTATTTAATTATCCGGAATAGCATTTTTCCTTTCTCTCGTGGATCTCCTTACTGGCTTTAGTTATTGAGGTTGTTGAGTTTGTACTTTTGAAATTTACCTTATTTTGGATGGGAGGTTCTTCAACATTGTCTAGTTGAGGTTCCGGATATGCTTCTTGATCAATGACATGCATAAAAACTTGCACGTTGTCAAAAGCAATAGTAGGAATCGAAACCGATCATTCCTCAACTTATTCCTTAAAGACAATTTCTCTAACCTTATTTCTCCCCCCAAACTCAACTTCCTCAAAAATGTTGCAGTTCCCGTTTCAAAAATTGACTTAAGTGTGGGATTATAAAGTTTAATAGCCCATCGATCGCTCAGAATAACCAATAAAGTAGCTGCTGACTGTTTTGGAGTCCAATTTCTTTATGTGGCCTATAAAGCTAGCCTTAGCTGGACATCCCCAAATGTAGAAATGCTTTAGACTAGGTTTTCTTCCTGTCAAAAGCTCTTAAGGTACTTTAGCAGCAACTTTAGTTGGTAATATATACGATCTTTTCTTTAAATGTCCAGAGTTATGGCAAAAGAAACAATCCTTAATGTCTTTGTGTGGTTTCTTTTGTTCTGAACCCTTAACAACTTTATTTTCTTTATTTGTTTACTTGCCCTTATCTTTAGAGGTGTTTGCCAAGTGATTTCAGTTCTGTCCTGCTTCAACTTTTCTTCCTCTTGCACACAAAATAGAATGAGCTCATTTAGAGTTCATTTCTCCCTTTGATAGTTACAACTGTCCTTAAATTGACTGAATTGTGCAAGAAGCTTGCACACTATGAAATGATCTCATTGAGAGTCTATTTCTACTTTGACAGTTATAACTAACCTTAAATTAACTATATTGCGCAGGAAGCGATATCAATACCAAATGCACGAGCAAGTCATTAGACAAGTCGAGTTTTATTTCCTTAAGTTTTGAAGCAGTATGAGACATCTACATGATGTACTCCCTTATTTTCCCATTGCCTTTATACTTTATTGAAATCAAACTTTGCATAAGCGTGCTTGTTTCAGCCTTATCGTTTTTCGCAAAACGTTTCTTAATTTCGGCAAGGAATTCATTAGCATCATTTACCTCCTCAGATACTATGCCACTAAAGGCTTCCGGAATGCCGCACTTAAATGATCATGAGACTCACGTAATTTAAGCAATCCCACTTCTCAAAGTTCCCCATTTGATTAGATGAACTTTCATCCGTAAGAGGAGCAGGTTGCTCAATCCTTAGTACACGGTCTAGATTCATGCAGCCAACGAAAAGTTAATGTTGTTGTTTTGATCCTTGAAGTTTATTCCATAAATACATGGATTAAATTTGAGCTTGTAGATATACTACTAGCAGAATTTGAAACTGAATAGAGAACACTTAAACAAAATAGCTCACATAAATACCTTATTATGCAAATCATACTTTCAAATAATGGTAGGGCCCATCACAAGATACCTAGCACAACATCAATATTTAGTCTTTGGACAGAAATATTGACTTGTAAGTGGTACTCTTGGTGTAGTGATCAAACACTGACAGTAAGACATGTCAACCAACAAACCTTTCTTTGGACCGATTTATTGATCACACGTAAAACCAAATAACCGTCACGTATTTATCACCACAAGTTCATGTGAAATTGGGGCCAAATATTGACCTTCCTTTGGGCCAATCAATATCCGCATGAGATAACACACAAACACCTAATTTTCCCTTAGTGTAGTGATCAAACACTGGCAATAAGACATGTTAACCAATAAACCTTTCTTTGGACCGATTTATTGGTCACACGTTAAACCAAATAATTGCCACGTGTTTATCACAACAGGTGCATGTGAAATTCGAGCCAAATATTGACCTTCCTCTGGGCCGATCAATATCCGCAATGAATAACACACACACAAGTACTTTCTAATATTCAAAGTTAATTAATATCCACAAGAGAGGTTGCTTCAACTAACTTACTTTCGAATATTATATTTCTCAAAAGATTCCGATGTACCAAGATTTGAAACTGAAATTCATTGATTTGCATCTATATTTGACTTTAGGATTTGAATTGTAGAATTCAAAACTTTAGAATAAAGCAATCCTTAAGTTAGGAGAGTCTAATTGCAATATTCTTAAACTTTTGGTAGCCAATTCTGTAAAATTTTAAGCTTGAAGGACTTAAATTATAATTTTCCCAAAACTTTATTGGCCAATTTTGAGAAATTCCAAACTTTAGGTCCCAATTTGAAACAAAACCAAACTTTAGAGGTCCAAAATATGAAAATTTCAATCTTTAAAAGTTGATTTTGAAAATTTTCAAACTTTAGGAGCCAATTTAGCAAATTCCCAAACTTTAGGGACTTAATTTAAAAAAAAAATTAAACTTGTAAGGACCAATTTTGAAAATTTCCAAACTTTAGTGACTGAATTATAAAATTTTCAAACTTTAGGGACCAAATTAAAGAATTTCAGAACTTTAGGTGCTGTATTAGAATATTTTCAAACTTCAGGGACTGAAAATGAAAATTTTCAAACTTTAAGGGACCAAATTAGAGAATTTTCAAGCTTTAGGGACCAATTTTGAAAATTCTCAAACTTTAGTGGCTGAATTATAAAATTTTAAAACTTAAGGACTGAATTACATAATTCAGAACTTTAAAAGGCCCAACTTAAATAATTTTATAAATTTGGGGGCTGATTTTATAAAATTCCATAACTTTAAGGGCCAACTCAAGAGATTTTATAACTTTAGGGATTAAGCTTTATTTCAAAACAAACAGGGAGGACTTGAGCTGCAATTAACCATAATTTACAGAAATTGCAGAGGAGTGCTCGTAATCTTCAAATTTCCAACACAAGTCCTTGCTTCAAAATCGCACAGCTAGGGTTTATAACCCTAGCTTCTACCGCCGCAACCCACACCTGGAGAAAGTGACCGCCTGCAGCGCCGGTTATGGCGCTGCACTCCAAAGGTCCAGCGGCGTCGCGCGCGACGCTGCAACCCACCGCGCAGCCAAGTCCCGGCTTTGCGCAACCAGCCCGACGACGGCTCCTCCAGGCCACCATTGCCTACAGCGCTGCTAAATCCGCCAAACTCCAACAACCAGATTCAACCATACACAACACGATTTCGACCAACACCAAAAAATCAGATTCCATAAAAAATCCATAACTTGATTCAATATTTCAGCAATATACACATAGGAATCCGATTTCAACCGACCAAAATCGAACCCTCACAGATTTCATCAAAAAATTCAACACCAAAACAGAGACCCAATATTCAGTGAATCCAATGTTTCAACACCGAATCTGAATTCTTAAACTCATATAATATACCCAACTTAGCACAAATCCACAGATTTCTTAATGTTCAAAACCAGATGCAAATTCCCAGATTTTTAAATCGATGATATATACACATACAGACATTTACAGACAGAGAAAATGAATCAAGAAGTTTATTGTACATATTCAATTTCTCAACAATATGCAAACCGAATCTCAACAGATTTTATATATACGCGTTCAAAATTGATCTGATAATTCAACACGATGTTGGCTCTGATACCACTTGTTAGGAAATTTATTACATATAATAATTTATCTATAATCTGAATAATCATCATATTGGAATTATCAAGAATTAAATAACTGAAGCGGAAGCGTACCTTAATCAAACGTGATTCACGATAAACGATTCGGCGTTTGGATCTTCTAAATCGATACGTAGTCCTTATTTTCTCTCTGATGATGGGATGTCAGACAAGATGAACAGTACGTAGGATTCAGGGACCATAACCGACTTTATAAACTGAATTGCCAATTAACCTAATCCGGCCCATCATGAATTAGGTAATGGCCTGGTATCTACACATAAAAGCCCATACATTTAATTAGATGCATTAAAGCCCGATATTTATTAAATCCTTATTAGATCACTTTAATTGGGCTTAACCAAATTGATAGCCTTTTATTGAATACACAATAATTCACATATAAGCCCACACGATTGATTAAAATCCTTACATTTGTGTCATGCACTTTTATTCTACTTGTTCAAGTTTGAATTAGTATGTTATCTACTTTTATTTCTTTTGTTCGATTCTTCATTTTTACCAATTTCATTATTTTTCTATGTATAATTAACTTACAATATAAGATATGTCAAAGTGAGAGACACAAATTTATAGACCAAAAAATAGTTTCAGTCACTTCACTTATCTTTTGGCATAAAATAAAATAAAATAAAATTAATTAAACTGCTAATAAACAAAAAGAAAAAAATAATTAAAAACATAATTATTTTGTTCAATGGCAATCTTGTAAATAATGAAATGGCAATTTTGTAATATATGGGATGACATTTTTGTAATAAATGGTGGCACGCCATTTGCACAGTAACACGCCAAATTTGGTGTGTTACTGTGCAGAACGCCATTTTAGTCCAAGAAAATTGGTCTGCATTGGAGATGATTTTTGGATCAAAATGGTATTTATGGTGTTTTTGGTACACGGTTGGAGAAGGCTTAAATAATAATGATGGGTGATATTTGTGTCTTTTAGGTAAGATGTGTGGTTAAAAATTGAAGAGAGAAAAATGTGTGATTAAAAATTGATATTAAAAATTGTGTTTATGATAAACAAATGTTCTCGAACACGTTGTAAGTCACTTCTTATACATGAAGGGATTAAAAGAGGCATACAATCGATCCAATCAGAAGCATTGACAATGGTCAAATCATGAGAAGCAAGAAGATAAGCCACCATATTTCAAGTACGAGGAATATGGTAATATGAACCACATCTTGTTTCACATAATAGATTTAATATGTCCTTGACAACATTTGAAAAGACCCGACAGTACAATTCTTGACTAGGCTTTAAATAACTGAAAGAGCATCACTCGCAACATGGAAGAGAGGGAATCCATTGTCTCAGGCAAAAAGAAGGCAATTGTGGGAGTGCGTCAAATTCAGCTCCTTCAATAGGGAAGGATCCATAAGCATGTGAAGAAAAAGCAGCAAACACAACTCCGTTATTATCACGAATAACCCCACCAATTCCAATATATGTGGCTAAGGAGTGGATTACAGCATTTGTGTTAAGCCGAAAGCCTTGTTGGTTTGAGGTGACAGCTTTCCAAACCGCAAGAGACTCACCTAGCACTTTACGGATTGTTTGGTGGCAGGTAAGTCAATTTTTTTTTTCTATGTAAAATATGTGGTTAAAAATTAGAGAGAGAGAAAATGTGTGTGGTTAAAAAGTTGTTTGAAAATTGTGTTGTTTATGAATTTGTTTATAAATTGTAATCATTGCGTAAAAGAACGGTGTATTAGTATGGATAGTTGTCCCTGCATCACTTTTTGATTCAAAAATCTATTGGTACGAATTTTGAAGGGTCATTGAAAAAACATCTTCGCTTTAATGAGTTAGCGTGCATCAAATGAACATCGCACATAATTAGACCCATTAATATCTTTAATTAGTTAATTCTTAAACTATGTAAATCTAAACTATTTTATAAAATCAGGTATATTTATAAAGCAAATCCTAACCAATCTCTTTCTTTCTTTTTTTTTTTTTGGTATTTTGTCTCTTTACTTGGAAGCTTTCAAGCCTCTTATGAAAAGTTATCTAACCATGACTTTCTTGGTGTGGTTATGGCTTCATGAAGACAAATGATTTTTGTGCAATTCCTCAGCAACTTAAAGACCAAATGATTGAAAGGTGCCCTCATCCTAGACAAGCGTCTCTCAAGACCTGCGATGATTTTCCTTTTCATTCACGACCAGATGAAGTAAATCTTTCCCTTTAGGTATTTGTGAAGAAGTTTATTTTTATTTGCAATTCGTGCTTGAGCAAGTAGACTACCAATAATTACTTAATTAATATCTTCAAAACAATCGTTACAACTGTATCTGAATTGGTGCAGATGTTTATATTCATGTATGTGGGAGGAAACAACACAACGTGGATGAATGCAGCAATTCTGGTCACATGTATTAAGAAGCGAGTGCCAAATAAATAAGACAAAAAAAGGAGAGCTATGTTTGGTTTTTTTCTTCCTTTGAGGTAGTTGCGGTGAAACTGAAAGTGTTGAGACGATGGTGATGCTGTTAGGAGGGCGGCGGCGGCAACGACGGTGGTAGTGAAAAAATAATTAATTACTAATTACATTAATATTTTACAAATTCATTAGTTACAATTGTAATTAATTACAAAATTGAATAAAGTTATAATTGTAATTAATTGTAAACTATAATTGATTACAAAATGTAATTAAGTTACAATTACAATTATAATTAAGATAAATGTTATCAATTCAATTAATTTTTGAAAAAAACTGTTATGTTTGGCAAATTTGTGAGTTATAATTGTAATTAATTGCAAAATTGAAATAAAGTTACAATTGCAATTAATTTTAAATTGTAATTTATTACATAATGTAATTAAGTTGCAATTGTAATTGTAATTATGGTGAATGTAACTAATTCAATTAATTTTAGCAACAACAAAAAAAAATTGTCATGTTTTACAAATTCATTAGTTATAATTGTAATTAATTGTAAATTTGAAATAAAGTTACAATTGCAATTAATTGTAAATTGTAATTGAATACAAAATGTAATAAAATTGCCATTACAGTTACAGTTAAGGTGAATGTAAATAATTCAATAAAAATGTCATTTTTACAAATTCGTTAGTTACAATTATAATTAATTGCAAAATTGAAATAAAATTACAATTGTAATTAATTAAAAAACCTGATTTTGATAATTATTTGTACAATTTTATAATAAATTACAATTCACAGATTATAAATATTTCAAATCTTAATGTTTGTTATCATAAATTTAACCATTTATTAGCATCTCTAATAGACTCTTTATATTTAAAGAACATATTCTACGTAATAAAGATTATATTTAATTTTAAAGAGCAAAATTTGTTACAAGCTTCAACAAACTCTTTATATTACTTTTTCATAAAAATATTTATTGTTTTTCTTTATTTTTTGTTAATATTTATTTTTTTTAAAAAAATAAATGACCAATGATATCAAATATATAATATAACACTGATGTAGGAATGTTGAAAATTGAAAATTTTTTAAAGCATTCAATAATAGAGAGTAAATTTGACTCTGGAGAGCCAAACTCACTCTTTAAATTAAAATGTTAAAGTAAAGATCTATCGGACTTAATATTTAGGCTCAGTTCGACAGTCATTTCAAGGGAATTGAAATTATAATTTTGTATTATTTGTGTTTTCAAAATAAGATATGATTAAAAAATTGAAGAAATAAAATATATAATTAAAAAGTGATACAAAAAATTGTGTAAATTAATTTGGACAAACCATATTATCAATATAGAAAACGAACGGACCCTAGAAAATATTGTTGTCATAAAGATTTATCGAACCCTATCAAATTGAGGCCACGTCAGCAATATCCAATGTCTGATTTTTGTTTGCTCATCTTCAATCTCAAAGAGGATCCCCTTCTCTCTAGAAGCTACACATAATTCTTCGCTATTTCCATTTCAATTTTCCATTATACGTGTATCTATACTTAATTCAAGTGCATACGTAGTGAAAATTAATTTTACTTATACTTGCGATCAGCGATTTTGATATATCGGTGAGCGATTCTCGGTAAGTCAATCCTTGCTCCTTTTTTCAATTTTTTGAAATTTTATGCAGTTGATTTGTTATTTCCTGAATTTGTTTTTATGACATTTCATGTTCTCTTGTGCAGTTTTCATGGGGATCAACCTGTGAAATTCCATTTCAAGTATACACCCAGATCGGTTAAGCACCTTTCTTATCGGTTAGTGCGAGCGTGCGTGTTTTATTTCTATTATGCAATTTATGCGCGCCCGTAATTTTTTTTTTTTTCCTTCGAAATTGTTAATGGCTTATTGGTTGTCAGTACTTGGAAATCCTTATATGAAGTTGGTTGATTCTTGGAATTTTGTTTCTTCAATTGGGTTCAGGATTAATGGTGTTTAATTCACAGATATTGGGTTAATGACTCGATTCTTGTTAATTCGTGGAATTAATTATGTAACCTGTGTAATGTTTGTACTTTAATTATATTTCCAGCAAGAAAAACAGATTTTTGCCTCTCCCAAAAGGGACGAATAATATTGCACATTGTTATTTCCTTGTCTGAATTCCATTTCGAAGCATTAACTTTGCCCCGTTGAATTCAAGAACTGGTTTTGCCACTCTCTCATGTGTGTGTTATATGTTTCTTTTCTTCTTGAGCTCGAGCTTGATCGCATTTATTAATGCTTGCGTCTGCTATATAAATGCCCGAATATGCGTCATTTTATTTGCAAGCTTTCATTTGACCCTCTGGCACAATCAAAGAGGAATTTTTTTCAATTTTGATATTTTTCTTTAGTATCGGCTTGATGGAATATGATTACAGATAACGGTGTCATGTCGAACAGCGGATTATCCTGTGATAACCGTAATGACCTGTTAATGGGAATTGGTTCTGTGCCTAAGTTCAAGCCCAGGAAAGTATCTGCAGTTCGGGATTTCCCACCTGGGTGTGGCCCCAATGCTAAGCCAATGGATGTGAAGTTCAACAGTGTTAAGATGGGAACATCCTCTGGGCATAAGGATAAATTCCTTTGTAGAAGAGTATCTGCTGCTTGTGATTTTCCTCCATTATGCTGTCGGAATGCTCCTCAACCCACCCAAGAAGAACAACAGATGATTAGTCATGGAAAAGATTGTGCGGATGATAGTAAAAAAATTGAAGTGGAAACAGATATGACTCAGATACTAAGGATGGAAAGAGGGGCATTGATGGAGACGCCGATAATATCTCAAATCGAATCTGTGGATGGAGTTGAAAATGTTGAAGTCAGAACAGGAGCAGTCAAAACAAGTAGAGGAACAGTTGAAGAAGATGTGAGGAAGCTGCCTTTATCGCGGAGACACAAAGCTGTTGCCAAAAGAAGTAGAAATGATAGAGATATTTCAGGGGGGGCATCCATGAAGAAGAAAGCAATTCCTGTTCCTAGTGGAAATCCTGGTGCATTGATCCTCAGGGATCAAACAAGTTCTGGTGCCCATGATGAAAATCCACCCTCAAATTCTCGTTCCAACTATGCACCACATGAATTTGACGTTAGCATCCCTCCCAAACATTCGAGTCATGGTGATGCCCGTAATAGAGTGTTAGAGACTCTTCGATTATTTCGTTCTATTTGCAGACAGCACTCACAAGATGAATCAAAATCCGAAAATCAAATCAAGAGGATTGATCTTCATGCAGCAAAGATTATCAAAGAAGCAAACAAGGAAGTTAACACAGGCAAGCAAATTTTGGGCGAAGTGCCTGGAATTGAAGTGGGGGACGAGTTTCAATACAGAGTTGAGCTTGCTATTGTTGGCATTCACCGCCTATACCAGACAGGTATAGATTCAATGAAGCACAATGGAATTTTAGTTGCAAATAGTATTGTTGATGCTGGTGTTTATGCTGGTGATAAGCATAACTCTGACACCTTATTATACTCTGGACATGGTGGAAACATCGTTGGGAAGAATAAGCAACCCGAAGATCAGAAGCTCGAGAGAGGAAATTTAGCTTTAAAGAATAGTATATCAACAAAAACTCCTGTTCGAGTTGTCCGAGGATTGAAAGAAACAAACCCTTCAGGTAAGCTAGTCACAACCTATGTTTATGATGGCTTATACACTGTGGACAAGTATTGGCAAGAAACGGGACCTCATGGGAAGCTGGTTTTCATGTTTGAGTTGAGTCGAATTCCCGGTCAACCTAAGCTTAGAAAGAAATCAAAGATATAAGAATGTGTATGTATAAACTCTTAGGAATATCTCTCTACTTTTAAAACAGTAGAACTTACTATGAAAGAGATTGAGAAACATAGAAATATAATTGGTGATTGCTAAATTTTGATTTATTTCACTTGGTGAATGTGAAGCATACAAGTCCTTTCAATGCCAATTGGTTTTGCTGTGTTTGGTGTTTCAGGTTAATATTGATGTACTAAACATCTTATGTGCGGACATGACTCATTTTCTGGTTGTATCAGGCCAATCCCATATCAGCATGTCGGGTAGGTGTGATGTGTCAACGACTTCTTTCGTGGGGTCCACGCAAATATAATTTTATCTAACAAAACTTTAAGAGCAAATTAGGCGAAAATCAAATGACGTTCAACCTCAATCAAACTTGGACTTTGCTAGGTGTACATCTTGACTTACACACAAGACGCATGAGATGATGACAAAACAATAATTGCACATATCCTAATGTCACGTGTCTAAGATAGTGTTTATACCTAGCATTTTTCATCAAACTTTAACTTACTCGTTACCAAATTTAACATCGTCTTCTATACAATGGATGCTGTCAGGATTTTGTAATTGACAATTTTGTGAACAACGAACTAAATTGAACATTTGTAAAAGTCAAGGACTAAGGTGCAATTTTGTATAGTTGATAAGGTAGGTTAGGGTTAGGTTGGAAAGTGAAGGCTAAAATTCGGAAGCTACAGGTCACGCTCGACGTGCGATCTCCAGTAGCTTGTAGCTCGAGTCATGCTCGAATTTTGCTCGAGCGGCCCCTGCCTAAATTCAGAGCACTTGAGGAACTCTCAAATAGCGCTCAAGCGGTTCTTAAGAAAAAAGAGATCACTCGAATCCCGCTCAAATTACGCTCGAGCAGTCGACGGCCAAAACGTGCTTTAATTCAGTTTTAAACCTATTTTTTCGTGGCACAATTCATTCTTCTATAAATACCAAGCCTATGCACGAAATTCAAAGAGGTTGTTGTCATTATTTCAGAGCCATAACATCTTTCTATACATCCTATGATTCATTGATCCAAAAACCAAATTCATCTTAGATTGAATTCATTCTCTTCTTGTGATCCGAAAACCCATATTAGGATAACATCAATAGTTCCTAATCAAGCACTTGGCATCCTTTGACATAAGGATTACTTCTTCGATTGTGAAACTTCGGAGTTGTTGGAGGTTGAAGACGGTTAGACTACAAGCACATGGAGTTAACAAGAATGGGGAGTTTTTGGGTTATTCATTTGGAAGAAGTATCAAGATCTGGAAGCTGCTGGAGCAAGCTGTATCTTGGGTTAGCAAGGGTAGATTTGCGTTGTCTAGCAGGGGAAGCTGGATAAATTTAACTGTAACCGGAATTGTTTATAATGGAGGTACTGGCTTGGTCTCGGAGTTTTTCCCACGTTGGGTTTCTCCGTCATCATATATTGTATTGATTGTTTATTGTTTTCATTATTGCAATTGTGGTATTTCAATATAAGATAATTGGACTTTTATGAATCACCATCTAGAAACTATTAAAATTGACGTGTTCGTTTTAATGGTGTTATTTTCGCACTAAGATCGAACTATTTGGGTGTCCCAGAACTTTCAGATACCATTAGATTCCACCTCAGGTTTGTGAGCTATTCTGCTATATGATTTTTGGAATTTCTCTCTTTTTGGGAAAAATTATGAACAGTAATCAAAATTCAACTTATAGTGTTTTATTAAACAAGGCAAAAAAAAGATGAGGACAAGGATATCAATTTAATTAGGTATATTGCCTTTTGTTCTTCATTGGAAATTTTCCTTTTTAGCATGGATGATTCTATTTGAGTTCTTCTCTTTCTTTAATTAACTAGTTTCACATCCGTGCAATGCACGGACATATTTCAACGACAAAAATTATTAAATTAAAAAAAAAAAAATTGTTAAAAAAAACATCAAAACTTGCGAAAATTTAGTGTCAGTTTAAAAAATAATAAATATTCGATTATCAGAAGTATTTAAAAATTTGGAAAATCTCATTATGCACAACTCACCTAATAGAAAAATAACTCTCTTAGGAAGCCAAGGGTTGGCCTAGTGGAAAAGGCACAACCCTTACCAGGTTTACACCTTGGTTTGAGCTTCAATTGGGAGATTTTTGGGAGGGTTCTTGGAATCTTGGGTGTGGGGGTTCATTTGTATCAAAAAAAAAAAAAATCAAAATAACTTTTTTAAAACTTAAAATTGACAAAAAAAAAGACATTAATTGCATTTTTCTATCATCTGATAAGTGCATTTTATACACTTATTATATAACTAAATTAGAATAAATTATTGTCATTCTTGAATAATTACTACATAATTGCTTTAAATTTGTTTACATTTTAGGAATTTTCCCAAATATGGAAGAATGAAGCAATAAAGTGGTATAATGCACATTTGGAAGCAAATTGGAACTAAAAAGAGGAAATTGAATGTTGACATCGTCAATTGGGATTTTCAAGGAGAGCCAAGTAGAAGAAATCAGAGTTCGATGGCTTAATTGAAGATGGATTGAAGTTTGAAAGAAGAATTGAAGTGTTTGGAAAGTTCAGGGGTTTAATTGTTGCAATCAAAAGATGAAGGCCTCAAGTGCAAATAAAGTTCATGGACCTACTTAAACGCGCTGGAAGAATTGCACTACGCGGCCACACCGAACCCACCAAGTGGCTGCGCGAGAAATGCAAAATTAACAGAACCACTTTTGGTTGAACTGCGCGACCACCACACTTTACCCTGTGCAGCCGTGCAGTTGTCCAACCCAGGCCCGTGCGTGATGATTTTAACCTGATTTGTTTCCTTGTTCAACTAGGTTTTCCTCTCTTCTATATACACAACTTCTCATGCACGAATTAGAGGACCTTTGCACAGCTTCTAAATATCATAATTCCACGTTCTTAAAATCAAATTCTTGGGAGGAAATTGAAGGCAAAGACTTGGGAATTGAAGAATATCAACGGGAGCGAAATACTTGGTGCAAGATTTACTTTTCTTTGTTAATTTGATAAATTCAACATGCGTAGTATAGATTTTTACTGCGTTTTTATCTCTTAATTGATGAACGATTAATTTGTTAGTTGGGATATTCGATGTATCTAGTTTTACGCTTTTAATTCTAATTTTTGCGCTATTGATTGCATGTGTTGATTTTATTCTGTGTTTAATGCATGAATTAATTCACGACTAATTCATGATTTAATAAGTGTTTTCATAGTTCGATAAGTGAGCTAACACTTAGATCTAGTATAGGAATAAAATTCGGTAATTAGACGAATGATAGAGATATGAGTTTGTTATTATTATAATCGCTACATAAATTCTTATATTCTATGCACCTAGTCATTACAACCTGCTGTTCGTTAAAACGGTTGACTAATTAGGTATAGTTGATTTAAACCCGAGAGGAAAATTTCATATGTATAAGTGAATTCGATCGAGCACTGTAATAAGAATAAAACTAGATAATTGAAACTAAAAGTATTGACTATGTGAAATCGGATGTCCCAAAATTCACAAACATCAATTTAGAATATTTTAATGTCATTTATTTTCTTTTGTTCTTTTTAGTTTAGTTCTATTCAAAATCCAAATTCTACCGTTCAAATAAGGTGAGAACTAACAATTTCGGTACTTAATTACAATCTTTGTGGGAACGATATTTGGACTCTAAAAGTCCACTTTATTACTTGGATGCGACATCGTACACTTGTGATTTGCACACATCAAGTTTTTAGCGCCGTTTCCGGGGATTGTTAACTGGTATCGGTACAATTAGTTATTACTTTAGTTTGAGCTTTTTCTTTTTCTTTATTTTTATTTTTTATTTTTTCTTTCTTAATTTTTCTTTTGGAGAATTTTTAAAAGCTGTGAATTGTCTCATTTTCAGGTATTGAACTGACTTGCAGACAATTGGAGGCATCACTGCAAAATGGCAGCGAACAGTATCATTGGAATTCTAGTTGAACAACACTTGAGATGGAAGAGGTCACAACATTGTATGCCAAACTTGATGCATATTTAGATGCTATTACAGAAAAAGTGGAAAATTTGGGTCAACAACCAGTGCATGCAGTGCAAACCTATCTGATTTGTGACTTCTGTTTTGAAAATCACGCCATACAACATTGTCCTTTTGTACATCAGCTCAACCAGATATGGATCATTTAATTATTTGGAAGATATCCACTAGAAACAGGCACAAAGTGATCGCACCAGTGAATTACTACTACAGTTGCTAAAAAATGAAAAAGAAATGTTACAAAATCAGCAGGTAGACATTAGCGCATCGGAGACGCCTTTAGAGCATTTGTCAGAAATACAAGTGAAAAGATCAGTTGAACCAGAAAAATTGGTTGAAACCACTGAAGAAGAAGACATCAAGCTCGAGGAGACTTCAATTAAAAAGGAAGATCAATTGGAGAACGAGGAGCTGATCACAAAAAAACAGACACTTAAGGGTGCCGACGTTACAACACAATCCTCTAACTTCAATAAATGGGCAAAAATTGATTTCATCATTGGCAATGATGAAATAATTTAAATCTACATATTGAAGTTTGAATCAAGTAGAGATGTCAATATACATGACATGGGCAAGGAAAAATTTTGGAGCTTAAATACACATTGGAGCAAATTCGACCGTCACAAACAAAGAATGTCGTCAAAAACTCTATTTAGAAATCCTTGAACAATACAGGTAAAAGTAGGGTTTTAAACTATAAACTGAGCGCTTGTTGGGAGGCAACCCAAATTTTTATCTCTTTTAATTATGTTGCTTTATTTATTATTTTATTAGTAGCTTTAGGATTTATTTGCTTTGTTATTTCTTGTTATTTGCAAGATGGAGTTACCAACTTAGCATGATATTTATTGCACCACATTTGATAGTTGATAAGTGCTTCATTCCTTGATAGAGTTTTTAGCATCATAATCATCATTGAAGTCTGGCCTAAAACATAAAGGCAATAGTTTGTGCATATTGAGCATTCATTGCATGTTCATTCCATTGAAAATTTTGATCTTTGTTGCATGCTTAAATTGTAAATGTTAAACCATGAACACAAGCATAGCCTGTTAGTTAAGACATGAACAATAATTAGGTAGTTGAGTGCATGCATAACAAGGTGTTTTGGAGTCAAAATTTGAGTTTGAAATTCAAAATTGCATAAAAATTAGGTTTCAGTCGTTGAACCATGCGGGCACGTCCATACCATGCGGTGGCCACGCGTTGCAAGAAAAACCAACAGTACCTACAGCGTTTAACCACTCGGCCACCAGAGGTCCTTCTGCTTGGCCGTGCAGTTACCTGTAGGTCGATTTCGACAGATTTTTATATGGTTTGGTAATTCATTCAAATTCATAAATTTCAACCTCGTTTTCTCTCCCCAAATGCACCCCAACGTAACATACCACCTAATCTTCAGTCATTCACCTGGAATTGAGCATCATACTAGCTTGGCATCACATTCCAATCTTCCAAAAGGTAAGAATTTCTTATTCACTTTGCAATTTTGAATAATGTTAGGATTTTCTTACTTTTCTTACGGGAATTTTGGTTGGGTAAATGATTGAGTTGTTGATTGTGCTAGAATTTTGGGATGAATTGATTGTCAAACTTAGGTTAAATTTTTGGATGACTTCAAGATTCAAACTCCATGATTTCTACTTGTTTTGTTTTTGTGCACACTAGGTGTTTGCTAAAATGTTTGTGTGAGACTTTTATCAAAGTGTTGCAATTTCCTTAAAACAAAACTCATTACTTAATGCTTGGTATTGATTTTGAGCACTTCATCCATGATTTGCTCCATCACATCACACAAAACTTGGATTTGGAATGTTAAGCACTCATAGGCACCACAACAAGGTCACTGTAGGGGTATTGCACTAATTTTTAGCCTTTAGTGAACACTTTGCTACATCATCTCACAACCCTCTTGAACTCCAAATGAGCTGAATTCTTAATATGTTGTAGACCATATTACATACTTTCATGTGTCCGAATATGGCTCGAAAAAATTTCAGTTTTTCATAGCAATGTCGAGGCCTGAAAATGTGTAGTTGGCTATTTTAAAAACATATTCAAACATGTGCATAACTTGAGTTTGGGGGTTGAAATTTAAGTTTGCTACGATTGCCTATAAATTTAATGTTTCTAATGTATTTGTTTCACTCTTTCTGAGGTACACATCAGTTGGAAAACATCGAAATCATGATTGGAACAAGTGAAATTATTCAAGCTTACATTCAAAAGGAAGCTCCAAGTTGAAGAATTTGCACCCTGAAACGCAGAAAGTACTTTAGCACCTCTTTGTTGTGTTTATTTTTCAATCATCTCATCATAACATACATTGAGGGTAATGTATAGTTTTAGTTTGGGAGTGGAAATGCATGCTTTGTCATATTAAGTGCTTCATGTTCATTTGTTTCTTTTGCATCACTTGCATTCTTTTATTGGGAAAATTTTATTTAAAAAAACTGAAAATTTTGAAACTTGTGTTAAGATGTTTATTGCCTGGGATTAGGCTTGGGCGTCTGGTGGGTTGGTCCGGCTATTTCAATACTCGAAACCACCCGTTATACTTTGGATACTTCAAATTGGAACCATTCGGGTCCTTCTAATTATTGGAACCAAACTCAAACCCGAACCTTCGATTTCGATTCGGGTTCGGGTTGGGTTCGGTTCTACCCATAATATTTTCTTTATATACACATTAAATAAATATTTTCATAAAAGTCATTTCGATACGTATACCGAGCACGTTATTACTCGACATTATTTGTGCAAGAGAGAAAATTAAGCTAAGAAACTCGATTACTTGACTTAATAGTGAAGACTAATTATATTTTAAATAGAGAATAATGAACCCGAGATAATAAAAAAAGTACACTACAATCCAAATTAAGAATATATCAAATTTAAATGTGACGCGTTATAAAAAAAAATTTAAAAATACTTAAGTTTGTAAAAAATGTAAGAAAATAAAAGTCTGAATTATAAAAAAATGAAAACTTTAATTCATCAAATTACAATCCGATCTTGAACTTTTGATTCATAAAAATCTCAAATTACAAATATTATTAAACTAATCCATGTAACGCAACATTCTAATGTGAGATGAGATGTAAAAGAGTGGGAGCAAGTCTTGATTTTTTTAGTGTTAGTCCAGAGTTTTAGAAAAATTACTACTTATATTAGATTTTTTAAGTTATGTATTTTTTTGCTCAGTGTATAAATTGTAAAAATAAAAAACTATGTAAAAATTGGTTCCATTCGGGTACCCATGATTCTAATTCAAGAAATAAGAACCTACCTAGACCCAATTGATTTTCGGTTCCGGTTCCTGATATATTTTATTTGGAACTGAACCAAAACCTTCAATTTCGAATCGATTTCGGTTCGGGAGGTTCAGTTCCTGTTAAAATGCCCAGGCCTACCTAGAATATAATATAGATCAATTTATGTTTTGGCGTGAATAATTGGACAACACAAAAACTTGAATTTCATTAACTAGTCATTACTTGCTTGATTTCATCTCCATGCGCACATAGCAGTTGTTGGATTATCACTTGTGTAGGGATGCATTTAATACATAAGGGGCATAATTATGGAACCTGAACTTAAGAATGATTTATCAATCCTTAAACTTAGATCATTAAATATCTTGTCCCTAAAATAGAACCAAGCATGCCCAAAAGGCAACTTTGGGGTTAGAATTGTAAAAATGTGCATGTGTTGATGGGTTGGAGCTCTGTGATTCTTGATTTTTCACTTTAGTTAAAGCAGTCTGGTCAACGGATATAAACCATAACTAGCATAAAAATAGAAAAATTATGAAGGTCTTACTCTACTCTTCAAATGTCTTTTTGACTTGAGCAAGTAAGGTTGTGAGGGTGTTGAAACTTGATACCCTAAACTCAACTGAATTGAGACCTATCAATCCAAAGTTCGTTACAGGGGTCAATTAGAAAGCAAGTAAGGAGAGTGGACTTATACATAAAACAATCATACATCTTTGACTTTTCTCCGTAGCCTTTGTGACTCAGGTAATTAAGTTTGAGGGTCTTTTAACCTAGTGCCCTAAAGTCGTCTGGTTTGGAAGTCACCGACCAAAAACTCGCTACAGGGGTTACATAGAAAGAAAATGAGAAAAGTATTGCACAAAGATGATAAAAGAAAGGACAATTAAAAGAAAAAGTCTCCCATAAAAAAAGAGAAAAAAATTGCATGGTATAAGCCATGTTGACTAAAATTGTGGAGATTGAGGTTGTAGGATTGGGTATTGCTTACTTTTGATTTGTGCATGCGTATTTCTAATTATGACTATCTTGTGTGGAAAAAGCAAGGAAATTATTTAAAAACCATTATAAAGGGAAACATGAGATTTGAGAGAAAAACAGTAAGTTGTGGTCTTCCATGAGCGATGTAAGAAAAATTATTAAAATTCATAAGTGGGCATTCTACATTGGCTATTTACACACACACTTACAAATTGAGCATGACTTGATTAGAATTATTTTTACTTTGTTGTTCAAAAACTCTTTGACAAAGTATGATTTTATTTGAATTATTAAGGCTTATGGTGAACATGTTAACACAACAAAAAGTATTTGTTACTTTGCAATTTCTTTTTGATTCATTAGTTTAATTTTAGATTGTTCGAGAACGAACAATAATTCTAATTTGAGGTATTTGATAAATGCATTTTATACACTTATTTATATAACTAAATTAGAATAAATTATTGTCATTATTGAATAATTACTACATAATTGCTTTATATTTGTGTACATTGTAGGAATTTTCTAAAACATGGAAGAATGAAGTAATAAAGTGGAATAATGTACATTTGGAAGCAAATTGGAGCTAAAAAGCGGAAATTGAATGTTGGCATCGTCAATCGAAATTTCCAAGGAGAGAAAAGTGGAAGAAATCAGAGTTCGAGGGTTTAATTGAAGATGGATTAAAGTTTGGAAGAAGAATAGAAGTGGAAAGTTCAGGGGCTTAATTGTTGCAATCAAAATATGAAGGACTCAAGTACTAATAAAGTTCAGGGACCTACTTAAACGCAACGAAAAAATTGAAAACGCACTGGAAGAATTGCACTGCTCAGCCACCACACTTTACCCTACACGGCTGCGCAGTTGTTTGGCCTAGTCCTGTGTGGGAATTTTAACTTGATTTGTTTCCTTGTTCAACTGAGTTTTCTTCTCTTCTATATATACAACTTCTCATGCACGAATTAGAGGACATTTGTACAACTTCTAAACATCATAATTCTACGTTCTTAACATCAAATTCTTGGGAGGAAATTGAAGGCAAAGACTTGGGAATTGAAGATTATCAACGGGGAGCGAAATACTTGATACGAGATTTCCTTTTCTTTATTAATTTGATAAACTCAACGTGTGTAATATAAATTTTTACTGCGTTTTTATCTCTTTATTGATGAACGATTGATTTGTTAGTTAGGATATTTGATGTAACTAGTTTTACGCTTTTAATTCTACAATTCTAGTTTTGCGCTATTGATTGCATGTGTTGATTTTATTATGTGTTTGATGCATTAATTAATTAAACTCAACGTGTGTCATATAAATTTTTACTGCGTTTTTATCTCTTTATTGATGAACAATTAATTTGTTAAGTTGGGATAATTTGATGTAACTAGTTTTACGCTTTTAATTCTATAATTCTAGTTTTGCACTATTGATTTTATTATGTGTTTGATGCATTAATTAATTCGCGCTAATTCATGATTTAATGTATATTTTCATAATTCGAGAGGTGAGTTAACTCTTAGATCTAGGAATAAAATTCGGTAATTGGACGAACACGATAGAGATATGCGTTTGTTATTATTGCGATCGCTACATAAATTCTTGTGTTCCATGCACCTAGTCAACTTGTTGTTTGTTAAAACGGTTGACTAATTAGGTAGAGTTAATGTAAACCCCATAGGGGAATTTAATATGCATAAGTGAATTTGATCGAGCTCTATAATAGGAATAAAACTACACAATTAGAATTAAAGGTATTGATTATGTGAAATCGAATGTTCTAACACTCACAAACATCAATTTAGAATATTTTAATGTCTTTTATTTTCTTTTGTTCTTTTTAGAGTTCTATTCAAAACCCAAATTATACCGTTCAAATAAGGTGAGAAATAACAATTTCGGTACTTAATTAAAATCTCTGTGGGGTTGATATCCGAACTCTAAAAGTCCACTTTATTACTTGGATGCGACATCGTACACTTGAGTTTTGCACACATCATCATCTTTCCTCCTCCTCTTCCTCAAATACGTTTAAAACTTAAAATCGATAGAAAAACATTGACGGCACTGCTCTTCATCTTTCCTCCTCAAATTCATTTCATCTATCTGATTAATTCGCAACAGATACTCAACCAAGAACACTGAAATTTTCACTTCCTACCAAATCTGTTTACTATGCTTTAAAATTTTGTCCAAATCTGTTTACTGTGCTTTAATAATTTTCGCCAGATTACTCACATTATTTTTTTTCTTTCAATTGGGGATGCCTCAGAAGATAAATTATGCTTCAGAGTTCTTATCAAGATTGCTTAATTAGCCAGTGCTTGTCATGAATTCAAGTACCCCAATATCCTTGCAAAACCTGTAAGAATGCTTCCCAATTGGCATTGACCATCCATAAAAACTATGCTTAATATTCATGGAAAAGAAAAGTTCTTGCGTCAATTTTGAACTTGTAGAATAACCCCTTTTTCGATCTCATAATATTTTCATGACAAAGCATTTGCAAATACATTCTCCTTACATTATTTGTATCGAATGACACATCAAAAAGTCTCTATGAATTACATCCGTCTAACATGCCTTTTGTTTAAAGGGTATTATTCAAATTCTTTAATTTTTTGAGTAGTTGGTATAATTTCTTCAACTTTAATTTAGAGTTAATTGCAGAAATTATTATATTTACATAACAAAAACGATTTTTACTGCACGAAAGAAAAATTATGAAAAATACTTCACTTTTCTCATCTTCTTCGCCATTGCCTACCATCGACTGCCTACCACCGCATGCCACTAACTTACTGCCCCACCACCCTAACCACCGTTCAATCTCCATCATCCTCGCAACACATAAATCAACCTCATTGTCCTCGCCACACATTGAGTCGTCGCCCACCATGCACATCCAAACCACAAGGCACCACCCAAGCACCAATACCGAAACTCAATGCCATAACCCCCAAGAATCACAGAATCCACAATCCCAGCTAAAATTAGTAACAAATGGATGGAGGAGAGACGAATGTATAGTAATAATGGTGACAGACCTGCAAAGCTGACTTCAAATCTACAACTAGACACTCACACGGCAAACTTAGGACCAAAATCCGTTCACAAGAATAAAACAATCCACAATCGCCCACAATAAAATGTGCATTTGCTGAAATAGGGGAGACCCAAGGTAGAGAACACTCAAAATTGACTTGCGAAGCCTCAATCCACCAATGGTCTAGGCACAGCAATGGCAGGAGTCTGCGAGCTAGGGTTTCGCAGTGTAGGAAATTGGCCAGAGAGGAATGAGTTTAGAGAGGTGCTGGCTGTTGGGCTTAGGGGTAATGGTTGTTTTGACAATTTGACGAGAGAGATGAAATTTAGCTTCTGGTTGGCAACGATAGTGTAGGAAAAATATTTGATTTTATATCTGAGATAAAGTATCATACAGCGGTACTTAAAAAAATTGAAAAGTATTATAAGTATCATCTTGTGATAATAACATATTCGAAAAGTATAATAAGTTTCAGATTGTAATACTTCACAGAATTATGAGATATTTTTACAATTTTATTATAAGTAATTTTTAAAATTTTATAAAATTTAAATAAATTTCAGTTTGATCCTTAAAGTAGAGTATTTTTGTTGAGAGCCCTTTAATTTTCATAAAAGAACGGTCCAAACTTTAAAAGACAGGACCTGTACAATAGACAGAGCAGACCACAACGACCTGCCCCAACCCATCTTGCCAACGACCTTCGCGCTACGTTAAACGAACCTGGGAATTCCCAAACATTGTAGGGCAAAATGGTAAATTTAAGTGAGAGTTCCATTTTCTTCGTTCTTCGCCCAGACAAATTTATCGCGAACGGATTATTGAACCGCTGCACAGAAATCGCCCACGATTTCATCCCATATATACACGAAAACCTATACTTACACCTCTACATACGTAGTGTGTCAATACTTATCGGATTTGAACATGCAACCATCGATTTTGATTTTTCGGTGACGTTTCTAGTTAATGAATCCAATCCGTGATTTACATTCTCCGGTATTTAATTTTTGGAATTAGATGCTATTTATCTATTAATTGTGTATAGATTAATTTTTATTGGAGTTTTTACTTTTTTGTTGGTGCAGTTCTCAACTGACCAGTCATTTCAATTTTTCACTCAGATCAGTATTGAGTTCAATCACCCCAGGTTAGATATATGTTTGTATGATTAATTTGTATGTATTTGAGATTGCATGTCTGAATTCGGATGCATATATTGTGTTTGCGGGGCTGAATAAATATTATCTACTGTGTGTGATTTGTGTGAGTAAATTTAAAGATTTTGGATTTTTTAAGAGATTTTTTCTCCCTTCTTTCAACCTTAATTTGTAAATTTATTTTGTTCAGCATTTTCCCTATTTTTATGCTTGCGTCATATAAATGCGTGATGGATTTGTCATGTTTCAGTTGAAATTTAGCCCACTCGAGTAAGAATTTTGTTTATTTATTAGAGTTTATCTTTGCCTATTTATTTCACCGTCAACAATTTTGCTTCACCATTGGGTTGGTGGAATTTTATTGATTACAGATAATGGTGTCATTGTCGAGCAGCGAATTATCCTGTGAGAACCCGAACAAGCGACAGATGCAAAACAGTGATGTGCCCAAGTACAAACCCAGAAAAGTCTCTGCAGTTCGGGATTTTCCGCCTGGGTGTGGCCCAAATGCTATGCCTGTGGCTTTGAAGCTCACAGAAGAAAATAACGATGGTGTTAATAATTCTGAATTGGCTTATATGACGGAGGCAAATGCAGTTAGTGGCGCTGAAATCTCTCAAGTTATGAAACCTGATGAGGTCAATAATTCTGAAATGGTGAATGTTGCGGTGCCTATTGGTGTCAAAACCCCTGAGGTTGAGGGTTGTCAAGACATAGTTGTGAATAATCCTGTTGAAATAGAAATGATCGAATCAGCGGATGTGCTGGTGGGGGAAGTGATGACCACTGCCACAGATGATTTATCAAATTGGGTTGAAGAACTGATGATGGATACCAGTACCATAGTAATTGAATTGCAGAATGACTTAAAAAATAACTCAACCAAGGAAGTTGACAAGACTGGAGGTCAGAAGACTATTTTGGAGGGTTTAAATGGAACGGAAGGCTTGGCTTTGGTTAAGAATACAGCTTCAGAGGAGGCGAATCCTGGTCTGGAGATTGGTGCTTCAATTGACGGAATGAATTTGCTTGGTGGTTCTCAATTCTCAATGTCACCCAAGGAACCAATTGCTAATGGCAGTGTTAAGGTGGGAACTTCCTTTAAGCGTGAGGATAAATTCCGTCATAGGAGTGTGTCTGCGGTTCGTGACTTTCCTCCTTTCTGTGGTAGAAATGCTCCTCAGCCAACTCAAGAAGAAAGGCAGAAGATTGCTCGTGGAAAAGATTGTCTTGATGCTATTGAAAATATTCAAGTGGAAACAAATGTGACTCAGAAGTTGAGGAATAATCTGGATAGAGAGACATTGAGGGAGGTGCCAATGATCTCTGAAAGCGAGTGTTTGGAAAGAGTTGAAAAGATTGAAGTCAAGTCAGAATCAATTGGAACAATGAGAGATATTACAGAAAGAGGGTCATCGGAAGTGATAGTGACAGGTGTTGCCAAAATCGATGTTTTTCACAATGTTGCAGGGAACACTTCAAAAGGTGGGCTAATGAGAAAAACAACTGATGACAGTTTTGAAGAATTGGGAATAGGTGTACGGGATGGTAATTTCAAGGAAACAGAACGAAGAGGAGCTCCGCCAGGTTCAAGGACCAAGTCCGAACCAGTGCTTGATTATACTGATGTGGATACTGGAGGACCAGTGGGGAGGGATATTGTTGTTTACTCAACAGACAGAGTTGATAAAGCAAGGACTTCACAACATGCTTCTATCTCAGGGGATGGAGTGCATGTGGAGATTGTGCATGCCCTGATGGCTGCACAAAATTGTCCATGGACAAAAGATAAGGCAGCTTTTAGTAATTCAAGTGGAGGAAGAAGTGGAGGAAAAGTGAGGAAGCAGAGTTTATCTTTGCAAGAAAAATCCGAACCGGTAGCCAAAAAAAGTAGTATTAAAAAAGAAATTTCAGGAGGACCGTCCCTGAAGAAGAAAGCAATTCCTGTTTCCAGTGGAAATCTAGGTGCAGTGATCCTCTGGGATGAAAAAAATAATGGTGCTTGCGATGAAGATTTACCAGCAAATTCTCCTTCCAGCCATAAACCACGTGATTTTGATGTTAGCCTCCCTCCTTTTGGTCCCAAAAGTTCTAGTCACAGCGATATACGCAATAGAGTGAGAGAGACTCTTCGGTTATTCCATTCTATTAGTAGAAAGATCTTGCAAGGAGAAGAAGCAAAGTCGATACCAGAAGAGGAAAAGAAGTCGAAGAAGAATGAGAAACCCAGGAGGATTGATCTTCGTGCAGCGCAGATTATCAAAGATAGAAAAATGGAAGTTAACACCGAAAAGCAAATTTTGGGAGAAGTACCAGGAGTTGAAGTAGGCGATGAGTTTCAGTACAGAGTGGAGCTTGCTATTGTTGGCATTCACCGTCTCTACCAGGCAGGTATAGATTCCATGAAACATAATGATAAACAAGTTGCGACTAGTATCGTTTCTTCTGGGGTTTATTTTGATGATACCGAAGATGCTGACGTCTTGAAATACTCTGGAGAAGGTGGAAACGTTGTTGGGAAGAATAAGCAACCAGAAGATCAGAAGCTCGTGAGAGGAAATTTGGCATTATGGAATAGTATAGCAGCAAAAACTCCTGTTCGTGTTATCCGTGGATGGAAAACAAAGCCTTCTGATTCTTTGGATTCTAGATCTAAGCTAGTCACCACCTATGTTTATGATGGCTTGTATACAGTGACAGAGTGTAGTGAGGAAAAAGGGCCTCATGGTAAGATGGTTTATTTGTTTGAGCTGAGGAGGAATCCTGGTCAACCTGAGCTTGCCTGGAAAGAATTGAAAAAATCGAATAAGCACACAGTCCGGCCGGGTATTTGTGTCAATGACATTTCAGAAGGAAAAGAACCATTTTCTATATGCGCTGTGAATACTTCAGATAATGAGAAACCTCCACCATTTAACTACATTCGCAAGATGTTGTATCCTGCTTGGCACCACCCCATTGCCCCTGAAGGCTGTGATTGTTCCGGGAGATGTTCTGACTCTAGAAAATGCCGATGTGTGATAAAAAATGGAGGTGAAATTCCATACAACCGCAATGGCGCAATTGTTGAAGCAAAAACTCTTGTATATGAGTGTGGTCCTTCCTGCAAATGTCCTCCTAATTGCTATAATAGAGTCAGCCAGCGCGGTATTAAATTTCGGCTTGAGATCTTTAAGACAGAATCGAGAGGCTGGGGTGTAAGGTCCCTTAATTCTATTCCTTCGGGAAGCTTTATATGTGAGTATGCAGGAGAGCTTCTCGAAGACAAGGAAGCTGAACAGAAAATTGGCAACGATGAATATTTGTTTGATATTGGACAGAATTACATGGACTCTTCCCATAAGCCAGAAGAACCAGGGTATTCAATTGAAGTTTTCCAAGAAGGTGGTTATACAATTGATGCAGCCCAGCATGGAAATATTGGAAGATTTATCAATCACAGCTGTTCACCCAACCTTTACGCTCAGAATGTAATCTATGATCATGATGACAAAAGAATGCCTCATGTAATGTTTTTTGCCGCGGAGAACATTCCTCCCTTGCAGGAGCTTACTTATCACTACAATTACACGATCGATCAGGTTCGTGATTCCAATGGAAATGTCAAGATTAAGAAATGCTATTGTGGTACTGCAGAATGTACAGGTAGGATGTATTAAGTTGGCTTTGATAGCGGTCAAGTTGGGCATATCTATTTCTCAATGTGAGCTGCTTTATCCATAATTTGCAGGACTATGTAGTGGACTTTAATTTCTCTTTCTATCACAATTTTGGCAGGATGTGCATCATACTGCTGCTGAAATTATAGTAACGTCGAATGTCCTGGCAGGATGTATTAGGTGATCTGTAATTGTAAAATCTGGGTGTTCGAGTTGTGGGATTTCTTGTTACTTGATGTGAACATTTTGTAGCTTTCACTTTGTTTGATTTAACAAATTTTGTGATAGTCTGGATTCTGTATTACATAGTATACATGCATTTTCGTATGTAGATGGTGATGCTGGTTAACTAAATACACCTTTCACAAGATGGGCATGATTTCTTACGGTCCCATTCTAGGCATTTGCAAATGCCTTGTCAAATGCAATAAATGGCTTTTCTTTTTTATTATTTTTTTAATTCATTTTTTATTTTGTTTATTTATTTTTGATAAAATGTTTATTTTATCTTATTTTATCTTAATATGATTGTATGCTCTGTTTGATAAAAGTTTTGTATTTATAAATATGTTCTTTTATGTTTTCGAGTAAAATATGTGGTTGAAAAGTAAAGAAAAAATTTGTGTGGTTAAAAAGTGGTTTAAAAAATCGTGTTATTTAAAACATGTTTTTAAACGATTTGCTAATCAGAGGCTTTTATGCTTCATAGAATAAATTTATGTTTGAGAGTCTGAGACCCGTTATTTAAAAATAATATGGTCTATAACAGTAAATTTTGGAGAATATGTTGTTAAAAAGTAAGTAATTTTTTGAGTTTATGACAGTAAATTTGTGACTTGAAAAATATATTTTTTGGACTACGACTTGAAAAATATATTTTTTGGATTGAAGTTCTCTCTAACTGAAAAAAATTACTGGACGGTCACCCTAACTGAACAAAATTCCCGAATCCGCTCCTGTGAGTAAGGTGGTCACTTAAGGCTCCCAACCAATAAAGACCCTCAAAATCGAACAATCAAATACAATGTTTTGCACATATATATTCTGACGATTTTGCTCTGTTGCCCGAAGTTGAGCAACATTATATTGTCCAACGTCCAATGAAAACGTGTCAAGTGTCCGAATAATTTTCAAATTGGACACTTGACATACCTTCATTGGAGGTCGGGCAACTTAATGTTGCCCACCTCGAACAATAGAGCAGTCTTGTATATTATGAAAGTAGAATAATGACAACAAATTGAGTTTAACATGGTACAATTGATAGACATAATTTTTGCTTATATTGTGTCATTTGTTCCATTCTTTATGCTTGTAGTTCCACCCCCCCCCCCCCCCCCCCAAAGTATTTAGTTAAAAAAAAATTGCTTGGCTTGAGCCTTTGAAGGTAGAGGGCCGTTTAGGGCTCCTAAAAACTCAATGAATTTTGTTTGGCTCAAGACCCAATGAATCTAGCAATGACATCATAAAAAATGTTCACCCACCAAGTGGCGGGTGAGCATTGGGTAGGGGGCTGACACGTGCTCCAAAGGGCACTATAAGCTTTCTACTAGGGCACCTTAAAATTTTCAATGAATCTAGTTGCTTGGATGTTTTCAAAGGTGAGAAATTGTTCATATAGTCGACATCAAATTTATTGTAATAAGCTTTACTTTGCTGTTTTTGTGGAAATAAAAATGTTTAGGAAATTAACATTGTGTAAATGAAAATGTTACGATAGATTTATATGATCAAGGAATAATTATGAGATAGAACCCGGAGATAGTTAGACAACTAAGACAAGCATTCACAATGAGTGATATGATCCCAATAGAAGAATAGGTTAGACAAGGGAATGATCGATAAAAAAAATATAAGAATTATTTATTTTTATTTTTATTTTTTATGTGCAAGTAGAAAACGAATAAAACAGTAGAAATATTAGAAGGGAGTGTGATATTATGCCAAAATTAAAGAATAGTTTTTTGTCGGTGTAAAAAAGAATAGAATAAAGTGACCAATTTTGCTAGAAATATGGTTTAATTTTATATATTTTTGTTAGAATATGTTCGATAAAAGATGTATTATAGCCCAACAGTCAACACCAGCTATGCTATTGATGAGGATGCTGAGAAGTCTTCGTTGAAAGTGTCTGCGTACCCAAAATAAGAAGAATTAGAGAAATTGCAGCAACTCTGTTACTCTCTGTACATCGAAATTTCAAACTTCGGTCTTTTGGGTGGGGGGCTTCATAGGTCTTTCCAAATGTCTAAAGTTATTTTTGATATTAAAAACTACTATTTTAAAAAAAAATTCTGAAAATGTTTATCTTGCTAGAAAATTTTTGAGGGAACTGACGCAAGGTCTCTTTCTTAGGAAATTCTTCTATGAGAAAAATAAAAGCAAAAGATCCGTCAAACAAGCCCTTTATATTTCTTGACGTGAAAAATTCCATGTTTACATTTTTCTTTGTATTACTTTCATGTTCCAACAAACAGTCACTTCTATACCTCAATGGTTGTAGCCTCTCAGAGCATAATTCAGATGACAAATGTTGAAGTAACTTAAAGTACACGTTGCTAACAACTACAAGATGTGAGTTCGAATCCTAACAAATACTTTGAATTTGACCTCTTTGTATTGAAAATCAATTAACAAGTTTCAGATTCTGACTAACTGAGACACATCTTGCGATTTACTTCCTCCACAGAACTCTAGGAACGAGACAGCGGGAACCGTCAAGGTTACGGTTCAACTTTTTTTTTTTTTTTTTTTATATCTCAATGGTTGTAAAGATGCCAGGTCATGAGTAAATTCTCACAACCATGCTGTGTGTTATAAATAATGTATATATGTGAATGACATTACCATTATATCCCTGTAAACTTTACAATATTACGATTGTGCCATTGTCCACTCCTATAAATAGGAGCCTATACTTACCAATTTATTACACCAATTCTTGAAGAGAAATTCTCTCCTCTAAACTCTCTCCATTTCTCTCTCTATGTTGTTCTTATGATTTCGATGATTTTATAACACGTTATCAGCACGAGTCTCTAACCAATTGAGTAATAACGGGAGTATGCTCTACAGTTGCATCTAAATGATGAGCCTCTGTATCAGAAACCTGATTATTACTAACCAATGTTTCCTTTTCTCTCAAACTGAAAAAGAATGATTCTGGCCGATCCAGATATCCGATCGACGATCGGCCACCGCCATCAGAACGGGCTTGTCAAGGAGAAGACTCGCCTAAAATTTGGCGCAGAACCAACGGCTGAAACAAAAGATATCGACCGAAGAAGAAAATCTGAAAAACTGTGCAAAAACAGATATCTGACCGAAAATTGAAATGCTTATTCCGGACGATTCTGAACTCCGATCGACGATCGGCCAGCGGCATATCAACGGGTTTTTCTAGGAGAAGACTCGACTGAAATTTGGCGCAAATCCAACGGTTAAAACGGAAGTTATTGTCCGGAGAAGAAGATGCTGGCGGACTGAAAAATGATGATTCCGGCCAAACGGTTGATCTTTTGGAAAATCGGAGACCACCGGCATGTTCAGGACGCCGAGGCACATATTATGGTGATGGGTTAATTTTTCCAATCACCGGCGCGTGGCGGCCGGCGGCCGCGGCGCGTGGCGGATCCGGCGATGACGAAAGGCAGTTTGTCCGTTTTGATGAATTGGATTTTTCTATGATCTTATTTTTCTGTTTTGTGCAGTTTTTAAAATATTCCGGCGGTCGAACATGGCGGTTTTCTTAAAAACTGTTTTTGGAGCAATCCTGACGAGATTTTGAACTTCGGACCAAAAGTAAGTTTGTTCTAAATTAAATTTTAAACCTATTGACGGTTTCAATTTATTCATATGAGCAATATATTAAAATATGGACGATTTTGCCCTTAATAATACATACAAGTATAATAATCGTAAATTAACGATTAATATGTGATCAATTGAATTATATTATGCTGCCACCTACATGGTTGGTTTTACCACCTACATGGTTGGCTTTACCCGGTTTAATTATTTCATTATGTCGATTCCGCCTATATGGCCGGTTTAATTGTTTCATCTCGTTGATACCGTCTATATGGCTGGTTTAATTATTTCATCACGTTGACACCGCCTATATGGTCGGTATATCAATTGAATACATATAAACACCTCAGTTGTTGGTTAATTCTAACATATTAGAGGGTTGTTGTCAACATATATACTTGGTGGTATAACCCCAGTATCGTTATTGTTAATATATATATACAATATTATTGTTATTTGATACTTCATTAAATGATACCAGAAGTTATCAATACTAAAGTTAGAAAATATTTTATCAAATGATACCAGAAGTTATCATTACCAAAAGGTTGATAAATATTAATAAAATGTTTTATCCAATGGTACCAGAAGTTACCAATATCTGAATTTGAATGGGTGGATGAAAATTATTCAACAAGAGAATGTTGATGTATGATAAGATAATATCACATGATAGCACGGATATAGCTAATGTGAAAATAATCTCATCAGTATTATGAGATGAATGTTAGATGATAAGTGCCTGGAAAAGTTCTTGCACGAGCACTTATATATTCCAGAAGAAGTACATATTTACTCCAGAAGAAGTAAAAATTATCATCTAAACATACTGAAATGATATTATTATTGCTCCTGAAGAAGCATAAACGAGACATACATGCAAAATGCAAAAGGGGAAAACATTTATGATCCTCAAAATTAGAGATGTGTTTCGGGAGTAGCCGTATCCTACCACCTCTGACCTTTTGAGGAAATAAAGAAAAAAGTGTGTTTCAAGAGTAAGAAATACTCCATACTCTACCACTTTAAATCTTTGAGGTACACAAGATTAATACATTGATAAAATCCTAGAAATTTATGGTGTGTCTCAAGAGTGAGAATACTCCGTACTCTACCACCACCTATTCTAGAGTTCACAAAGATAAATTTACATTAACCGGACTCCATTTTCGCTTGATTCCCCTTCCTTGCGACCAATCTATCTTTACTCCTGCTGGATCTTGTATTGGAATATATGATTGCAACTTATCCAGCAGTTCCTCGATAGTAGGAGCAGAAATAAGGATTCTCCTAGAAAATGGAGATATGAATCCCTGTTCCACAGCATAATCAAGAAATGTTAGCAAACCATCAAAGAAATTGTTTACATTTAAAAGCCCTATAGGCTTAGTATGGAGATCTAGTTGAGCCCATGAAGTAATATTAAAGATTTCTTCTAAAGTACCAAAACCTCCAGGCAGGGCTATGAAGGCATCAGAACCATATAACATGCAAGTTATGCGTTCATGGATAGATAAGGTTTGTACTTCATGCCCTCGTGTTTTGCCTGCAATATCAGCTAAAGGAGTAGGTATAACACCTATCACTCTTGCTTTCTCTACTAGAGCGGATTGTGAAACACAACCCATCAATCCACTGCTACCTCCTCCATACACGAGAGTGATACCTTTCTCTCCCAATTTCTTTCCTAAATCCACGGCTGCTTCTAGATACCCAAAACCTTTTCCCACTTTTGATCCACAAAATACACAGATAGTTTTGATCTGTCGAAATTTTGGTCCTTCCATTTTTGAAAGTAAAGAAGGAAAATGTTATTTTGGGATGCATGAACTATGAAAAATGTTTGGCTATTTAAAACCGAAAAACTTCACTATTTACTGGTCGTTTTTCGAAAAAGTGAAGATTTACTTTTGACAAAATCATCCTACTCACCTTTCGGCGATTTAATATTTTTAACCAGCCTTTATCAAAACTCGTGAAAGGAAACAGAAAAAATATTTTATATGTGCATATATATCAAATGATTTACCTTGTATTAATGCTGCATAGCCAAAGCATCATTGTTTATAACAGCATGGCAAACAGGATCTTTTGCTATTATATTTTTGAGACTATATCTCTCTTTATCGCTGATGAATTTAGCCCATAAAGATAGTAGCTCACGCTGCACATATCCACTAGGGTGCGTCTCAAGAGTCAATCGGATATCATCCAATGACTCCTTACTCAGTCCACCCTTAATGAAGTCTATCTTATCATCTCGATTTATGGATGAATATCCTATTGATTTACAACGGGTATCACATGTCCATCGAGCACATTTGTAGCAACTATTTAATCTTTTTGCTCTTCGCTTCTTTGCAAAAGTACTCTTACCTAAGCCAGGCTTGTGCTTAGAAAATGAATCTGGTAATTCACCAGCTAATCGAACTTTTGCTTCGATCAACCAGCGAACATCTTCTGGCATGCCATGATCCATCAGCAACCTCAATCTTTCGAGCCTAATTCGATAAATTTTTCTCAAATCATTTACTGGAAGATTGGAATAATATTTGCGAATATTTGAAAGTATGATATCCATTTTTGATGGATCTAGCCTTCTTCCCAAATCATCTATTTAAATGCATTATTCAACGCGTAAAAGAGCGGCGGCTCCGCGTGTCAGTGATATGGATTCCATCAAGAAATAATGGAATAAATTATTGAAAAGGTGAGATAATATGCCATTACCTTTTTCGATATAAGGGAAGATTTGGCGACAAGATTGAGATTATGAGATATTTCCTTGGATATTGTACCTGATTTTTCGGTATACTAAAAGTAATAAAGGTATACTGATTTGAACTATATAGAATACTGATGAAATAAATGTTGTATTGAACCAGAAGTTCATACATATGTACAAGTGAAATATCTTATTGAACCAGAAGTTCATACGTACAAGTGAAATATGTATATAGTATTGAACCAGAAGTTTAGCGATATTGTATTGAATCAAATATTCATACATAGAAATGAAATAAAACCGTATAGAACCAGAAGTTCTATAATAAACGGTTAGATTATCAAAAGTTCCAAATTATTTTCTATGAGAATAACTTATTCAGAAATTGTTTATCATACAACAATATTCTATGTCAAACAGGGAATAGCTCAAGAAGCTTTATTATTTGTAAAAGTGCGATATGCATACACTCCACCAAAGCGCACTGAGATATATGATTGAAATTACATCCCTAAAAGAATGACATGTGTTATGGCATTTTAGCCGATTGATAATATTTGAGAACATTATGGTGAAAACACGCCTGAAGCGTAATTATGCCTGAAGCATAATGACTATCGATTCCAAAAATAAATATCTCTTGAATGATTGAAATGATTCCTTTGAGGCTAAATACTCAAAGTAAGTAAAAGGGACATAGTCAAATGATGAGATATTCAGGTACCTGATGATAGAACATATAAAGAGATCTCTCCACGTTATATTGAGATGGAATCGATAAATAAGTCGACTGCATACCCTCTTATGAAATAAGATTGATGAAATCATAATTCTTTGGCCAAGTATGAAACCCTAATGTAGGGATTATTGTTCAAGGACCTGAAGTCCAAATGCTTAAATGTGTAAAGCCAGTAATTATATGTACAAATGAAAAATATTTCACAGTCGTAAAAGACGACTAGTTGCGCGCGAAATTTTTCATAGAACTGGCATGACATATGGTGGATAGACTATAGTCTAAATCACTAGCTTGAGCTCCTTGATATACCAATGAGTGAGATCAAAATGTATGATTCTCATCTCGGTACTTTGGGAGTATTCTTTGATGTACCAGTTGATCGCGGTACGTTGGGATTTCAAGTAAAATGATTGTAGATTATATGTCGAAATTGATATCTATTTCAATGATTGATTATGCTCCTGCAAAATTAGAAATTGCAGTTTATAAAGTGCAAGAACATACATGTATAAATCATTGAAAGATTCAATATGCCCAGATTAGTATCACTATAGAATGATACAAATGACTCCATGATATAATATGTTGAAAGTGAAATTGGAGTGTACTATTTATGACATCTGGGAAATTGATTATTCACTAGAAGTGAATACGAAAATGAATATTCACCAGAAGTGAATTTGAAATTGATTATTCACTAGAAGTGAATACGAAAATGAATATTCACCAGAAGTGAATTTGAAATTGATTATTCACTAGAAGTGAATTTGAAAATGAATATTTAATTATTCACTAGAAGTGAAAGATGCAATCTATGAAAGTGAATTATAGATTTGATTATTCACCAGAAGTGAATTCTAAATTTGATTATTCACCAGAAGTGAAAAATACAATGAAAAGATTCGTGATTGCACCAATATACATGTAATATTCCATGAAAGGAATAAATACGCGTTGCACTCTTTTTCCCTTAGCTGAGATTTTGTCCCACAGGGTTTTCATAGCAAGTTTTTTAATGAGGCAACAGTTGAGGCGTATTGATGAAAATTAATGAGAATAATGTACTCTTTTTCCCTTGAGGTTTTGTCCCACATGGTTTTCCTAGCAAGGTCTTGGAGGCATCATCATAGCTATCAACAAGCTATAACTCAGCAACACATTGTTATACTGGAATGATATCAACAATGAAGAAAATCATACACATCTTATGAAGAATGTTATGATATCGGATACACACAAGAAGATTTTCATATATACACATTCCAGACGAAAGATGATATCATTATTCAAAAGGTTCATGAATACTTGATTGCACACTTCAGGGGGAGAATCATGCTGTCATGCTGTACTCTTTTTCCTTCGTCCAGGTTTTGTCCCACAGGGTTTTCCTGACAAGGTTTTAACGAGGCAGCGGCTGTACTCTTTTTCCTTCGTTCAGATTTTGTCCCATTGGGTTTTACTGACAAGGTTTTAACGAGGCAGCACTGAAGTATTGAAGCACTTCAGAACTTCAAAGATTCAATACATGATTTGTTCTACTTGAACATTAAGACTCAACGATTGACGATGGCCAATATCAGGGGGAGCAACTGTACTCTTTTTCCTTCGCTCAAGTTTTATCCCATTGGGTTTTCTTAGCAAGGTTTTAACGAGGCAGACAATTGCGTAATATGTCATTCAAGGGGGAGTGTTATAAATAATGTATATATGTGAATGACATTACCATTATATCCCTGTAAACTTTACAATATTACGATTGTGCCATTGTCCACTCCTATAAATAGGAGCCTATACTTACCAATTTATTACACCAATTCTTGAAGAGAAATTCTCTCCTCTAAACTCTCTCCATTTCTCTCTCTATGTTGTTCTTATGATTTCGATGATTTTATAACACTGTGCATGATTCTGAGGAGCCATTTAGAAGAATATTTGCACCCATTCTATGCAATATTGAGATACTCCTTCCATCTCAATTATATAGACTTGTTTAACTTTTCACAAAAATTAAAAAAACATATTTTAATGTTATTGAAAAAATAATTTTTGTAAATAAAATTCTCAAATTATCCATATTTAAGCATCAAAATTATTATTATTGAAATTAATGAATAAGAGTACATTAGTAAACAAATAAAATAAATACTTCATAAAAAAGAAACAAGTCTATATCATTTATACAAGCGGAAAAAAAGACAACTTATATAATTAGGACGGATGGAGTATTTGATAAGTTAACGGACTATTCAGCGCAGAGATATGGGTTTTTCTATTTCTTCTTTTTTTTTTGTGTGTTTTTTCTAAACAAAATATGTGCTTGAAAATTATAGAAATAATGCGTGTGATTAAAAAATAGTTCGAAAAATTGTGTAGTTTCAAAACTATTTATAAATCCAATTTGTCATAATAATATATTTACATGACAAGAAATATGATTATTTTCTTATATTGTTTCTTATTTTATTTTAATTTTTTTGGGTTTTTTTTTTTTTTTTGGTTGGGGGAGGGGGGGGGGTGAGGAGAGGGGATATTATCGTTTTATTTTTATGAATAAACATTACAATAAAGAAAGACTGTAAATTTCAAACTCATGATAAGGTGGTCATAAGATATGACAATTTCAAACTTATGAAAAATTTAAAACTTTTAAAATCATGTCTTTGATTAGATTTTATTAATTAAAATAAATAATTTAAAATATTTTCTTCATAGAATTTAAGGTAATATATAAATTATGTTCGCAATGAAACAAATTTTAAAGGTCATATTTTACTAAATTAATTGGTTGCGACTTATTTATCAATCACATAATATAAAATCATATAATTAAGACTTATTTTCCGATCACAGATTACAATATTGGTCACAATTTATTTTTCGATCACAATTTATCACTCAATCACAAATTTCTTAGATCACAACTTATTTCCCGACCACAAATTACAAATATTATAGGTCAAAACTTCTTTTTTTATCACAAATTATGAAAATAATCGATCACGACTTATTTTTCGATCACAATTTATAAATTAAACGGTCATAACTTAAAAAATTATGTGTCACAATTAAAGAATTTTAGTCCCAATCTCAACTTTATAGGTCATATATTATTTACTGGTCATAAATAGGGTAACTCCTAGATAGCGAAACTAACAAATAATGTCATGTCATCGTACTAAACATGTCATAAGAAGAATAGTCAGAGGGCCTCCTAATCCTAGGTAGGGTTTCATAAACTGATTTATAAATTATACAATTTCTCAAACCAATTTTTAACCGCACACATTTTCTCTCTCCAATTTTCAACATTACTTATTACCTCAAAATCATAAATAATCTAATTTATAAACCAAACAGTATTACCAAACAAAGAAGAAATTCTGGAACCTATAGACTGAATTACCTACCCCACTATGAACAATGGAAGCTTTAAACAATATGCCAATGATATGGATTCTTCATGTGAATTGCCTCAATGGATACCTTCAAAATGGTTTATGCAAAACTCTTGTGATGGTTTGCTTCTTTAGATCTATGCTAAACTCATCACCATACAAAATAGTTTTCCATCATGGATTGTGAGTGTGTTTGGTATTGATTAAAATGAGTTTTTTTGAAATGAATAGTGATTTTTAGGAGAAATGATGGTTGAGATTTGGTTGAAAAGTAAAAAATTGTGAGCTTGACTTTTGATAAATGATTGAGATTGAATACTGTAGAAAAATGAGAAAAATTTAATGAAAACCAAACGGGGCTTTGTTCATTAAGTAATCGACTACCCCATTCAAGAAGAGATAAAAACAGGTATATTCACAAAAGCCATTTATACTAATTCAAAAAGATTCATCAAGGCCAAAAACATCGACTCCTGTTCCAGACATAGAACATGGGATAAAAACCGGAGCAACATAGCATCGAACGCTATCAAGACTCTCTTCTATCATTGATCTAAAGTCGGGATTATGTAAATCAAAATTCGAAGGAAGTTTATATTACCCACTAAGACCATGAGAGGCGAAACTTGAACATCATAAGGTACGAAATGATCATCCAAGGCTGCTAACAGATACACAAACAGCTCTTGATAAACAGAAGATCAGAGGTTTATACCTATGTGGCGGTTTCATCGATCATGGGCATAGTGCAATTGCAGTATCCTATGTAGAAATAAACAAGCTGCTCTCAAAACATTCTTCCCTGCTTTTTGGATAAAAGGAGTTCTCAGAAGGATCATTGCTCGTCTTTTCCACCTCTTCATCAACTGAAATCTCCTGCGAACGGCAACTCCAACTGCAAAACGCTTTCTCTCCTCTGAAGAATATCAACAAAACCAAGAACCCATCAAAATCTTGTACTGCATTGGTCCATAGTACTGGACATGACCAAGAATATCAACAAAACCAAGAACCCATAAAGTGTTTTGTGCATATGTTGAGGTAAATATTACAAATGTGAAGCTAAAAAAAACAAATAGAAGAAAAGGTTTATTGCTGAAAACCTGTACATGTAAACATCTTCCCCTTCCAATTTCTTCTTGCAAGAGTAACAAAATTTCAAGAAATCGCTGGAGGGATGAAATGAAAAAATGTCAGAGCATTCCACCGCCTCAGGCAATGCAGTTTCCTCTATGGTTTCCTCGAAAACGCTGGGCAATTTGTCGTGACAGTTTAAAATACAGTCACCAAAGATGTGAGTAACTTTGGGGTTAGGGCCATGTGTTCTCACACAGGTATAATCCTCGGAAAGCTCGACCTCCCTTGTTGGAACAGAACCAACAATACCAGTTCCAGAGCCAATTGACGCCGGAGTTGATTTCAGCTTCCCCACAGATGAATCGCATAACTTTGATTGAGAAAACATGTGGCTTATTGCATCCTCGGAATTGGAATTCAAATTACCAGACAATGGTTTGGGCTTACAATTTCCATAATTGGTTAAATGTGACCAAGACCTTCCAGAATCTAATGAACAGGAGTGAAGATTTTTCTCAAACTGCTCTTGCTCAAATGGGGCTCCTCCAATTTCGAACAAGACATCAGAATTGTCCTTCAAGTGATTGGGTGGTTTTGCCACGTTACTTGGAAAAATAGCAACATTTTTCGGCAATGATCTTGGAACTTCAAGAGAATCGATACAACCTCGAAAATTTGCATTTACGATCCTCGTTTTTGGTCCAAAAAGAATATTTTTACTATCAGATGATCCTATAACCTTCCCCGAGTATTTACTTTCGTTGTAAAGAGAATCTATAATACTTAGACCGACTTTGCTGCAATCCCAGCTCTTTTGATGCACCTCATTTGATGATCTTCGGGGCTTAAGCGGATTGCCCATATTAGAGAAAACCTTAAAATCTAATGGGGAAGTCGGGCTTCTCTCTGAATCGGATTCCGAACTCTTAGGATTGAACCCTATAAATACCCCAGGGACGTTAAAATTCGAGCTATTTTCATGTTTTTGACCAAAAATAACACAGTGAAATTTCGACTCTGAACTTTCATCAGAAATCAAGTGATCCCTGGGTTGATCTTTGGGGTTCGATTCCCTTAACATTATCTCAAAAGCTCAAAACCCTTCAAAATACACCCAAATCCTCTACCTGTATCAAATCAATAAATTCCTTTAAAAATTATTAAATTTCCCATACATGTTAATGCAGTTTAGAAGAGGCAAAAATACAGCAGAAAGATGAAAATCATGAGCTGCATTAACAAGAAACAATAAATTCTAACATCCAAGCCAATAAACAAATTTTGTAATAGCAGACATTAAATAAGGATACACAAATCCTTATCTTTTATTGTTCATAAGGGGAGGGAAAAACTATTTCCATAGTTAAAAAAATTTAATCATGGAATTAAATACAGCAAAATAACGAAACTGATCACCAGAGACTTTTATCAAGAATGATTTGAGCAAATAATAGATCTTATCAAACGTCAAAGAAAATCACGCTGTGAACAAAGAAGGAAAAATCTATGATTCACTATTCCAAATGACAAATTAAACCGATTAACAAAAGGTTTAAAAATAAATATACTCAAGAAACGCAACAAACAGTCAAAGGAAACAGATCAAACTGCAGATAAAAACTTATGAATGTAAAATTGATAATAAAAGTTTCTTGATCAAAAACCCCTTATTTAATCTGCAAATTACCCAAGAATTCATATTGATACAATATATGCGTGAAAGGAAAAGCTAAAAAAACATTAAACAAAGAAAAGAACGAAAGAAAAAGAGGAACTTGATAAAAACAATTGCTCTGAATCTATGCCATGGTGATGGGGGTTTCATTTAAACAAAGAGGCGTACATATATTACACGCACACAGAAGAATAGCATCTATGAGCGTGCTCATGTGATTGGGAATGTAATATGTAGAGAGGAGACGAGAGAAGAGAAGATAGCAGGGGAAATCCACCTGGTTTCCTCCTCCAGAAACTGAAGAGAAATGGGGTTCTGTAAAAGAAGAAGACCCAAATGCAGTACACTTCTCTCCTCTCTTTCTCTCTCACAATTTATGTGAGTGTTCTGTGTGCAGTACACGTCTCTCTCTCTCTCTCTCGATAGAAACAGTGAGCTTCTCACATCCTGACATTCACACTCTCCGTTTTCAATTTTATTTTATTTTATTTTTTTTGCCCTTTTTCCTTTTTCTCTTTCTCCATTGTAATATACACAATGGCGTGTGGGACTGTCGTAGACTCGTAGTCTGTATGTATATTATCTGTATGTGTATATTATATACACAAATTTAATATTAAATACATGTCTAAAATGTACCAGACCGTATTTCTCACCCATATTCACTTGAAATATTGACAATTACAAATCTATCTACTATTTTTATTTTTTTTTATATTAAAAGTGTAGAATAGAAAAAACTTTCATTTTCTCCTTTTGCCCTTAATTTTTTATATTTATGATCAATGACATCCTTAACATTCAATTTATTCTCATTAAATATCATCAATTATTATTATTATTATTATTATTATTTAACTTTGTAATTTATTATCATCTTATAATATTCAAGGGTTGTCTAAACCCAAATTGTATAAAGAACATCCATCACATTTTTATTTTTATTTTGTATGAAATTGAAATATAATCTCTATTTGATGATGATTAAAATCAAATCTTTAGCCCCTGTTTGGGAGTGATTAAAAATAAGATTTTAATTCAAATTAAAGTCAACAATTAATCTTAACCATACAATTCATGGGTTCCACGACTTTTGTTGACCACAAAATCTGGTTGGACTTTGGATCAACACGTCTCAGCTACTCCCTCTTGAACACGTGGATCTCCTGTACACTAGGACAAACAATCAGTTTGCAAAGGGAGCCGAGGCGGCTCCTGTTTGCACTCCGATGCCTAAGTCAGTACTCATTTCAAACAAATATAAATTGGGTGCGGGAAATATAAGCGTGTAAAAGCGAGAAAAGGGAGTGATAGTAAAATATTGAGTTAGAGTATTAAATTACCCACATTTTCCTTGGAGGCAAGTATGCTCTATTTATAAAATGAATAATTCTCTTAGATTGTAACACGTGTTATACTTTACACATGGCAAGATCCTAATTATTCATGAGGTAAACCATTTCTTTGGCTATAATCATTATTACATGTCACGGGTTAAAGCAACTATCAAATCCCTTTAAAGATGTTGTCACATCAAGCTATATTGTCACCTTTTCAGGGTACTCACTTCGACTTAGGAGTACCTCGGCATAACATCACCCCGTCATACCTCAGCATAGCATCACCTCGACATAAGGGTACCTTGACACTTAAGAGTCAAGCAAGTTTGGCATCCACAGTATTGCATGTGGGTCATTATTAGGTGAAATGATGTTTTGTGGATCCCCTGGTGGGCCCATATGGATGACGTGTCATGTAAAATTAGTCATGATCGTAACAACTTTTTAACAATACATTTCATCAATTTTTATCAAAATCTGATTTTAATCCCCACCAAACAAGGGCTTAGTATATTTTGATAAAAATTGATGAAATGTGTAGTTTGAGTGTTGTAGGTCCCATAAAATATGTGGTTGTGATTGATTATTTACTTTAATTAATTTTAAATTTTTTATTTTAATTTATATCAAACATGGACATAATTTTTTAAACTCGTATTAGTCATGGAAGCGAGAATAGTATAATGACAAGAATAAATAATAGAGATCACTTTTCAACAATAGGTGATGCAAAGGTCTTATTTGGCATTAATTCATGTTAGAATTTATTTTAATTTGTATTTATTCATTCATAAATACGATTATGTTTAACTACAAATAAAAAAGACATTTCATTTTGATTTGACAAAAATTTGCTATTTTTTTTATAAGCAACATATTACAAAATTGATCTCAAGATTTTTAATCTTGAATTCATGGTGCATCATATAAAATTAATATGAAATTTTTTTCACATACAATATTTACTTTGCCGACAAAAGGTAGTGTTATCTGTTGCAACTTTTAATGGTAAGATAAATTTGATACGAATGTATGTCTTCAGCTTATTTGTACAGTTAGCTCTTATGCATGTTTTCTTAAAATTTGATTTTATCATTAATTTGTATTGCAAAAATACTTAATTTTTCCAGTCATAACTTCTTCATTTGAAGAGTTCAAAAAGATGTGTAACCAATAAGTTAATCTTGAAAATATATTTTCCAATGATACTCTTAAGAAATCTAGACTCATTCAACATTTTTTGTAATGAGGCAGTAATGATTTATCGTAATTTCAAAAAACGTATAATACATGCAAAAAAAATCATGGGACAGTGTGATAGAAAACAAAATTTTCTTTTCACGTATCATATTAATTTTAGCAAATGATAAAGTGATGAGATTCGAAGCGCGGAATAAACGTCGGAAAGTTCCGAACTCAGGTTGTGGTTGGACGGATGAATCATGACCCGATATTCACGACGCGATGGCTCGACGATGCGGAATAAAGAACCACGACTTTCGAAACACCACAAGGATTTGCCCAATCTCCTTGATAAGTCTCTGATTTGAACGCCACAAATATTCTCACGAATATTTGATAAATTCGGGATTAACGCCACAAGGTAATCAATCTTGATAAGTTTGGGTTTGTAATGTGAATCCACACATTAAACAATTGAAAAACATTCAATCTCTGTTTTATTTAATCATCAAAGTCTTAATTTACAATGAATCAAAAAGGTGTATAAATAAGCAAAATAAAACCCTAATCGCTAATTTACTCAAAATAGAAATCTAACTAACATAAAATAGCTAAAACTGATAAGGAAATAAAATAATGCGAAATTCTTTAAACTCCACAGCGGCGCACGTCCAAAAGCAGTCTTACGGCCGTGAGGTCTTCATTTACGGCTGTAATTGTGTAATTGAAATATGTTACGGCCGTGAGGATTTTCGTTACGGCCGTAAGTCCCTTTTATCCGGTTTATGAAATATACAGAGAGCAGGTTACGGCCGTGAGCTTCAAGGTTACGGCCGTGACCAATTCCATCCATGGCCGCGATTTAATTTTTGGTTCTTTTCGACACGGTTTGATCTTCAAAGCACGTCGAACCTGCTGAATTCTTGTTTTGGCTTGAATATTTAAATTTTCCCGTCAAGCCTGCTATGACTCCGATTGTCGAGGGTCCGGATCACATCATAAAGGATATTAATTCAAATTGAAGATGAACATTTTTCAATAGGTCTACATTGCAATAATTATTAACAAGGTTTAAAGATAAATAATGTTTAGTGTTGGAATATATCTTTCTGAACACGCATTCTCTCATGACAACTAATAGGGCTAGGCGTGTGTTGGTTTGGGTTGGGTTGGAGACCAACCAAAACCCAAGTCGATGAAGTCGGTTTGTTTAAAAATCAACCCAATGAAACCAATCAAAACTTTAAAATCCAAACCAACATTGAGCAGTTTAGGTCGGGTTGGTTTGCGGTCTGGGCTTCATTTTGGGCTTTTTTTCCTGGGCCTTAGATTAAATTAATTGTATGTTTGTATTATTATTATTTATTTTACTAGTAATCGCACCCGTGCGATGCACGGAATAAATAATATTTATTGAATAAGTTGTAAAAATACAATGCTCGATAAAAATAATACAATAAAATAATAATAATAATAATAATAATAATAATAATAATAATAACTTGTATACACAAATTGTTAATAATTTGTAATTTCATTTTTCCCTATAAGATTTCTTACTATAATGCATAAATTGTATATTCAATATACAATCAAAATATCAAAAAAGAAAAAAGAAAAAAATAAAGTTATGAATTGCATTTTTTTTAACAGTTAATTGTTCATTTGCTAGTTTTCTTAATTTATTTATTCATATAGAACTGATTATTCAATTTTTTTTAATGTCCATTCACAACCACATATTATTTAAAACTAATTTTTCACAATTGCACATACTACTTTTTAACCACACATTCTAAAAAAATAAAATCAATTTTCAACTACTCAATTGATTGATTTGACAATTATTTTATTTTTTATACTACCTTCTTTCACTTTCAATCACGCATTTAAAACTATTTTTATAGTCTATATCAAACTTACTCCTATTAAATGGTTTCAAATACAACGTGACATTTTATTTTTCACCAAGTATTAAAAATGGTCATGTTACACAAAAAAAAAAAAAAACTATTTTTTTGCATGTTAAATAACTGTATTGACCATATTTTATTTTTAAATAGAATAAGTTTGATAAAACCTTATATTTTTATTTTCTGTAGAATTCAATGAATTAATTGTTAAAGTCTGTAGTATATATTTTACAAATTGATGTTATTTTAAATTTATAAAAAATAAAAAATAGATAAATGAACAAAATGAGTAAATTTATAAAATTAATTTCAAAATTACCAAAGAGTTTATCGAAACCTAAAGTTGTAGAAATTAAAATGATTCAATTGAATTTACTTAAAAAGATCTGATATCTATTATTTCTTTTAATTTGATATGAAAAAAGATTTGAAATTAATCATTTATGTCAAATTGAAGTTAGGTAAGAAATGATATATATCATTTTATGACATAAATAAATGAGATAAATTAAAAAGATTGGATATTGAAAAAAGTAAAAAGTATAAATAAAACTTTTACCTTTATTATTTGAGACAATTTTATGAATGATATATTTAGAATTTGCTCTCATTTGTTAGCTTGTATTGAACTTCTCGTTAAGATCTTGAATTTGACACCTAAATTGCATATTTTTTTACTTCAAAATATTATAATAATTATCAAAAGATTAAAAATAATATACAATTTGATATTTTTATAGATTTTTTATTTTTTACAAATCAATAAGTCATTTATTACATGTCACCTATAATAAATTTTGCATTAATTGAAGTTTCCTAAATCAATTATTAAAATAATTAATAAAATTACAAAGTTTTCTAAAATAGCATGTAAAAATGGCGGGAAACTATGTGCGGATTTATATGACGGCTATATTGTTATTATATATACTACTAATCGCACCCGTGCGATGCACGGAATAAATAATATTTATTGAATAAGTTGTAAAAATACAATGCCCGATAAAAATAATACAATAAAATAATAATAATAATAATAATAATAATAATAATAATAATAATAATAATAATAATAATAATAATAATAATAATAATAACTTGTATACACAAATTGCGAATAATTTGTAATTTCATTTCTCCTTATAAGATTTCTTACTTTAATGCATAAATTGTATATTCAATATACAATCAAAATATCAAAAAAAAAAAAAAAAAAGTTATGAATTGCATTTTTTTAACAGTTAATTGTTCATTATCTAGTTTCCTTACTTTATTTATTCATATAGAATTGATTATTCAAAAATAATTTTTTTTTTTAATGTTCATTAACAACCACATATTATTTTAAAACTAATTTTTCATAATTGCACATATTACTTTTTAACCACACATTCTAAAAAAAGAAAATCAATTTTTAACCACTCAATTGATTAATTTGACAATTATTTTATTTTTTATACTACCTTCTTTCACTTTCAATCACACATTTAAAATCATATATATAGTTTATATCATACTTACTCCTATTCAATGGTTTCAAATACAATGTGATATTTTATTTTTCACCAAGTATTGAAAATGGCCATGTTACCCACACACACGCAAAACTATTTTTTGTGCATGTTAAATAAATGTATGGACTATATTTTATTTTTAAATAGAATAAGTTTGATAAAACCTTATATTTTTATTTTCTATAGAATTCAATGAATTAATTATTAAAGTCTGTAGTATATATTTTACAAATTGATTTTATTTTAAATTTATAAAAATTAAAAAATAGATAAATGAACAAAATGAGTAAATTTATAAAATTAATTTCAAAATTACCAAAGAGTTTATCGAAACCTGAAATTGTAGAAATTAAAATGATTTAATTGAATTTACTTAGAAAGATCGGATATCATTATTTCTTTTAATTTGATAAGAAAAAAGATTTGAAATTAATCATTTATGTCAAATTGAAGTTAGGTAAAAAATGATAAATATCATTTTATGACTTAAATGAGATAAATTAAAAAGATTGAATTTGAATATTAAAAAAAGTAAAAAGTATAAGTAAAACTTTTACCTTTTATTATTTGAGGAAATTTTAAGAACGATATATTTAGAGTTTGCTCTCATTTGTTAACTTGTATTGAACTTCTCGTTAAGATCATGAATTTGACACCTATATTGCATATTTTTTTGACTTCAAAATATTACAATAATTGTCAAAAGAATTAAAAATAATATACAATTTGATCTTTTTATAGATTTTTTATTTTTTACAATCAATAGATCATTTATTACATGTCACCTATAATTAATTTTGCATTAATTGAAGTTTCCTAATTCAATTATTAAAATAATTAATAAAATTACAAAGTTTCCTAAAATAGCAGGGAAAAATGGCGGGAAACTATGTGTGGATTTTTTTGACGGCTATACTATTATTATATATACTAGTGCATCACCCGTGCGATGCACGGATATTGTATCGTACAAAATATATTGTAAAATTAGTGAATAATTTTGGTATATTGAAAAGAGTAATCCTACACGTACAGGCCCTGTACGAATGCAATTTTCCAATTGAAAATACAAATTTGATTTGTAATAAAATATGTCAACACTTTTCTTTTAAGTTTAGTATAAGCATTATAAATTCAATACTACACCATTTTAATCCATAAATAAAAATAAGTGAGATATTGAGGATGCTATGTTTGTCGGATACTTTAGTATTTTACTTAATACATTGGTAAATAATACTAAAGTATTCGCCAAATATAAATATATTGTGGAATGTATCAATTATTTCTCATGATTTATGCATCTCGTATTTATGTTTTTCCAATTTTGATTCAAAAATATAAATCACAATAATTATAAATGTGTGCTTAATCTTAAACCCACAAATATTTGTATTTAACCAATAAAAATATATTTTTAATTATAAAATCAAGTAGTCAAAATAATAATTACATAAATTTAGCAATTATCATGATATGACAAAATGCTACGTTGGTGACAAAAAAATTATAACGAAAATGGTATACCATATAATCTTCACACAACTATTAAAATTAAGAATGATTAAAAGAATATTATTCGCTTTTAACCACAATTTTTGCAATTTCCTCACGTATTTAACATTTTATCTAAATTTCTTTCAGAAACATCAATCATAGTAATTATAAGTTTTTGTTTAATCTTAAGAGCAAATATTTGTATTTGACCAATAAAAATGATTGTTAATTTCAATAATTTTTATGAGTTATTGTCAACTTCAAAGAAAATCCAAATTTAGTAGTTTATTTAATGGTGTATCATGTTTTTTATTTAATATTATGGATACAATATTGATTGTGTGGAATGTATTAATATATTTCTAATGATTTATGCATTCTCCTCTCGTATTTAAGCTTTAAATTTTTCACTCAAAAATAAGAATCATAATAATTATAAAAGCGTGCTGAATCTTAACCCACAAATATTTGCATTTGACCAATAAAATTATATTTTCACCTATAAAATCAAGTGGTCAAAATAACAATTTCATAAATCTAGCAATTATCATGATATAACAATCGACAATGTTGGAGTAAAAAAATTATAGCAAAAATCGTACCATATAACCTTTACAAAACTATTAAAATTAAGAATTATTAAAAAAATATTATTCATTCTTAACCAATAACATTATAGTTTTACATATAAAATCAAGCAGTTAAAATAATACTTACGCAAATCTTGCAATTATCATGACATGGCAACCGGATAACACTGAAGGTCAAAAAATTATACCGAGAGTTTTAGATCATATAATTTTTAGACAATTATTAAAATTAATCTTATATTTTTTTTATTCAAAAAAATGTATTAATACTAATTAATACTTAAGTTTGGCCAGCAAAAAATTGCATCGAGCATTTAATATGAAATGGGAAAATGAAAAGCCATTTCCCATCCACACCTCATTAATCAATTCAACATCAACAAATGAAAAGTCACTGGCATGACACGTCTTCCACCTATTCCAATACATATTCAAGTTGATAATTAATGTTAAACAATTGTATCGAAAATCAGGAAAAAAAAACACAAAAAAACAGAAGGTTTCCAAAAAAAAAATAAGTGACAGTGGGTGGAAAAATTTTTTTACGGCTGTTGTGGTTTAATATATAATATAGATATATATAATAAAATAATAATAATAATAATAATATATTAAGATTTCTCCCGTACACAAAATGCATAAAAAATAATATATTAAAATAATTAATAAAATTTTACAAACAATAAAACTACTTCAAATTATAATAGCTTCTTTGAGTAATAAAAATCAATTTACATATTTAAGTAGTAAATGGTTATTAAGTTTTCCACATTTTTTCACAAAAAAAAAAAAAAAAATGAAGTTGTTGTTCGATAAAAAATTGATATTATTTTTTATCGAAAATAACAGATATTTGCACATTGTTTGGAGTTGCGTTTTTAAGTATTAAAATGAACATCCTTAATAATTTCAATTTCATTTCCCATTGCACTAAACGCATTATCAAGCCCCTGTTTGGTACCTATTATTTTTAAATCTCATTTTTTAAAAACTCATTTTCAACCACACATTATACCAATAAAATAATCTAAACATAAATCCAAAAATATTCTCCAATTTTTAACTACACATTCTCTAAAAAATTTACTATTCCAAATCACATTATTCCAAATAATGGGTCTCAAACAGGGACCAAATGCAGTCAACGCGTTATCCATAACATAGTAATTAATTTCACTATGTAAAATGATTTCCATAATACCATTCAAATGTATATCAATGTGATGACATAATAATTAGTTTTAGTTTCAATAAATTATTAATTATCATCAGTACCTCTTACCTTGATGCAAGCAAGTTTAATTCAAATAATTAAAAAAATGAATAGTCACCGTTTTCTAAAAAAGAATTACTGCTTTCTGGAAAAAAAATCTATTAAGAAGTGTAAACAAACTTATTTGTCACTAATATTTTTAACTAAACAAAAAAGAACAAATATTAAAGTTTAATAAAATATTAATCTAATTAATGCACAAATAATGTAAGAAAAAGTAAAGCTATTTTTGTTTTTCAAAGTTAATGTGTAGTTTTCCAAATGTATTAATTTCTTTATAAAATTTATTTTTTATAAAGCAATTAATGATGAATATTAATGCATTTCAATTTTTGGAAAGTATTTTAGACTGAAAAAAAAAATGATGTACGGAAGTTGCAATTTAACAATATGAATTTTCATAAGTGCTTGTTAATTTTTAATACTTATACATAATTTATCCAGTATACAAAATGCATAAAAAATAATATTATATTAAAATAATTATTAAAATTTTACAAACAATAAAACTACTTCAAATTATAATAGTTATATTAAAAAATTTTATAATTTTTTTATCATCAACTCTTTATTAATTTCTACATCTTGTCTTTTGAGACGATTTTTGTTCAATATATTTGTTTTGTTTCTCATATTTTTAAATAATCAAAATAAATAATTAATACAAAAGTTAAAAAAAATATTTGCACATCATTTCAATGCAAATTAGCAGAATATTTGAATAGAAATTGCGATTAGAAATAAAATTTATTAATTAATTGAATGTTATAAATAACAATGCGATTAAAAAAAGTTAAGGATATAAAAGCAAAACTAAACAAACACCGAAGATCTATCTTGCAATTAAACTATGGTGTAAATTTTAAAAAATGTGTTGTATGAATATAGTTCCCTAAAATAATATATTATATTATATTATATATATATATATATATATATATATATATATAGACAACCTATTAGCATTCAATACATGTAATTAAGTGCCTATTTACAATGCATTACACACTTTCCCACATTAAATGTCTCATTAATTGTCAACAACTCATTTCCCAATTCCGGAAATTCAATTGAAAAAAAAAACACTTATTTATCTCTCATATTTTAAATAATCAAAATAAATAATTAATACAAAAGTTAAAAAAAATATTTGCACATCCTTTCAATGCAAATTAGCAGAATATTTGAATAGAAATTGCGATTAGAAATAAAATTTATTAATTAATTGAATGTTATAAATAACAATGCGATTAAAAAAAGTTAAGGATATAAAAGCAAAACTAAACAAACAACGAAGATCTATCTCGCAATTAAACTATGGTGTAAATTTTAAAAAATGTGTTGTATGAATATAGTTCCCTAAAATAATATATATATATATATATATATATATATATATATATATATATATATATATATATATATATATATATATAGACAAACTATTAGCATTCAATACATGTAGTCAAGATCCTATTTACAATGCATTACACACTTTCCCACATTAAATGTCTCATTAATTGTCAACAACTCATTTTCCAATTCCGGAAATTCAATTGAAAAAAAAAAAAAAAATTTCCAAAAATAGAAACTGAAAATGGGCGGGAAAAATTTTGACGGCTGTTCTGCTTTAATATATAATATAGATTAAGATTAAGATTTGATTAATTTTTGTCTCAAATTTTTGGTCAAATTGTAAACATTGAATACAAATATTATACTTTCCTTCTAATTTATTTTAAATTCGGTGAAACGATTTTCTAGCTTTGGCGATTCGAGCCTTCTAGGAAACATATTGGTGAGGTTTTAGATTTTTTAAAAACAAATTATTGGTAGAATTCAACACAAAATAACTAGCAATAAGATTTTGTATGCAAAAGTGGTTTTATTTCTTCTATTTGCAGTAGTTGAACTTAGTAAATTACAAACCACCACTGATTTTTGTTCTTTTTACTTTTTAGGATTTTTTTTAATAATCAATAGTATGGGTCGGTTTGAGTTAGGTTAAATCGGGTTTTCAATTGAAACTGCAACCCAAATCAAACCGATCAAAATTTATATTTTCCAACCCGTAAACCAACCCAATCACCTGAAAAAACCAATCCAAACCAGTCGGTTTGGGTTGGGTCAATCGGGTTCGTCGATTTTGTTTGATTTATACCCAACCCTAACAACTAATATAATACTTTTTGGCCAAATTTCAATGTACATTATCAAAGTCTTGGTAGAAATGCAAAATAATAATAAGAAAAATGTGAGAAGAAGATAAAAAATATTATGTACAAATAAGTGTTATTATAATCAACATTACATTTCAGTTTATTCATTATTTTTACATTATATACATAATAATTTCATGAAAAAATTATTCATATATAATTTTTTTAACAATTTTAATTTTTAATTTTAATAATATCTAATACATCAACCACTTTAAAAAATAGTATCAATACTTTAAAACATTACGCATCATATTCATCTTATATATAAGACGTGCAACACACCTGCTCACTACTAGTATTATTAAAAAATATAAATAATAATGCGAGTTTTTCTGATGACGCATGCTAGATTTTTCTTATAGATAATATTAGATACGACATTTAAATAAATAGTATTACATTAATACTTCGTGTTTATTCAAAAAAGTATATTAACTCGTGGAAATATAATTACTTACTATTATGCTTTTAAGTAAAATGACATAACTGTCACATCTTAGTGCAATGTATTTGACCACTTCAATAATATTTATTAGATGGAGTGGTAATTTAAATAGGTCTAGAAACGCTATAATTACTCTTTGACATTAGTCTTCAGCAATTTGACGAGATTTATGTGAAGCACTTTTCATTCATAATATGTATATATAGGTGTATATAAGTGTAGGTTTATACAAGTGTAGTTTGTGACGTTAAATATAGAAATACTCTACAAAAGATCATATTGATGAATAAAGGAAATGGCTTAACTTCACCAAAGATCATTGGAATTTCAACGAAATTTTAAGAGGGACGCTACAATTTGAAACTTACATCAACGATCATTAAAGTTTCACTAAAATTTCAAAACGGTCAACAAAGTTTGAAACTTACATCAGCAGTCACCCATGTTTGCAAATATTCTGATAATGGTCACTCGCTATAATATTTTAACATAAAAATATATCTTAAGTATTTAGAATCTAAATTCTAAATAATAAAAATCAAAGACAAAAACAAAACAAAACACAAGGCTAATTTGCTTCAATATACACATTCAAAAGTTTATAAAAAAAAAAAATCTAAATTTATAGAACAAAAACAAAATTTTTAGAAATGTATATTATATCATTTTGCTTACAAAAAAACTACTTTGTATAGTTGTGAATATGTATAGAAAAATAGTTTTTGCTAATTTTTAAATTTAAATACTTAATATTGTTTTAATATCTATTAACTAATTTGTTTTATTATTTAGAGTTTAGATTTTAAATACTTAATACTTACTTTTTGTTTGAAAGTTTACCTGAGTGATCATTATCGAAATATTTTCAAACCTAAGTGAATATTAGTATAAGTTTCAAGCTTTTAATATTTGAAATTTTGATAAAATTTTAGTGATCCTTGATATAAATTTTAAACTTTAGTGATCGTTTTTAAGATTTTAGTGAAACTTCAACTATGGTTGCTGAAATTAACCCTTAAGGGAAGCCTTCATTTTTTTTGGTTTCACTTTTGGGGTAATGATTTATCACAAAACGACAGAGCCAAGTCCTTTGGGTTCCACATTGTGTACTTTGATTTTTAAATGGAATATATTAATGAAAACTCCCGGACCACCTTCCTTTTTTTTTTCCCCCACTTTTCCTTTATTCTCTCTCTCTCTCTCCCTCTTTTTTTTTTTTTTTTTTTGGGGTTAAAATAATAAATCAACTTTGGCAATTTGCCGTTAGCTGTCCGTGTGTGGGGGTGCATTCTTGTCTCCTGATGAGTGGGTGTTAATGCCTTAATGGTTCGGTTTGGGTAGATGTAGATCTAGCTTTGGGGATTACAATCACATCACACACACACAAACACACACTCAAATATCACTATTATATATAAATTGCACTTCATGTGATCACTATTCATAAGCCAGAAACACGCTTTTAGTTCGCGGGAGAAATGCGTCTTTCACGATGGCCAATTTTACATACGCTTTCTTTCACTATTTCTTTCGTTTTTATCACTATTTTCGTTCCTTTGTCTTTTGCGTGCGTCTGTCTTCCAGAGAGTTCACTTCCTAGGGTTTGCGCCGCTTCTACTGTATGGTCGTCGACGAACTGGTGCCGGTCCTGCCGGAGGTCGCCAAAAATGTATGAATCTCTTGTCCGATTTCATTGAGTCTTTTGTGCTTTTCGTTTTTTCTGATGGTTATTGTTGTTTTGGTTACATATGGACAGGATTTCGGTGAATCGGCGTGTTTGGTATGCTCTTTGTTTCGTGTTCTTAAGTTTTTCCCCTTCTTCTCGTTATTTTTTAGTTTCTTTATGTTCTTCTCGATTTTTTTACTTTTTCCTTTTCTGTTGTTACTTTTTCGTTTTTTTTTTTTTTTTGCTCCCCCTTAATCGATTTAGTTGTTTATCTTTACAGGTTTGTGCTTCTTCAGCTGTAGCCAGTTTTTGTGCGATTGGTAAATTTTTTTTCCTTTTTTATGAAAGTTGTAAAATATGGGTATAGGAAGAGTTCATTTAGGTTTTCGAAATCCTTTCATTTTATTTTATTATGCCATTTGATTCGCCTTTTAAAAAAAAAAAAAAAATATCGTGGTGAGATTTTCCTTGTATTTTGAATCCTACAGTTTTTTTTTCCCTTGAGATCTTGATGACATTACAGTTTAGGGCTCGAATTTGATTTCTTCTTCGAACACATCTACCTGAAAACCAATTTTAGGAGTGCCAGATCAAGAATATTGAAGGGTTTTAATTTAGATGTGTTCCCAATTTTTGTGGTGGTGGTATTGTTGTTCATTTCATATGGGGCTTCAATTTGCTATATGTTCTTGTTTGAACTAAATGCTGACTTAAACTTATTGTTGTTTATATACTTTAGCAGAGAGAAATACTAATAGGTGTGAGAACTTTGTTGTCCTTAGTATCTTCAATGAAATTGTAGATAGGTTTTTGCTGAATTCCAATTGAAGGCAACAAAAATAATTCAAAACTTAATTTCTAGGCAAAAAAGTATTCTTGCAGTTTGTTAAAATCTTGGATTTTTTTTTTTTTTTTTCGAAATTAAGATCATGGTTTGTGTTGCGCCAAAAATCTCATTTTCACCTTTTTTTAATAAACTCTTTTAGTTAGATATGTTCTTGGCCTAATATATTGCAAATAATTCTTCGCAGGAAAATCAATGATTTTTTTTCCCTCTTTCCATTTCTTTATTTCAAGAAATTATTATTTTGTTAGTGATTCCTTGTGGAAACTTAGTGAATTTTTTTTTAAAAAATGTGATTGAGAGTCTTTGTTGATTCTCTTCGTGTTAAGGTGGTCAAGATTTTGAAACAATGGGAGTTCTAGAAGATTTTGTTGTACTATTGAATTTATACTTGGGAATTATATTTCAAATAATTAGGTTGGTTTTGTACTATTTTTACATATGATACAATGTATATCACATATTTACAGTTTTATGAATAAGGACTAATGTAAATATAGTGTGCAGTGCAGATATGAGTACAAAAATGACTTTAATGTCTACAAAAAAGAAAAGGCTAGAGTAGTCTATGCAGTGCAGATATGAGTACAAAAATGACTTCGATGTCTACTTAGACAATATTATTACAAGGTAAATCCATTAGTTCTAATTTGTATCGTATTGAGTGTGTTTTTATCTTTATAAGTTTAATAGAAAGTATTTTCTTAGAAGAAAACAAGAAAATATCTAAATAGTTATATTGATGAAATTTATTTATCTTCAAATCTAAAAATGTTCTCGCTATTAAGAAAACAAGAACACTGGTTCTTGTTGGGTCCAGTTCTTCTATATGTCAGGTTCTCACCTCTTTCGAGCTTAAAGACAATGGTTGATTCAATATTTGAAATTCATGCATTATAATACGTGTATTGCAATCAAATATGCTTTCTTTTTTCGAGTTCAATCTTGCCTCTTATTTTCTTTTAATTATTTTTCATTTCATCTGTAGGAAATATTATTCTTTTAAATGTTCTATTGTGTACTCTATTTTGATTTTTCCGCACCATGGACATTCAGGTGTCAAGTGATCGCCGTGCAAGTTGCCTGAAGGAATATGGATGAGTTTTGATTTTGAAAATTATCATCATATACTCCTCAATAACCTATTATTTGATCTTTTATTTTCTTATTTTAGTAGTAATTTGTGCCTCTTTTAACTTTTTCTTACTACTTTTGTACTAGGATTTGCCATCCCTTCACCTGAAATGAGGATCCATCATTCCTTTGGCTCGTTACGATCAATAGTTTATCATTTATGGGTATATGCTGATATTGAAGGCCCAGGTAATATTTATTTTCTCATTAATTTCCTGATTTTCCAACATTAATTTCTATTAGTGATTGTTTATCTCTAAAGTTATAGCTGGGAATCCCCACGAAAATGGTATTTTTAGAATGAAGTTGACAGTATCTCAAAATTTTCCACAATCCCCTCCAAAAGGTTCGTGAACTTCTATACTTGATAGAGATAGATTATCCAAGTAGATTGAGATGGTTTCAAATTTATATAATGGGGTGGGGGGGGGGGTTGTTAGAAATGAAAAGTTTTCATCTCTTGGAGTATTTTAATTATCGATTTTACTTTTGAGTTTGTAAATGATCGATAGATAATAATTATGACCTCTTTTTATTTGATATGTTTTCATTTCAGGTTGTTTTCAAGATTTCTCATCCAAATATTCCTACCACTGGTGAGATTTGTGTTGATACTTTGAAAAGAGATTGAAATCCAAGAATTGGCTTACAACATGTTTTAATTGTAAGTTCAGTTAATATTTATGGATCTCAAAAAATTGACGGTTTCTTCCTATTACATTTTCAATCCAGAATTTTTATGCTAGCATAAATTTAAACAGTTAGATCTGGAAGTAATTGTCTCTCAATAATCAAGCTAATTTGAAATCACTATTCTCTGGGATTGTGGTCTTCTCCCATTGATTCTTGAAGTAGCGTGTTTTCTGTTTCATTTGATTTCTTCTCACGTATTGAGGGATCTCTTGAATTTGACATCCTTGTCTTCTGATTTTTAGTGGCTCAATTGGTTGATTTGTTGGTGGTGCGTCAGTTTCTTTCTTGTTATTTGTTATTTTTGCTTCTCTATGGAAAATCCAGTGGTACTCAGTCTCATCCCATCAATCACGATCTCTACCATACCAGATAGTTATTTTATGTCGTTGATTGAATTTATTTATTTATGTAATTTTACTTTACTTTTTAATGGCTTCTCTGGTGTCTTTTCCTTCTTTTTTCGACGTCTCATGAGTTACAATTACAATTAATGGGAATATGCAAATTTAATCTTCAGTTGATCCTGATTTGGAAGCTGGTAAGTTTTGATCCAACTTTCCAAAAATTTTCAAATGTTATTCAAATTACTAGCTGCATTTTGGTGCTAATTGAAATAATTTAAAATAATAATTTCCTGGTTCAAAAATTAGATTTACCAGAATTTTCTTACATTTTGTTTGAATCTATATAGAATCTTTAAAAGCTGGAAATATTGAGATTATTAACTTTTTAACGTTTTATGTCCATATTATTTTGTGTTATGCTGAAGTTCTCCTAATGATTTGGCCCATTAAACCAGTCCTAAGGTGAATTTACCTTTTCTTCACCATTAAATTAAAGTTTTTTCTTTGATTTCATATTTTCGATCATTGAAGCCTCTCTTTCAATTCAAACTTCATTACACTTTCATCGTACTCTAATCTCTTTCTGCTCTCAAAACCCCTAAGTCTTTATAGTATTATAGATTTATAGCCTGAAAAATAGTTCTCTTTTTGTATTTTTCAATTTCTTGCATGGTAATGCTTTTTTGTCTTACTTTAGTCTAGGGTTTCCAGGATTTATGGATTATGGGAAAGTTTGAGTTCAGATGAACATGGAACAAAATGTTCACTCGGTCAAAGTAGAATGTATGTTGGATTTGAAGGAGAGAGGCTTTCTTTTACAAGCATAAAGTTGGTAGGCTTCTTTCCTCGCACGCCTATTTTTTATTTTTCTTTTTCAGATAATTTTTAGTTTTTCTTAGAATTCTTGGTAAATGCCTTGAGAGATCTGAATTTTTTATGAATATATGATTGGCCAAGCCTAGATTTTTTTTTTGGCAAGTGAAGGAAAAAGAGTTGTTGTAGCAGAAGAAAGAGAGACAAAACTAGAATTAGACGCTATACTGACCATCCTTGATTTGTACAGATTTTCATTGGGCTTTTAGATTTAGTTGCTATGGGTTATTTCCATAGTTCGATTATTGTTCTGGCCATTGACAAGTTAATACCCTCATTTCCTAAAAGGTTTCTTTGTTCATTCGTTAAACGTTCATATTTTGGGATGTTTGGAATTTATTATCTTCTTCAAGGTTTTGCAATGTGGATAGTTGTAAAATTTTATGCTTAAAGGTTATTTTGCAATTTCTTATATATGTTGTTGATGCAACTTTACTTTTGTATTTGAAAGCCTATTTCTGTGAGCTGTTTTTGAACATCTTTAGGTGTATATTGATGTTGTGTGCAATTCTGTGGTTCACATGTATCACGCCTCCAATAAACCATTATTTTGTGGCAGGCTGACGGCTCACAACCTAATTTGGAAGCCAATTTATTAAGGTACACTACTTGTAGTGTTCTCTGCTATAAAAATTTTTTATCACTTGATTCATTTTTCCCCGAAAGGGTAGGCAAGGGAGTCTTTGATTTTTAAGAGAAACGATAAGGAAAATTTTCTCTTTATATGTTCAAGATTTAAGTACATTTATAGTGTTTTAAGCAATATTAATCCTTGATTAGTAGCCGATATTAACTGTGATTGAAATGTTCACTAGGATCGAATTTTTTCATTATCTCGACCTATAGCACTATCGCATGAACCTGTATGTGAGGTATTTCTGGGCATTAGGGATTTAAAAACTAAATCTAAAGGCTTAATGTAATAGGAGGAAAGGGAAGCAAATTACCATTTTTCTCTCTTTTTTATAATTACTCTAAAGGTATTTCGATAAGTAAACATATAAAATATTGTTGTAAACTCTGTTGATAAGTTTGAAATCGCTGAGGATTATTACAAGGAAACAAGTAATCATACATTAAAAAAATATATATACAAGTGGAGTTGTCTTTTCAATTTGATAGTCTTGAGATTGATGTCGTGTACATGCAAATGAAAATGCAAATTGGGTATTTAAAGGCCAATATTTGAATGTATATTCTTTTATCTTTTCTTGACTTTTGGGTTGTTGTCAAAGGATTTGAATGTAGTCAAGTACAAGAGAAAACTAATAATAGAACTCAATGATGGAGATTAAAGAGCATATAATAAAAGTCAATCTTTGATCAGGAAGATCATACATATAATTTCATGAATTTCTTCATGTGCTATTCAAGATACTAATTCAGTTATTCAACAATTAATCAATCTATATAATTTTAACTTTTGTGATACAATCACAACTTTTGAGTGTAGATATTACAACAGAGATCTGAATTCTGTTTGATACATCTTATTACTACATTGAGCTATGTTTGTGATTATTGATTGATTAATTTATTTATTCATTGTCAAATTTGAAGTATGAGCTTGGAAGACAACCAGCAAATACTAAGTTGTCAAGTAACAAGACAGTACGAAGGATGATGGTTCGAAGAGGTAATTTGGAGTGGTGTGCCTTGAGCTTGGACACTGGAAGCTACTTTTGGGGTATTGAAGCGAAAGAAGAAGTAATGAGCTACTATCTGTAGTTTCCATTGCTTTACCGTTTGATTAGTATAGTTTGAGTTTTGTTTGGACAACAATGGTTTCACTACTTCACTTTCAGGTTTCTCTTAGATATGTTGTAAGGGTCAAATGTGCTAAGTAATCAAAAGAGCAAGGTGGCTAGGGTATTCATTCAAATGTATCTTAAATCGTTAACATTTTCTTATGTTGAAGGATTATATGCTATATTTAAGTGAACACCATCATACTAGTTTGAAAAATCAGAAATAGTAATGTGTTTCTGTTTTTCAATTATTGGTAATCAATTCTATGATCAAATTATAGTTTTCCAGTTTCTTTAAAATCCTCACACCAATTTCAAGTCACAAATAGCAATGTGTTTTTGTGAAACTAATTATCTAATTTTAACACTAACGATTTTATCCAAATAACAACTTTTTAATTTTCAATCTCACGCGAATCAATACAAATATGAAACGTCACGTGCAACGCACGTTTTAATCTACTAGTATATATATACACTCCACATTTGATTATATATTCAAGGTCATTAGCATTTATATTTATTATTATTACATTTACATTTTTAACTTCTTTGTCACATTTTTTAATAACGTTTCATTTATTGAAAAAAAAAAATTTCCTTAACCATAATCGCGTCCTAAATTTGTTAACATGCTTTAAAATGGGAGTCAAACATTTAATTGTATTTTTGCATCATTATTTGAATAGAATGGACAAATTAGTTTTTTACTCTATCGTAAAGAAAAACTTCAAGAGAAAATATAATCATGAATGATTTATTACATAATTTGAGAATAAGATTGAGATGACAAAAGTTTGATATAGATATATTGTGAAAATGTTGTGCAATTTTCATTCAATTAATATAGTATAATTATTAAAAATTACGGTATGAATGTATTTAGCATTAGTCTTTATCTGGTCACTTACCAGTATCACGTGCCTTAGTTAAACAGTTCACCTATCTTGAACCATTTGATTTAAAATAAATCACACTTATCGTGGCCACTGTTTGGTAACCAAAATTAATCGATTTATAAATTAATTTATAAAATACACAATTTTTCAAATTAATTTAAAATTTGATAATGATATATATTTCATTACTAAATGATGTGCATTTGAAGTGATTACGGAGTATTACAATCTTTGTAGCATATTGTAATTCATACATGATTATATTACAATGTGATTATTTATTGTTGGATATTGGTTAATAAGTCGATAAATCAAGAAATTGATTAAGTATCGAAAAATTGACTAAAGCGACTTTGTGTCGACTTCGGTTAAATATTCAAAAGCTTGGCTCAATCTGTTTAGGCAAAATTGTTTGTCGCTTCGGGGCGCACAAACGGGGATCGACCTGCCCGGTCGGTCGCGGGGGTCGAGGGGGCAGCGCCCCCGAAAGAGAATTTTGATTTCTTTCATGTATTGAAGGATATATTTGGCATTTCGAAAGCAATATCGGATGAATACGAAATTATGAAAAATGACGAAATTGGGTCAAAATATTTGACCGTCCGACTGCATGGTTGTGAAACCGTGCAATCACACGTCAAATTCAATTTCGATTTTTTGAGTAAAACCGTGCGGCCGCATGGTTGTCCGGTGAAAAGACACATTTTCATAAAGGTGTATGGTTTGGTTTCAACCATTTCGTCCACACCCTTTCATGGTCTATAAATAGGAACCTTTGGGTGTCCTATTCCACACAATTTTGATATGCAAAACATATATCATTCTCTTTTCTCTCCAAAATCAAAATCATAGCATTTGTTTTTTTGATTTTCTTCCATTTCATCTTTGGAGTACATAAGCCAAAATTTGGTTCGTTGTACTTGTGTTTTGTAGTGCTACAAACACAAGTGTAGTCGTTGTATCTTGGGAGTCGATTGCCGGAATTCGTAAGCACCGTTGAGGGGCAAAATCGACTTAAGGACAAAGAGTCCAACTCTTGCCTCGACTTTGTCACTACTCTTCTTCTATTTCTTGTTTGTATTTTCCTTATTGTTACCCTGTCCAATTTTCGGCACGAATTTACAAACTATCATTCTACTTTTTTGGCGTCACTATTCACAAATTTCTCCAACATTTATCATCTATAACATACATGATATGTAATGTACCCTTTAATACTTAGTTACCGAATATTACAATAAGTGTAATGAAATGTAATTCCTTTAACGATACATGATTATATTACAACAGGACGTGATTTAACTCTACATGATTATGTTACAACATTTAGTTATACTAGTAATCGCATCCGTGCGATGCATGGAAGATATAATTGACAAATCTTTATTGAATAGTTGTAAAAATATAATGTCCGACAAAAATTATGCATTCATGTATAATGAGAAATACTCAGAAAAGTAAACATAAAATCACGACTTGCATATTTCTTTTAACAACTAATTATTCATTCTCTAGTTTTCTTCGTCTATTTAGATTAAGTAAGATATCAGCATATGACTTATTCTATTTTTTATAATTTTGATTTGATAACTAAAGTCGAATTTACAATTATTTGATTTCTAAAAGTTGAAACATTTACAATTTTCAACTCGTAAAATGAAATGATTTGAAATACAAATTTTAATTAATTTTTTTGAATAAATATTATAAATATAATTAACTTTATATACAAAAAAAAAATCACCTATACATCTCAAATTATAAATGGATACTTAACCCAAAAGACATAAGACTTTATCACTTATTCGTATAAAATTGATTCTTTAAAAATAATATTTTCCAATGTTCATTTGCAACTACAGATTATTTAAAACTTAATTTTCACAATTGCACATATTATTTTTATGCATGTTAAATACTCTATCTATCCATATTATATAGGTTAGTTTGATTTTTCAAACAAATTAAGAAAATATAGTTAATGTCATTGAAAATTAATTTTTGTATATAAAATTTTCAACTTACCCTTATTAATATCAAAATTATTATTATTGGAAGTAATAAATTGAGGTACATTAGTAAACAAACAAAATAAATGCTTCCCAATAAAGAAACAATACTATATAATTGGGATAAGAGAAAAATGAAATGCAACATATATAATTGGGACGAAGGGAGTAAAAATGTAGACCATATTATATTTTTAAATAAAATGATTTTGCTAACACCTTCTATTTTACAAATTGAACCAATAAATTTATCAGAACCTAAAACTGTAAAAAAATAAATGATTTAATTGAATTTATTTACAAATATCGAATATCTATTATTTCTTTCAATTTGATAAGAAAAAATTAGAAATTAATCATTTAGATCAAATTGAATTTAGGTAAAAAATGATAGGTATTATTTTAAGACTTAGATGAGATAAATTAAAAAGATTGTATGTTGAAAAAAGTAAAAAATATAAGTAAAATTTTTACCTTTAGTGTATGTTTGATTTTAGTTAAAATGATTTTTTAAAAAAAAATGAATAGTGATTTTTAGGAGAATGAATGATCGAAATTTGGTTAAAAAGTCAAATATTGTGGGCTTGACTTTATACTGTAGAAAAAAAAGAAAATTTTGATGAAAACCAAACAATCTCTTAATATTTAAGACAATTATACGAATGATATGTTTTGAGTTTACTCTCATTTGTTAGCTTGTATTAAACTTCTCGTTGAAATCTTGGATTTGATTATCATTGTAACGACCCGGGTCCCACTTAATGAGCTGTCCCGACCGTTAGATGACGGCGTACTGTCCCCACCGTACCAACACGAGTCTTTTCAGCATACTTTGTCATCACTCGCACACTCCTCGAGAAAACTTCCCAGGATGTCACCCTTCCCAGAATTTCTCCAAACCAAGCATGCTTAACTATAAAGTTTATAACGATGGACTTCCGGAAAAAAAGGTACACCTTGGTGGTATGAGTAGTACCTATCATATCTTTTAAACTTTCTTGGTCGGGGTATTACAATCACCCCCTGTTAGACTCGCGACATCCTCGTCGCGATTAACCCATCTGAGGATCCGTTGCCAGGCATCGGGATTCTAGAGGTGGCTCCCGTCCTATGGCGTAGCACTTAGTTCCTGATTTTCGGCTGGACGGCCGTCTCTGATACCATTTGTAACGACCCGGGTCCCACTTAACGAGCTATCCCGACCGTTAGATGACGACGTACTGTCCCCACTGTACCAACACGAGTCTTTTCAGCATGTTTGTCCCCACTCGCACGCTCCCCGAGAAAACTTCACAGGAGGTCACCCATCCCATAATTTCTCCAAGCCAAGCACGCTTAACTATGGAGTTTCTAACGATGGACTTCCGGAAAAGAAGGTGCACCTTGTTGGTATGAGTAGTACCTATCATATCTTTTAAACTTTCTTGGTCGGGGTATTACAATCATATTGCATATTTTTCGATTTCAAAATAATGTAATAATTATCAAAAGAATAAAAATATCCTATAATTTGACTTTTTATAGATATTTTTTTTTTCACAAATCCATAAATCATTTACTAAATGCATTAATTGAACTCTCATAATTCATGTATTAAAATAAAATTGATAAAATTAAAAAATTTCTTAAAAGGACAAGTTAAAATGGACGAAAAACTATGTGCGTATAATGATAACGGTTATCCTTATATATGTATAGATATAGATGATATGTAAAGTATTATGTAATTATGGTTACACAGTATGAATGTACTATGTGATATTTCGTTGTCGACCATTACAACTTGTGTAATACAATGTCATTACACGAGGAATTGTGATTTATGTCGATAGGATTATGCGACGACCCTAAATTATAAGATTTGTAATGTCTTATTTAATTTAGAAATACTATCATTACTTTATCTGTAATGCTCAATAATTATTTAAAATTTGTAAAGTCTCCTCGAGTAATATTTTTTATTTAATTAATTGTAACTTACATAATTATTGGTTTATATTAAATGTAAATAAACCATATCACTAAAATTAAGATTACCATAATTAAGGAATTCATTTTCTTGTTATTTAAGAACAACCAATTGAAATTATTAAAGATTCAAGCACTTGACCATACTAACAAGTCTCTCCCTAATTTGATTAATTTTGTTTTGTAGGTACCAAAATCAATTCATAAAATTAAAGTCGGAAAGAAAATTATTTGCGTGAGATAACAGTCCAAAAAATTGAAGGAAAGCCCCAAGTATGAGCAAGATTCAATAGTAAACAAATGCTAAATTACAAGAGGATGTACAAGTTGCAGATTCAATGTCCAATTATTTTCAAGAGAGTGTGAATGTTGTGATCAAAGGTAGGCTCTATCCAACATCCCTAAATATATAAGGTTTCCATAATTAATAAAAATAAATAAATTCTATATCCTCAAATACGATATTTTTTAAAAAATGGTAAATAAAATTATGTAATATTACAAATAATATTAGTATTACTATTTTTTAATTATGACTCAGTACAACTAGGTAATTTCGTTAATTTCTCGTGATTATTGCATTGAAATTAGAGTCGAGTGAAGTTTACTACTTATAGAGACAAATATGGGCCTTTAACACTCTCATGCTGTAAGAGCCCGGCCCAATTTTAGAAATTCACCCCCATACACCGACAACTAACGGCAAAATAAAGTGCCGTTTAACGAACCGTTAATGGAATAATTATCCTGAATTGGACTGTCACTTTCAATAACAAGTCAGAACGGGTCAATTAACCTAACCATGGTTAGGATGACCTGACCTAACCACCACAAGTGCTAATCATTATTTCCCCTCTTTATTCACTTTTACGTTACACAGTTCTCGCTTTTGTCGTTTAGTGGTGCCCAGCCTTTCAGTGCCCTTTTTTAAATAAAAAAAATGAAAATTAGGGGTGTTCATCGAGTGGTTCAATTCGGGTATCTCAATAATCGGAATCGAACCATACTTTTCGGTTCCATTGAATCGCAAAAATCAAACCAGAACTAAACCATTCGATTTTGGTTCGGTTTCTGTTCCAATTCAATTATACAATAATAATTATTTTTCGAAGCCTTATCTAGGAATATCAGGCCCCGGAAAGTAAGTGAATAACCTGAAATAAATTTCTACCTAATATTTCAAGATCAAGAATTTCGAAAATCCTTTTACTCCAATGAAATCATACGATTCTCCATGAAACAAAAGATATTCATAAACTAAAATAAGAAACAAATGACATAGAAGGTTTTTCGAACATAGCAAAAAGTGGGATGAATCATGAGTTTTAAACACATTATTATTAATTGTTTTATATCTGTATTTAAATATTTAATTAACTTCATCATTGTCATTTACAACTTTGATTATTAATAAGTTATACTCATTCTATTTTTATTTACTAAGAATTTAAGTCCAAGTGTAAAGTTAAATGTTACAATGAGATAGAGACGTAATAAATTTCATAAAAAGAAATTAATCAATTTCACTTTATCCAAAAAAATTACAAATTCTTTTGATTTTTAGTTTTAGGACAACCAATTAAAACCATAAAAAAATAAATAAGGATAAAAAATTTGGTTCTAACTTCACTTTTTCGGTTCTAAAAGTGGAACTGAGAACTGAACCAGAACTAATCGGTTCTCGATTCCAAAATCGATTTCCTATTTTATTTTTTAAAATCATATGGTTCCGATTTTTTCAATTCGATTCCGACTCAGTTATATCGATTTCGATTTTTTTGTCCAATCCTAATAAAAATATGCGTGTTGTTTAAAAATAGTTTACAATGGCAACTTTTTCAGCTGCAATTTGTTTCAATAGGTAAGATTTGTGGGTGAAAAATGGAAAGATAAATTGTGTGTGGTTGAAAAATAGTTTGAAAAATAGTGTTGTTTATAAATTGATTTATAAATTGTAATGATTGTATAAAAGAAAGGTTCGTTGAAACGAATAATAATTTAAGGAGAGTATGTGTTTAAGTAGATAATTTTTTTTTTAATTTATGTGTAATATTATTTTATTGATAAATGTGGGGTGAAAATAAGAAGAAAATAATGTATTAAAAATTTAAAAACGGCAAAGAGGAACATAGTGGGTGTTTGATATTGTTTAAGAAAAAAAAAATTAGTAAATAGTAATTTTTTGGAGAATGAATGTTTAAGATTTGATTGAAAAATCAAATATTACAAGCTTGATTTTTAATGAATGATGATTGAGACAAAATACTATAATTTTTTTTTTTTTTTTTTTTTTTTAAAGAGAATCAAATATGGGCATAGTATCAATGATAATCAATGCAACAACAAATATGAAAATCGAACGGTTCAAAATTTGACTGTTTATTTATTGTATCCTTGCTTTTGTTTTTATCTTTCCTTGAATAATGAGTTAATGGAAAATTCACGTGAGGTGTGCACAAAAAATTGCCTTCTATATTAATAAAATATTGTATTTAAAATTATTTTTCCCAATAAAAATGAATAATATATTACTCGAGGTGACCACAAAGGCACAAACAGTTGACAAAAATAACCGGACACCAGAAATCCAAAGGACAACCACTGAATCACTGATGATAACTTTCAGGCTAATATGTGATCAATCGTACTAATATAAGAAATGTTGTTAAATTCTTTAAACTAAAACATTTTTGAATTATTTAAATGTTTTTAACACATTTTATAATATAGTTTTACATTTTTAGAAATAATTTAGTGTTACTTTATCAAAGTAGTTACACTATGATTAAGCAGAATATTTTTTAATAATCTTTTTAAAAATTATTTTACAAAACTTCTGAATTACGGATCTTTAATATTTTTTTATAACAATAGAGAATTATCTATTTATTTTGTAAATTAGACTTATGATGCTTTTAATGTAATTTTTTCACATTTTTCACAAAAAAAATAAAAAATAAAATAAAGTTAGGATACATAGTAATAGTTATATAAAAATTAATCATCCTACTAAGTAAAATCAAATTTGTTAAAAAAAAAAAAAAGTTAAATTAAATTGTCTTTTTTTTTTTTTTAATTGGAACGAGCATCTCTGTTTAACATAATATTTTTAAACAACACTCTTTTAAACTACATTTTTGTGCCTGTTTGGTGTAGGAGTATTTGGTTGGTTTTTGAAGAATTTTAAGTTTTTTTGAGAATGTGTAGTTGTAAAGTGATTGAAAATTATGAATAGTGATGGGTCCCAGATAAATGTGTGGTTAAAAATGAATTTAAGAAAAAGTGTGAAAATTTTACCACTACCAAACATACTCTTAATTACATGTATTTTTCTCTCCACTTTTTAATCACTAATTTTTATTTCAAAAACATCACATTCTTTGTTTTTAAACAAAAAAAATTGAACTATCATTATTTTTTTATATAATTTAACAGTGCTCGAAACGGTGTTTTTATTTTGGGAACAAATGCATGTAGTGTTCAAAAGTGTAATTCAAAATTGTAATCATTACACTTTTCAAAATACAATCATTATTTATTTATTTTTTAATTTTTGTGTTTTTGTCAAAACCTTTCCAAATTTAGTAAGTACATTTTGACGGGAAAGTGTATGTGTGTATATTTTTTATAAAGACTTTGTTTTTATATATAGATATATTAGATTTTAAGTTAGTTAACTTTAAAAATGATAATTTTAAGTTTATAGTTATGTAATTTTTCCAAAATATAAAAGACAATGAAAAATAGATAGAAAATTACCATTTTTCATGAAAAATATGGGCTATCAAACAAAGCCTGAAATCTATAAAAACTGATTTTAACATGTACCGGTATATACCCCTAAACTCTTGCACTATCAAAAAACAATTCACCCCAAGTAGTGATAGCAAAAAAATTCGATCCGTTCCACCGATCCGAGGATCAGTGGGGCGGATCGGGACTGATCCGCCTCGTTTAATTAAAAATAAATAAAAAAATTATTATTTTTTATTTTTTAAAAAAGATTTACTTTAAATTATATATGAAAAATTTTAAAAAATATAAAAAAAATATTTCGGATCGATCCGCAGATCGGGGAGCTGATCCGCCCCGACTCGAAAAATGACGGATCGCGATTCGATCACCTAATTTTTTGTCGGGAACGATTCGTCCCGTTGCCAACGCTAGCCCATGTTAGCCCCAAGCCATGTCTATAAATAACCCAAATAAGGCGCGCTCAAATTCATTTCTCACATGACATCCTGGCTTTGAAGCCTTGCAAGATGATGTCATCACCACCTCCATCCGATACTCAACTCGCTCCTGACTCGGACTCTGAGTCCAAGCTATCCGCTCTCATCTACGGTATATTTGTACATTTTGCCTGTATGTAGACTGTACAATGTCTGTAGCCTTAAATTTATATTTTACGAATTACGATAGTACACATTGTTTGCTCGATTCTTAATATTTTCCGCAGATACATAGAGATCGACGCTATTTCAATACATATTTCGTTCCGTGCTTGGTTTGATATTTAGGCATGATCGACTATTTCTAAATGTTTGAAAGCTACGTTGTTAATATGTTGACAATTAATAAGAGTACAAAATATTTGAGGTAATGACTAATTATTTGAATTTTGTGTTGGATTGGAGTTAATATTTGTAAATCAGGATTTGTACGCATGGAGTTCAAGTTTAAAATAGAATCGGAGGAATTCAAAACAAATGTGAGTGTAATTAGTTGGAGTTTTGGCATCATTAAATATCGTGAACAAACACAGGTTTGAAAGTAGTTGAGGGCCTTATATCTGTTATAGCAAATGCTTTGGATTTACAGATATAAATTACGAGATCATGATTCGCATGGTGTATTTCTGTCCTCTGATTGACTGATTGTAAAAACAGCACTCAATTCTCCTTTTCTTCCATAAATATAGTTTCTAGAGTATTAGCATAATAGTTATGGATTTTTGCATATGTAGATCATTTTCTTCCAAAATGCTGTTACATCAGAATGAATGGTTTATATAAGCAGTTGAAAATATGACATCAATAAGCTGCCATGCTGAATTATTTGATCTTGTCATACACGAGTATTTGCCTCTCGAGGACGTTGAATGCATTATTACAGTCCTGTTTGTATTTTCTATATTTAGCACATGTTTGGTTCTAATTAAAATCTAATTTTAATTTCAGTCAAAGTCAACAATTAATTTTAACCACACATTTAATCAATTTTTATCAAAATCAAATAAAAATCTGATTTTAATCTATACCAAATGGGGGCAGTCTTCAAAATTTGGATCTTGGTCAAGTTGAACACTTAAGCCACTGGTTAATCTTTTAGAATCATTGTGGGTTCTATGAAGTATAAACGAGCAAAAAGTTGTAAACTGTATGTTGGATAAGCTACCATGAAAGAGGGACTCACGTGTTTCAGATAAATTCTATGAAAATAATAGTAATAGTTCAGACAAGATCATCATTGCATGAAAATACAAGTCTTAGCATTATATTCTGGTGGTGTTATAGATGTCACTGACTTTCTAATCCTGAAAGAAACAAACCTCAGTCTGTTTCTGGATATCCTAATTATGTAGCCTATTAAGTTTGTTGATGAAATTTACTTATCAAAATTTGATTGACATCTGATTTTTACTTTTCACAGTTTTCTTCTTCGTTATATTCTCTATGTATCTACTGATAAGAATTATTGGTCATGTGATGGAAACAGATCTCTCCCAGCAGGTGCAAGTTGCAATGGAGAACATGCTTAAAATGACAAAGTGAGCCAAACAAGCAATTTTAACCTAAGCCTCTGTTTGGTGGGGATTAAAATAAGTTTTTTAGCAGATTTTGATAAAAATTGATGAAATGTGGTTGAATAGTTGTGGGTCAATAAAATGTGTGCTTGGAATTAATTTGTTGATTTTGACTTAAATTAACATATGATTTTAATTGCCACCAAACATGGGCTAAATATATAAGTTTGCTTTCATCTGTTGAACAATCTTAACTAAAAACGTCGGATTAGCAAAATTTAATGCCTTTGCTCTAATGAACACATAGCAGTTGGTTTTTTTTACTCACTCTACTTAATCCTCTTGATGCTCTCACTCTTCTGAATATTTCTAGTTTTCATAGAATAAAATGTCCTATCATACAAGTTTTAAATTTTAAATTTACATTTTACCTATTGTTATTTGTTATCTTTTCCAAGCTTCTGGTTTTCAACTTTTAGCACTTAATTTTTTACTTTTTTCCATCACAATTCACAATCCATGGCTGACGGCTGTCAATAAAATTCTAAATTCTCTCCTATTGTTGTCTTCTTTGCTATTGGTAAAGTTCTTAGGAGAGTTATCGAATATTTCATATAGAACAACAAAGAATTTACAATTGTCATTTTAGAATTTACCTCAACTTATACAAACTTGACAGGGAAATCGATCAGAACTCTGCAGAAATACTAGAAGATATAGAGAAGTCCAAAGACTCTGCTCTCCAGAGAAAGAAAAACTTAGAAGAAGAGAAGGAGCATTTTCAGAAAGCTGCTTTTGCTGTTCTAAACTTGCTAAACAAAGATATCAACTGAAGCTCTAATATTTGCCATTTCTTTACAATCTTCATATGATTGTAAATATCAAGCTCTTGTATTTTGCATGTGTACAAGTATCTAGTTTGTCATCTGGTTCTTTTCTTGCTTTCTACTCATTGAAAAATATTAATTTCACGTAGTAGCGTTTTCTCAAGGTGGCTGATGTTCTCAAAAAATGTACAAGTGATCGTTATCTCTTAAAGCACTTAAATCTTCCACCAGGGAGCCATTGGCCATGATAACCTTGGTTCCTCTTTTCCCCAACTTCCTTTCTGCATTCACATAATACATCTTAGTCAAAGGAAAAAAACACTGAGGTCTTATTTTCTTCTATCTTTCTACTCGTTCAGTATTCAGGTTAAATGAGAGAGAGAGAGAGAGAGAGAGAGAGAGAGAGAGAGAGAGAGAGAGAGAGAGAGAGAGAGAGAGAGAGAGAGAGAGAGAGAGAGAGAGAGGAATAATGCTACTATGATGATTTCTAGTTTTCATGGGAGTGTCATTAGAAAGGTTTAAATTTTGGATTTCAAACCCCCCCTCTCCCGCGGGTAATAATACTATGTTACTAAGGTGCTTACCTGCTAATGTCAGAAGGTCGTCCATTGAATCAGGTAGATGTGCTAGTTTTCCCCCCTTTTCTTCTTCTTCTTCTTCTTCTTCTACTTGTTTGTCATCTGGATGATGCCCGTGGAGTACCACCCTTGTGGGAAGTGTATTTGATGATGCATAAAATGTAGGGATTCCTGGGAAAAAGATTGAAGAAGAATTTCTTTAGTAGTTGGATGATGTATCATCACAGAACTTTTGTGCAAATTATCTTACTATTAACATGATTCTGTAGTATTTGCTTTTGTTTTTCCCCTGCCCTTAAATTGTATGCATATGAAATTACACATCCAGAGAGAGAGAGTAAGAGTCACCTATTCTTCAATAAAAACATTTGGTTTGGCATTTGATTGAACTAGCTGGTGAAGAAAAGTAGTCAACTTGAAATATCTAGGCTGGCATACCTCATAGACGCAACTTATGGAAGTTAAGGGAGTAAAATATAAGTGGAGATTCTTCCTCCATTCAAAAGTTGCAGTCCTATTTAGCCTTTTTTATTTTAATGATTAACCAGTCACTTGATCAGCGATTTAGCTTCTTTAAGTCATTGGCAGGGCTGCTGAAAGTTCCCATTTTCTACAGAATGTAATGACACTACATTTCTATTATATCTTCCAAGTAATTTGTGTTTTTCATTAGCTGTACACTTTTCAAAATGCACTGTGTACTTTATGCATGCAAATAAAGTAACTGTTTCAACTGAGTTGAGTGCTTACCATTTGATTCTTGGTTCAGTCTATAATTTTGTGGTTCACGTGTTGATTGTATGGCCTGAAATTAACAAAATGTTCATGCGTATCATGAGAAAAGTATTTCTTTGCATTTCGCATCAAGCATTATTAATTACTTTTACAGAAGTTAGTTTGGACTTCTTGTTAGCTTGTGCAAAACAAAAATGAAAATAATGGAAAAAAACCTCAATGTTTGAGTCAGCCAGATATTCTTCTACAAATGGTATCTCTTCTAGCTCCTCCTTTTTTAAGCCCCTCAAATGCTGAGAATTGGAAATGTCAGTAAGTCTACACTTTAATGCTTGGTAATTTGAGGATGCTGTTCTAGAAGAGAGAAGATGAAATCCAAGAAATGACCGAGAATGCCATGACAGTATTATCCACTAGTGAATATGCACAATTCTTACTAATAGGGCAAATAATGATCTTCAATGCACTGATGTATTCCTACGTTTTAGAATTCTGACCTGAAGAAAATTAGAGATAACAATCTTCCCGTCTTCATTAAGCGGCTGCACCAGTTCCTTGAAATGATTATGACTAATCCGAATGACCTGAGAAAGCCTCTTTGTTCTCACTGTGAAAGGTTGAGGGATATTGAAGATCACCCCAATTTCTCCAAGCATATCTGGGGAAATTGATTTTGACAGGAACTGGAAAAGCTCCGAGTTAACTTTGTATATCATGAAAGAAATTACTTTAGATTTAGCTTTTATGGACTGATATAGCTGAGAAGAATATTACTGTACAACCTGGCTCCTAAAAACACTTCTATTTCAAAAGTCAGAACAAATTCTGTTTAATTTTTAGTTTTTACTAGATATAAAAACTTCAAAAGATGCGGTTCTTATAAGTTATCACATGATCGAAACATATATGTGGTATTCTACAATGTTCACTGTCAATCTCTCTTTATTTGCTCAACAGATTTTGGACATCTTGATTAATACCAGACAAGGCATGGTTTTCATGAAGAAATTTCATCGATTGTCGCATGTTATCCCAGTAAGATGATCAGGCCCAATATATACACGTGCTTTATTCATACTATTGTCTATTAAGTGATTATGATTTTACATGGTCTTGAACTCTGCAATTGCTACTTATTGATGTCTTCCCTTTTAGTAAGCTAAATAAATAAATTACCTCCTGAAGCATATTTTTTCGCCAAATAAACAATTCAGAAAGGTACCTGTTCTGTTCCATTTTTATTTGTTATTGTGTCCTGCAGAATTAGATTTCTCAGATTTGCATACAGGAAAATGATGATCGATAATGTGACGAGAATATTCTATACCACTGCTCCAGATACTATAATGTAGAAATCCGTCGGTATTTCATTTTGTATGATAATATCCATTTTGGGGGGATAATATTCAGCTCTCATTTCTGGAACCTGTAGAAGGAAAAAATAGATTATGACTCTGAACCAATTTGTTTGTGATAGAGAAGTAAAGAGTTCCACTTCGAAACAACCAAATCTTGCAATTTCTAAGAAATCATATATAGCAATTTCTTACTCTTAGGTGATAGGCCATGGATCAGTCCATAATATGTGATAATTAAAAATAATTATGCTGAGAGGAAAAGAAAATTACCAACTGGACAATAAAGTCTTCAGATACTCCTTTGAAAAGGTAGGAATTTTCTACCCTAGTGCGAAAGAGATGCTGAGCGATGCCAGATCTGATTGCCTTGGGCAAATCTTGTAGCACTTCTTCTTGCTGAAGTTCTGCTGTTTTGAACTTAAGTGTCACGTGTGCTAGCATTTGCTCCTTTAAGCCTTCTGGAAGTCGATTCTTGCTTGCATATCGCAAGATCTCATGGATGGCATCCCTCTTCAAAACCAACATTAAATACCATTATATTGCTGTAAATGTTTCTGAGATACATGTACCGACATAAAATCTGAAAAAAGTACTACTTTTAGGAGGATTGGAACAATGAAAAGTGATTTGGTAGGTCTTGGATCGTTGAATTATAGAAAAACTTGTCGAATCAAAATAGCAAGATTCTTGTATATGGTGTGGTGTTCACTATCGGCGTAGTTTAGCTAATCTCTATGACTATACTGTGAAAGTGTTGGCAAAAGATTACCATGGCAAATGTCCGGACAGAACTATGGACAATAAGATTGGTCATGTTCCCGATCAAATAGGCAGTCAGGCCGATGTTGAAAAGCATGTAGAATATGGAGAAAATCTTCTCCCCTGTGTTTTCTGCATGCAAATCTCCATAGCCAGTTGTTGTAAGGGTAACAATTGACCAATACATGGAATAGGTATATCCTAGCCAGACACTTCTGTCTTCAAAATTAGAAACTTGAGCCCCAATCCAAGTATTATCTGACTGACTATAATGAGTTGCGAGCCAGAAGTAGAAGCAGCCTGCCGTGTGTACTGCAAATAATGTCACCTGATATAAACCGAGGTAAATCTTAGTACAAGTTATAAGTAGTCTGTTTATTTGAAGGGTACTGTTGTAAATTAGACAGTTGTTTTTGACTCTGACGTAGAATAAAAAGTGCCATGTTCGCTATTATGTTTTGAATTTTCACCCATTGTTGTGACTATTATGCAAGTGAAGTGAGCATAGTTGAGGACGAGATGCTTACACATATAAGTTTACAGTATCTTGTCCAGAAGTAGCTGAATCGAGTGTCCTTCTCTAGCCTGGTGGAAAATGAGTTAGTTAGGTTGCCTTTAGATAGTGAAACATATAACATTGTGTTGCAGTAGGACTTATTGATTAGAAGTCTTGTTGAATATGCATGCTAAAGGTCGTGGGCATGTGTAATGGTACCTAGAAAAGAATTCGCTGACACGCCTGAGTCGCCAAAGCCTGAGCATGTTGAGGAAGCCAAAGACATCCCCATTGTGCCTTTTCCTGGTGAAAATTCTATATATGGATTGGAACGGTAGGGTTGAGGCCACATCCATTGGGAGCCACAGATTCGACACATACCTGAAATAAGTAGTAGATGCATCACGATTTCTTTATTTGCTACATTTGATGCGTGAGACTAGACTGGTAGAGAAATAAGATTTCACATGTTTATGTTTGTTGATTTTGTCAAATCCAAGTACTCATTCACTTGATCAAATGCCACATTAGCAGTCTAATTAATCATACCTTCCCTAAGCCAACCTTGTCATTAAAACAAAAGTATGCAAATGTATGTATACCTCAATGCTATTTTCTTGTGATCATCGACGAGTAAATAAGTTGATTTGTCCAAATAAGCAACGAAAAAAGTGAGAATTATATCTATCCCAAAGAAGGCATCAACCACCAAGTCGACAGGCAGGAGTGGACCCGTTCCCATTTCTCTAAATGCTAGCTCGAATGGGGATGACCATGCTGAGTACACCACCAATAACACGAGAAATGTCAGCCACCACCTGCAGTATTCACTTAATTACATTATCCAAATTGAATTAAACAAACCTATATATCTAAAATGAAATAGCTTTCTGTTATAAATGGACACATTAACATCTCTTGGACCATTTTCCTGAAAAGTGAACAATTTCGATAAGGATTCAAGTACACCATTTTTTACTTTTCAATAAAATGGACCAATTAGATGTTACACATAACCGTTTATAAACAAAATTTGACTATGTTTGGTAACAATTAAATCTAGATTTTAATTTAAGTTAAAAGTCAATAATCAATTTCAATCACATATTTTATAGGACACACAACTCATCAATTTGCATCAAAATCTACAAAAAAAAAATCTGATTTTAATTACCACTAAATTGGGGCAAACTAATTTTTACCAAACATAGGCATAATTAAAGAGAAAATAGATGTTAAATATTTATTTGACTTGTATAACTTTGTTACCCTCGTTGTGGCGGGAAGGGTAATAAAGTGCTCACCCCCTGTGAGGGGGCGGGCATATTAATCCCCTCTCCGTGGCGGGGAGGGGATCAAAACTGTTGACTTTTATAGTTCAATTAAGTTGAGTCCGACGTCTATTTTTTTGCCATAAAGAGAAAATGTTACGGCTTTGAATTGTAGATGATTTGATCTATAGATTTTGAGGATTTGCATGTTGGGAAAGTGATCCATCTTTGGGAAGATGTCAAAATTTGATAAAAAACCAAAAAATTGTAAATTTGAGCAGAATTTGGAATCGAGGCCTGTGCGAACACAATTTCCTTAAAACAGATTCGCTCCCTCACCAATCTGTGCTAGAGGTTTTTCTGAGAGTCTCTCTCCCAGGATACAACGAAGGTTGAGTAGTTAATCTAGTACAAAGTTACCACTTCAACGAATCGAACTTATATATGGACAATCACCGAAATAAGACAAGTCACAATAAAATATAGACATAACATAGAGCAAAAGTGTCTTGATAAAATCAATGTATTTTTTCATGTTTTTCAAAAGAGTGGAGAGAGGGATTATATAGCATGCAAATGAGTTATACCATAACTTCACACATAACTCCCCAATTAACAAGACTAAGTTAACCTCAATCAATTGTAAACACATGGAAATTACATGAGTTGAATTTCTCATTCAAATTTTTCCAACACAGTTTACTACAACTTTCTAGATCAAAAGTTGGTAACATGCACATTGTTATAAGGATGCCAATTTGGGGTGTAAAATGGGAAAAACTGCTTCTGTAAATCGGTTTGCCCTCGAGAAGTTGGTGCGAGTTGAACTGAATTTTTTGAGCGAGTTGCTAGTTGATTCATACGAGTTGGCTCACAAGCAGAGCGAGCTACCTCATTTGTAAGCCGAGCGAGTTAGCCGACTTGCTAGTTGGATGGATAAGGTGGGTGAAAATGTAATTTTTATTAAAAAAGAAAAGAGTGATGAGTTAGTGGATCGAGTCGATTCCACTGTTGGTGTAGCGAGGCAGCTCACTTTAAGCTTGCCCCATATATGAGCAGGCATGTTGTGGAGTCGAGTTCGAGATGTTCTCGACTCGACCCATTTAACACGTAATCTCAATCAAGAATTCAAGATGGGCCCTTCCCAGATATAGTCTTTTACTGGGGCAGTCACTACATAAAACTGGTTTGGTTAGTCAGTTTACAGTTTACAAAAATTACGTCATATAATTCTTTTTCTTTTTCATTTTAAGCCCTTGTTTGATTTTCATTAATTTTTGAAAAAGTTGAGTTTTTGAAGAATTTGGGATGTAAATTGAGTTGAAAAGTCAATAATTGTAGGTCAAAAGTAAAATTAATGATGTAAATTGAGTCCTATAAAAAAATAAGATAAAAAAATGGGTAAATCTTTTATAAGTTAGGCTACGGTGCAATTTTATTTTTATTTTTTCAAATAAAAGGGTGCATAGACATTATGGTATACAGTAGATAGCACCAAACAAGTAATTTTTTTATTTTCCATTGTAAATCATTACCTATCACCGTGTCACAAGAAATTGTTGTTATAAAAGTTGTAACTCATGTCCTAAGGTCTCGAACTAACTTTATCCTGAATTATTTGTTCGAGTGGTAAATCGCAAGATGTACCTTCCGGAGGTCAAGGTGGAGGCTATTGAAGGCCCTCACAAGTGGTGATAACTCCCGCTTGCCACAAAGTCAAATCCATTTTTAGGATTCGAACCGTACACCCGATCGCGCTAAGCGTGTTATCAGTCCTCCCCTTTATCACTGAGAGATATGTCCTGGGAGGAAATTGTTGTTATATAAAAAAAAAAAAACTGCATCCTACACCCTGAAGGCTCGAACCGACCACGCTCAAGGCCATTGGTTCGAGATGGTAAATCCAGGTTATGCCTCCCAAGGACCAGGGTGTAGATGATTGTGTAAGCATGAGCAATTCTCAATAACTCCCGCTTGCAACAAAGCCAATTCCACCTTGCGGAGAATCGAACTAAGCACACAGCCGTGCTGAGCACTTACCATCCCTCCCGTCACTGGAAAATTTGACCTGAGGACGGAAATTGTTGTTATAAAATATCCCGGTAAGTGGTGCATCACCATCAGATCGCGTGGCAACATTTAACACAATTAAATAATAATGTGAATTATTTTCATGTAGTCTAATCTATCTGTGTAGTCTAACCTATATAATCTATTAAATTTACCTTTTAAAACACGATCTGACACGATCTAGATCAAAAATGAAAAATTCTTCTTGTACATCAAAGGGCCTCACTCCCATTGTGAGGGGGCGATACCCCTTGCTATACAACAAGAAGAGCTCGTCAAAAATTTGGTTGGGTGATTTCTAAAATTCGGTCTGGTCAAACCCGGATTGACTTGGGAAACCCAGCCAACCCGATTGTCTCGAGTCCGAGTTTGACTTGTGTTTTTTATTTAACTTATGATTTTTTATATTTAATATTTTTAACATTATTTTTTATTTATTATTTAATGTCATGATCGACCTGAGTCAACCCTAAATCGACTATCTGACACTTAACCCGATCCTTAGTCGGGTCTGAAAATATTCAAGTGTGTCAATACTCGATATAGCCTATATAGGTAACAAGTAATGGATATTACTGTTGCGATTTTAAATCTTTCAAATTATGAAGCCCTTATTTGATTCCCATTAAAATTATCTTATTTTTCTACAGTACTCAATCTCAACCATCAATTAAAAGTCAAGCCCACAATATTTAATTTTTCAACCAAATCTCAACCATCTATTCTCTTAAAAATCACTATTCATTTCAAAAAAACTCTTTTTAAACAATACCAAACACAAACTAAATATTTTACTCAAAGTTTTTATTTGTAGCAGCGCTGATCATGCTCAAACTTTTTGCATAGTTGACCAAAAGCCAGTGTATTATGGTCAATTTCATTAGTTGACGAACTAACGAGTTTTTTTGGATGGAAAATTGGAAATCATCCGATTTCCTTCAGTTGCAAAAGTTTGTAAAGATTTAGGATTAGCTATGCTATAAATAGAAGATTTGGATAGAACTCGCAAAATTTAAAAGATTTGGAATGATACTGCATTCCTAACAAATATATGATAATTAAGTTGTAAATAGCTATGCATTGTACCATGCAAAGATTTGGAGAGAAATTTAAGAAACTAAAAGGACTAAAGCTTTTTGACGAAAACAAATAAAAATACCATGGTCGGCGGTTGTGGTGGTGGTGGTATCAGGTATGTGGATTGACGGAAAAGAAGAAAAATAAAGAATAAAGATTCATAAGATTCTGCGTCATAATTATGGAAACCGTTGGTGGTGGTGGTGGTGGTGATGGAAAAGAAGGAAAATAAAGAATAAAGATTCATCAGATTCCGTGTCATAAATAAATAATAATTATGGAAACTGTATAAAAACTGCTGACCTGTATCTTCGATCATAGGGTGCAATCACAAATTTTTTCAAATTTATTGATCCTTCACCCACAACTGTGCCAAAAGCTGGCAAGAGACTGCTGGAAATCGAGGCTAAGTTGCGTATTTCACCGCTCGAATGCCGCCGGTATAGCAGCGGCAGCGGCGACCTTGTATCTGATACAGACATTTTAATTTGCACCTTAGAGAGAGAGAGAGAGAGAGAGAGAGAGAGAGAGAGAGTTACAAGTTGTATATTATGGTGTATGGTTTATATATATATATATATTAACAACGGGGACTGGATTTTGATCTTGGGATTCCACCAATATTTTATTAGTTACTATTTGACTTCTTTGAAAGAAATTTTAAGTTTTTTAATTTGAAAAAAATACACAAATAAGGTAATTATAAATAAAAATTTCAAAATTAGGATTGTAATTAAGATTAATTAATTAAATTAAATAATTATAAATATTTTATTAATTATAAATATTAAGGTCACAATATTATAAATATTAGGTCACAAAATACAAATCTTTTAAGTCACGTGACCATTTTTTGAGTCACAAATTATTTTATGATCACAAACGATCACAATATTAGGTCATAAATTGAACTTATGTTTAGATCACATTAACAATTTTAAGTCAAGATGTCAGGTCACAAAATTTTACGGTCACAAGTCACAAATGTTTAGGTTACAAGTTACAAACTTTTAAACTACCCCTAACTATCCCTTCTCCTGCGGCCACAACCACCCCTGCCACGTCACCACCACCCCGCACTCCACGCCTACTCCAACACCATTCTACACTTTGTCATCAACAACCACAACCTGCATCAAATGGCCACGGCCCAAACCTGCAAACCACCACAGCCAACAACATAGTCTCAACTGCCGCCTCCATCACCATAGATCCAACCGCCAACACCATACCAACCGCCGCACCTCCGCCTGAAGCAACAGCATATCGTATACGCCAAAAAACAGATTGTAGTGCGTAGAAAAATAGATTGACCGGGTATGTAGAAAAACAGATCACCTGGGTTGTCCCTGCCGCTCGCAAATGGGTGTTAACTTCGATGAATAGCGATGATGGTTGTTGTCAACTCAAGGTAAGTAGCAGCGCCGCTGCTCACCCTTACCTTGAAGTCGCCGACGACATGGAGGGTTTTCGGTACCACAGATCGGCCACTCACCGAGAGAGGAGAAGAGAGGGAGCAGCAACGATGATTAGGTTTTGGGTTTGGAATATTGATTTCTGTATAAATTGTGTTTATCTTAAAAAATTAATATTAAAATTAAATCACCACCTGATTTTTGTATAAATTGTAGTTACACTTCATTTTTGAAATTGAAAACTTAAACCCCGGGAAGGGTGTAATTTCCTGTTTTAATTTTTAAACTGCATCTTTTAATATAAGAATTTTAAGTTTTTTAATTTTTAAACTGCATCTTTGAATATTAAGAGTTATGTATTGTTCCCATTAACTTTTATACTTGTAATAAATTAGGCAATTAATAAAGAATTGTTAAATCTAGGCCTCGATATGGTTCGGTTCTCTTTAAAATTGAACTTCACCGCACCAAAATTTTCGAGTATTTAGTATGTGGAATCATTGGGCTCAAATTTAATTATGAAGCTCTATCACTTTGAACCTATATATAATATAACAAAAAACAATAATTACGTTGTCCTCAATTAGCATTTATATGTCTATGAATTGGGTTTAAAAATGAAGAATGAAGTAAAAATTCTTCCGAATATAGGATTTGATGGTGTGGTTATTGTGAATCTTGAAGAACAAAGATAAATTCGGGACTTGTAGGAGAGGAACGACTAAAAACAGGGCACCAACTAAATTTAAAGTAAAGATAAAGATGTGTTTAAATTTGTAGGAAAAGATATTTTTGGCTCAAATTGAGTTTGAATCTTGAGAGTTGGAGCATTTGACACTTACAATTAATCAATTAAATGGCAAATTTATTTGGAAAAATATTAAAATAATTTGAATTTGAATTACTCAATATAAAAAAATTAAAATAATTGGGAATATCCGAGTCTTCTTTGGTTCTTGGTCTAAAATCAAGAATTGGACCAATCTCGTTGATTCTCAATTCTAATACTTATTCAGATATTTAACCTAAGAAGATCACTTGATTCAGTTCGGGTAGGATCAGGTCCGGATCGGTTCGGGAGTTTTGTCCAACCCTAGTTAAATCATATATTTGGAATCAAATTAATTCAACAATTTCAAATTTTCATTTTTTTTTAAAATTCTAATACGGTTCTCAAATCATGGTAATTTAAATAAAAATCATGAAATAGAATTAGAATGAATCATTCATTTGATTTTTACTATATATATAGAAATGATACGAATCATGGGAACCATAATCGTATGTCTCTAATCCATCAAATATCAAAAAGGTCATATTTGGCAACCATTTACAGTCAAAATGAATGATGTCACATAAAATTGTCGTAATTTCAAGAGATAACAGTGGCTGGAGGAGTCATGAATTGATCGTAACTAAGAGATATAGAATGAGTCAGAATCAACATTAATGTATTTTGTTAAACAATGAATCCAAGATCACAAAAAAAAATTGGTCACGAGGTAGAAGGAGTATAACCCCTCTTTGAGCCAATTAAACCAAAGCTCGTTTTCTCTAAAAATTCAACCTTTGTTTGGTAGGAGTTTTTAATTTATAAACAAAATATGTGAGGTTTTCGAAATAAAATATGATTGAAAAACAGTTTGAAAAAACGTCATTGATTAAAAAGTAGTTTTGAAAAATGAGCTCCCAAGAAAAGCAAAACATAGGAGTTGCACCATAATTTTTCAACAAGGTTTATTTCAACATGAACCGATGAAAAGCTTAAAGTTCGTTGATAATTATGAGTGCTGGTTATACTCATATGGTAGAGTATGAGATCGTCAAAGTGTTAAATGTTTGTCTGTTTACCCAATGATTGAATTTGAATTTTTTAGCTTGGAATAATTTTTGTGTCAAGGTGAAAATTGTTGGGTTTTGACCCAAAAATATATTGGACAATTGATTTTCTTGTCAAAGTGGTTAACTTGGAAACCAAGTTAAAGGTGAAAAGAAAAGGAAAATAATTTTTTTGGCATGAATTTATTTCCTTATTCTGATTATTTTACTTCAAAAAGGAAATATCTTGAGGTACAAGTAATACACGTTTTTGGGTTATGTTTACCTATAAATATGTGTGTTGAGGAGTTAATTAATTGCACGTTAACTAGAGATTATTGTGAGGAAAAATGTAGATTAACATCTTGATTTTTCTTGGGTTCTTTGTGGGTTGTACAAAGAAGTAGAAATTGATAGATGTGGTAAAACTTGGTAAAACTTGGTTATTTTCCTACAATGTTTGTGAGGTTTGATGAGTGCAAAGTCTATATAATTGTAACAATTTATTATATAGTGAAAAGTTTTGGTAGTCCGTAAATTTTGCCTCGTTGTTTTATTTTCTTGTTGGCTCAATTATTTCTTGAACATAAAAAATTCATGTAGGGTTAATTAGAGAGGAAATTTGTGTGTAATCTCCAACAAAAAGCAATCATAATGATACAATATATGCATATAATATTATAACATTGTTGACCTATGTTTGAATTTAACCTTATTATTTTGATCGTAACAAATAAGATTATTGCTAACAATCATGATTCCAAGTGTTTCATGTAATGATAATCTTCAAAGTAATCAAAATACAAATCGTTTATCGAAGATAAAATATCAAAGCTATATGACCAAGCATATAAAGCGACAAGATCAATATCAAAAGTGAAGTTTTCAAAATCATGATTCAAGATGTAAATCAATGACACGAAGATCAAGAATTCAAGCTTACAAGATTAGAGTTCGAGTTTAAGTTGATTAGACCTATGTATAGGCATAATGCTCTTAATCTTTAGCAATGAATTCTAATGAGCTCGAAAATGATTTTGTATATCAAACACATTTTATAACTTGCACAAAATATTTTTTTATCAAAGTCAATATTGTTTTTCAAATGTTATTTGATATTAGATCATAATTATATTATATCATACATTTTTTGAAAAATAGATAGAATCTAAAAAATCGAAGTTTTTCTCGTGATTTTTTCGAAGTCAACTTTTGTCGATCACAAATATTGTCCGTTGTGTCCAATGATTATATCCAATAAGCCATATTTTGGATACTTTTGATCGATCGAAAGTGATTAGTTGAAAGTTGCTGAATGCTCATATTTTCTCCTATAAATAGACTTTTTTAAAAAAAATTGGGTTTTAAAGAAAACTTTGTATGATTGAATCCCATTTTCAAGTCTCTTACTCAACAAAAGTTTTCTTATTTTGCATTTGAATTGAAGTGTTATTCTCTCTTGTGCTAAACTTTTTACTATCATTTAAAGACAATCGAACTAAAATTTTCATATCATCTAACACTTGAGATAAATTATTTGCCATCAATTAAATATTAGTCTCTCTTTGTTCTTAATTTATTCCAATCCTTTAACAAGAGAGAATTTTCATTAGTAGAACTTTGATTGATTGCATTAAATATTTCGTTGTCAAGCACATTAAAGTTTCGTTGATAAACACTTTGAGCTTAACCTATTGTTAATTCAAGTTTTAGCATATTCTGGGATTTAATTTGATTCTATCATTTAACAAGAGATTGTATTTATTGAAAAACTTTGTTTAATTGCATTAAAATTTTTTATTATTATTCATGTCAATCTTTTTCACTAGCACTCGAGCTTAATTCATTGGGTCATTTTGAGGTCCGTTTAAAAGCTCAATTGTTGTAAATAAGTGGTGGTCGACGTTGTAATTCACTAGGTCATATTGATATTCCTTGAAAGCTTAAGAGATTAAGAAAAGATGCTCCTTGTTGTAAGTCATCAAGCTCATATGAGATTCCTTGAAACCTTAATATTGTAAGGGTTTTGGAGGTCAATCAAACTTAATACAAATGTCTTGCTTTTGACGGAGAACTTGATAAGGGAATACGTAGATAAAGAGGTTGGATCGAACCTCCTGATAAGTGTAATTTTAAACTTATTTGGACAATCAAAAGTGAATAATCATGGGTCTTCTTAAGTGTTTTTTATGCTTAATTTGTCACTTGTTTGCTTATTTTAGGTTAAAACATGAATTTGAAAGAGATTTGAGCAAAATGCGAAAGCTACGTAACGTAAGGAGTATGTGAAGAAATTAGTGCACAATTTTTTGTATAGATATTTTCATGAGGCCTATAATATATCACTAGAAAGATAATTGAATTTGGAGTTCAAAACAAAAATCGGAGCACAATTACGAGTTGTAGATCAAAAGTTATGCACATATGAAGTTCAATCGATGGAAGAAGCAGTTCCTAGGCGCGACAAGGCAGCTCCCAAGTGCTACAATAACTAAAAAATTGCAGAATTACAGCGCCTAGGCGCTATGACACAGTGCCTAGGCGCTGCTTGAAGAAATACATAGCGCCTAGGCGCCACTTACGTAGCGCTGCTGTTTTAAACTCTGAAAATTCTGTTCTTAAGCTCAATTCAACCTTAACTCTTCAATGACTTCAAAATAATATAAATACAAACCTAATGACGTCCATAGTTTGAGGGGATTAAAATCGGGCAAAAAGGAACAAGATTCAAGAAATCAAAGGGAGGCAAGAACAACTTCAAGAAAGAAGATTGAAGATCTATCCAAAAACTAATTTTTTCTATTCTTTTCTTTATATTGTTTATTTAAAATTGTATAGATTTCATGTTTCTTATCATGAATTAAATTATTCTTCTAGGTTTGATTAGCCTTAACTTGAGCATATGATTTGAATTTATTTTAGTTATTTTTATAAAAGCTTCCATTTCGTTTATTTGAGTTGATTTTAATGTTTTTAGTTAATTGGTCACTATTTGAAGAGTAATTCTAGGGAGATATTTTTAAGCGATATTGTGATATGTCACACATTCATTGAATGGTGAAAATAACTGTCTCACTACTTACTTTTTCACCATCCAATGAATGTCCAAGAGAATTCGACTTGTCCTCCCGGCTCCCGCTGTAACAATGTAATATGAAAACTTAGAGATTCCGAAGATAAAACTTCAAGTACTACTATGTAAAGCGATAAATAAAGTTAGATATTTCAAGTGATCTCGTCTCGAACTCGGTCAACTCTTGAGATATCCCGAATTTGTTTCGTGTTTTTAATTCTTGGTCTTTGAAATTTTATAGTGTGGGGGTTATGTAATGTGTAAGTAATAATAATATAATTATACACACAATTTAATTATATTATCTGAAGTTCAATTATGGAGTAAAGATAATGTCATTATATGTGCAAGAGTTTGACTAACTATTCAATAAACACAAACATATAGATACACACACTTGGACGTCGCTAGGGGATCCTGGACCCCTCAAACTTTTTGCAACATTTTTTATTTTTGTATTTAACTTTTAGGCCCAATTTAAAAATATTTTAGAATGAATTGATATATAAATTCTATTAGCAAAATGATTGAATGATAATTTGATACAATGTTATCAAAATATGAAAACGCTTAAAAAATGCATAGTAAAATATTAAAAAAAATCATGATCATGAAGTTGTTTTAACGTTTATCGATTTATGTACATGTTAATAAGTGGATCACCTAATTTCTAACTGAAAATGTCTGACTCCGTCCATGTTGACACATATATTATATATGCAGACGTGTAGACATATACTATTGTTTAAATTGACATGAAATTAGTGGTCAAAGTAAAAATAAAATAAAATAAATGTATGACTCTAGAGCACTGCAACCCCTCTGTGTATATTGGACGCGTTTGGCAAGGTTATAAAAACTTAAAAGATGCCTCTGAAATTAGAAGTTACTTTTAAAACTAAAAAAAATTGCTTTTAAATTTGTTTTAACATTTTTTGAAAATATTTTATCCGAGTAGAAAATTTTAACCTAAAATAAGTTACACAATTTATAATTAATTATTTGAAAAAAGGCCCTCATCACTAGAAAAAAATATGCCTTCAATGATGACGCTGTTTTTGTCTAAAAATGTGTCGTCGTTCGATAATGATCTTTGAATTATATGAACAAAATGTATTCACAAAATTAAGTTTTATTTAGTCTTGTTTGACCCTCATTTTTCAAAATTCATTTATTTATAACACACATTTCATGGACACAAAATCTTTACGAAATTTTCAACTATATATTTTATCAATTTTTTAAATCAAAAATTATTAAAAAAATTAATTTTAATCGAAACCAAATTGGGGCTTAGTTAACTCATTTGATACATGATTTTCAATCTTCTTTTTATAAAACTCATTAATGTTGAGTTAATTGTGACTGGCCTTCCTTCTTTCATAAAGATACTTCTATGAGACTGTAACGAAAATAAAGAGAGGTTAAACATAACTTTCAATTATTTATTTAGCTACAAATAATTAAGCTGCCTAATTGGACATGACATGTTTTCTATATGGGCCTACCAGAGGGATACACAAAACAAAATATACAGTCACTTAATCAGGACCTACAAGCCAGGATACCAAACTAACTGGACTCTAATGTGCCAAGGTCATGTTGTACCGAACTCATGCTATTTTGGGGTTGTGCTGTGTCGAACTCATGCTTTGTTGGGGTCAGTACCTTAAAAATGTGACAAGATAGCTTGAGGTGGCTTGTCTGCAAAAGACGGCTCCATCTGACAATGTCTTTAATAAAGAAAAATATTCTCTTGCAGTTGCTCAAACTCTACACTCATAAATAATGATTATTACTAAGAAAATAGTTTACATCATGAAGAGCTATGGTCTTACTTACATGTAAAGTTTTACACATGTCACGATCTTAGACATCAACTTCTTATAATAGATCATTTTGCCTTAAAAAAAGAAGTTAACAATTCAATACATTAGACACAATACATAAAATCTCACTCATTTTCTTTCTTTTAGACACTTATATTTCTCGCTCAATTATATTTGCTCACAATGAGCACTGACTTGAGCGTTAGAGTGCAAACGGGTGCCATCTCGACCCCTGTTACACACTGACCGTTTGTTCAAGTGTGCAAAAAGTCCACGTGTTCAAGAAAAATGAGCTAAGACGTGTTGATTCAATATCCTAACAGATTTTGTAGTCAACAAAGCTGATTTCGAAAACTTCTTAATCTCTCAAAAGGCAAGATGACTATTTTATTATCTCTAAAATTACTAACAAATATTATTATTCATCGTCTATGTAAATAAAATATAGAATTATTAAGTATACTGATCTTATCTCGTCGAAGTCTACGTGAATGTTGAATATGCACATAAAAATGAATTTACATGATGTATATGAATTTAATACACGCATTATTGCCCTGCTCTCGAAGAAAGAAGAAACGATAAAATGAGACTAGTTGACTTTTTTATTTTTTATTTTTTTAATGTATAAATAGATTGCTTACGTAATGGACCGACCAGACAATTTGGGAAACATAATTTTTTCTTAAATAGGGCATGTTCTTTATTATTATATGATGACAATTGGGGTGTGTATGAAATAAATGCAAACACGTTGACTTAATATTTCCCTGATTGTAATTTGGGAGGCTAAAGTCAACTGAGGCATGTAAAATTGTTATTAGTTCATTCCATGTTCTAATTTTAAAATTTTATGCAGGGGTAGACGTCGGGTGATTCGATTCGAGTATCTCAAGAACCGAAATTGAATCATACTTTTCGGTTCTTGTAAAATGAAATCATTCGGTTCCATTGAATCGCAAGAACCAAACCACTCAATTTTGGTTCGATTTCGATTTTAATTCTGTTCTACAATAATAATTATTTCTCGAGGGTCTTACCGAGGACTATCAAGCCTCGGGAAGCGAGCCAATAACTTGAAATAAATTTCTGCCGAATATATTAAGATTAAAGATTCAAAAATCCTTTTATCCCAGAGAAAGTATAAAATTTTCCATGAAATAGAAGATATTCATAAACCAAAATAAGAAACAAATGACCTGTAAGACTTTTCGAGCATGGCAAGAAACCACTTGACTTATTAATAAGTGAGTCTCACTCTCTATTTTCATTTAGTAATAATTTCAATCCAAGTGTGAAGTTAAATGTTACAATAATGTAGAGATGTAACAAATTTCATAAAAGAATTTAATAATTTTCACTTTACCAAAAAAAATTACAAATTCTTTTAATTTTTAATTCTAGGACAACTAATTAGATCCATAAAAAATATTGCAGGGCATGTTATTTTTCATCTACCCGTCCCTCCTCTATTGAGATTATTGCAGTGGTTGCCGTGATTTACTTGTTGGCTAATTCTTTGATGTCCTTCAATTGTGTGGCAAAATCGATTTGGGGGTTAGGGTTTACTTAGAGAGGATTTGGGCTTCTAGTTTAGGTGTCTTGCATTCTGATTTTCATGATTTCAATTGAAAATGGCGTGGGGGCATGTTTGGGAGTTATGACATGTCATTTTATTTTTGCTAAATGGAAGTTTCTAGGTGGGTAACAGAGTGTAAGACTATACATTACAGTGAATGAAATGTGACATTACTCAAAATTCGGTATTTGTTCAAACAATTTGTTAGTAATTGGTCCAGTTCATTAAACCCAGTTTAAAGGAATTGATTGACCCATCTCGCAAGCTGCTGAACCCAAGCTAAAACCCAAAATCCGGAGCCCAAGTCGCATTACCTAAAACACGCTTAATTTTTTATAACTGAATTTGTTTTGACCGTTTGATCAACCAAGTGGAGCGTCTCAGACCGTTGGATTTTCTTGCCCTATATGTGCAAATGAAGAGTCCAGATAGATGCATCCATTCAGACGCATCATTTGCACCCAGACTCTCTCTCTCTCTCTCTCTCTCTCTCTCTCTCTCTCTCTCTCTCTGTGGAAGGCGATTTCATCTTCTCCTCTCAATCCCTCTTTGATTCGAAGAAAATCTTGTTATTTTTTTCTTCATTTGTAGTAATTTTGGGACATAGTTTGAGAGTTGTTTGAGTACTCGTTGTAAGCACACTTTGTTCGTTTTTGAGAGATATTGTTGTTCGCATATTTGTCTGCAGAAATCTATCTTGTAAACTCTCTGATTTTTCTGATTTGTGTAAAGCTCTTCAAAGAGTATTTTGTAAACGTTGTGATTTGGAATAAACTTTCGAGTTTTTGTATGATTTCTGGGTTCAAAATTCCTCTACAGTGGTATCAAAACCTTAGGATTTTCTGGTACTCGAACAAATTTTGGGGGGTTTTCTTGGGTTGTTTGGGAATACTTGATTTTTCTCTAAAAAACCACAAAAACTTTTGTAAAAACCCCAGATCTGAAAAACTCAAGGTTGACTTTTCGTGATACCTTTGAGTTTTCTAAAGATCTATACATTTGGCTTACAGATCTGGATATTTTTTACACAAAGAAGTCAGGATCTGAAAGATCTTCAACGGGTCCTCCATTACTGGAAAGTTTCTGAAAGAAACTGAAACACTAATAATTTTTCGCATCAATCAGGTGATATCTTGAATCTTTCTAGGTTTCTTGAACCCTTCTCTTTGATTTTTTCTGGTTTCCTCCGTTGAAGCCCTTCTTGGACTCCTTTACTTACCTTTGTCCAGGATTCCTTCAGAGAATCCTAGAATTTGAGGGAGTTTAGGGCCGACCTAAGTAGGGTTGAGGAAAAGAATGATACTCTTTCTGATACTCGTCTTTGTTTACCTACTTCTATACACTTTGTGATTTACAATTGTGATTTGTGTTGTGACTTCTTTGTGAAACCTGAAATTTGTAATATTCTGTTTTGCACTTGACTGCATAAATTTGTCTGCAACATTTGTTTCCACCTTTTAAACTTGCATTCTCTATTGCCCTAAAACCGTTTTTAAAATTGCTACTGCTAAAGTTGATGTTGAAATTTGGAATGAGAAAGAGGATTTTAGTTTATGGCGTCAGAAAATAAAAGCTCTTTTACTCCAACTAAAATGTTCTAAAGCTATTGATGAAACCTGGCCTGAAAATTTAACTGAAGAATAATAACTGAATTAGATGAATTAGCTTGGAATACTTTGTTTCTTCATCTTTCTGATACTGTGATTAGGAACGTAGGAGAAACTAAAACTGCTGCTGACCTTTGGGATAAACTAGAAGAACTTTTTCTCACTATTTCTCTTCCAAATAAATGTTTCTTGTGGAAACAATTCTTTAGTTACAAATTTGATCATTCCTTGGGTGTTGAAGAAAACATAGACAGATTTAATAGGATAACACAAGATCTTTTAAATGCTGGTGAAAAAATCATTGAAGATCAAAAAGTTGTTGTGTCTATTAAATGGTATGGAGGAAAAGTATAAAGACATTAGGAATGCTTTGTAATATGGTGGTCAGAAATTAACTGTTGAAATAATTCATATATCCCTGAAGAACAAAGAACTTGAGTCAAAATCTGAACATAAGGAGGCCTATAATGTAGAGTCCACATCCACCAAAGCCAAGACCTCATTTAGGGGTAACAACAAGAAAACCTGGAACTACAATAGGAACAACCCCAGAGATTACCAAAATAAGAAATACATATCTAACAAACCTAGAGATAAGAGATTTGATAATCATATAGGTTTAATAATAAGAAGTTTGATCATAACAGATTTGAGGCAAAGAGGTATGATAAGAGGTCTGATGATACTAGGAAATGTTTTTACTGTGGAAAGATGGGTCATCTAGTTAATGAATGTTTTAAGAAAATAAGGGATAGTAAGAATAATCAACAAGAACCTGTGGACATACAGAACAATAGTGGGGTTGTTTATGTTACTACTACTTCAAAAATGAAAGATGAATGGATTTTAGACTCTCGTTGTACTTTTCATATGTGCCCTTGCAGGGACTTATTTGATAATTTCTCTGTGCATACATCTGGTTCTGTGAAACTTGGCAATGATGTAGCCTGTGATATTAAGGGGGTTGGGAAAGTGATGTTAAAACTAGGTGATAATAATGCCTTGACCTTAAATCAAACTAAATATGTCCCTGATTTAAGAAGAAATCTCATCCTCTTAGGAATTCTAGATGATGAGGGTTATGACATTAGAGTCAGTAATGGATACAGTAAAATTTTGAGAAACAATTTGTTGATTTCTAGTACAGCTAAGTCAAATGGAATTTATATTCTCACTGTGCAGTCTTTTTCTCATACTTCTCTTACTGTTGAAACTATTAATAATGACATGTCTGATCTCTTACATAAAAGACTAGGTCATGTAGGAGAAAAATGGATTTTTTTGGAAAAGGCAATTTGCAAAAACTTTCATTTTGTGAAGAATGTACTCTAGGAAAACAAAAGGTTTCATCTTTTGGAAAATGAATACATAAGTCTAAAGATATTCTTGAATATTTGCATGCAGACCTGTGGGGTCTTGTCCTTGTCAATATTGTTTATGGTTTTAAATATTTTTTGCTTATTGTTGATGATCATTCCTAGAAATGGCAACTGGTCGGGTCTCCCCGACCTGCGCCCCGCCCCATCAAATTTTATAAAACCCAAACCCGCGAGTTTCGGGTTGGGGCGGGTCGGCTCTACTGCCCCGTTTAAATTTTTTTCAATTTTTTTTTAAAATTTTTGGCATTTTTTATTATTTTTCTTTAATATATTATTTTTAATAATATAATCGGGGCGGGTTCGGGTCGGGGCGGCAAAAACCCGTACCCGCCCCGCAACCCGCTCGGGTACCTAAAACTTGACCCGAATCCGACCCGCCAACCCACGAGGCGGGTACTCGTCGGGTTCGGGTCGAGTAGGATTTTTTTGCCATCTCTAATCATTCCAGAAAATATTGGGTTCATTTGTTGAAATCCAAAGACTAAACTATTTCTGTTTTCAAAGATTGGATTACCTTGATAGAAAATTTGAAAAATAAAAAAAGTTAAAACAATCAGAAATGATAATGGTTTGAAATTCTGCAATTTTGAATTTGATAATTTTTGTAAACATCAAGGTATTCTTAGACATAGAACTGTTTCATATAGTTCACAGCAAAATGAGTTGCTGAAAGGATGAACAGAACATTGCTTGAAAGAACAAGGTATATGTTAATCCAGTCAAATTTACCCAATTTTTTTGGGGGGAAACAGTTAAAACTGCATCTTTTTTGATAAATAAATGTGACGACCCGAATTCTCGACCATTCGAGTGCCACTAAAAGTGACTCATATCATATTATCGAGACTTAAATAGTAATGTAAAATTATTCAAAAGAATAATTAGAATCCCATAATTTTATTTGTGAATAAAAATAGAACATAATTTTCTTACATAAAGTTCAACATAATTATCTCATCAATCTTAACCACTTTTGCCACTTCCATGTTGACCGCCTCGAACCTTCAATTATCTGAAAATGGTAAATATCGTGGAGTGAGATTTATAAAATCCCAGTAAGTATACCAAGCATAAATTTTCTTTTGAAAGCATATGGATCATTTTCATCATAACATAGGATAGGATCGAAATACTCATAAACATAGGGAGACACAAGAATTTTACCGAACTTAAATGGCAAGAATTCTTATGTGTAGCGCTACTAAACTCCGGTCCCCTTAGCATAATCATAAACATATCATATGGAACCCATAACAATCTTGTGAGATTGATTTCATAGCAATGATCCAAACATTTTCATAAAAACATAAGATATACTTACTTGTCATAAAAACATACTTACTTTTCATAAAAACATAAGGTGTATTTACCTTTCATAAAAACATACTTACTTTTCATAAAAATATAAGATATACTTACTTGTCATAAAAACATACTTACTTTTCATAAAAACATAAGGTGTATTTACCTTTCATAAAAACATACCTACTTTTCATAAAAACATAAGATATACTTACTTGTCATAAAAACATACTTACTTTTCATAAAAACATAAGGTATACTTACTTGTCATAAAAACATACTTACTTTTCATAAAAACATAAGGTGTATTTACCTTTCATAAAAACATACTTACTTTTCATAAAAATATAAGATATACTTACTTGTCATAAAAATATACTTACTTTTCATAAAAACATAAGGTGTATTTACCTTTCATAAAAACATACTTACTTTTCATAAAAACATAAGATATATTTACCTTTCATAAAAACATACTTACTTTTCATAAAAACATAAGATATACTTACATTTCATAACAACATACTTAATTTTCATAAAAACATAAGATATACTTACATTTCATAACAACATACTTAATTTTCATAAAAACATAAGATATACTTACATTTCATAACAACATACTTAATTTTCATAAAAACATAAGATATACTTACATTTCATAACAACATACTTAATTTTCATAAAAACATAAGATATACTTACATTTCATAACAACATACTTAATTTTCATAAAAACATAAGATATACTTACATTTCATAACAACATACTTAATTTTCATAAAAACATAAGATATACTTACCTTTTAAAAGATTAAAATGAAGTGTAGTAGTAAATGGACCAAAACTTTCTTGACCACCTTGAATTTCTCTTACTTGTGGATTTTGTCAAGAGGTTGGAAATAAGTGTATATGTGTAGAGTTGTGTGTAAAAGAGATGGGTTTAAATAGATGTATAAAGTTGGCATATTGTAAACATAATCATTCAATTCTATTAATTTTAACACATCCTTTTCTTAAAGTAAAGCACCATTCATATACTTTTCCATATTTATACAAATAATATGCTCTTCATGATTATATATAATGGAGTCTATCAATCATTCATATATTTTTCCATATTTATACAAATATTATGCTCTTCATGATTATATATAATGGAGTATATAAATCATTCATATACTTTTCCATTTTTTATACAAATATTATGCTCTTCATGATTACATATAATGGAGTCTTATCAATCATTCATATACTTTTCCATATTTATACAAATATTATGCTCTTCATGATTATATATAATGGAGTATATAAATCATTCATATACTTTTCCATATTTATACAAATATTATGCTCTTCATGATTATATATAATGGAGTATATAAATCATTCATATACTTTTTCATATTTATACAAATATTATGCTCTTCATGATTATATATAATGGAGTATATAAATCATTCATATACTTTTCCATTTTTTATACAAATATTATGCTCTTCATGATTACATATAATGGAACCTCTCATGCTTGCATATATTTTCTTAATTTAAATAATAAAAGTAATTTTTGTATAAATAAATATTGGGATAACATTGAATTAAGTATTTGGACTTAATATACTTTAAATCAAGAAAATGGAGATATTTTTAGAAATTCGGAATTTAATTTAAAATCGAACGATCTCGATTATTTCTTGACTTGGTTATACGAATACGTCGCTGCGTTAACTTAATAAAAATGGGTGAAATAGTAGCGACACGATTTTCTATTAAAATAATTATTAATCGCGTAAAAATTCTTGGTTGCTACAAACTTACCCCCTTAAAATAATTTCGTCCTCGAAATTAAACTTACTTGATCTTATGATTTCTGAACACTTAATCAGAATCTCTTCTCTTCTTCTCTTAGGTAGTATCATTGCTACTATATTTAACCCACTGGACTTTGACTAAATGCATATCTTTGTTTTTCTTAAAAACATGGACTTTTCTATCAATAATAGACATATGTGTCTACTCATAAATTCTGACTCAAAAGGAAAATTCCCAATCGTATGTGATATTTCATCATGTCTTGTAGTACTCATGTAACCTGTCACTTATCATCGTATCATGTGACCTCAAATATTCGTATTAATATCTCTAAAATTTCAATAAAACTTTACTAACATATCATACCATAATAATTAGTCATTTCTTCTTATCACCAAATATCCCAAAGTAAATAAAATGGTTACCTGAATATCCCCTATGTAATATATCCAAACATATTATTCATCAATCAACATAATATCATCAGCTTATCTTTTCCCATATTTGTAACCAAAACGTTCTGCAAAATTCAAATAAATAATTAGCTCCCAAATAACTAAAATTCTTCACTTAATTGTCACAACATTTCCCGCAAGGTATTTCTTTCACTTGTACATACTTATGAATTCTGATTCGATACGGTCCTTATTTCACTTTCACGTATTCCCGTATCATCACACCATACCTTAATTACTTATTATTATACCTAAAATATCAGTACCAAATCCAAGAAAATATTCTGTATCTCAAAATCTTATCATCAAATCCTCCTTTATCGATAAAATTAAACAGCGCATTAATTCTTGTCTCTTCTTTTCATTATTCTATTCCGCGCTTTCTTGCTGGAATCAATATCAGATGGATCCACTTAGTTCCTTTATACCTTTAAATAGATCATGTTGGGAAGAGGTTAGATCCATCAAAAATGGATATCATCCTTTCAAACATTCGCAAGTATTATTCCAATCTTCCTATGAATGATCTGAGAAAAATTTATCGAATTAGGCTCGAAAGGTTGAGGTTGCTGATGGCTCATGGTATTCCAGAAGATGTTCGCTGGTTGATCGAAGCAAAAGTTCGATTATCTGGTGAATTACCTATGACATTTCCAAAGCACATGCCTGGTTTAGGCAAAAGCACCTTCGCAAAGAAACGAAGAGCAAAAAGGCTGAATGGTTGCTACAAATGTGCTCGTTGGAACTGTGATACTCGTTGCAAAACAGTAGGATATTCTTCTACTAATCGGGATGATAAAATCAAATTCATAAAGGGTGGACTGAGTAAGGAGTCTTTGGATGATATTCGACTGACTCTTGAGACGCACCCAAGTGGTTATGTGCAACGTGAACTTCTCTCCTTATACGCTCAGTTTAACGAAGACAAAAATCGTTATAGTCTCAAAAATATAACTGCAAAAGATCCTATCTGCCAGTCTGTTTTACACAATGAGGTTGTGGCAAATCAGCATTGATATAAGGTAAATCTCTTGATACATATTTAAAATATTCTTCTGTTTCCTTTCACGCGTTTTGATAAAGGTTGGTAAAAATATATTTTCCTTTCTCGAGGTTTGATAAAGCTGGAAAATAAATCACCGAAAGATGAAAGCTTTGATAAAATAGTCAAAAGTAGGCTGATTTTGTCAAAAGTAAATCTTTACTTTTTCAGAATCAATCAAAAACAGTAAATTTTTCCGGCTTTAAATAGCCAAACATATTTCATAGTTCAGGCATCCCAAAATCACATCTTCTTGGTAAGTTTTCTCTTCTATACTATCAAAGATGGAAGCACCAAAACTTCGACAGATCAAAACTATTTGTGTATTTTGTGGATCAAAAGTGGGGAAAGGCTTCAGTTATCTAGAAGCGGCCGTAGATCTTGGAAAGAAACTGGGGGAAAAAGGTATCACTCTTGTGTATGGGGGTGGTAGCAGTGGTCTAATGGGTTGTGTTTCCCAATCTGCTCTTGCAGAGAAATCAAAAGTAATCGGTGTCATACCTGTCCCTTTGGTAGATGTTGCAGGAAAAACACGAGGGCATGAAGTTCAAACCTTATCCATCCATGAACGCATAACTTGTATGCTATATGGTTCTGATGCCTTTATAGCCCTGCCCGGAGGTTTTGGTACCTTAGAAGAAATCTTTAACATTACCTCATGGGCTCAACTAGATCTCCATACTAAGCCTATTGGGCTTTTGAATGTTAACAATTTCTTTGATGGCTTGTTAACCTTTCTTGATTATGCTGTGGAACAGGGATTCATCTCTCCATTTTCCAGAAGGCTTCTTATTTCTGCTCCTACTATTGATGAACTACTGGATAAGCTGCAGTCATATATCTCAATACAAGATCCAGCAGGGGTTAAGATAGATTGGTCGCAAGGAAGGGGAATCAAGCGAAAATGGAGTCCGGTTAATGTAAACTTAACTTTATGAATCTTAGAATAGGTGGGGGTAGAGTACGGAGTATTCTTACTCTCGAGACACCCCTCTAATTTCCTAGGATTTTCCTTAATGTTTAAATCTTGTGTGTACCTCAAAGGTTCCAGGTGGTAGATTACGGAGTATTCTTACTCTCGAAACACACCTTTTTGAAGGTTTCTTTATTTCCTCAAAAGGTCAGAGGTGGTAGGATACGGCTACTCCGGAAACACATCTCTCAATTTGAGGAATTTCCCATGTTGCTTTCTTTTGCTTTTGCGTGTTTTCATGTATTTCCTTTCTAGGGTGACTCTTGTGTGTTCTCCTTATGAGAAAATAATAATATCTCTGTTATCATCTACTAAATCTCGTTTGTGATGTAAATGAACTTGTATGTCTAACTTCAATTCTCTTAGTGATTGCATACCATACTATGCTCTTAACTCCAAACAATAAAATTCTAGGCAGAGTTTTCCTTTAAAATTTGGACTTATCCAAATCGTAAGCATACTTCATAACTCACAATAATAACTAATTGTACATTTGATCACAATTTCATCAAACTTCAATATCATCATAAATATTCCAGAAAATCAATTCATAATTCCTCAACATAGAAATTTCAAATCATAATTTCTAATATCACCATATCAAGTCCTTATTTCTCAATAATTAAGAGCCTAAACTTTAAATCTCCAACTTCATAATTCTTCTCATAAAAATCTCAATAAAATCATATCACTTATAATCTCAACATCTCATCATAACTTCATAAAACTGACTTTCTATTTCTTGTTTAATCTAAACGATGAATAATTCGAAAATATTATGTAGTCCTTTCTGTTGACTTCTCATACTTAGTGCCATGTCTAAAATCAATTATGCAAAGTCCATTTAGGGCTCATCATTTCTAAACTTGACGACAAAGATTATTTTGAAAATCATTCGTAAATCATATTTTTTTTTTTTTCAAAATTGAAACTTGAAGAGTGGTACCAATAATCATCCACAGTTTTTCCTTGCTTTTAAGCAAAGGTAGTGATAAAGGGATAAATTATTGAACCGAAAATTGAAACTTGAAGAGGAAGTACTAATAACCATCCACAGTTTTTCCCTTGTTTTTACACAAAGGTAGTGATAAAGGGATAAATTATTGTACAATTCATTATCAATTTTGTTTGTTTAATATATTATTCCATATATTTTGGGCCAAAGTTACAACCCAACTTAATTTCTAATTGAGTCAATCTTACTAAGCTTAATATGAACCAAAATTCATATCAATATCCTCTATGTCTCATGATTCTACATTAAAATGAATAAATTAAAATTTAGGCTTCTATCAATTCATATCATACTCAACATGTATATTTCACTTAAAGATTCATAACATATGAATATTTCATACTTAACATGTCTTAATAAAATCGTAAATGACTTGCAAAGCATATAACATACCTGGTTCGAGGAGTCAATACGTGGAGAGTGACATAGTAGAGTGATGAGTTAAAATATTTTTAAAAAAAATTATTATTAATCATTTCGCATCTTTACATAAGATTGGGCCTAATTAACCCAAATAAAAATTTATCGTCAAATCTTATTTTCTTTTAGTCCCCGAACTTCTAGAAATTTATCAAAGACATCAATATAAACATCATATCACTAACTAATTATATTCCATAAAATTTTCAGGACATTACAAACTCCCTTGCTTAAAATGAATTTTATCCTTGAAATTCGCACATCAAATTTCATCATACTTTTCAAAATCATAACCATACTTGACATGTGAAAATTCATTTTTTTTTTAAATGAATAGTGATTTCGTTCACTGTTCATCATGAATAGCACGTCGTTTTACTGTTCACGTGAATAGTGTTTTTTTTTTTTTTTTTTTTTTTTTAAAGAAATAAAATTTCAAAAATCTACAGAATCGTTTTTAAAACTCTTGGCTCTGATACCAACTGTGACGACCCGAATTCTCGACCATTCGAGTGCCACTAAAAGTGATTCATATCATATTATCGAGACTTAAATAGTAATGTAAAATTATTCAAAAGAATAATTAGAATCCCATAATTTTATTTGTGAATAAAAATAGAACATAATTTTCTTACATAAAGTTCAACATAATTATCTCATCAATCTTAACCACTTTTGCCACTTCCATGTTGACCGCCTCGAACCTTCAATTATCTGAAAATGGTAAATATCGTGGAGTGAGATTTATAAAATCCCAGTAAGTATACCAAGCATAAATTTTCTTTTGAAAGCATATGGATCATTTTCATCATAACATAGGATAGGATCGAAATACTCATAAACATAGGGAGACACAAGAATTTTACCGAACTTAAATGGCAAGAATTCTTATGTGTAGCGCTACTAAACTCCGGTCCCCTTAGCATAATCATAAACATATCATATGGAACCCATAACAATCTTGTGAGATTGATTTCATAGCAATGATCCAAACATTTTCATAAAAACATAAGATATACTTACTTGTCATAAAAACATACTTACTTTTCATAAAAACATAAGGTGTATTTACCTTTCATAAAAACATACTTACTTTTCATAAAAATATAAGATATACTTACTTGTCATAAAAACATACTTACTTTTCATAAAAACATAAGGTGTATTTACCTTTCATAAAAACATACTTACTTTTCATAAAAACATAAGATATACTTACTTGTCATAAAAACATACTTACTTTTCATAAAAACATAAGGTATACTTACTTGTCATAAAAACATACTTACTTTTCATAAAAACATAAGGTGTATTTACCTTTCATAAAAACATACTTACTTTTCATAAAAATATAAGATATACTTACTTGTCATAAAAACATACTTACTTTTCATAAAAACATAAGGTGTATTTACCTTTCATAAAAACATACTTACTTTTCATAAAAACATAAGATATATTTACCTTTCATAAAAACATACTTACTTTTCATAAAAACATAAGATATACTTACATTTCATAACAACATACTTACTTTTCATAAAAACATAAGATATACTTACATTTCATAACAACATACTTAATTTTCATAAAAACATAAGATATACTTACATTTCATAACAACATACTTAATTTTCATAAAAACATAAGATATACTTACATTTCATAACAACATACTTAATTTTCATAAAAACATAAGATATACTTACCTTTTAAAAGATTAAAATGAAGTGTAGTAGTAAATGGACCAAAACTTTCTTGACCACCTTGAATTTCTCTTACTTGTGGATTTTGTCAAGAGGTTGGAAATAAGTGTATATGTGTAGAGTTGTGTGTAAAAGAGATGGGTTTAAATAGATGTATAAAGTTGGCATATTGTAAACATAATCATTCAATTCTATTAATTTTAACACATCCTTTTCTTAAAGTAAAGCACCATTCATATACTTTTCCATATTTATACAAATAATATGCTCTTCATGATTATATATAATGGAGTCTATCAATCATTCATATATTTTTCCATATTTATACAAATATTATGCTCTTCATGATTATATATAATGGAGTATATAAATCATTCATATACTTTTCCATTTTTTATACAAATATTATGCTCTTCATGATTACATATAATGGAGTCTTATCAATCATTCATATACTTTTCCATATTTATACAAATATTATGCTCTTCATGATTATATATAATGGAGTATATAAATCATTCATATACTTTTCCATATTTATACAAATATTATGCTCTTCATGATTATATATAATGGAGTATATAAATCATTCATATACTTTTTCATATTTATACAAATATTATGCTCTTCATGATTATATATAATGGAGTATATAAATCATTCATATACTTTTCCATTTTTTATACAAATATTATGCTCTTCATGATTACATATAATGGAACCTCTCATGCTTGCATATATTTTCTTAATTTAAATAATAAAAGTAATTTTTGTATAAATAAATATTGGGATAACATTGAATTAAGTATTTGGACTTAATATACTTTAAATCAAGAAAATGGAGATATTTTTAGAAATTCGGAATTTAATTTAAAATCGAACGATCTCGATTATTTCTTGACTTGGCTATACGAATACGTCGCTGCGTTAACTTAATAAAAATGGGTGAAATAGTAGCGACACGATTTTCTATTAAAATAATTATTAATCGCGTAAAAATTCTTGGTTGCTACAATAAATGTCCTTTAAGTGCTGTGAATTATAACATTCCAGATCAGATTTGGAATGCTTCAGTTGCAGACTACTCTTCTCTAAAAGTTTTTGGTTGTGCTGCTTATGCACATCATATACAATCTAAACTTGATCTCATGTCTTTAAAATGTGCTTTTATTGATTATGGGGAAGGGGTAAAAGGCTACAGGTTATGGGTTAAGGAGCAAAAAGGTTTTAGAGTAATTTTAAGCAGGTCAATTGTTTTTAATGGAAATATTTTTCCCTGCAAGCTTAAAAAATATGAAAATTCACTTTGTGAAAATGATTTTTTGACTACTGAAGTGAGCTTTGATGATATTCACATTCAGCCTGAGCAACCCCAACATCTGCATACTGACACTACTGCACCCACTTCACCTACTTTACCCGATGATGATGAATCTGATCTGAATGATTACCAATTAGCTAGGGACAGAACTAGGAGAAATATTAGACCTCCAGCTAGGTTTAATAATTTTGAATATATTTCTGCCCCTACTTTGTCTACATCTTTAGATCCTGAACCTTGCTCATTTGAAGAAGCAATGAAATCTAAAGATAAAAATCTATGGCTTGCAGCTATGAAAGAGGAAATGAACTCTTTAATTAAAAATCAGACCTGGACCTTAGTTGAAAAATCTCATGATAAGAAATTAACTGATTGTAAGTGGATCTTTAAAATAAAAGATGGGGAGTCTGAAGGGGGTAAGCTTAGGTACAAAGCTAGGTTAGTTGCAAAAGAATTTTCTCAAAAAGAAGGGATATATTACACAGAAATTTTTTCTCCTGTTGTGAAATATACTTCTATTAGAATTTTATTTGCCTTAGTTGCTCAAAATGATTTAGAACTTGAGCAAATGGATGTCAAAACTGCCTTTTTGTATGGTTTGCTTGATGAAACTATCTACATGACTCAACCAAAAGGCTTTGAAAAGAAAAACAAAACTGATCTAGTGTGCCTACTTCAGAAATCCCTCTATGGACTGAAGTAAGCACCTAGACAGTGGTACAAAAGATTTGACACTTATATCCAAAGTATAAATTTTTAGAAAAGTCAATATGATCCTGTTTTAACTTTAAAATTGATAAATCTGACTCCATGTACTTACTTCTGTATGTTGATGATATGTTGATTACTGGTAAGAGTCTGCATGACATATCATGTCTTAAAGAAAATTTGAAAAATGAATTTGAAATGAAAGACCTAGGTCTAGCCAGGAAAATTCTTGGAATTGCTATTTTTAGAAATAGATCTGTAGGAAAGCTTTTCCTGAATCAAAAGAGTTATTATATTGAAAAAGTTTTGAAATTTTTTTATCTTTTTGACTCAAAACCTGTTTCACTTCCACTTCCCAGTTACTTTAAACCAATGTTGTCAGACCCGGTCCAAAAACCAAGCCGGGTCATGTTAAAAACCTAGTCGGGTCAAACCCGATCAACGACCCGGGTTGACTTGGCGGACCAGGTCGACCTGGACCCGGGTTTGACTCGAGTTTATATATTTTTTATTTTTTTCAATTTTTTTATTTTTTTAAATATTTTTTAATATTAATTAATGCCCGGGTCGACCCTGAGTAGACTTCGGGTTAACCCTCTGACCCTTGACCCAGTCTCTCGGCCGGGTCGGGTCTAAAAACATTGCTTTAAACTATCAAGTGATCAGTGTCCTAAGTTTGCTAAAGAGGTTCACAGAATGCACAAAGTGCCTTACTCCAATCTAGTAGGCTCTGTGATGTACCTCATGGTCTCAACCAGACCAGACATTGCTTTCTCTGTTAGTGTCTTAAGCAGATTTATGAGTAACCCAGGTGAACCCACTGGGAAGCTCTGAAATCCATATTGAAATATTTGAAAGGTTTTTTAAATTTGAGTCTTATGTTTTCTAAATCTGGAAATGACTTTAAACTAAAAGGTTTTGTAGATTCTGATTTTGCTGGAAATATTGACAACAGAAAAACTACTTCAGCCTAATTTTTTACCTTAAATGATTCCTGCATCAGTTGGAAAGCACAACTACAGAAGTTAGTTGCACTTTCTTCAACTGAGGCAGAACACATTGCAGCCACTGATGCAGTAAAAGAATGTATGTGGCTGAGGGGATTACTTAGTGAAATTGGTTGTCTGAATAAGTCTGAAATTGAGATTTGTAATAATAGTCAAATTGTCTTATATCTTAGCAAAAATCCAGTTTTTCACAATAGATCAAAACAAATTGATGTGAAATTCTATTTTATTAGAGACATTACTGAAAAAGGACTTGTGAAACTTGTAAAAATTCCTACTCAACTCAACCCAGTAGATGCTGGAACTAAAGTGATTCCTATATCTAAATTTAAAGATGCTCTAAAATTGCTTATGTGACGACCCGAATTCTCGACCATTCGAGTGCCACAAAAAGTGACTCATATCATATTATCGAGACTTAAATAGTAATGTAAAATTATTCAAAAGAATAATTAGAATCCCATAATTTTATTTGTGAATAAAAATAGAACATAATTTTCTTACATAAAGTTCAACATAATTATCTCATCAATCTTAACCACTTTTGCCACTTCCATGTTGACCGCCTCGAACCTTCAATTATCTGAAAATGGTAAATATCGTGGAGTGAGATTTATAAAATCCCAGTAAGTATACCAAGCATAAATTTTCTTTTGAAAGCATATGGATCATTTTCATCATAACATAGGATATGATCGAAATACTCATAAACATAGGGAGACACAAGAATTTTACCGAACTTAAATGGAAAGAATTCTTATGTGTAGCGCTACTAAACTCCGGTCCCCTTAGCATAATCATAAACATATCATATGGAACCCATAACAATCTTGTGAGATTTATTTCATAGCAATGATCCAAACATTTTCATAAAAACATAAGATATACTTACTTGTCATAAAAACATACTTACTTTTCATAAAAACATAAGGTAATACCTTTCATAAAAACATACTTACTTTTCATAAAAACATAAGGTATATTTACCTTTCATAAAAACATACTTACTTTTCATAAAAACATAAGATATACTTACATTTCATAACAACATACTTAATTTTCATAAAAACATAAGATATACTTACATTTCATAACAACATACTTAATTTTCATAAAAACATAAGATATACTTACATTTCATAACAACATACTTAATTTTCATAAAAACATAAGATATACTTACATTTCATAACAACATACTTAATTTTCATAAAAACATAAGATATACTTACATTTCATAACAACATACTTAATTTTCATAAAAACATAAGATATACTTACATTTCATAACAACATACTTAATTTTCATAAAAACATAAGATATACTTACATTTCATAACAACATACTTAATTTTCATAAAAACATAAGATATACTTACATTTTAAAAGATTAAAATGAAGTGTAGTAGTAAATGGACCAAAACTTTCTTGACCACCTTGAATTTCTCTTACTTGTGGATTTTGTCAAGAGATTGGAAATAAGTGTATATGTGTGGAGTTGTGTGTAAAAGAGATGGGTTTAAATAGATGTATAAAGTTGGCATATTGTAAACATAATCATTCAATTCTATTAATTTTAACACATCCTTTTCTTAAAGTAAAGCACCATTCATATACTTTTCCATATTTATACAAATAATATGCTCTTCATGATTATATATAATGGAGTATATAAATCATTCATATACTTTTCCATATTTATACAAATATTATGCTCTTCATGATTACATATAATGGAGTCTTATCAATCATTCATATATTTTTCCATATTTATACAAATATTATGCTCTTCATGATTATATATAATGGAGTATATAATTCATTCATATACTTTTCCATATTTATACAAATATTATGCTCTTCATGATTACATATAATGGAGTCTTATCAATCATTCATATACTTTTCCATATTTATACAAATATTATGCTCTTCATGATTATATATAATGGAGTATATAATTCATTCATATACTTTTCCATATTTATACAAATATTATGCTCTTCATGATTACATATAATGGAATCTATCAACCATTTATATACTTTTCCATATTTATTAAATTAAGATTCTCATAATTATTATATATAATGGAACCTCTCATGCTTGCATATATTTTCTTAATTTAAATAATAAAAGTAATTTTTGTACAAATAAATATTGGGATAACATTGAATTAAGTACTTAGACTTAATATACTTTAAATCAAGAGAATGGAGATTTTTTAGAAATTCGGAATTTAATTTAAAATCGAACGATCTCGATTATTTCTTGACTTGGCTATACGAATATGTCGTGGCGTTAACTTAATAAAAATGGGTGAAATAGTAGCGACACAATTTTCTATTAAAATAATTATTAATCGCGTAAAAATTCTTGGTCGCTACAGCTTAATATCCTTGAATTGATACTGCTTCGTTATATATTTGCAGAAAATCAAATATGGAAGCTGACTGCACAAGGAAACCAATTGAGGATGCTGAATGCTCATGGAAACTGGACACAGATGCTGACTGCACCAATTAAGGGGAAGATTTGTTAGTAATTGGTCCAGTTCATTAAGCCCAGTTTAAAGGAATTGATTGGCCCATCTTGCAAGCCGTTGAACCCAAGCTAAAACCCAAAATACGGAGCCCAAGTCGCATTACCAAAAACACGCTTAATTTGTTATAACTGAATCTGTTTTGGCCATTAGATCAACTAAGTGGAGTGTTTCAGACCGTTGGATTTTCTTGCCCTATATGTGCAGACGAAGAGTCCAGATAGATGCATCCATTCAGACGCATCATTTGCACCCAGATTATCTCTCTCTCTCTCTCTCTCTAAAAGGCGATTTCATCTTCTTCTCTCAATCCCTCTTTGATTAGAAGAAAATTGATAAATGTATTTTATACATTTATTTCTATCATAAAAGTAGGATTTTATGTGTTTGTTTAAGAATATGTGTTATTTATTTAGTTTGTATTGTTTGTATTTCAGGAAAAACCCAAAGTCGAGAAAACAATGAAATTGAAGCAAAAAACAAGTCATTTGAATGATAAAGGAGCTAAAGTGTGAAAATCAAAAGTTGATGAAGTAAATCAAAGGGCCAATTGGAAGAAGAGTAAAAGAAAGAACCAAATTGGAAGAAGTTAGAAGTTCAGGGACTAAAGTATACAAATCAAATGGAGAAGGACCAAAATGCAAATACTCAATGATTGATTCGGACCATGATACGATACTTGAAGATTGCTAGAAGTCAATTGGATGCAATTATAAGTCAAAAAGGAATGAATATGATAAGAATATTATCATAAATTCATTCCAATCATACAAGATTTTCGGGCAGATTTTTAGTCAGACTTTGAAATCTAATTTCGGGGCAGTAAACGTTAGAATTTGGAAAATACTATTTTAGGAAGGATTTGAATCACCTTAATCGAATAAGGGAATAGAAAGAAATGATCAAAATACTAAATACTGTGCAGTAAGAAAAAGATCTTCCGCGAATGTAACTTTCCTTGTTCAGTTGGAATTCTTTTGGAAGCCAATTTGGACGTAATTCTCAGTATTCTTCTCTTCCAAGTAACCTATACTTCGACCTAATCTATAAATAACAGACCTTAGGCACGTTTTTGGGGGTTCCCAACTTGCTCGATTCATGCCAAAACTTTGTCAAAGTGCCGATGGATCCAAACCACGTCAAGATCAAGATTGAAGATAAAATTGCAAGGAGATGAATTGTGTTACATCTTTTCATATCTCTTGTTATTTATTTTCTATTATATTTCTAGGCTAGTTTAATTGTGTTGGAATAGTGATGAAATTTTGATTTCTTGACTCCATATTTTAATCTATTATTTAATTTATGCAATTCATAATTTTGAGCAATTGAATTATGCTTTTTCTATAATGCAATTACTTAATCACTAGTTGCATGATTTTAGGTTGTGATTTCTTGAGTTCGAAAGATTAGAATTTTATTAGACTTGTTTCAATTGCCACAAAGTCCGATAGGAGATAGAAATATACTCCTATACTTTGTATTTTCTGCTATAGTATTCACAAATCTTTTAATGCTTTCTTAGACATTCGGATTCAACATAAAAATATAGTTGGATCGTGCGTATGAATAGGTGTTATTGCTTGTCCGAAATGGAGTTTTAACTACACTTGAAATATTAAAATTCAAAATCCGTGAATTATATTTAAATAATTTGGTTAATATATGGATGATAGAGACAAAATGGATTCATAATTCTAACGCGTTTATTTTCATTCGTTTAAAATCAGATTTGTCAATTTTTTAGTTTAATCTTTATTTAAATTTTCAAAAACAAAAATTCAAGCTCAAGCCCAATCAAAGTTTTTCTTGTTCCAGCTAAGGTAGTAATCTAAAATACAATTTGCAACAATCTCTGTGGGATCGATACTTGGACTCACGTCCACTTTATTACTTGTGCAACCGGTGCACTTGCGGAGCGAACAAAAATCTTGTTATTTTATTCTTCATTTGTAGTAATTTTGAGATATAGTTTGAGAGTTGTTTGAGTGCTCGTTGTAAGCAAACTTTGTTCGTTTTTTAGAGATATTGTTGTTCGCAGATTTGTCTGCAGAAATCTATTTTATAAACTCTTTGATTTTTCTGATTTGTGTAAAGCAGTCAAAGAATATTTTGTAAACGTTGTGATTTGGAATAAACTTTTGAGTTTTTGTATGATTTCTGGGTTCAAAATTCCTCTACACAATTTTCTCGAATTACACCCTATGAAAGATGCATCATGGTGTCTCCATACAAAATATTACGAAAAAACTTGATAAATCACCTGTGTACCTAACCACGTTCATTTATAATCCATTAAGGACCTGTTTGATATGGTATAAATTTTCAAGGAAGATGAAAATATTTTTCTAGTTTTCAATTTTTATGTTGTTTGATTGAGATTTTTTTCCACCTTGTCACCCACGAACCTTGTTTTCTTTGGTTTGGGTAAGAATATTTTCTCATGGTTTTGTTGAGAAAATATTTTTCTATGGTACATGGACATTTGTTTTCGTCACTGTTGATTCCGGGCCCAAAGAAGGGTACAGTGACCCACCAGCGAAGGCCCAATAGGACCCTGACCCACCGTTAAAGGACTAAAGTATCACCTGGGATGATTGCCGAGGTGGTACGCCAAGCAAGCCTCTTTAGTCGACCTGGTTAACGCACCAGCCGATGTGCTTTATATTCAGCCGGGGCGATTTATGGCGTTGGCCAGAAGAGAGATGGAGTCAGTGATGGGACACTGCCTTTACCAAGACGTGACAGACGCCCATCCCCTACGAAATGTAGTAATGATTATGGTTGAAAAGTAAGGTTGTCACTTCCATGAGCTAGGGAGATTACAAGTGTAAAGTATGCCACGTGTCGCAATCCGAGACAAGAAGTTCCACTATAAATGAAGCACAATTGTCTCCAAGGAGGGGGTTAGCGATTCCTCACTAAAAAACGATACATTTCTCTCACTCCCTTTTCTCTCTTTTACACATTTATATTTCCCGCACCCAATATATATATTTGCCTAAAATGAGCACTGACTTAGACATCGGAGTGCAAACGGGAGCCACCTCGGCCCCCTTTGCAAGCTGATTGTTTGTCTTAGTGCGCAGGAGATCCACGTGTTCAAGAGGGAGGAGCTGAGACGTGTTGGTCCAAGGTCCAGCCTGATTTTGTGGTCAACATTTTGGCGCCTTCTGTTGGAAACCATACTGCTAACCACGAAAACACATGGTAAAAAGCCACACGTAGAAAGGTAGTCCTGAAAAAGGACGAATAACCTCTTACAATAGAGCGGATAACTGCAAAGAGCTTTGAAAGATAAGCTGGTTGGCCTTGAAAAAGGAATGAGCTTTGGAAGATAATCTGGTTGGCCTTGAAAAAGGTAGGAGCTTTGAAAGATAAGCTGGTTGGCCTTGAAAAAGGTAGGAGCTTTGAAAGATAAGCTGGTTGGCCTTGAAAAAAGTAGGAGCTTTGAAAGATAAGCTGGTTGACCTTGAAAAAGGTAAAAGCTTTGAAAGACAAGTCCGTTAACCTTGATTGAAATATAAGTGCAATAACCTTGAAAAAAGGTAAATAACTTTGAAAAATAAGTTTAACAACCTTGAAAAAAGGTTTGGAGCAGCGAGACAAAGGTCTATCTATCCTTGAAAAGCGATCTAAGACCAGAAATTCTTCTGAAACATGAATGAAAGTGACGGTGATGTTAGCCCCTGTAGGGGAAGAAGTGGCCAACGCAGCGAGGGCGAGGTTCCTCAAGGACTTCATGAAAACGCCAATGAGGAAGTGGCACAACCTAACCCACCTCGCCGGCACCGTAATCGCCGCATGATGCGAGATATGACACGCATGGCGGCCCAAATGTTAGAAATGCAGAAGTAGCAGATAGAACAGATTGCTGCGATGAATGCCTTTATGACCAGAGGGTATTTTATGAACGAACCCGTGATGCCTCAGCAATACTCACAGCCACATTATTCACCATCCGAGGCGGCCACTGTCTCTTACTATTATCAAGACCCGCAGGCATACGCCGAGGTGGAATCCGAGCCCTTCTACGAGCGAGACCCAGAACATGAAACACATGGGGAACAAAACCCACTCCCAGCTAGATGCAGGGAGGCTTCTCCCGAAAATTCCGGCAGTGTCTTCAGCCGAATAGGAGGGGTATTCAGGGGACAATGAAGGGGACAAACGGACCTAGGTCGGCACAATGCCGCAGAGCCTAGAAATAGGTGCGAGCGACGCGTTGAAGAAGCCTTATCGCAGGATCAAATGTACAGGGATCAACAAGGTATGGGGGGAGAAAGGATGGCATCAGCACATGAGCCTAGGAATAGGCAAGAAAGAAAAGCCGAAGCAGTTCGGACTAATCCTCGTAACGAATTACAGAGCCATGAAAGGCCAAACTACGGCCGCGTTCCACCACCACAAAGGCAGGAGTACGCCCCGCCGCTATATGGCCAATACCGTGATCCGGAGTATTTCGGTCACGACGAGAACAGCGAGCTGCCGTCATACGAGTTGGATGACGAAGAGGAAGTAAGTCCCTTCACAGAGGGCCTCCGTAGATGCCCCGTCCCCCATGACTTTAAGATGCCAGAAATAGCAAAATACTCTGGCCGAGGTGATCCTGATGATCACCTGTTAAATTACCGCGCCAGCATGGAGATAGCCGGGGCCACCCCGGCACTAAAATGTAAAGCTTTTGCTTTAACCCTTGAGGGAAGTGCCATACGATGGTATAAAAAACTCCCTCCGGCAGCATCCACAGTTGGAGGGATATGAAAACTGCTTTTAAGAATGGCTTTGTTTCTTCCAGGCCTGGTCAACTCCCACTCCAACGCCTTCAGGATCTGAGGCAAGGAAGGGACGAATCTCTGAAAAGTTACCTAGCTAGATTTACTGAAGAAATGCATATCTGCGAAAATATCACAGAAGCGGAGATGTTTTCCGCCCTAAAAGGAGGGCTAGATATGACCAGCATGTTTTGGAGGGATGTCCGGAGCAGGAAACCAAGGGATTACAATACCCTGGTAGACCTGATGAAGGAAGAGATTGTATCGGAGGAAATGGCTAGGGCTAGAGATAATCACCCCCAAGGGAGATACAACCTTGGATATTCCAATGAAGCGGACCCCAAAAAGGGAGGAAACAAGGATAGGATCGGCGGTAACCGAGGTGGCGCGCCTCGCCCATTTCCGGGGACGGGGTCTAGCTTTGCAGCAGAAATCACGGAAGCTATCCCTCACTTACACTCTAATACCCCTTCCCAAAATCCCCCCACGGCTCAAGGGAGAGCGGAAAGCGGCCGAAGTGGAAAACAACCCATGATTGGGGCTTACTGCGCCTATCACAGATATTACCGCCATGCAACGGAGGATTGCAGGGAAATTCACATGCTAGCTGACCAAAAGGCGCAGGGGAGAAGGGGGGAGATTTTCCCCTAGACACAGGGAGAACCCAGAAAACTGGTGGTCAGAACCGAACTGATAGGAGAGCTCCGTGGAAGAACTCAACTAAGGAAAGAATTGACAATCGTCAAAGAGATAGGAATAGGGGCCAGGATACCGCCTCGGCACATGTTAAGGATACACGGGAGCCACCTGTGCCTGTGGCCGACCTCCCCATTCGTGAAATCGGCACGATACTGGGAGGCCCCCACCCAGGTGGTAGCACCAACAACTCCCAGAAAAGGTATATAAGGGAGGCCAAATAGCTTGCCAACGTGAATTATTATATCCATTCACATCCTGTTGGGATGCCTCGGACGGAATCCATCACATTCACACAAGACGATGCCATTGGGGTGCACTTCCCCCACAACGACGCATTGGTTATCAGGGCGGTGGTGGCTCGAAATGGGCTATCACGGATGATGGTGGATGATGGTGTCTCGGTAAATGTGATTTACGGGGTAACTTTTGATAAGATGGGGATCAACACTCCTCTCATTCCAGTCCCTGATCCAATATACGGATTCACGGGGGACAGCATAACCTCCAGAGGGTCCATAACCCTTATGACTGAAGTAGGGCAAGCACCGACCCTCTCCAGAATCCCTATGGAATTCTTGGTGGTTGACAAAATTTCCTCCTATCATGGCTCAATAGGGAGGCCTGGTCTCATTGACTTGGGGGTTGTAACGCATACCAAATACATTTGCATGAAGTTCCCCACGGAGCATGGCGTTGCAACTGTGAGGGGAAGCCAAACAGAATCCCGGGCTTGTTACACAAATGCAATCCGGAAGTTTCAAGATCGAAGCTTGAATATGATCAGTGATGTAGCCATGACCGAGGCTGCTCCAGACCCTGAAAGATTGGGTGAAGGGCCGTCTGGAGATAAGGATGTCACAATGATCCTAGAAGAGGATTTAGCAGATCTAGACCCCAGGATGGCAGGTGACAATTTCCCCACCCCGGCGAAAGGTTGGAATGCTTCGGTGTAGACCCACTTGATCCAATCAAAGAATTACAGATCGGACTGGACTCGCCAACCGAATACAAGAGTCAATTGAAGGACTTCCTACTTCAAAACCTCGATGTATTCGTATGGAAGCATGGTGACATGATTGGGATCGATCCTAAGGAAGCCTGCCACAGGCTCCAGCTGGATCCCCGAAGCCCTGGGCACAGGTAAAAGAGAAGGCTCATGAGTTCGGACAAGTATGAGGCCTTGAAAGACGAGGTCGCAAAGCTATTGAAAAATGGTTTCATCAGAGAGTCCCGATATCCGAAGTGGGTATCAAATCCTGTTTTAGTACCAAAACACAATGGGAAATTGAGGGTGTGCATTGATTTTTCCAACTTAAACCAGGCATGTCCCAAAGACAGCTTTCCATTGCCCCGGATCGATCAACTGGTCGACTCCACAGCAGGACACGAGTTGCTAAGCTTCATGGATGCATATTCCGGGTACAATCAAATCCCCATGTTCGAACCGGATGAAGAGCATACTTCATTTATCACAGATAGAGGACTATATTGCTACCGAGCTATGCCATTTGGATTGAAAAATGCGGGAGCTACCTATCAGAGGCTGGTAAACCGCATGTTCTCGAAACAATTGGGGAACACTATGGAGGTGTACGTTGATGACATGCTAGTCAAAAGCATGGTCGCTGCTGATCATATCCACCATTTGTCAGAAGCATTTGATGTTTTGAGAAGATATAAGATGAAGCTCAACCCAGTGAAGTGTGCGTTTGGAGTAGCATCTGGAAAATTTCTTGGGTTCATGGTGAATAAAAGAGGAATCGAAGCTAATCCAGACAAAATCAATGCTTTGTTAAACATGCAATCGCCTCGAAATCCAAAGGAGGTGCAAAGCTTAACGGGAAGAATTGCAGCCTTGAATCGATTCGTCTCCAAATCCACAGACAAATACTTGCCATTTTTCAAAATCCTAAAAGGAGGGAAACGATTCCAGTGGACACCGGAGTGTGAGCAGGCCTTCGCCGACCTGAAAACATCCTTGGGACTAGCCCCATTGCTATCAAAGCCAAAGGCTGGCGAGCCTCTCTACTTGTATTTGGCTGTGTCCAAGGAGGCTGTTAGCTCCGTGTTGGTCAGAGAAGAGGAGGGGAATCAATTTCCAGTATATTACGTGAGCAAAGCCATGCTAGATGCGGAGACACGCTACCCAGATATGGAGAAACTTGCCCTCTCACTACTCACCGCTTCTCGCAAACTTCGTCCCTACTTTCAGGCACACTCCATACACGTGCTCACCAACTTTCCCATGAGACAAGTGTTGCAAAAACCAGATGTATCTGGGAGATTACTGAAATGGGCAATAGAAATCAGCCAGTTTGACATACACTATGTGCCTCGGACTGCAATAAAAGGCCAAGCTTTGGCTGACTTCGTAGTGGAATTCACACACCCACCGGAGGTCGAAATGGTTGATAAGGCAGATGATAGCCAGGAGTGGAAATTGTTTGTTGATGGGTCCTCAGCTAAGGAGTGATCCGGTGCGGGCATATTACTAATAAGTTCAGAAGGGTTTAAAATACATAGCGCAATCCGCTTTGAGTTCAAATCCTCGAACAACGTTGCTGAGTACGAGGCGTTGTTAGCTGGGTTAAGACTTGCCAAAGCTTTGAAGATCAAGTCCATAGTGGCGAACAGCGATTCGCTGCTACTTGTAAATCAATTCAATGGGCAATTTTCTGCCAAAGAACCCTCTATGATTGCTTACTTGAAGAAAGTAAGAGATTTGGCGATACACTTTGAGGAAATGGAATTGCAGCACATCCCCAGGACAAAAAATTCCAATGCTGACACTCTGTCCAAACTAGCAAGCAGCAGTGATGCGGAGCTATATAATCTGATCCCGGTTGAGCGCATGTTGACCTCCTCTATTGAGCCAGGACCAGAAATTTTAACAGTAGAGGAAGAGAGATCCTGGATGGATCCGCTGAATGCATATTTGAGGCACCAGACAGTGCCAAACGAACCGGAGGCAACTCGGAAATTGCAAATGTATGCTGCAAATTTCGTACTCTTGGATGACCTACTCTATAAACGGAGCTTCACCTCCCCGTTGCTAAGATGTGTTGGGCCTGAGGAAGGGCGATATGTAATGAGAGAAATCCATGAAGGCATATGTGGCAACCATGCCGGGGGACTATCGCTAGCTCGGAAAGCCCTCAAACAGGGGTATTTTTGGCCCACTATGCGAAAGGACTCTCATGACTTCGTGTGTAAGTGCGATAAATGCCAAAGACACGCAACCATACTGCATCAGCCACATCACAGACTAATCGTGGTGACCAGCCCTTGACCTTTTTCAAAATGGGGGGTTGATATTATAGGTCCTATGCCTAGGGGTGCCGGAAATAATTGCTTTGCTATAGTAGCAATTGACTACTTCACCAGGTGGGTCGAGGCTGAACCACTTATGAGGATCACCGAGGCCAACGCCACCAAGTTCATTTGGAAGAATATCATATGCCGGTTTGAGATACCCCATTCACTGGTTAGTGACAATGCTAAACAGTTTAAAAACAGAAGCGTAGACGAGTTGTGCGAGGATTTGGGAATTAGAAAGCTGCTTTCATCTCCACATCACCCGCAGGCCAACGGGCAAGTGGAAGCAGTGAACAAGACCATAAAAAACACCCTGAAAAGGAAGTTGGAGTCCAAAAAGGGCGCATGGGTAGATGAGCTCCCACAAGTGCTAAGGGCGCTTCGCACCACTTCTCACACCGCAACTGGTGAAATGCCATTCTCATTGGCATATGGCGTCGATGCGGTATGTCCCGTCGAAATTGGGGTACCTTCACTACGAAAAACTAATTACGACGAAGTGAGAAACGGAGAAGCACAAAGGGCCGGTTTGGATTTCCTCATGGAGTAACGGAACGATTCTCGAGTGGTGATGGCCAGATACCAGGAAAAGATGGCTCGATACTACAATAAAATGGTGAAAGGGTGACGCTTTAATATTGGGGACCTAGTCCTAAAAAAGGTTCTTCCTTCAACTCAAGAACCAGGAGTAGGGACTTTGGGTCCTAACTGGGAAGGCCCTTACAGGATCACGGCCGAGGTGGTACCTGGTACCTACATAATTGAAGATTTATCCGGGGTACCTTTGTGTAACCCTTGGAACACAGATCACCTTCGTCGCTATTTTCAATAAGTCAAATTCCACTTCAATGAGGCACAGCGTTGCCGCATGATTGTATGAAATCGCTAGTTAATTATGATGAGGATTGCACCAAATACTAATTAGCCATGCGTATTCGTCGTGCATGAAGTTTATTACAAACAAGGGACTCTTATAAGCCTACACTACGGTCGTTGCGTAAGAAATTGAATGCATTAGCACCGCAAAGATCTTAGTACAACCAAAACTGCATACACAGACTTTACAAAGTGTGGCTTATGTATGTTTAAATGTTTGTCAAAATCAGATCTCATTGGTAAACATAAATGTCTCGAACCACTCAGATCTGAGGGATTATACCCATTAAACATGCAATACGTTAAACATGCAATACGCGATACGTGCGAGAGCCATTTTCTAAAGGCATTTACATTTTGGAAACACTCGAATTCAACCAAGTGTCGTCATATATATATATATATATATAAAAAAAAGATCCAACCAGCAAGCGTGAACGCATTAAGCTCGCTAGATCTGAGGGACTACACATCTACAAACACTTATAATTTCCCACATTATCATCATACAATCACGAAGCATTCACTTAAACAGTTTTGAAACATCACTGCGGCAAGAAGGCGTAGGACGCACCAAATGGATCCCTTCTGGCATTCTGAATTTCGCCGAGGCCCCAGCTAAATTGACTCCTCGGATTTCAGTAGTGACCTCACTGCTCTCCCACAAATCTGAGTTTGGGTCAGGATCCACATGATATCCTGATGTTTTGTTTACCAGGTCCACCCAACCTTCGACCTGGGCTATCTCCTCCTCTGAGAGCCCCAACTCCTCTCTATGCGCCCGGAAAGGGGCCCTGGTGCCCAAACCAAGATTCTGTGGGCCAGGAGAAGAACCCGTTGCTCCCTCTCTCTCCCTGTCTCTGTCACGCTTGCTTCGGAGTTCTCTTAGCGCGGATTCCTCCTCGGATAACAGGTGAGCCATGTAGTTCTGGTGTTTTTCTTCTTCGCTGTCAAAATCACTCAAATAAATTATGCCATTGGTTTTCCTATTTCTCCTCTTAACCTGCTCCTAAAGAAAGGGAACTAAAAACCGATAAAGAGATGGGGCAGAAACCTCTGACGGGAATCGTCATTGCTAACATTTCCTGTGAACCCGTTCCCCCAACTCTTTCCATTTTTTTTTCTTTTTGTTTTAAAGGTGGATCAGACTCAACGAAAGAGAAACAAGGTGCAAAAACAAAATTTTCAAACCCATAATGAGAAACTGAAAATAGAAAAGTTTCGCATGTCCAGAGACCAAGAGGTTTACCTTCAGGTGACAAATGCGTGAAATTGTGCACTGGAAATGGAGAACTCGCCGATGAAGAAACTGTGGAACAGTAAAGGCGGAAGCTGGGTAGAAAGCCCTTGAGGAAAAGACTTGAAACTTGCAGGAAAGAAAGAAACGGAACAAGCTTTCGCCAAGGTATTGCTGCAAAAGACTCTTAGAAAATGGTAAAAGGGGGAAATAACGAAATGAATAAGGATTTATAGGAATCCCAATAATCTAAATTCCTTGATTTTCGTGAACCGCATGATTAATATGGGTAACCCATGCTTCTTGGAAAATGGGCTAATCAAAGCGCCAGCCGTCAAAGGGAGAGACAAAACCGTTCAACTGCCACGGTGAATGCCACGCGCCGTGAAATGTTACCCCCCCTCCCATTTCATGCATAAATTCCTTGGAAATAAATACCAATAGCCCATCCGAATTGAATGCGCCGCCTAGGAAACGCGCTGGCACGATCCTAGGCATCAGGGAGAGGAAATCCGAGGCGTAAGGTCGGCTATAAAATCATAGCAAATCCTACACGACCATGAATGATCCCTTCGGATTTGAGGGACTAGTGTTGATTCCGGGCCCAAAGAAGGGTACAATGACCCACCAGCGAAGGCCCAATAGGACCCTGACCCACCGTTAAAGGACTAAAGTATCACCTGGGATGATTGTCGAGGTGGTACGCCAAGCAAACCTCTTTAGCCGACCTGGTTAACGTACCAGCCGATGTGCTTTATATTCAGCCGGGGCGCTTTATGGCGTTGGCCAGAAGAGAGATAGAGTCAGTGATGGGACACTGCCTTTACCAAGACGTGACATGCGTCCATCCCCTGCGAAATGTAGTAATGATTACGGTTGAAAAGCAAGGTTGTCACTTCCATGAGCTAGGGAGATGACAAGTGTAAAGTATGCCACGTGTCGCAATCCGAGACAAGAAGTTTCACTATAAATGAAGCACAATTGTCTCCAAGGAGGGGGTTAGCGATTCCTCACTCAAAGACGATACATTTCTCTCACTCCCTTTTCTCTCTTTTACACATTTATATTTTTCACACCCAATATATATATTTGCCTAAAATGAGCACTGACTTAGGCATCGGAGTGCAAACGGGAGCCACCTCGGCCCCCTTTGCAAGCTGATTGTTTGTCTTAGTGCGCAGGAGATCCACGTATTCAAGATGGAGGAGCTGAGACGTGTTGGTCCAAGGTCCAGCCGGATTTTGTGGTCAACAGTCACGTTTGATCAATTTTGTTGTTAATTGACTTATTTTTTTAAAACATAATGTTATCATTATTAAGTACAAATGTGTTAATAATAATAATAATAATATTAAATAGCTAAAAATTTATATTATTTTTAATGAAAAATAATGTCAATCAAACAATAAAACTTGAAAAATTCTTCATTTTTTTCACCTAGAAAATTAAATCAATCAAACACATTCAATTGATTTTTTCCACGAAAATAAATTTCTTTCCACCGATTCTCCACCATTGCAATTAAAGACGCCCTAAGAGAATTAGATGCAAAGACAAATTCAATAGCAACACATCCCATAATTTAAAAAGTTAAGTGGAAGCCGCAACATAGAATCAAAAGTGATACAATCGTGATAATGTACAATGTAAACGAAGAATATTTTCATATCTCATGATTCGTGGTAAAGTACAACTAATTTCCTTCAACCTTCGGAGAACCAATATGCTACATAAACTAAGACCATGATACTGTCTTAATTTTCAAGTATCACAAAAAATACAAGGAAAGAAGAACATTGAGAGAAAGATAATCAAAGAAGGGGTCCAAAAAGTTCCATTTCATTTGCACTTTGTTATGGTGTTGAGAAGGACGTGAGCCGACAAAATCCAAGCCAAGCCACTGCCGTACCAACATACATTTCTCAGGCGATTGAGGCCCGTTCTCGAGGTTTCTTGGGTGTATAGCTTGTCGAGTTGATGAGTTAGCTCTTCGACTCTGTCTCTAAGCTTAGACATCCTCGTATCTTCCAATTTAAATGATTTTTCAGCAGCATCTCTTGCTGCCATACAGCCGGTGCTATTTCTTCTTTGAATTTCAGTTTTTTCTTAGTGTTGCATGATTATTTATCGCAAGTGTATTGATGGCAAAAGTAAAATAATGGACAAAGAGTCTTTGCATCGTATCCACGAGAATTGAGTTAAAGTATATTTTAGATTACCATCCTTCACCAAAACAAGATAAATCAAATTGTGTTTGTGAGAAATTAAACTCACAATCAATTGACTATAAAATAAGAAGTTAAAATAAAATTAAACAAGATTTAAAGATTGATATATGCAACGAATGTAAATATAGTGCTAGGATCTAGAATCCAATTTTCATTTCATCTTTCATACTTTGGTTTGAATAATTATCAACAATTTAAATAAATGAAGATCAATGTTCTTAAACTGTTTAAAATCTTCTTTTGAACAAGAATTAAAATCTATAGGTATGTTATCCATCTATATTTTTATGACAAATGCGAACATCATTAAAATTTATGAACACTTAAATATTACATAAAGTATACAAGTATATTTCTATCCCCTATCGGATTTTATGATAATTATCACAAGTCTAATGAATTTCTAATCTTTCAAACTTAAGAGCACTCACATATATAATACAATCATTGTGCATATAATTATAGAGATGCACGAAAAACAAAATTAATCGCTCAAACTAAAAATTGTCTTAATTAAACAAAAAACCAAAGATAAAAATTCGGAATTCACGGCTTTATTATGATCCTAATACAATTAAAGTTTAGCCTAGATACATATTTGAAGATAAACAAGATTTTATAATAATCTTTAGGATGTATAAAACAATCATGTTGTAGGAGAAATCTTCAATCTTCAATTTATTCAATGTAGGTAGAACTCTCAATCTCTATGAGTTTTTCTCTCTCGATCGTCCTCCATATATTTTGTGCAGCTTTGAGTATAAATAAGTAGGTTAGGACCTTGTATAATTAGGAAGAATATATGTAGAATCCATATTACAAAAGGAACACAAATCTCGTCCAGAAAACAACTACACGATCACTTGGCTATTTCGTTTCAATTTCTATTGCATAATAAGGCGACCAGAAAATCACTTAAGGCAAGGGGGACTAGGCCTAGGGAGCAGGTAGGCACTGCCTGCTCACTCGGACAATGCTTTAGGCGGCTACTTTCCCAGTTCACGGGAAAGCCTATTCTTTCTATTACTAGGCGTGATTGTTTGGGCTGACGATTTTCTTCAAATTTGTCTTTTGATTTCATACAAGTTAGTCCTTCCTCATAATTGCTCTTTTAGTCCTTCCTCATAATTGCTCTTTGGTCCTTTGTCTTATGATTTACACAATTGAGCTCTTGAACCTCTGAAATTCTTCAATTAAATTATTTGTCTATTGATTTCTTCAATTAAGTTCTTGAATTTCTAACTCTCCCCAATTTGACTATCGATTGGCCTTATCCACTTCCCCATTATATATTTTAGTCCACTTTGCACCTTCAATTTGTCCTTTTTGGCCTCAATTTCTGCATTCTCTCCACTTTGAGATAAAAATTGAAACAAAAACAAATAACAACTAAATCAATAAAACTTATTCTTAAACAACAATGTAATTCCCAGTTTTTAACATCTGAATAAGTATAGAAAATACACTTTATCACTTCGCCTCCTCGTGTTCTTGGCACATGGCTTGGACACAAGATTGAATCTTATTCCATTCTTAAAAAGTTTTAAGGCTTTTGCAAACATGGTCGAGAAAACAAATATCCATGGTGAAATACAAATTTATGAATGAACACACACACACACACACACAACTAAGCATGTAGAGTTTTCTCATCTTAGAATGATGATCAAGTTACGTAGAACTCTTCATAAACTATGTTATTATAATTACGGTTTATAAAAAAAAAAATAATAATAATTCAAGAAATCAAAATGAAATTATTCTAAGGTAGTGTTTGATTGGAGAGTGGAAAATGAGGTGAAATTCCAATTCCATGTAATTCAAATTCCCATACCTCCAAAGAATTCAATTCCATGAAATTCAAGGAAAATGTGGTCTTTTTGTGAGTGAGTGAAATTCAAATTACATGTAATTTAAAAGTGTGCTTGATTGAATTATGAAAAATTTGGGTGAAAAATACATTTTTCACGAAATTCAAATTGCTATCAAACACTACCAAACTTATCTTTAGGAACAGAAAGCTTGTTCAACATACCATTCACAACTTCACAAAAATAACCACATGAGAAATCCAAAAAGTAAGTTGAGTGGCTATTTCACCAAGACCCAGGACATGACAGGTGAGGCCCGTTGAGGTTGCGGTTCAACCTTTTCAGAAAAGTAAAGTTGAGTGGCCCTTTCTCAACTATACCTGGCAACGTAATCATTTTGAGGAAATTATACGACACACTCCATTTTAATAAAACATTCATATGATACAGTTAATCAATTTTATTTCAAACAATACTGCAATATTAAAGTAAAAATGAAAAATAAAAAAATATTCTCACCAGAAAATCTAGCGTAATTCCCTCAAGAAAACAACTCACATCTTAAATGCCCTAATTATAGCCAAGGGATCCTCAATTATGTCCTAATCTAATTACCCTAAAAATAAAAATTCAAATTATTGAAACTCTCACAACCATCATCCAAATATCGAATCATCGTCTTAAACATCTACAGAATTCTCCAATGATTTTATTATATATTTATTTTCAAAGATACATCCCTCCGTTATTGCCAGAAAAGTTTCCAAATCAGAAAAGTCCAATGACATATGTTTAGTACCAAACCAGGTAACTATATTGCAACCTAATCATCTTATCTAGAGTTCTCCTTTCCAAATGACATATGTTTCACACCACATGATGCTCATTGGACACGTTACAATCATAAGCACTTGATGCAGTTCACTCAATTTATATGCAATCTTCACTGTCACACACTGATCTGCTATATAATGCATTCCATCCCTATTCAATTGTTGCAGCCATGACTATGGCGTATTCGCGATACGATATGCCGAGTTCATAATCGACTAGAAGATTCAGGATATGCCAGAAATCTTTGTTCCAAAAATGGCTAGGTCATGCATGATGGGAGTATTAACCAGGTCCTCTTAGGCTGGGATTATCGTGCATTATTCCTAAAACTTGTGATCATCCTTCCAATGTCAATCTTTTATGTGATATCCCCATAAAATATAGTTGTAGTGTGTATATTTCTTTCCAAAGTACAAGAAATATATTGAAGCAAATATTGTGCTTTGAAATGATTCAGTTGACATCTTTAAGTATATCATATACAAAAACTGGGACAACCACTAGTTGATAATACAGTTGTGCCAGTAATATACAAACTAAAATCAAAAGCTTCTTTATCACAATAATAAACGACCTTTATTCTGTGACACATATGTCAAATGGAAAACTTTTGATACTGTAGGGATGATAGTGTGACGACCCGAATTTTCGACCATTCGAGTGCCACTAAAAGTGACTCATATCATATTATCGAGACTTAAATAGTAATGTAAAATTATTCAAAAGAATAATTAGAATCCCATAATTTTATCTGTGAATAAAAATAGAACATAATTTTCTTACATAAAGTTCAACATAATTATCTCATCAATCTTAACCACTTTTGCCACTTCCATGTTGACCGCCTCGAACCTTCAATTATCTGAAAATGGTAAATATCGTGGAGTGAGATTTATAAAATCCCAGTAAGTATACCAAGCATAAATTTTCTTTTGAAAGCATATGGATCATTTTCATCATAACATAGGATAGGATCGAAATACTCATAAACATAGGGAGACACAAGAATTTTACCGAACTTAAATGGCAAGAATTCTTATGTGTAGCGCTACTAAACTCCGGTCCCCTTAGCATAATCATAAACATATCATATGGAACCCATAACAATCTTGTGAGATTGATTTCATAGCAATGATCCAAACATTTTCATAAAAACATAAGATATACTTACTTGTCATAAAAACATACTTACTTTTCATAAAAATATAAGGTGTATTTACCTTTCATAAAAACATACTTACTTTTCATAAAAATATAAGATATACTTACTTGTCATAAAAACATACTTACTTTTCATAAAAACATAAGGTGTATTTACCTTTCATAAAAACATACTTACTTTTCATAAAAACATAAGATATACTTACTTGTCATAAAAACATACTTACTTTTCATAAAAACATAAGGTGTATTTACCTTTCATAAAAACATACTTACTTTTCATAAAAACATAAGATATACTTACTTGTCATAAAAACATACTTACTTTTCATAAAAACATAAGGTAATACCTTTCATAAAAACATACTTACTTTTCATAAAAACATAAGGTATATTTACCTTTCATAAAAACATACTTACTTTTCATAAAAACATAAGATATACTTACATTTCATAACAACATACTTAATTTTCATAAAAACATAAGATATACTTACATTTCATAACAACATACTTAATTTTCATAAAAACATAAGATATACTTACATTTCATAACAACATACTTAATTTTCATAAAAACATAAGATATACTTACATTTCATAACAACATACTTAATTTTCATAAAAACATAAGATATACTTACATTTCATAACAACATACTTAATTTTCATAAAAACATAAGATATACTTACTTTTCATAACAACATACTTAATTTTCATAAAAACATAAGATATACTTACATTTCATAACAACATACTTAATTTTCATAAAAACATAAGATATACTTACATTTCATAACAACATACTTAATTTTCATAAAAACATAAGATATACTTACATTTCATAACAACATACTTAATTTTCATAAAAACATAAGATATACTTACCTTTTAAAAGATTAAAATGAAGTGTAGTAGTAAATGGACCAAAACTTTCTTGACCACCTTGAATTTCTCTTACTTGTGGATTTTGTCAAGAGGTTGGAAATAAGTGTATATGTGTAGAGTTGTGTGTAAAAGAGATGGGTTTAAATAGATGTATAAAGTTGGCATATTGTAAACATAATCATTCAATTCTATTAATTTCAACACATCCTTTTCTTAAAGTAAAGCACCATTCATATACTTTTCCATATTTATACAAATAATATGCTCTTCATGATTATATATAATGGAGTCTATCAATCATTCATATATTTTTCCATATTTATACAAATATTATGCTCTTCATGATTATATATAATGGAGTATATAAATCATTCATATACTTTTCCATTTTTTATACAAATATTATGCTCTTCATGATTACATATAATGGAGTCTTATCAATCATTCATATACTTTTCCATATTTATACAAATATTATGCTCTTCATGATTATATATAATGGAGTATATAAATCATTCATATACTTTTCCATATTTATACAAATATTATGCTCTTCATGATTATATATAATGGAGTATATAAATCATTCATATACTTTTCCTTATTTATACAAATATTATGCTCTTCATGATTATATATAATGGAATATATAAATCATTCATATACTTTTCCATTTTTTATACAAATATTATGCTCTTCATGATTACATATAATGGAACCTCTCATGCTTGCATATATTTTCTTAATTTAAATAATAAAAGTAATTTTTGTATAAATAAATATTGGGATAACATTGAATTAAGTATTTGGACTTAATATACTTTAAATCAAGAAAATGGAGATATTTTTAGAAATTCGGAATTTAATTTAAAATCGAACGATCTCGATTATTTCTTGACTTGGCTATACGAATACGTCGCTGCGTTAACTTAATAAAAATGGGTGAAATAGTAGCGACACGATTTTCTATTAAAATAATTATTAATCGCGTAAAAATTCTTGGTTGCTACAAACTTACCCCCTTAAAATAATTTCGTCCTCGAAATTAAACTTACTTGATCTTATGATTTCTGAACACTTAATCAGAATCTCTTCTCTTCTTCTCTTAGGTAGTATCATTGCTACTATATTTAACCCACTGGACTTTGACTAAATGCATATCTTTGTTTTTCTTAAAAACATGGACTTTTCTATCAATAATAGACATATGTGTCTACTCATAAATTCTGACTCAAAAGGAAAATTCCCAATCGTATGTGATATTTCATCATGTCTTGTAGTACTCATGTAACCTGTCACTTATCATCGTATCATGTGACCTCAAATATTCGTATTAATATCTCTAAAATTTCAATAAATCTTTACTAACATATCATACCATAATAATTAGTCATTTCTTCTTATCACCAAATATCCCAAAGTAAATAAAACGATTACCTGAATATTCTCTATGTAATATACCCAAACATGTTATTCACATATCAACATAATCATCAGTTTATCTTTCCAATATTTGTAACCCAAAATTTCTGCAAAATTCAATAAACAAATATCTCCCAAATAATTAAAATTCTTAACTCAAATATCATAACATTTCCCGTAAGGTATTCCTTTCACTTGCACAAACTTATTAATCATGATTCAATACAGTCCTTATTTCACTTTCACGTATCCCCGTATTATTTCTATACCTTGATTATTATATCAAAATATCAGTACCCAAAAATCCAAGAAAATATTCCATATCTCAAATCCCGTCATCATCAAATCTTCCTTTTATCAAGAAAGTAAACGGCGCATAAACCCTTGTTCCCTCTTTTCCATTATTCTATTCCGCGCTTTCTTGCTGGAATCAATATCACGCGGATTCCCTCCGATCCTTAATGCTTTTAAATAGTTCATGCTGGGAAGAGGTTAGATCCATCAAAAACATGGATATCATTCTTACAAACATTCGCAAGTATTATTCCAGTCTTCCAATGAATGATCTGAGGAAAATTTATCGAATAAGACTCGAAAGATTGAGGTTGCTGATGGCTTTATAGCCCTACCCGGAGGTTTTGGTACCTTAGAAGAAATCTTTAACATTACCTCGTGGGCTCAACTAGGTCTCCATACTAAGCCTATTGGGCTTCTGAATGTTAACAATTTCTTTGATGGTTTGTTAACCTTTCTTGATTATGCTGTGGAACAGGGATTCATCTCTCCATTTTCCAGAAGGCTTCTTATTTCTGCTCCTACTATTGATGAACTACTGGATAAGCTGCAGTCATATATCTCAATACAAGATCCAGCAGGGGTTAAGATAGATTGGTCGCAAGGAAGGGGAATCAAGCGAAAATGGAGTCCGGTTAATGTAAACTTAACTTTATGAATCTTAGAATAGGTGGGGGTAGAGTACGGAGTATTCTTACTCTCGAGACACCCCTCTAATTTCCTAGGATTTTCCTTAATGTTTAAATCTTGTGTGTACCTCAAAGGTTCCAGGTGGTAGATTACGGAGTATTCTTACTCTCGAAACACACCTTTTTGAAGGTTTCTTTATTTCCTCAAAAGGTCAGAGGTGGTAGGATACGGCTACTCCGGAAACACATCTCTCAATTTGAGGAATTTCCCATGTTGCTTTCTTTTGCTTTTGCGTGTTTTCATGTATTTCCTTTCTAGGGTGACTCTTGTGTGTTCTCCTTATGAGAAAATAATAATATCTCTGTTATCATCTACTAAATCTCGTTTGTGATGTAAATGAACTTGTATGTCTAACTTCAATTCTCTTAGTGATTGCATACCATACTATGCTCTTAACTCCAAACGATAAAATTCTAGGCAGAGTTTTCCTTTGAAATTTGGACTTATCCAAATCGTAAGCATACTTCATAACTCACAATAATAACTAATTGTACATTTGATCACAATTTCATCAAACTTCAATATCATCATAAATATTCCAGAAAATCAATTCATAATTCCTCAACATAGAAATTTCAAATCATAATTTCTAATATCACCATATCAAGTCCTTATTTCTCAATAATTAAGAGCCTAAACTTTAAATCTCCAACTTCATAATTCTTCTCATAAAAATCTCAATAAAATCATATCACTTATAATCTCAACATCTCATCATAACTTCATAAAACTGACTTTCTATTTCTCGTTTAATCTAAACGATGAATAATTCGAAAATATTATCTAGTCCTTTCTGTTGACTTCTCATACTTAGTACCATGTCTAAAATCAATTATGCAAAGTCCATTTAGGGCTCATCATTTCTAAACTCAAGGACAACAATTATTTTGAAAATCATTCTTAAGTCATATTATTCCCATTATGCTCAACACCCGTTCTCTTTCTTTCTTTCCGAATTTTTTTTTTCAGAATTGAAACTTGAAGAGTGGTACCAATAATCATCCACAGTTTTTCCTTACTTTTAAGCAAAGGTAGTGATAAAGGGATAAATTATTGAACCGAAAATTGAAACTTGAAGAGGAAGTACTAATAACCATCCACAGTTTTTCCCTTGTTTTTACACAAAGGTAGTGATAAAGGGATAAATTATTGTACAATTCATTATCAATTTTGTTTGTTTAATATATTATTCCATATATTTTGGGCCAAAGTTACAACCCAACTTAATTTCTAATTGAGTCAATCTTACTAAGCTTAATATGAACCAAAATTCATATCAATATCCTCTATGTCTCATGATTCTACATTAAAATGAATAAATTAAAATTTAGGCTTCTATCAATTCATATCATACTCAACATGTATATTTCACTTAAAGATTCATAACATATGAATATTTCATACTTAACATGTCTTAATAAAATCGTAAATGACTTGCAAAGCATATAACATACCTGGTTCGAGGAGTCAATACGTGGAGAGTGACATAGTAGAGTGATGAGTTAAAATATTTAAAAAAAAAAATTATTATTAATCATTTCGCATCTTTACATAAGATTGGGCCTAATTAACCCAAATAAAAATTTATCGTCAAATCTTATTTTCCTTTAGTCCCCGAACTTCTAGAAATTTATCAAAGACATCAATATAAACATCATATCACTAACTAATTATATTCCATAAAATTTTCAGGACATTACAAACTCCCTTGATTAAAATGAATTTTGTCCTTGAAATTCGCACATCAAATTTCATCATACTTTTCAAAATCATAACCATACTTGACATGTGAAAATTCAAATTCTTTTTTTAAATGAATAGTGATTTCGTTCACTGTTCATCATGAATAGCACGTCGTTTTACTGTTCACGTGAATAGTGTTTTTTTTTTTTTTTTTTTTTTTTAAGAAATAAAATTTCAAAAATCTACAGAATCGTTTTTAAAACTCTTGGCTCTGATACCAACTGTGACGACCCGAATTTTCGACCATTCGAGTGCCACTAAAAGTGACTCATATCATATTATCGAGACTTAAATAGTAATGTAAAATTATTCAAAAGAATAATTAGAATCCCATAATTTTATCTGTGAATAAAAATAGAACATAATTTTCTTACATAAAGTTCAACATAATTATCTCATCAATCTTAACCACTTTTGCCACTTCCATGTTGACCGCCTCGAACCTTCAATTATCTGAAAATGGTAAATATCGTGGAGTGAGATTTATAAAATCCCAGTAAGTATACCAAGCATAAATTTTCTTTTGAAAGCATATGGATCATTTTCATCATAACATAGGATAGGATCGAAATACTCATAAACATAGGGAGACACAAGAATTTTACCGAACTTAAATGGCAAGAATTCTTATGTGTAGCGCTACTAAACTCCGGTCCCCTTAGCATAATCATAAACATATCATATGGAACCCATAACAATCTTGTGAGATTGATTTCATAGCAATGATCCAAACATTTTCATAAAAACATAAGATATACTTACTTGTCATAAAAACATACTTACTTTTCATAAAAATATAAGGTGTATTTACCTTTCATAAAAACATACTTACTTTTCATAAAAATATAAGATATACTTACTTGTCATAAAAACATACTTACTTTTCATAAAAACATAAGGTGTATTTACCTTTCATAAAAACATACTTACTTTTCATAAAAACATAAGATATACTTACTTGTCATAAAAACATACTTACTTTTCATAAAAACATAAGGTGTATTTACCTTTCATAAAAACATACTTACTTTTCATAAAAACATAAGATATACTTACTTGTCATAAAAACATACTTACTTTTCATAAAAACATAAGGTAATACCTTTCATAAAAACATACTTACTTTTCATAAAAACATAAGGTATATTTACCTTTCATAAAAACATACTTACTTTTCATAAAAACATAAGATATACTTACATTTCATAACAACATACTTAATTTTCATAAAAACATAAGATATACTTACATTTCATAACAACATACTTAATTTTCATAAAAACATAAGATATACTTACATTTCATAACAACATACTTAATTTTCATAAAAACATAAGATATACTTACATTTCATAACAACATACTTAATTTTCATAAAAACATAAGATATACTTACATTTCATAACAACATACTTAATTTTCATAAAAACATAAGATATACTTACTTTTCATAACAACATACTTAATTTTCATAAAAACATAAGATATACTTACATTTCATAACAACATACTTAATTTTCATAAAAACATAAGATATACTTACATTTCATAACAACATACTTAATTTTCATAAAAACATAAGATATACTTACATTTCATAACAACATACTTAATTTTCATAAAAACATAAGATATACTTACCTTTTAAAAGATTAAAATGAAGTGTAGTAGTAAATGGACCAAAACTTTCTTGACCACCTTGAATTTCTCTTACTTGTGGATTTTGTCAAGAGGTTGGAAATAAGTGTATATGTGTAGAGTTGTGTGTAAAAGAGATGGGTTTAAATAGATGTATAAAGTTGGCATATTGTAAACATAATCATTCAATTCTATTAATTTTAACACATCCTTTTCTTAAAGTAAAGCACCATTCATATACTTTTCCATATTTATACAAATAATATGCTCTTCATGATTATATATAATGGAGTCTATCAATCATTCATATATTTTTCCATATTTATACAAATATTATGCTCTTCATGATTATATATAATGGAGTATATAAATCATTCATATACTTTTCCATTTTTTATACAAATATTATGCTCTTCATGATTACATATAATGGAGTCTTATCAATCATTCATATACTTTTCCATATTTATACAAATATTATGCTCTTCATGATTATATATAATGGAGTATATAAATCATTCATATACTTTTCCATATTTATACAAATATTATGCTCTTCATGATTATATATAATGGAGTATATAAATCATTCATATACTTTTCCATATTTATACAAATATTATGCTCTTCATGATTATATATAATGGAATATATAAATCATTCATATACTTTTCCATTTTTTATACAAATATTATGCTCTTCATGATTACATATAATGGAACCTCTCATGCTTGCATATATTTTCTTAATTTAAATAATAAAAGTAATTTTTGTATAAATAAATATTGGGATAACATTGAATTAAGTATTTTGACTTAATATACTTTAAATCAAGAAAATGGAGATATTTTTAGAAATTCGGAATTTAATTTAAAATCGAACGATCTCGATTATTTCTTGACTTGGCTATACGAATACGTCGCTGCGTTAACTTAATAAAAATGGGTGAAATAGTAGCGACACGATTTTCTATTAAAATAATTATTAATCGCGTAAAAATTCTTGGTTGCTACAGATAGTCTCCATGGTAACTGGTTTTTTGTGTCATATATATATATATATATATATATATATATATATATATATATATATATATATATATATATATATATTTGTTACACTACAAATTTAAGTTCTTTTTTATTTATAAAATTGGGCATAATTGAAATGACATAAATAACCACTTAAATTTCATCTCTAATTCTTTAAGTACACCACAACCTGCATCTTCCCATTTTCTTCCTTCTCTCATTTTTCCTTTTTTTCTGAGTTATCAGTAAGGTAGGATGTTCAATTCGCCATTGTTCTTCCTTTTGCTTCAAGGCCTCTACTCTGACCTTCAAAAATCCCTCTGCCTACTCCTTCTCGATATTCATCATTTCGAGTTTTTTGTTGCATTTTTTGCAATTCATTATCGAAAGAAAATTTTCTGATTTACACGTTGCTCTTGCATTTCAACAGAAAAACACATATAAAAAGTTGAAAATCTTGCCAAATGAAATACTAAATAAATAAACAAACAAACAAATATCACAACTCACAAGAGCCACACTGAATTTAGCAACCGTTGTGTGTCATCGGCATCTCAAGGTACTTGGAATTGTCTATTGTCTAGTTTTCTTGTGAGATCTACTTGCATCCAAAATTGGGCATCAAGATCGATCAATCCCTTGAGCTTTCTACTGAGTTCTGACCAAAGAATCAATACCCTTCATATTCCAATTGGCTTGACAGAAACTAAAAGATAACTTCGGGATCTCCTGAATTTCTTGATCCTCTTAGCAATCTTCTCTTCCGACATATGCTCGGCCATTGTAACTGATCTCGTATTAGGGTCTAATGTGGTGTAATCTTTTTCCCCCTTTAATTAAGTTAGGGTTATTATTATAAACTAACAGTGGTGTTTATATAAAAGATGAGTTTTAAGTGGGGTGTATTTAAAATGGAGTAAATTTAATGGATGCTCATAAAACTTTACCTAATATTACTATTTGCTTACCCAACTTAAGAATATTATCAGTTGTTCATCCAACTTTCTTCAACCATTTCTCATCCATCCATCACTCATCTCATTTCCTTCCATTTATCTTAACGGAGATGCCCAGTTGGCGGACGAAAATCTGACATGTCAATTAACCAGTGTTAAAATTGCCAGTTGGGAACAAAAATCGCACAGAACACATCCCACTTTCTTCTAAGCTTAAAATTATTGTCTGATACACGACTTTCACCATCTCCCAAATTGAAGCAGCCTATGAACCCTAAATTCATCCCAAAAATCGTAGCCCCAAATAACCCAATTTCATTGCACAAATCGTAGCTGAAAGAGCAATACCGTGAATAATTTCGAAAGGTTGAGTTGCGAATTAATGGTGGCCGGTTGGGGACATAGCCAAAGGTACTGGCCGTAGTTCAAAACAACGATTTGTGCAGATGCTCGACTCGAGTCTGGGTAGTTCTGAGTTCGGACAGGTATGGAGAAGAACCAACAGCAGATGCTTTCTTATAGTGATGGCTATGCAAAATCCTGGATTTCTGGTCCAGTTATTACAGCCAAAAGAGAATAATTGGCTAATGCCTGAATATGGAAAGAATGTACTAAGTGAAGTTACGGATGATTGTGAACTGTCTCCTTCTATCCAGTCCATCGACAGAAAATGAACAAGCTGCCAAGCTCGACGAGGACAACAATGAATGTCAAAATTAAGAACATGGGAACTTCAAATCCTACTTGATAACTCTGAGAGCATGGAAGTTTTAACTGAATAAATGGGAGCTCCTTCTCATTACAAACTAGGCTCAAGGCTGGGTAGTAATTGTTGATGGTGAAGTAGATGTTTTCTTGTAATTTTCTAGTTGTTCTAATTAGTTTGGTTTTGGATTGTAACCCCATGAAAAAAGTGGGATGCTTCCTGGTCTTGTATGTATTATAGAGTTAAATATAATGGAAATTAATTTGGAAAAGTTGTTGGTTTTTGCATGCTGATTTTATCAGTTGCAGGGAATCAATGCAACAACTTGCTAGTGAAATGAAGAAGTAAAAGTTGCTGGTTGTTTTGATAAAAAAAAAAAAAAAAAGTTGCTGGTTCTTGCTTGCTGGTTTATTGAATTGCAGATCCTTTTCATCAATTTGTTTGTTTTTCTTTGCTGGTTTTTGCTTGCTAGTTCATGAAAACATCCTATAAATTAATTAGATGATTACAAAACATTTGGTTAACAAAACATCAAAAAATCAGACAACAAAACATAAAAATAGCCTGTTCATCAAAATCAACTCTGTAATTTTCACAACTCCATGTAACATCTGTAATAATGGCATAACTTTCTACAAAAAATCTTCACTTCATTCCACTAAGTGGATTGGACTACAACCCCATCAAAACTTCACAACACAGCATAGCTTAACATCCATTTTTTCATACAAAAGCAAAAAAATGGACAGGACAGGACTAGACTAGACTGGACTACTGTGTTGCTGCATTTTCCAAAATACAAAAGTCATAAAATGGACAATACTGGACTACTAAGTTGATGCATTTTCCAATATACAAAAGCAAAAAAATGTACTTGTAACACCCCAAGTTCAAGAATCTTAAACCTAGGTGTTAACTTCCCTTTTTCTTTTAATGCGGAAATAAATCATTTAAAACCATGCGGAATTTAAATCGTTTACACAATCAAAATGTTCATTTATCTATTATGAGATTCTACAGAGATTTTGACAGAGTCTCCTCTATAAATTGGACTTAACCAACCTGTAGAGGGACATCAAAACTATTTTACAACATAAAACTCAACTCAAATAAAAATCCAATATTCAACGTACAACCCCAATTCTACTTCAAACTCCAACATCACCACACTATTTCAAATCCAATCCCCAAACTCCTCAACACAACATTTTGTATCAATAAGCTTCAATTAAATGCAATAGGTGATAATATAACCAATATTAGAAATTCCATAACTAATTTAAATTAATCTCAACCAAACAATTATCAACATAAAATGAATGAATTAAGAAATAATTAATCATAAACTTCATTAACTTCAAATTTAACTTTATTTTTTTTTTAAAAACTTGAAGCGGTGTAGCCTGAGCCTGTCACCAAGTGCTCTTCTCGGATCACCTAACTTTCATCACCTGAAATGTTGGGGAGGGATTGGGGTGAGCTAAAGCTCAGTAAGTAAACTTTATGCATGAATGCATGCTTATGACATGAAATGCTTTAAACTTTAAAATATGTATCCCCATTCACTTTAACCTTTCAAACTTTCAAACTTTTCAAGCTTTCACTTGACATTTCAAAACTTTCACTTCATTCCATCGTGAGCTCACTTGGTGTATCTTCTAGTCAATCAGATAACAGTGGGCAATTCTTATTTGGAACCAGATTCACATTCACATTTCCACCGCAAAGCGGTTTAACATTCATTCCACCGCAAAGCGGCTCATTCACTTTATTCCACTGCAAAGCGGCTCATTACATTCGGGTACGCCGGTCCGCCGCGCCCCATTTCCCACTCGCATCTTTCATGAACTAGAATTACACCCATTCTTTCTTAAAAACTTGGGATACATAACTTTTGAACAAACTTGCACCTTGACACATTTCTTTCATTTAAAAACATTTCACTTCCCAATTTCGATGCCAATGCATGCTTAATGATGCAATGACATGATAATGTGCATGCTTGAACATTCTTCATAATAACATATACTTTCGTAAGGTAAATGAAATTCATCAAAGCAAGTAAGTTGCAAGACAGTCATTTGCACATTAATTTCACATTTACATTCAACTTATATGAAAATACGGGGAAGTTTATTTACTTGACGTCCTTAGCATTTACCGTTATCTGAATTTGCAAGTGGAGGAGCTTCGACTGACCGTGTCATCAATGTACCCAAAATCTTAGTTGCATCTATTCATTTAGTAAAATATACTTTCAGTTCAAATTGATAAATTCATCATTCTTTTAACATTACATTAAATAAGTTAAAACAATAAATCTTCTTTCCCCTTTTTCATTCTTGTGATCATTTATTCCAAACAAGGTATTAACATATATTAAATACTTCCATACAATACTCGCAAGCAAAGATTTGAACCATTCGACACAACATTTTAAGCTTAACTATTAAGGTACTTAAATCAAAACCAAAGTTTGAAAAATGTACCCGCCTTTACAATTTTCCCAAAATTTAGGAATTATAATTATTACTCACGTTCACACTAAAATCACAATTAAGTTAACTAAATTCCCAAATTCCGTAATCCTTTACCAAATCCGGAAATTTCAATTGAAATTTAAAGGTAAATCTATAACTAACCATGTAAAACTAAAAATTCAAAATTCACATCTCTCAATGTCACCTTATATTCAACACAAACCAAAATTATCAAAATTTTTACTAACAACTATAACCATTCAAGAAGTTTTTCCAAAACTGGAAGTTAAAACTCATTTATAATACTTTCCTCAAGATTTGATATTTACGGAATTACTCGAAGATTAACTAAAAATTTCAATTAATCTAATTATGTAATTCATGATTCCTTACACACACAAAAGTCAATATATACATACATATATACACATTACCCATTGAAATTAGCATCAAAAATCTGAAAATAACTCCCAAAGTCTGAATTTGTATATATGTCCACATAAAGATCCGAAATTTACATATTTACACACACCTATACATACATAATAATATATGCCTACACCTAAGCACCTAACCCATCAATTTTTAACAGTCAAAATTCTGAAAATTAACCTAAAATCTTGATAGTTCAAATTGAAATTATACATAAATACTATATATATATACATCAATACATGCATACAAATCCTTATATGTAATTGTGTATGTGTGTTCGCGGTGTGTGTAACCCGTGTGTGCGCGGTGCAAGTACGAGGGGAGGGCGGGGCTGCACTTACGGTGAGAGGGAGGTGCAAGTGGTGTTGGTGATCGGCGACCGGCGGTGCGCGAACGGAGGGAGGGCAGTGGTGAGAGGCCAAGAGGGAAGAGCGGTAGAGAGAGAGAGAGACGGAGGTGAGAGGGAGCGACCGAGACAGAGCGAGAGAGTGAGTCGCGAGTGATGAGAGAAGTGAGGTTTGGGTTTAGGTTTAAATCTTTGAAAATTTGCAAATTAGTCCCTCCTTTCTCTCCATGTGCATAGTTAAGTCCATAAGTTCAAATTTATTCTTCAATTGCAACTAAACCTTTCCCAATTTCAATTTATGAAATTTAGGTGATGCGAACCCCTTTGGTGATTAAACCAAAAATTCCCACAACAATATTGTATCAACCCAAGAAAGCTAAAATAGGTAATAAATAAGAAATCTTGACCCAAGTTTAACCCAACCAAAATTCAAGGATTTACAAACCCTAGCCCAATGGAGAGATTAAGACAAATACCAAGACTTGTGGAATAAATATCAACAAATACACAAGAACAACTCTCAATTTATAAGTTGAAATAAATTCCAAGAAAAGTTACAAGAAAATAAAGGATTTACCTCTCTCAAATGATCTCAATGGAGGCTTCAATGTTCATCCAAAAAACTATCTAGGGTTTGGGCTTTACAAAGTATATACAAGAATTGAAAGACAAAAGTTTGGTAAATTGCACAAAAAACCCCATTTTTTTCATTCGGAGGACTTTCGGTCGACCGAACTTATTTCGGTCGACCACCTGGTCGACCGAAATGGTAGTTTCGGTCGTACGTTGGTCAGCCGAAACTGCCTGCAGCTGAGCCTCAAAATCCTGCAGAGTTTCGATCGACCGAAGGAAACTTTCGGTCGACCGAAAGTTCCGGTTCTTCCAAAATTAGGCAATTGACCTCGATCTTGATCTCTTCCATGGGAACTTGATTTCAGAGCTTGAAAATGAGTCCCGCCATCGACTCTTGGACCTCTTTAGCCTTGGATCTTGTCATGGGCCCCACCGGTATTCGGAAAGAGGATTGACCTGTTTGACTTTGACTCGATTGACTCCCTGGATTCTCATCATCCCCTCCCTCTTGAAAAGGATTCGACCTCGAATCTTCACCTGCATCAAAAGGGGATAAGTCAAAGACGTTAAAAGAAGCCGATACATTGTACTCACCAGGAAGATCGAGCTTATAGGCATTGTCGTTGATCTTCTCTAGGATTTGGAAGGGGCCATCATCACGTGATTGTAATTTCGATTTTCTTTGAGTCGGAAACCGCTCCTTCCTCAAATGCAACCACACCCAATCACCGGCCTCAAATGTCATTCGTTTTCTACCTTTGTTGGCACTGGAGGCATATTGTTCATTCTTCTTCTCGATTTGTAGTTTGACTTTCTCGTGGAGAGATTTTACTAACTCCGCCTTTCTCTTCCCATCTAAACTACCTCTTTCATCAATAGGTAACGGAATCAAATCTAAAGGTGTTAGAGGGTTAAAACCATAAACAATCTCGAATGGAGAAAAAGAAGTAGTAGAATGAACACTTCGATTGTATGCAAATTCAACAAAAGGTAAACACTCTTCCCAATTCTTTAGGTTGCCCTTAAGGACGGTGCGAAGAAGTTGTGTTAAAGTTCTATTAACCACCTCAGTTTGGCCATCGGTTTGGGGATGACAAGTTGTTGAAAACAAGAGTTTAGTTCCCAATTTCCCCCACAAGACCTTCCAAAAGTGGCTAAGGAATTTAACGTCCCTATCCGACACAATGCTCCTAGGAACCCCATGGAGTCGTACTATTTCCCTAAAGAATAGGTCGGCGATATGAATGGCATCATCGGTTTTATGACAAGCAAGGAAATGGGCCATTTTACTAAACCTATCTACAACCACAAAAATGGAGTCACTACCTCTTTTCGACCTAGACAATCCCAAAATGAAGTCCATAGAAATTTCCGTCCAAGGTTCACTAGGGACAGGTAGGGGTGTATATAATCCATGTGGTTCTACCTTAGACTTGGCCTTCCTACAAGTTATGCACCCAGAACAAATTCTCCCAACATCTCGACTCATTTTAGGCCAAAAGAAATGTTCTTGTAAAATTTCCAAGGTTCTCCTTACCCCAAAGTGACCCATTAATCCCCCGCCATGGGCCTCCCTTACCATCAACTCTCTCAATGAGCAATTTGGCACACAAAGTTTACCTTCTCGAAACAAAAACCCCTCATGCCTATAATACTTACCAAATCCAACCCTCTCACATGATATAAATATACTAGCAAAATCCGCATCATGCGCATACAAGTCCTTAATGCTCTCAAAACCCAACAATTTAGCACTCAAGGTAGTAATAAGAGCATACCTTCGAGAAAGGGCGTCGGCTACCACATTCTCCTTACCTTGCTTGTATTTGATGACATAGAGAAAAGTTTCCACGTACTCCACCCATTTGGCATGCCGCTTGCTCAACTTTCCTTGCCCCTTCAAGTGCTTCAATGACTCATGGTCGGTGTGGATGACGAACTCTCTAGGCCACAAGTAGTGGTGCCATGTTTCTAACGATCTTACCAACGCATAGAGCTCCTTGTCATAAGTGGGGTAGTTCAGGGCGGCTCCACTGAGCTTCTCACTAAAGTAGGCAATCGGCCTCTTCTCCTGTATCAAAACTGCTCCAATACCTGTGCCTGAAGCATCACATTCAATCTCAAAAGTTTTATCAAAATTTGGCAAGGATAAAATCGGGGCGGTGCACAATTTGTTCTTTATTTCATTAAAGGCCCTTTCTTGCGCCTCCCCCCATATAAACCCTACATGTTTTTTGACAACCTCGGTAAGGGGTGAAGCTAGTGTGCTAAAATCCTTGACAAATCTACGGTAAAAACTAGCTAACCCGTGGAAGCTTCTTACCTCGGTGACACTTGTGGGAGTGGGCCATTCCTTAATGGCTTTGATCTTCTCCTCATCGACCTCTACCCCCTTAGTACTAACCACAAATCCAAGAAAGACCACACTCTCCATGCAAAAATTACACTTGTTAAGGTTAGCATACAATTGTTCTTCTTTCAAAACCACAAGTACACTTCTCAAGTGTTCAATATGCTCATTCAAATTTTTGCTATAAATCAAAATATCATCGAAGTAAACTACCACAAATTTCCCAATGAAAGCACGCAAGACATGGTTCATTAATCTCATAAAAGTACTCGGTGCATTAGTGAGACCGAAGGGCATAACCAACCACTCATATAAACCATATTTAGTTTTAAAAGCGGTTTTCCATTCATCTCCTTCTCTCATCCTAATTTGGTGGTATCCACTTCTCAAGTCGATTTTACTAAAAATGCAAGAACCATGCAACTCATCTAGCATATCATCTAACCTAGGAATGGGGTGTCGATACTTTACCGTTATGTTGTTAATGGCTTGGCAATCGACGCACATTCTAAAGGTTCCATCCTTCTTGGGCACTAGTAGCACGGGAACGGCACAAGGACTCATGCTCTCACGAACATATCCTTTACCCATCAACTCCTCAACTTGTTTTTGAAGTTCCTTGGTCTCCTCTGGGTTGCTTCGGTATGCCGGTCTATTTGGAATGACGGCTCCTGGACGAAATCAATTTGGTGCTCGATGCCTCTAATGGGTGGAAGCCCACTAGGCATCTCCTCCGGGAAGACATCCTCGAACTCCTGCAATAAAGAAGAAGCTAAAATGGGGAGGGAAGTGTGAGTGTCGTCAAGTGTAAGGAGGGATTCCTTATATACCATCAAAAGAATAGAATGATTTTCTTTTAAAGCTCTCTCCACATCACCTTTACTTGCATAAAAATTCATTCTTTTCTCAATTTCTTTGGCTCTCTTTCTTTTTTCTTGCAACCCCTCATTTTTTTTCTCACTATTTTTTTCCCCTCTTTTTTTTTCACTTTCTTTTTGTCCCTCACTCAACTCCATCTTTTTTTTTCTTCTTTCTTTTTCCTCCTCCTCCTCCTTCTTGAGTTTCAATTGGTCCTTGTAAACTTCTTCCGGACTCAAAGGTAGGAGTGTCACGGGTTTTCCATTCATTTGGAAACTATACCGATTTTTCCTACCATCATGCAATACCTTCCTATCATATTGCCACGGTCTCCCCAATAAAATATGTGTAGCTTGCATGGGCACCACATCACAAAGTACTTGATCCTCATAGGTCCCTATGTTGAAAATAAGTAATACTTGCTTGCTTACTTTCAACTCACCATAATCACTCAACCATTGTAACTTATAAGGATTAGGATGTGGCATTAAAGGTAATCCCAACCTTTCAACCATACTAGTGCTAACTACATTGGTGCAACTCCCCCCATCAATGATGAGACTACACGCTTTGTCCTTCACAAGACACCTAGTATGGAAGATATTCTCCCTTTGCTTAGCCGCATCATCCACCTTGGCTTGGGTGTTGAGAGACCTAATGGTGACTAAAGACTTGGGTGGACTAACAATTCCCTCCACCTCTTCTTCCTCGTCATCATTATCTCCCCTACATGGCACCCCCTCTTCGTCCTCTTCATCTTCCGAGTACCACTCCCCATTTTTGATAATCATCACCCTATTGTTAGGGCACTCTCGAGCATAATGCCCCCGTCCTCTAAACTTGAAGCATTCTATATCCCGACTCCTAGAAGTGGTAGGAACAACCTTTGATTTATCATTGACGAAGCTAACTTCCTTCCCCTTGGAGGTTTCAATATTGTCCTTAAGTGGTACCTTATCAACCTTTTCACTCCCCCACTTAGACTTCCAATTGGAACTAGGACCTCCCAAGAATTTTTCTTGCCCCTTTCTTTTAAAGTGCTCCTTCTTCTTCAATTGAGCCTCCACTTTAATAGCCATGTGTACCAACTCCTCCATCTCAACATAATGGTGTAATTCAACCACATTGGCGATCTCCCTATTCAACCCACTCATAAATCGAGCCATAGTGGCTTCTCTATCCTCCTCTATGTCGGCCCTTATCAAAGCTTTTTCCAACTCCTTATAATAATCTTCAACACCCTTTGTTCCTTGAGTAAGGGTTTGTAGTCTTTGATAGAGTCCCCTATAGTAGTGACTTGGTACAAATCTTTTTCTCATAAGGCTTTTCAACTCATCCCAAGTATCCACACTACCCTCGAAATTCCTTCTCCTAGTGAGTAATAAATTATCCCACCAAGCTAAGGCATAGTCGGTAAACTCCACTACCGCTAACTTAACCTTTTTATCCTCGGAGTATCTATGACATTCAAAAATCAATTCTATCTTCCTCTCCCATTCTAAATAGGCATCCGGATCACTCTTCCCATGGAAAGAATGAATTTTCATCTTAATACTACCAAGATTACCATCCACTCCATCCCTACCCCTAGGGTTCCTCCCATGACCTCGTCCTACTCCCCTCACATTCCTACCTCCTCTATTCCTACCCATGTTCCAATTTTGGTCACTACCCCCTTCACTCTCCAATTCATCATCATCAACACCATCATATTCATACTCATCTCTAGGCCTTCTCCTATCACCCCTCCTAACATTATCATCTCTTGGGGGTGGAACTTTCCTCCTAGTCTCCAACCTTGCTAATCTGCCTTCCAACCTTCCACCCATATCCGCCATAGTAACTGTGAGAGCTTGTATCATATCCCTCAACTCTTGAGTTTGTGCATTAGAATCTTGTCCACTCGAAGTATGTGCATGAGCCATGGAGTGTAAGTGTGCAAATGTCCTCACAAATTATGTTCACTCGTGTTTCACTCAATTAGGCTTTTTCCCTCTAATGAGCTCACCACTTTTGCCTTTTACCACTCTTCACTTTCTTACTCAAACTTTTCAAGGAACGTAATGCAACTAAATTGAGAATTTAATTCTTGTGTAGCACAAATTCCACAAACAACAAAGGAAGCAAATGAAGGATTGACACAATAGCAAGTAGAATTTAGTTGCTTGCTATTATACAAGGAAGTAAGGAATTGAACTAGACCAATAAGATTTTCAAGGGTATAGTCACAATAACTTGATGTAAGACACAAGGAATTCAATTAGGAATGTGTTTGGTAGTTGAATGGTAGGTTTCAATATGAAGACACTCTTTGAAACATTTTATCAAACACTTAGGATGCAAGCTTTGAATAGTTTGAAATTCTCAAGTGTTTGTTCAAATGTATCCCCAATAACTTTCAAATTGATGATAACAACAATGCCCAATATGTAGGAATCATGAAATTTTCATGGACACTAATTTTCCCCAATTTTTTGTAATTTTCGTTTTTTTTTTTTTTTTTTTGACTATCAAGAACAACAAATAAATGTAAAGATAGGAATACCAATTTTAGAGCCAAGCTCTGATACCAAATGATGTGAACCCCTTTGGTGATTAAACCAAAAATTCCCACAACAATATTGTATCAACCCAAGAAAGCTAAAATAGGTAATAAATGAGAAATCTTGACCCAAGTTTAACCCAACCAAAATTCAAGGATTTACAAACCCTAGCCCAATGGAGAGATTAAGACAAATACCAAGACTTGTGGAATAAATATCAACAAATACACAAAAACAACTCTCAATTTATAAGTTGAAATAAATTCCAAGAAAAGTTACAAGAAAAGAAAGGATTTACCTCTCTCAAATGCTCTCAATGGAGGCTTCAATGTTCATCCAAAAAACTATCTAGGGTTTGGGCTTTACAAAGTATATACAAGAATTGAAAGACAAAAGTTTGGTAAATTGCACAAAAAACCCCGTTTTTTTCATTCGGAGGACTTTCGGTCGACCGAAATTACCTTTCGGTCGACCGAACTTATTTCGGTCGACCACCTGGTCAACCGAAATGGTAGTTTCAGTTGTATGTTGGTCAGCCGAAACTGCCTGCAGCTGAGCCTCAAAACCCTGCAGAGTTTCGGTCGACCGAAGGAAACTTTCGGTCGACCGAAAGTTCCTGTTCTTCCAAAATTAGGCAATTGACCTCGATCTTGATCTCTTCCATGGGAACTTGATTTCGGAGCTTGAAAATGAGTCCCGCCATCGACTCTTGGACCTCTTTAGCTTTGGATCTTGTCATGGGCCCCACCGGTATTCGGAAAGAGGATTGACCTGTTTGACTTTGACTCGATTGACTCCCTGGATTCTCATCATTAGGTCATTTACTACTTAATAAAAATAGAAATCGACAAGCTTCACAAATAAAATAAACAATTAGACATAGAATTGCACATAAACAATTTATAAACTTTTTAATTGGTACATTAATTGAGACGGCGTCCAAGTCCTTCCACTGCAAAATAATTTAAATCGTTGACATAAAATTAATTAAATTTAAAATTTCGAATAGCATTAACATAAATATTACATGAAATTCAAGAAAGCATGTAAATCGAAAGGCGGTATTACAGTACTGGACTATACTACTGAGTCTATGCATTTCTTCTATTATTTTCTTCGTTCTCCATCTCTTGTAAGTCTTCGACCATGGTTTGAACCGGTGTAATTGCAGGTGTCGGCATGCTAAGTGAAGAACCGGCTATCTCATCTTGCACATTAGTTCTCAAAACTATACCGGGTGTTGGCATGAACTGGAACTCAGACATTGGAGTTGTTGGTGGTAGAGTTTCATTTCTTAAACTCGTATTTGCTCTCCTAGGCACCAACTTTATCTATATCAAATACGTAAAACCATCACATACACTAATATTATTTATGAAATAAAAAAAGGATTAATTATGATTACCCTTGAGTTGCCTTTGTGTGTTTGTCTGGACATATGTTGAAGAATGGGGTCCACATCACTAGCTGGCCAATCCTAACATTCACAAAGTTTTAAAATAATTATGATCATTCTATAAAATGGTAATACATGAAAACTGAAATAAATACATACCTCTTGTGGTGCATCAGGCCGCTGGTGGTATTTCTTGTTGTGCCCCGTTGCTCCACAAATACTACAAGTCATATGCACCATTCCCCATTTCTTCATTTTTGCCTTTAAGCCTGAACGAGTAATGACATCTTCTTCTTGTTGTCTCCGTCTCTTCTTTTGTTTTCTACCTCTTTTGGCTTGAAACCAACCAGGTGGTTTAATTGGGGTGGCATCAATTGATGGCCATAATTTCATCCTGTTAATGGGATTGACAATATTTTCATAGCAACTAAGGTATGTTTGCACTCTATAGCACTCATGCACGTACCTCCAAGGCTCAATCCTTCTATCTAACATAGAAGCAACATCATGACAACATGGAATCCCTGTTAAATCCCATTTCCTACAAGCACATGTTCTGTTCTGCATGTCAACAACATATTCTCCGTAAGAACACTTCACAAGAGACTGTGGCCCCCCTGACCAGTACACCTCAAATCCCGCAGCTATTTCAATAATTTTCATTAATCTCTGTTGCACTTTAGGACACAACGGACCTGTGGATGTTCTCATCTTGTCCCTCCTTGCTCGTATCCTCTTCATGAAGCTTATGTGCATATCGATTAACATGGTCAATATAGACTTCTCCCTATCCTCCGACAACATCTTGTTGAATACTTCACAGAGGTTGTTCAAAAGTATGTCACTCTTAACTTTAGTCAGAAAGTGAGCCTTACTCCACTCACTTGGAAGTCTTTTCATCAACCAAATATGTGCTTCCTTGCTCTGTTTTTCAATTTCATCCATCCAATGCTTCCAGTCAGGCACCTTTATTGACTTTCCAGCCCTCCATAAGTAGTCTTTTAAAACCAGCACTATAGAAATTAGTGTACATGTGTCTGACACAATATCGATGTTCTGCCTCAGGATACAAGTCATCTATTACATTTTGTAAACCCTTTTGTCTGTCAGTCATAAAAGTCCACTGGTTATTATTTAATATCTTCAAATCTTCACCAAGATGTTGTAGAAACCACCTCCAAGTCCTATAATTCTCTCTCTCCACTATAGCATATGCTATTGGATAAATACAATCATTGGCATCTAATGCTACGGCCACGAGCATCTGACCTCCAAAAGTACCTTTCAGAAAACACCCATCTAATCCTACAAGCTGTCTACAACCAGCTAGTCACCCCCTCTTGCAAGCTTCTAAACAAATATATATACCTTGAAACTTTAAATCATGCATGGCAACTATGCACGTAGAACCCGGATTGGTTCTAATAATTTCAGCAGCGAAAGACCTACGCAAGCCGAACTGGTGCTCATCCGAACCCTCCAATAATATCTTAGCATATCTCCTAGCCCTCCAAGCAGTAACATCAATTATATTCAACTTCACATCATCACTCAAAGCCTCCTTCATCAAACTAGTCTTCCAATTAGGTTCAACTCGAAAAGTCTCCAAATACCTCTCAGCTATATACCTTGCAGTACAATGTCTATTTGTTCTGTCCCTTGTGCAAGTATGCTCCGAATTCTTAGACTTTATTTGGACGCAGCCCTTAGCCTTATTCAAGGATGCCCAAATTCTAAAGTTACAGCCTTTCTCCTTGCATCTAGCTTTCGCTCTCTCCTCATCATTCGGCCTAAACTTAAAATTGCACCTAGTTTCAACCCCATGATTTCTAAAAGCTTGCCTAAACTCCTAAATTGTTTTGAACTCCTTCCCAATCTCTAACTGTGGGTTGTACTTTTCTCCGTCAACATCATAAATAGGAAAACGATAATTATTTTCCTCATTGGAAGAATAATCAGTCAGTAATTCATCTTCGCTTGGACAATAACCATCATCTTATCCTAATTCCTCTACACTTGTGCCCTCAAATTCGATTCTAGGGTCTGCATGTAATCCCACTTCAACACGTTCAGGTGCATTCGTGTCATACAGAAAATCGTCGTCGTCAACCTCATTATCTGAATCACTCAAGTTGCAGTCGGGAGGTATAATTTCCTCTTCTTCAAAGTTCTTATCTGCATTAGAAATACTAGGATTAGATGTTTTCAAACACTCCTCAAATATAAGATTTAGCAATGATTGAATACATTTTCTGTTCTAAAATCCAAATTCTGGGTAGAGGAAAATCCAAAACATGGGTAGATGAAAATCTAAAATATGGGCAGATGAAAATCCAAAATATGTACAAATGAAAATCTAGGTTCCTAACACAATGGTTGAACACATTTTCAGTTCACAAATCGAGAATTTAAAATATGAACACCAAATTTACCTCCTGGGTGTCCCTCATTGTTTGCCTCCAATAACTCTTCTTCCACAATTAAGTTATCTTCCATTTTCAACGGGCCTGTGGATGACCTTTTCCAAAGCAGCTTCACGGTATTGCTACTCTAACCTCTAGCTACGAGTTTGGCAATGGAATTGGTAAATTGGGGCTACGATTTTGGGGGAAGATTTTAGGGTTCTTCATGGCCTGTTGACATTTGGGAAAAATTGCTTCAATTTTGTATCTGTGAAGTCGTGAATAATTTGGCAGCAAATAAGCATTTCTTCCAGTTGGGCTGCTTCTCGTGCGATTTTGGCCCATTTGAAAAATTTCAGATCCGTTAAATGCCATGTGAGACTTCCGTCTTCCACGTGGGTCATTCTGTTATGATATATGGATGGAAATCAGTTAAATGATGGATGGGTAATGATTAAAGAAAGATGAATGATCAATAAGTAATATCTTCAAGTTGAATGAGCAAGTAGTAATATTGGATGAAGTTTAGTGAGCATTAATTAAATTTACTCATTTAAAATGTGGTGTGGTAAATAAAAAGTGTAGTGGTAATATATATATATCATATTGCAACACAATCATACAAAGGTTAAAAAATGCCTCAAATTAGATTCAGAATCTTGACATACAATTAATAGAACAAAAATCAAAAATGTACATGTTTATAGCCTCAGTATCCATACATTTTTCCTAAACTGGAATAGCCACCATCTCCTTGACAACTATAGCTTAAAGAAGGTTGATGCATTCTTCTAAGGATATGACCGAGTCTTCAAAGAACTAGTGTTCACTATTTTTGTCGGTGTCATTCTTTAGAACTTTAGTCTTGCCAGACTCAGTAGTAGCACTTCCAATGTAGCTTTGATTAATGCCAACCTGGGCAGTTGTGCCTCAGCTGCCACAGAAAAGTTGGGTCATTCTTTGTTTGTTGTATTGTAACAGATGTTCTTATTCCATGATTGTAACAAATGTTATCTCATTAGCTATTCAGATTTCGCTGTGTATTGTAACAAACAATCTTATTCCTCTGTTTATTTTATTGTAAGAAATGATCTTCACAGCGATGTAACAAATGATCATGATACCTACAAACAAATGATATTGATACAGAATCGGAAAACCCCAAGTTGAATTTTGATTGGATTGTGTGATTTCACATATTACCATTTTTTTTTCTTCAGAACTTGACCTACACATTGGTAATATTTCCCAAGATGCTAGTCTTCTTTCCCCAATTTGATTTTTTCTTTCTCCAATTTGATTTTTAGAATATGCTAATTTTATGGGGTGTAGTTAATTGAGCGAAATCTATGCTTCGATTTTCTAATTTCGGCTACAAGCTTAAAAATGCTAGAGGAGTAATTAAGGAATGTAGTATAAATCACCCACTATCCTAGTTGGCAATAAAATTTGAAAAAACGTGGGGCCCACGCTTATACTACTTTGACCATTGAAAACCCTCCCAAACCAATACAAACGACTTCCTGTACTGAAGCAAGTGAAGCACTCTCTCTCCTCGCAACCTTTCATCCCACTCTCGCTCCATCTCTCTCCAAGGTGAGCTGCTCCACCTTCAACCGTCCACGGCAACGGTGTACATTCCGTTCAAATTTTTCAGGTGATTCTATTGGAGCTCTATTTTTTAGGTGATTTCTCCCAGCCCAAGTTCTGAGTATAATTTTTTATTCTTGGAGCCCTAATTTTGTCTAAATTTTGATCTCGTCATGTCGATTGTAAGGTTTTAATTTTATGTTTAAAAATATTTAGATTTTTTTATTCTCTGATTTCTTGTTCGGTAAATTAAGAATTTGTAGACAGCTTATTCATATTTTTGTAGTTTAATTTAATTTTCGTTTCGGCAAAGTTTTAATTTTCTTTAATAAATTTAGGTTTGAATAGATGCACACAGTGAAGTGCATTGTGAAGCACCAACTGAAAGTGAAAAAGAAGTAGGGGACAATGTATATATTCCTCAAGTGTGCATTGGTCGAGTACCGAAAATTGGTCAAGAGTTTGAGTGTCATGACGAAGCATACAAGTTCTATAATCAATATGCCCATGAAGCTGGATTTAGTGCCCAAATTGCAAACAACAAGAAAAAGAACGAAACCTACTGGAAGCTATTTGTTTGTTGGAAGGAAGGGAAAATAGATGACAGTTGGAAAAGAAAATATAAGGATGCTAGGCCATGGATTGGAGAAAGAAAATGTGGACAAACAAGTGTTGGTTGCAATGCCCGTTTATCCGTTCTAAAGCAGCAAACTGGAAATCTATGGATTGTGAACAAATTTATAGCTGAACACAATCATGGGCCGACTACTCATAGTAGATTTCACTTGCTTCGATCACACCGAAATGTTTCGGCTACAAAGAAAGCACTTACACAACAATTTTCCCAAGCGAATATACCTACATGTCAGCAAGTCCGAATCTTGGAGATTGATTCGGGTGGTCCATCGTCTCTTAGATTTACTAATAGAGATATCATAAACAACGAAAGGAACATTCGAGAAGAACATAGGGGTCATGATGCAGAAACACTAGTCGAGTATTTCACATTTGAAAAAGAGAAAAGTTTGAATTTTTTCTTTGATTTTGAGACCGACACGGACAATAGGTTGGTTCGATGTTTCTGGGCTGGTTCTAAGTCATGGAGATCATATGCCATATTTGGAGATGCTGTTGTCTTTGACACTACATACAATACTAACAACTACTCTATGATATTTGCCCTGTTTGTCGGGGTAAACCACCATGGCCAAACTATTCTCTTTGCATGTGGTTTACTTAGTGATGAGACTGCAGAGTCATTCGTTTGGATATTTTCAAAATTATTGCAAGCATTGCATCATCAATACCTTAAAATCATTATTACTGATTAGGATGCGACAATTTCAAAGGCAGAATCTATACTGTTTTCGGATACTTTTCATCAGTATTGCATATGGCACATATCAAACAAATTCTGTGAGAAGATTAATGCAATGGTGTACAACGAGTAGTACCACCGTTTGGTTGACATAATCAAGAATTCTGAGATACCTGAAGAGTTTGAGTAACGTTGGAGTTGTATCTTGGAAACCACGAACCTGGAATGTAATGATTGGCTACGTAGCATGTTTGAAATTCGCCACCGATGGATTCTTGCATATGTGAAACGTGTTTTCAGTGCAGAGATGTCTAGCAGTCAGAGATCAGAGACCAACCATTCATTTTTCAAGAGATATGTTAACAGAAAGAACTCACTCATGAATTTCATCACACGTTTCAGCATGACATTGAGACACCGGTGAGCTTGCTGCGAACCACATTGACCTAAATGAAAGGTTGAGGCTCACGTCTGTTCATATGATGGAACATCAGATGGTTGACATATACACCAAGTCAAGAGATGAAAGCAGCTATTGATTAGAATTTGGCCAAAATGTAGTTCACCTTTTTTTTTGTAAAAGCAACCTCTTTATTATTGTGGGAACTAGATTGTGTTTATTTAATGTATGTTGCATTGTTTTTGAAAACTTAGTTGCATTGTGTTAGATTCTGTAGCATGTTCTTTTTCTAATTGTTATCCACAATCAATGATCATCAAACATAGTGGAAGTAATTTCAACATGAAGTTCAAAATTACTTGGCAACAGGGACAAGGACTTCAACATGACTATTGGAGATCAACTAAACACGATTTATTACACCATAACATCAAGGCAGTAATTTGAACAATGATTCATAACTCATTACACAAAAAAAAAAAAAAAATATTACTCCAAAATATGTGGGAGGTGATGGCCTAATTAATATTCAACGGAACATAATTCAGTACAACAGGGACAACATCTTGTAGATGCCAAAATCTGTCATTAGAAAGATCTCAACATGAAGTTCAAAATCAAAATGACTTAACAATTACAATAGTTAATACAACAATTACAGCAAATTTTATATAATGACCAAAGGACCGTAGCAGCTCCACAAGTTCAGTTAGCTTCTCCAATATCTTCATGTCGACTTCACATTTATCCATATTATGTTGAACTTCATTGGCCCACTTGAACCTTCCGCATACAATACCATCCTACAAAAAAAGAATTGCAAAATTATACCAATCACTCCCTGATTAAAACAACAGGTGATAGTCAGCGGAGGCATTTGCTAACTTTGCATTATGGCATTTCCAGTAACGACGTTGGGGATTCCTAATGGACTGTGAAGTGTGTAATCTCATACATGCCCCATATCTACTACATCGAAGCCGGACTGCTCCTCATTCCATGTAGATGAACTCATGGTTTCGAGGATCCTTGTCCAAATTAGCACAGCATTTATACAATTAAGCATAACGAATTAGAAAAATAATGAACCACGGATTACGCAAAGCTTTTGAAACACTGATCATGATGACATAAGTAGTGCCTGATGAGCAACAAATGCACATATTTTGTACCTCAAGAAAGAACTACAAAACATGAATAAGCAAACAATGAACCACAGAATATGACCCCCAAATGATACCATTTTAACGCATAGTGAAATTGAAAATTTGGGGCAATAATATGACCTCCAAACTCTGAACTGCAGAATTGACACTGGAAATCTTATACAACACGTGAATGAGCAAATGCTGAACTACAAAAATATGAATAAGCTTTTCACAATAGTCTGAAAATACCAAACAAGAAATCACATAATAAGGAAATCTGAATATTTTTAAACATAAAATTAAAACCTTGCAATCGAAAATTAAACCACATGCGAAGATCAACAATTAAATCAAATTAAGGCTCCAAGAACGAAACTCAAAATTAGGGCTACAATAGCTAATTACAAAAAAATAAAAAATAAAAACTTCGGCTCTGTAAAATCGCCTCAAAATTAAGGCTCCAAAAGAATCACCTCAAAAATCTTAACAAAAAGTAGACCATTTATAGTTCAGGGGGAGGTGGAGGGCGGAAACGAACTGAGAGCTGGGAGAAATCACCTAAAAAATAGGGCACCAACAGAATTACCTGAAAAATCTGAACGGAATGTACACCGTTGCTGTGGACGGTTGAAGGTGAAGCAGCTCACCTTGGAGAGAGACGGAGCGAGAGTGGGATGAAAGGTTGCGAGGAGAGAGAGTGCTTCATTTGCTTCGGTACAGGAAGGGATTGTTTGGAGAGGAAATTACATAAAATGTCCATTTTGTTGTAAAACTACCAAAGTATTAGATAGAACAAGATTATCAAAATATTAGAGAGAATATAGAGATAGAGAGAGAATTTATGTATTCCAATTGTGTGTTAAATGAAGGAGTGAAGCACCCTATTTATAGGGGTAGATAATGGTACAATTGTAATAATATAAACTTTACAAGGGCATAATGGGTCATTCACACCCAAGATATTTATAACACTCCCCCTTGAATGACCTAATATTCAATGTCTGCCTCGTTAAAAACCTTGCTAAGAAAACCCAGTGGAATAAAACTTAAGCTAAGGAAAAGAGTACAGTCATTGTGGAGTATAAAAATAAATGCTGCCTCATTAAAACCTTGCTAGGAAAACCCAGTGGGATAAAACCTAGACGAAGGAAAAAGAGTACAGCTACTCCCCCTAATATTAGTCATCGTAAATCGCTGAGCCGACGCATTCCTATCTTATGTATCAATTTCTTGAGTGTAGATGTAGGTAATGCTTTAGTGAATAAGTCTGCCACATTATCACTTGATCGAATTTGTTGAACATCGATATCACCTGCTTTCTGAAGCTCATGTGTATAGAAGAATTTTGGAGAAATGTGCTTTGTTCTATCTCCTTTGATATAGCCTCCTTTAAGTTGTGCAATACAAGCTGCATTATCTTCATACAATATCATTGGACTATCTTTTGTCGAAGCTAATCCACATGATGATTGGATATGATGAGTCATGTTTCTCAACCATATACATTCTCGACTTGTTTCATGGATTGCAATAATTTCTGAATGATTTGAAGATGTTGCTGTCAAAGTTTGCTTCACGGATCTCCACGATATAGCCGTCCCACCACGTGTAAACACATATCCTGTTTGTGATTTTGCTTGATGTGGATCAGAGAGATAACCTGCATCTGCATATCCCACTAAAGAAGATCCCAAATTGTGAGAATAAAATAATCCCATATCAACAGTACCTTTTAGGTAACGAAGAATGTGTTTAACACCATTCCAATGCCTTTGAGTTGGTGCAGAACTATATCTTGCGAGTAGATTTACAGAAAAAGCTATATCAGGTCTAGTGCAATTTGCAAGATATGATAATGCTCCAATTGCACTTAGATATGGTACTTCTGGACCAAGAACATTTTCTCCATCTTCAAGTGGGCGAAATGGATCATTTTTTGGATCAAGTGATCGAACGACCATTGGTGATGTCAATGGATGTGCTATATCCATATAAAATCGCTTCAAAACCTTTTCTGTATATGAAGATTGATGAACAAATAGTCCTTCTGAAAAATGTTCAATTTGCAACCCAAGGCAAAATTTTGTTTTTCCCAAATCTTTCATCTCAAATTCATTTTTCAAGTAATCAGCAGTTTTGTTGAGCTCTTCTGGAGTTCCAATAAGATTTAAATCATCAACATAAACTGCCACTATTGCAAATCCAATATTTGTTTTCTTTATGAAAACACATGGGCATATATCATCATTTTTGTAACCCTCATTCAACAAGTATTCGCTGAGGCGATTATACCACATACGTCCAGATTGTTTCAATCCATATAATGATCTTTGCAATTTGATTGAAAACATACTCTTCGGGTATGTATCATTTATTTCTGGCACTTTAAGTCCTTCAGGGACTTTCATATATATGTCACTATCAAGTGAGCCATATAAATATGCAGTTACTACATCCATAAGGCGCATATCGAGCCTTTCTGACACAGCCAAACTAATTAAAAATCTGAATGTGATGGCGTCCATGACGGGAGAATATGTTTCCTCATAATCAATTCCAGGTCTTTGTGAGAAACCTTGAGCTACAAGCCGGGCTTTGTACCTTGTAACTTCATTATTTTCATTTCTTTTCCTTACAAAGACCCATTTGTATCCTACAGGGATTATATTTTCAGGTGTTCGAACTACTGGTCCGAACACCTTTCGTTTTTCTAAGGAATTCAACTCCGTCTGCATGGCTTCCTTCCATTTTGGCCAATCCTCTCTCTGTTGGCATTCTTTAACAGACAGTGGCTCAGGATCATTATTCTGAATTATTTCAAGAGCCATTTGGAAGGCAAAAATATCATCTATAACAACATTCTCCCTTTCCCATAATTTATGAGATAACAAATAATTTATTGAAATCTCATTATTCTCGGACATCTGTGATTCTGCAGGAATCACGTCATCACTATTAGATTGTTTCATTGAAATCTGTGGTTCTGCGGGAACCATGTCACCACTATTAGATTGATCAATCTTTTCTATTATTACTCGTCCAGGAGTCTTTGGTTGGTTTAATTTCCTCTTACGAGGTATGATGTCTTTTGAACCAACTGGTCGACCACGCTTCTGGCGTTTTTGAGGTTCACTTGCTATAGCAGTTTGTCCTACAGGGACATCAATATTTGCCGGAGTGTTTTCTGCTGGTATATATGACTTTGTCACTTTTCGTGTGTCAACAAATTCATCAGGTAATTGGTTTGCAATTCTTTGCAAATGAATAATTTTCTCAACCTCTTGCTCACATTGATTACTTCGGGGATCAAAGTGAGATAGAGTTGTTTCATTCCAAGAAATTTTATCTTGATTTTCAGGATGCAACTTTACTCCTCCTAAAGTTGGAAAGTTCATTTCATCGAAATGACAATCTGCAAAACGTGCAGTAAACAAATCACCCGTTAAGGGTTCAAGGTACCTAATGATGGAAGGTGAATCAAAACCAACATAAATCCCAAGTCTACGTTGGGGACCCATTTTGGTACGTTGTGGGGGAGAGATTGGTACATGGACAGTACAACCAAAAACCCTTAGGTGAGAAATATTAGGTTCATGACCAGATGCAAGTTGCAGAGGTGAGTATTGATAATAAGCAGTTGGTCTTATGCGAATCAATGATGCAGCATGTAATATGGCATGACCCCAAACAGAAGCTGGGAGTTTTGTTTTCATGAGTAGTGGTCTAGCAATTAATTGTAGACGTTTAATAAATGACTCCGCTAACCCATTTTGTGTATGGACATGAGAAACTGAATGTTCTATTGCAATCCCAATGGACATGCAATACTCATTGAATCTCTGTGATCTAAACTCACCAGCGTTATCAAGACGAATTGTCTTGATTGAGTAATCAGGAAATTGAGCTCGTAATTTTATTATTTGAGCAAGTAGCCTAGAAAATGCTACATTTCTTGTGGACAGTAAACAGACATGCGACCATCTAGTAGAAGAATCAACTAGTACCATAAAATAACGAAATGGTCCACATGGTGGGTGTATCGGCCCACATATATCTCCATGAATCCTTTCTAAGAAAGTTGGAGATTCAACATTTACCTTTGTAGTGGAAGGTCTAATGACCAATTTCCCTTGCGAGCAAGCAACACATGAATAATCATTAGGTGAAAGAATCTTCTGGTTCTTTAAAGGATGTCCATGTGAGTTGCTAATTATTCGACGCATCATTATAGCTCCTGGATGTCCAAGTCGATCATGCCAAAGTCTAAAACTTTTTAAGTCTACGAACTTCGGGTTCGTGACATTGTTTGATTCGACTTCTTTTATGGATGTATAATACATTCCAGAAGGAAGTGCCGGAAGTTTTTCTTTTATCTGCTTCTGGCCAGATACAAAAGAAGTAATGCAAAGATATTCAATATTGTTTTCTTGCATTGTTTCAATGTGATATCCATTGCAGCGGATATCCTTAAAACTGAGCAAATTTCTTCTGGATTTGCTTGAGTATAGTGCATCGTTAATACATAGTTGTGTATTATTTGATAAAATAATATAGGCTTTACCGGAGCCTTCAACGATCTTCGATGTGCCGCATATTGTATTAACATTATTTTCCGCTAATGTTAAGTTCAGAAAATACTTTTTCTTCCGGAGAATAGTATGTGTTGTTGCACTATCAACAAGACATGTATCTTGGCAATTCATCTAAAATATAATCAAATAGATATTTTAGAAAAGTGAATTTATGATAAAAAGAAGTTAAACATAATTTAACATCAAACGGACAATACATATTAAGATTTCAAAATAACATCGTGACTTTCTGATAAAGCAAACTAATCTATATTTTCCATATCACCAGTATAAAAATCAGAGACATCTAAGTGTGTCCTATTAACTGGACAATCAGCTAAATTTGTCTCTATTTTTTCTTTTCCTTTGATAGACTGTTGGTAAAGGTCCACAAGATGTTTTGCCGTACGACAGGTACGTGACCAATGCCCTTTCATGCCACATCGGAAGCGACTTTCTTCGTGTTGCCGTTTGATTATGTTATTCTCATTTGCCTTGTGCCTTTTAACCATGTGGCCATGTTGTTGATGATTTTGTCCAGAATTCCTTCCACGTCCACGTCCTTGTTCATGTCCGTGTCCACGCCTACGTTCGTGTCCACGGCCACGGCCACGTTTGTATCCGTGTCTATTTCTTGATATAGCATTTGCTTCAGGAAATGCAGTACCACTTGCTTCAGGAAATGGTACAGAACCGGTTGGACGTAATCCGTGATTTTTCATCAACAACTCATTATTTTGTTCGGCTACCAAAAGGCAAGATATGAGTTCCGAGTACCTTTTAAAACCACGCTCACGATATTGCTGCTGCAGGAGCACATTTGAGGCGTGAAAGGTGGAGAATGTTTTTTCTAGCATATCTGCTTCAGTGATTTTTTCTCCACATAAATTCAATTTTGAACATATTCTAAATAGTTCAGAATTGTACTCACTCACAGTTTTAAAATCTTGTAAACGAAGATGCATCCATTCATAACGGGCTTTTGGGAGGACTACAGTCCTCTGATGGTCAAATCTGTCTTTTAAGTTTTTCCAGAGTTCTTGTGGATCCTTCACAGTAAGATATTCTATTTTCAATCCATCATGAAGATGGTGACGAAGGAAAATAAGTGCTTTTGCACGATCCTGCAGGGATTCGTTGTTTCCTTCTTTGATTGTTTCTCCAAGCCCTTTTGAAATAAGATGGATCTCGGCATCTAGGATCCATGATAGATAATTTTTCCCGGATAAATCTAGTGCAATGAACTCGAGTTTTGTGATATTTGCCATTAGGATAACTATTCAATCAAACATGAAAAATAATTAATTCCTTGAAAAATCTCAGTAAAGAATTAATGACATGATTTCTATATCGAGTTTTTATTCTTCTGGAATATTAATTATAATTCTAAGTTGTTGTAGCAATGAAACAAAATTTCGAAATTGCTATGTAAATCTAAGTTGTGGTATCAATTAATCCAGATAATAATTATCAAGAATAAATTGATTAATACGTATAATGATAGTGACATTAACAAAAGATTTTTCAGAAATTGCATTTCAAGAATTATGTGGTATGTATGTAACCATGTTTCATGAAGTGATGTTTAATCATTACATCTTTTGAAATTGTGATTTTAATTTTCAAAAAGAAAAATAACTTTTACTTTTGTAAGTACACTTTATTGGAATGATGAATTGATTATATTATAAATTTATCCTTTTTGAAAATACATAAAATGTGATTTCATTTAAATCATATATTTAAAGAAACCCAGTAGAACCAACGATAATAAAACTGGTAGAATCAATTATATAGGTGGTAGTATGATATACTAAAAAAATTGTAAAACCAACCATGTAGGTGATAGCATGATATAATTAAAACTGGTAAAACCAACCATGTAGGTGGTAGCATAATATAATTAAAACTGGTAAAACCAACCATGTAGGTGGTAGCATAATATAATTAAAATCGGTAAAACCAACCATGTAGGTGGTAGCATGATATAATTATAACTGATAAAACCAACCATGTAGGTGGTAGCATGATATAATTAAAACTGATAAAACCAACCATGTAGGTGGTAAAACCAACCATGTAGGTGGTAGCATAATATATAAAATATATTTAAAATTATTACCTTCTTAACTCAGTTGGCTAGAATCTCGTGCTGATAACGTGTTGTAAAACTACCAAAGTATTAGATAGAACAAGACTATCAAAATATTAGAGAGAATATAGAGATAGAGAGAGAATTTATGTATTCCAATTGTGTGTTAAATGAAGGAGTGAAGCACCCTATTTATAGGGGTAGATAATGGTACAATTGTAATAATATAAACTTTACAAGGGCATAATGGGTCATTCACACCCAAGATATTTATAACACATTTTTACATTATTGCTTGTAAAAATGTTCCAATTTTTAGTCATGTCCATTTTTTTGAATTTTGGACCTCAATGCCCTTGCTACAAATCTGAAATTCCAACTGAGGGCACAAATTTTAAGTGTCTCGTTTCATTTTTTTAGATTTAGATTTAGGGTTTGTAAAAGTTTCTCATTTCTCTTGCCACATTTAACTCTCTTCTTCTTCCTTGCTCTCTCTCATCAAATCTCCTCATCTTATGCTTGAGTATACATTGTAGCATTAGCAATTTTTCTCCTACCATTCTCGATTCTACCTTTGTTGTTTCCAGCACTGTCATTCACCGACCATCCAAACAATGACGGATTTGAAGATGTAGCTTTTGAAACAATTGCATCAATACGTCTCTGGACAATGCCTAGAATTCTGCCAAAGGAAGATGCCCTTCATAGGTGGTTAAAGTTTTTATATAATGTTTGGTATTTTCAAGTGCTAGCTGAGAAAGAAAACTGTGTCATGAAAATGAGGTTATCTTCAGAGTACTCTTCAGTCATTTCCAAGTATTCTCCAGCATAGAGGAGGGGGGTCTCATTGGAGGCGGAGATATCAATTTTTACACCGTAACTGGATTTTACGGCGGTCTCAAAGGATGTAGAGCCATCATTTCCTTTTATGAAATTGGGTATATTGCTTGTGATTTCTTTTATTTGCTTGGTTATAGTTAAAATTAATGGGGTTTTGATTTCAATAATTTAATCAATTTTTTTTTAAAATTATATTTTTTGTGCTCTGATTTGGTTTTAAGGAGATTTTTGTTGGGTTCTGTAATTGGCTGAAAGACATGGAAATAGACACAAGCTAGCTGAATTTTTTGCAACTTTGCAAGCCATCATTTCTTTTATTTTGTTTATTTTCCTTATTAGCTTATTGATTGGGTATACGTCATTATGCAAAGTGATGCAAGAATTTACGGTGAGTGGTTATTCAACTCATATGGGCATTCAAAGTGTGTTGCCTCATGCGGTTGAATGTACACCCAGCATTGTTTACTTATATTTATTTATTTTTCGCCTAGATTTAGAATTAAGATGTTTCTGAAAACAATGTTATACATGATATGTCACAAAGTACTCAGACAAGCTTCAAAACTCTTGAAAACCAGCATAAACCCTTGGTCATGAAGGAGCTAAAGAAAATTTGGGAAAAATACGATCCTAGACTTCCTTGGAAGAAGGGATATTATAATGAATCAAATGCATTGTTTTAGGATGATTCTCCTTACAAAGCCCTTCTTAATCCTGTAAGCTTTTCACCAATTGTTTTCTATCAGGACTTTCTACTTTTCCTACTCCTATTAGTTAAAGTATATGTCCTAATTCCTAGTTTATGATTTGTGCTTGATGAATGTTTCAAATACGGAAAGAAAAATTGGATGCTTTCTATTCACGAAAAATGGTTTTCTTCACCACAAAAACTCTTCTGTTGCTTTCTCCATTTATTTGTTATGCTGAATAATCAACGTGTAGATTACCATTTATATGTTTTTAAAACTTTTTCCATAGATTGCGAGCTCGCATAGATACGAAGTGGCAGAAGAAGAGCGGGTTTCAGCCCAAGTTTCTCAAGTGAGGAATTTGTGATACATACAAGTTGTCTTCGGCTTCTTAATAAAAATACCAGAGCTCAAGCTATCAGCACAATTAATTCAACAAATGTATTTGGAAGATTTGTTTTGTATGACATACAATGAAGTTATAGTTCGTTAGAAATGTTGGTGCATGTGGAGTTTACACTGACTCCATTTGTAGTTGATGCATTTTCTCTTGTGTAATATGTATTCAAGTGTTACATTGTAAATTTCAATTGTACAATGCTTATTGTCTAATTGCATGTGTATTTTTTCTTGAAAATTATGGCAGTGTAATTTTGTGATCCAAATATTGCACTTCTACCAGGGAGAAGGGACTAGTATCATTGTAAACTTGTTTCTAGAATTGAATGTGTTATCGAAATATTTTTTGGCATATAGTAACTACTGTGAACAGATTTTGTCACTCTTGACATATGATATGTCAAACTGTGAACATATTTTGTCACTCTTGACATATGATATGTCAATAGTCTAGAAAAAACAGATCTTAAATGTTGAGAATGGAATGTGGAAATGTCGAGATCAATAATGAATGTCGAGAATTAAACAAAAAAAACAAAAAAACAAAAAAAAAACAAAACAAAACATTCATCAAAGTTTGTGAAGATCAATACTACAAGATTCATTATTGAACTTTGTGATGAGCATGAAAAGCTTGTAAAGTACTAAAAAGATAAAAATAAAAGATTCATTATTGAGCTTCTCGAAAAGTAAATTGAAATGTTCCCCATATCTAACGTCACTTCGAATAATAATGGACATTGTTTGGTTGTCAAGCCACTTTCAATCGTCATCCATATTGAGAAAAAAACTATCTAAAAGAAGGCATTTCAAATTATTAACATTTGTGAGTTCATTAACCACAATCTCGACATTTTAAAACTGTCTAGAACAACATTCTAAATGTCATTCTCGATATTATAAATGTTGAGAATGACGAATCGGGATTCCCTCAACACTTACATATCTCATTTTCTTCAAAATATTTTTCTCAAATAATTATAGTGGTTATTACCTAGATTTGAATGAAACTAATGGATATTAACTTGTATAGATATGACTAGTCAAGTGTCTAATCAAAAGATATATATATATATTTTATATTTATATTTATTTTATTTTTTTATTAAGGGTAAGATATTCAAATTACACCAAAATTTGGACATTTTTTGCAAAAAACTATTAACTTTAGACACAACTTTTGTGATTTACATGGAATTGGACATTTTTAAAAATTCCCCTTGTTTGTATTGGTTAAAGTAGTATAAGCGTCGGCCCCACGTTTTTTCAAATTTTATTGCCAACTAGGATTGTGGGGGATTTATACCCTGCCCCCTGGGGGCAGGTGAACAGAACCGAGTATATGTGGTTTTATTTTATGTTTTATACAATATGTGAATTTTTCCCAATCATTTTTGTATCATTTTACAATATGTGCAATTACATTTAACCCGTTAGAAAAAGGATTATAGAAAAACAGTAAGGATATGGTGGGCACCATAATCCTTATCCATCTTGTGTGTGGATCTGACACGTGGCAGAAATAAATTTTTTTTTACCACGTGTCACTGTCACATATATGGTGTATAGAAGAAATTCCCAATTTCTGAAAATTCCACCGGTAAACCCAATCAATAGCAATCGTGGATGAAAACAATTGATGAAAATTAAGACGATCATCAATCCAAAATGATTTTTTGCCACCAGTGATACGGAGTTCGTTTCCATTGAATTTTTTAATTCGTTTTGATATGAAGACACATTTAATATAAGCTTACCAAACAATTGGAGACTGGAGTGTTGCATTTGATCCCAATATAACCTCAATTTTTGCTATCACTTTAATTTCTTCAGTTACAGAAATGTTTGCATAATAACTTATTTATAAATTTAACTTACATGTTATATAATATATTAGGTATGTATATTAAATTGTAGTATTTATAGATATATTATTTCTTAATAGGTTATATATGCTTTTTCTCCTTTCTATTCTCTCTTTTCCTTCTTGTAGAATAACTTTATGAAAAAGTTGCTTTAGATCATCATCATCTAAAACTTCTTCTAAGCTAGACAAAGTATTTTTGAAATAAATATCAAATATATTTAAATATAACTTCTTAATCCCATAAGTAACTTTTGACATCTTAAAACCCTGTTAAATTGACACTTGAGATTCAAACTCAATTAAATTTTAATTATACTTATTACAGATAAACCAATTGATTTTTGCGGTTGTCCATTAAATGTCCAATTTAAATTTGATGCTCATTTTCACACTTGATTTTAGTTCAACTTTTATAATCCTTTCTAGGCTTTGTTCGACAGGTTGACTTTATTTATAAATTGATTTACTTGTGTTTTTTAGGTAAAATGTGTGATTAAAAAGTTGGGAGAGAAAATGTGTGATTAAAAAGTGATTTAAGAAATTATGTTATTTATAAATTGATTTATAAATCACAATCATTACATAAACGAACCCAGCATAAATAAAATATATCCTTTGTCAAACACAATTTTTGAAGAGAAAAAGTTTTGTGGGTTTCTTTCCTACATCGAAGAATACAGGGGAAATATTGTATTAGGTGTAATATAAAGGAGATATTGTGCAATTTTAAATTTTACTGGCCCCGTCTAACAAAATCAGATTTTTATTTTTATTTTTATTTTTTTTATACAATAATATAATATATTCTTCCCCCAAATTCTGCACTCAAGCAAGAGAACCCAATCCCTTTTCCCACTTTTTCGTTTTTCCTCTATGACATGATTTTAACCTAATCGTTTCTCTTGTTGGTCGCAGAAAGATACATACACATAATCATCACATACCATTACATACATATACATACAGCTCTGTAAAGGTCGCCTTTTTGGGCTATGGAAGGAGAAGGCATAGTGGAGGAAAAGGAGAGGCATAATCGAAAACGACAGCGTCTGACGTGGGACGTTGCTCTGCCGCGGTCTGAACAGGCAGAGATGGTTTCGAATTACAATACTTTTCCTCTCTGTTGGAACAATTCTTTCAAGGGAAAAAAAATTCTTACACTTGCTTGGCTGGATTCTTTTGTAGGGTAACGAAAGAGACGGTGAGGATTTCGAGGCTGGACCTTGCCCGGCTCCAGTGTTGCGTAGACACGTTTCGCCTCCGAGGAGGGATGACGATCGCGAGGGACATTACGTGTTTAGCTTGGGCGAGAATCTCACCTCGAGATGTAATATTTCTTTTTATTTCTATTTAAATTTAATTAGGGTTATGCATTTTGATGGCATAAATGTAGTTTCTTGTTGCCTTGTTTGCTCTTCTGAACATGTGAACTGAATGTTGCGGATAGAAATGTCTGGAATTTTGCATAGTACTTGTGCTGTCACCCTTTGTTGATTTATTTGTGAAATGAGATTTTAATTGCTTAGGAAATAGTTGTGTTGCTGAGGTGAAACTAGGTGACTGTGAATTTGTTACGTATTTGTTAAACGCTTAGCTTACTGGGCATCTCATTTTTTTACTATAACATCAAGGCTATTTCTGCTGTTCAAGGATCATAATCATTGAAGAAAAAAAGCAAAAATAAAAATAAAAACGAAGTGAAGTTTTACTGTCTCATCACACATAGTTATTCAACATCCAAAATCTGTTAAAAGTAAAAGAATAGAAAGTGATTGAAGTTTTATAGCCTTGTTTGGTTATACTATTTGATTAGTGTGGATAAGGTTTTTGGTGGATAGCCCTTCGAAGTCAGAGTTTTGCCAGTGCTTAGTTGAGACTTGCAACTCATGCCCTGTCTTGTTTTCCACAGATAAGATACTCAGCAAGATGGGTGAAGGTTAGCTGTAACGTGCCTGATGATAGCAAAACCTTATACTTTCTCGTATTCTTGTATGAAATCAGCAAATTGCTAGTTATGTAGGAACATTTGGCCGAGTATTGGAATGTTGGGATCGTCAAACACGAGAATACGTTGCAATCAAAGTTGTCAGAAGCATTCAGAAGTATCGCGATGCAGCAATGATCGAGATTGATGTACTTCAGCGTCTTGCCAAGAATGATGAAGGCAATTCAGGGTATGTTGGCTTCTAGAGACTAGATGCCTGGTTTATAGTGGCTCCACGACAAATTTACTGGTTTTAGTTATTTAATCTTTTGGCAGCTGTGTGAAGATGCTAAATTGGTTTGATTATCGCAGTCATATATGTATAGTAAGTATTCAAACGAATTTCCTTGTCCATGTTCTTTTTTTCTCGAGCTCTCTTCGAACAGTCTCCACTTTAAGTAGTGATACATAGCTAGACTCATTAATTATGCTGCAATATGCATGCCCTTTGTGGATAAATGTATAGTTTGTGATAGCTTAGGCTGAGTTTTTCGGGTATGAACTTCATTATAACACTGAAAAGTTGACAGAGAACTTCCTTTGAATGCATTTTAATGTTGTTATCAGGTGTTTGAGAAGCTTGGACCAAGTTTATTTGATATTCTAAAGAGAAATAAATACACCTCATTTCCTGTGGACCTTGTTCGAGAGTTTGGCCGACAGCTTTTGGAATCCGTAGCATGTCTGTGTATTGTCATTGGCTTTGCTTCATATTCATTAGTTTTCTTTTCCAGTTACAATATGTTCGTTGTGCTTTCCTATGTCCCGGATCCTGTTTTATTTCTAATGGATCATTGTTTCAATTTTTGTGTCATGATTCATTTTACTCAACAGATATGCATGATTTATGGTTAGTTCACACCGATTTGAAGCCTGAAAATATACTTCTTGCATCTTCAAAACTTGTAAAGCTTCCTGGCCGCAAGGTACTTTGGCCTTTTACAGTTGGAAAACCGTTATTGATTAGGCAGAGGCTCAATCTATATTTGTTTGCATAATTTTTTGGATGGTACAGAAGATATCAGATGAAACAAATTTCAAGTGCTTGCCAAAGTCAAGCGCCATTAAGCTGATTGATTTTGGTAGTACTGCATATGGTAATCAGATTCATAGCTCCATTGTTTCCACAAGGCATTACAGGGCACCTGAGATCATTCTAGGTAACTAGTTACTGCTGTCCGAGAGATTCACATTTCTTCTATTCATCTTAATTTACTTAAGATGTCTATTCAGTCCGATCAAAGAGGTACTGACTTGCCACCTTTTCATCTGGAGATGAAAGAAACTACAATCCATACTGAGGTCATGAGAGCAACTTTAGTGATGTATCAAAATCCCTAGAGACGAGAAAGTTGATTTTTTGCTGAGCATTGCAGAAATGCCAACTCAGATCATGTCATATCTGCTTATGAACATTTTATTTTATTTTATTTTATTCACTAAGATTTCCGGATATCATTGTCCGCATTCATGCTGAGTCACCGTGTTCATAAATTATTATTTTAGCCAGGGGAATATAGCAGTCCTTAGATTTTTATTCAAGTAAGTTGTGTTGAAATTAGACAATTCCTTTTGATATTAAGGAAAAGTTTATTGACGGTTGGGACTCTAAAACTATGTCTCATAGTGGCATATTGAAGAAAGTACCCATTTGGTGCGGTGTTGATATCTTCTTTGACACGGGTATATACTACCATACTGATGCGACACTCCCCTTTATATGAAGTTATTAAATCTATAAGTAGCAATAAACACCTACTTTTTCTATTCTTGGGGAGGATGTTTAGCCAGTTTAGGTAGGAGGTACCAGGTTTGAATTTATTATCCTATACCCAACGGACGTTCATGTATACCCTTTTATGACAATGAAAAAAGAACCTTGTCATGCTTTGTTCACACGGAGATTTTGATTACTAAATATAAGTGGCTCTTCAAAACATATTATGAATATAAACGAGTTAACAGTTTTTTTGCATCTGAAATTTATTCTCTTAAAGAGAGCTGCTTCTTATTTCCTTCTGTACGGAAATTTCTCAAAGGTTTAGGATGGACATACCCTTGTGATATTTGGAGCATTGGTTGCATACTTGTAGAACTTTGCACGGTAAGGTGTTCTTGCTCTCCTCTCCTCTCCTCTTTCCTTTCATTCTTCTTTTATTTAGGTACTGTTTTTCATATGTTTTAAAATTGAAAATTGTTCCAGGGAGAGGTACTGTTTCAGACACATGAGAACTTGGAGCATTTGGCTATGATGGAGAGGGTATTGGGGCCTCTTCCGGAGCATATGATTCATAGAGCGAAGTAATTTTTCTGAACGTGTTAGCGCGTGTGCTTTGTCCCCTCCCCATTCCTTGCAGTGGTGCTTCCTTTGTTTTCTGGTGGGGGCATGGGTTGTGTCTGTTGATAATATGGTATTTTACTACTACTATAGAACAAATGTTATGATGCTGGAGAATATTTTTCAGAGGGGGGAACACACACATGGAATTACACCCAAAAAGATGAAAGAATATTTATGATTTCCATTGCTTTGTTGTAGCCGAGGAGCAGAAAAGTATTTCAAGCAATCAAGACTGAATTGGCCTGAAGGAGCAGTTTCTAGAGAGAGTATACGAGCAGTGAGGAAGCTAGACCAGCTGAAGGTTGCAACCTTTCAATCGTCTCCCGGTTCCGTATTTATTATATTTTGAGCATGGCTTACTCATCTTTCTCTGTTTCCTTTTTCTTTCAACGTCCTCTCCATGGTGGATTTTATTTTATATTTTTTACTGGAAGAGCATGATTTGCTGAAAATAAGTTGAATTTAGCTTTAGGAAGTTTTTTTTACTAAGAATGTTTCCTTTGTTTGTTAAAATTTTTTTGTTTAAAAACATGTTTTTTTATGTTTTCTAGGTAAAATGTGTGGTTGAAAAATAGAGAGAAAATATGTGTGGTTAAAAAATGATTTGAAAAATTGTGTAGGATTAAAAACACGTTTAAAAGCATGTTTGCCAAACACAACAATTTTTTCCAACTCTTTTTAAGTAAAAAGGTATTTTGGGATAACTCATAACTTATTTTTAACGTAAAGCTTAAAAAAATGTTTACTTAAAACTTATTTACTTGTTAGTGAACTTTTAAGCTATCTAAACATTCTCTTGAATCTTGATCACACTTCTTTCTGGCTTGTGTTTCTTACCAATAAACTGTTTTCTGTGAAATGCAGAATCTCATCTCCCAACATGCAGATTCCTCGAAATCCTTGCTTGTTGATTTGTTGCATGGCTTAGTGAAATTCGATCCAAGTGAACGTCTCACAGCTCGGCAAGCTCTCAAGCATCCCTTCTTTAAGAACCCGGCTTCACACTATCTTAATTAATATACTCCCTATGGGTTTTATAGTCCTGGTCACCGTTGAGGAATTAACCAAATGATGAGATAACTACAGCGTTGGTCCCAAACTTCTGGTCTATGCTTCTTAGATGGAATCAACTCTGTAGCGTAATTCTGAAGGCGGACCGACAGGCAGGTATCTCTGTGATAGTTCGTCGATTTCCTTCCATGCTATGTGCACGGTAAGGTTTAGCCTGTTGTATTGGAGTAGAATAGATAAATGAAAAAATTTGCCCCTTGGATTATCTTATTTGTAAACGACGAATGACAGCAATTATAATTTTTTCATCTCAAGTAATATTTTTGCAAGTATGTTTGATATATGGGTAATGTGATGGAGAGATACAAGTTAGCTTTCAATTTTTTTGCAAGTATGTTCGATATATGGGTAATGAAGGTGTTACTTATATTTCAATGAGTAGAGTAAGAGTTACATCAAAATAATGAAGTATTTGTTTGGCAAAAGTGTTTTTAAATATGTTTTAACAACACAATTCTTCAAATCACTTTTAATCACATATTCTCTCTTCACATTTCAATCACATATTTTACTTCAAAAAAAAAGTAAAAATCATGTTTTTAAGCATACGACTTTTAACAAACAGTCTTTTTAACATCACTCTTAACAGTACATATTTATTGTCGCTCGTTCTTTCTTCCTCGGCACTTTATTCCAAGACTTTACAATCACACTTCCCATTGGCAAAATTTAGAGCTTGTCAATCTCAATTGATCTTCTTCCCCTTGTAATTTGTAAATGCACACCAGGAGCAAGGAGTGAACTTTATTGAAACATGTTTAAGATTCACATGAAGTCTTCTTCAAGCTCTTGTGGGGACTTCGTAGTTGAAGCAATCTCCTTGTTTGATGTCATCTTCTCAGCTACCATCAAGTTTTTGTAGCTTCTCAACTCGGATTGTTTCTCCCTTTCAAGTCTTTCCAACTCTTCCCGTCGTTTCTGCAGTACATTTTACAAGTGAATTACAAAATGTTTAGGTGGGGTAATTTGAAAGAAATAAAACCAAATAAGCATATATCCCTAAATAGCTATTGTTGAAGTTATTGTCATTGTAGGCTAATGTGATGGGTTTGGCCCCCCATAAAAGCTTCCTTTGCCTAGAGATGAAGATTGAATTTCCAGTGAGGAAAATTACATTCCAAATGCAGGAGAGAACATCTTAAATTTAAAAGTCGATATTAACTAATTTTCCTGTAATACATTCCAGTCATTAAGTTGAGAAATGTCTCTTCACATTTGTTATTATGTTAGGTTCCGTTCTTGTTAGTGGGCTTCTCTTTTCTCTTTCTTGCTCTTTACGTTGTACATCAAGTTTTTCAAAGCAATAATTCTTGGCAGACACGTTTGTCTACAATCATTTCAAAGCTCAATTTTTCTCAAACTCATTTTCAAACCCAATTTTTTTCTTTCCTTTTAAGTTCACATATTAGCCGAATTTTTTTTCTAGCAGCAGGTTTCTTTACAAGTGCTTTGTTCGCCTAAAATTACTAGTGACATTTTAGGAGGAATATTATGAATCCTACAAAATGTGTGGATAATAAATGTGTAGTTGATATAAAAGGTTTGGCTTTGACCAGATAAAAATTAAAATTATTACTGTCATTTTAGCAAACACGATCACAGGCAAGAAACCAGCATTGCCACTGGCATATTTTGGATACTTAACATGGGAAGTGGATTGTCATGACTTTCGGGTTAAGGAAATTCAAAGTCACAAGTCTAGAAAAATTATCTTTCACCTTTATGATCTGAAGTTTTTGTCTCTTGAATCCAACTAACCAATAAATTCAAATAATACAAGGTGATGAGTTGGTTATTTGTTCATGCTATCATTGCTATGGGGCTGGTCCTTTTTAATCCTAACCCTATATATGAAGTTCAGGAGGTATACCCTTCAATGTTTGTGATGTCCCGGCACATATAACAAGAACATAAAATTATATGTATTTTACTGCAATGAAGTTAACGGATAGAATGACTTACTTTCTCTCTGAACTGCTGTTTCCTCTCTGATCCTTCAGCTGCATCGACTGCCTCTCGTTCAGCTGAGCACATAAAAAATCGCAAGGCTATGGGATATGATGCTCAAATATTGAAGGAAAAGTAATATTAAATAGATTCCTCGACTTAAAATGAGGTAAATGAAAGGTAAGTAGACAGTAGACTTGGAAAGCAAATAGGGGAAAGAGGAGACGGCTCTTTAACACAGGAATTATAAATGCACCTTTCTTATCGGGTTTCCTTTCCACCTTTGTCCTGTTTAACCGGTTTATTATCTCATTTATTCGCTTTTCCACTTTTACAGTACGAACCTAAACAAGGAACCACATATATTAACTTTGACATCCAGCCTGAACAAGGCAAGATTATGCGCTGCAAAACATAGAATCCAGTGCAAATGAATTATACAGGTACAAAATTACCATTTTGGGGTTGTGGAATCCAACTTGCCCGACATCCATGGAAGCATTCTTCTTAAGATTTTGCCAAGAAGTGTAAACAACATCAACATCATTTACTTTGTTCCCTGCCAGGCAACATAATCATAAGATTTTAACAGCTGTATTCTCTAAAAAAAAAAAAAAAAACAGTCAGCTGATTCAACATATGATCAGCATATAAAGAACGTTTTCCTGACATGCTGAGTTTCCTGAATTCATCTTTCATACAAAGTAAGGGATTTGATTCTATAAAACACGGGATCAGTACAATATGAGATTAACAATTACTATTTTCTATAAACGAAAAATGTAAGAAGGAAATAAATGAAGTGTTTTCTAAGAACAAAAAATGGAAGAAGGAAATACATGAAAGTACTAGCCTTGGATAGAATTTGCTTTAACCAGTTGGGCACAATCTTCCAGTACACCATCCGGAATAGCTTCAATGGTTCGACCCTTGGGCAATCTAAGATAAACATGAGCTGAAGACATTTTATCCACATGGAACCTACACAGAACAATTCTGTCAAGAAAACTTCAACATTTGGTGGAAAACACACGAGAATGGATTGATCAAATCCCTTTGTATATTGGATGATGATCAACTTCGAGAAGCTTCCATTGTATTCCGAAAGTGGCAGTAAATCATTAGTTATGGAAGCAATTTATGACTTATTGTTAATTCAAGCGTGGAAATTTTCTGCGACCGACGGAACGTGAAGCACAAGAAGCGGTAAAACCATCATCTTCCCCGAACAAACAAAAATTAGAAATCTCTGCACGCAAAACAAGATTTAATTGGTTGAAATTAAATTAAATAAAATACCAAATGTCTTCGGGGAAGCCGTATTTGATGAGCTCCTCGTTCTCGTACTTGTCGATTCCCATGAATATCGTGTGATCTCCCTCTTCTGGTCGCGCCTTAAAGTATAAAACCATTTTCTTTCTCTAGGGTTTTGAATTTCGATTTCTTTTTACTTTCCTTTTTTCCTCAAAACTGGTGATTGAGATTGACGGAGAGAAAAGGAGCCACTATGAGAGCAGTCTTTGTTCTCAATTTCTGATAGATATAACGTAAAAAACTGTAGATTTCTCCAATTTACCTACGGTTCCTGAAATTCATTACCTTAGGAAATGCGTGATGAAGCCGTCACTCCATGCATAGTACACACAATTTTTCATTGGAGAAAACTGTAGAGGTTTGAAAAAGAATCTCCCATTTATTCGTTGCACTCGTCGTATCAATTGAATTAAAATAAAATTTTAAGACAATAATAGTAGCAGAAATCAAACCATGAAAATTTATTTTCTAAGGTCTTTCAGAGTTAAGGCTGTGTTTGATAGAAAAGATGGAAAATAGATGGTAGGAAAATATTTTTCAGAAATTGATTTGGCTGGAAATTATTTTCCTGGAAAATGTTAATTGGAAGTGTTTGATTAGATTAATTTTCCAGGTGAAAAAGTGGGAGATTTTCTTAATTTTGTTGTTTGATTGATATTATTTTTCGTGGTAAATAATCAAAATTTAACTATTTTAATAAAATAAAAAATTTAATTTTTAACTAATTTGTACTTGATAATAATAATGTTAATTTCTGAAGAAAAAAAAAGTCAATTAACAATAATAAAAATGATCAAACGTGACGCAAAAGAATTTTCCACCTTAACTAGAAAATATTTTCTCAGCAAATAGGTAAGAAAATATTTTCAAGACAAATAAGGTAGTTGTGCTTTAAATGGTTGTACCTATGAAAATATTTTTCAAGGCAAATTTTTCCAACAAAACACCCAACAAATGCAAAAGGTGAAAAATATTTTCCATGATTTGATATTTTCCTGAAAAATATGCATAAATCAAACACAGCCTAAGGGTGTGTAATGTGTTTGATGGTAAGGGTAAATAAAAAATGAAAATAATTTTCATTGAATTCATTTTCCCATTTCAAAGAATTCAAATCTCACAAAATCATAAAAAATGGGCACCTTCTCTAACTAGCATGGAAAACAAATTTTATGAAAAAATTTTGCAATCAAATAACCAAAGTGAAAATTTTTCTAGAAAATATTTTCTTTTCCATCTTTTCAATGTTTATCAAACGTACCCTAATATTCCATTATAAAAAATTGGATAGAACAAAGAACTAAACAGTCAAAAATTGAAATGCATGGATACAATTGATGTAAGATCTACCTAACAATTCGATAAAACTAAAAATGAGCACACAAATTTTAAAATTGATACAGTCAAATGAGTTATCATATTAAAGAACCATATTAAAGTGATAGATTAAATATTAAGATATAGATCAACATATAAAAAATTAAACTACTTATTTTAATAACTAGTCAATGCAAGTGCGTTGCACGTAATAAAGTGCTTTTTCGTTGGTGTAAGTTTTTTCAATTTGACTTACTCTTCGTCTCTTTTCTTTTTACAAAAAAGATTGATTCTTGATATGAACATTTTGTATCGACCATATTTAATTCTTACAACTATTTAATATACTAATCACGAAAAAAGAAAGGATACCATTTTTCTAGAGAGCAAAAATCACATTGGAATGGAGCAAATGAGAAATCAGTTCTGGGCCAGGACGAGATTTCGAAAGCTGCTGAGAGTGAGAGAAAAATGAAGTTTGGCGTCGAGCAAATTTGCAATCACATCCCCTGCTCCCCTATCTCAACCGCCACGTCAAACGGCTTGAGAAAATCTTAAAAAGATTGAGATGCAATTTGATTTGATGAAAGACGTTTTTAGGGTATACCGAAAAAAGAGAACGAAGAAGGAAATGCGATGAGGATGTGGATTTAAACATTTAGTGAGTGGAGAAAATGATGAAATTGATGATCTAGAGAGTGAAAGAGGGCTTTGGTGAAAATACATTATGAATAGTGAAAAACACCAATGTGTGAATAGTGAATATTGCTCAAGACTCTTTTATTAAAAAAAAAAAGGTGTATCCCACACCCTGAGGGATCGAACCGATCATGCTCAAGGTCATTGGTTCAAGATTGTAAATTCAGATTATGTCCATCAGGGATCAGGGGGGAAGGATTGAGTAAGCATGAACAATTTTCAATAACTCCCGCTTTTCATAAGGAGCAAATCTAATATTTTAGAATTCGAACCCTACATCCGAACGCGCTGAGCAATTACCATCGCTCTCCTTTATCACTGAGAGACGTGCCCTGGGGACAAGACTCTTTTATTGTAGGTAGGAGAAATTGACATTTTAAGAACTTTTAAGTCTTTTGATCTGTTTAGCAACACTATAACATTTATAAATTGGTTTATTTATATTTTTAAGGTAAAATAAATTGTTAAAAGTGGAGAGAAAAAATGAGCGTGATTAAAAAGTGCTTTGAGAAGTTGTGTTATTTATAAATTATAATGCGTGTTTTAAAAAATAAAAACATAATAAGCATGACCATCAAATTGAGGAGAATAATACTATTCATCCTTGGTGGGGTTGAGCTCTTAATAAAATTATTATTTAATTTTAGCACTTCATATATTTGTATCGAGTGTCACGTTCTACACTCCACTTCACTTGGGATAATTATCATTACTCAATTGGGGAAGGTGAACTGGTGAAGCGATGTTATCTCATGCTCTATTCGGTAATACAGTAGTAATTATAAATTGATATATTTGAGATAAAGTATATGGCCGAGGGAATAAGGAAAATGTACATAGTTAGAAGTAAAAATTGATTTATATTTATTTATAAACTTTAAATAACGGAATCGATGATCATGCCGATACAGCTTATTTCCAAAGCGAGGACTGAGGAGCCTTTGATTCCACAAGACATCTTCATAGCTTCGATTCTCCTAACTCCTAAGAGATTTTCAGTACAAAAACTTTTCTGGGACAAGACAAACTCGATCCGGTTGTCACTCCGACGCAACCCAAGACTTGGGTCCACAATCATATAAATAGAAGAAATCGGTCCGGCTTTTATCGTTACTTTTTGTATATTCACTTCCAAGAATACACAATGTTCAATCTTGGAGTTGTTGGTGGTCAGCAGCGATTTTATGTGCTCGATCTCCATGCCCCCTCTCACTCTAAGCTCATGCCAATGGCGGCGCGATTACCACCCTCTCGCCATAACTTTAATTCCCTTTCTTGTAAAATTGAGTTTCTTATGTCTTCTAAATTATTCACAAAACCCGACTCTACACTTCTCGCTCACACCGAGCGACCGCGTCGTTTCATATGCAAAATGAACGGGAACTCAGGTAAATCCTTCTCGCTCTCTCTTAGATGAAATCATGTTAAAAGTAAAACAACGTTCTCCAACTTTTCTTAGTCTTGTTTGCGAAATCTCACGAACATCTGGTGGGCAATTTTAGGATCAACTAACTGTTTGTTATTAGATTCTTTGCCGGCGCGTGCTCGTTTTTCAAAGGAATTGGTTGATCTCTCCTTTAAACATGAATGCTTGTTTGGAAGATTTATGTCCAAAATATTTATGCAATTTGATCATCCCTTTACTTAGATATTGTATCGGAGTTGGAGCTCGGGAAGCAGAAAGAGAAACAGAAGCCAGAGAAACGTGTTAATGGCATATTCTGGATTTTACTTATTAATCTTGGAATATATGTGGCAGATCACTTGTTTCAGGTAAATATTTCTGTCTTAACTAAAGTCTTTCTTCGTGTTTATTTATTCTCTGTACCATTTATTTCCGTCGTGTTTTATTTGTGGAATAGCAATCTTCAGAGGTCTCAACCCAGTAAATCAAGAAATTATAGACCCTAAACGATAATTCAGTGACTACCTTTTTTTTTTTTTTTTTTGAAAGAAATTCAGTGACTACCTTAATATCTCCTCTTATATCTGATAATGTTTTTGCCTTCCGGAGATGCACTTGTAGTAGTTACCTGACTTGAAAAAAATAAATTTGTTAGATATGATTCCCGATACTTTGTGATTACCGGACAAGTAAATATATGGTGCCCACCGTGGTCAAGATGTTGACACGTGTCCTACTAAAAATAATGTTGGGACATGTGATGCCCACGGTGGGCATCATAACACGTACACCGTGGACACCAATACGGCAATACCATATCCTTCTTGAGTAAAGGTAATAGAAAAAGAATTGTTCTTTTCCAGGTTCGGTGGATAAAAGACTTGTACTTGTACCACAGCCAACCTGCTTGGTACCAGTTCATAACCTCAACATTCTGTCATTTTAATTGGTGAGCTACCGGGCTGTTTTACTTCTGATAGACATCCAAATTGAAGTAGGAATACTCACAAAAAAAAAAAAAAAACTGATCCATGTATTTACAGTCACCGGAATCTTGTGCTTGCAGGAGTCATCTATCCAGCAATCTTTTTTTCTTGTATATTTTCGGTAAGATTTATTTATTTTTTTTCAAACTTTTTGCTTCAAAAAATTCTCACACGTGGATGCTGTGAAAGTAGGCATGTAAAAATATCGTTGTTTTGACATCCAGGAAAACTTGTTGAAGAGGAAGAAGGAAACTTTGCACTGTGGCTTTCCTATATCTTGACAGGTGCTGGGGCTAACCTTGTTTCATGGCTAATTCTCCCAAGAAATGCAGTTTCAATTGGAGCATCAGGTGCTGTATTTGGACTCTTTGCGATTAGCGTCCTTGTGAAGGTATAGTTATTTATTCAATGATTTGTTTACTTTAGAAATTGGCAGTTCCTATATCAGTACTAACTGGTGTTCTTTGTACTTAGATGTCCTGGGATTGGAGAAAGATTCTTGAAGTACTTATATTGGGACAATTTGTGGTAGAGAAGGTATCACATTCCATATTTATGGTTAATTCGGACTTGATCAATGATTCATCTCATCGTAACTTTTATTAACTTCTATTAAACCGGAACTTTCTCAAGATTTTCTTTTTCTTGTATTAAGATAAAAATTACTATAACACACGAGTGAGAATGTGTCTTAGTCTTAGATATAAAATGCATACAATTGATCCAATAAAAGTTCATTAAGACAAGTGCATAAATACCACTCTTTCTATACATCCTTTTGGTTACTAAGTAAAATTGTTAATTCTATACTTTGTTCGATAATCTTAAATCATTGGTTGAACTATGTATTTGGAAGGCTTTACTGACACATGGTAGATTTTCCTCTGGCTGCATTTATGCCTTACGATAATTAAGCCTCTGTTTGGTAAAATTTGTTTATAAACAGCTACGTGGCAACATTTCATTCTTTATAAACAACCGTTTCTAAACGATTTACCAAACAGAGGCTTAAAATGGGATGTTTTGCTAGAACTTTTATTGGACTTTCTTTAATTTGATGCTTGCTTGGCTTATCAGGTAATGGAAGCAGCCCAATCATCAACAAGCTTAGCAGGCGGTTGTTTACAAAATGTGAATCATATAGCACATCTCTCAGGTTCCCTTGTCGGTGTTGTTCTGATATGGCTCCTTAGCAGGATTCCTTCTCCACCGGTGGATGAGAAATAAAGATTCAACCTGATATACGTTCCAATTTTGTATCTGATACAGGATGGTAGAAATATATATTGATGTAGTTTTTTGATATGCTGTATCAGGGACAATTGCCGGTATTGACTTCTGTAAATAAATTTTCATGAAGTGGATATGATTTATTTATTATTTATTATTTTTTGTGTTATTTATTACATATAAACCTTTGTTTTTGTACGGGGAAAACGCTGAAGAGCCCGAAAAATCCGACCAAATTTATGGGAGCCGTTGATTTCTATATTGATGTGATGGACGAAAAAGCAAATGAACGACACGTGTCTGAATGTAATTCATTCGATCGTGAGTTTGATTCCTGTAGCACGATTGTTTGTACAATTTGGTACTAAATTCGTAGAAGTTGCTTAAGCATCCCCTTAGGCAGCTGAAGTTTCTGTTTATTTACGTTTTTTTTCTTGTTAGGGTAATGAAATGCACTTTTTCATGGATCCTACAGTTAGCATTATGTTGGCTGCAGAGCAACACAGGTGAACAAACATTGAATTTCACTAACAAAAAAAATTTTGGAAGATTTTTACACTACAGGAATTGTTGGGACAAGATTAAACAATATAATGGACAAGATTTAACTTGAGTTTTTTGTTTAATACTTTCGAGTTCACTTTACCAAACATTTCATGTAAGAAAAGACACGAGACTAAGGCGGTTTTCTTGATGTTTCTGAATGCCATTCATTTAGTTCAAGAAAAGTAGTGTACATAAGGGGGCAACAAGACTGGACATGTAGAGCTGCCCCTGAAACTGCTTCTGGCAAACAATTGGAGCTCGTTCCCGAAGCCTAAAAGCAAGGCTCATAGTTTTAGTAGCAGCACACGAGCTCTCAGCTTCCCTTAACACCATTCGACTTCTTTTAATTGGAGCAGCCGACCCCTTTTGATCCCTCACAATCACGTTAGAAATCTGTGATCTCGAAGTAACATTCTCTGCTTCTTTCTGACAAATTTCCTCTATGCTCTCGACTGGCATCTCGTGCTGCATTTCATGTGGACGCACTGTGTTATGCTTCCTAAAACTGTTCATTATTCTATTAGCTTCTTTAGTTAATCCAACAGCGCGCCATGCGTTTGCAACCAACAGAAAAGTACTTTTCTCAGGTCGAACATTGAATCGTTCCATGAATTGGATGGTTTCTTCTGCTTTCCATGGCATCTTGACTTCTGCATAACCCAAAATTAAGGCTTCAAAAGACTTCAAATTTGGAGATACTCCACATTCACACATTTTCTCAAATACCCTCATTGCAGAGTTCGGCGCACCAGCTCTGCTCCATCCGCTTATGATAATGTTGAAGATCACTACATTTGGGCGAATATGGGATTCAGTCATGGCAGTCAGGAGTTCTTCGGCCTTTCCCGGCTCTAAGGCACGCGCATAACCTTTGGCAAGAATGCCATATGCATGGACATCGGGTTTTATCCCAGCTTCTACCATGTCATCGAAAATTTCTCTGCACTTAACCATATAGCCTGCTGTACTCCAGGCATTCATAATGGTGCTAAAAGTAATCACGTCTGGTTTGACTCCAATGTCTTCCATCAAAGTCAAAATCTATCAAAATTGAAAATTGACATCAATTTCAAAACCTATGTAATGAAAGAAAAGAATTACGGGCTCGTTACTAAAACAGGGTATTTATCTGGGACTTTTATGTTCAATGCACAGCATCCAAAATCATTAATTCTGAATTTTGTTCTTTCACTAACAATATTTCAGAGAGATACTGCCAAAGCATGTTTTTCTTTTGTTCCCTCAAATAGTATACATGTGCCTAGGTAGGATTGTAAGGATTGTGGATCGTTTATACTTGTCATTGAAAAGTGGCCTATCAACTGCAACACCTATCATTACTTTATCTAACCGGGTGTAAGCGAAAAAACGATAATAAAGAATAAACAGAAATCATACAAGAACACTAACCTCGTCAACGCCATCTCTGTCTGAAATGTCTAAGAACCCTTTGATCAATGAATTAAACACAATAATATTTGGACACATCCCAAGATTCTTCATCATGTAAACAAATCTCAAGGCATCCCTTATTTTACCTGCTTTGCAGTATCCAGAGATTATAATGCTCAATGTTCTTTCATCAGGCTGCACATTATTATTCTGCATCTCTAATATCATTTCTTCAGCCTTTTCCATTTGCCCAGTTTGAGAATAAGCAGTTGCTATTGTGTTGTAAGTAACAGCATCAGGTTGTATACCCAAAGCTATCATCCCATTAACAATATTCCAAGCCTCGTTAATATTCTTTTTGTCACACCATGCCCTGACAAGTGCACGATACGTCCTTGAATTGGGTTTTACGTTCCCTTCCTCGGACATCAGTTCCATTACTCTTAAAGATTTTTCGGGCGTTCCAGCTATTCCATATCCTTTTATTAAGGTATTGAAAGTGCTAGTAGTCGGTTTCATCCCGTGCTCCTTCATCTTCAATAAAGTTTTCATGGCTTCCTCCATGTTCCCAGATTCAGAAAAAGCATTTACAACGGCATTGAAGAAAACTGAATCGGGCTCCATTCCACTCTCTTGCACTTGACGAATGATGGGATGGATGTATTCAAAGCGTTTCTGGACTGTCAAAGATGCTAAAAGAGTTGTGTATGTTATCAGAGACGGCTTATGTCCTGATTCAATCAAATTATTAAAAAGTGATTGAGCTTCCTGAGGCTTCCCTCTTTCTAAGAGAATGTTCATCAGTTTTGTTTTTGATCGAACCGTCTTACAACTATTCTCACTCATGCAGAAAGTACAGAGTATAGACTCCGGCATTGGATACAATTGAATATTTTCATCATGAGACGCTTCCTGCAATAAGAATAGGTCATCACCATTTTATCAATGAATGATTGAATAAACTTTTGTCAAATCAGCAAGTAACCAAACAAGAAATTGTTAAATAAATAGTTCAATACCTTTAATGACAATTCTTGAACCCAATCTTTCTTGGTTACCGAAGTGCCTCTGGGGTTTCCGTTGATCGTCCCAGAATGTACACCCTCTTTGTTGAACTCGCCCCTATAGCCCATTGGCTTACTTTGGGATGTCGTCCACTTGAATGTTTTCTTGTCAATTAGCTTCACAAAATGAAAAATAAAAATGAGGACTCAATTCAGATTCCTAGGGAATCCTACCAAGAGCTGCTTTCAAAGCTAACTCCACCATAATGTTAAAATAAGTAACTTCCTTATTTCCAGATTTCACCAATAACAAACTCCTATTATAAAACTTAAAGTTGATATCCTACTAAGAGCTGCTTTCAAACCATAATGTTAAAACAAGTAACTTCCTTATTTCCAAATTTCACCAATAACAAACTCCTATTATAAAACTTAAAGTTGGCTATAAGTAAACTTTTTAAGCTTAGCCAAACATGCTCTAAATTGAGAAGGTCGATAGACATTGGACTCTTAATGTGAGAGAGGAAGATGCTCTTCTCCTCTCAAGCCTTACATCCGGAAAAACAAAAAGACTCTTAAGGGCTAGCCGAGCCTATATGAGCTTCTAAAATTCCACCTTTTTCGATTAGCCTTCAATACCTAAGAAGATTCTTCTCATCTCCCATGCTACAATCAATTTCCAGTAACTTAGAAATGAAATTGTCATCATCCTCCTCAACAACAACAACAACAACAACAGCAACAACAAGCCAATCAGCAACGTGAATTTTTTCACCACTCAGTTCAATGCGTTCAATTCATTGCGAGATAATCTAAAAGTAACAAATCCTCGCAAAATTATCATCAAGTAAATCAATTATCAGAAAAAATAATTGCAAAACCACCTGAATCAAAACATTAATAGTAAAATCATAAGAATAGCCCAACAACAAAACAATGGAAGCGCACAATTGATCAAACGAACCCACAAAATCAAGAAATTGGACTATGTCCTACACTTGATAATCTCCAACAAAATAATAGAAAAGTTATTATATTAAGTAATGGGTCCTCACTAGGAACATCATTCAATCAATTTAAACACGCAAATAAAATGATTTTCTTTTTTGACGAAACCAAGAATTAATTATGAGAAAAATTATCCAAGTTCTTACAGTTTTTTGGTACCTGCTGTCTGTAGTCTGTACGCATTCAGAGAGATAGAGAAAGTGGCAGTTTATTTGCGGGCAAGAATTAGCAGACGATGGGGAAGAATAATTCTTATCCACATATATATATTGTTACGGGATGGTATATGAAACAGATAAGGAAAGACTTTTATTTTTGGATTTTTGATTTTCTTGTGTAATTTGGATATTGTTATTTGTCCAAATTATGGTGTACAGAGTACAGACTAATATTAAATTACTTCAGAAAATGAGTAAAGGAAATTTGATTAAAATATCAACGTTTAAAAAAAAAAAAAAAAAATATCAACGTTTTTTTAAAAAAAAAAAAATCCTTTATAAGCAAATATACACTAATTTAAACCATGAACCACAAAATTTTATTTTTTACAATGACATGAAATGTTTGGATATAGATACAAAAAAATATGCGGAATATAATTTTAGTTTTATAAATTCTAACTAATTGATGCAGGCTCGCTCTGTTGCTCGACGTGGGCAACATTGCCTACCCTCCAGGCCTCCAATGAGGGGTGCACCAAGTGTTCAATTTCAGACACTTGACGTACTCTCATTGAAGGGTGGACAACATAACATTGCTCACGTCGGGTAACAGAGCAATTTCGCTAATTGATGTGGACAAAGGGATGGAAAATAAGTCTTACTTGAGCCTCATTATTTAAAAATATATTTTTAATCACACATTTCTCAATAAATTAATTTTATATATAAATTCTAATTTTTAAATTTTTTATTAAATTTTAATAAAGTTGATAAAATATATGACCAAAAAAAGTATTAATTATACTCTACACTAGCTAGTTCTATCTAATGGCAAAAGATAAATACTCATTTTTCATATTATATAGACCTATTTGTACATTTTCTATCATTCAATCATTCATAATTGTTTTTTCTCCCTCCTATCTAATACATTTCTCTCTCATCTCTCGCTAAAAACTCTTATCTATTTTTCACTCATATATCAATTCGAATAAATCACAATATCTCACTTACAAGTTTCACCACAATCTACTTGTAATATCTCCTTGTTGATCATTACAATTCGTATAATATAACATCATCCCATTGGAAATCATTATTTATGCCAACTTGAATTTATAAATACCATAAATTACATGATACGTAATGGGGCCGATACTAATAAGATAATTGTTATTACCACTTTCATAATACTTAGTAATTTTTTCGAATTTATAAATTAAGCTGTTATTATAGGCGTTGTAATATTACGTCGTTACCATACATGTTGTAAGCAATAAATACGATGATATTACGGACACTGTGATTTTATAATATAATTTATATCTTCAAGATTATATAACAACTTTTGATTAATTGTAAATTCCATCATTATATTAGTTTATTTAAAAGGTAACCACAACCTTAAAATAAAGGATACCATAACTAATTAAATTAAGTATTAGTTACATTTCTCTCTCCACCTCCATAAATTTAAGATTCTCATAATTAATGACATTAATAAAAAATTATCAATCTCCAGAAATTCGATATTTTTCTTTAAAGTGGAGAATGAAACTACGTAATATTACAAATAATTTTAAAATTACGTATTTTTCAATTACCGTTCATTATATCTAGAAAGTTGAGTAAATTTTCCAAAAAGGAATGCTACTTATACATTGATTTTGATAGTTTACATTCAAATGATGTGCCCAAAAGGAGTGAATTTTTTTTTTATCTAATCACATTTTACTATATCACGTGTTTGTAAATCATAATTTATATGTAGCAAAATCAGAAATTTGATAAAATTTATGAATTTCATGAAATATGTGGTTGAAAATAATTTTGAGACAATAAATTTTAGAAAATAGGAACCAAACAACACGAAATTGTGTGTGTTTAACTTATTTACCATTCAACATTGCAAGCTAACTTGTGTCTGAAACACTAAATATCCCATCGAACAGTACAAGAAAGTATCACATTTCAGTGTGTTGTCCCAATATGTCGAGGTACCAAAACTGACAGCATCTCAATTGAAGAAGGCTGAACAGAAAACAATTTAACTCATCGTCACGGCATATTGCACATTCATTTGGGTTTTACGCGGCACTCTTTCTCGGTATGCAAGTTTTTCTGTATCATTTTTCTCCAACTTTGACCCCTACAAAGAAGGGAATTACATCAAACTATGTAGGCTGCAACTATTTCTTGTCCCCCAAGAACCAAGATCACGTTTTAATACATACCTAAGGCAAACAGAATTTAGACAAAGCCGATTGAAATAATGCTGAGAAGGCCTGCGATGTGCTCTGGTCATCGGCTTTGATCTTTAATTGCACTTTACATGTTGATGAATTGATGACACACTCCACAAGATATGTAGAAGGCTCGTCCTCTTTTTGTGCAAAGAAAAAGAATTTGAAGTTCGGGGCCTGGCCACCTGAAGCAATGCATTGGATGGAATGAATTTGCATATGCCGTGGAAGAACCTGAGGATTTGACAATGAGGACACTCCTTGTGGGTTCATGGAAATTTCCTGAACAAGGTGAAGGCAAGGCATGATGTATCAGATTATACGGTGTGCAAGTGTACGAAAAAGATCACATAACTTTATCGTAATTGGAAAAAATACGTGATCTTAACAGGAAGTGACGTTTCGAAAACTGTTTACTAAAAGAAGAGAGAGACATAAATGTTAGAAGTTCTATCTGCTGAACCATTATAATGTCTGCCTGCCCTTTAGCAGTTTAGTCACAGTACAAAATCAAAACAAGAAATTAAATTAAAAATCCCGTCTTAGTATATATTAGCGAAGCAGCTAAATAAGCATGCATCCTGGTCATCTCCCACCGACTCTTGACAAACCTGGATATAGGAATGTTTATTTTGTCCAGTGAAATTTAAAATTACTTCCTAGCTTATGATTTGACATGCACATATATATATATATATAGAAAGAATACCAGTCACGGCTGTATGCATTTGATCCTTAAGGACATGCTATGAGCAGTGATCTTGTGAGAAAGGGACATAAATATAAGCTGGACAAGGGTGAGTATTATTCACATTGAGAGCCTGTTTGGTAATGGTAGAAAAAAAGAATGTAGGGAAACTTGTGGTTGAAAAGTGGTTTAAAAATGAGAAAAGTGGTGGGTCCCATAAAAATGTGTTGAAAATGAGTTTGGTGAAAAAATTGGAAAATTCCTGCGGGACCAAACATGCACTGAATTTCAGGAGTTCCATTCATCAGTTTGAGATGCTATTTTTACGCGAACTACAATAGAAAACTGTACCACTTTGCCTTCCTATATTTGGTGCACATAATCTGGAGTCTGAAAGAGAAATTGGGTGCAAATTGGCACAGAAGCAAAGTTCACAAGTCACACGGAACACTAATTAATAGAAGTCAAGCTATGAATATTAACCTGTGATGCGGCTACTGGAAGTTGGCGCCATTTCTGCTGAAAACTGCTGGGATTTAGAACAGCTTTAGCATTAAGCTTGAAAGCTGGAGGCGAAGGAGTGGAACTAGGTGCAACTGGCAATCCTAAGCCAAGTAGGTCATCAATTGCCAAGCTGGCAGGCGCGTTTGCTAGTGGTGGTTGGTCTAATGATACAAGGTCTTGTTGAGCCAGTAAGGCACCTACCATCCTCGAACCATCATATGAAGGAGCATTATATGCAGAATTGTTGTTAATAGAACCATGATTCTCTTCCTTCTCTGAAGTACTCAACAACAAATCCTTGTCGTTTGCCTCAACTCTCTGTGCAGCAACTACATTATCTGCCAATCCCGTGTCAATAGACAGATTACCAAGTTCTTCCGAGAATGCAAATGGCCCTCTATGTTCTTTATCAGTGAACATGTATGACGGCTGCAAAAAATTCTCATTAGTTACCATGTGCTTCAGATACATAATATATTTTCTGTATCCATGTAGACAGATGAATATTCTATTCTCAGACGTGCATTTGTGTGAAAATTTATGTTCAGTATTTAGCCTGCAGAAGTGTGTTTGAAAAATAATCCACTTGTATATGTAAATATTCAGTCTTCTGGGACTTCTAAATGATTTTCTTATCAGATATGGAGCTAAGATCTGTAAATTGATCACCTTCGTCCTTAAATAATGTAAATTATTACAGTTACTACCCAATTGGAATTAATGTAGGTGGTGCACAACTTCCGAAGGATATTGAAAGAGAAGTAGAGTTACCTTCTGATAAACAACAGAGAGACTGTTGAATTCATCAAAGATACGATCTTTGACTTCACTACTTTGATCATCCGTAAAGACTGAAACAGCTTGCTTTGGAGGATCTACGACTCGTTCAGCTACAGATACATTGTACTTTAAAATCCTGTAGTAGAATAAAGCCCTATCATGGACATCCTGCAACCATCTGGAAGTTAAAAATCATTCTTCATAAACTAATCAAAAGTCTAGTAAAAACATTAAACGAGATCTTTTAGCCTCTGTTTGGCAAAATGTTTAAAAACGTGTTTTTAAACAACACAATTTCCTAAACCACTTTTTAACCACACATTTTCTCTCTCCAATTTTCAATCACATATTTTTCCTCGAAAACATATTTTTAAACACAATTTTTAACAAACAGAGCCTTAACTTCCTAGAAAATGATACAGACAAGCCAAACCTGATGAAAATCAGCCAGACCAGCAGATAAAGCAGCTCCAAGGGCCTTCTTAGTCTCTGGTGGCCTTCTTAAGAAACACTTCATTATTGCTGTAAGAAGATGTAAACGAACCTGTACACACAAGAAACTAGTCACTTGAGCAGATTTGGTAGACATCTGATCATTTGATGCCTTATTGCCAATCAAACTAACAAGTTAAAATAAATATTAATATCACTAATTAAACTTTCTAATTTTCAAGCTAGAACTTTACTAGATGGATAGCATCAAGCTTACTCTGTCTCGTAACACGTGACGTGCTCGTATCAGATAGAAATGAACTATAATTAATTGTAGTACTACCAAAAAATCTTAAAATTACATAATCGAGGAAATCAAAGCACAAGATAATCCCATCTTATTACCTCTGCAGAGTGCTCCTCATCCCAGTTCTCAATAAGAGACTCTAAAATGTAAGGAGCATCCTGCATATCTTGAGCATATTCCCCTAGCATCCAAATAAGAGCTGCCTTGGCTTTGGTTTCCTGGACGTTTTTGCTACTGATATTCCCAACAACTGCTATACAGTCATGACTCCATTGAGGATATTTTCTGAGAAGATCTTTTACAAGCACCTTTAACAAGAATTCTCAACTTCATTAAGCTGCCTTAATTAAGAAGATTACCGAGCTACGTTACTGAATCATACACAATTAACTGTTAACGATCAGTATATCCCAAGTGCCAGGCATCTGAACAGAATGAGATGCTTACCAGAGTTTCAGCAGTCACATGTTCCTTTTCCATTTCCAGAAACTGAAGCAGCCGATCAACAATGGCATTTACATCATACTGTTGCAATGCTATCTTGCCAACAGCCCGAATTGATTCTCTTGCCATTGGAATGTCAACATTTCCAGCATATTCACATAGTTCGGTCACTAAAATGGAGTAAAAAGGCCACGTGTTAGTCATGCTAAAAAAGGTAAGGAATCACCACCTGACCAAAGAATGATTTGAAAGGACATTGTCTACTTCATTGCACAAGTTTGAGCATTTACACAGCACCATACCCACCTATGTCATATGTATTGCTCTCATTTGCCACAGCAGTCAACATTTCTAGCTTTAATTTTTTGACATAAAATGGTTCATTGTACTGACAGTAGAAATGTTTGTAGTCTGAAGAGAATATATATGGTGCACGCATCACTAGTAGATGTAGGTGGCTTAATACTGCATATGATTGCTCAGGACTTCCTGAGCTCACTAGAGTGAGGAGAGGGGCTTTGATACGTTCATACACCTGACAAGAAAATTCAAATATAATTTCGAGAGTAGACAAGGATAATTGTAAGGGAAGTAACAGGCTACTGATTGAAATTTTTTCAAATGATTAAATACACTTCGATGAATATAAATCATAGGATATACTTCTTTGCTTCGATACGTTAACTTGTGAGATGTCATAAGAGCATGTTAACAGAACTAATGCTGCACAAGAAAAATAAAATTCAGCAGAAATAATGAGGCAATTTTGTGCCTTGGTTGCCTTGGAGAGCACCATCTTAAACAGCATCTGGCATTACATAATGTACAGAGAAGCTGACACAGAAAACTTCATGTGTGGTATACTCTGTGTTCTAAAATGAGCGCCTAGGCTCGCATATATGCGATGCGCGCCTTTCATGCCTCGCCATGCATCGCGCATTTTCCTGTATTAGCGCGCTTAGGCGTGATGGGCTGCCACGGCGCATTACACATTTTAAAACCTTAGGTATACTTAATCTGAAGCAAAGACGCTTAGAATTTTGAATGAGGACATTGTCAAATTGCTAAAATTAATTTGACTAAATACAATATTTGAAGATCATCCTTGGCTTGTAATGTGCACGATTATAGCAGGACTAAAACTGTGCAGAGATTAAAATCTGTAAAATATCTTTAAAGATTCATGCATTTTTGGATCACAACATGCGACCTACGGTAGGACTACAACTTTATGGAGAAGACATGACTTCTTTAATAGATTCTATTGATGGTTTTACTTCAGCAGTTCCTCGAATAATAATCACGTGTCAGAAAAAGCAATGAGATCTAGATGTGTATGGGAACTTCTGCTTAAAAGAGAACCAAGACGTTTAGAATGAAAATTGTATGTACCTGTTGATGAACATCAGTCATGGACAGTGTCAATTGTAGAAACACCTTAATGGTTGCCAAAACAACTGCACCATTTGCATGTTGAAGTCTATCTTCAAGAAGATTCATGATGTCAAAGATCTCATTGCTATCTGATGGAACATACTTAGCAACCAACTCCAGAACAATACATTGTGCCCATTCATTGAATTCTTTGATTCTGTACACAATCAAGTGGGAAGTTAGATACTTAGTTTAGGAGAAGATATGTCAGAAAAGGTCACTGTATCTATGTGACCGTGCATGCAAGCATGCAAATGTGTATTGGGGTGGAGGGGTGTGGGTGAGAGAGAGATTCCAATATGATCTTAAAAATGACCAATTCAGTTAGAAGTCGCTAGATATATTTGACTGCCAAGACTACAAGTATAGCACTGCATCCAGGTTATATCAGTATTTATTGCATGCAGAAAAATTAAGAGGAGCTTATTGATTTGCAGGAACAATGTAGTGTAGATACACAGAGAAACGGACGTTACAGCATTAGAATATGAAAGGAGATAAAATATGAGAAACAAAGTTTTTGCAAAGAGATTGAGAGGGAAAAATGCCTCTGCGTCATCGAGTAATTTCCATCCCCGAGAGGAAACAACTAAAGCTATCTACTGTTCTCAAATAACTTAAACTAATAAAAAGTTATCTTATTTTGACAAGGCCAAAATAAAAAACCTAATAGGTAAGGAATAAAGCTGGTGAAGGGTCAGTTGAAGTTCAATTTACTGGCAGCAAAGATCCTTATTATCACTAACTCTGTCTTGTTAACATATCATTTTGCGCGAAAGCGAGCAAGTAAGGACCTCTTGAGGTGATCATTTCTTAGTCTCACCAAAGTAACTTCTCAGAAACCCCGGAGGTAGTATAAATACAAGGATCAGCTTACTCCATATGGAGTGTGATAGACAGTAAAATTAAGCATACAATGTTGCTATACATATTGACTTCCAATTGTAAAAAAGAAATTGATAAAATGAACAATGATCCAATTACATACCTATTTAGAAAGTAGAATATAATTGGCTTGCTAAGCAAGGTTTCTCTCTCCCTTGCTGCTTCCTCAGATGTACTTGCTTCCAGACCCCAGATCTCTTGTAGAGAAGTTAAACAGTTTGCAACCACCTGATGAAACAAAACGAGGAAATTTAATAATTTGCAAGGTAATACATTTGTGTACTCTGGTGAATTTTTTTATATGATAAAATTTCTTAAAATTAGAAAATTGCAACATATGATGGCCAATTTAAACATTAGAATCAGTATCTATAAGAAGATATATCTTTAAGCACATAAAATCACATGTAAGTAGCTTACCTTAGCATCCTTGTCGTTAAGCATTAAATGCTTGAGCATAGCAGGAAAATCAGCATCTATGCAAGTCGAAGCTGAAATATGATATAACTTGAGAACCCCGAGAGCCGCAACCATCCGCACGTAACTATTTCCATCCTTCAACCCATTACCCAATGGCCCCACCAAGTATTCCACCAAATTAGTGACACGGAGCGAACACAAACTCCTTAAAGCCAAACCACGAATCATTGGATCCTCATCCTTGCAATCCCTTTGAAGGAAATTAATTGTCAAGAGCGCGAGATCAGGATTGTACTTTGCATAATTCCCAACATATAAATAACACATTTTTTTTAGCACTATATCTGTGGTCGCCGAGCACATCACCATTTCGCTAAAAACTGATGACACGTCAATCCCAATAGTCATGTACGAGATCACCTTCTTGAAAAGCTCCCTCTTTGCATCATCTGTTCCAGGAGCTTTGCTACCTGCTAGTTTCCGGAGCTGCATTTTCACATCTGAAACTTCCCCTTTTCTGGTTGAATCAAAATAAGTGTTAGTTTCGCGAAGTACTACTGTAAGCATTTTCTGTTGTCTGGTTGCGAGAAAAAAAATGTCATAAATTTTTCCATTTGATCGACTATTCCTCTCCAGATATCAAATTCCCTCTTATACAAACATGCTCGAGAGAGAGAGAGAGAGAGAGAGATAGATCGCCCCAAACCTACTGAATGCTGATCAGTGGGTCTAGCAGCGAATGAACCATGGCATATACACACATACAGACATAGCAGAGACTCGCGATTGAACAAAAACCTTTCTTTTCTTTCAATGAATTGGGGTCGGGGGAACCTATGGACAGAGATTAGAACTGAATTCAACAATGAATTCGCTCGATTAAACATGATTCATCTCTTTACACGCTTGATTTTCAGAAGTCAATCCAGTAAAATTAAACCTCCATTTCCTTAATCCCACACCTTTTACCCGAAGTTAAATTATGTATAGTTTTTGTCTGTGGTGTTTGGCACTCAATGTACAATCTAACACTCCCTCTTCGAATTCTCCATCTAAAAATAAAAACATACATGCATAAAATACAATAAACAGATGGATCAGGCGAATACCCGGAGGGTTGAGAAGGTGAAGAGGATTTCTGAGATTGAGCTGGAGGCGCCATTTCTTCTCGATCGAACACAAATTCCAACTGATTGATTTGTATGATTGTATAAAAAATTCAGTGGTTAGCAAGGGGACCTCTACTGAAATGGGTCTCTTCCACTGCACTTTTAATTCATACTATTAGCAGAACTCTTGATTTTCTGTTCTCCTCCTCTTCCGTATGATTTTTTTATTCCGTTAATTAATTGCACCGTCCATCCCTCTAATTTTGTAAAATATTAGGTGGCGTTCTGTTTGTATTTTATTTTGTATTTTCATTTTCGAAAATGTTTTGTGTTTTATGTTTTCATTTTTGTTTTCAAATTTGCTGAAAACGCGTTTGATTTGTCATTTCTAAAAACTGTTTTTGAAAATGAAAAGCTGGAAAACTCGTTCTGTTTGAAATTTTGCAGAACACTATTTAAACTATTTTTAATTAATTTGCTTGCAGAATACTACTAACTCCAATTCAAATTTTCTTTCACAATACACTAAAAATATGGTTACATGCAACACACTAATGTGAGCATTAAGAGTCTATATTAACACAGTTTGGTCAAGTTCGGGACTTGAGAAAGCTCTACTTCTATTAAAATCCAGAAAATGCAAGTTCTTTCAAAACCACCAGAATCCATTTATCATTACATTTTTTGAAATATAATAACAAGAATTCTCATTTAATTTTTTTTTTTTGTAATGTTGATATTGAATTCAATAAAACTTTATTTAAACTAAGTTCCAAGTTAGGATAATTTTCAAAAAAAAAAAAAAAAAAAAAAAAAATCTTTATTTAGGCTTAGTTCCAAGTTAGGATAATTCTAAAAAAAATAAAAACTTTATATTAAGTTTAGTTCTAAGTTAAGATAATTCTATAAAAAAAAAAAATTCCCAAAACACGTTTTTCGCGTTTTGGACATTTTTTGTCGAAATACACACAAAACGCCCAAAACGATATTTCGGGCGTTTTCCGTTTTGTGTACAAATTTTTTTTTGTTTTCCAAAATACGTTTTCGAAAATGGTAAAGAAAACGCGTTTTTAGCGTTTTCGAAAATAAAAACAGAAAACGACCTCAAAACAGTAAAGAGAACAGGGCTTACATTCCACCCCAACTTTTTAAAATGACCATGTGTATATATTATAGTGTAAAAAAACCTCACTTCTTTTTTCCCATTTAAAAAGTCATTTATTTCTTTCTTCCTTCCTTTTTTGTCTTACTCATTTTAAAAGTAATAATACTTGTACTTAACATTATGTATAATGTTTATCATAAATGAAATTTTATAAACTACTAGTCAAATAATCTCAATAAAGTCGTAATCATAATAATTCAATGATATTTTGATTAAAAAAATGATCAAGAATCAAATTATTTATATCAAAATCAAGAGAATGTTAGTGTAGTAAACTAACATGTAGTAATTTATGATTCGAGATCTATAGATAAACTAGTATATCACTTTTCCGAATAAAATAAAGAATAAATATAATGTCTTCACTTGAGTAAGAGCATGAATTATTTCGATCTTTTCAGTTCTAATAGAAGATAAAAAATAATTTTAAATTAAAAATTACCGAATATCCCTACTATATATAAAATCAAGTTGTAAAATTACTGTTCCAGGACGAAAAATAGCGACTTCAGTTGTGGACTGAAACGCGTTTTTCCAGCCTTTATTTTCTTTCCTTCGGTATTTGGTATTTGTCCTTTGTTTTCCACTTTTCCTCCGATTTTCCTTTTTTTTTTTCCATATACAGCCATACAGATGCACACTCTCCTCCATTTCTCTCTCTTGCCTTTTCTGTCTCTCTCTCTCTGTTCGAGAGTTTTCTTCTCTTCAAGAGGCTTCTTCTACTAGGTTTACCACGCCCGTCGTATACCGATATCATCAAAGGTTCGTATTTTTTCATCTTTTGTTTTCTATGTAGATCTCTGTATTTTTTTTACCGTTTGTGTATATATTTGTGTGTTTTTTCCCCCGATTCCCCCCCTCCTGATGCAGTCGCGGTTGCAGGTCGTTCGTGTGTGGGAGTGCTACGTCCGTCGTTTCTTGCCGTCGATGGTTAGATTTTTTTATCGTTTATTTATTTTTAGCTTTTTGGTCAGGATCTGTGTTTTCCCTCTGGTTTAGGGTTATGATTTTCGTCCTTTGTCCTCGTCGACAGTCATTCTTTGTTGATCTTGGTTTTTTCGTTTGTTTTCTTGTGTAGATCTTTTTATTTATTTATTTTACCTGGTTATGAGTTTATCAGCAAAAAGGGTTTTCCCGAAAAATGTATTACTGTGTTTTTCTTCTCTTCTCTTTATTTATTTTTTTCATCTTTTTGCCATGATATAGAGATGGCTGAGGTGGCTAAGGGAGGTGTAGTAGTTCCGGAGTCTGTTTTGAAGAAGCAGAAGAGGAACGAGGAATGGGCCATTGCAACTAAACAAGAATTTGAAACTACAAAGAAGAAGAAAGCTGAGAACCGTAAGTTGATCTTCAAGAAAACTGAGCAGTATGCAAAGGAGTACACAGAACATGTGCGTTTTAATTCTGTTATGTCTTTCTCAGAACCAATTTTAAACCATTTGTGTATTTGATAATTTTGATCATATTTCTTCTTTTAGGAGAAGTAGCTGATTCGTATGAAGCGCGAGGCCAGATTGAAGGGGGGCTTTTATGTTAATCCTGAGGCTAAGCTGTTATTTATTATTAGAATTCGTGGGTAAGTAATTTAAATTAGCAGTTACTGAATTTTCAGCATGCTTGCGTGCTTACGTCAAACTTCTAAATTTTACAGTATCAATGCAATGCATCCACAAACCAAGAAAATTCTGCAGCTTCTGCGATTGCGTTAGGTAACTGAAAGATGTGTTTGTTTACTTTGCATCAGTGTCATTATTATTCTCTATCTTGGAAACTATGCTGCCTTGCTGCTGGTCTGTAATATTTTTAATTGCCAAGAAGGTGAATAAAGAGTATAGAGACACTCAAGTAGTATTAATATTTTAGAAGATTTGTTTTCTCATTTCAATTAAAGTACACATAGATTTTGGTTTTGCTCTAGGATTAAATGTGGAATCAATTTTTCCAGGGAAAATATAGCATGCTGCAGTACTCTGGCAATGGTAACAGAGACACTCAATAATGTGTAATTGTGAAAATATGAAACTATTGAATTGAACTTGTAAATAACCAGGACCTACGATAGCATTGATGGAAAAGAGCTCGCCTTGCTAAATTGTACAGGCGTATGTATAGTGAGAACCAAAGGAAGTTTGGTCTTTAATGTAAACCTGCACTTATGATTTAGAGGAAGGAAGATTTAATCTTCTAACTTCTAAGCGACGCTGACGGGTTGCTTAGCATAGTCCAAGTACTATTGCTCGTGAGATCAAATCTCTCTCGTTATATATATTGTTAATTACTTTTTACTTTTTATGTAATATAAATTTAAGGTTGATTTATATTTATTCAGGTGTGGTAAAGATTCATTGTATGATATTAAGGCAAATATATATATATGAACTAAATGAGAACAAGTGAAGATGTTTATGCTCTTGCAACAGAAGGGCAGTAATAGTATTCCCAAGTGAAGTTGTGTGTTGCACAGTATACAGTATACATTCAGACTATCTAAACTTGTAAATTATTATTTTTTTCACATAACTTTATTTATTAATATCCATATATATTCAATCAACTAAAAATCTTACAGACATATATATCATATTCTTTATGTCATAAGATAAGAAAACAGTTTTCATTATATATACACTCTTCATTAAAGACTTTTTCCATATTCTTCTATCTATTTTATTATTATTATAACTTATACTGTTATTATATATTGTTATTATTATTCTATTATTGTATATTTATGAAAACAGAACACATTTGTATAGTTACACATATACATCATTAATTGATGGTCAATGTTTTGTCATTTTTTTTTAGGTTATATTGCAATTGTACTTGATGTGAAATCAAAGAGACCATTTTACACAAAAGTTGGAAACCTTACTACTGTGCAAGATATAGTATTGATGGACAAAGAGTAAGTATATATAAACTTTTATTTATACACATTTTTATATATCTCATTACACATATTCTTCCTTATGAAATTAATGTCTTCTTTAAAAAAAACATAAGTTATTATAATAGCAAAAAAAAAAAAAAAAAAATTAAAAAAGAAAACATTTTGTTTTTCATTCTTACTATTTTTTAAAAAATTTAAATATATTAGGTTAATTCCCCCCCCCCCCCCTCCATTTTTTATCGTTGGAACAAAATATTGCATTTTATGTATTATAAGATATAAGAAAAACATAATTATTTTCTAATCAATATACAAGCTTAACACATATTTCAGCTAATATATTTGGGTCATTACTAATGCTGTTCGAACTTTTACAGTAAACTTTTATTCCCCATAAATGACTTCTTCAAATTCTCTGAAGTTATTTATATACCACAGCTGTATCAATTTTTATTCCTGAAGCAATACATTATTTATCTATGATATGATATGAATTAATCAATACATTTTGTTGCAGTTTCATCAAACTTAGTTTTGGGTTAAAGGTTGAGCAACAGTGAACATGAATACCTCTCCATTTTGGTACATGAGTTGTAACCTTTGTTTTAGATCTTCTTGTGCCATGACCGTCGGATAAAACTATGATTTCCTCTATTGTAACACAACTAATGTAACAGCAATCCCCAGGTTTCTCTCTCGTCAATTTATATAAACCTTAGTTATATACTCATAGAAGATAATACTCCTATTGTTTTTTTCAATACAGTCATCATTTTCCTACTATAACTTAATAACATTCTTCCTTTTTAACCACACATCTTCCATTTCAATTGATCCTTATTATTTTTTCATTAGAGCAAGAGCCGAAATTCGTATAGAGGATGAGACTGGAACTTTACTAGCCTCAGTCATGGGAGAAATAGCAGAAGATTATCTACAATGCTCAGCTTTTAAATTGATGGGAATTTCTAAAGGGGTCAGCACCTTCTTTATGATCATGCCATTTTTTATATGATGACAATCACTTACTGTCTACAAATATTTACACTTATGACTTCAAATCATTTTTTACAGAGAATCAATGATGGAAAAAATAAGGCTGAAAATTGAAGATCAGTACATTTTCTACATAAAAGTGATTCCAATGTCACACAGTACAGGTGATCGTGGAAAGGCACAAGTGACAACTTCCCAGCCTGTTTAAAAATTTGAAGTTGTTTCCCTTGAAGAATATGTCCCAAGTAAGTTCAAGCAATCTCATATAGTGACAACTGTTGATAGCTCTTCAGTAGTTCCAAACACACCTGATGCGTCACTACTATTGGTCATTCTTCATCATCGCCTCCAGCTAAAAGGACTTTATTCTCACTTGATGTTGCAATGTTTCCAACAAAAAAGAAATCGACTGATAAACTTGATTAGAATTTCTTGGGCAAGACTCTTTTTCTTTTGTATTATGAACAATATATTTTTGATCTTTTGATTGCCACTGGTGCTGTATTTAAATGATGATGAAAAATCACCAGTTTGAACATCTGAATTGGATTTATATTTATGTCAAGTTTTCATTTTAAAATTTCCCTGGTTACCATATGTCTGTTTTGTAAAACTCTCTGTGAACTACTCCTCTTGTGGACCAGCTCATGATTATGTAAATGTTAATTGTGAATGGATTGCAATCCTGATTTTTCTTCTATGAAGTGCTTTACACTGCATGCTACTTGTTGAGATCGTACCCAAAATATGACGCGTTGGGCCACCAGTGAAGGCCCAATGAGGGTACACGAACTTTAGCCCATGATTAGAAGTTCAAGATATCACACCTGGGCCAATGGCCGAGGTGGAATGACATACGAGCCCCTCTGGCCGAACTAGTTTGTGTCTAGCAGATTCACTTTATGCTTAGCCGAGGTGTTTATGGTAGCGCCTCGGATGCAAGGATGGGACAAGGGATGAAGTCAGAGATCTGACACTGCCTTTACCAAGATGTGACAGACGTCCATCCCCTATGAAATGTAGCAATGATTACGGTCAAAAAGCAAGGTTATCCCCTTCAAGAGCTAGGGTGAATACACGTGTAAAAGTTCGCCACGTGTCACAATCCAGGGCAACGAATCCTTCTATAAATAGAGCACACTTGCCTCCAAGAAAGGGGTTAGCAATTTCATACTCTCACTACCTTTTCTCTCTTTTACGCACTTATATTTTCCGCACTCAAATTATATTTGCTAAACATGGCCGCTGACTTTGGCATCGGAGTGCAAACGGGAGCCACCTCGGCCCCCTTTGCAAGCTGATTGTTTGTCACAGTGCGCAGGAGATCCACGTGTTCAAGAGGGAGGAGCTGAGACGTGTTGGTCTAAGGTCCAGCCGGATTTTGTGGTCAACACTACTGATTATTTTTAGTTCAATTGCTATGTTTGTAAAACTTTAGTATTATGTTTATGTGAAGTTTTCATTTTAGAATTCTTCTTGTTGCCAAAACCCTGGTAAGCAAAAAACTCTGTGAACAGGTTCTTTTGTGCACCAACTCATGATTATGGAAGTGTTAATTATGAATGGGTTACAATGCAGATTTTTCTTGTGTGAAGTGCTCACATCAAATTGAAACAATAGATTATAATCCAACATTCATGTTACTTAATATATACTCGCAAATAATAATTTTTTTAAGTACTAATCCCACGCGAATAAATACATATATAAATTGTTTCGTGCAACGCACGTAAATTCAACTAGTGTTAGTATAATCATGTCCTTTCTTATTCAACATTAACGACATTTGACATCCATACTCCTAATTTAAGGACCATGAGATGTATAAAGTTTGTCAAATTCCCTAAAAAAATTAAAAAAATAAAATAAAAAAGCACTACTCAACTGGTCGTACTTAGAGAGTTAATATTGTAGATTTTCATATTTAAATAGTAATATTTGACACAAGATAATAGTTTAGGGGTCTCATTGTTATTTCCTCCAGAAATATCTATTCCCCCTCTTTCACGGCACCATTCACCAACGTTTCTCATTGAGGGTACAACTTCACGCACGGAGAGAAGATAATTTCTGAGAAATGTTTATAATCCATCAACTTCCAAGGCTCAATTTTTTGCACATACCCATTTCGCACCTCACAACCCGCCAACCCAAAAGACTTTATTTAATCACCTCTACCCTGTTATCCAGTCCAAACCCGGTATCCATACCCATATCAAAAACAGGTCCTGCATCCCTTTCTCACTTCTCAACAAGTACCAGTCAATCAACGCCCGGAGAAAACTTACAATTGTCTCTTGAAAAGCTGTTTGTACCGCCGGAAACGGAGGTTTCAGCGCTAGAGAATGGGGTTTCGAATGCAAGAATCTTGAAGGGCTCGAATATTGTGCTGAGCAAGTATGCTGGAGGTGGTGCTGAAGTGGTGAATGCGGAGTTTGTGAAGAGCAGTGTGACCACTGAGGACTGCCCCTCGAATGGGCTCCCGGAATTCGCTCTCGTGGGACGGTCCAATGTGGGGAAATCGTCTCTGCTTAACTCGCTTGTCAGGCGCAAACGCCTGGCGCTCACCTCCAAGAAGCCTGGTATACTATATACATAATACATTATAAGTATATCACATATTTGTGTACGTGTATGCATCTAACATGAGTTTGTACTGTTGTTTTTGTTGTTAGTAGTGCTATATGAATGGAGATTTAGTTGTTTGGGTATTTTGCAGAGATTGTGAATGGTTTTGGATTGCTTTGAGTGCAAAAGGATGGAATTTTTGTTACCACGGTTTCAATGGATTTGTGTTTGAATTTGATCAAATAATTGGGAAGGAACCTTTTTTTTTTTCTGGCGGGAGTTGGTGCAATACCAAGATAAAGCTTAAAGCCTGTGATTGGTTTCTTGGATTTCGAATTACCTAACTATTACATATTCAAGAGTTCATGATCATAATGATTCAGATGTTTAGCATGCATTTCGGTCATCTATTTGCATAAGTAATACTTCTAGTTGAAAACTCATTTCACCGAACTACAAGAACTTTTCAGGACCTTTAGGGGGGTGGGAGTATAGGGAAGGGATCATCCCCTTTGACCCTCCCCATACCCCCACATTTGAAAAGCCTTTCTCAAATAAGAGGGTTGAAAAATGCTAGTTTATTGTTGGAATCATTTATCTTTCTCAGTAAAATATGGTGAAAAGGTAGGATTGTAGTTTTAATTTTGTGAAGGTATGGGGAACTCTGGCTAATTAAAAGAAATTGAATAAGAATAGTCCCTTTTTATTTTTTGGCAGTTGGTTTATTGTGCTTCAAGAAATATATATTGAGGAAATGCGAAAAGTACATAGGAAGGAATGGTTGTAGCAAACTGGAATCATATCTTTGCCAAGAATGGTAGTAGCATTATCATTAATATTTAGGATGGAAGGGGCTGATATATCAAAGATTGAGAAGAACATTAAGTAGTTTTGTTACACATTGGTGATTTTTCAAGTTATAAATGGTTTAATCAGGATGGTTTAGTGCTGATAAATTGAGTTGAATATATAATAAAAAAAAGAAATTATGCCCCGTGACTGAAATTCACTACCATGTAATCTCCACAAGTGACTATGTTTATTTACATTTAACCCCTGTTTGGTATATACTCTTTAGCCTCCGTTCGGTAAGTTTAGTTTTTTTTGGTTTATAATCCCTCCAATTTCCAATACAACTTTTTAAACACACATATATTCTCTCTCCAATTTTTAACCCTAGATTTACCTCGAACTCTGCAAAAAAACCCAAAATTTGGTTTATAATCTATCCGAACAGGGCATTAATCACTCATTTTTAACTGCACTTTCTCCAGTGAAATAATTTTGCATGTGGACTCACAATTTTTTTCCTACTTTTAAATCAATTTCACAAAATCCATTCTCAAAAAATTCTCATCAAACAGGTCCTTAATAGAATTCAAATGCTATATTTTTCATTTAAGTAGATATATGAAGTTATGTTTACTCAAATTAATTCATTTGAACACTTTTGAAGTACTTAAAAGTCTTAAAGTAAGTGTGAAGTATCTCAAACGTAGGAAATAAAGTTTTTTGCTGATGCATTGTTCTCCATGCAAATGAATTTACTTACGAAAATAAAGTCTTTATGGTGTTTCTATTTTCAGGGAAGACACAGTGCATCAACCATTTTCTCATCAATGATAGCTGGTACCTTGTGGATTTGCCTGGCTATGGGTATTGACTTGACTTTAAACACTTGCAGCCGACTTTGTTTGAGTTCAACCGGATGCATGAGTTCTCATTGAAAAAAGAAAACTAGATACTATCTGCATAAATTGAGTTATTTACATTATATTAATACACTTCCTTAATAAAAATCAAGTTTCTCTAGAAACAATTCAACACAATGGGAGCATTGAAACGTATGAACAGAGTGCGACTTTCATACCATGTTTATTTCGTATTCGTTGTGAATTGACTTCTTGATTTAGATTTGCCGAAATCTATCTGCAGGGAATGGTTATTTTTATTAGATAGGACTAAACAATTTTACTATTTACTATTTGGGTGATAAATGACCTCTTTTATCGTTCACATCTGGTGTGTGTGTGTGTGTATTATTATTATTATTATTTTTTTGCTGCCTGATGCTGAAAGACCTTTTTTCATCTTTGCACGAATAATTTTATGAAGTTTCTATTATAAATTATTATTTGATATCAGATACTTCTGACAGAAATCATGTTTTATGTAATTCGACTACCTTGTTTGCTTCCAATCATATTAATTGTAAGGATTTTATTATTTCTGGGAATTGAATAGGTATGCAGTTGCACCACATGAGATTCGGACAGATTGGGCCAAGTTCACGAAAAACTATTTCTTAAACCGGCCTACTCTCGTCTCTGTATTCCTTCTAATTGATGCTAGCATTCCTGCAAAAAAGATTGATCTTGAGTATGCAAGCTGGTTGGGCCAAAACCAGGCGAGTAATATATATATTTTTTTTCTTTTGCTTCTTAGAAATGCTATGTAATGTTTCTTTAATCACGTCGTTTTGTTGACCGAGCTAGCAAACAATCTGAAGCAATTAAGATGGGATATCTCTTGAATGCCTGCCTATTGTTTATTCATAAACAAAATTTAAGATGGCGTTAGCATGTTTGGCTACTCTTAAGCAAAATTAATTTTAAATAGCTTTCTGATTCCAAGTTATTACTTATTTGAAAGTAACACTTGCCTTTTCAAAATAAGTAAATTACCAAGTTTGAAATGTTCTTATTTATACGTGAACCATTTTGAGCTTAGCCAAATGTGCTATAAAGTATAAACCATGCCTATTTGTTTCTTTCTTTTTTATTTTTTAATCGAAAATATCCATGCCATTGTTTTGTTGTCTGACTAAGTGATTATCCTTTCACATTTGATAATATGCATTGTTTTAAATTGTTATATCCTTTTTTTTTTCCCTGGACTTGAAAGCTCTTTTCTTCCTTGGATACTGATGTCATTTTTCTCCCACTGGTTTAGATTCCTATGACTTTAATTTTCACCAAGTGTGATAAGCGGAAAAGGAAAAAGAACGGAGGAAAAAGACCTGAAGAAAACGTACTAGTCTTTCAAGAGTTGATACGCGACTTCTTCCACACAGCACCACCTTGGATTATGACCAGCAGTGTCACAAATCAGGGTCGAGACGAGATACTGTTACATATGTCTCAGTTACGTAACTACTGGCTCGAGCATTAAATGCCCCGTTTGCCATTTCCTACACAGGTTGTCGCGTCGTGTCACACTTTATTTTTTTAGATTAACTAGCAAAATGTACACACTCAGTTTTGAGTTCAAACCTTGAATTTTTTAGAGGAACTATTATTGCTGCAAACTGCTGTTGGATGTAATTTTCATGTGCTCAACAAAATATCTTCACTGGTCATCTTTTCTTTTTATATATATGTGTGTGTGCACGCTAGTGCTGCCCGTGCGCTGCACGGAATGCGATAAGAATTGTGTATAAAATAATGTCGATAATTGAGATTTACTAATGTTACCGCTACTGGTATTTCTAATTTGCAAAATCGAAGGATAACATATTCAATTAATCGAAATTTCAAAACTTAATGAAAATCATATCGATATCACAGCGGATAAAAATAAGTTAATTCAATTCATCTATAAAAAATTGAAATTCATAGCATGTGTTTCTTACTTCTTAATGATGAAATTATGGTAGATAATTAAAAGTATAAAATTTATATAATGCTTACTCTGAATTGATGCATCAAATTGTTGTCTCTAAGCATACAGTAATTTTGAACACCACAAGTTTGTCAAACAACTTTTTAATTCTTTGCAGGATCTGTATTAATCAAGATAGTTAATTTTAAAAATGGGACAAAAGTTAACCCGTAAAAGGAGAATCGAAAAATAGATTCTTAAAGATCAGTAATAAGAATTTTAAAAATGTTTGTGGTTATTTTTGGATTCGTGTTTGTCTTATTCGAAAAGTTTATATATAATTTTGAAAATATAATTTTGTATTTGTTTATGAGCTTGTCGAAAAGGTGCATTAAAAATTTAGTTTTGTCTAAAGTGCATGTTAGAAAAAAGTAGAATCGTGAAAAAAGAAATGAAAAATATAGTTTTAAGTGATTATTTTAAATTGTTATAATTTTTGTTACAACTGACAGTTTTATAATTTGAAAATAATGTAATAAAATATTATGTAAGAACTTCATATTGATATAAATATCTTGCTATTACGACGTTGTTTTGATCCCATAAAGCCAACCAAACGAAAAGAAAAGAAAAATTCATTGAATATGAAATACATTATTAATTAATAATTTTAAACAGCTATAATTTTTTGTAAGGTTCAATAATTAGAAAATAATGTTGTAATGGTTATAACTAAACAAGCCTAAATACTGGTGGGCCCCTTTTGAGGCCCAATACGATAAAAGGGCCAAGCTCCATATCTACCAATAGAATGCTACGATCATACATAAATGGAATCCCAATGATTGGGCCGCGCATAAAGGAAGGTTAAATAAATTAAGGATCTATTTTGGATTTGTCCCATGAGTTCAGCAAAATTGGGATTAATATTCGTGGTTAATGTACGTTGATGGGGGGATTGCCCGGTGATTCAGCGTGTACATAAGGAAAGTAAGATCACGTGCTACACACAGAAGGAAAGGAAGATCATGGGCTACGCACAGAAGGAAAGGAAGATCATGGGCTACGCACAGAAGAAAAGGAAGACCAATGCTGGCGGAAAGGAAGGATGAGAGAAATCAGAGGGGAGCTCCTACAAATGGAGGGGAGATTTCGAGGAATAGGGGAGGACATTCATAATTTTTACTAATAAAAAAATTTACATCAACAGTTTGGCGCCCACCGTGGGGCACGTAGAAGAAAATTGTAACAACTCGAAGAACTTCGGACGAAGACCCATCAGAAACTCGTGTCCCTCAACAACCAAATCGTGAAACATCACAGGAGAATGCACCACATGCAGAAGGAAATCATGGTGAAATGCCTTTGCAACAAGAGACGCACACGACGGTCCACACGACTGAACAAATCAACGAAATGATTCGAGTGGCGGTAGCTGCTGCACTCGCTGCAAGAGAAGTCCAAGATAGGCGTGGAGATATTGCTGGTCAAAACGCCCCCACTCTACAACCAACCGAGGTCAATTTGAGGACCCATGAAGGAAGCGGGGAAACCGAGCCCGATGAACCACCAGAAGTGAGCCACCGACGAACAGATGTTCGAACAGTAGACGAGTCCTACCCAGATGAATCACGAGAACAGAAAAAAAGAGCCAACCCGTTTACACAAGAAATCCTAGATGAACCCCTTCCGAGAATTTCAAGTTGCCTAGTCTGCCGGAGTATGATGGAGCATCTGACCCCAAAGAACACCTTGAACGCTTCGACAGTATGATGTTACTTTACGGCTTCCCCGACGCCATAACCTGTCGAGTATTCCTAACTACTCTGAAAGGGAGTGCACAAACTTGTTTCTCTCAGTTGCCCCCCAATTCCATCTCTAGTTTTGAAAGCTTCTCTGATTGTTTCCTTAAAAATTTTGCTAGCAGCAAGAGGTATCGAAAAACAAGTGGACAATTAATGACAGTGAAGCAACAAAAAGGCAAGTCTCTCAGAAATTACATACAGCGCTACAACAAGGAAGCGTTGGAAGTCCCTAACCTTGATCCCAAGCTATCTGCAACGATCTTGACAAATGGGTTGAGACAAGGGCAGTTTTTCATATCATTAACAAAAACTCCACCAGTTGACATCACAGAGTTATTAGCCAGGGCTGAGAAATATATCAATGTCGAAGAAGCGCAGAAGGCGAAAGAAGAAACCGACAATCAGGCTAAGAGGAAGGATGTGAAAGAGCCCACCGGAGAAGATCGGAAGAAACAGAAAGTCCGGGATTCAAATAGAGATTTTCGAGGCAAATATCAGAATTACACGCCCATTAACGCCTCATTACAAGAAGCTGTCATGTCGGTATCACAAAAGGGCATAGTCACATGGCCAAAACCAATAAGGGATGATGGGCGTCGCCCTGTCAATGATGCATATTGCTAGTTTCATAAGGGGCCAGGACATCGAACAGAGGATTGCTACCTACTGAAAGACGAAGTTGAGCGCTTGATCAGATCGGGATATTTGGGAAAATTTATCAGGAAGGAAAGAGATATAGAGGATAGAGGGCAACACGCCCCTCCCGAGTGGAGATCACCCGATCGCAATCAACTTCAGAAAAATAATCCACAAGGTGGAGTTATCGCCGTCCTCTCAGGAGGACCTTCCTGTGGAGATAGTAGATCAGCGAGGAAGGCCTACCAACAAGACGTTCGCCAGAGGATTTTTGTATGGGATCGTATCGGTAACCCGGAAGTAATGCAAATAAGTGGCCGGCAAGAGTAGTCAATCACTTTCAACGACGGGGACCTCATGGGAGTTCATTTCCCGCACAACGATGCGATTGTTATATCTACGGATGTATTATTCTATCCAGCTTACGAGAAAATGGGATAGATCCTAGACACCTGAGGACAGTGAGCACCCCTCTTGTCGGTTTCGAAGGAGGAATAGTCAGGGCTGAAGGAGTTATAGATTTGCTGGTGTCTTTGGGAGAAGAACCACAAAGAAAAACAAAGATGGCAAGCTTCGTGGTAGTCAGGGCTCCATCTCCGTACAATGCCATACTTGGAAGGCCAACGTTAAATCAATTCCAAGCCATCTCATCCACCCTCCATCTGAAAGTAAAGTTCCCAACACCTCAAGGAGTAGGGGAGGTCAAGGGAGATCAAGTTGTAACATGAACATGCTTCGTGACGGATATACAAAAAATGCTAGCATCGGAGAAGGAGCCCACATCCCAGGGAAACTCTGAAAGGAGAGACAAAGAGGTGCGATTTATAGTAGCGTCAGATGAAGTGTTAAAAGTGCTGGCCTTAGACAAAGAGGATGAGACCAAAAGTACAAGAATTGGTGGCCACCTCGGCACAGAGATGGAACAGAAATTGAGCGCTTTCTTGATTGAGAACCGGGAAATTTTTGCATGGAAACCTACAGACATGTCGGCATCGATCCCTCTATCGCCTGCCACCATCTACAAGCGGATCCAGAGATAAGACCGAAGAAGCAGAAAAAAAGGTTCATGGGGGCAGACAGATCAAAAATTGCAGAACAAGAAGTGGACAAACTCTTAGAGGCTGGATACATTCGCGAAGTCAAGTACCCAGAGTGGTTGGCAAACATTGTACTGGTACCAAAATCCAACGGTTCATGGAGGATGTTTGTTGACTTCACTGACTTGAACAAAGCTTGCCCAAAGGATCTGTTTCCGCTCCCTAGAATCGACCTACTTGTGAACTCGACATCAGGATATGAATGGTTGAGTTTTATGGACGCTTTTGCAGGGTATAATCAAATCCGAATGGCTCCGGAAGATGAAGAGAAAACTAGCTTTGTAACTGATAGCGGAATCTATTGCTATCGCGTAATGCCGTTGGGACTGAAAAATGCGGGAGCCACTTACCAAAGGTTGGTGAACCAAATGTTCAAGGGGTTAATAGGGAAGAGCATGGAAATATATGTCGACGATATGTTGGTAAAAACTCGTAAAGGGGGATGCCACATACATGATCTACAGCAAGCTATTGAAGTCATGAAAACATTTGGGATGAAGCTTAAACCTGCCAAATGCACCTTCGGAGTACGCTCTGGAAAATTCCTAGGATATATGGTATCCGAACGAGGTATCGAAATCAACCCAGACAAGATAAGGGCTATACAAGAGATGACAGCCCCTCGCAACATTCAGGAGATCTAGAGGCTCACTGGAAGAATAGCAGCACTCAACCGATTTCTATCCCGTGCAGCCGAAAAAGGTATGCCTTTTTTTAAAATCTTGCGAAAATCAAAAAAATTTGAATGGACAAGTGAATGCAGTGAAGCTCTTGAGAAACTTAAATACCATTTATCATCACCTCCCTTGCTAACAAAACCAAATGAAGGGGACCATTTGTACATCTATTTAGCAGTGTCGGAAGAAGCAGTTAGCTCAGTGCTTGTGAAAGAAGAAGGGAAGGCACAAAAACCCATATACTACGTGAGCAAAATGTTACATGGAGCCGAAGTAAGATACACCACCACAGAGAATGTAGAATTGGCCCTTGTCACAACGACCAGAAAGCTTTGCCCCTACCTGCAATCGCACCAAGTGACAGTCCTAACCGACCAACCTCTACTGCAAACATTGGCAAAATCGAATGTTTCAGGTAGGATGCTCAAATGGTCAATTGAATTGGGAGAATATGGGTTGGACTATAAACCGTGACCAGCTATAAAAGGATAGGCACTTGCAGACTTTATAGTGGAGTGCACGCACGGGGAGAATCAACCGGAACAACCTATTGAGCTAGAGTGGACAATACATGTTGATGGATCATCATCACTCCAGGGGGCAGGAGCGGGTTTAGTTCTGAAAGATCCAACAGGATATATCCACAACTTTGCCCTTAGCTTCCAATTTTCAGCGTCCAACAATGAAGTTGAGTATGAAGCACTACTGGTCGGAATCAGAATGGCAGTTCATGCAGGAGCCAGAAAGATCATTGCATATAGTGACTCCCAGTTAGTGGTGAAGCAGGTCAATGGAGAATATGAAGCACGCGATGACATGATGCGATTATATTTGCAGAAAGTAAAAGAAGAATGTTCAAAACTCATATCATTCACCATTGTGCAAATTCCTCGAGAGGAGAATTTTGAAGCTGATGCTTTATCGAAATTAGGAAACTCCACTCAATTACAGGATGGCGCCACCGTAGTTCTGCAGCAGCTCCGAAATCGAAGTGTAGAAGAAACCCTGGTGGTGGCAAGTCAACAAGAAGAGAAATGCTGGAAGAATGATATAATTGACTACCTAACGGGAAACTATGTAGCAACTACAAAAGAAGAGATGAGGGTGATAGCAAAGAAAAGTGCAAGGTACACGATGCTTCAAGATGAACTTTACAGGCGCTCATTCACCCAACCTCTGCTGAAGTGCTTAAACCCAAATGAGGCGGATTACATTTTGAGAGAAGTACATCAAGGCATTTGTGGTGGACACGTAGGAGGAAGGACTCTTGCAGCTAAAGTACTGTGGTAAGGGTATTACTGGCCAACTATGAAGTCAAACGCAGAAGAGATAGTGAGAAAATGCAAATCTTGTCAATTTCATGGCAACGTCCATCACCAGCCTGCAGCTCCCCTCCAACCGATTGCAGGTCCCTGCCCCTTCAATCAATGGGGAATAGATATCCTAGGGTCATTCCCGCCTACCCCAGGACAACGCAAATTCTTGATAGTAGCCATCGATTATTTTACCAAATGGGTGGAGGCAGAAGCAGTAGCTAAAATCTCTAAGCATGAGGTGAAGAAATTCCTGTGGAAAAACATTGTCAGTCTCTTCGGGATACCTAGGGCATTGATATCAGACAACGGGCGACAATTTCAAGGATCTGGACTTAAAAGGTGGTGTGAAGGGTTCCAAATCAAACAATTCTTTACCTCTGTTAGTTATCCTCAATCAAACGGACAGGCGGAAGCAGCGAACAAGAACATACTTCGCGCATTAAAGAGTGGAATTGAAAGCTTGAAAGGAAGATGGCCAGATGAGCTTCCGGGAATTTTGTGGGCATACCGCACCACACCAAGAACAGCCACGGGGGAAACACCTTTTTCCCTAACCTATGGAAGTGAAGCGGTTGTTCCAATGGAGATAGGAGTTCCAAGCTTGAGGGTACAATACTACAACCCAACGACGAATGAAGAGATGGCTAAAGAAAACCTTGATTTGTTGGAAGAAAAAAGGAATGAAGCCGAGCTAAGAGCAGCAGCGTACCGTCAACGAATGGTGAGGTATTACAATCGAAAGGTCCAACCAAGAGCCCTTCAAAGTGGGGAGCTGGTACTGAGAAGAGCTGATGCGGCAGGACACGCGATTGGGAAACTGGATGCGAAGTGGGAAGGACCTTACAAAGTGCTAAGGATGATCAAACATGGTACCTATGAACTGGAGGACCTAAGTGGCAAAAAGTTGGATCGGCCGTGGAATATCCAAAACTTAAAGAAGTATTATCAGTAGTTTTCATTTTGAATGCTTTATTTTCCGGAGGCAATAAATATTGATTCTTTACATCACATCCAAAGGGCTGACCTTAGCAAAAAAACTAGCTCAACATGCCCGACAATAGCACGTAAACGGCTGACCACAGTAGATAACTGGGTCAAACGGCCACTCAAAAATGCAAACGGCCGACCACAGTAGATAACTGGGTCAAACGGCCACTCAAAAATTCAAACGGTCGACCACAGTAGATAACTGGGTCAAACGGCCACTCAAAAATTCAAACGGCCGACCACAGTAGATAACTGGGTCAAACGGCCACTCAAAAATTCAAAACGGCCAACCACAGTAAATTACTAGGTCAAACGGCCACTAAAAAATTCAAACGGCCGACCACAGTAAAATACTGGGTCAAACGGCCACTCAAAAACGCAAACGGCTGACCACAATAAATCACTAGGTCACATCGACCACTCAAGAATGTAAACGACCAAGTACGGTAAAATACTGGATCACTACGGCCACTCAAAAACGCAAGATTACTGGGTCATTATGACCGTCAAACACTAAAGTCTAAACGACCCCAAATTAAGTACAATCACCAAAACACAAAGGATCAAAAACGCTAGGTTAATACTGTCATTTAAAGTGCGATATAGTTCAAATCCGAGTCATTCAATGCCTAAAGATACCTAAGATACTGATTTCATAAGCCTATAATTCATGGCCACAATCCGACAAAAAGGCGAGCCAAGTCTCGAGTACGCCCCGAATGGGGGCAACAGTACCTTCGAAGGACAACTACAAATAAAATCTTGAACTTTAGGATACATGCCGCAAAAGACAAAATGAAAACTAGAATTCAACCAGGGTCAGGTCAATCCTCCATATTTCCATCATCAAGCCTTTCCTCTTCCGCGTCGATTGGCTCACCGTCAAATTCTTCGACGCGTAAGAAATCCCAATCTCCCTCTCTCTTCTTCGAAAGCTGCCTCTTACAAGCTTCGAAACCGTTAGTATATTAAGCGGACGACGCCTCAACTATCCCCTCAAAATAATCAGGGGATGTCTTGTACACCTTAATAGCATCATCCACGAAGGACTAGAACTCAGCCGATTCACGGTAAGAAGATAAAGCACGAGACACCTCTGCTTGCATCTCCAGTTCATGCGTAGCAGCCTGAGAATGGAGCTCAGACACCTGCTGCTCCAACCTCTTCTCCCTCGACTTAGTATCCTCCAACTTCTTCAGCAGCTTCTACGCTCGTCGCTATTCATCAAACTACTCGTTTGACGGGTTAAGGTATTGTGCATCAAGTTAGCCCCCAAAACCACCTAAAATGAATGAATAAATTTTAAATAAATAAATAAGACATCAGCGGAGAAGATTCATGCACGCACCATACCTTGGATAAGTCATGGTAAAAGGTTGAAACCATGTTCTCGGATGCCCAGTCCCTCACAATCTCCATGTCCTTGTCCAAAGAGAGGTCTTGAAGGAGCGCCATTGCAGTAGCAGGGTTCTCTAAAACAGAGTAGGTAGAACGCACAGTCCAATCAGGTATGAACTTCCCATGAAAATGTTGAATGTCCTAGGGTAAATCAGAACTCCCACCGACCTTAATAGGAGCAGTGATGCTCTGGTAAACTGGGGGCAAACCAGACTTGTCAATAACCGAAGATGAAGACTTGGATTTTTGTCTGGAGTTGTGCGACACATCGTCGACTGCACGACTCGAGGAAGAACCAGAATTTCCACTTACAATCCTCCTCTTCATAGCCTTCGTTAATTGTGCCTGATCCATGAGGGCAACTGCAAAAGTCACGAAGAATAAAGAATGGACATTAGCCAAAAGAGAGGCGCAATGGTAAGTGACACAAATCAACAAATATCAAACATCAAACTAAAAATACCCAGAGTTAAGCTAGGATCTATCCTATCGGGAGAACTCATTCCCGCTAAAGACAATGCGGCCTCAGTAACTACTTCTGAACACTTGAACAACCGAAGACTTAGAAAGTCTGTGAAATGCTCTATATGGGGATCAGTGAACCTAAAAGACTTGAACTTTGCTACGTTTTCGCTCCAATCCTCCAAGAACGGCCAATTCACGGCTTTGACAAAAAAGAACTCGGGTTTCCAATCACGATGTGAGCTAGGTAACTTCGTTAAAAACTGCCTACCTGGTCTAGCTGAAAAATAATAAAAGTCCACGGCGTTTTTCTTAATGAAAACTAAACGGTGGAACAAAGTGAAATCAGCCCTGAATCCATAGGCCTCAGCTATCAAGTAAAACGCTGTCAGCAATAACCATGAGTTCGGGACCAATTGACACGGGCAAATGTTGTAGCGATTGAGGATTTCTACAAAGAAATGATGTAGGGGAAAGCGAAAACCAACTTCCAGCTGGGAAACAAACACAGTGATGAAACCAGGAGGAGACTCGTGAGGTCGTTCATCCTCATTTGGAGCCAATAATTCATAAGTTTTAGGAATGGAAAAGCGCCTACGAAGTGACCTAAGACAGTTGGGTGTGATAGAGGAAACAACATCCCTATAGGATGTAAAATGACGCTCAACAACCTCATCACGTCCATCATCAATTTCCTCGTAATCAAGAACATCATGACTTCCAGACATTTTATACCTACGAGGGTAGATAAGGGATAAAAGATCAGATTTATAAAAATAAATAAATTAATTAATTAATTAATTTAAAATTACGGCGCGTAGCTCGCCAGGCGAGCTGGGGATACCGTGCCCAGCTCGGCAGCCGAGCTGGGCACCCGAAAATTTAAAAATAAAATAAAAAATATAATAATAATAATAATAATAATAATAATAATAATAATAATAATAATAATAAATAAATAAATAAAAAGGACGAAGACACTTACAAGTAGGCTTGTAGAGTGAGAAATTTTGAAGTGTTGAATGTGGGAGAAAATATGGGAACTTGGGAGTATTTATAGAGGTGCCTTGAGTTTTTCATACATACGCAATTTTATCTGCACTATGCCAAATTCATCTGTACAGTAAAAATCGCTTATATATGAAAAAGGGGGCAATTGTAATGGTTATAACTAAACAAGCACAAATACTGGTGGGCCCCTTTTGAGGCCCAATACGATAAAAAGGCCAAACTCCGTATCTACCAATGGAATGCTACGATCATACATAAATGAAATCCCAATGATTGGGCTGCGCATAAAGGAAGGTTAAATAAATTAAGGATCTATTTTGGGTTTGTCCCATGAGTTCAACAAAATTGAGATTAATATTCGTGGTTAATGTACGTTGATGGGGGGATTGCCCGGTGATTCAGCGTGTACATAAGGAAAGTAAGATCACGTGCTACACACAAAAGGAAAAGAAGATCATGGGCTACGCACAGAAGGAAAGGAAGATCATGGACTACACACAGAAGGAAAGGAAGACCAATGCTGGCGGAAAGGAAGGAAGAGAGAAATCAGAGGGGAGCTCCTACAAATGGAGGGGAGATTTCGAGGAATAGGGGAGGACATTCATAATTTTTACTAATAAAAAAATTTACGTCAACAAATGTAGTAACGTATTGTGGGAAAACTTCACTTCGATGTTTAGATATTGCTATTACGACTTTATTTGAGCCTTCAAAATTAACCAAACGAAAGAAAGAAAGGAAGCGAGAGAGAGAGAGAGAGAGAGAGAGAGAGAGAGAGAGAGAGAGAGAGAGTGTGTGTGTTAAGGGATAACAAGTATAATTTTTGCTGCACTTAACGGTTTTGTAATTCAAAAATAATGTGATAAAGTACTATGTGAAAGTTTCATATTGATATAAAAGTTATTACTATTACGACTTCATTTAAACCTACAAATCCAATTAAATGAAAGATAAAATACATTATTAATGAATCATGTTAAACGGCTAAGATTTTTGCTACGTTTTAGTAATTCAAAAAATAATGTAACAATGTATTGTGCAAAAGCTTCATGTCAATATTAAGATATTGCTATTACGACTTTATTTGAGCTATCAAAATTTAAAAAAAAAAAAAAAAAGTAGTAGTAACACAAAACAACAAAATTTGGACAAGTACCAAATTCTTCACTCTTATATATTATGTTAGATATATGTATACGTGTGTGTGTGTAACAATAACAACAACAATAACAATATAGCCGTCACATAAATCTACTCACAGTTTCCTGCCTATTTTTACCTGTCATTTTAGGAGTTTTGTAATTTTATCAACTTATTTTAATAACTAAATTATGAAAGTTCAATTAATTTAAATCAATTTATATGTGACATGTAATAAATGATTTATGAATTTTTGAAAAATAAAACATCTATAAAAAAGATCAAATTGTATATTATTTGTATTCTTTTGATAATTATTGTAATGTTTTGAAATCGAAAAATATGTAATATGTCTCAAATTCAAGATCTCAACGAAAAGTTTAATACAAGTTAACAAATGAGAGCGAACTCTAAACATATCGTTTATAAAATCGTCTCAAATACAAAAGGTAAAAGTTTTACTTATACTTTTTACTTTTTTCAATATTCAGTCTTTTTAATTTATCTCATTTAAGTCTTAAAATACTTATTATTTCTTACCTAAATTCAATTTGACATAAATGATTATTTTCGAATATTTTTCTTATCAAATTAAAAAAAATAATACATATCCGATCTTTCTAAGTAAATAAATTCAATTAAATCCTTTTAATTTCTACAACTTTAGATTTCAATAAACTCTTTGATCACTTTGAAATTAATTTTATTAATTTACTCATTTTGTTCATTATCTATTTTTAATTTTATAAATTTAAAATAACCTCAATTTGTGAAATATATACTATGGACTTTAACAATCAATCCATTGAATTCTATCAAAAATAAAAATATAAGGTGTTAGTAAACTCATTCTATTTAAAAATAAAATATGTTCAACAAGTTTATTTAACATGTACAAAAATATTATTTTTTTCCGATAACATGACCCATTTGACTACTCGGTGAAAAATAAAATGTCACGTTGCATTGCATTGGAAACCATTGAATAAGGGTATGATTGATAAAGACTATAAATTAAAATAGTTTTAAATGCTTGGTTGAAAGTAAAGGAAAGTGGTATAAAAATAAAATAATTGTCAAATCAATAAATGGAGTGGTTGAAAATGAAAGTTGAAAAGTAATTTTCATTTTTTAGAATATGTGGTTAAAATGTAGTATGTGCAATTGTGAAAAATGAGTTTTTAAATAATGCGTAATTGAAAATGAACATCGCAAAAAAAAAATATTTTTGAAGATTCAATTCTATATGAATATAATAAGTGATAAAGTCTTATATCTTGTGAGTTAAACTCTCATTTATAAATTGAGATTGAGATGTATAGACGATTTTTTTTTTTTGAATATAAGTTAATTGTATTTGTAATATATATTCAATAAAATTTAATTAAAATTTATATTTCATATTGCTTAATTGTTGCTGCATTCATTTATATACAAAACTACATATAAGTCCGTTACATGTAAGTCTAACAAATTGCAGCATTTAATTTAGGTTTGGGCAATTTTTTTCAAATGTTTGGTAAATTTTGGTCGTAATATATTTGTTTTTTTTTTTTACATGTAATGTAATGAAATATTTGTTTAATATAGTTAAATATCAATTATTGTATTAAGATAATTAATATCAATTCTTATAGTATTATTCGGAAAGTCGATAAATTAAATTCGTGGATGTCTATTAGCCTCTTTATTTCATTTTACAATTTGAAATTGTAAACATTTCAATTTTAGAAATCAATTAGCTAGAATATGTAAAGTATAAAATATATCACATGTCCAAATCTTTCGTACTTCGCCTACACAAACTAATAAAAATAGAAAATGAACAATTAACTAGCAAAATTCTAAAAGAAACAACTTTGATATACTCACAATAAGTGTAACAATAAGGTTGACAATTAATTTACGTGGCACAATCCTGTTTTATCACAGATCACATCATCTTTTAAATAAAAAAAAGAAAAGAAAAAAAGTATGCATTAAAGTTACTTGCCTCTTACGTTCAGAAACATTCAAGTCACAACTCTATATTTTACTTTTTTTGAGTATTTTTCATTTTATATGAATGCACAATTTAGACATTAAAGTTATTTGTCTTTTATTTTATTTTGTACTAAGAAAATCTTATGATATTCTTACAAATATATTAGAGCAAGTAAGAAATTTTAAGGGGAGAAAGGAAATTATAAATTATCCACAATTGTATATGCAAGTTATGTTTTTGTTGTTCATTATGATATATTTGTCGAACATTGTATTTTTACAACTTATTCAACAAATAATTTTCAAGTATATATTCTGTACATCGTAAGGGTGCGATTACTAGTTGATGATAAAAACACATTAGTCTTTATTCTTTAATGCAATCATTACGATTTATAAACTAATTTATAAATAAAATAATTTCTCAAATTACATTTTATTAGTAACAAATTTTCCAACATACCTAATTATATAGTATGCATTGGTATTGAAGAAAATCGAAATTAGAAAGGACCGTGAGCGAATTAAAGGTCGAGGTTCATAGTTACTGCTAAATATGTTTACCCTCTATTCTTTAACTTACCAATTATAATTTATAAATAACATAATTTTTCAAAATATTTTTTAATTATACACATTTTTTGAAATAACTTTTTAATCACACATTTTTATTTCAAAAACACAAATAAATCCTAAAAATAGCACTTGTTTGGGCCACACCACTCCATGTGAGTGGTATTATGTAGGGTTGACAATTTGAATCGTTTAAATCAAAAATTGCGATGAACCGAATTGAATGGCGCAAAAGCAGTGGAGTGAGTATGGTATGGTATGAAAATGACCTGATTTTGGTGGGGCGGGAATGGTAATTGCGCTGGTGCCCCGCCCCTCCCACGAATTGAATATCCGATTAAAATTGATTTTAGACTATATTTAAAACTTAAAAAACTCAAAATTAGAGTTACTAATTAAAAGTCAATTAATCAAGCCCACATGACCGAAGTCCAATTCAAATGCATTAACCCTATGTCTATATTCATCTGAATATCTGATTTATTCATCTCCATTCCCTCAGTCACTCTCTATTTCAACTGACAACAGTTCCCCACAGGCCTCACACACACACACACACACTGTCCACAGTCAATTTATTTATATATCAAATATGAATCAACATTGACATATGTTGCTAACAATAGTTGTGACGTGGAAGAATGAAATAGTATAAAGGTCCAGAAACAAAATTTTTGTTGTTCTAAAGTATTAAGATCAGGAAAAATAATTATTTTATTTTTCTATAATTGTACAGTAATATACTAATATTTTTATTCTAATAATATTATTTGCTCGAATTTTCAATATGAGAATTTGAATATTTTTTGCGAAATTTACTTAGTACTGTTATGTTGCTTTTTTTTTTTAATAATTTTTTTTTCAGTTGGACTTGCAAAAATTAATTACATTTAAGTGATTATTAATCGCATCGAATCGAGATACGCACATACCCGACTTAGGCGGTTATGGTATGAGCAAAAAAATTATTCATGTTGTTATTTTTTTAATTTTGGACGAATTGATCTCGAATCGAACCGTTACCGTATGATGTGTGGGCCCACCACTCCATCTGAGTGGTTCTTTGAATAACTAGCTGTTTAATGTAGCACAACCCATCTTGAAATCCAAACGTTTTATCTCAAAATTGCAACCGTCATACTTCCACCGTTCCACGTTTGGAAAACCGCAGGTGCATGCACAACTCTATGGCCTATGCCCTGTCCTTCTCCTGTAAGTAACTAAGTAAGTGCTATCCTATCTGCATAAAATTGTCTGTTTCTCTTTTCCTTCTCAGCAGTCATTATTTCTAGTTCCCTTTTTCAATACCAAAATAATCATCTTTTTGAATCTTTATCTATGCATCACGCCATCACCATCTCATAAAGGTGATAGCTTGCTAGACTTTTTATTTTACACATTTACAAAATGATGTTGGTGTACACGTGAGTATTCGCAGTTCTGTTCTTTTCAAATCCAGAAATCTGATGCATTTTTATGTATACATGTTTATGTGCATGAACTTGTGTGTATTTAAATTGTATCTGTATGTGAGAATAATTCCAAGTTAAAAGAGAAAAATGGGTTGTGCACAATCAAAAGTGGACAATGAAGAGTCGGTTTCGAGATGTAAAGACAGGAGAAACTTAATGAAAGAAGCTGTTTCTGTGAGGAATGCTTTTGCCTCAGCCCATTCTGGGTACTCAGTGTCCCTCAAGAACACTGGCGCCGCCTTGAGCGATTTTGCAGTAGGCGAGGTGCCTCCTGCGGCGGTGTTAAACTCTGACCCATCTGGGTCGGAACAGGCGCAGCCACCTGCTCCGCCGCCGCCTTCCGTGGTGGATCCAAGCTTCCCTCTACCACCGCCACCCCTACCGAGTTTTTCCCCTACCCCGCCCCTTAAGCGGGCCGTTACCATGCCAGCAGGGTTGTCAAAAACAGAGAAAATGAATGTCATTGGCATTGATGAGAATGACGTTTACGGTAAAGAGGAGGAGGGGGAGGAAGGAGAATTTCTGAGGAGGAAAAATGGGGTTGAGGAGGTGGGCCCGAAAACCCCGATTCAGGCCCCAATCCAGCAGACACCACCAGAGATTAGAGGCATGGGATTGGATTTCTTTTTTGCAGACAATATGCAGCAGTCCTCGTTGGGAGAGGTTAAGGATTACATGGATGGGGTTGGGAATCTTAACGATGATGGAGGGAATGTGGAGGTTAAGTCCCCGGAGAAGCAGACAGGATTCGAGGGGATTGAGAACGAAATAGGAGGAAATGTGGAGTTTAAGACCCCGGAGAAGGAGAAGCAAGCCAAACTCAAGGGAGTTGAGGAGTTCAAGTCCCCGGAGGATATGTCAGTGAGTGTGGCAAAGCAGTCGAATACCACACCACTGGAAATGAGTAAAGGAATCGGCCATAGGAAAGTGGAGGGAAACAATAACGGTTTGTATTTTTTGAAGATTTTGAATCAAATTGACGATCATTTCCTCAAGGCTTCTGAGGACGCAAAAGAGGTTTCGAAGATGTTGGAGGCCAACCGGATGCATTACCATTCAAACTTTGCAGATAATCGAGGTAATTAAACAATTTTACAATTTGAAAAATTGTCTATATGATTGATTTGTTCTTATAGTATGCATCTTTTGCTCGAGTTTTTTCTATGCTTTAGCGAGAAACTGAATTTTCTTGTATTGAATTTTTGAACTCAATGCGTTATATACGCATAGTTACAACATATGTTAAAAACCAACAAAAAGAATATACAATCACTACCTATATGCTTATGCCAAATGTCTAACAATATACACATCCCTCCTAAAATTAAGGAAATACACTACCTTAAAGCATGAATTCAGTTAGGGGAATAAAAACGGTGTTACAATGTTGATGGAATTCTGCTAAGGAGGATAAATAGTTGTAACACCCCCATTAAAGGTGGAGTGTATCTGTACCACTCCGAGCTTGTCCCTAAGGAATAAGAATCCTGAATGTGAAAGGGGCTTCATCAACAAGTCCGCAGTCTGTTATTAAAATGGTATATAATGCATTTCCAATTCCTTTCTTAGAACTTTATCTCTTAAAAAATGGATATCTAGTTCTCTGTGTTTGGTGCGTGCATGATACACCGGATTTGGCTAGTGCACTTGCGCACTTAAATTGTCAAACCAAATTTTGGAGATTGATTTTTGTGGGATGCTTAACTACTTCGGCGGAGATTATAACCAAGTAATTCTTATGCACTATGAACAAGTGCTCTGTATTCAGCCTCTGTGCTTAACTTGACAACGTGTTGCTTCATGGAAGGCAGCATTTAAATGTTGAAAGACAAGTGCTTTCATGAAGATAAGGTCATGGTGTACCCTGTCTCCCTTCTAGGGTCCTGTCCGCATGATTACGTGAAGGCAAACCAGGGGGAATGCCGCTCTCCTCCATATTAGTCGGGTGAAACTTGAACACCTGAATCTTAAAAAAAAATAATACACCTGTTTTATGCATTAAGAAAAGCAACGAGTTATCTGCCTTGGATTGCTTGAAGTCCTGCTCCAACAAGGGGTTCTTTAACTTTTCATGCCAAGTTCTTGGGGCCTGCCTAAGTCCATACAATGCCTTATAATTTACAAACAAAGTTGGGGTATTGTTGATCTATAAAAAGCCTTGCGGTTGATCCATGTACATTGTTTCTTCCAACGTACCATTTAGGAATGCAATATTCACATCTAATTGCTGATTTCCCAGCCTCGGGATACAATAAGAGTAATATGATTTTTTAGAGTTGACGCCTTAATAACAGCACTGAATTTTTCACCAAAGTCTACTTCGGGTGTTTGAAGGAAGCCTTGGCAACTAACCTTACCTTGTACCTCTTCACCTTACCTTCTGAGTCATACTTCAGCTTGTACACACATTTGTTGCCAATTACCTTTGTCCTGATTATGGAGGTACCAATTTCCATGTTCTATTCTTCATCATAGCATTATTCTCTCCTTGTATAGCTTTTCTCCAATCATTATTAAACAATGTATCATCCACATTTTTTGGTTTTAGAATCTGCTAGTTTATCTAGAATTTGATTGGTACAAGTCTTTGGCTCGAAGATTCGTTCTTTGCTTCTAGTAATCATATGATGTTCAAACTTCTGTGTGGTATTATTATCTCCAATATCCATATTTCATCATTTCCACCCAACCGTGTCTCAGTAATCTCATGTGCCGCCTCATGTTCTAAAGTCTCCGTTGAAGGATTTTGCAGTAGGTATTGCACTAGTTAAATGTTTATTTTAACATTTAACTCAGTACCAAAAAGAAGAGGGTGCATGATAACTTCAGACGTTTGTGGCTAAGTATGTTTGTTTAGGAAACGAGGTTTGGTGGGAAATTCTCCCTTATTAAACACAACATGTCTTGAGACGTAAATTCTACCTTTAGAGTTTAGGCACTTGTATCCTTTATATGACTAATTATAGCAAAAAAAAAATACACACCTTTGAGAATGTAAGTAAAACTTGTGTTTTTTATAAGGCCTTCAAATTTTTCAAATTTTTTTTCGAGTTCCTTAAAAATGGGTTCAAAAAAGGAGGATCGTTTTCGGGGAGACATACAGGGTTAACAAGCATAACTAAAGGTTTTTAGCATTTTTTAGTCAAAGTTGTTTCTATATAGGACTTGGAGGTGATTTGTGTTTGAGTGGAGGAGTAGATCGTCTATTTATCATAAATATTGCAGTTTTGAAGAATTCCCAGCGGTAGTGTAATGGCATATGTGCTTGAGGTAGGAGTGTTAAACCAGTTTCAATGATGTGTCTATGCTTCCTTTTCGCCCAGGCATTTTGTACAGAAGTATATGGACAAGAGTATCTAAGTTCAATTCCTGATTTTAAAGCTACTTTATTGAAGTTCTTAATTTCAACTTCCTAGTCTGATTATAGTGTTTTGATCTTCCTTTCAAGCTTGTTTTCCACTAGTTTTTTTGAATTGGATGAAGATATTTGAGGCTTTTGATTTATGTCTCATGGGATAGATCTAGGCAAGGTTGTTAGGATCGAATCAATGGAGCAGTTAGTAGATTGGCTCATCGAAGTTCTTAAGATCCTACGAAATAATGATTTAATTTTTTTAATAAATATTTAAAAATGTAAAATAAAAGCTCCAACAATAATTTAACAACTATAAATCAATAATTAACTTAAAAACAATTACAATTAAATCCAAATTTTCATCTTCTTAATTAACAATCTAGAACAAGGCTTTTTTGTCAAAATAATAATTCAAACACCATTCCAATTGCTAAATATAACTTTTAAAATACGATATCAGTCATCAAGCGAATGTCTTCATCATTGGTAATAATGGTGTTTCCTTTCATTAGAATTATGATTGTGCACTTCAAGCTCATATCAATATTATTGCTTCCTCCGACACCCTCCATGAATAAATCATCATCTTTCCTAAAATCAACTTCATAAATTTTCAATTTTCTTTCTTTCATAAAAATTTTAAACACGTAATCATCAAATTTTTCATGTAAATAAGTAGAGCATTTTAATATATTTCCCTATAGATAAAATTGCTAGCATATCTAATTTTATGTAGGGCATTCTTGATTGGTTGTCATTTTTCTTTAAATTTTTTTTTTTTTTTTTTTGCTTTAGACTTATAGAAAAATAGAACTCAGCTCTTTTTTAATAAAAATTATATGGGTTTTAGTGAAAATTGAATTCAGCCAAATTTATGCAAAAATATTCGGATCGCACCTATCAAAAAACGATTCCGTACACTATCTGGGTCGATTTTACATACATGATTGTATGATCATATGATCCTAGGAATTATGATCCGGATCGCGATCCGATGACCATAGATCCAAGTGAATCTGCTATGATCATCAACAAATAGGATATTGTACCTAAACCTCGAGATAGAAATCGTTGTTTCTGGTCCAGACATCACTGTGAATAAGATCTAGTGGACTTGATGCATGTGAGGAGGACAAACTAAAAGGTTGTGCATGAGATTTACCAAATTGACATGTTTCACAAAAATCTGGACTTTTATTAACTTTGATAATTCTGATAGAAGACTTTGGAACTTACGGTATGTTTATTGTATTCTTAAAAGAGACTTGCATGGTTCATTATTTTCATTCGAAAATGATGCTTGTACAGGATCTGTAATACAGATCCCTCACTGTAACAATGAACAGTGATTTCACTTCTCTTTTTCATTTCTCTGCATATTATCCTATTAAGTTTTTTGGTGTGGACATTCTGTTTTATATAGATTTTAACTTATGCTCCGTTTGGAAACTTTTGTTTATGAACGGCCATATGAGATCGTCTCATTGGACATTCAACAATTTTGGCTGGTAAAAAATAACAGCCTACCGTTTTTTACTTAAAAATGAAAATTAACCAATGAAATATCGCAACATCGCTCTCTTTATAAACAATCGTTTATAAACAGATTGTCAAACACACACTCCAAATTGTTGGAAAATCTTTATCTTTTGACACCAGCAACACTTCGAAAATATGTAAACGTGGAGGTTTGTTCATGTAGTTTGTGAAGACTATTGGCATTGAAACTTCTGATGTAGCATTGAAGCTATAGAGTGGTGAAAATCGAGTCTTGTGACCTCAAATATTGTTGGGAATTAGATTTAGTTGGATTCTTGATTTCTGTTGGTGTAGATCTCATGATTTCTCTAGTTTTCGTCACATAGAGGATCTCTATTTCCATTAAGCATTTAGTGTGTGTTTGATATTGTTTAAAAATAGTTTTTTTTTTTTAAAATGAATAGTGATTTTTAAGATAATGGATGATTGAGATTTGGTTGAAAAGTCAAATATTGTAGGGTTGACTTTTAATGGAATGTTGAGATTGAGTACGGTAGAAAAAAGAGAAAATTTTAAAGAGAATCAAACAAGGGCTTAAATTTTTTGCCATATCTTATGTTACAATTTGATGTAAAAAATCGAAGCAATCAGATAGATCAGCTCTCAGTCGTCTAACAAATTGATTGATGTTACCATGTATTTTCAGGCCACATTGACCATGCTGCAAGAGTAATGCAAGTTATTACATGGAACAAATCTTTTAGAGGTGTACCTAATGGTGATGGGTCCACAGATAATTTCAAGGCTGAAGAGTTTGAGACACATGCCACAGTTTTGGATAAATTGCTAGCTTGGGAGAAAAAACTATACGAACAAGTGAAGGTGCATTGCATCCTTTTCTTTTAGTTAAATTACAAAATAATTATTCTTTTGTAATTAATTATGCATAATTTGCTTCATGTTTTTGATTCATTCACCTTTCTTGTGTTAGTATTCATGGAGAAAATGATCAGTTGTGCTACCTTTAGAAATGAAAACTCCCCTATGTTTTTTATTGAACTCTCATCTGATTAGTGCAAGACTGGAGTTTTCTCGTCTTTGTTTCTTCCTAGACGTTGTGGCAGACCATTAAGCACTTTTGTATCTATATATCTTGGTATCTGTTAGGGTTTGTTGTATACTCATCATTTTTCTTGGCATCTGTTTGCTTTGTGCTCATAGACTGGTGAGGTTATGAAGGTTGAATATCAGCGCAAAGTTTCAGTGCTGAACAAGTTAAAAAAACACGGTGCTAGTTCTGAACAATTGGAGAAGGCAAAAGCTGCTGTTAGCCATTTGCATACGCTGTATATCGTTGACATGCAATCATTGGATTCAACAGTATCGGAAGTGAATGATATAAGAGATAAGCAGCTGTATCCAAAACTCGTGGCTCTTGTTCATGGGTAATTTTCTATTCTATTGATCATTTTTTTTGCCACTGTTGCAGGATGTTTAAGATGTCATCTACGTTAGTTACAACAGCGTTGAATTTGTTATTTGATGTTAATTACTATGTATTTAAGCGTCGATTCAGTTTGACATTGGAAACTTTGATTCACCAACTTCCATACTTGTATTGGGAAAAAAAAAAATCCTCTGGAGATTGGATCCATAATTTGCAATCCAGATTAATTGTTTTGATGTTTTGGCATGACGTGGTTCACTTTCATGCAGCTTGGTTTTAAAAATTGGATAATTCATCAAAACATACTAGTGCCCGCTGTGCCAAATTAATGGTTTTGTACTTGTTTAGAATCAAAATGGACCATCATAATTTGGATCATGGTAGTCGAAAATATTGATGGTTGGCTCTTAAGGCTTTGCGCCCACATAAGGCGGTGGTCTCAACGATGTGGGTGAGTTGGGTCTTGATAGAGAATGTAATTCTTCATGGTTTGAGGAGGAGAGAAGAATAGACTATCATTTCAAGGGGTTCATAATGATATGGTACTTCGTTCAAAGGAGGATTCTTGGGAAAGTACGAAAGAATTCTACATCGGTTAGACATGAGGTAAATGATGGGCTTACGAGGAATGAGGTACTCTACCTAATAGGTTAACCTTTTGGAATGGAACCTCAATTCTCTACAAAACATCATACTGCCTTGGTTTGTTTGGGACACAAAATTCCAACAAGTTCTTTTGCATTTTCTTAAAAGTTCGGTTTGAAATGGAACTAGTTTTCAGCTGAACTCTGATTAGTTTTAACGTAAAATCTACACCCTCCAAACTAGGTTTTTTAGAATCAGTGCACGGGTGGTGCACTCAGTGAAATTATTTAGCCTGCTTCGTGAATTGTTTATAAACAACACACTTCCCTAACTAATTTTTAATCACACACATTTTCCCAAACTACTTTTGAGCCACATATTTTATCTCGAAAAAATCACATTATTTGTTTATAAACAAAAAAACTCTTGCCAAACCGAGGGTTATGCAGTCATATAAGCATTTCACGTTGTATTTATAACCGCATTGTCTTTCATTTGTTGGTGAACTTTAGGATGGCGACGATGTGGGAATCCATGTGCATGCATCATGAAAGCCAGCTAAAAATTGTGATGGACCTAAAATCTCTTGACGTCTCTGGGAATCTCATTGAAACGAGCAAACATCATCAAGAGCGTACGACACAGCTTTGGAACGTTGTGCTACAATGGCATTCACAATTCGAAAAGCTCGTGACAAATCAAAGACAATATATCCATGCTCTTAACAGCTGGTTGAAGCTAAATCTCATCCCGATAGAGAGCAGCTTGATAGAAAAAGGCTCGTCCCCTCCTAGAATTCAGGCTCCCCCTATCCAACTGCTTCTTCATTCTTGGCAAGATCATCATGAAAAGCTTCCCGATGAAGTTGCCAAAAGTGCTATTGCCTCCTTTGCTGCTGTGATAAAGACAATTATTGATCATCAGGAGGAAGAAATGAAGTTCAAGGAAAAGTACAAAGAAACCAGGAAGGAGTACTTGCGTAAAAAACAGGCATTCGATGAGTGGCATCATAAATACATGCAGCGCAGAGCTCCGCCTGATGAGACGGACCCTGAGAACGGCATAGAAACGAATATCAAAGATCAGGTTTCCGAAAAACAGTTTGCGGTCGAGAGCTTGAAAAGGAGATGGGAAGATGAATGGGAAGATCACCAGAAACACTGTATTCAAGTGAGGGTAAAGTCACTTGTAAGTCTCAAAAGCCGGCTTCCTGAGCTTTTCCGAACCTTGTTGGACTACGCTAGTGCTTGTTCCGATGCTTACAAGAGACTGAGGTTGCTTACCCAATCGCAGCAGGAGCCAAATAAGGATTTATAAGCTTTCATGTTATATATATATTTCTTAGAGAACTACAGTTTTTCACGAATGAGATTGTTTTCAAACATTGCAGTTTTTGCAATATTTGTTGCCTGGAAAGGTGAAGGGGCTTTTGTTGCGTCTGTCCATTCTGCTCTTCTTGAGCACTGAAATTCCAGAGAGATTATGCAAGCTTGTAGTAACAAGTTATTTTGTTAATGTATGATATTTTAAGTTGTTTTTCCTGAAAGTCTTTACATATAAGTCTTGACTTTAACTTCTAAGAGGGGTCAATCTATTGGCTTTGTTATTAGCCCAATTTGATTCTTTAAAAAATCCTTTTTTTTTTTCCAAATTTATTTCCAATTACACATTGAGTATGGTTGAAATGTAATATAGAAAATGACTTTTAAAAAGGATTAATTGCGCTAAATTCTAATTTTTCTTGCTAAAGTTGATTTTAAAAGAAAATAAAAAATAATCATAAATAAATTAAAAAATATCACAAGTATCATAAATATGTATGAAAAGTATCACAAAAATTTGAGAAGTATTAAATTGTGATACCTTTTAAACGATGTAAATAATAGTAAATCACAAAAATTCAAAAAGTATCATATTGTGATATTTTTTTAAGGAAGTTTTTTGATACCTAAGTTGAGTATTTTTGTAAATGTCCATGGAATTGATAGCAAATATGGCCGTGGAATTGCAATAATTTATAGCAAAATTTATGTGTAGAGACCAAGCAAAAAAATGATAACCCAAAAGAAATAAGAGCATCTCCAATGCATTTTATGAATTGAGGATGACGTGACAATGAAATAGATAGACTTCTAGATAACGTAAATAAATAGACTGAGAAATTTAAAATTTACTCTTCAATGGTTCCTTCTACATTTAAATAATTTTGATTATGTGACATTTTTTAAAAAAAAATTTAAAATTAATAACTCATTAGCAAAATAATTAAAATAATCTAAAATTTTTTCGTTATTATAACATATAAATATTGTTTTCTTAGACGTCCCAATTTTAAAAGCAACTCTCAAGTTTTGAACTCCATTGTTTTTCCGAACTTCTAGATTTAACGTTATTTTATTATAGTTAAAATAATTATAAAATAAAAAACAAACTCCCGATTTTAAACTCTAATATTTAACTTCTTTTATCATAGTTAAAATAATGATAAAATTAAATAAAATGCTGAGTCATCAAGTTCCACGAAAAGTCTACATCTAGACAGAGCATCTCACATTGTTTATTTTTTTCCAAACCATGTCAACTTGACATTGTAATCCATGGAGTGCATCGGAGAAGTATTTTTAACCAATTTCATCTATTTACTGACGTGTCACGTATTTTTTTCCAATCCATGAAATACATTGATGAGTACATATTAGATTTCAATTAAAATTTCTGGTCAAAGTCAACTATTAATTTAACTACTTATTTCATTAGACCTATAACTTTTTAACATGACATTTCATCAATATTTATCAAAATATGTTAAAAATCTCAATTTAATACACATCATACATTGGCTAATTATTTTATATTTCCCATTAAAAACCCCAAACAATATAAGGTGACATTATGTTTGTATTTTATTTTGTATTTTCATTTTGGAAAATGTTTTTTGTTTCCTGTTTTTATTTTTCTTTTCAAAGTTGCTGAAAACGCGTTTGGTTTGTCATTTCTGAAAACTGTTTCTGAAAATGAAAAGCTGGAAAACACGTTCTGTTTGAAATTTTTCAGAATACTACTCATACTATTTCCAAAGAATTTGCTTGTCGATTAAATTAAAAAAAATCTATATTGTTTAACTATTATTTTGAACTAATTAATAATGTCAAATTTTGCAGAATACTACTTATACTATTTTCAAAGAATTTGCTTGTGGATTAAATTAAACAATCTATATTGTTTAACTATTATTTTGAACTAATTATTAATGTCATTAATGTTCAACTCCAAAAAATATTATAAGAAATTAACAACATAATATTCAAGTCCAAATTACTTCCACAATACATGTAACTCTAATTACTCATACAGAGTTTGACTAAATAAAATAATTTTAAAAGTTATCTTGACCTTGTGGAGTAATTGATTAGAACCCCTTTGGTGATTAAACCAAAAACTCCTATAATCAATTTTGTATCAACCCAAGAAAGCTAAAAATGGTAAAAATGGATTATCTTGACCCAAGTTTAACCCAACCAAAATTTTAAGGATGATGAACCCTAACCCAATGGAGAGGTTAAGACAAATACTAAGATATTGTGGAATAAATAACAACAAATACACAAGATAAATTCTCAATATATAAGTTGAAGAAAATTCCAAGATTAGTTACAAGTAAGAAATGATGTTACATCTCTAAAAGCTCTCCAATGGAGTGTTCTTCAAGTGCCAAAACTAAAAACTAGGGTTTGAGACATTTACAATATGTATACAAAGTTGAAACAAAAAAATTGAGAAATTACACAAAAAACCCTTCTTTTTGATTCGGGAAACTTTCAGTCTATCGAACCGGTCGATCGAAACTATTTCAGTTGAACACCTGGTTGACCGAAATGACATTTTCAGTCGTACAAAGCTCAGCCGAACCCGACTAAAGCTATCCTCAAAATCTCTGCAGAGTTTCGGCCAACCGGAGTGAATTTCGGTCGATCGAAATTTCATGAGCTTCCAAAATTAGGAAATTGACCTCAATCTTGCTCTCTTCCATGTGGACTTGGTTTCGGAGCTTGAAAATGAGTCCCGACATCGACTCTTGGACTTCTTTAGCCTTTGATCTTATCATAGGCCCCACCGGTATTCTTATCGAGGGTTGACACTCCAATACTACGCTCGATTATGTTACGGCACGAGGAGTGTCGGTAATTGAATAACTCTTCCTTTCCTCGCAGTATTCCTCTCCCAGCATAATCACGTAGATGATAGCGACGTCCTTGATATGGGGTAAGAGAATCGAGAAGAAGACGAGAGGGGAGGAGAGGAGCAGGGAGGAAGAAAATGAGGATGCGTCGTTGAGAGGTGACTCTGATGACGACCGTTGCTTCAGTTCGGGGGAAGAAGATGAGATCGAAGGAAATGAGTTGAGAGGGAGAAGGTGTATGCGGCGCAGGGGTACGTTTAGGTATTAAAGGAACATTCCTAAAATTGAAAAAAAAAATAAAATGGCCAGACTTGTTGGTTTAAGGCTCGAACACCTGACCTCTTAATCAACAAATGCACACTCCACCAGTTGAGCTACACCAATTCTTGTCCAAAAGGAGCGTTTTCCGCATTTTGATATGTTAGCTTTGTTTCAAACAAAATATCCAAAACAATGTTTTGTTCCTTTTGCTTTTTTTTTTTTTTTTTGTAAAATGCATTTTGCAAAATGGTAATGAGAACACGTTTTTTTTTATGTTTTGGAAAATAAAAATAGAAAATTGCTTCAAAACAGTAAAGAGAACATGGCCTAAGGTGTCGTTCTGTTTGTATTTTATTTTGTACTTTCATTATCGAAAATGTTTTATATTTTTATTTTTGTTTTCAAATTTGTTGAAAACACGTTTGATTTGTCATTCTGAAAACTGTTTTTGAAAATGAAAAACTAAAAATACGTTATGTTTGAAATTTTGCAGAATACTATTTAAATTATTTTTAATTAATTAGCTAGTAGAATACTAATGGCTCAAACTCAAATTTCCGTTCACAATAATACACTGAAAACATGGTTACCTGCAACACATTAATATGAGCATTAAGAGTTTATATTAACATATGTTGGTTAGGTTTGAGATTTGAGAAAGCTCGGGTTCTATTAAAATTCAGAAAATACAAGTTCTTTCAAAATCACCAGAGTCTATTTATCAAAACATTTTTTTTGAAATATAACAACAAGAATTCACATTTAATTTTTTTCTGTATTGTTGATATTGAATTCAATAAAACTTTATTTTAGGCTTAGGTTCCAAGTTAGGATAATTCTAAAAAAAAAAAAAAAAAAAAAAAAAAAAAAAAACTTTATTTAGACTTTAAGAGCTTGTTTTGTAAAGGTAAAAATTTTACCACAGCTTTACAAACTCAATCTCAACCATCCATTATTGGTCAAACCCACAAATTTTGACTTTTCAAATATTTTTAATCCACACATTCACAAAAAACCACAAAAACAAAAAAAATCACATTAGCAAACGGGCTCTTAGTTCCAAATTAGGATAATTCTAAAAAAAAAAAAAAAAAAAAATCAAATTTATTTTAAGCTTAGTTCCAAGTTAGGATTATAATAATAATAAAAAAAATTCCAAAACGCGTTTTTCTCGTTTTGAACATCTTTTGTTTAAATACATTTAAAACGTCCAAAACAAGGTTTTGAGTTTTGTATATAATTTTTTTTTTTTTGTTTTTCAAAATGCGTTTTCGAAAATATTAAAGAGAACACATTTTTAGTATTTTGAAAAATAAAAATAGAAAACGACCTCAAAACAGTAAAGAGAACATGACCTAAGTTTTTGCTTAAGGCGAATTCAAAGTGTGTTCGAGTGATTTTGTTGTCAATGTCACTGTCCACGCCAGCGGCGAATCCAGGATTGTGGTTGAGTTAGAGTGGACTTTGACACTTTGACTGTTGACCCTCAATGGCGAAATATTATTTAATTAAAAAAATATTAAAAATTCTACTAATATATAAATGCTTTAAAACGTAATTTCATTTAATATAGAAATATAGTCCAACACAAATAAAAATAGTAGGAAAATACATGATATAACTCTACTCCGTAACTATAAACTTAGACAACTGCATTATCTAAGGTCTCATACTTTGAAAGCGTTGCAAAATTGCATCATTCTCAATGAGTTTAAAATTTTTGCGCTCTATGTAAATCAGCAAACGGTCATTCAACAAATTGTCTCCCAAAGCATCAAATGGATTGAACGGATGGCATGAGTAATGTATTTAAGACTGTGTTTGATAGCCTTACATTTTCCAAGTGATTTTTCAACTTTTACGCTATTTGTTTGTCTAAATTTTTCATAGAATTCGTTTTCCAACTTGTCTCGAAATTCAATATTTTTCTTAATTTGGAGGGATTCGTTTTCTAAGCGGGAGGAAATTTTACTTTCTATGAAAAATATTTTATCATTTTCGTCACGTTTGATCCTTTTTATTGTTGTTAATTTATTTATTTTTTTCAAAAATTTAACATTATTATTATCAAGTACAAATGTGCGAAAAAATTAAAAAATATATATATTAAAATAGCTAAATTTTGCTTTATTTTTCATGAAAAACAATGACAATCAAATTACAAAAGTTGAAATTTTTTTTACTTTTTCACCTAGAAAATTAAACCAATCAAATACATTAAACTATCAATCAAACACATTACTAGACTGTTACATTTTTAAAATAATAATAATAATTAATTAATTAATCTGAAAATCTGGTCGGATTCAGCACGAACGGCCAAACGGGCTCGTCCATAACTGGATTCGCCAGTGGTCCACTCCATCCTAAGTTTATTTAGGGTTCGAATCCCCATCCCCCTCTCCTACTTTCCCACCCTTCCCCCCTTGTGTCAAATCTTAATACATAGACATATATATATATATATATAATAATAATAATAATAATAATAATAATAATAATAATAATAACAACAACATAGCCGTCACATAAATCCGCACATAGTTTCCCGCCATTTTTATCTGCTATTTTAGGAAACTTTGTAGTTTTATTAATTATTTTAATAATTGAATTAGGAAACTTCAATTAATGCAAAATTAATTATAAGTGACATGTAATAAATGACTTATTGATTTGTAAAAAATAAAAAATCTATAAAAAAGTCAAATTGTATATAATTTTTATTCTTTTGATAATTATTGTAATATTTTGAAGTAAAAAAATATGTAATATAGGTGTCAAATTCAAGATCTTAACGAGAAGTTCAATACAAACTAACAAATGAAAGCAAACTCTAAATATATCATTCATAAAATCCGCACATAGTTTCCCGCCATTTTTACCTGCTATTTTAGGAAACTTTGTAATTTTATTAATTATTTTAATAATTGAATTAGGAAACTTCAATTAATGCAAAATTAATTATAAGTGACATGTAATAAATGACTTATTGATTTGTAAAAAATAAAAAATCTATAAAAAGGTCAAATTGTATATAATTTTTATTCTTTTGATAATTATTGTAATATTTTGAAGTAAAAAAATATGTAATATAGGTGTCAAATTCAAGATCTTAACGAGAAGTTCAATACAAACTAACAAATGAAAGCAAACTCTAAATATATCATTCATAAAATTGTCTCAAATAATAAAGGTAAAAGTTTTACTTATACATTTTACTTTTTCCAATATCCAATCTTTTTAATTTATCTCATTTAAGTCATAAAATGATATCTATCATTTCTTACCTAACTTCAATTTAACATAAATGATTAATTTCAAATCTTTTTTCTTATCAAATGAAAAGAAATAATAGATATCCGATCTTTTTAAGTAAATTCAATTGAATCATTTTAATTTTTACAACTTTAGGTTTCGATAAACTCTTTGGTAATTTTGAAATTAATTTTATAAATTTACTCATTTTGTTCATTTATCTATTTTTTAATTTCTATAAATTTAAAATAACATCAATTTGTAAAATATATACTACAGACTTTAACAATTAATTCATTGAATTCTACAGAAAATAAAAATATAAGGTTTTATCAAACTTATTCTATTTAAAAATAAAATATGGTCAATACAGTTATTTAACATGTACAAAAAAATATTTTGTCTCTGTGTGTGTGTGACATGACCATTTTTAATACTTGGTGAAAAATAAAATGTCACTTTATATTTGAAACCATTGAATATGAGTAAGTTTGATATAGACTATAAAAATAGTTTTAAATGCATGATTAAAAGTGAAAGAATGTAGTATAAAAAATAAAATAATTGTCAATCAATCAATTGAGTGGTTGAAAATTGATTTTTTTTAGAATGTGTGTGGTTAAAAAGTAGTATGTGCAATTGTGAAAAATTAGTTTTAAATAATATGTGATTGTGAATGAACATAAATTTTTTTTTTTTTTTTAATAATCAATTCTATATGAATAAATAAATTAAGAAAATTAGAGAATGAACAATTAACTGTTAAAAAAAATGCAATTCATAACTTTTTTTTTCTTTTTTGATTGTATATTGAATATACAATTTATGCATTAAAGTGAGAAATCTTATAGGGAGAAATGAAATTACAAATTATTCACAATTTGTGGATACAAGATATTATTATTTTTTTATTGTATTATTTTTATCGGGCATTATATTTTTACAACTTATTCAATAAATATTATTTATTCCGTGCATCGTACTGGTGCGATTACTAGTAAAAAGTAATAATAAAAAAAAAAATTGCCTAATTTTCCATGTTACCAAAAAAATTAATTACCAGTGAGAGCCGGTCGCCTGTAAAAGAAACTTCCCGTTGGACTCTTCTATTTAAGTTTGAAAAATGTAACAACAATAGACGGCAGAGATTAGAAAAACCATAGATCTCATCCGTCCATGGGCAATAGCGACCTTGAAGGCTCGAACCCAATAATACTAGCATTGGGGGCATCTTTATTTGAAAATTAAGGACCGTTTTCTCATTCTCAGTCTCTCTCTCTCTCTAGAAACATTCACAAATTACTCCTCTCTCTCAAATTCACCCCGTAGAAGATTGTTTCCTCTTTCTGATTTACTGATAAAAAGAATTATACGTTGTATCGGATGCGCTCTGAAACGATTCAATTGAAATTTTTGAAGCTCGTTACGGTAAGTTTCACGCTTTTGTTTAAATTAAGTTAAATTGGAAGTTTTATTATTTTGTTTATGTGGAGTATGACGTATATGTAAATTTCGCGATCACCCTGGTCGAGATGATTTTTTTATACAGAGTAAGAGAATTCGATATTTTAATATTAAATTTGTGGTCACGTCCATTATGTTTTTGATTGATAATTACAGCCCTTGATTTTCAGTCTCGGTCTGGTAAGCTTGACTAATTTCCAAATTTAAGTTTTAGAATCGTTTTAATCTATCTGTTCATGATGAACTATATTGCCTAGCTATATAGGAAGTTTGTGATCAAAACCCTAGGCGTTATGATTTTTTTTTGTTTGAAGTTAGAGAATTTGATGCTTTCAGATATAAATTAAGTCACCTCTATTGTATTTCCGATTGAAATTTCCAAGTCCTTGATTTTCTAGCTTTTGCTTCAGTTGAGTTCCCATCAAATGGATTTGTTTCACTTTACTTTTAAAATTTTTACTCAACAGATTTGTATTTTTCTCTGACAGGATTTGTATCTTGTATATATTTTTTTAATTTGAGCATAAAAGTTATGCTCAAGAAGGAATCATTCAAGTTTGAACAGCAATAGATTTCAAATTTTTTTCTTTTAGTTTTCCCCGAGCCTTAATTGACAGTAAAACATGAGCTGGAATGATTGATATTTGCTGATGAATTTGTTATTAGAATTTAGTACTTCCAATGCACATTTTCAATTTTTGTATCGAGAAAACTGTATTCCCAAATTCTGGACGTGTCAACAGAACAAGAATTTTGAATATATGGATGGGGTCCACTGCAGATTTGGCATCCGGTGGGTAAATTGTTTATACACTTGCCAAAAAATCACTTTTCAACCACATATAAACAAAACTTTTACCAAATAGGGGCTTAGCTTTTTTTCTTGGGCAACAATACACTTTAAGCCATCATTTTTTTGTCATAGATATATGTTATCCTGTGTTCGGCAGCCACTATTCATATTTATAAATGGAATGTTTTTTTCGAGGTAAAATATGTGGTTGAAAGTGATTTTGAAAAATGTGTGTGGTTTGGGAAATTGTGTTGTTTTGAAATTGATTTATAAATGTTTTAAAGAATAGAGGCTTAGTTGCAAGTTGCAACGCATCACAACGTGTTAAGAAATGCAGAATTTCGTAGGTCCATTTTTTTGAAAAGGCAATAATGGTGGGGCGGGAACTTTGACCAATCAAATTTTTGATTTTTTAAAAAAAATGGCCCAATGAGATGTTGTCACACGACTATTTATAACAAACTCTTACCAAAAGAGGCTAATTTTCATTCCCTACACATTCATTCATGGGTTTATTAAATGTTAGTTGCCACAGGTCACATTTTATTAAATCTTTTATAATAGGTTGTGTAGCCCACCAATCCTAGAAATACTCCTGTGGTATTTAAAATTTGTTTTTTTTCATTCCCCTGCGCAATCATGGATTTATTAAATGATAGTAGTCACGCGTTACGTTGTGTTAAAAAGTTTATAATGACTTGTGTTGTCCACCAATCCTATATGTTCTTTTGTGGTATTTAAAATTTGAGTTTTTTCATTCCCCCTCACAGTCATGGGTTTGCACACATCGCGTAAAAAAACTTTAATAAGTTGTGTAGCCCACCAATCCTAGAAGTCATTTTGTGCTATTTAAAATTTGAGTTTTTTCATTTTTCCTGTCATGGGTTTATTAAGCCTTTTTTGGTACCTATTATTCAAAACCTCATTTTTTTCTAAATTCGTTTTCAACCACACGTTCTACCAATAAAATAATTTATGCAAAAAGCAAAACAAAAAAATCCCTACTTTCTTTTCAACCACAGTTTCAAAAAATTTACTATTACAAACCACATTATTTGAAATAATGGGTCTCAAACAGAGGCTAAATGTTAGTTGACACACATCACATTGGTCAAAAAAATTATAATGAGTTGTGTAGCCCACCAATCCTAGAAGTCGTTTGTGGTATTTAAAATTTGAGTTTTTTCATTTTCCCTCGCAGTCATGGGTTTATTAAATGTTAGTTGCCATGCATCACATTGGTTAAAACTTTAAATGAGGGGCACCTAGGAAGAAATAAAAATCTTGTAGCTTCTGTTCATTGGAAAATTGGTTTCATGTTTTAATGAGGAAAATTTCTTTTAGATGCAAGCTTTTCTTAAATATTCAAGGGCTCCCAACATTGGTTGAAGTTGATGCTTTCTGAATAACAATTAATTTTTTACATCTCAAACACAGTCGCATGCTTGTTGAAATCCCGGCATTTTTTCGTTTGTCTAACCTTCTTCACTCTTAGCCTTTGACTTCATCCTGGAATAGTTAGTGCCTAACCTATTCTAGGGTAGCATATAATGATTTGGAGAGAAAAATCTGGAGAAAATTGCGGACATGCGAGGATCGGGGAATCCAGGTTTGCCTGTCTGTCACAAAAATATGGAAAGTGATACAACAAGCAACACTCCTTCAGATGCATCCAGAGATTGTCTACAAGGAGTTCAGACTTTGCACGGGTAACATTCTGAGACCTCACGTAATGATTATTATGCAGATCCTTAAGTATTCATTTTGTTTCATCTGTTTATCCACTTTTACTATATTATGTCACCTTGGTGATAAAAAGTTCCATTTGCTTGGCATAATGAGTGATCATTTATAGTGCATTAAAATCGTTTCTTGATTCATATGAGTTTCGCTTGATTATCAAATAGGAGGTGAGGTAGGTATGCTTTGCCTAAATGCAACAGGTACATGATTTGTTGATTCTTCGGACACATGATCCCTGTGATGTTAAATTCACTTGTTTACATTAATGGTCCTTAGTTTTTGAAAAAATATGCTGGAAAACCGTCTACTTTGCTTTTCTTTTAGGTCAAGCTTTGACAAGCCACTCAAAAGTATAGAGTAATAACTGAGTCTGCATCCTATGTGAAGTTTTTTGCTACACAAAGGTTAAATTATGCAATTTTTTTTGCAGGAGAACAAGTGGACCCACGAGGCGTTCCACAAAGGGACAATGGACTCCAGAAGAGGTAAATTGGCAATCTCTTCTAATTTTAAATGTTATTAGCAAGTTGAGTTATGGAGAATGAATTTATTCCCAAACTGGCCACCATTTTTTAGAAAAATGAGGACAACTTGCTAATGGCGTGACTTGTATATTTGTAAAATGTTTAGAATTGGAAGGCAGAGGGGGCACCTCATGTTCCATTTATAAGTGAAGGCTCTCTCTGTTTCTCTCTCACCCAACTCCACCATGACAAAAAAAAAAAAAAAAGTTATAGTGTTGACTTTTATTATACAATTATTAAAAAGATGTGTGCTTCTCTCCAAGTTTCTTGTCATTTAGATGGTCACACTTCGACCAATCTGTTGAGTTTTTTGGTCCTTATATAATTTGTGATCCCAACAGAATTATTTTTTTCCCTGCAGGATGAGATACTGCGCATGGCTGTTCAACGTTTCAAAGGAAAAAACTGGAAAAAAATAGGTAGGAAAAAGAATTGAAGCTTCTCTCCTTTACCAATTGTTTAACAGAAAAATTCATGTCTGATTAATCTCTGCCCTTCTCTTTTTACATATTAGTTCTAACATCACGACTTTTGTTCATTGGTTTCTAAATATCATTTGGTAATCATGTTGAACTAGCTATCTTGCAAAATTTGTTCAATTTCCAAGCTTCTCGTAGTACTATGTAGTATGTTCAGCCTTGGAATGCACATGAATATAGGACAAGACATGGCATGAATTGTGTAACTATATATATATATATAAAGTCAGTATGGACGACTAATGGTGTCAGTTGGAGCAACAAGGTGAGGATGTTGTTCGAACTTGGGTACATGTTACTTTAGAACATTATTTGGTTTAATACTCAACTCTTAGATAAGGATCATGTTCTTTATGGATTGCTCGTTGACTTTGGTATACGATATATAGCATGGATTGTGAAACTTTTAGTTACTACGGACCTAATTGAAGAAATGTGGAGCAGACTAAAGACTGTTTTGAGCTAGGGATGCGTTATTTCATACCATTATTTAAAAAAAAAAAAAAAAATAGGGACAGTTTTTGCCTGTTTGCCTATATTATCACGACCAAGTTTGCCATCTAGAACTAATATTTTACAGTATATGGTCATAAATACTTGCTAATTGTTCAAGCAATGTTAACCTCATTAATTGCAAGGGATTGTCATTAAATTAAATCAAAGAATATTGAAAGAGTGTCTTTGCCCTTCCCAAATCCAAGAATTTCTTAAGTTAAAGGAACTTCCAAATATGGCAAAGAAAGAATCATGTCTACATATAATAATTCGGTAAATCCCTGATTAATTTTCTCAGATAAGTGCAAGTTCTATACATGTTTGGTAAAATTTTATGTGGCCTTTTTAAGTAGGAATTTTTGTACAGAAATGATCTATCATGGCTTGACAAGAATATGGAGATAAAATTATGAGATTCCTTTTTGATGCATTGAAAATTAAAATTTCTAAATGATCCCAGTTGGAATTAACACCAAGCCCATATCATGTATGCTTTGTGACTTATTTGACCTTTCGCTTTTACTAGGTTGCTGTGTCATATACTTAAATAAGTCTTTCTAGTGTGGCTTAGACAGTCAAGTAGTTTTTCTCAGCCAAAATGACGATCAATTTCTCACATTATAATTTTTTGCTGGCGTAATTATAACCTTCAATTCCTATCGCCTACATTATATAGCATAGGCAATACAATATTTTTAATATTGTGCTATATGTAGCGGAGTGTTTCAAGGACCGAACAGATGTACAGTGCCTACACAGGTGGCAGAAGGTTCTTGATCCAGAACTTGTCAAAGGTCCCTGGTCAAAAGAGGTTAGGGAACTCTTTTAACTTTATTCCTTCTGGATTCGTCTCAATTAAATTTAATTTTGTTTCATTCTGGCATAAAAAGTCCTAAGTTCTATTTTGTGGCATATGAGTACACAACTTATGTATCTTTAAATATGCGATCAGGAGGATGAAATGATAATCCAATGTGTGAACAAATATGGGCCAAAAAAGTGGTCCACCATTTCAAAGCATCTTCCTGGACGTATTGGAAAGCAATGTCGTGAAAGGTAAGCTTGGAGGAGCTTCTTTTAGTCTTTGTAGCTCTTCAGTTGACCTCTTCGTGTTTATTTTACAGCTTTCCACTGTTAAATATCTTCAACTAATGATTTTCCAGATATTTGTATCTTATTCCTGTTGATTTTTTTAAAGATTTATGTTTCAATTTTCTTTTTGAATGCACTTCTGCTAGTGTTGGCTGGTTCAATCTTATATATCAATGAAGGTGCAAATTTCATTTCTTTTATTAAACAGCTCCGGATTTATTTATTTATATTTTTGTATTGTTTTCAGATTTATCTACTTTATTTGTTTATTGCCATGCATTTCACAGATGGCACAATCATCTTAATCCTTCCATTAACAAGGATGCTTGGACACAAGAAGAGGAATTGGCTCTGATTCATGCCCATCAAATTTATGGAAACAAGTGGGCAGAGTTAACAAAGTTCTTGCCTGGGAGGTAAAGTGATACTTGATAGTTGCATGAAGAATATTTTACTCTATTTAGAGAATAAGAGCTGCCATATATCATATATTTACCATCTCATTTATTCAGTCTATCAGTGCTCATTTGTGCTATTAACGGAAGTTTATCACCTTGAGTTCTGAACAATTTGTCCATTTGACATCAGGACTGACAACGCAATAAAAAATCATTGGAACAGTTCTATCAAAAAGAAACTGGACACGTATTTATCATCAGGCTTACTTTCACAGCACCAAGGTTTGCATATTGTCAGCCATCGAAATCAATCAGTGGCATCCTCTTCTTCGAAGGCACAACAGAGCAGTGAAGATGGCAGTGTTGTTAAAGACAGAGTAGAAGTGGACGAAGCTTCTGAATGCAGCCAAAGTTCAACTGTAGCTGGTTTGTCTCAATCTACAAATGACATGATCAATACAATTATGATTAATAGAAAGGACTCTGGAGTCAGTGAAGAATCCAATCATATAAAAGATCCATGCTCCAGTTCAATGACATGTTCTGAAGATTATCGGCCTTCTTTGCCAGACATTACATTTTCCATGCCAGAAGTGCCTTTGGAAATGAGTGTCTCTTCTAAGTTTCTTGAACACAACTTCCCTTTAGATTGGGGGCCTTTTGCAGGGAAAGACTGGAAGTTTAATCCAAATGAGCTACCGGACATATCTTTGCTGGATCTGGGGCAAGAAGCATCAGGACTGCTCATTCAAGCTTCAAATAGCAGCAACAACCGTAAAAATACGACCTTTCCACCACCAGAAGCTTCTATGGAATTGAATGCTTCTACAGCCATGGGGAACATGGTTATGAGTTCTGATATGCCTAATCATGTAATTAATTCAGATTCCAGGGCGATATACCCAGAAAGGGGACGTGATGAATGTTATCCCTCTGAAAATGTTGGCAGTGGCATTGATGGATCTGCAGATTCGTTACTTCAATCTTCAAATTTCACGATCCTTGAAGATGGAACTCTTGCTCCACAGTCTTGCTGTTCTATGAATTCTGACATGCGAGGAAGCTCATTTAGTAAACCTTTCCCCGTTCCAAGTGAACTCCCTCCTGATGATGGTTTAGTTATGTACGGTTTTGATTCTTATCAGTTGAATGATTTCTTGCATGGAAATGTGGAGCAGGAGTATGTTCTTCCAAGAAAACATGATGATTTAATCTATTCCAATGAGTCTGGTTGTTTTACTTCTGAACGTGGATCTGAGCTAGCAAACTGTTCACCAAAGCTAGTTCCAGTTAACGATTTTGTCTCAGCATCAAATGATAATCAAGGATGTTCTTCCAGGGACAAGGATCCAGTTCTAACAGATGAACAGAAGGATTGCGGATATTTGTTCTATGAGCCTCCTCGCTTTCCAAGCTTGGATATTCCATTCTTCAGTTGTGATCTTATTCAACATGGCAGTGATATGCAGCAAGAGTACAGTCCACTTGGCATCCGCCAATTGATGCTATCTTCCTTGAATCCATTCAAATTGTGGGATTCACCATTAAGAGAAGATAGTTCAGATGCTGTTCTGAAAAGCGCTGCCAAAACTTTTACAGGCACGCCATCTATACTGAAAAAAAGACACCGCGATCTGGTGTCTCCTCTGTCAGAAAACAGATGTCAGAAGAAGCTTGAAAGTGACTTGAGGCACGAATCACTTTCCAACCTGTCAATTGAATTTTCTGGATTAGAGGTCATGTTTGATGAAGGTGTAGACCAGAAAGGACATATGTTGTCATCATCTCCAAATAACAGAAGAAACTCTGAATCTAATTGTGTAGAAAAAGAAAATATGAACCCTGATCTTGAAGAGGGGAGAAAAGAGGGCAACAAAAGCGTCGCAATTTCAGGAAGCAGTATCTTACAGAAAGAGTTAAACAGCTGTGAGGTTATGAAAGAGATAAAAGAACAGAGTGCTGTTATGGATGTCAAAACTATGGCTGGAGGCAATGATTCGGAGGAAACAGTGAGTATTTTTTCATTGTGTCTCTACTAGATGATGGAAGGGGTGATTGAATGTTCTTTTGATATTACTAACATGCTTATTTTACGTATCAGGCCTTCTTTGTGCCTGGGATTTTAGGTCCTTAGAGGCTAGATGTAATAATACATTGCAGTACTTATTATGAAACATATATGTTGCATTTTATGAACTTACATAACCACTCGGTTCAGCAAACAATGATTTTGCAGCTATGCTTATCATATGGGCTGCACATGACAGGAAATAACTTGGTTAAATGACCCTTCCTGCATATTTTTACGTTGATGGAATTTCTATTAGCTAATAGTTTATTGTTTCATTTATGACAGGTTAAAGATTTATGTGGAATCCTTGTTGAACGTGATATGAATGACCCACAAATCTTTTCATCGGACCATTTCGCGACCAAGAGTGATAGAGAAATTGGCCCAAGTGCTAGAATTCCTGGAAATAAAAATTGTAGAAGAGTAGATACAGTATCAAAACATGGGGATATCGTATCATCATCTGAGACTCAATTTTTGTCTGTTGTTTGCTCTCCTCGAATGTGTGCAGACAAGGATGGGACTAACTTGGTTATAACTACATCCCTGCAATCCACAAGTCCCTTGGCGAATACAGCTGAAAGTTGTAGCAATAGATTAGGTGTTGAAAACAATAGCACGTAAGATGATATAATCCGCATGTTCCGGTTCAGTTTTTCTCCTTCCGTTTCATAGTTTGTGTTCATTTGCTATAAATCTAGCCATGTTTCTCATTTCCTTTTCTGTATTGGTTTGTGTTTCTAGATCTGTAGACACGCCATTCAAAAGGAGCTTTGAATCTCCTTCAGCATGGAAATCCCCTTGGTTTCTCAACTCTTTTGTACCAGGCCCTAGAGTTGATACGGATATAACAATTGAGGTATTGGAAAATGGTTATGGTCAAATAATTTGGTTAAGCTGCTACATAATTATATCTTCTGGTTAACTCTGCCTTTCTTATTTTTTGTAGGACATCGGCTATTTTATGACCCCAGGGGACCAAAGTTATGATGCCATTGGATTAATGAGGCAGTTAGGCGAGCAGACTGCAGCTGCATTGGCAGATGCCCAGGAAATTTTGGGAGATGAAACTCCTAAAACTATACTGAAGGAAAAATGTTTAAAAAAACTGGAAGAAGAGAAGGATAACTATACCTGTCAGACAGGCTCAACTTCAAATGTCTTGGTATGATTGTTATTTTTAATCTTATTTCTCTTGGTTCTAAATTGTACTTAACATGTTCCTGATCACTGCTTTTCCTCTTTCTGTACATTATGATTACACATCACGCTGTTTAAGGCATATGGTACATCTTTTTCCTAGTGCTTTGAAGTCATCAAAAGTTTCTATTATGATGTGGTTCTACTATGTCATGAAATCTTGCTCATGTGAACTCCTGACCATTGAATCTTCAAGCCACGGCCCCAAAAGAAAGACTCGTGTTACAAAGTTGCAAATAGTTGTTTACCATGCTTCTGTTACTAACTAAAAAGGAGATGCATTCCATAATTGGTGGTGAAATTAGTCTTATCAAAGTAATCAAGCCAAAAATAACAAGAATTTTCTTGTGAAATTTTAGAATTTCTGGAGCTAATGTATGACTTTTAGGATAAACCTTTATAAAATGTCATTATATTCACTTGAGAGGACTGGATATTGTCTTCAATGAACTTGTTGCAATGTGGTTGCTGACATTTAAAGATATTTATCCTTTCATAAATTTATTTGGAACAACCCTTTGCAGAAGGAGAGGCGCACCCTTGATTTTAGTGATTGCGGGACACCAGGGAAGGAAGCTGGAAAATTGTCTAGCAGCATTGGTTTCTCAAATTCCTCTTCCCATCTCTTGAAGAGTTTCAGGTGAAAGGTGCCCATGGCCGAGGCGTTGTGCTGTAAAATCTAAGAGTCTATACATGTGTCTCATTTGATTGGTGTATGAATTGATATATTCCGTCGTCTAAATTTTGTCAAGGTATGTGGAGTTATTATTTGAATTATCTATAGGCGTTGTTTTGTTCAACTTTTATCATGATTATATTCGCTTTCATAATGTAATTTTTATTTTGACCATCATTTCAAATGGCGTCTGCATTATATTTTTGAGTTTCTCTATAAAATTATATTTATGTCAACTCTTGGTGCATTTTATAAAACGTTCTAATGAAATTCTATAGTACACTCGTACATTTATATATTGTTTCTTTGAATACGCTTGATGTTAAATAAATTTGTTTGTTGATATATTTGGATATTATTTTTGCAGTGTTAGTACTTATATAGTTACATTGCACTTTGGTGTATCATTTTTTCTTTTACTTGCGTTCTATTATAAAATTAGAAATTACTCCATTCGAAAGTTGAATTGATTACCCAATTGGGTATATATTTCATGTGCGATCACTTAATTTTTAGCAGAATTTCAAATTTCAATGGGATTCGTGAACTTTAATTTGTCTTGGTTGAATCATGAAACTTCATTTTAATTTCATTTTAGGTCACTTCAATTTCAATTATAAGTCTAAGTTAATTGCCACATATAGCGAATGGATTAACTTTAATTTAGTTTTAATGCTACTAACATGGTTATTTTCCCTAATCTGGCTTTCTTTGTTAAATCATTTGCCTAGATGTTTCAGTCCCTAGATGCAATAATATATAACAATATGCATTTTATGAACTTCTTTAGCCATTCGGTTCAGTGGTCTATGCTTATCATATGGACTGCATTGTAGAGTTGCAAATTGTTGTTTACCTTGCTTCTCTATTAGTAACAGAAAAGGAGATGCATTTCAATTATAGGCGGTGAAATTAGTTTCTTCTTGAGTAACTCAGGCCGAAAATATTAAAAAATTTCTTGTTGAAATACTTGAACTTCATGTATGACTTTTTATGATAAAACCATTCTAAAATGTCATTAGATTTACACTTGAGAGAGCTGCATATTTTTTCTTCAATGAACTTGTTGCAATGTGCACTACCTTTTCCACTGTAGCAGAAGATAGTTGTATACCCGCACCCTCCTCCTTCCCACACGGCTATGTGTTGTCAAAAAAAAACTTCAAATAGCGTCTTTGCAATATATTTTGGGCTTCTCTTATGTCAACTCTTGGATAGATATGAGATCAGAGTTCTTGCAGCAACCTTTTGCTTCATTATAGCTACTTTACCTCTTGCATTCATTTTTTGGCACATAATGTTACCTTATTGTCGTGCCTAATATTATTGTGAAAAAACTGTTTGTAGTACAAACTACTTTACAGGTGCTATCAGTATGGATTATTTTATTTATTTATTTTTTGCCCATCAACCAATGAAAAATGCTATTTGTCCCATTGTACAAATATCTGTCAAATCTGTACACATAGCCTAACTCATTATTGTACACTTTTTACCTTGAGTGCAATTCAACTTATAGGGGAACATTGGAAATTTTGCACATTATGAAGTCACTCGCCCTGATTTTTTTCTCCCGATTTAATAACTATTACGTTAAACCCTTTTTTCGTCAAAACATTGACTTGAATTTGAAATTCAACATTAGTGAAATATTGCAGAGACAAGTGGACGTTCTCAGCTAACTGAATTAGGTACATATGAAATCAAGAAAACTGTTTATTCTCTCATTATTTTCTTAATTATTTACTAATTCTAAAGGGAAACATACTTTTCGAGGACACCTTGATAAACAAGAATACAGAGTACAACTTGATAATAACATAAGATCAATACAAAAGAAGATCATTCGCTCTGATATTTGATAACAACTTTAACACAACTAGGATGCTTCAGATACTCCCATGCCTTGTTAATTTCTTCAAGTGAAACTTCATGGGTCAATAGTTCATCCAAATGAATTTCCTATTCAAACAACATTTTTTGTTCCATATCATGTACAGGAAGGTATAATCAGAAAAAAAAAAAAACAACATTTTTTGTTCCAGATCATGTACAGGAAGGCATAATCAGTGATTTTTTTTCGATTTATAGCAGTATCATTGGACGATATAAGTATTGAGATTAAAGAAAATTAGAATTGTAGAAACCCCTTGTCCAAGAAATCAGTCCAAATGTTGAACCACCTTGTCTAACAGTTTGAGACAATACATCCCTTCACATATTCATTTTTCATTAAATGCGAAACATGAGCACAAATTTTCAAGTGCAATATAGACCACGTGAAGTTGGGAGAGGTGTCGGAGATATGTTTTCTTTTCCAACAACTCCGTTTGGTAATTTGTTTTATAAACAACACATTTTTTTAAATTACTTTTTAACCACACATTTTTTCAAATCACTTTTCAATCATATATTTTAATTCAAAAATATCACATTCTTTGTTTATAAATAGGAAACTTTTACCAAAAATTTTTGGACGAGGTGATTCAACATGTAGAGCTTCTAGATTTCGTCATGAAACTTAAAAAGGATTCATACCTTATTTATGCATTTCTCAACTATTTTAGGGAGGTCTGTTTGAGGTCTTACTCCACCATAAATGGACCCCTTAATTGTCCTACCACACAAGAGGGGAATGTATTTGAGCTCCCCACTTAAATGAAGTCCTGCACCAATGAAAACTACTGTCCCAAGTCCCTGTTTAAATGCCAGAGTGTAAAAGAATCTTATAATATGTTTTGATCTATAGGAAAAGAAACCCATTACTGATACTGAAATTGACAAGAAAATTTGAGGAATTTTACCACTTTGGATCCCTCAATTGCTTCATTGAGCAGGTCTGGAACTCCAGTGCACTCATAACAGTAATCAACACCCAGTCCACCTGTAGTATCTTTGATCAATTCTGAAACAGGTTTATCAGATTCTTTTGGATTGATAAATTCAGTCATTCCAAAGGCTTCTCCTTTCTTCTTCTTCAAGTTGTTTATGTCGATCCCAATTATTCTAGATGCTCCGCTCATTCGTGCTGCCTCTATCACCTACGTTTAGTTTCCAGTAAGTTTCATTGCTAATGTAAACTTTGAAATGTATGTATGTCATCGTGGTCAATGGAGATATCTGAAATATCCCATCTTGTGTAGTGCTACTGCTACCTAAGGGCATGTTTTATACACAGAATCAGACAACATTGAATAGTGAAATGGACAAGATACAATCTAGTACCATCCAGTATGACATATACCATTCAGTATACCAAATATGTCATGTTTATCAGACTATCACTATTGTAGTGTTTCATACTCTGTAGCGAATAGTCTACATAATTCAACGAACTATATTTTAACCTCTTTTTCTGTCCTAATATCGTCCAACTTGTCTACTCTAGTAAAGGAAACATGCCACAAGAAAATACATGTACTTACTCCAAGTCCAACAGCACCAACACCAATAACAGCAATAGTTGAGCCCTTTTCAAGAGTGACTTCCCTCCAGGCAGATCCAAAACCTGTGGTGAAACCACAGCAAAGGAAACTTGCATGTGCAAGAGAAACACGGGGATCTACCTTGATGGCAAAATTGGCGTCGATAACCACATATTCAGACCATGTACCACAGCTAAAATGGTGATATACTATCTGATCTCCAATGTGAATTCTTGATGTGCCATCTGGCATTAGGCCAGTGAAATTTAAGGGATATTTGTGGCATAAATTTGTCTTCCCAGATTTACAATTCAGACATTCCCCACATTCTCCCAGATAGAGTGGCATCACAATATCTCCTTCCTTCAGATTTGTGACTCCTTCTCCCACACTCTCTATCATGCTGTATTTGAAAGTTTCGTATTATGATCATGAAGTTTAAGCTTAGTTCAGAAATAATAGAATTGGATAATTATATTACCACCACAAAATTTATTTACTACACCACATTATAATCACACCACAATTAAAATATATTTTCAATAAATACACCACAACAAATTTACAATAATACTCTTAATCCTATAAAAACTTTAAAAAAAAAAATTATTGTGGTGTACTCATCATCCCAAATTCCCAATATTTCTCCCATTTTTCCTCATCATTGCCACCTATTATTTTCTTAATTACAATTAATTAGGTTCAAATTTCCATGTTACACAATTTTTAATTGATGTTTGATGGATAATTGAAACAATAATATATTCAATTTCATATAAATATAGTAGGTGGTTGGCTTCTAAATACTTGATACACATTTTTTTTTAAAATACTAGATGCAATTGAAATCACTATTTTTTTTTTAATACTAGATGCAACTGAAAACACGATAGGTGGAATGCAGTATGAACATGCAAATATATATAATTGAAAAACCATAGAATTCGAAAACCGAATATAAAATTTAATTGAAAATCAAATATAATTAAATAACCAAAATCCTGGGTGACATCAAAATATAGGGAACCTTGAACAATAAAAATCTTTCACTAACCTAAAGTCCTAAACTTTAATTTATGTTAATGTTTGCATGATGTTATTATTTGAAAATTCATATGAAATTATTGTATTAACATCTATTCTAATTAACTTGGTATTGAAAAGCAAAAATATAACATAACAAGAAGAACAAGATGATTTAGAAAAATAAACATAGAGAAGATAAGAGAATATTTGAAAGATGTGATGCCTATAAAAATTATTTTTAGTGAGATAATATTAAAAGAATATGTATGTAATTTTATTTATGTCTATTTTTATAAATAAAGAAAATACTTTAAATTGTGGTGTAAAAAATAAATTTTGTGGTGGCAATATAGTCACCATAAATATAAAGAAGAAAATAAAATAAATTTATTTGAAAGATTGTGGTATATTTAAAAATAGTGAGAGAAAAATAAAAGGATATTTTTGTAATTTCTTTTATGTTATTTTAGTCAATAAAAAAATCACTTAAAAATGTGGTGTAAGAATTAAATTTTGTGGTGACAATATAATTACCCAATAGAATTTTGCAGAATAAATTTGTTTATTTTGGATTACATGATAAGATTTTTACGGATAAATATTCATTTACGTCTCATTTGAAAGCAAAATAAATTTCTACTTGAGCACGAACTGAAAGATCGCTTGAACTCAAATTCTTAAGACAAATGCAAATTTAGTCTATGTTTGACAAAGATTAAAATCAGATTTTGATAAAAGTTTATGAAATATGTGATTAAAAGTGGGTCCATGAAATGTTCAATGAAATTAATTGTTGGCTTTGACTAAAATTAAAATTAAAATTAAAATTTAGGCTATGTTCGGTAAACCCATTATAAATGAGTTTATAAATTACATAATTTTTCCTAACACTTTTTAATCACGCACATTTTTTCAAACAACTTGTTAACTACATATTTTACTTTAAAAATAACAATAAATCATTTATAAACAAAAGGGGGGCCGCCGAACAGAGGCTTAGATCAAAATTTGTACCAAACAAGGTCTTATTATTTGTTTTATATTCTGTAGTTTCATTTCTTTCTGAATCAACGAGATCTATATGTACATATTTTCGAGCATGTACTTTAATTTTAAGCATGCCGAATTCTCCATTTAGGATACGTTTAATACTTTGGATTCAACATGAATAAGAGTTAAGTTGGGGTAAGACTAAATAAGTGAAAAAGTTAGAAAGTTTGGTCCATGAAAAAGTTTTGGTATTTTTTTTTTTTTTTTTTTTTGGATGTGTGGTTTAAAAAGGTTTGAAAGTTAAAAAATGTGGGTTTGACTAAAATTGGATGGCTGAGATTGAGTTTGAAAAGTTATGGAGAAAAGTTTCCATAAATCAAACATTCTCTTCGTAAAGACTTGATCAGGGCTTTGTTGTAGTATATTTTGGAAGAAATTTGAATATTTGAAAAAATGTGCGGTTGAAAGATATTGAAATGTGTGAAAGTAGTGGATTCTATAAAAATTTGTGGTTCAAGATGCGTTTAGAGGAAAAGCTGTCCAAAATTTCCCGGACCAGGGACTTGAAAAAGTTTCTGAAAAAAGTAACTTCTAACCCTAAACATGCTCTATGAAGTATGACCAAGGGACGAACAAAATCTGTCAGCTGACTTGAATCCCAGTATCAAACATGCTACTGTTCTATCTATAAAGCATCAGAGAGGTGGAGAGGGAGAGAGAGAGATTTACCCAACTCCTTCATGTCCAGGAATCCGAGGAAACAGAGGCTGCCAAAACAGGACCCAAAAAACAAAATCAAATCAATCAGATTCAGCAATTTCAGTAGAGATAGTAAATCAAAACTTCCAAAAACTAAAAACTGAATTCCTTACAACAGGGAGTCCATTGCAACACAGAAAATCAGTGTGACACAAACTTGCATAAAGCATTTTGATCCTAACTTCAGAGGATTTAGGAGGATCCACTTTTATTTCCTCTACTTTCAACGGCTCTCCTGATTTCCATACCACTGCAGCTTTGCATGTAATTACTTCTGGATTGCCTCTAGTCATGGTGGATTCTAGGTTACAGTTGGGAGACTATTGTCAATAAGGTTCTGCGTAAACTTGTGTATGTATGTATGTATATATATATATATATATAGAGAGAGAGAGAGAGAGAGAGTTGAAGGAGAAGGATAATAAAAGCGGATTTGTTTTTGTTGTGAAATGGTGCTCGCGTTGTTCGCGTGCTACTTTTTTAAATAATTTTTCAATTTTTGGCCAACTGACTGCACTCTTTATCACGGTTCAATAAGTGTGGATTGGACTAAAAATAGGATTAAAATCAAGTCAATTATTAATTTCAACCACACATTTTATGGATCACACAACTTCAACCTCATATTTTATCATTTTTATCAAAATTTACTAAAAATCTAATTTTCTTAATCCTTGCCAATCAGGGACTATGTTTTGAAAACCTTATCAGATATTCACTTGAAGAAAATAGACGGTAGAGATTAAAATGGTTGACTTGTAGTCGAGGCTATTCGTGATAAAAGAACATTGAAGGGGAAAAAATCGAAGTGAACTAGCCAGTTCAATATGCTTGATTGACCAATATTTTTCATGAAAAATGAAATTTATATTCCATTTCCCACTTTTGGCTTGTTTGATTTGCAAAAATTTCCATTGAATTCATTTTCTTGGGATTGGTCACATCATCCCAAATTCCTTGTTTTCAAGGAATTCATTTCTAAGGGGAAGGAGATTTTATTTTGAATTAATTAGACTATACACTAGTTCCTTAAATCTTTCTTAGATAAATACATTATTTAGAAACTATTTAGAAAAATATCGAATTCTATTAAAGAATGTCTATAATTGACCTCATTAATTATGGAACATATTATTTAGAGTTGTAGTTACCTTTTATTTAGAAGATTAAATTAGGGGTGTGATTACCTTTAAAGTCAATTAATAATATGAAAATTATAATTATTTAATTAGTTTAATAATATGTAAAATCATCTCATCTTCTATATCGTGATATTACGATAATTATAATAACGATTACGATATTTTAACGAATATTATATTAAGTACTGATCGGGCTATTTTTCGGGATTGTCAGAATGGACCTATGGAATCCCGCGCAACAGGTCGGCCCAACTCGCAACTCAGGTCGGCCTTATGTCCCGGGCTTTGTTAGTCTCGACCAGCAAGCTTTTCTTCTATAGGCCGGGATGTATGCTCGATCTTATGACCATCCCAGCCCATGGATGCCCGACATATTCAAGTCCTGCATCCATAGTGGGAACATGCCCGGCCACTTCAGGATTCCTGGTGTTCACCGTTTATGTGTTTTATCAATGGGCCACCTTCTTGGGCCCTCGGAATAAGACATAATCTATAAGGAATCATCCTAAAAAAGAGGAATTACAATTCTTATAAGATTAGAACTCCTCATAAAAGGTAAGTTTATAGTAACAAGGACTCCTTCCTAAAATAAAGGAAGTTATGGGCTTTTCCAGCCCTATAAATACAGCTCATTTGCTCACATATATTCATTCATCATTCTTTACGTTTTCCAGTAAAATATTCTTTCTCTACTTTTCCCCAGAAAACTAATTCTCACACCGGAGGGGTGACGGGGAGAATCCTCCTCGCCTTTTTTGCAGGTCAACCAAGGTGAATTCATTGATCTTTTCCAGCAATTAAACATCATCAGATCCTGCCACGTCAAGGTTAGGATTTTTTACAGTATCAATTGGCGCCGTCTGTGGGAAGAGATACAATCAGCCATGGTTAATAGACGTCAAGTCCGTCCCTCCGCATCCATTGGTCAATCCCTTCCGGCCAACACTTCGGTTGAGGATGATAATCCTCCGCCTCTTGAAGATGTTGGGGAAGAACAAAACCCAGAGGCCACTCCAGACAATGAGCCTGTAAGTCGGGAAGATTTCAACGAACTTCAGCAGCAGCTCCGCGAACTTCGTCAAGCTCTTCAACAACAGAACAATCACCAAGTGCAACCTGACCCGAACACTCCAGGCACAATTCCCAGGGAAGATCCCCAGCCAGCTAATCCTATCGCTGACAACTCCCCGGGATTAGGGGCGCCCATCCCTTGATAGAAGGATCTGCCAATTTGACATAACAAGAGCTTTCAAGAATCATTCAGGAAGGAATTTCTGATGGAATACGACAGAACACCCAGGGTCAGGCGTCATTCGTGAGAAGAACCCCCTTTACTCCTGAAATAACATCCTTTCCCTTGCCAGACCAATTTAAATATCCTCGGATAAAGGAATACGATGGAACAACAGATCCTAACAACCACTTGAATACCTACACTGATGTCATGGACATGCAAAATGCTCCCGATCAGATTCTGTGCAAGGCCTTCCCGCAAACCTTGACAAATTCAGCTCGAGACTGGTTTTCTACGATACCTCCAGGGTCCATCTCTTCCTTCGCAGATCTTACTGAGAAGTTCACTGCTTTCTTTACAAGTAGCAAAAGAATCAAGAAGACCGCCGCATCCCTCATGCAGTTAAAGCAAGCTCAGAATGAGACGCTGCGAGAGTTCATGATTCAGTTTAACGTTGAAAGACTTCAGATTATAGATCTCCATATATCATCAGCAATTTCAGCCCTTACCTTGGCTATTCGAGGCTCGGAATTCAGAATGTCCCTGTCCAAGAACCCACCTTCGAATGTAACAGAGCTTCTCCGAAGAGCAGAGAAGTACATAAACATGGAGGAAACACTTTTGTCAGTTCGGGCACAGGATCAAGGGCATGGGACAGTAGCGCAGTCTTCGCAATCAACAAGGCATGGGAATAAGAGATCTAGACAGGAGGATGAGAGAAATTCTTCCCGAAATAACCAAAAAGAGAACGTCCATGGGCATCAGAGTTTAACTCCGCTAAACGCACCCCGATCCCACATTCTGATGGAAATCAAAGGACGTGAAGATTTGAGATGGCCCAAGCCGATCAAGGGGAAAGTCGACGAAAAGAATCGACATAAGTATTGTGAATTTCACAAGAGCCCGGGCCATACCACGGACAAGTGCAGAACTTTAAAACAGGAGATAGAAGCCCTCATAAAAAGAGGCTTCCTGGGGCACTACATAAAGAGAGACGATAAAGAGCATGGAAAAGGGGATGAGAATACCAGATCCACTGGCACCATAAATTTTATCGTCGGAGGAATAGCATCTGAAGGAGATTCCAATAATGCACGTAAGAACCATGTCCGGGAACTATCTGATCGGGAAGAAATGTCGGGATGTCATGACCAAGACGTCTCGGACAACATCAGCTTCAGCAATGCTGACATGGAAGGAATTTCGTATCCTCACGATGATGATGTTGTTATCAATGCAACAATCGCCAATTTTGATGTTAGGAGGGTGCTAGTAGATAACGGGAGTGCAGCCAACGTTCTTTCCTTAGAAGCTTTCAATCAGATGCAACTCCCCAAAGATCGGTTTCGACAGGTCATTACTCCCCTAATTGGGTTTGGTGGAGGAACCGTGAAACCCGAAGGCTTAATTGACCTTCCCACTTCACTAGGATCAGAAGAGAAACGGGTAACGAAAATGACTCTGTTCCAAGTCATGAAAACTCCTATGGCCTACAATGCCATCTTGGGAAGACCATTTTTGAACAACCTGAGAGCTATAGTGTCAACTTATCACCTGGAAATCAAGTTCCCAACTTCCGCAGGCATAACAACTATTCAGGGAAGTCAATCGGTAGCCAGAAGTTGCTATATTAGTTGTATTGGAAAGGGTAAGACGGATCTGATGTCAATAGAACTTCCTGTGGAAGAAAGAATGTCCCCTGTAGAAGAGTTGGAAGAGGTTCAAATTTCAGAAGGGAAGAGCTTCACAATTGGGAAAGAGCTTCCCAAATTAATGAAGGAAGAGTTGTCACAGTGTTTAAAGAAGAATATTGATGTATTTGCATGGAATGGTGAAGATATGCCCGGGATAGATCCCGAGCTCGTTGAACACAGGCTCAACGTCATGCCCGACAAGAAGCCCATAAAACAGCGAAGAAGGCAGTTTGCCACAGAAAGGAGGCAGATAATAAAGAGGAAGTAGATAAACTCTTGAAAGCAGGATTCATCAAAGAGGTGAAGTATCCAAAGTGACTAGCCAATGTGGTCTTGGTAAAGAAGCCAAATGGGAAGTGGCGAGTTTTTATAGACTTCACATATTTGAATAAAGCATGTCCGAAAGACAGTTATCCTCTCTCCAGGATCGACAGGTTGGTGGATTCCACATCAGGATCCGAACTTTACAGTTTCCTAGATGCCTTCTCGGGATATCATCAGATTCGGATGGCGCAGGAAGATCAGGAAAAAACTTCCTTCATGGCAGATGAAGGAATATACTGCTACAACGCCATGCCGTTTGGATTGAAGAATGCTGGAGCTACTTATCAAATGTTGGTTAACATGGTCTTCTCCAGACACATCGGGCTTAACATTGAAGTCTACGTTGATGACATGGTCGTAAAAAGCTCAAGAAATAAAGACCACATTGCTAACCTTGAGGACATATTCAGTACACTTAGAAGACATCAGATGAAACTGAATCCTGCAAAGTGCGCCTTCGGAGTGGGCTCGGGAAAGTTCTTGGGATTCATGATCACTCAGAGAGGTATCGAAGCTAATCCAGATAAAATTTCAGCCCTAGCATCAATGGAACCTCCCCGGAACATCAGGGAAGTACAGAAGTTAACAGGAAGAGTAGCAGCATTAGGTAGATTCATGTTAAGGGCAGCAGACAAATGTTTTCCCTTCTTAAAAACTCTTCGAGGAAACAAAGACTTCAGATGGGACGAGGAATGCGAAGTCTCCTTCAGGAAGTTGAAAGAATGCTTGGGTACACCTACGATATTGGTAAATCCGAATCCAGGGGACAATCTGTTCTTATATCTAGCAGTGTCTGATCATGTTATGAGCGCCGTTTTGGTTAAAGAGGAAGAGAGGACTCAAAAACCTATATATTACGTCAGTAAGATGATGTTGGAAGTAGAAACCCGATATACATTGGCAGAGCAGCTCGCACTTGCCCTGGTTACAGCAGCGAGAAAGTTAAGACCAAACTTTCAAGCTCATGCCATAAATGTCCTCACAAATCAGCCCTTGAAGCAAATCTTGCAGAAACCAGATATATCCGGTCGTCTACTCAAGTGGTCAATCGAGCTCGGGGAGTATGACATCGAGTTCAAACCTCGACCTTCCATCAAAGCACAGGTCTTGGCTGACTTTGTCGCCGAACTCACACCAAGACCTCGGGGGCCTACAGGTCATGACCGGGAAGAGGCCACTTGGACCTTGCAAGTGGATGGAGCATCGAATGCTGCGGCTCGGGGGCCGGAATCATATTAAAGAAATACGATGGCACAATGGAAATTCAATGTGCAATACGGTTTGACTTCCCAGCAACCAATAATGATGCAGAGTATGAGGCCGTAATTGCTGGACTTCAAGCAGCTCAACATCTAGGGGTCGAGCATGTCAGGGTCCAGAGTGATTCACAATTGGTGGTAGAGCAGGTGAACGGTACTTTTGAAACAAAAGATGAGAAAATGTCATCTTATAGGATGATGGTCTTGAACTTGCAAAGGAAGTTCAAGTCTTGCTGCATAGACAAAATTCCGAGGTCCGCCAATCACAAAGCAGATGCTTTGTCAAGACTTACTTCTTCCAATCTGGACCACTTGGAGAGGACCGTGTTTGTACGAAGTCTTCATGAGCCTAGTATCGTACAACAACCCGAGGTCATGGATATTTCAGATCAAGAGCCCAGTTGGATGGATCCAATAATTGAATATCTAACATCAGGAAAGTTTCCAGATGACAGAGTAGAGGCCAAAAAAATCAAAGCAAGAGCCCCGAGATATACCTTGCTGTAAAATACCTTGTTCCATCGAAGCTTCACACTTCCTTATCTACGATGCCTAACTCCAAAAGAAGCAGCCTTTGCCATGGCCAAGGTTCATGAAGGAATTTGTGGAGGACACCAGGGAGCAAGAGCTCTAGTACTGAAATTAATAAGATACGGGTACTATTGGTCGAATATGAAGAAAGACACACTTAATTATGTGAAAGCATGTGACAAGTGCCGAAGATTCGCAACTCGATTACATCAACCCGCGGAAGAACTATGCTCCATTTTGTGTCCATATCCTTTCGCTCAATGGGGAATCAACATACTTGGACCTTTCCCCATAGCCCGGGGCCAGGTCAAGTTCTTGGCAGTTGCTGTGGAATACTTCACTAAGTGGGTGGAAGCCGAACCGCTAGCCGTAATCACAGAACAAAAGTTAGAGGCATTTGTGTGGAAATCGATAGTTTTCCGTTTTGGTCTTCCTAAGACGTTAATAACAGATAACGGGCGTCAATTTGAGTGCCAAGCCTTCAAGCAATTCTGCAAGAACTTGGGAATAGAACTCAGGTTGACCTCCGTTTCGCACTCGCAGAGTAATGGGTTAGCCAAGGTTACAAACAGGCTCATCTTACAAGACTTGAAGACTCGCCTTGGCAGCGCCAAGGGAGATTGGCCCGATCTCCTCCCTGAATTACTTTGGACCAACCGAACCACGTTCAAAACGGCGACGGGGGAAACCCCGTTCATGCTTGCCTTCGGGATGGAAGCCGCAGTCCCCGTAGAAGTAACAATTCCGAGCTTTCGTGCTATGACCGCAGGGTCGCTCGACCACATCGAAGGACAGAGAGAAAGTCTGGATCTTCTAGAAGAAGTCAGGGAGAATGCATCATTAAGAATAGCAGCTTCCCAACAGGCCATGTCTAAGAAGTTCAATACCCGGGTAAAGAAGAGGGAATTCAGAATGGGAGATCTTGTCCTTCGCCGCAGTGAGGCTACCGGTCATCAACTAGGGAAACTTGGGCCTATTTGGGAAGGACCTTATGAAGTCATCCGAAAGGTGGGCAAGGGCTCATACAGCCTCCGCACAATGGATTCAAAACCTCTTCCTCGGCCATGGAACGTGGAGAACTTGAAACCATACTACAAGTAATCATCTCTGTTGATGTCAAGTCACTTAGTCTTAGTAAGGTCGGGCCTGCGCGCCCATTTTTATTTTTGCTTTCGGACTTGCACGTCCATCAGTGAATATTATGGTCAGGCCTGCGTGCCCATTGTTCTATCTTTTAGTCTCCGGGACGGGTACTCTTTTTCCTTGTCCAGATTTTTTCCCAATGGATTTTTCTGGGTAAGGTTTTAACGAGGCCCATCGATCAGTCCCCTTCAATAAAAGTACTTCTTCCAAAGAATGAGCACTACAAAGATCAGATATTGAAATAATTTACAAAGTCATCCACATGACTTTACAAATTATTTCCCATCAAATAATTTACAATGTCTCATGGTAAGGCTTTACAAATTATTCTTCTACGAATAATTTACAAGGTCTCATGGCAAGACGTTACAAATTATTTCCCATCAAATAATTTACAATGTCTCATGGTAAGGCTTTACAAATTATTCTTCTACGAATAATTTACAAGGTCTCATGGCAAGACGTTACAAATTATTTCCCATCAAATAATTTACAATGTCTCATGGTAAGGCTTTACAAATTATTCTTTTACGAATAATTTACAATGTCTCATGACAAGACGTTACAAATTATTTCCCGTAAAGTAACTTACAAGGTCTTATGACAAGACATTACAAATTACTTCCCAACTAAGAATTCTATTACCCGACCTTACAGAATATCCTTTCTGAAAAATTGCAAGTAAAGGGCTCGATCTTATCTTTAAGTCAAAGGGTCGGGCATACGCTATCTTGTCGGTCACTCATCTTCCACTTAGTTTCTATATGTGAGGTCGGTCACGACCCGACCATATGGAATCAAAACAAAATGATTCCGGGAATCTTGCAGAAGCTCGACCTCAGGAATTGCACAAATAGGTCGGTAACCTGACCTTATAGAATATCTTTTCTGAAAATTCGTAAGTTAAAAGCTCGAACTATTTTATACTAACGGAAATATCGTGCTTTATCAAAAATCATCGATTCATAAAATTAGATACGAAAAAATAAGCACGAGCTTTGACAAAAGAAAAAATTTTCATTAACAAAAAACCTTGTTACAAAAAGGCCACGAGGTATACCTTGGGCTATGCAAGAGAATTACAGAAGAGAAATTCCTATCGCTGCTCGGGGTCACTGGCCTGGGTTTCTTCTTCTTCAGAATCGACCTCCACTACCTCTTCCATGAAAGGAGTGAGGTCAAGATCTTCCGTGCCCAATGGAAATTGAGAGAGCGGGTTGGTATCCAGGTCGGGCTCATGTATCTTGATCCAAGCCCGGGCTTGCCTCATGCCTTGGGAATAGGATTCCAGGGCATAATTACCCACGGCAAGGTCATATTCTTCAGACTTCTTTTAAGCCTCGACCGCCGCTACCTTCACTGCTTCTATCTCTTCCCTGGCCCGACGAAGATCTTCAGAGAGTTTGGCATTTTCAGAGCGAGCGAGGTCCCGATCTTGAGTCATCAAGACCAGGTCAGTTTCCATTCTGGTTAACTTTTCTTCAGCATTGTTAGCACGGGTGGCCTCGTACTGAACAGAATGGACGAGATGACTTGTAGCCTCCCCTCGCCGGACACCTTGGGTTAGAAGACCCCAGCCAATGCTAAGCATCTGTATGAGTTAAATACTTGTACTATTTCAAGATTGAAGGCTTTGTAAAACAAAAGGTAGAAGGTCGTCTTGAAATTACCTTAAGCACCGCATTCAGAAAATGGTCCACCCAGTTCTCTAGTGAGACTTCATCAGAATATTTTTTCAGTAGACCGGGGTGGTAACTCTCCTCCAATTTGGACCGCAGGTCGGCCAGGGTAGGACCCTCTACTGCAACTTCAGGAGGAAGAGATCTGGTATTTTCTTCCCGGACAGGAGGGCGGCGAACACTTTGGTCTCGCGCCGAGGTGGAGCTTCCGCGTTCCTCCTTGAAGTTTCGCCCGGCCCGGACTGTGTCTGGCCTAGCCTTTTCTGTGGCCGTCTACGAGTAATGCCACCTTCCCTCCTCCTCTCAGCAACTGCCCGAGCTCTCTCCTCGGCCGCCTTCCTCAGCTTGTCTCCGTCAAAAGCCATACCTGTGAAGGACGGGAAGGTATACTTAGATAAAAGGGAATAAGATGGGGAAGGCAACGTTTTCTAGTGGAAAAATGAAATCAACTATTACTTAATTTACAAGGCCGGGTCCTACTGGGCTCCAAGTCAAGGCCGGCCTATCCTAAGATCTCGTTGGTAGTAAGATCTGAAGCCTCATCGGCCAGAAGTCCAAAGTCACACACTCTTATGGCATTGGCCAAGAGGCCCGCCATCTCGTCCTCCCCTACATTGCCCATTCTATTGAAATTATTTACTTCCGGTTTCCTAAAGGTGGGCCAAAAAATATTCTCACCTTCCCGAGGTTTGATATAAATTTTTTTTCCTTCCAATACTTTAAGGAAGAGGGGACCCAGGGCACCTGAACCTTCCCTTCCTGCATAAATAAACGAAGCAGTTACATCGGAGTAAAAACTTCAAATCTAAAAGGCATTTACATAGGTTCACGGTACGCTCGATCCCTAGACTCCTACATAAAACAAAGAAGTAAACTAGAATTATCCACCTGTTTGGAGCCAGTTGCCCGGGAAGAATGCTGGCCGTAAAAAAGGAAGTCTACAAAAAAATGATGTAAGGGGAACCTGAGGCCGGCCACTAACGAGTCATGGAATACTACGGTCTCCCCTTCCCGGCAATAATATGATACATCATCATGTTCGGGGACCCGGGAAGTATACCTATCAGAAAGACCAAACTTCCTCATATCTACCTCGACCATGTGTTCCTTCATCCTACTATTGAATGTTGGTAACTCTAGGTCGGGAGTTCCCGGTCTCTCATCAAATTCAGGGTTATTGACTTCCTCGCTTGACTCGTCCCCCCCGGAGGTTGGCGGAGGTTGGTAAAATCCTATTGGCTCTACGTCTAGGGCCTCGTCCAAATTTTCTACCTTCCTAAGGTCCGTGATGTTCACTTGCTTGGCCATTTTCCTAACAAGTAAATTACAAAATAAAATTAACGTCAGGAGAGGTCGAAATTACCTAAAGGTCGTGCTTGGAATTTTTAGCTCGTGTTAGACGCTCGAGGAGTTGTCTGGTGTTTACTAAATTTGCAAAGTGAAAAGAATGAGAGGATAGGGACCACATATATATAAGAGGAAAAAGACAGGAAAATTTTTGAAATCCCGCCACTCATTTTTGACACGTGGCAGCAATCCAGAAGTGTGGTATTAATGATGACGCGTAAAACAAATGACAAAACAGTTGGCAAAACACGTCATTAATAAAGGTGACAGTTGTCAGGAGTTAATTGCATTCCGGCATCCATCGCCAATCCCTGATGCACGGGGGCCATTGATCGGGCTATATTCCGGGATTGTCAGAATGGACCTATGGAATCCCGCGCAACAGGTCGGCCCAACTCGCAACTCAGGTCGGCCTTATGTCCCGGGCTTTGTCAGTCTCGACCAGCAAGCTTTTCTTCTATAGGCCGGGATGTATGCTCGACCTTATGACCATCCCAGCCCATGGATGCCCGACCTATTCAAGTCCTGCATCCATAGTGGGAACATGCCCGGCCTTGCCCAGCCACTTCAGGATTCCGGGTGTTCGCCGTTTATGGGCTTTATTAATGGGCCATCTTCTTGGGCCCTCGAAATAAGACATAACCTATAAGGAATCATCCTAAAAAAGAGGAAGTATAATTCTTATAAGATTAGAACTCTTCCTAAAAGGTAAGTTTATAGTAATAAGGACACCTTCCTAAAATAAAGGAAGTTATGGGCTTTTCTAACCCTATAAATACAGCTCATTTGCTCATATATATTCATCATCATTTTGAGTTCACGTTTATCCCTAAAGGAAAATATACATATATATATACATATATAATAATAGGATAACCGTCACCATTTTACGTACATAGTTTCCTACCCATTTTTACCTGTCGTTTTAGGAAATTTCTTATTTTTATCAATTTATTTTAATACATGAATTAGGATTTGTAAAAAAATCTATTAAAAGTCAAATTAAAGGTTTTTTTTTTTTTGATAATTATTGCATTATTTTGAAGTCAAAAAATATACAATATGGGTGTCAAATCCAAGATTTCAACGAGAAGTTTAATACAAACTAAGAAATGTAGCAAACTCTAAAAATATCATTCGTAAAATTGTCTTAAATACTAAATGTAAAATTTTTACTTGTACTTTTTACTTTTTTCAATCTTTTTAATTTATCTCATTTAAGTCCTAAAATGATACATATAATTTCTTACATAAATTCAATTTGATCTAAATGATTAATTTTGAATATTTTTCTTATCAAATTGAAAGAAATAATACATATTCGATCTTTTTAAATAAATTCAATTAAATCATTTGATTTTCTACAACTTTAGGTTCTGAAACAATCTTTTTAATTTATCTCATTTAAGTCTTAAAATGATACCTATCATTTCTTACCTAAATTCAATTTGATCAAAATGATTAATTTTGAATCTTTTTCTTATCAAGTTGAAAGAAATAATACATTTTCGATCTTTTTAAATAAATTCAATTAAATCATTTAACTTTAGGTTCCGAAAAACTCATTTATTCGATTTGTAAAATATGAGGTATTAGCAAAAAGCATATATCTATCTATCTATCCATCCATCCATCCATCTATAATAATAGGATAATCGTCACTATTTTACGCACATAGTTTCCCGTCCATTTTTACCTGTCATCTTATGAAATTTCTTATTCTTATCAACTTATTTTAATACATGATTTTGGAAAGTTCAATTAATGCATGTAGTAAATGATTTATGGATTTGTGAAAAAAAAATGTATAAAAATTCAAATTATAGATTTTTTTCTTTTGATAATTAATGCATTAATTTGAAGTCGAAAAACATGCCATATTGGTGTCAAATTCAAGATCTCAACGAGAAGTTTAATACAAGTTAAGAAATGAGAGCAAACTCTAAACATATTATTCGTAAAATCGTCTTAAATACTAAATGTAAAAGTTTTTCTTATACTTTTTACTTTTTTCAACGTCCAATCTTTTTAATCTATCTCATTTAAGTCCTAAAATGATACCTATTATTTTTTTCTTAAATTCAATTTGATTTAAATGATTAATTTTGAATTTTTTGCCTTATCAAATTGAAAGAAATAATAGATATTCGATCTTTTTTAATAAATTCAATTAAATCATTTAATTTTCTACAGCTTTACGTTCCGATAAATTCATTGATTCAAGTAGCAATTTTATATTTTACTTTTTCGAGTATTTTTCATTATATATGAATATACAATTTATGTCAAACATTGTATTTTTAAAACTTATTCAATAAATAATTGTAACCGTGCATCGCACGGGTACGATTACTAGTATTACTAATGTCATAAGGATGAATTATATTTTATATTGAACCAGCAGTTCAATTTGATTTTATTATTTGGGATTACGAGTTGAACCATCACTAGATAAATAATGATGCGAAATTAAAATAGATACTTAATGAAAAATCGAAGATTCTTCAATTCAATCATATATATTGCTTGTTCTCTGAGCAAAATTGTTATTAGATCATCACTAGCTGAAATTGGGATCGAATCCCAAAATTACCTAAAATGTATTTAGGGTGAACTATAGGCCCACCCACCCTACATGTTAACTATTTAGAAATATTATGATTAAGATTATATGAATCCATAGATAGTCACATATCTGTTTTATTGAAACTCGTAACTGAAAGTTTACGAAATTATTTGTTTTAGCTGATATTGTGAGCACAAATTTTAGATAAGATAATATTATATTGATAATGCTAGTGATATTACATCCCCAAATATTTAAAGATCCAATTCTAATTGGGATGATAGTCCAATTCTCAAAGTTTAACAAATTATTTGAACTTCTCCAATCAATTGCTAAATTGTTAATTTTGAAAATAAAATGCACCAATGTGTGCCGATAAATATATGATGGAAGATGATTGATTCTAATTACTAACTTGCGCTATTTGATGTACCAATGAGTGATATCAAAATGTATGATCATCAACTGGGTACGTTGTGAGTATTATTTGAAGTACCAATGAGTGAGATTAAAAAGGATAATCAATACCTCAGTACTTTGGGATTGCAGTGAAATGATCAGAGAAAATCTATTTGAAATATAGGAATCATTACTTTTCTAAAGTTTCACGACTTAAATTTGATGGTAGCAATTTGACAATTGCAATGTGAAATATATACGACATCTGATGCATACAATATAATCATTGAAGGATTAAATATATTTGAAACATATAATTCAAGTTTTTAATAAACTTGTTCGATCAAAGTATACAAATACTTTGTGATCTGAATATATAATATGTCTTGAATAGATTCAATTTGCAATGAAATGTGATTGATAGTATAAAATTAAATTATGGAATGGTACAAACGATTCAATATGATAAAGTGTTGAAATTGAGATGTACCATTATTGTGATTAGTATTTGAAAATCGTGGCGTTTGATTTTCAATATGCAAATTCATAGTTAATTATTCACCTGAAGTGAATAAGTCACATCCAAATTTGAGAACTCCATTAAATGCATCGATGAATATTGACTATAGAACATAACTCGACGCGCAACATGTTCAAATGATTGAAAATATGATATAATTCTCCAAATTCAAATAAAGAATTAAATTTATATTCGAAGAACAAATAATATGAGATATGTGTCATTTATATATATGCTGGTGAAAATATTCGATATTGCACCGATTAACAGTTGAAATAACTATATGCAATATCAATATAATTGTAATGTTTCCATTAGGATGAACTAATATGCACTACACTTTTTTTCTTAACTGATGTTTTGTCTCACGAAATTTTCCTAGCAAGGTTTTTAACGAGTCAGTTGTTATCAATGTCTATTGGTATACTCTTTTATACGAAACTCCTGAAAAGATCAAGATGGAGAGATTGAATCAGGAGGAGTAGCTGTACTCTTTTTCCTTCATTCAGGTTTGTCCCATTGGGTTTTTCTAACAAGATTTTAACGAGACAGTATCAAAATACTCCAAAATTTCAAACAAGTTCGCTTAAGTGACAATGTATCTGATTTATCCACAAAAGTACTATTAACATCTACATTCAAGAAATTGATTTACAAGATTGAGATGCGGCGACTCAATGATTTACAGTGATCAACATCAGGGTAAGTAGCTGTACTCTTTTTCCTTAGTCGGGGTTTTGTCCCATTAGATTTTTTTGACAAGATTTTAACGAGGCAGCATTCATCTTAATGCTTCAAGAACAACTGTACTCTTTTTCCTTCATTTTATATTTTTGTTTTATTAAACAAAATTTTAATGAGACAGATATTTTGTAATATGTCATTCAATGGGGAATGTTGTAAATATTGTATTGGTGAATGACAATTGTACCCTTGTAACTCTAGACATTATTACTTTGTATATCCTTATTCTCTTCTATATATATGGGATTCTGGTTCATAATAAAAGATATAAATTTATTGGTCTCTTTATTTCTTCTCTATTTTCTCTCTAGTTTATAACAGTTTAAAATGTGGCTGTCGTGTTATTTTATTTTTTCTTTATTCACTCATTAGAGGAAGGGATAGCATTCAATCACTTAGATGTCAATTTCCAAAGTTGTCGTCTTTCCCCTTCCTTTTCCTTCCCATTTTTTGGCCTTATTTTTGAAAATTTCTTTCAAAATGTGGAATTGAAATTTCAACCATGACCACCTTCCACCTAAGTAAAAAAATGCATTTGCTGCCCTCGAGGCATAATTCAATTGGTTGAAATGTGAGAGTGATAAATTTCAATTGAGCTGACAATTACTGAGTGGGAGTTCGAATCCTACCAAATGTATGGATGAGACTTCTTACAAGCGCAGTTAAATAGTAAGCTCTCAGTCCTACTCCACTGAGGTACATCCCGCAATTTACATCCTCTATAAATCCACATAACGGACTGTAAGGACTCCCAAGGTTAGAGTTCAACCTTTTTTAAAAAAAATGCATTTGCTAACCACTACAATACTTCTTTCGTGCTTATATGATAATATATTTATACATAGTGAAATTATCTTATTAATTAAAATATTACATTATAGTTATGTGCATCTATAATGTATGTATACAGTAATGAAATCGTCTATATATTATTTTCATATCATTTTTTAAATCTAAAATCACAAATAAGTTGCACTGTAAATTCAAACTTTAATGGTCTATAATTTCATTTGATATCAACCATTCGTTTCAATCATACATTCATAACTACTAATTACTAAGGACACATTTGTGGGATGTAATACTATTGTTTTTAATAGTGCTTGTTAATAATGAGTTGCAGAATTTAGAAGAGAATTTATTTCCAACATTTAATGTTAAGCTCATTGTCCTTCGATGAAATAGATGTAAGTCACGTAACATGTAATTGATGACAAAATGAGCAAATCACAAACCTTGTAAAATAAGCTATTCGGAAAGTAAGCACAGTTATTTGCCTGTGTCACAACCCTAGTTAGTCATCTTTCCTAGTTATTATACGTAAAAACAGCAGCAGCAGTCGATATAAACAATATTGCTGTTGCATTAGCAATGGTATGCGATTCGTTCAAAACGTCTAAATCAACACTAACCAACACAAAATCTAGTGCAAAAGCGGCATTGCTTTTCTCATATGAGACCATAAGTCGTGGAATAGTTCTTTGTTAGCGATGAACTTCGATAATTTTTTTCCAGAATCTGTCCCTTTCACAATCTCTGCCTGCTAGAGATTGTACAGGTTAGATTTGGCACTTCCTGATAGTCGTCTGATTCATCCTCTTCGTCCGATGATAGGAAAGATGGCCCCATCCATGACTTAAAACCTTCATTAACACGTCGCTCCACCTGTGGTGTGACTTCCACTGGATTTATTTCGAGCATTTCCAGCCCAATATTCGTTCCAGCAAAGTCATTCTCGTCAAGAATTATAGCTGTTCTTCTTCTTAGCAAGAAGCCGGTTCCTCCATACAGAACTACCAGCCCCCATGATGCGATTTCATAGCACCAAAACAATGGCAATGAGCAGCTGCTGCCCATCGTGAGGAGAGTTGAACCAAGAACTAGTGCAAGAAGACCGAAAATGATGGCAAACACGACATTTAGGATGGATAGACAGCGTACACCTCCTGTAGATGACAAACGTTTTGGTAAAAACTCCAGATGAGAAATCATGATGAATCGTAAGAAAAAGACGTTACACGACTACAACAATAGAATCCACATCCACCTTAACATGTCCATCTTAAATGCAGGTGCTACTCAAGGTAGACAAGAACAATTGGACAACTACAGTGGACCATGCGGTTGAACTTCAGTATGATGTAACCTACAAACTGGGTTACAATCACCCACGAACTTCACAGGGTCAACGATGCAAGAAACAAACAGACATACCACAACTTTCACCCTTAAATTTCAAAAGTTCAATGCCATGATCCTCACACTAAGTAAAACAAGTAGCCTGACTGAATATGAAAAGCATAGTTTTAGTAAAGCTTAGCAATTTCAACCTTTGAAGTCTAGAGTGCAATGGCCTCTACTGCTTCAAAAAAAAAAAAAAAAAAATGAAAATCTACAAACAGAAACACCCCGCAACTTTGGTGCTCAAAAACATGCATAAACAGCAACATTCATTCTAGAAAATTCAATAATATGAGAAAGGAAGGGTCAAGATAACATCTAGTACCTCTTCTAGAAGCACAGTAATTATTCTCAACCACCTTCAAGCATTCGTGTCTTGCAGGATCTGCACAGGCTACAGTAATTCCTGCAGGTAAGTTGGAATAAATTATGTCTGAGAGTCTGAGACCAAAAAATAACATTATGATTATATGCACCACAAACAAGAGAAAATTTATATTCTCACCCACCATTTCCCAAGCCCTCTATTCCCACAAGCTGATTCTGACATCCAAAGCTTATTGCACCCTCCTTCCTCCCTCTCGTCCTCTAACTACTAACTTCAGTGCTACCCATCTTACCTGTCAACCATCATAGCCAACCCCCCAGCCTTGTGCCATCCTCCAACACTTAATGACTTGGTCCAACCTTCTCCAAATAATATTGCGAATCAGATCCCAGTAAATTTGGAATGACACCCAAAAAAAGGCCCTTGTGAATTTATTATCCTATGATTCTCTAGAATCACTCTCCTGTGCTTCCACTCGATTGATATTACTTATTAAGTGCCAGATTTAGAAAGTTGACTCGGATTTTGATGGTTATTGTGACAAGAAAAAATATTTTGGCTCGAATAAATTCGATATTTATAAAAGTTTAGGATGATGACATGATGGCTAGTAGCAGTGCATGGAAGAAAAAGGTGGAGGTTTTTTTCATTCCATGTTTGTAGCCAAACAAAAGATCTGAAACAAGGATTCCATCCTCATTATAGGTGGAATGAATTTGCCTTTCAGTTCAAGGAAATTCCACAAACCAAATGGAGCTTTAGAGGAAAGCTCATTAGTTTGACAGAGAAAGAGAGACTCAATAAACCATTTAAATGGAGAAAACCACTGCAAGAAAATCATGGTCAGAAGTATGGAACTATAGATAATCATAAACCACATCTGCAATTCAAAGCCAAAATACATAATCCTTGGGCAAGGAATTATCAATCTTTTCATAATTTTTTGTTTATCCAGAGGTTTGAAATCTTGAATAACCAATCAAATACTTAAGTTAAATTCTGGGTACAATCTAAAATTCCTTTTCTATTCTCTTTCGATCTGGATTATTTTCTTGAAGTTGGATCACTTCAGAGGGGGACAACAATTACCAAGCCATTATATCATGATCAACCTTCACAAGAGGACCACGATCTGTATGTCCAACAGGAGCATTTGCCAATAAAATCTATTCAGATGCAACTGTGGACCTTTCTACCACTGTTAATTGACCTAAGGTGACAAAGCAACTTCAAATTCAAGTCCTAGAGCATGTCAACAGGATACTGTTGGGCTTAATTTATTTAACCCGTAACTTAATATTAGTCCAGCCCACCTAATAATGCTTGAGTCATTATTTGTTTAAAGGTTGAGGACCATATTGCAATTTCAAAGGAGTTAGTGCCTAACCTAATTTGAATTGGGCAGTGACTTTTCCAATTTGCTGGGACACTTGTCTTACGCAAGAGAGGCTGGGAATAAAAGAAAAGAAACACGTACATACTGGAGTAAAATAGTAGCAGCCAAAGGAGGTGTTTTCTGCCCATTTCTTTCACACATTCACCACAAAAATATGGAGTAAAAGGTGCCATTTATCTTGTTATATTTTGGAGAAGAAAGTGTTGATTATTGTGTGTTCTTCTTCAAGATTTGGGATTCTCTAAGTTTTATCTTAGAATGATTTAGGTGCTATTTATTCTCTATTATTGTTATTGTTGTTGTTGTTGGGGTTCCATAAATTGTATTAGATGATGTATATTATAGTTGCCAAGAGTGATTCTTGAAGGTGTGTATTTGGTTATCTCTGGATTTAGGGAAAAAAAATTTAGAGAAGAAAATATTGTATTCCTATTATTTGGTAATAGTGAAATTGTCGGTTTGCCCCGTCTATTTTCCCTTCTCATTGGAGAGTTTTACGACGTTAAATAATTATTGGTGTTACCGCTTTGGTTTTTATAATTTCGATATGTTTGTGGTTTTGGTTTGGCTTGTTTGAGTTGTGAATTCCTATATTAATTACACGGAGTTTTGGGGAAATATTTGGCGTTGCTACTTGGGTTGGCAATTCTATTTTTGTTGTCCAATTTCCCAACAGTGGTATCACATCTTAGGTTAGATTGTGTGGATTAAAATGGAGGATCCTATTGGTTGTGCAATGATTAGACTCACTAATCATAATTGGGTGGCTTGGAAGCCTAGGATGGAGGATATCCTTTATTGCAAGGATTTGCATGACCCCGTTGAGGGTGACACGACTAAACCGAAGGATATGTCAAACAATGATTGGACCAAACATAATAGAAAGACTGTCGGAACTATAATACAGTGGTTGGATAATAGTGTGTTTCATCATGTGGCACAGGAGACTAATGCACAGGAATTATGGCCGAAATTAGAATCTATGTTTGAGAAGAAGACTGCATCTAGAATGTCTTTTCTGATTAGAGACTTGGTCAACATGAAATACAAAGATGTCATGGGTGTGACAGAGCACTTGAACAATTTTCAGAATATTGTAAATCAGTTGACTACTATGGGTATGAAATTAGAAGATGAATTGTAGGCTTTATAGCTTTTGAGTTTTTGCCAGACAGTTGGGAGACCTTTGTTGTGACTATCAGTAATTCTACTCCCAATGGAATTTTGACGATGGAGTCTGTGAAAGACAATATGCAAAATGAGAAATCAAGAAGAAAGTCATCGGGTGTACATCCAGGGTCAAAGCATGCACATGCTCTTGTTGTAGAGAACAGAAGGAAAAATCGAAATAGATGGCAAAAAGGTCGCAGCAAGTCAAGAGGTCGGTCAAAATCAAAAGACAAAAAGTTAGCTTGCTATCATTGTGGTAATGTGGGCCACATTAAAAGAAATTGTCGGATTTGGTTGAGAGAGCAAAGGGAAGGTAGCAATCAGAAGAAGGAAAAAGAAAATAACACTACAGCTATTGTTGCTACCAGTGATGAATTACTTTCTTGTGCAGATGGTCATTGCCTACACGTGGGTGACCCTAGTACTAAGTGGATTGTTGATAGTGGTGTTTCCTATCATATTTGTTCGAACATGGACTTGTTTGCAAATTACACAGCTTGTGATTTTGGTATTTCAAAGATGGAAAAAACTAGTCAATCTAAAATTGTTGGGATTTGTGATATTTACTTGCAAACAGAACTTGGCTACTCGTTGATATTGAATGATGTGAGGCATATTGCTAATATGCGCCTCAATCTAATTTTAGTTATGGCTCTCCACAGACAAGGTTATTATAACAAATTCGGTGATTTGAATTGGAAATTGTCAAATGACACTTTGATTGCCGCTAAAGGAAAAGCTTGTTGCACTCTCTACAAGACTTGTGCAAATGCTTGTAAAAACGAGGTGAATGTAGTTGAAGATACTTATCCTGATTTATGGCACAAAAGGCTTGGTCACATGAGTGAAAAAGGTTTGCAAGTTTTGGCTAAGAAGACGTCTATTCCCTTAACCAAAGGTATGTCTTTAAACCAATGTGATCATTGTTTATATGGTAAACAGTACAAAATTTCTTTTAGTGGTTCATTTAAAAGAAAATATGATATTTTGGAACTTGTGCATTCTGATGTGTGCACTCCTAGTGATGTAGCTTCTTTGGGTGGAAATAAGCATTTTCTCATATTTGTTGATGATGCTTCTAGGAAGCTTTGGTTTATATGTTGAAATCTAAAGATCGAGTATTTCAGAGTTTTCAACAGTTTCATATCATGGTAGAACGAGAAATAGGGAAGTCCTTGAAATATATCAAAACAGATAATGGTGGGGAATACACTTCACATGAGTTCAAGGATTATTGCTCAAAATTTGGGATTCGACGTGAGTTTACAAAAGCAGGTACTCCTCAACATAATAGTGTAGCAAAAAATTAACCGTACCATTCTTAACAGAGTCAAATGCATGTTGAAGACAGTCAAGCTATCCAAAATGTTTTAGGATGAAGCAGTTCAGACTGCTTGCTATTTGATTAATAGATCCCCGTATGTTCCTTTGGACTTTGATATTTCAGAAAGAGTTTGGATAGGAAAAGATGTTTCCTACTGTCTTCTGAAGGTGTTTAGGTGCAAAGCTTTTGTGCACGTGCCTAAGGAACAGAGATTGAAGCTTGATGACAGAGTTATTCCTCATATATTTCTCAGTTATGGTGATGAATAGTTTGGGTACAAATTTTGGGATCCAGAGAAAAAGAATATTGTGAGAAGCAGAGATGTGGTCTTTCATGAAGACTAAGCCATTGAAGATTTGGATAAATTGGAGCAGCCTAGAGTGACTGCAGTTGTTCCTGATCTTGCACCTACTAGCACTTCGACATCACAGCCTATTGTTGAAGAGAATTTAGCTCATATTGATGGGAATGTTAATGACATTGCTCATGATGATATACTATCTGATGAGAATGATAATAAAGGGGAGCAAAGACCTGAGACAGAAGAAGATGAAGAAGCACATGTCAGAAGATCTACCAGAGATCACAAGCCATCTCCTAAGTATCCTACTTCTGACTATATTTTGCTTACTACTGATGGAGAGCCAGAAAGTTTTTCCGAGGCACGGGCTAACAGAGATAAAGTTCAATGGATGAAAGCAATGACAGAAGAGATGAATTCTTTGAGGAAGAATGATACTTATGACTTGGTGAATCTTCCTAAGGGCAAGAAAGTATTGAGAAATAAATGAGTGTATAAAATCAAACAGGAAGGCAATGGTGATTTGATGAAGTACAAAGTTCGTTTCGTTGTTAAAGGCTTTGAGCAGAAATATAATGTTGATTTTGATGAGATTTTCTCTCCTGTTGTGAAAATGACATCCATCAAAGTTGTTTTGGAGTTAGCAGCCAGTCTAGACCTAGAAATGGAGCAACTTGATGTGAAGATTGCCTTTCTACATGGTGACTTAGAGGAAGAGATTTATATGTTTCAACCAGAAGATTTTGAATAAAAGGGGAAAGAACACCTTTTATGAAAATTGAAGAAGAGTTTGTATGGGCTTAAGCAAGCACCAAGACAGTTGTATAAAAAGTTTGATACTTTTATGGCAAGTCAGGAATACACAAGGATGACTACAGATTCTTGTGTTTATATTAGATCTTTTCCAGGTGACAAGTTTATCATTTTATTGCTTTATGTTACTGATATGCTCATAGTTGGTCATAGAGATGGCAATTTTCCACGCGAGACCCGATCCTCGCGGGACCCGCCCCGAATGGGGCGGGAATGGTAGTGATTTTATCCCCGTTACGGGGATGGGGACAGGGATGGGAATGAGGTCCTCGACCCATCCCCGCCCCGTTTATAATTTAAAAATTAAAAACTAGTAAAAAATTAAAAATGTAATACATTTTGAAATATTATATATTCTTTTAAATCAAGTTGGATGATTCCAATCTAGATTACTAACTTAAAGACATGGGATAATAAGTTTTAGTTTTTTTTTTTTTTTTTTTTTTTTTTTTTTTTTTTAAAAAGGTTGATCCAAAAAAAATAATAATAACGAGGATTTAAAAGGGGAATTTTTAATCCCCGACCTCGCTCCGCATGTAACGGGAATGGGGATGAGGTCCCCGACCCATACCCGTCCCATTGCCATCACTAGTTGGCCAGAATGTGGGGTTGATCAAGAAATTGAAAGAAGCCTTACATAAGTAATTTGATATGAAAGATTTGGGGCCGGCTAAACAGATGTTGGGCATGGAGATAATTCGAGACAGAAAATCTAAGAGGTTGTAATTATTACAAGAAAAATATATTGAACGGGTTCTTGAAAGGTTCAGTATGAAAGGAACTAAACCAGTTAGCTCACCTCTTGGGGGTCATCTCAAACTTACCAAAAGATCTCGTCCTTCAACAAGTGAAGAGAAGAAGAAGATGGAAGCGGTATCCTATTCTTCAGCAGTTGGTAGTTTGATGTATGCTATGGTATGTACTCTTCCAGATATTGTACATACAGTTGGTGTGGTAAGCAGATTTCTGTCTAATACGGGCAAAGATCATTGGGAAGCAGTAAAACGAATTATGCGGTATTTCAGGAGAACTACTTTGTGTTTGGGTTTCGGGGGAGCTCAGCCAGTTTTGACTGCGTATACAAATGCAAATATGACAAGAGATCTTGACAACTAGGACTGTCAATGGATCAAATTTTAATCAGAACCCGATCCGAAATCCGATGAAATTAACGGGAAATGGATTTAAGGTCTCAATCCAATATGATGATAAGCATCCGAATCCAATAATCCGTTAGCTAAATAGAACAAATATGGATATAAGTCAATCCGATCCGATAACAATCCAATCCGAATTTTTTATAATAATAGAATACATTTTATATATTATTATATAATTTTATTCCATATAAATTTTTTTTATTTTAAATCTTGTAATGTATTTTATAAAGTATAATTTTAATATAATATTATTATATATTATAATATTCATTTTAAAACTTGTAATATATAAATATTGTTATAATTTTTGGAGATATTATGATTTTATTTTTATGAATGATATGAAATTATAATTAATTATATGAGTAAATTTTTACTCATTAATATGTAAACATTTAAAAAAATTATGCTAAAAATAATTTCGAATTAGAAATCTGATAAGGTAGCAAATCGGATATGGATTTAACTATCAAATATTCATCAGATTATCGGATCGGATCTACAAATTATTCTTATCGGATCGGATCTGATAAAGGCATATCCGATCCATATTCGATCCGTTTACACCCCTATTGACAACAGAAAGTCTACATTTGGGTACTTATTTACTTTTGAGAGGGGACTGTTTCTTGGCAGTCAAGATTGCAAAAATGTGTGACTTTTTCTACAACTGAGGCTGAGTATATTGCAGTTACCGAAGCAGGTAAAGAGATGATATGGATGAAAAAGTTTCTTGAGGAGCTTGATGTGAAGCAAGGTGAGTACATCATTTATTGTGATAGTCAGAGTGCTCTTGAGCTAAGTAAGAATTCTACCTTTCATTCCCGTACTAAACATATTGATGTTAGGTATCATTGGATACGTCGAGCGGTTGACGAAAAATTAATGCAATTGGAAAAAATTCACACTGACAAGAATATTGCTGACATGTTGACCAAGGTTGTTACCAAGCAGAAACTTGAGTTTTGTGCCGAGTAGGCCGGAATGGACTCCAAGTGAATGGAGTATTTGGTGTACCTCCCTCATGGGCTGGAGGGGGAGATTGTTGGGCTTAATTTATTTAACCCATAACTTAATATTAGTCCAGCCCACCTAATAATGCTTGAGTCATTATTTGTTTAAAGGTTGAGGACCATATTGCAATTTCAAAGGAGTTAGTGCCTAACCTAATTTGAATTGGGCAGTGACTTTTCCAATTTGCCGGGACACTTTTCTTACGCAACAGAGGCTGGAAATAAAAGAAACACATACATACTGGAGTAAAATAGTAGCAGCCGAAGGAGGTGTTTTCTGCCCATTTCTTTCACACACATTCACCACAAAAATATGGAGTAAAAGGTGTCATTTATCTTGTTATATTTTGGAGAAGAAAGTGTTGATTATTGTGTGTTCTTCTTCAAGATTTGGAGTTTTCTAAATTTTATTTTAGAATGGTTTAGGTGCTATTTATTCTCCATTATTGTTGTTATTGTTGTTGAGGTTCCATCAATTGTATTAAATGATATATATTGTGGTTGCCAAGAGTGATTCTTGAAGGTTAGTATTTGGTTACCTCTAGATTTAAGGTTAAAATCTAGGGAAGAAAATATTGTATTCCTATTATTTGGTAATAGTAGAATTGTCGATTTGCCCCGTCAATTTTCCCTTCTCATTGGAGGGTTTTACGACGTTAAATAATTATTGGTGTTATCGCTTTGGTTTTTATAATTTCGATATGTTTGTGGTTTTGGTTTGGCTTGCTTGAGGTGTTTGAGGGAAATATTTGGCGTTGCTACTTGTGTTGGCAATTCTATTTTTGTTGTCCAATTTCCCAATAGCTACATATGCAATATCCAAAGATGAGTTATAACTTTCACTTTGTGTAGAATTTTAGGATAAACTATTTTTTCTCATGGCTTTTGTTTTATAAGGTACAACTTTAAACAGATTATAGAAAATGACTATTTAGGAAACTAACTAAATGGCCTGATTTCTAGGATCGGACAGTATATCCTTCAGCTAAACATTCTATACATGGAAACTAATATACATAGAAACTGGATTACAAAAATCAAATCTTCCAACCTTTTGAAATCTGTATAAGACCCAACTTGATGGATGTTTTACATCCAAATTAAGAAGGAAAAGTTTCATCAGTGTAACATTCGAAGAAGAGAAGCAAGTATATAACAACATCTTTTACTCTCTCACAACATTTTACCCTTTTTCCCCCTTTCCTAGTAAATTTGGATACTTCAACTTTTTTGTTTAATTCCGACTTCATAAAACATTGTGCCTGCTTAGGTATTTCCAGATTAGGAAACCTTATTTCCATTGTTGATTTAAATACTTAGGTAATGAGTTAACAAAAAAGAAACATGACACTTCGTAAATAGACTTCAGAAATCTAAAAAGCCAAACATCCCAATGTTATGCATTGTATAGTATATCCATTTGTATCTGGAGATCAATACAATCATAGACCTAAAAGTAGAATAAAAGCATATCTTACTCAATTCAGAAAGTTACCCACCGAGATGCCATTTCACGTCCAATAAATTACTCTGGTGTGTGATGCCCCGTATCTAGATAAAAAATTTAGATGAAGAAGGACCCAAGATTTGAACATCCGATTCTTGTGCTTGTAATAAAAATAGTACATCATAGCTAAAAAGAATTATCCACTTCTTAATAAATAAAAGGGAATGACAAATAATTGCTAGTCAGTTAACTATACATTGATTCCCATAGATGATATACCACTCGCAAGTCCAAAAAAACATTTAACAGGCTGTTAAAATATATACACTTATAGAAGTACATTAAAGGAGCCATTTCACATTTTACTGACCTGCAACTAAGTAAATTGCCGACACTGCAAAAATCATAGCAGATGGAATAAAAACGACCATCCAGTAATAATCAACCGTCTCCTGATCCGTCATAACAAACGCCCCGGGCAATAGATCCATCTCGCTGTCCCCGTCCCCACCGTTACCACCAGATTCCATAGTGAAATTAACCAAGAATCGCTGATTCCGAAACTCACCGCAGAAAGGTCGCCTCAAATTATCCTCAGGAAACACTATCCTCAAGCTAATTACAGTTGAGATCAAAACGGCAAAACATATTACCATGAATGCAGAGGCGATTAAGGGCTTATGGAGCTTGTACCACGCCTTCTCATCTTCCCTGAGGCTCTCGTACTCGTGTTTCGGCATGAAGGCCTGCCGTAATGCATCTCCAATTATCGCCATTTTTGGTGAATCTTAATTAATCATAACTAAATGTACGCATATGTAAGCTGTATAATTTCTGTATCTCTATCTCTCTTGTTTTGCATTTACGAGTATAAATTAGGGTTTGATGATTTTGAACAGAAAATAAACTCCCAAAATTGGGGTTTTAATATCGATGAGGAGTCTGAACTACTGTTATTTAACAGAACAGAAGTTTGTTTTCTCAAATCTTTGCTTGCAGTTTGAAAACTCATCCTTGACACGCTTTTCAAGTGATTTTCATTTACATGTATTGCGAAAATTTTCCCTAATCTTTCAATTTTGATATTTACACCCACAAAATCTTTTTTATTTGTGAAAATCTTCCTTCCATCCAACATTGTTAAATTACATCATTAAAAGAACTATTGCACCCTAAAATTGGGTAATTAGCCCAAAAAGGTCTTCATCGTTTATCTTCCTTCGTAAATTATCGCTAACGATTTAAATTTAAATTTTGCATCCTTATTTCAACATTTTCTTAGAGTAAACAGTAGAAAATGTACCTAAAGGTTGAATTTGCATCATTATTTTAACATTTTCTTGCAGAGTTGGTCATTCAACGGCACGAAACATTCTTATTGTTTGTTTTCATTGATCAAATCTTTCATATCATTTCAATTTGGCATTTGGACCCTCAAATCGACATTTCTTTGTATAAAACTCATTGCCATTTATTTTCTCTACTGTAACATGATTAGATATCCTCTTTTTAAATAAATATACCACATTATTATACATTTTTTAAGTCCCTTGATTATATATTTTATTTTTATTCATTGGACAAAAAATACCGACTAAAAGATAATGAGTAAGAATTTTTGCAATGTAAAGAGAGATTTTAACAAAAAAAATAAAATGGTAAAGAAAATGAAATCGAAATGGAGGTACTTTAAATAAAAAATAAATGTAGAACAATTGGGGTATGTTTATTTAAAAAGAGGGTAAATAGACATCTTACAATGGAGAAAATAAATTGTAATGAGTTTTGAGCAAAAAATGTAGATCTGAGTATATAAATGTCAAAGTCGAAACAATATGAACGATTTCAGTAGTGAATGCAAATAACATGGGTGTTTCATGCAAGAGAATGACCACTCTGATAGAAAATGTTAAAATAAGGATGCAAATTTCAATTTTGAAACATTGTGGATGATTTACGCAATGAAGACAAATGATGTGGACCTTTTGTGCTAATTACCCATTTTGTGGTGCAACAGTTTTTTTATTGTTGAATTTAACCGTGTTTAAAAGAAATGATGATTTTCGTAAAAGGAATGTGACTTTGGGGATGTAAATGCTAAAATTGGAATGTTATATATGATTTTTGCAAGACATACCAACGTTAAGAACGTTTTGCGCTATTTACCAACAAGAAAATGTTGAAATAATAATATGCAAATTTCAAGTTTGAAATGTTACGGACGATTTATGCAAGGAAGACAAAATATGGAAACATTTTGTGCTAATTACCCAATTTTTGGGTGTGACAGTTTTTTTAACCATGGAATTTAATAGCGTTGGACGAAATGATGATTTTTGAAAAGAAATGTGATTTTGAAGATTTAGATGTCAAAATTGAAAGGTTATGAACGATTTTCGCAATACATGAAAACGTTAGAGACGTATTGTGCTGTTTACCCAATTGCAAAGTAATCCCTTTGATTCTAGTAATTGCAGAACCACCCCCAATCTTTCTTAAGATTTCTAATTAGTCCTTAATTATTCTTTTTATTTTAACTTTTTGGTTTGTCAGATGAGAATATTGTCGGGTGAAGTTACACTAATTCTAAATCTGAAACTTCTCAATACACACATGTGCATATAAAACTTATACATATATACACATACATATAAATCAATACTCACACACACAAACATCAAAAATTTCTAAATTTATGGTACAATTCGGATTCAAACAAAAACTACAATCTGAGAATGTGAGAAAAATACATATATACTTACATTCAATCCATATATACATCAATATATACATACAATTCCATATATACATACAAAAATTCCATGTGTGTGTGTGTCCGTGAGTGGGTGCGTGCGGGCGTGAAAGGGGAAGGGGAAGGGGAAGGGAGGGGGCTGCCTTACCGATGATGGAGGTGCACGGTGGTGGTGATAGTGGCCGGCAGCAGAGCGACAAAGGGAAGGAGAGGGAGAGAGATGCGTGACCGAGAGTGAGAGGCAGGGGAGAGAGTCGAGACAGAGAGGGAGTCGGGTGAGAGATGGTGAGAATGAGGGTTTAGGTTAGATTTAATCTTTTGAAATTTACACTTCGGTCCCTCAAATCTCCTCCCATGCATAAGTAATTCCATAAGTTTCATTTATTCACCAAATGCCACTAAAGTTTCCCCCAAGTTTCAATTTAATAAAATAAAAATAGAAATTAGCATGCTCAGGCAATAAGACAAATAATCACATAAAGTTGCACGTAAACAATTTATAAACTTTCTAATTGGTACATTGATCGAGCCGACGTATAAGTTCTTCCACTGCAAAACAATTTCAATCATTGACATAAAATTAAATTAAATTCTCAAATTTCAATTACATTAGCATAAATATGACTTGAAATTTTAAAGGGTACGAAAATGAAAGGCGGTATTACATTATGGTAATGTCTTTAAATTAAAAGGTTAACATTCGTGATTTTTTTATAAGGGTAATTTGCGCAAAAGGTCCCTACCTTTGAAAATATTTCTCAAACCTTACTCAACTTTTAAAAAATGAATACCATCCACCACTCCCATCACATCCGATCGTCAAAGTTAACAGTGTTATCAATTTGACTTAATTTTTCATCTTCTTCCTCCACTATATAGCAAAAAAATGAGTGACCTGGCCAAAAATTGAAAAACATTCCCTCTCCTCCCCCAAGTTCAGAACATGATTTCACCACCAACTTTTTCATCCCAAATATGAGATTTTCACCAGATGGACAAATTCTTGAAACTCAAATTTTTAATCCCTAATCATGCCTCCTTCCTCAACGACACCACAACCCATGCCTCTACTGACCCACGCCACCACTGTCGCCGAAAAAGATGTATTGAAGTTGAAACCTTGTTATTTATATCCTGTGTGTCCGCACACCATCTCTATTTGTTAAATTTTTTGTGTTTAAAATTTTTTTTTTTTTTATGTTTTTTAGGTAAAATATGTGGTTAAAAAGTAGAGAGAAAATATGTTATTAAAAAGTAGTTTGAGAAATTGTATTTTTAAAAGAATAAAGCTACTTGGACAACAATTATAGACAATATGCTGTACAACAATTAAAAACTCGCGATAAATTCAATTGTCTCACGATATTTTGAATTGATAGAAACAACCCAATCTCCAAATGCGTATATCTGATTTCCCTTTTCCTTTCTTCCCAATGATACTCCATCTCAGTTACTACTTCCCAAAAATCATTGTCCTTCTATCTCACCTACCTTCTGCCATCTACTCCAGCGACGCCATGGTGGCGAAACCCATTGTCTCTGAAATATATTTTTAGGGTGGCGGAAGAAACCCGACTGTGAACAACAAGTACTGGAGCCTATCTAAAGAAACCCGACTGTGATTCCACATTTTCGGTGAAGTACTCCTGTCACCAAACTTATTCCAGGCAAGTTTTGAAATTGTCAGAAGATAAACTTAGTATAAGCATAGTTTACTATGAACTCGAACCCCACGATTGCTCACTGTCGAGTGTCGACCCTATTTCAATAACAATATAAAACAGAAGTCAACAAAAATATTAGCATAAGTTTCTAAAATTTCAGCCAGCATGTTTACTTAGGGTTCTATCTGATATGATTTTGAGGTGTATTAATGACCTTTGCGTTTAACCCTATTCTTTGTACAGGAAATCAAACTAGGGCTAGACGGTTTAGTTTTCGGTTTGGTTACTGAAGGAACTAGAACTGAACCGAAAATTTTGGTTCGGTTCCGGTTTCGGTTTTCAAAACACAAGAACCGAAAGATTTCAGTTCTCATTCGGTTTCGGTTATTTTTCATTTATTTGTTTGATTCTTTTGTTAAAAATTTCAACTTTGAGCATGAAAATGTGTTCAAAAAACAAATAAGTGTTGAGTCAATCAAACAGATTCGTCCACCTTTCCTTTACTCTTGCTAAAGGTAAGGTTCAGGGCTACCTCAACGTCTTTCTCTTCCTCAATTCGGGCTGCGATTTTGAAAATGTGCAACAACTCTTACTTTTACCAGCCTCTTTCAAAGTCTTGCTACAAGATTGGCCTGCATTCTCGCCTCCAGTTGGATGAGCCTTTGGCTTGTTGGTTTCTTTTGACTTCAAAACATCATCTCACTCGAAATACTTGCAACCTTCCATGGTGCATGAGTGGAATAGCTTTCCCATGCTTCTTTCGATGTGAACTACCTTCATCAACTTCACTAAGCCCTTTCCACATGTCGGGCACTTTCATTTCAATGGGCAATCCCACAGGTAGTGCCCAGCACTTCGACCGCTCTAACAAACATCTTTTAGTTGATGTCGTTTACATGGCGTTCTATTGAAATATAAACAATGGAACATTAAATCAAGTGGTTTATGAGTCAAAAATTAAGGCCAGATTAAAAAAACAACCCAAGTGACTAATATAACAAAAAAGTCTGCCTAGATGGCCCACATTTTGAGTTATTTAAAACATTGCATTATACAGAATAAATATTTTCTTTAGCTCTGCATTAGGAGATTTACGGAAGTACCAAGATTAATGAAGATGACCTTCTAACCAGAATAACTAGATAAGGGATTACTACAAAACAAGGCAGAGCATTGCTAATTATAAGTTCTGTCGACCTAAACAATAAATTTTACACACTCCAACAGATAATGAGTTTATGTTAATGGTTTCTCTACCAACTGACAAATCCATAAAACAGTAAAAAATCTCAGTCAAAGGTACATGGGCCACTGAGTATTCACTACACCAATCAAAGAAGCACATTACAATAAAACTACAAAGATTTTCATCAGCACGGAAAGTGTAAATAATCAATAATCATATATTAAGTTAAAATGGTAACTTTGAAAACTCAGACATTCATTTCTCCCCCATTTCTATCTAATTTTCTTTCCTTTCACTATAAAACTGGATCCATACATTTGAAATCCATAAATTACAACATATATACCCGTACTCACAGCATTTCATATTTAATTTTCACAGAACTGGTTAATTCTATTATGGTAACCCGTTAAACCCTAGATAGCGAAATGTGGGGAGATTTTTAGACTTTCTTTGAAATTTCGTGCGAAGACTGACTGCGATCTGGATGAGCAAATGCGTGATCTCCGACTATGATTTGGAGGTGTCGGTGTTGACAAGGAGGTGAGGTCGCTCGGTTCTATTCTCAGAATTTGCGTTTGAATGGGAACTTAGATGAACTAATATAACAGGATACAATTGATATATTTTATTAAGTAGAGGGTAATTTCGTAATTTTGGCAAGATTTTTGTCCACCTTGTTGTCCAAGTAGCTTTATCCATGTTAAAAATATTTTTAAAAACACTTTTACCAAACAGAGACTAAACCACTTCAGCCAACAATATAGAACCATTAATTTCTGAAATTGAAAACGTCAGAGTTGAGGAGAATGTTGACATCAAAATCAACGATAGCGGCGCCGACATCGTACAAGTGAAATCATTCAAATAAGTAGTCCAACTTAGCCCCTGTTTGGTATTAATAAAAATTAGATTTTTAGTAAATTTTGATAAAAGTTGGTGAAATGTGTGGTTAAAAAGTGACGACCCCATAAAAAGTATGATTAAGATTAAATGTTGACTTTGAATTAAATTAAAATTTTAAAAAAAACGTGATATCAAAAAGGGGCTTAATCACTTTCTTCACAACATTCAATTTATGAAAATTACCTGCAGACTGCCTATTAAAAGAAGTAAACTTTCAAGACGCACAAGTACATTTGCAACTAAGAGTACCTCTAGCGCAGCGGCTAAATAGCGTGAAAACGCCATTTTGCCGCTACAAACCTCTCCAGCCAGGCATGGTGTCCTGCTATAATGCAGTGGTAAAGCTATACTGCAGTGCTTGCTGGGTCCCACTTTATTTCCTTTTTTTTGGTTTGGTTCCTTCACTCTTGTTTTTTATTTTTTTTCTTTATTTCATTTTTGGTTTCCGCACTATTGTTTAGTTTGTTTAAAAAAGTTAATGTAAATTTGAGTTTACCCATAAATTTTTCTAGTTTTTTTCATATCTCTTTTTTAAACGTCCATTTTTATTTTTTGAATTTTCAGCTAATAAATTTTTTTTTATTTTAATTAGGTTCGACAACATTAATTTTTCAGTGTTCAAGATAATTAATTATTAAATAAATTAATTTTATAAAATATTACTTATTAAAATATATACGTGTTTTATATTTAATTATCAAAATAATTAAATGTAACGAAATTGTATTTTTTAAAATAAAAATATGGAAAATAATGAATATTGATTTGGTCATTGTTTGATTTTCATTAAAATTTTCTCGTTTTTCTACAGTACTCAATCTCAATCATCCATTAAAAGTCAAGCCCACAATATTTGACTTTTAATCCAAATCTCAATCATCCATTCTTTTAAAAATCACTATTCATTTAAAAAAAAAAAAAACTCATTTTAAACAATATCAAACACACTCTGTTGCTAGGTTGGAGTAGAGAAGTTGAAATAATAATAATGCAACTGTATTTCAAATTTAGTGTAAAAGTTAAATTTTAATTTATATAGGTTGGAGATGTTTTTTTTTTTTTTTTTTCGAGAATGGTTGGAGATGGTCTTAGCAGAACCACCAATACGTAAATTCAATTTCAATTAAACCAAAAGCTACAAAAGCCAATAACAATTACAAACCATAATACACCACAATCGTAAACACAATTCTGCATGCTACTCTTGCCTGCTTTACACTGCTACCACAATCCTAAGCAACAAATCAGTCCTCTATATAAAAATATTATTACTATTGCTGCTACTTGCTTCAATGTGGAATGTGGCCCTCAAAAAATTGATTGATTCAATGGGAAAATCCTATCTTAAAATTGTCTTCTTGATTTTGAAGTAAAGGAAGAAGGCACGATTCGGCTCCACGTATCAAGTTCCACGGACTTGTCTTCTTGGTGGGGAAATCTTATCTGATAATGAGATGTATATGGGTTAAGGAACTAGAGAAACTGTTGTTTGAATTGGAGGGGAGAAATGTTTAGGTATAAGAAATTAACTAGTTCTACCACCCGTGCGATGTACGGTATTAGATATGAAAAAGAATATTATATTACAATAATTAACCAAGACAATCATAGGATTATAACATAAATAGTATATAATCAACAATCTTCCAAATTTATTCTCAAAGATTTATTATCTCAATCTGCTTCATAATTGTAGACTTGATATTTGTCTATTAAATTAAAGGATTCATCCATGACCTATTAGCAATGGAAAATGAGAAGAAATAATTTAGCTTAAGCTTAAAATCCATTCTTACAAATCTCATATTTCTCCAAACTTATTTTCAACCATACATTATCCGATAAAATAAATTCACATGTAAATCCAAAAAAAATCCTACTGTTTAATCACATTCTCCAAAAAATCACAATTATAAATTCTATTTTCCCAAAAAAATATAGCTCAATCAAACCCTTAATATAAATCCAAGCAAATAAATAGCATTTCCTCACCTGAGAAATTTACATTTCAAATAAAAATGAAAATTTAACTGGGTTCATAGGTTCTAATTTTGTGGTTCAAAATAATACTGAACAAAAGCAATGTACTTATTAATACAGGCTATCCAGCCATACATTATGACAATTTTCTATACCAAACATATAAATTAACCTTTTTAGGCAAACTACACTAATCTCAATCAAATTAAAGTTGAAAGTTCCAAAACACATTTCAAATATATTATATAATATGTACCAAAAAACAAACATGGATGGAGAAAGTGCCAAGAATCTCACAAAGGTAGAAAAATAGACCTAAAACAGGTGACATCATATCCAAGCCACCACTCCTGGAGTCATTAGTTGCAAATCAATAATTTAAGAAGAAATTCACAAGTGGTTTGTGTATGATATCCCTGCATAATTCAAGATGTCACTCATCAAAACAAATGATAAAAATTTCACAATTTCTACATAATAATTGAGAGTAAGAAGTTATACTTTTCAAACTAAAATAATAAATCAAGAAGACAATAAAAGATTAAGCATAACTCAAAGAAAAGCAAAAAATGTTTCAAGAAAAATTTGTTACGCCACTATACTAATACTTGGATCAACACAAAAGTTGTAAATGAAAGCAAACATTAACTACAGGAATTGAAGGAAAAGATTTAACAATATTAAAATCATTCTTGACATTATTGAACATCAAAATATAAGCATATTCACTCTAAAAAATCACATAAAATCAACTAAATTACCTGATTAATAAATAAAAAACAATTGATCAATTAAATGAGAAACTCCTAATTATGACATGTCCTTAGATTAGAAGTTTATAATTGTTTAAAAATATATTATATATAACTATGGATTTCCATGTGAATGATATATTATATTAGAATATCTTGTTAGCCTAAGAGTAAACTAACCAAGAGAGGGGTGAATTGGTTTATAAAACTTTTTCGATAAATAATCTCAAACTTAAAAATCAATGAGTATAAGTATGAGCACTTAGTGTTGTAAGTAACTTAACTATCAATGTAGTGTGCTATAAATGTGTAAACTTAATTGATAAAGCAAGTATAACACTTAGATATAGTGTTGCACAATATAAATTGATAGAATAGAGTAAGTGTAATGTAAGTAAGTAAAAGGGATAAGAGAATGGAAACACGATTTAAGGAGGTTCAATCAACCAACGTGATCTACGTCCCCCGTTACCGAGCTCTCCGTCACGAGCAATGCCAAATCCACTATATTGGTAACTTACAACAAGGAGTACCAAATCCTTAGGCGACTTACAACAAGGGGCACCTACCCTTAACCAATAATCGAGTTTTCACAAGACTCTCAAAACCACAAGATATAATGAATTGAATTTACAATTGAAATAACTCTCTTGACAAATGATATACTCAAATTAAGTACCGAGAGAGTTAGACTAACACTTCAATAGATAGCAATGAATTAAGCTCGAGTGTTAGAGAAAAACTTTGATGCAAAAGATAATGAAAAGTTCAATGCAATCAAACAAAGTTTTTCAAATAATCTCTTGTTAAAATATTGAATCAAATTAAGTACCAAGAGATGCCAGACTTGAATAATTAACAATAAGTTAAGCTCAAAGTGTTTAGGCAATGGAGCTTTGATGAATCAAATGATAATGAAAATTGTAGCAAAAATAATCAAAGTTCCTTAATTGAAATTTCTCTCTTTTAAAAGATTAAAGCAAGTTTAGAACAAAGAGAGACTTACACTTCAATTCCAATATGGTGTGAAGATGTTGAAGAAGTTTAAACAATATAAAACCAAGAATTTTCACAAAAACTTTCTTTCAAAAACTTTGATGAATTTTGATAAAACAAAGTTTGGATCAATCAAAGTTTTCTAATAAAGATAAATATAAATCAAGAACAATGAATTTTTCACAAGAAAGCTTTTCTAAAATCTCGTCTTGGTTGTTAAAAATGAATGCAAGAGAGAAGACTATTTATAGAGCAAATTTCGCACATACTGTCTTTTGCGGTCGACTTATCGTGCCATGCGGTTGACCTAAATATAGCCGTTGCGAGAAAATAATCGTTGGAGTTCAAAAATAGACAGTGCGGTTGACCTGAAAAAATTTGCGATCGACCTGAAAGTGTCATGCGGTCAACCTATTGATTTTGCGGTCGACCTGAAAAATCAGGATTTCAAGATTTTGATTTTTCAAGGTTTTCTGATCAAAGTTGATTTTGAAAAAGATATTTTGATGGTTTTAAAAATGTTACTTGAGCTTTATGAAGTGAATTGCCAACTATTGATGCATTAACCTTACATAAGATTGAAAAGCAATTTGTAAATGCTCAATTCTTTGTAGGCTTCATTGCTTGGTCTTCATACTTTCCGACTTGAAATTTGATCTTGAATATCTTCGATTCTTTCTTGATCTTCTTTGCGTCTCATATGCTTGATCACATAGTTTTGATTTATATCTATGATAGACGATTTGAACATTGAATGCTTTGAATATTTATCATTATATAAAACACTTGAAGCACACTTGTTAGCAACACAATATATTCTTGTTTGTTATGATCAAAACAATAAGGTCAAGTTGACCATAAGTCAACATATCTCTGTCAATACCAATTAAAATTCCACAGTACATGTACATTTTAAAATGAATAAACTATGATTTTACTACATTTCCTCTTTGAAATCCCAAGTAACTTCAAACAATGAGCTACTAAATCCTGCAAAATGAAATTTGAATACATTAATCAAATGAACTGGAATAGAAAGAACCAGAGCATGGCAGTAGTTGTTCTGAAGCATCCCCTGCAACATGAAACTTCAAACCACCATCCAATAACACAAAAAGAGAGAACACAAATGTAGAGTTATTGCTGCAACCTGTCTGTATAAAAAATTATAGTTTTTAACCCAATCTATTTGTATAAAAAATTGTAGTTTTTAACCCAACCTATCTGTTCACTTCTTAAATAGCTACAAATACAAAATCCAATTACTCTTAACTTCTCTTGCACTGACATCAAGTTTGGCTAATCTTAAAATATAATAATCCATGTAAGTTTCTCCAGACTCTAAATTACTGCCTTGATGTAAACAGAAAACATCACAAGATCAAAGAAAAAAAATCTACAATCTTTCATTGAAGAAATGTCAGAAGGGATCTCTCCATTTCAGTCTTCACATAAAAAAAAAAGTTCATTAAAGTAATCAATGTAATAAACACATGAGAAAAAATTCTGCACAATCCACCATTTCAATGAAGAACAACTTTGCCTCCGTCTACTCACCAACCTTGCAAAAATCACGAATTAAACGACTATAAGTTACCAAGTCTGTCATAATTCCCCTATCCTTCATTTGCAATAACAATTATTTACCCTAGTCCAACAGTCCCTCTTTACAAAGACAATCAATAAGCGTGATATAACTAATCAAATTAGGCCTAAAACTTAAATCAGATCTCCCTTTCCCGTTCCTCGCTTCTTCAACTTCAAGCATCAGGAGTGCCACTTCAGAATCTCCACTCCCACATAACCCCTTAATAAATGAATTGAAAGTAACAATAGTTGGAATATACCCCCTCTTGAAAACCCCACTCATAACAGTAAAAACAAGATCAACATCTTTCAAGCAAAAATAACAATTGAGCAAAACATCCGTTGTACTAATATCCAGCATTACACACAGGCTAGCAATTTGGTAAATGACGTGAGATGTGGCGAGGGTTTTAATTGGAGCATATTATAGAAAGAGGTTAATGCATCATTTGTGAGGATAATTTACCGTATGTTTTGGATTTTTGAAGAGAGGTTCGAGGTTAGAATTGAGTTGGGTGTTTACCTCTACTTCCACTCCTTTATTTGGTTTTAGTCCTCTCTCTTCTTCTGGAACTTCATCATTCAGCACCACCTCCGCCTCACCCCTCTTTGGTGGTTCCCCTCTCTTATTGTGTCCTCTATGAATTTTGCACCAACTACTCAATGATTAGGATATGTAATAAATTATAGTTATAGTGCTAAGGATCAAAGCAAAAACCTAAGTTACATGATAATGGCACTGAAATCGACGTATAAAACTCGACCCTTACTAAGTTTTCATTCAAATTCAGAAAAAAAGAGAAATTTGAGTTTACCTTGAGTTCTAGATTCTTAGCTTTAAGAAGAGCTTCCTTGCACACAAGTTCGTGTTGTAGTGTTTTCAACTGCAATGACAACAGTAAGTTAAAAACAATAGAAACTTAAAGACATGTCCAATCTACAAATAAGATGCAACTTTCAAATTCTGAGTTTCAAGCTTACCCTTTCTTTACTCAGATTAAGTTTGATGCGTGTCGCGATGCACCAAAATAATAAATAAGTCCTAACTCGCTAAATATTAATAAATAATGTAGTAGCGAGAGTAAGGGTCGATCTCACGAGGAACGGAAACTAATTTTAGTTGTTTGATCAATTAGAATGGAATGGGGGGGGGTTTGTTGTTTGAAATTGCTTGAATAAAAAATATGCATAAAAATAAACAATTAAATATGACTAGAGAAATAATATAAGAAGAAATCTTGTTCTCGGGTTCGGTTGTACCATCAATTAATGTTATACCTTTCCTTATAACGTGTTTCTATCCCTAATTCAATTATCAATCATAAATAATCAACAAGCTCTGATTATCTAAATTCTTCCTTATGTGTATTGATTCAAAACAAGCTCTTCGAACCAATTATAGCCACGGAAATCCTAAACAAGCTCTTAGGATTTAATGCACGCTTAGTATGAAATTTTAGAAGAATAGATTGAATTGAATCGTTAATTACACAAGCTCGAATTAATCAATCCAAGTTGAATTATTACTAAACCTGCACGAGATTTATTTGCTACTAAAGTAAAGATTCAATGACAATTACGGATCAAGAATCTAAATATAGCATATTCATGAATCCAACAATCAATAATCCAATTGGCCAAATTAAACTATTAATCAAATAAACTCAATGAACATTCAAAACATAATAATCCAACAATTGAAATAAAGGAATAGATATAATGTTACTTGTTTATAAGAAAAGAAGATAACATAATTAAATTGACACAACTTCCCATTTGAACAAGATAAAGAAATTAGCCTTGCATGATTGTGGTGGAATCTTAAAGTTGTTTCATGAATTCCATTGTTGTTGATATTCTTGCGCTTCAAAATCTCCCAATAATGCTCTATATTTTTCTCTCAATTTTCCTCAATGTCCAGCCTCTTTTTTGTGGTGATCTTGCTCTTTTAATACTCCCAAAATCGTACCATAATTTTACCCCAAAGATATACCAAAGATAGACCTTGAATCAGATAAGGAAATTTCATCGCGAGAAAGTTACGGCCGTAACTTTCCTTATTACGGCCGTAATTGGGATTCTGAAAATTTCCGGAATTTGGAAGTTACGGCCATAATTTTATCATTTACGGCCGTAAGTACATTTCTGTCGAGAAGCGTCTGTGCTCGATGTTTTGGTCATAACTTTCTCTCCCAAAGTACGATTGTGGTGATTCAAGTTGCGTTGGAAAGAAAACTCAAATATCTACAATTCTTTGTGAAATAGATCTTCCCAAATTCGAAAGTCTTCTATGATAAAATTGAGCTTCAATCTCTAACTTAAATTCTAGATCACAATCTTTTTGGGTTTTTGATTTCCAACTTCACCCCAAACCTTATTTGACCATAATTTTTGCATCTAATCTTCTTCCCACATGTGATTATTGATTTGGAGCCCTTTGATTATGTCCTTGAAGTTTACTTCTTGATTTTTGGTATTTCTTTGGTCATGTTTCCTTCCTTTTTGTTCTTTGCGATCATGTATAACACAATAAATGAAAATGCATTAAACGATACTTCAATAGGATCAAACCAATAACAAAATAAGATAATAAGTGAATTAAATACATGCTAATAAAGCACTTACCGCTGACATATGACTATTTGATTGAGCATTTACCGCTGACATATGACTAATATGTCAAATTGGAAATTTAAGTACCATAAAAAATATGTCAAATTATACTCCAAAACTTATTACATTGGTATAGTTCGGCAGAAAGGAAAAGCATTTACCGCTGACATATGACTATTTGATTGAGCAAGATTCCAATTCTGCAACTGCATCGTCTGAAGATTCTCTCTCGAATTTTAAGTCTCTATTCTACTTAGTGATATGATTTTACTGTTGATAAATTAATTGAGAAACTTATGGCATGGTTGGCAATGTAGATTATACCATAAATACACCAACAAAAACAAAAAACATGGGATGACACTGCATTGATTTAATTTCTCCAGAAACAACTACATTAGAAAATAATCTATTAGCTAAATGTCTGCACTTTTAACATAGTTCAAGAAAGACAATGGACAAAAGGCTTCAACTCAAGAAGAAAAGAACTCTAGCAAAAATGTAAAGAAAAGACCAATTTTACAAGCAAGCAAACTCGAAGAATTGCAGTACAAATTCATGTGATACCCACAGCTCTGCAAGAACATAATAATAGAAAAAAAATGGTAAAAAAGAAAGGGAAAGAACCAAGATTCAAAGTTTGGTTCATTGATTCAATTACAATAAAAAGCCATCAGCATTTTTCTTAATGCTATAAAATTAAACAAAAATACCAACAATAGTGATTATATAAATGATTATACCTTGCTTAAATGATTATTACAATCGATCTCTTTCTCAATCTCATATGTCAGATGAAGAAAACTTCAAACCTTGCCAAAACAAACAAACAAACAAAATAGGGTCAGAAAATTGGTTGGATCCATAAGAGATTAACACCAATTAGAGGCTAATGTTTAAATGAGAAACATCATATGAATTTAATTCTTGACTGGGAGCAAGTAGACTAGCTTAGAGTTTCAACTTTCATGCCTACTTAATACCCTCACACCAATGGTTAATTGTGACTCGACGGCTCAAATATGAAAAACTCTAGAAATTATTCGTCACTCAGATTTGTGCCAAATCACACAATTCAAGATAAAACTGCAACAAAGAAGGATTCTCTGTAAACAAATGATTATTTACTCAAAATCAAAGGGGGGGGGGGTTTGTTGGTTAGGCACCCCTTTCAACTAAGGACCAAACAGATGCAATCCAACACCGAAAAAAGTGTACATTTTACAAAGATGAGTAATTCAAATTACAAAATTGAAAACCTCCACGCCATCTACAAGAGATTCTCACCCCAAACCATGAGAAATACCTCTTACCCCGTCTTTAGGAATACACTGACATGCCAAATTGAAGCAGTATACAAAAAAATTGTTTAACTACCTACCTATAAATCTAGCATAATAAAAGCTCTTAAATGGCACCTGGTAGTGATTCGTAATAGATAAAAACTACTACTTGAACCTATTTTAAAGTAATTAATGTTGAAATGCTCTTGAAAAATTTACAAATTAAATTACACCAAGCAAAGCATAATTTATTGAAAATAAAGTCAAATGCAAAGAAATAACCTTCATTTAAAACAAAGTATGAAAGACTCTTGAGAAATTTACAAATTAAATTACACCTGCACAATATAAAATCTGGAAGATTAAGTGACTAATACGTAGTATTGTTTTCTAAGAACAAAGAAGTCACCGTTAATATCTTTGATAGTTTCAAGTGCATGTATCTGTTTTGATGGTCTGTTCGGAATCTTTTTTTTTTTTTTTTGGAAAATAAATGGAATGTTTGTTGTCAAATCAAAGAATTTAAATTATTTGTTGATTTATTTGTATTTTCGAGGTAAGATGTGGGGTTAAAAATTGGAGAGAGAAAATGTGAATGGTTAAAAAGTAGTATGATAAATTGTGTAAATTAAATCAAAATAATCATTACAAATTAAATGGTTGCCGAACACAACCTAGCCTCTGTTTGCTTCAATTTCTTCTTCTCATCTTTCTTCAATTTCGCTCTCCCATTTTTTCCAGACCCACAACACTATTTTTGTTGTCATAAATTGTTGTTAGAAAACCAAGTCAAGATATCTAAATCTCGATGTATTTAGTAAATTAGTGTTGATAGTGGAAAACAAATATGAGTGCACCAACATATGCGTCGATACATATGAGTTTCACTGGAGCCAAAATTTATTAAATTAGCATTGATAGCCTTAAAATCAGATGCATTGATACAATTGCAGGGCTTTACTAAATTACCGTTGATAGCTTCAAAATCACACACTATAAACGGTTCATCTGTGAGTGTCACCGGAGCCAGAACTTTTGCAAAGTATCATAAATTTTTGAAAAATGATCTAAAACCCTGCAATTCATCTTAAATGAATAGTTGCTTTCCTAACTTGTTTTCCTAAAACCCTGCAATCAGCCTCCACTTGATTGTAACTCAACACAATACCTTCTGAATCATAATGAATGTTGGAATCCAAATCAGATGTATTAGCAATCTTAACACCATAAATGCTTAAAAATCATAGATGCATAAATGGATTCAGCAAAGAACTGATGATTTACGTTTGTAATTAAACCTAATTATCAGGAAAACCACGAATCAAAACCCAGCTCACAAAGATAGGTAGCAGTAGTGGCGGATCCAGGGATTTAATCCATGGATTTTTCAGAGCCAAGCTTAGTACCTCTTGTGCCAGCGTGAGTGATGCTTTTGCGGTTGATTCTCGCGCGTCCATTCGTTGTAACCCTACCAAGTTTGGGTCGAGTCCTTACTTTGATACCGCTGTTCTCTTCGTTTAGCAGTTCACCCGCCGGAGATTGGCGGTTTTGAAAATGGTCAAAAGCTCGATTTTGCTTTGAACTTCCGGTCGGCCAGCACTGCAAGAAGTAGGAAGGTCTTTATGCATCCTTAAATTCTTTCAAGATACGCTTCGACGCCACACTTCTTTTTCCCAAAATCTCAAGGTATTGCGTATGGGTCTACCTCCAACTCCATTTTTGCGTGAACAACTAAAGTTCTGGTCGGAGATTCAAACATCTTCGACACAGACAGACAGAGAAAAACGATGAGAAGGCATAGTTTGAATTTTGAAAATGAATAATACTATGTATCTCAAGGTTGAGATAAATCTCAACCCAGTTAGCACTCTTCCATTGAAAATTGAAGAGGTGCCTTGTGCATGTGCACATAAACACCTCCCCATTCCCCAATGAATGTGTGTCAATTGAGTTGAGACTGATCTCAACCTTGAGATAAATAGCATTACTCTTTGAAAATGAGAACGCTTGCCCCAAAATTTCAGTAAAAGACTTATTTCGTGGGTCCCACTTGGGTAGTAATTTTTTTTAAATAGTAGACTATACTATGCTCAACTTTCATCAGGCGGGAATTTTCGACGGTAAATCTTGGGCCACTATCCTCCTTTATAATATTAATAAGATAAGATTGTATTCCTCAGCGGGTGGCGGCATTTAGAAACTTAGGGCAGAGATGGCGGTGAGAGCTAGGACGAATTTAAGCATATGTTTGGAAAAAGTAAAATTTTGGCTGCGTTCGACAAACATATTATAACACACAATTTTAATTAACGTAATTTTCAACACCACTTTTTAACCACACACATTTTTCGAAATCAGTTTTTAACCATAAATTTCACCTCGAAAAAATAAATAAACAAAAAAAGGTGGCTACAAAGTCGCCGAACACATGCTTATACACAATTTTCCAAATCAACTTTTAATCATACACATTTTCTTTCTTCAAATTTCAACAATTACTTTTTACCTCAAAATCATAAATAAACCAGTTTATAAACCAAATACTGCTACCAAATGGAGGCTAGGAAATGTTTTAAAAACTGGCCCGGGAATCGACCCGAGAAAAGCAAAAGGTCAAGGGTCAGTGGGTCGAATCGGAGTCGACCCGGTGTATTAAATAATATTTTTGAAAAAAAAAGAAAAATCAAACAATAAGAACTGGGAGTAATAACATTTTTTATTTTAGATTTTTTATATAAAAATTAAATATATACAAGATATAAAAACATTATAACAATAATATTTTTTAATTTAGAATTACCAAATCAAAAAAATATAGATTAATTGTTGCTAATTATATTTATTATACTATAATTTGTTTCAAGACTTTAAATATTAAACCATTTTAAGTTTTTAACCTATAAAAAATAATTTTAAAATAACAATGAAAAAATATAGATATTTAGAGAATTGAATAAATAAAAGACAATTAAAAGAAGAAATAAAAAAAGAAGAAAAGAAGGAATAAAAAAGGTGAAAAAGACCCAAACCCTACCTTGAAAATTTCGAAGTCGTGCATTGTATTTGGCTGGAAGCATCATTGCCAACTCAGCTAGGCTAACAATTGGTTTGCATTGCGATAATCAAACAAGAAATTGAAGCAGAAATACAGTGGATCAACAATCCCACATCAGACACAAATGATATAATAGGGATTAAGCATGCCTATAAATGTGGTTGTTTAATTGGGATTCCCTTGTCAACCGTGCAGGGGTTGTTTATTGTAGCCCCCTTTGTTCAAGTTCAATATTTTTAAATTAAAAGGGTTAAAATAAAATTAAAAAATTAAGGAAAGGCTAAAAATTTGAACCGTAAAACTCGAGAAAATCGTACCAAGGTCAATGGTTTGCTGAAAACTGCCCGGGTCGTTCGTTTTTCTTCCGGGTTTTAAACATTTTTTAACCCGATTTCCTGGTAGGGTCACTGGTTTTCTGTGTGAACCGGCCAGTCCGGGCCATTGGTTACATGAATTAGGGATTTCTTGTGTGATGATTGTGGGATGAAGTCATGAAAGAGGCAAGAGTTCAGCCTTTTGTGGGGGAAGAAAACATGTGTTTGATAATGCGTTTGGCAGCATTGTTTAAAATTGTAATGATTATAAATTATACTCCCCCCTTCCAATTATATAGCTTGTCTTTCCTTTTTTGTTTGTCTTAATTATATAGACTTGTTTCATTATTGGGAATTATTTATTTTGTTTGTTTACCAATAGACCCCTATTTATTACTTCCAATATAATAGTTTTGATATTGAATAAGGGTAAGTTGAAAATTTTCTTTACAAAATTACTTTTTCAATGATATTAAATATTTTTTCTTAATCTGTGTAAAAAGTCAAATAAGCCTATATAATTGGGACGGAGGGAGTAAATTACATAATTTTTCAAACTACTTTTTAATAACACACATTTTTTCTCTCCATTTTTTAATCACACATTTTACCATAAAAAATAAAAAAAGTCAAATAAACGAAAAAATCAAATAAATAACGGTTGAACGGTCCGTGAATTAGTTATGAGTTGGTTTTTTTTTTGAAAGAAATTTGGCCACGGGTGATTCTGTCAGCCGTGCAGTACATTTAATTTTTGAGTGATTGATGGAGATACATTATACTAGATAGTTGAGTGAGGAAAGAGATATATTTTAAAGTTCGATGAGAAGAAGAAGAAGAAGATGTCAAACAAAGTTCAGTGGCTATTGAAACTTTAAACTCCAATTTTTCATTCCTCTGTGAGTTAATTGTCCCATTGATCGCTGAACTTATGTGTAACACTCAGGTCAGGAAAGTACAAAAGAAATGATAGGTACTACTCATACCAACAAGATGCACCTTCTTTTTTGAAAGTTCATCATTAGAAACTCCACAGTTAAGCGTGCTTGGCTTGGAGCAATTATATGATTGTTGACCTCCTGGGAAGTTTTATCGAGGAGTGTGTGAGTGAGGATAAAGTATGCTGAAAAGACTCGTGTTGGTACAATGAGGTTAGTACGTTGTCATTTAACAGTTGGGACAGGCCGTTAAGTGGAATCCGGGTCGTTACATTATGCCTGTGTCTTCGATCAACCACTAAACTTTAAAGTGTCGAATTTTGATTATCGAACTTATTCTTTAATTATATCTCAATAATCACTTAATTATGTCCATGTCTTCAATTGGTCACTGAACTTTAAAATGTCGAGTTTTGATAACTAAATTATGGGTTAATTGTGCTGATAATCACTGAACTTATGTAAATGTCGAATTTTGATCACTAAACATATCAAAATGGTGGACGTTAGTAATTGACTTAACTTTTGTAACAGAATTGACGACATAGTAGACGAAATGTACATGTGGTGTCACGTCACCTTCAAACGACCAATCACGACATACCAAATTACAACGTAAGAAAATTTTAAAAAGGTCATCGATTAGTCACCAAACTTTTAAAACGTTTTCGATTATTCATTAAGTTTTAAGTTGATCAAGTTTTGATCACTGAACTTGTAAAGATGACATGGCTGGCCTGAAAATTTATAAATGTTCTTTTAAATTATTAATTGTATATAACAAATCAACAGTCAAAATATTTTTAAAAACTAAGTGACCAATCAAAGACGTTCTTAAAAATTTCTTACTTAACAATTTGGTGTGCTGTAATTGGTCGGTTGAAGGTGACGGGCATTTCGTTTGCCACGTCGTCAATTCGGTTACGAAATTTAAGTCAATGACTAACGCCCACAATTTGGATAAGTTTAATGATTAAAACTCGAATTTACATAAGTTCAATGATTATTGGGACAATAAACCCATAGATTAGAGATCAAAACTTGGCATTTTAAAGTTCAGTGATTAGTCGAAGACGTTTTCATAAGTTCAATGATTAAAACTCGACACTTTAAAATTTACAGACTGTTCGACGGTCGAAGATGGTTTTTTTTTTGAATTTTTGGTGTTTTCTAGGTAGATCAATGGTTGAAAATTAAAGAAAGAAAATATGTGTAATTAAAAAATAATTTGAAAATTTGTATTATTTATAAATTGTAATTATTGCGTAAAAGAACGAAAGGCTAATGATCAATCAAAAACATGATCATTGGGACAATTATCTTCCTCCATTGCTTGTGCGACACTGACATATGGAAGTACTTGGGTTGGAGACTCCGAACATTCTTTTCGGATCAACAACAGCCGTTCGATCTCCAATAGTCGGCGGCATCTGCGCCTGATAAACCAAGAACCAGTTACACAGAATCCTTCCACGTGTCTTCAATCAATTGGTTTAAATTGACTTTAATATTTTTACCTAGTTTTCCTCTCCCCTCAAATCAGCAAAAATAACAACAGAATCGAAAAAATTAGCCCCGAGTCTATAGGCATCAGGGCCCCTTCCTTTTTCATTTATTTGTTGTTTTCTTGATTGAAATCTGGGGATTTTCCTTGGATTGTTTTCGCCAAATTTGATTGAGACTTCCGATTGAGCTCCGGCGGAGTGAGGAATATCGAGAGAAAGGTGAAACAATGGTGAATTCGATGGTGGAAAGAGCAACGAGCGATATGCTCATAGGTCCTGATTGGGCTATGAACATCGAGATCTGTGACATTTGCAATCACGATCCCGCGTAATTGCATCTATTCTTTTGTTAGTTTTAGGAGGCCCTAAAATCTAATGACTATAGATCAAACCTATCCAATTTTTACAGTACGATGGTGGCCGTTCACGACCTTTTCCACTTAATTTATCCAGAATTGTCCGTTTACATTAAAATAAAAAAGGAATTGAAAAAGGTGTATGTATTTTATGTTTAGAGTTTGAAGACTTTCTTTTAAATTTTAAAATTTGTATATTATGAAGTTCTCTACTTCTCTTTAACTGTTCATTGTTTTATCGATTCTCTACTAATAAATCAGGAAAGAACCTTTGTAGCATAATTAGAATTTTCATTTTCATTTTTAGTCCAGTATAGATTAATGTTGTGATTTTTTTCGACCTTATTGTTGTATCGTGCTCAGTCGAAGTAACTATGTTTTTCCGGTTAGTGATTTATGTAAACTACTGCTACGTGTTTGTGGTTTGATTGTATGAATTATTTGATTTAAATCCCTACTTTCTTGATGCCAATAATTTTAATTTTCTTGCAATCTTCATTTCTGCCATTCAGACAATTTTCATTTATCAATATTGTGAAGTAGAAAACTATGCTTTCTTCTGAATTTGTGCTGCTTCGACTTTACAAAAAGGAGTTGTCAATATGCTTATAACTAGTCCTCACTAACAACATTTACACGTAACATGCATGTGTCTCCATGGCCGGCCCTAACATTAGGCAGGCAAGGCGGCCACCTAGGGGCCCCGACTATATCCTCAGCAAAAAAGCCCCTAAAGCAAGAAGTTTAAATATATAAGTTTTGAATAAGAAATAATGAACAATAAATGAACCTTAGCTTAGTTGGTTGAGGTGAGGAAATTAACTTGAAAGGATTATCATGGTCATGGTTCAATTCTTCATATGCACAGATTTTAATTTTTTAAATCCTTTGTAGTAAATTTTTTGTCATACTTATTTATATCCCAGTCCCCAATAATTTTTTAGTTTGGAGACCCGCTTGGGCCCCCGAAAACTCAGGGTGGCCGTGTCTCTTAGTTTGAAAATAATGATTGTTAAACTTGCTTTTACTGTAAGAAGTTGAAGGAGCTAAGATATCATCTTTTGCCGACCCTGAATCCTGTCTTTTCATGTGAGGAGGAGGAAACTTATATTCAGCATTTATTGTTTTAATTTTCTCCATAGTGAAGAAAACTGTTATGTGTATGTGTTTTGCTAGTGGCTTCACTTTAATGTTGTCTGACTTGTGAAATGAAAAATCAGAATCATTGTTGTAGTTATTCTTATCATTAGTATTTTCAACTTATTGTGACTTTACTTGTTTATCAGCCAAGCAAAAGACGTTGTGAAAGGTATAAAGAAGCGTCTTGGTAGCAAAAATGCAAAAGTCCAGCTCCTCACCTTAACAGTAAGCTTAACTTGTATTTTCTGATTTATGAGACTGCTGCTTTTACTGCATACATGATACATATCTTTTGTTTGATTTGCCAGCTTTGGTCAGCTGGAAGGCTTTGCCTTTTGTGAGTTATATGTATTTTCTCTCATGAACTGAATTCTTATGAAATTTTGTTGTCTTGGACTGTTAGAGATTTTGAGCCATAAAACTTTTTCTTCTTAATTATTGAATGGCTTTTCTGCATAGGCAAACCAAAGGCAGGGCATTGAGGCATGGATCTTTTCTTCTCATCATCTTTTAGCCTTTATATTATCCGGTATTTTTGATTGACGTTATGTGCTTTGGTGAACCGTTATGAAGGATCTGGAAGGTAGAACATAGACCAATTAATTTTGCTCTAAAAGTATCACGAGGAACCACGTGACACTCTGGAGACATTGCTTTATAGGCCATTTTTTGAGGAAAGGACAAAATAAAATATTTGGAAGATCAAACATGGACAAGTAGAAACTGAGTGGAAGAATTTTCTCCAGTTATGATTTGGATAAAGCTTATGTTTGAATGGGTTTACTTGTACTGCATTAGGATGAAGGTAGGGAACTAGATGGGAGATAGATAGTGAAACACGGATGCATTCTGGTATTCTAGGATTTGTGGGACTTGAGATGGAGAAGGCTAGTGTCAGGCTAAGAAGATCGAGGTTCCTCAAGATAGACCAATAAATAATTCACAGGAATTTATAAATACTAAAATATGCTTATTAAATTATTCACCATTTTAAAAAATCAATAATAAAACAAGTTAACAAAAATAAGTCCAACTAGCAGACTAACATAAAATAAACCAATAAAAAAAGTATCCCAAAAAGCTTAGGCCAGTTATAGAACGTCCAGAAAATGCTAGACAAATGGGTAAACGCCTTGGTCGTCTTGAGGCTTAGCCTTTTAACTGCACTAAGTTTACGTGTAAGCCTCACAAATGGCACATAGGGGGTGAGATTTTAGGTGTAAGCCTCAAATAGTTGTTTCAAACAATGGTTTAACGTTTTTGGGTCATGCACAGATGTGAGGATTTGATTATTTTAATAGTAACTTAATAGGAGAAGTATATTTCATTACAACTCTAGTGAACTCAACCTTAACTACTTGAAATGCTCATGAATTTTGGTAAAACAGCAGGTCGTCATTTCATTTTCTAGATACATTGATTTTAGCACAATAACTTGATATGAGTATATTTCTCAATGCCTCCCAAAGTGCCCAAGTAAATGGAGAGATAATGTAGTTGATTTTCATGTCATTTTTCTAGCTTTTGGAGACAATTGTGAAGAACTGCGGGGACATTGTCCATATGCATGTTGCTGAAAAAGATTTGCTTCATGAGATGGTGAAAATTGTGAAGAAGAAGGTAATTGACTGCACATACTTTCAAGAGCTTTTGTTACTTCTACTTGAGTTATTGATATAAATTATTGTTGATACATTTTTTTTTTTTTTGCAGCCCGACTTTCATGTAAAAGAGAAGATTCTAATTTTAATAGATACTTGGCAAGAAGCTTTTGGAGGACCAAGAGCAAGATATCCTCAATACTTTGCAGCATACCAGGATTTATTGGTATGGTTGCAGTGGGATATTTATGTTTTGGTCCTATTTTATCATTTTGTGTCTAATTATTCTACGTTGATTTTTATTTTTCTACGTTTTGTATTGTACATTTTATCAGCGTCTTGGAGCAGTATTCCCTCAGAGATCGGAGAGGTCACCACCTGTTTTCACCCCCCCACAGACACATCCTTTGGCATCACAACCACAAAATATTCGTAACCTGGAATCTAGGCAGAATGCAATGGAGTCTTCTGCAGAAGCTGAATTTCCTACATTGAGGTATGTTCTCCAGAGTCTAGACTGGCAGTGTTGAAATTTAAATTAAGTTGAATAATTTGACATATCAGTAGCAGTTTTATGGAAGTAGAAAAAACAAAGGGGTTAGTTCTTTTTCTGGAGTTGATATATGAATGACATATAGTCAAGTTGGAAATTCAGTTCTTTAAAATATTGATTGTTTTCAACCTCTTTCATTTTGTACGCTTAACGTACGTAACAAATGACATATAATGTTTGGATAAAAGAAGAGATTGATCAATTGAGTCCCAGGTAATCTGATGGATTTTTGTGGATTTTTTGTCATGTTGAGAGCTTTTGCTGGGCATTTGTAATTGGAGAATCTGCAGTCAGAGAAAACGCCGATCTAGAAAGTAATTGAATCGATTGACATTTGAGAGCTTTCCCTGGCCTTTCCTTGATAAAGATACTTTCAAGGGACTAATAAAACTGGCTTCTCCGTGTATAATCTATCTCGATATCTATAAAAGGCAAATATTTATCTCTTTTGATCTAAGTCATAGGTTGGTTTGAAGTGTCAGTTCGGCATTTGCTTTTGAATTTTGCAATTTTTCGTGGTGCTTTTGACTTGTTAGTGCAAGCTATGCAGGACGGTACAACCCGAACACTAGCAATGAGGGCATAAGACCCTCTTTCTAACTGGATGTGTGGTTTAGATAATTAGATATGCTATTATATCTATTATAAGTACCAAATGTGTCTCCTTCTTTATGGTTGGTAAATTTGGAATTATTGTATAACCTGGCAACAATTCACACTCGTGATACTTATGAAGCTTTATGTTATTGATTGTAGTTATGTTCTTTTATTTATTTTAACATGTTGTTTATGTTAGCTTGACAGAAATTCAGAATGCCCGTGGTATCATGAATGTTCTTTCAGAAATGCTCAATGCTATAGATCCTGGGAACAAAGAGGTAAATATGAAATGGAAAGTTTTCTTATTGTTAGCCACATCAGCTGGCTTAGAGAATGATCATTATATTTGATGAAAGGGCTCATATTATACAGATGCAAAATGTAAATAATATTTGGTTGTATCATGTATGAAATTTTTTCTTCACGAAATTCGTAGTCCTTCATTTGAACTCTGGTCACATTAGTAAAAATATTTTCTTGCGTTCTATTTTTACTTTACCCATAGGTTTCCTTCCTCACAATTTTTAATACACTTTGGATTCAGTTTAAGATATCATTTCTATCTGGTGGCAGGGACTTAGACAAGAGGTAATTATTGATCTGGTGGAACAATGTCGTACATATAAGCAAAGAGTGGTACATCTTGTTAATTCGACTTCGTAAGGCTCTGACATACTTTCCCTTCTATAAAACAATTGCATGTTATGTCACATGCAGCATAGGCAACATATAGTTGTATTTTTATTTTTTATTTCACCTCGCTTCTGTTATTCTTGTGTTGTTTATGAACTGGGAGGATGGAATAAGTTATTGAGAGCAATAACTAACATATATTGATGACATGGCCTCAGATAGTTTGTAAAGGCTATTAAATTGTTTTTGTCCAATTTATTTTGTTCTTTTCAGTTTGATGATAATGAAATGGTTTCTTTGTTCTTTTAATTTATGCCTGTAGAACAAATGTGACTGTTGGGCATGTCCAGAATGCATCATATGCTTCTGGGATGCTTTTTGCAAGCTGAAATTGGTGAGGTAGGTGAATGATTATATTATATTTATCAGCTCCTCTCTTGGAATCAAGAGTCAAATGTCAGGAGGAATCAAGTCCACTTCAAGATATAAAGCATCAGACTTCAGAAGATCATAGTGGATGGAGAAGGGCAATGTTGATGCTTGAAATATGTGTTTTAAATAGAAGAGATACTTAATGGATGCAGGCAGAAGTTAATTGTCAAAAGGATGCTTTCTGCTAAGTTTCATCATGGCAACCACCCCAACAGCCCCATTTATTCTCACTTGAGTCATCAGAGCATAGACTGGAGAAACATGAGTGGTCACCTCTAGTAGAGTCCCGAAGGTGACCTAACTGGATTAGGGATATGATTAATGAGTCATGTAATTGATGAGGATATAAGCAAGTTTCTGTCCCATTCCCATCATACTTATCATTTGCATAGTCCTTCAGTAATGAAGAACAAAGAACCCACTAGACTCCAATGCAGTAGTTCTCTTATGGTCTTTGCATGCATTCTTTATCAGAAGTGTAACATAGTTATTGCTTTTGTCATGATGGATAGTTATATGGTTAGGTTTATTTGATGAAGAACTCAATTCATTGTTTTACTGAATTTTATATATACTTGATGTAGGGATGAATCATTATTATGCCAAGGACTAGCACTGAATGATGACCTGCAACGTTTGTTGGCCAAGCATGAAGCAATTGCTTCTGGAACGACCACTGTTAAATCAGACAAACCAAAACCTGAACCTGTTCGATCCTTGGTAGATGTTGATGCTCCTTTTATTGACACTGGAGATAAAGGGTAAACTGTGATTACTTCTGAAGGATGAATTAGACTGTTAATGTTATAGTATTGGCCTTTTTGTTTATTTATGTATGTTAGCACCTGTCCTGTGTTAAAAAGTATTATTTTTAGTGTCATTTAAAATTGTTTTCCCTTGGCCTTGAGATGCACACTTATTGTCCATGAGTTTTGCATTTTGAACATTTATAGGGGAAGATTCCGGAATACCTGAAAAGGATATGGACAATGTAGAGAATTTTCAACAATTTTGGGACTTCTTTTCTTCAGGATTCATCTTTTCTGATATCAGATTACTTCTTAGAAAATAGAATGGATTTGTTGACCTATTTTAAACTTAGAACTTCCCTTGCATGTACTATTAGTTTAAAAAGAGGAAAACGAGGAGGTTTGTAGTCAATATACATTCTTTGGGCTGCCCCTCTTATGTTTAGGCCTTAACTAGAAGACCGAAACATAAAGTCTCGAAATTGAGCATTTTGTCGACCTCCTAGCTGCCATAACAATGATTGTAGATATTGCGATCAACATTCTCTACATGTCATATATTTTTGGATATATTCTAGACTCCCAAGCTTTAAACTCGTTTGTCTTAATATGCCATTTGGTATAAGGATTCTGGTTTGATAATTTGTTCTTAACTATCAATATTCTGACCATCCTTTTTATTTACAAATATACTGACAGTGCTGGCTCAGGGACACAGTTGGCTCTTCCTGCTTCCCCTGAATCTAGTGGTCAATCAACAACTCCAATGAAGGCAGATCCTAAGATAGATCTTTTGAGTGGAGATGACTTCTCATTGGCAATTGTCCCAGTGGGAGAAGTTCAGCCAGCTAGCCCTGCTGCATCTCAGCAGAATGCCCTCGCACTTGTTGACATGTTTTCACAGAGTAATAATATCCCTTCTTCATATTCTGTTGGACAAGCTCATCCTTCGTCCCCTCAATTTCAGCAACAGCAGAGTTTTCAATATCCACAGTCGCCATTATCCCCAAATGGTACTGTTTCTGGTCCAATATTTCCCCAACATGAACGGTCATTTTACTCACAAAGCTCAACCTCTCCATGGAATGGTCAAATAACCCAGCAACAGCAGCCGACCTCGCCAGTTTATGGTGCGTTTATCTTTTCATTTTTCCTTTATTTATTTTTATCTTTCCAGACATTTTTTTTTTTTTTTGCTCCCAAATTATGTAAACGTTCAGAATTCCCCACCCTATTCGCTGCCCCAAAACAAAAAAAAAAAAAAACAAAAACCCACATTCTAGAGAATATCAAGAATTTCTCTTTTACCTGTATGCCAAATATATCATACTTGAAAAGATTTATCACAAAACCAAATATTTTCTTCGACCTATGTAATTTAGAATTTTATTAGTGGTCACTCGACGCAACTATAAGCATGTCATTTGTAGTACATAGAGGATGTAATATTGGTTTTATTGGGATATTTCGCGCTTATTTTTTTTGATAGGCGCTCAAAATAGTGGTGCATTTCCACCACCACCGTGGGAAGTTCAAATAGACAACAGCCAGTTTGGAAATAGTCAGTCTCCTCAGCATATCCAAGTGACAACACAAGTAACGGTCACCCAGTCGCAGCCATTTCCCCGTGGCCCATATCTTCCAGGCTCACCTATGGCAAATGATCAGGTAGTAGGCATGTACATTCAGCCAGTTACCACCGGCAATTTTACAGGAATAAACAACCAGGGTATGGGTATGGGATTGCATCCTCAACCAGGTCCACAAATAGGTATGTTTTCTCATCCAATGCAATCTGGTCAAATGTCTTACATGTATCCTCAGCAAATGTATGGAAATCAAATGGCGAACTATGGCTATGGTTACGGCCAACAGCAAAATACTCAGTTCCTCGAGCAAAACATGTCCGGGTTATCTATAAGGGACGACAGCGTCTTAAGAAACTCTTCAACTCCCACTTCCTCGTATGTCCCAAGGCCTTCGAAGCCAGAGGACAAACTGTTTGGGGACCTAGTTGACATTACGAAATTTAAACCATCGAAAACTACTCCAGGTAGAGCTGGAAGTATGTGACATGACCTTGCCGTGTATTTTGTTTTGCTAACTTGATGTGGGCACCTTTCAGATTTTGCAATTTTTTGGGTTTAATTTTCACTAATATATTTTCTTCTTTTTGGTCTATTGTGTTTGCGTTTTGTGTGTGTGTGTGTGTTGTTTCTTCACATTAGAATCATGTACATTTCTTGTAGAAAGAACACATATAAGAAAGGGAAAATTTGTTTAATTTTTTTAATGGTAAATAAATAATGTTATATAGGTATCTTGAATTTGCAAATTTCAGTGCTATCATTATCTTGTTATATGTATTTTGGCTGCTTTCAATTTTAATTGAAAACGTATACATGATAAGTTTACCTACTGTGATTATTTAACAATTTTCTTAATTTCTATTTCCAAAAAAAAAAAAAAAAAAGGAAGAAATATGTTTTTCTTGAGTTGAAACTTATGTTCAACACATTCCATACAACTGATACGAGTTTATTCTAAGCCTCTGTTTGGCTACAGTTATTTAAAGAAAGGTTTACATTGTATAATTTTTTAAATCATTTTTTAATCACACATATTTTTTTATTCAATTTTTAATCACACGTTTATTTAGAGAATTCAAATAATTAATTTAAACTCATTATAATAGCCGTAAAAAAGAGCATTAATTTGAACTAGAAAGAATATGGCACAATGCATGTGGCCAAGAATCTTTGTATCCATGATAACGAAATCGAAAACAAGTAAAGGGACCATACAGCTGTTGAGTTAGCAATGCTTGGAGAAGCTTAAAAGTGAATTTTAAAATTAAATAAACTTCATTCAAGAAGTATTTTGCTTTTAGTAAAATGTAGTTTATGAAATATTTCCCGAGATAAATTTTACCTGTCATGTAGGATTTTTTAATCTCGAATTATTTAGTAAAAAATGCTCAAAGACTTCGTATATTTTTTTAACGTTTCATTAGTTATTTAAAACAATGCAGAAAATTAAAGCTTATGTAAATATTCACAAGAAATTAAAATCGGTGTTCTAAAAAGTGTAAAGCAAAATTAAACGACAAGACCAAACTTCAAGTTCAAGTGAGCCTAGTCGAAAACTAAGCAAAAAAAAAAAAAAAAACATAAAACTTAGTAAGCGATTAGGGAAAATTTCGTGTCTAAACGCTCTTAAACAAGGTCAAAGCGAGTTTTTAGAATAGATGTTAAAAACTAATCACTAGTAAAAAATAATTCTTTTCAATTCCTTAGTCCTTGGAAGTTTTTAAATGATCCCTACACTAGATACTTCATTACGCTTTAGAAAAATACGAGAAATATATATTATTTAGATTTATACTAGATTTTCACTTTTCTTCTCTCTCTCTCTCCAAAGCGGAATAACAGCATTCTCTCTTTTGGAAACCACACACTCCCTATTTTCATGTTTATCCGATATCAATTCTTAATCCAAGAAAATACATTCTATCAATTTACGAAAATCATGCCCAAATCCGAAATATCCATGAAATTAGGTTATCGAAGATCTCGAATTTGGGTCCACTCCAACTCACCACTCAGCATTTGAAATTTGGCAATACACCTTCGAAGAAATTGTGAAATCAACGATGGTGAACACCCTCACATCTCCGTTGAAGTCAAAAGACCATGTTGGACAACATTATGAGGCTGCTTCAGTTGGGTCACCGTCCAAAGTCGAACCCCGATCAGAAAAGGAAGGGTTCGTCCAGCATGAAGAAGAACAACTCACTTCCTGTCATTACTTCGAGGGTAAGTTCTTCTGAAATTGTATTTTTCATGTTTTCCCCGTTGAGGATAGATTGCATGTGATGCCATGAACAAATTACATCTCATTACAACTCACGTAATGTATGGAAAAAATTATTGCTTAATAGGTTATGTATATTTCAATTGTAAATTAATCGAATGTCAATGTTTGTATTCTCCATCCCCATTAGATATGTAGTTGTTTGAGTAATGATGGTAGATAATGTTTCATAGGTTTATTCCTAAAGGGATTTGTATTGTTTCTATGTATATTTGGTTCATGTGATAATGCACACTTTGGAATATCCTTGCATATTGTTAATTTCTAACAATTTTTGCTTTCTAATAAATTGGTTTTAAATGGTCAAGGGTTGGAATATCCTTGTGTTGACCTATGACTATTCACGTATATATTGTTTTGATTATAACAAACAAGATTTCCTGTATTACTAATGGTTTCGATTATTGAGTTTTATCATATATGTGTCATTTGAATACTCCGAGATCAAAATCGTCATCCATTGAAGTATAAAGCAATCATAAAAGAGATTTGAGGTTAACAAGATCGTCGAAGACGGAAGATTAAAACTTTAAAAGATTTATGTTGAAAAATTTCAACTCACTTGTAAAGGTATCGACTCATCAATTTTTAGCAAGTTCATAAAGCTCAAAATTATTTCTAAAAATCATTATTTGCATAAAAATGATTTTTCAAACCATAATGTGAAATAGATTTTGGAAAAATAAATTTTTTGATATAAAAATAAAAATTTCAAAATTTACTATTTCGGTCGACCGAAACTCTCTTGATCGACCGAAATATGTTTGCTCAACCGAAAGTCTAATGGCTCAAATAGTATAACGACTAGTTTTGAACTTTCGATCGACCGAAAGTGTAGAAATGGTCGATTGAAACTTCCTGCAGCTCATTTTCTTGATTTATAAATAGTCATTTCTCTTGCATTCAATCACACCAACTCACAAGAGCATTTAAGAGAGAAAATCATTTGAGCTTACTTTGTTTTACATTCTATTTCATTTATTGCAAAGAATTTCTTGATTGATCAAAACTTTTCATATTTTTATCAAGAATTCTATTTTGTAGAAAACTCGATACTCTTACTTCATTATTGATCATTGATTGAGTTCATCATCACCAAACACTTATTGAAGTGTAAATCTCTTTTCATACTTAACTAAGTATTATTTGGAAAGAGAGATCATTGGTTTAAAAACTTTGATTCAAGCAAAACTATCTCATATCATTTTTCAAAGTTTTCATAAACACTTGAGCTTTAAATATTTGCTATCTATGGAAGTGTTATCCTAAAACTCTCAAGATACTTGACTTGATCATATCATTTGTTAAGAGAGTTTATTCAATTGTAAAATTCTCATTTATATTTTGCTTATGGTTTCGAGATCCTTGTGAAAACTCGATTGTAAAGTATATGTGCTCCTTGTTGTAAAGTCACCTAAGAATTCGATACTCCTTGTTGTAAGTTATCAATATAGTGGATTTGACCTTGCTCGTGACGGAGAGCTCGGTAACGGAGGACGTAGATCACGTTGGTTGATCGAACCTCCCTAAATCGCGTTTGCATTCTCTTATCCCTTTTACTTACTTACATTGCACTTACTCTATTCTATCAATTTATATTGTGCAACACTATATCTAAGTGCTATACTTGCTTTATCAATTACGTTTACACATTTATAACACACTATATTGATAGTTAAGTTACTTGCAACACTAAGTGCTCATACTTGTACCCATTGGTTTTTTTAAGTTTAAGATTATTTATCGAAAAAGTTTTATAAACAAATTTACCCCCCCTCTTGGTTAGTTTATCTTGGGCTAACAATTGGTATCAGAGCTTAGGAACTCTTTCTTTTAGATTTTACTATCTAGAGTTATGGTTAACCAAAATATTGAAGGTCATTCTACTAATCGTCATCCATTGTTTAATGGTACTAATTATAATTATTGGAAAACTAGAATGATGATTTTTATTCAATCCATTGATTATAATATTTGGGATGTCATTGAATCCGGTCCTCATGAGCTTACTAAGGTTATTACGGTTGATGGAAAACCGGATATAACTATTTCAAAACCTAAGGAAGAATATGATGAGGATGATAAAAGAAAATTGTCTTTAAATGCTAGAGCCAAAAATCTTCTCTATTGTGCACTTAGTATTAATGAATTTAATCGTATTAACACATGTGATTCCGCACACGATATTTGGCATGCTTTAGAAGTCACACACATGGGCACAAACAAAGTTAAAGAAACAAAATAAATCTTTTGTATAAAAATTTTGAAAATTTCTTCATGAAACAATATGAACCCATTGCTAGCATGATTACTAGATTTACCGATATTGTTAATAGTCTTAAGGGCTTTGATCAAAAAATTTCTAATGGTGAACTTGTTAAGAAAATGCTTAGGTCACTCTCGGAAGATTGGAGCTCATTGAGAATGTTGATAGAAAACACCCAAGATGTCAACACATATCCCTTGGAAGAGCTTTATGGAACATTGATGACATATGAGCTAAATCATGCCGAGACAAAAGAAAAGTCTAGAAAAGTAAAAGAGGAAGAAATGAAGGATCCTCCTAGGAGACAAATTGCCTTAAAGTCATCAAATGATGAAGAAGCCTCAAACTCTAACAAGAGTGATGGGGAACTCGATGATCTTGTTCTCCTAGTCAAGAAGTGGAAAGCCTTTCGCAACAACCGTAGATTTCAAAAGAAAGAAGACAATGGTAAAGAGAAAAAGATTATTTGTTATGATTGTGACAAACCCGGTCACAAAAAAATCGAATCTCCCAACAAGAGAAAATTCCTCAAAAAGAAAGCTCTACAAGCTACTTGGGATGATAGTGATGATGAGCAAGATGAAAGTGAAAGGCAAGATGAAGTTGCAAACATGTGCTTCATGGCCATTGAAGATGAGGTAAATACTAATGACATTCCCTCCTATGATGAATTATCTACCTCATATGAAGAAATGATTGAAGTTTTTGAAAAACTTGTTCTTAAACATTCCACTCTTAAAAAGCAATACATTTTGTTGAAAAATGAAGCCGAAAAGAATCTTGAAATACAAAAGGATATTGAAAAGAAATATCTTGATCAAAATGCTTTGATGGTAGAAAACCTCTCCCTAAAAGAAAAAATTTTAGATTTAATATTCATTGTTCACAAATTCACTCAAGGGAGGAAAAAATTTGAACTAATGCTTGGTAAACAACAATGTGTTTTTGATAAAGGAGGAATTGGATACAAACCATTTTTGAAGCAAAAATCTACCAAAAACACTTTTGTTAAAGCTTCTACTTCTTATTCCTTTTATCAAAACACTTTTGTCAAAACATCAACTACTTGTAGCTTTTGTAATAGAAGTGGGCATGTATCTTTTAATTGTTTAGTGAAAAAGAAACTACACTTTGAAGAAAGGCATAAGAGGGTTCAAGGAACTAACTATCAAGGACCCAAAATTATGTGGGTACCAAGAAGTCAAAAATTAAGTCATGTTTTGTAGGTATCAACAAAAGTAAAGAGCAATTGGTTCTTGGATAGTGGTTGCTCAAAACACATGACCGGAGATAAATCACTCTTATCAAGATTCAAAAGAAAATATGGAGGTCATGTCACTTTTGGAGATAATGCCAAAGGAAAAATTATTGGCATCGAAAATATTGGTAATCATCTTTCTCCCTCTATTGAAAATGTTTTATTAGTAGATAATCTCAAACATAATTTGCTAAGTATTAGTCAATTATGTGATAAATGTTATTATATTAAATTTGATTCTTCTAGATGTCTTATCAAAGATGCTACATCGAAAGAGGTATTGTTCATAGGAAGCCGAAGTAAAGATGTTTATATCATCAACATTGAATTTGAGAATGAATTAAAATGTTTGTCAAGTTTTAAAAATAACACTTGGTTATGGTATAGAAGATTAGGTCATGTTAGTATGGACCTTATTTCAAAAATATCCAAAAATTGTTTTGTCAAAGGCCTACCAAGTTTGAAATTTGAAAAGGATAAAATTTGTGATGCTTGTCAATTTGGAAAACAAACTAAAAGTTCTTTAAAAAAGAAACAATTTTCTTCCACCACAAAACATTACAACTTCTTCACATGGATCTTTTTGGACCATCTAAAATCGCAAATTTAAGTGGTAAACACTGTGCTTTTGTCATTGTTGATGATTTCTCAAGATTTACTTGGGTTTTATTTTTAAATTTGAAAAATGAAGCTTTAAATGTATTTAAACATTTTTGCAAAAAGGTTCAAACTGAAAAGGGATATTATATTACAACTATAAGAAGTGACCATGGTGGAGAATTTGATAACATGGCTTTTGATGAATTTTGTAAGATAAATGGGTATGAACATAATTTCTCGATTCCTAGAACTCCTCAACAAAATGGTGTAGTGGAAAGGAAGAATCGCACATTGCAAGAAATGGCTAGGACCATGCTAAATGAAAATAACTTACCAAAATATTTTTAGGCTGAAGCCGTTAACACTGCTTGCTATATTATAAATAAAGTTTTAGTAAGTCGAAAGAAAACTAAAACTCCTTATGAGCTTTGGAAAAATAGAATTCCTAATATCGGGTATTTTAAGGTTTTTGGTTGTAAATGCTTTGTTCTTAACTCAAAAGAAAACTTGGAAAAATTTGATTCAAAATCCGATGTTGGAATTTTTTTTGGTTATTCATCCACTAGCAAAGCTTATAGAATTTTTAACAAAAGAACTCTAGAAGTGGAAGAATTCATACATATTACTTTTGATGAAACTAATTCTCTTGATCAAGAAAAAGTTGTTAATGTAGGTTTGGAAATTCCTTTTGAGGAAATGATTATTCAAGATCAAAGTAATGAAATATCCAAAGACAATGAAGAAAAAGACTTGGAAGAACCAACTCCTCAACAAGAAGAATGAACATCTTCCAAAAACTCAAGTGATCTAACACTTCCTATCGAATGGAGATTTGCTCCATCTCACCCAAAAGAGCTCATAATTGGTGATCCTTCAAAAGGGGTAAGTACTAGAAACTCTACTAAATGATTCTTATATACTTGTGCCTTTATTTCTCAAATTGAATCAAATAATTTCAAAGAAGCCGAGTTCGATGAGTTTTGGATTCTTGCAATGCAAGAAGAACTAAATCAATTTGAAAGAAATCACATTTGGGATTTAGTTGATAGACCAAATGATCAAACCGTTATTGGTACAAAATGGGTTTTTCGAAACAAAAAGGATGAAAATGATATAATTGTGCGTAACAAAGCTGGATTAGTGGCCCAAGGTTACAATCAAGAAGAAGGCATTGACTTTGAAGAAACTTTTGCACCGGTTGCTAGACTAGAATCCATTCGTATGCTTCTTGCCTTTGCTTGTCATAAATGTTTTACTCTTTATCAAATGGATGTCAAAAGTGCATTTTTAAATGGTTTTATTCAAGAAGAAGTCTATGTTGAACAACCTCCCGATTTCAAAAATCATAAATTTCCGAATAATGTTTTTAAACTAAAAAAGGCTCTATATGGTTTAAAACAAGCTCCTAGAGCTTGGTATGAAAGATTGAGTAAATTTCTTATTTCAAATGGCTTTCAAATGGGAAATGCGGATACTACACTTTTATCAAAACCAAAAAGGAAGACATGATTGTTGTACAAATTTATGTTGATGATATTATTTTTGGTGCAACTAATGTGTCTCTTTGTGAAGAATTTTCAAAATGTATGAGTAATGAATTTGAAATGAGCATGATGGGAGAGTTAAAATTCTTCCTCGGGCTTCAAATCAAACAAACTAGTGAAGGAATATTCATTAGTCAAACCAAGTACATTGTGGACATGCTCAAAAAGTTTGAGATGAAAAACTTGAAGCCAATGAATACTCCAATGAGTACTTCAATCAAATTGGACAAAGATGAGCAAGGCACTTCCATTGACATTACAAAATATCGAGGTATGATTGGATCCCTTCTTTACTTAACCTCAAGTAGACCCGATATTATGTTTAGTGTGTGCTTATGTGCTAGATTTCAATACAATCCTAAAGAATCTCATCTAAGTGCCTTAAAACGTATTTTTAGATATTTATGCGGGACTAGAACTTTGGGACTTTGGTATCCAAAAGGCACTCATATTGATCTTATAAATTATTCGGATGTCGATTGGGCCGAATGCACAATTGATAGAAAAAGCACAAGTGGAACTTATCACTTTCTAGGCTTTGCACTTGTGTCATGGTTTAGCAAGAAACAAAATTCCGTTGCACTATCTACCGCCGAGGCCGAATATATCTCGGCCGTTAGTTATTGTACTCAAGTTTTGTGGATGAAACAAACTCTTAGTGATTATCACTTGATTTTTGAAAATGCTCCTATTATGTGTGATAACACTAGCGCTATAAATTTGTCAAAAAATCTCATCTTGCACTCTCGCACTAAGCATATTGAAATTCGAAATCATTTTCTTAGAGATCATGTGCAAAAATGTGACATTTACTTGGAATTTGTTAGTACCGAAAAACAATTGGCCGATATTTTTACTAAACCTCTAGGTCATGATAGATTTTCATATATTCGAAGAGGATTGGGTATTATTGATGAAAATGATATTTGTGGCTAAATTTACAATATATATATATATATATGTGTGTGTGTGTGTGTGTGTGTGTGTGTGTGTGTGTGTGTTTTAATTGTAATATATGCAAAAATTTGATTTTTGAGCATTTCGACCGATCGGAATTTTCGGTCGTCCAAAAGGTGACTTTCGGTTGAACAAATTGTTCAACCGAAACATGTTTCGGTCGACCTACTGTACGACCGAAAGTAAATTTTCGGTCGATCATTACACGACCGAACCCTTCGCAGCTACCTGGTTTGAAACCTGCAGAGTTTCGGTCGACCGACAAAAACTTTCGGTCGACTGAAAGTTGCGCGGATTCAGGGTTTTAAAACATGAAATTCATCCCCAAAATTCAATCCAAAACCCTAATTTCACATTTCCCTCTCCCTATTCACTCCCTAATCCATAATATTTCATCAAATTTCTTCAAAGAATCCACAAATTCGTGTTCCCCATCATCATCTCTATCAAATCTTTGATTTTTTCCTTCAAAATTCATCAAAAATCATCAAAACCCTACACTTTGGGCAAATCACGAAAATTTCAAAAATTTCTCTTTTTAAATCGATTTCACTCCATCCAAATCACCATTCTATCCTTACAATCTTGATTTCTACTCATTTTCAATCATCTCCAACCGTTTTTACCTAACATTTTCAAGAAATTCTATTGTTTCCTTCAATAATCTCGAAAATTCACAATGCCTCCAAAGAAGAGATCGAAGAAAGGCGAAGCAAGCTCATCGAACGTTGAGGAACGTACACCCTTGTCCGACCACTTCTCTTATCACCCAATTCTCATAGGTAAGTTCATCGATTTCTTATATTTTTACCTTCAAGCCCCTTTGTTTCAAATTGAGCGTTATTTTGAAGATATATGATGGAAAAACGTTATGTCAATATCCGAAAACTCCTACCCGAAATTAATTTGGGAATTTTTCGAAACACCACTTTTTATCCGGATGAAGTTACTAGTTTGGTTAGGGGAACACGGGTTTCTATCCAACGATCCCTCATTAGAAACCTCCTAGGATTGCAACGTTGTGAAAATTATGCATATGTCACTCATTATCCTATTAGGTTCGAGGGATACAATAAACTTGAGGCTTGTAGTCATGTCACTGCCCGACCCCTCACTACCACTATGACCTTGAACCTCAACCATTTGACTATTCCATGCAAGGTCCTTCATCGTGCAATTGCTCACACAATTGTACCCCGTAGTGGTCATTTTGATGAAGTAAATCATCTCGACCTATTCATTCTTGATTCTCTCCTTGTCCGTCGTAAACTTGATTTTCCATACATCTTCATCCAACATCTTCATCATGTCCATACCTCTCCTCGAGTTCTAAGGCTACCATACGACATGATATTCACAAAAATTTTCAATCACTTCAATGTACCTCTTGACAATGAGCCTATTCTTAAACCAAAACACACCGATATTATCAACATCAACACTCTCAAATGGATGAAAATTGTCAAGGGTGACGGGCAATGGGTGTGCAATACTCAAGGTTTTGATGATGCATCGGGGCCTATGACTTGGCCATTTACCGAAAGAGTGATAAGTGTATTTTATACACTTATTTCTATCCTAAAAGTAGGATTTTAATTGTTTGTTTGAGAATATTTGCTATTGATTTTGTTGTTTTTTGTTTATATTTCAGATATATTTCCAAAGTCTAAAAAATACAAGAATTGAAGCAATTACATAAAAATTGGATGATTTTTGAAGCTAAATTATTGACATGAAGTTGATGAGGCTAATCAAGAAAATATCGGAGCTAAATTGGAAGAAGTCACACTTCAAGGATTAAATTGAATAAATTACAAAGGGCAAGACCAACTTAATTTATTTGGAAGATTGAGGGCTTAGAGAATAAAAGTCACCTAATTGAGCTTTATCATGCATGAGATTGGAAGTGGACTTCTAAGGAGGACACATTAATGGGATTAAATCCAATTGCTAAAAGTGGAATGACTATAGGACCCACTCGTGGACAAAGAAAGATTTGCAGCAAGACATATACATTTAGTGAGCTTTTCAAACCGATGGTATGCAATTGGACTCCTAGGTTGGACAAGTGACGGCTGGGAAGATAAAAAGAAGGAGAATTGAACAAAAAAAGAAGGGACGGACGGACGGACAGGAGGCAACATAGAGAAAACGAGAAACAGCCGCGGGGAACTGGAAGATGCACAGGAGCCGAACATAAACTTGGGAGATTAATCATGTTCTTCAAACTGGTGATGTTTATCAATTATTGTATTGATTATTCATCAATCATGTTTTTAGGCTAGATTAATTGTTAGGATTGTGATGATATTTTGTTTACCGGATTCCATGTTTTGATTCAGTATTTAATTAAGGTTTTTATGGGTTTGAGCAATAAATTATGTACTTATTTTATTTATAATTGTGGACGCATAATTATTTGGTGTGTGTGATAATTTTCTATATTCGAAAGAGTAGGAAATTATTGGACTTGAGTTAATTGTCACAAGGTTCGATAGGGGATAGAAATATACCTTCATGCTTTGTGTAATCCAAAAAAGTGTTCATAAATCGATAATGCTTTTCTTTAGGTTTGGATTTGTCATAGAAATATAGTCAAATTCCATATAGAAAAAAGTTTTAATTCACCGTTCAAAAGAGGGTTTTAAAAATATAAGGAACATGGATTTTCAATTTCCTATAAATAGTCGTTAAATGTTTAATTCAGAATATGGATGATGGAACAAAGTGGATTCACAATTCTTACGTGTTTATTTCATACATTTATTAAAATCAAAATTTCTAGCTCTTTAGTTTAATTTTAAAAACAAAATTTCCAAATTCAAAGTTTTCATAGTTCCGGTTAAGGAATTGTAATCTAAAATACAATTTACAACGATTTCTGTGGGAACGATATTCAGACACACGTCCACTTTATTACTTGTGCGACCCGTGCACTTGCGGAGCGAACAAAGAGCATGACAGCAAGGGATCTTATCTATTTGGAATCTATTACAAGTGCATGTCATATCCTTCATGTTCACTGTATCCGACGTAATTCCATCACCTACCTCGAATATAGTTTGACTTGACGCACAGACTTGCGGTAAATTAAAATGATTTAATTATAACGAAAGTTAATCTAGTAGCAACAATATATTACAAATTTAATATACTACCTTCAACTTCATTCCAATTGCTGAATTCATCCTCAATTCCTTCTCTGCGTGTGTTGCTAACTTCGTGAATGTGAAAGCAGCTTTATTACGATTTTTGTTGAACCATTCTTGCAACTTATGCCGTTGGCCTTCCAATAGAGTAACAATCGGGAACTTTTTTGCCACATATATTACAGCATTAACATATTCAACAATGTTTGATATCATTACATTAAACATGTTTCGTTCCATATGCGCCCGTGACCATTTATCAAACTTCATATCATTTTCCTGTTTTGGAAAAGCACATTACAACATAACATATCACGATGTAATATAACACACGCAATTTTTTTTATAATATTACCAAGTAAGAACGAATATTTTTACTAATCATGTCCAATTGACTCATTTGATAATCGAAGTCAGCTATCGTGTACACTTGGACAGTTGCATTGTATGCTATTGTGATGTTTTGACTAGGTTTACCATACTTTTTAATTACATTACCCAATACATGAAAGCAACAAAAATCATGGAAAGCATTTGGGTACACAAATGCAATTGCATTCTTAATGCTTTGACACCCATCAGACACAATGCACAAGTCATCCTGATCACTGTATGCCTCTCTTAGATCCCTTGATTTATTATTCTCAGAAACCCAACACCAAAAGTAAGAACGAATATGTCATTATCCGGATCCTGCGTGCAAGTAGGATGGCAAAAAAACCCGAAGGACCCGAAATGCTCCGCCCCGTCGGGTCAGCGAGGCGGACCCGCCCCGTCACCAGATACTTTTTTTTTTAAAAAAAATATTGGAATGAGAAACTAAAATAAATTTAATGAAGTCCAGAAGAATTGAACCTTAGTGGAATTTAGGGATATGAGAATATACAACCACTATACCATTATATTGTTTATTGATTTTTTTTCTTTCAAATATATACATATTATCTTTAAAGTTCAAACTTAAAAACTCTAACTAGTTTGACGCCTAAGTTTTTCACGTAAAATTTCATTACCAATTTTGAAAAAAATAAAAAATAAAAAAATTGGGTCATTAGCAGTGCGGGAGGTCGCCCCGCCCCGAGATCCGCGGGTCGGGTCGGGGTAGGGTTATGAGTTTTCGAGTTCGGGGCGGGGCGACCCTGACCCGCCCCAAACCCGACCAATTGCCATCCCTACGTGAAAGCTGTGAACAATGTACCGTCATATTAACCTTTTAAATACGTTCCATCAACAACGATGACGGGCTTGCACTTAGACCACCCTAGCACTGAAGCACCTAATACAATGAAAACATACTTGAATTTGTTATTATCATCTGTTTTGATTTTGGTAATAGTAGTAGGGTTATTATCACGTAACACTCTCAAATATGCTAGTAAGCTTGCAAATGAATCCACGGGGTCACCCATTATCTCATTAAAGGCATGTTCCCTTGCCCGCCCAGCTTTCTCGTAACTGAGTGTAATCCCATAATTAAATAACATGTCGTGGATTATGTCTGTTGGCTTATAGTCTACCTTGCCCGATGTGAACTTGTTCTTTATCACCTCAGCTACATTAGTGCTAGTAACTAGACGATGATCACCCAACATCGCATCTACTCCACAATTGTGGTCTGTAGGTATCTTCCTTATCTTGAACATGTAAGTCTTCCAACCTTGGAAGCTTTTAGTTTCCAATTGCAATTAGGATCCAAACATTCTAGAAAATATTCCATCTTGTTCGACTGCTTCACTTTGAATTGAAACTTGTTATTGATGGCATACAACTTCATTGCCTTTTTAAGTACACTTTATTGGAATCTAACAATAATGCTGAACTTTGTACTTGTAATCACATTCTCATCACTATCTACTTTACGTTGATTCACACTCTCAGCCATATCACACAATATTGAAGCTACCTCATCTAAGGCAGCTTCTTTGTTGACTTGATTTTCATAGGTGTAATATTATCATGAAACTAAAGTTGTAGCATTGTCGGATCCTAAATTACATGTGTTGGATAAACCAAGTACATCTTCAGTATGCAAAACAGCAATGTCATTACCCAATACTGGAACCAACTCAACGCATAATAGGAAGCTTGTCAAGTTTGGATCTTTCCTTTTTAGCTCTAAGTAAAATGTAACAGACTCGTCATCCATTATTTCCATTGGCGCCATATTCCTATCCACCCGGTATCGTAGGTCTAACTTCATCGAGTGTGCAATCTAACTTTAGATGCTCAACAATCTTACGCTTTAGTGTTGTGTATGTAATACCAAATGGAACAATCAATCCCCCCATAATTAATGAACAAGTTGATCGAGTCCATACCTAAAAAATGAGAAGAATGTTAGTGTAAAATAGGGTAACATAAAAATTGCATGATTGATATTATATAATAACTACTCCAAGTATTACAAGCGTTGTAATATTATTAGGATAGAAGTTAAGGAAGTGTAATGTTTACTCCCCTTGAATCCCAAACTAAATGTATTTATTACACAAACTGTAATAAATACATGTCATTACATCATAATATTTGTCCAACATAAAAAAAAAAATCTTACACAACATTACACAAATATGGAATGCATGCAATTTCACTACAACATTACAAAGTGGCTGAATCTATTATAACATGAAACAAAGGTCATAAACTTCTATCACGTGCATTGTAATATTCATTTGGAAAGAAGATACATTTGTACTGTTTCCTTCCCCTGAATAACTAAATGAAACGTAATTATTATAAATATTGTAACAATACATTATCAACATTACTAGACGTTACATCGACCGTAATAACATACAACACAGTAGTTCTCACCCATTTATGTGATCTTTTGCGAATGTGTGTAAAGTAAATCTGGTGGAATTTTCATTTTTTTCCCACTCCCACATAAATTACAGTTCGTTACAATATTATATCTATCAAACCTTACAACATGTTACACAATATTACATAGTCGGAACTGTGTAATATGTCGTCGAAATTACAATCCAGAAGCCGTAGATTACATACAGTCCAGGACCCGGAGAATTACAGTCGAAGATAAATTTCAGAGGAAAATCAAATGAAATGATTTAATTACCGAAAATATTGCTGGAGACATTGATGACAACGAAATTGGCCGAAATTAATGATGTTAATATTCTTTTAATGGTCGGAAAGATGCATAACGGATCAACAATGGACGGAATTGATGATGTCGCTATTGTGGAAGTTGTGCAGGAAAAATTGGAGAAGAAAGGCCGTTGGTCCTGCTGTGGGAAAAGATAGAATTAGCCTATTTTGATTTTTCTAAATTATAGGCAATGTGATCCTAACTAAAGGATTACCATATTTAATTACAATTATCTATTAATACATTATCTTTTACCAATTCCGATATTTTTCTAAACTTTTCAAATGAAATCGTGTAATATTACGAATAGTATGAAATTTCTATATTTTTCAATTTTGACACATTACAACCAGGTACTTGCATAATTTTACTTTTAAACTAATACAATCGCACTTCAAACAACATAATGTCATGTGTGTACTTGGGACTTTGGTTGCACTGTACAAGTTGAATTCGGACGGCCGCACACGGATCATATAGAAGAAATATCGGATTACAAAGTACTCTCTTGCGTAAACTGAAGTTCACACTGATCTCTGGTAGGATTCTATATTCTATGTATTCATATATCTTTGTGAATTATATATTTCAATTAGACCCTTCTTTATCAGTGTTTTTTGTTAATCTTAATCGGGTACGAAGAATTTTGGATTCCCGATTGATTACTGGGATAATTTAGGTCCTTTAGACATGTTTTCAGAGTTTTCTTAATGATGTGATGTTGTATTTTTACAAATTTATTTTGTCTAAGATGAATTGTTTTTCAATTGATTAAGCTTTGAAGCAGGGCCAGCCCTATATTTATGGGTGCTCTGTACAAATACTAAAAGAGTGTCCCTTGATCATTAATTATAAAGTTTGCGTATAGGAAAAAAATAAAGTTATTTATACAAGAATCTCGAAATTTCACAAGAACTAAATTTGAAAATCCATGATCTACCTATGAAAATTCATTTGGTACACCATTTAGATGTCTACCTATTCAACATGGAAGGAAGGCGTTAATAGGGCCTTCTTCCTAAGGCATCGGTGAAGGTCCCTATGCTTATATAGGGAAAATAAGTGTTTATATATTGGACATTAAAAGTGCTTATTAACAGAAGATTATTGATAAAAATGCTATAATTATTTTGAAGTTCCCAATTATTCTCATACTCGCTTTATTGACTCTAACTTGAATGATTTGCAAATGAACTTGCTACTTCTTTATACTTCCATCTCGTTAGAATGCATAGTGTAGGAGTTAAAACTATCCACAATCCTATAACTACAATTCATCCTATAGAATTCTTTACATAATTTATACATAAAAATTTTCTAAAAATTCTTCCCCTGCTTGGGACAATATAACATATAAGTATTTTTCACAAGGTTCTACTATATTTTACAAAATCGTAAACTCCTCTGAAGATCCTCCAAAGGCGTTGATTGCCTACCTATATTTTCGACTAACCATTATATTTGATTACATTTTAATTTAACTTAAAATATAGACCCCTATATTTTAAACAACAACAACAACAATTATAATAATAATAAATTTTTACTTAACAAAATACTCAAAGTAATCAAGCCCTTGTTTGGTTTACATTAAAATTTTCTCTTTTTTCTACAGTACTCAATCTCAACCATTCATTAAAACTCAAGCATACAATATTTGAATTTTCAACCAAATATTAACTGTCCATTATCCTAAAATTCAATATTCATTTAAAAAAAAAAAACTCTTTTTAAACAATATCAAACACATTCTAAATAATAATCAAAGCTTTTAAATGTCAAAATTAAATTTTTTAGATATTTTTTTATAGAAAATCCATAATTATACTTCTGCAATAAACACTATGGCCATTTCGTCCAATAATTTTTTTTTACCAAACATTTTACCTAAAAGAATTTTGTCAAATTCAACTTTAAGAAGCTCTTTTATGCAGATGTAGCTGTAATTGATATTAACAGTAATATTTGATTACGATTGACACATTTAAATAACAATAATCTATCATTTTTATATAGTGTGCGTTTGGTAATGTTTAAAAAGATTTTTTTAAAAAATGAATAGTGATTTTTAAGAGAATAGATTGTTGAAATTTGGTTGAAAAGTCAAATATTGTGGGCTTGACTTTTTGACTTTTAATGAATGATTGAGATTGAGTACTGTAGAAAAAAAAGAGAAAATTTTAATGATATTCAAACAAGGGCATAGTCAACCAATTTAATTGTCTCTTTTAAATAAAGATAATTTCGCTAATTGTGCAAATTTCTACCATGCGGCTGCACAGTTGTCCAGTTGGACCGACCTTTCCTTTATTTAACCTAATTCAGAGACACGAAGGAGATGCACAAAAATCAGATCTAAAACAGACTCTCTTCCACAAAATACACATTCAAATCTTTGGGGAATAAAGTGGAGAAAAAGTTAGGGATTTGGAAAAACAAGCAAAGCTTGGACAAATTCTTAGTGCAAGAAAATATTTAGCCTTCAATTTTTTCAATTTCTGTTTTTATTTACTTTGATTTGCTTTGCTTTTCTTTCTAAGAACACGAGTAGTTAGATTTCTATTCGGGATTGACAATGTTGATTTAATATTTTTTTTGTATAATCTCAATTCTCAAGTTGGGGGCTATATTTTGAATGTATTGATTTTACTATTATTTTTATACGTGAATTAATTAGCTACCAGTTTGTTGAATTTGTGAATTATAAAAAATTGAGAAAGAAATTTTATATTTAGACCACATAGTAAAATTCGGCAATTTCAACAAAATGATAGAAATATGAATTTGCGGTGTATTGTACGTGATCAATTATGAATTCTTAGGTGATTTTATGCATTTGGCTAAGGAAGAATTCTGACCCAACATAGAGATATATGGTTGGCTTAGTTAAATAAGACAAATTTGAATTCAATAGAGGTAAATTAGATACGTAAGCGAATTCGATCAAATGTAATTTTAGGAAACAACTTGAGATGCAAAATCAAGCTAGATTATTACATCAAGATCGTTAGTCCCGATATTCATTTATTGTTAGAAAATTCATGGTTCATGTTCTTGTTTTTATAATTTAAATTTAGTTGCTAGTAATTTAATTTTATATTTCTTATTTATTTGAATTGTTTGATTTTTTGAATTTCTCGATTTATTATCGTTCATGGATTCTTTTGCAATTTTACTTTCTTAGAATAGTTTTTGCTTTAGCCTAGGAATTCTCGATCAAAGTGAATTGATAAAAAAAATAAAATAATCTTTGCGGAATCGACAACTCGGACTCAAAAGTCCGCTATATTACTTGTTCACAATATCGTACAATTGTTATACAAATCCAACCGAACAACTGCCACAAAAATAACATTTTCAATGTTTTTCTGAATTCTTTTTTCATGTCAATTAAATCATATAAATCTTCATTTTTATCATTTTCATAATGTACTTCGTTTGTATCACCTTCATAATGTGTTTCACTGTGACCATCTTCATTATTATCATTGTCATTGAGTCCAAATTCTTCCTCGTGATTTGGTTGATGGTCATTAGCTCAATCTTCCATTGGTGTGTCAATTACAGTATCTTTATCTGACATTTTTTGTATCCACGAATCGATCAAGAGCACCTTTTTGATATTGTATTAAATCTTGACAATTTCTATTTTCCTTTTGTTTGTCACATTTAGATAGTTGTGTTTCTATTATGCATTTTAATATTTTTGTGGGCAAACAAAAAACAAATGAAAGAGAGAAGATACTATTAAGAAAAAAACATAACCGTAATAGAACAATAGAAACATCATTTATTAAACACTTGTAGAATCGGTGACTCGCTGATGCTTTGAAATTTCAATATACTTAAGAAATCAAAGAAAAATCACAAACGATCATGCAAGTAACAAATTCGACCACTTGAGAAATTATGCAAAAATCAGGCAATTCAGACATTCAGTAGTATAGTTTCAAGAAAACAATACACCAAAATGAAAGATTAATTAATTATCATGATATAATCATAGACGATAGATGCTTGTGTCCAACAATAAAAAAACAAATATAATACTATTTTTTTCTTCATTTATTTTCAAAAGATGTGATTTTCAACTTCCAAATCCATTTCATAAAAATTCAACAAAATATATTTTATATAGTTATACTTATTATAAACCAACTCAAGCAATAAAAAAAATCGTTTTATAAGATTTCAAGAAAAATTAGACAAATGAATTGAAAAAATTACCGAGAACTTGGAAGAAACTAGAAAGTAGATTTCAATAATTTGTGTGTTGATTTTTGTTGAAGAGAAAAGAAGGATGAAGTAGGTACAAGTTTGAACTTTGAAGAGTGATGATTAAAATTAAATCTAGGGTAAACAGCACAAATGGTCCCCAATCATTGAGTTTTTTTTCGAAAATGGTACCCCCAACGTTTAGATCTTGGCATTTATACCCTCATAATCACCAAACGTTGCGAAAATGGTCCATACCGTCAGATTCCATTAGTTTCCACCGTTAAAAACGTATAAATAGCACAAATGGTCCTTAACCTTTGAGTTTCTCGCGATAATAGTCCCTAACATATTAAGTTCATGTTTGGCATATTTAGTATGTAACCTCCAAAGGTTTGTCGTATTTAGTCCTTAACATATTTAGCCTCTATTTGAGACCAATTATTTCAAATAATGTAGTTTGTAATTGTAATTTTTTGAAAAATTTGTGATTAAAAAAGTTGAATTTATTTGTTGATTATTTTATTGATAGAATGTGTGGTTGAAAATGAGTTTTAAAAAAATAAAATTTATTTTGGATTTCTAAAGTGCACAATAAAATATTTAACAAAATTCACCGCATTAAAATTTCAACATATTGGTAAAAAAAAATCATGGAACATAGACAAATAAATATATTGAACATCATTTTAGGAATTGAATAACAAATATATTTTTATCACTTCTACTTTCGATTTTGAAAATCAATCGATTTGAAAAGTAAGTTTGAAGAATTTGGGTTAAAAAAAAATATTAATAGAATGTGTGGAAGAAAACAAGTTTTAAAAAAAATGAAATTTTGAAAATCGATATTGATCAATTATCAAAATCGAAAATCGAAAATAGATTTTGAAAATCGATATTGATCAATTATCAAAATCGAAAATAGAACTGATAAAAACATATTTTTTATTCAATTCCTAAAATTATGTCCAATATATTTGTTTGTTTATGTTCTATGAATTTAATATTTTTTTTACCGATAGGTTGAACTGTTAATAAAGTGAGTTTTTGTTAAATATTTTATTGTGCCTTTATAAATCCAGAATAAACTTTTTTTTTTAAAACTCGTTTTCAACCATTCATTTCATCAATTAAATAATCTACAAATAAATTCAATTTTTTTTTTATAACTTTTTAATCACAATTTTTTTTTAAAAAAAAATTACAATTACAAATCACATTATTTGAAATAACTGGTCTCGCATATGAGCTTAATATATTAGGACTAAATACGTCAAACGTATGGGGAACTTAATATGTTAGGGACTAAATACGACAAACGTTTAGAGGTTACAAACTAAATATATCAAACATGACCTTAATATGTTAAAAACTATTATTGCAAGAAACTCAAAGGTTAAGGATCATTTTGTACTATTTATACGTTTTTAACGGTGAAAAATAACAGTGTCTAACGGTAGAGATCATTTTTGCAACGTTTTGATGATTCTGAGGGTATAAATGTCAAAATCTAAACGTTGAAGATCATTTTCGCAAAAAATTCACAGGTTGGGGACGATTTGTGATCTTTGCTTTTGATAGCGATGGTGGAATTTGGGTAGAAAGAAAATGAATTTCAGGGAATTGAATTCCTGGGAATTGGAAATTTAATGTATTTGATTGATTTAATTTTCTAGGTAGAAAAAATAGGGAATTTTCCAACTTTTGTTGTTTGATTGACATTATTTTCCAAAAAAAAAAATTTAAATTTTTTTACACATTTGTACTTAATAATAATAATATTAATTTTTAGAAAAAATAAAATCAATTAAAAATAATAAAAATGATCAAACATAACGAAAATGATATAAGATTTTTCATGAAAAATAAAAATTTCTCCTCCCTTGAAAAACGAATTCATTCAAAATAAGGAAAATATCGAATTTCGAGACAAGTGAAAAAATGAATCTCATAAAAAATTTAGAAAATCAAATAGCGTAAATTTTAAAAAGTACATGAAAAATTATATATTTTTTTTTGGAAAAGAATGCGTATTAAACGCAAACTTAAATCTAGTCTAGGTTAAATTCATCACCGACGCATGTAAAATCTGTCTCCACCAAATAACATCAAGCATTTGCTTCCTGAAATTCTCCCAAAATAACAATAAAATCTCCAAAATACGTTGGTTTTCTCCAATTTTTTGCCCACATCTCCTCTCTTTTAATTTAATTTAATCTCATATTCATCTTCGTCCAAATCGTTTCACTCGGCACGAGGCATAACAAGGAACAAAGAAAGGTGCTACGATTTCTAGGTGGATTTCAGCGACTCCATATCCCGAGTGCTCAGTGAAGACTGCTCTGCTCCGTGAAGACTATTTTCAGAGCCTTCACCACTTCGAAGAGGTTTGTTCTTTATCTACACTCCCCAAACCCCCAATTTTGATGTTCTTCTTATTATGGATTTTGTCTCCAGTGGTAAGAGTTTCTTTATTTTAGGGTTTCGTTCAATTCTTATTTGTTACATTTTCAATTCTTTGGTGTCTCTACTTTAAGTTTTTGAACATCAGAATGTGTAGGGATGGGTAGTAATTGTGTTGTCTGGGTTTCTGAATCATGTGCTATGTGATCTTCGTGATTTTGGAAATGGGAGCAGAATATTAGCCTGATTGGAACTCAAATAGGGGTTTAATTTTGCTGCCTTATATATATATATATTTGTCATTCCCGTGTTAGTGAAAACAGAATTTTAAGAATATTCTATTTTCAGAACCCAAGCATTTGATTTTGGAAATCTCAAGAACCTTTGAATGTTGATTCAAGAACTAACCACGGGGTACAGTGAAAGTGTGTTTCTGCTATGAATTTGCTATTTGGCTTAGTCTTCTGTTTATAGGTAACTTTTATCTAGGTGTGCACTAAATTAAACTTTACTGCGAAAGCACAATCATGTACAATTTTTATCAGCCCAAATGGATTGTTTAATTTAATTTTTTTGGGATATCACGAAATAATGTTCAGGGTTTTGAAGTTGCTCATACTGAAAACTTCAATGTATCATGATGTACAGTAAATGTTTTTAGTTCTCCATTTCTTGTTGTTTACTGTTTACTTATTTGAAATTATTATTGGTGTGTTCCAAATCAGGTATATTCTTTGTCAAGCATTATTATGTGTGCTTGTGTCTATCATTTTGTTTGCTGACGTTATTTTTCCGTGAGCACATTTTGGTTACTATACCTTTTCGGCTGATTTTTTCTCATATTTACTTCTCATTGAATTTGATGTCATATCCTACAGTCGGATCCAACCGCGGGAAAGCGGTATACTAGTTTAATATATTTTTTATTTTTTGTGCCCCAAAAATAATAGTGCCCTGTTCGTCGTACTTCTCGCACGGCCTCAGGGCCACCCTTGCTTTGAAGTGAATTGTGGATTTCAAACGTAGAGCAGAAAATGCAGGTATCGTTTCTTTGGATTTTTATAATTCCTTTTGACATAACGATTTTTGTCATTATGTATTCGATTATTTTCTTTTTATATGTTAATTAGTAAGATTTCTTTGGATTGGAAGCAGTGGAAATTATTGGAATTTTATAAAAATCTATTAAAAAAAGTCTTTAAATGTCTTTCAAAATCAAAATCTATATTGAATTAAACCCCCCCCCCCCCCCCGGGTGAAATTCAAGAGTATCTTATGTCTGGTTGCTTGTAATTAGGCTTTAACTTGTAAAAACATTTGTTCTTGGTTTTACACCTCAATTTACAATAACAGGGGTTTTGCAGGAATTTCTTGTTGCTGTTAAAATTATCCTAAATTTTTTAATGTTTATTGGTTTTACCTTGTTTTCCTGCATTTAGTTTTTTAGGGTTTTGGGACGTCATGGTGTATAATACAAATTTGATTCCTGGGAAGACCATTGTTTCCTAATTTAATTGGTAGAAAGTATAGAAGGGGGATCATTTGATATGGGTAGTTGGGGATAAAAAGTATTTTACTAATGTGGTATGAATGTGGTTGTTAATTTCTGACATCTCAGAAAGAAACAGATGTTTGATTGAGCACTGAGGAAGTACTAGGTAGAATTTTTCGTTTAAGCTTAATGGACTCTGGTATCATCAAGATGGATGTATGTCCGTAGTTATTTTACTAAGTAACGATAATGAATCTGTATAATTATAGTCATTAGTATTTAAAGAAAGGGGAAAATCGACCTCCTAAAAATACTACCCTACAATCATGGGATACTCTTAAAATCAGCCTTAATTTATGGAACCAACTGGCAACTAGTACTCAGCCTTGATGAGCAACTCAGCCTATGACTTCCCATTTTATAATCATCTAATTATGGATTGGTTTGACAACAAGTATTAACCTAAAATCTATAAAGATGATGAATTCATGATTCAATGTCCGTAGATCCATTCTTTGCCAATGGCTTCAAAGGCCCTTATCTGCAGTTTAAAACAATCGCAAAAAATGTGAAAACACAATGTGGAGCATGGAATTGTGGCCTTTGGGTCAAAATTGAAGAACAATTTTCATAAGCATTTTGAGTGCCATTTACCAGGTCTTGATGTTCTCAAAGTAGTAACGTTGATTCTTTTTGGGTAATTATATTTGCACCATAATTTCTTATGACTACACAACATTTGAATTGCATTATAGGTCCATAATCTTTATATATTATTACATTTATGTTCTTTATTTTTTTCATCAAGTTCTTATTATTAAATTTTCAACAATTATCAAATTTTGTCCTTCATGATGATTTTCGTCCAATTAAGTGTACAAGCGGTAAATAAATATTTTTAATCCCTCTTAATAAATTTTTTGACAGAAATCGATAGAAGAGACGAGATATATTAATTAATGAAAGAATTAAAATAAGAATATGATGAAAAAAAGTTGGGGGGACATAATTGTAATATAGATTAGAGGTTATGAACATTTCTTGCAATTAAAATGTGGTGCACATATAAGAAGATGTGGTGGCAATATATTTAGCTTTCTTTATTAATGTTAATATTAGTATATCTTTTGGTGACTTTTTTTTTAAAGAATGAGTATATTTTTTGTAAATAGGCATCAAGGGCAAGGCTTTTTAAGGAATACAAAGAAGTTCAGAGAGAGAAAGTAGCTGATCCCGATATTCAACTCGTTTGTGATGATTCGAACATATTTAAATGGACAGCTCTTATAAAGGTAAGGTTCCGTCTTCTTTAGGGAGCTTTATTGTGTTGCCTTTTATTTTGGAGAAATGCATAGCAGCAGCCGTGTTGCTCAACTCTTAGTGTATACAGGGACCATCAGAAACTCCTTATGAAGGTGGGGTTTTCCAGCTCGCATTCTCTGTTCCTGAGCAGTATCCTTTGCAGCCTCCTCAAGTGCGATTCTTAACAAAAATTTTCCATCCAAATGTACATTTTAAGGTAATTCTTGTCTTTTTGCTCTTCCTTTTACGTTTTTTTGTCATGGAAGAGCAATGAACAAGTTAAGAGATCAAAGGGTGAATACAATTCATCTAGTATGAAACATAACATAATTGGCCATTTCTACTATGATTAATCGATAAATATATTAGGCTTATGACTAGTATTGGTCAATCAGAGGAACTAACTTCATATATAGTTAACTGGAATGAATGAGGATACCCTACTGGCCGTGATAAAGCACTGCCATTATAAGGAAATAAATAGTTGGATTAAATGCATTAGAGTACAATAGGTACACTTAATTTTTCCCAAACAGGTGTGAGGGTTTCAGTAGAGAGGATCCTGACACACCAATGACATTTTTCTATTAAAAATTAGTGGAGAAAGGCTAGGAAGTTGAGGAATTTAATTTAAACTTTGTGTTCGCGGCATACAGATTCACCCTGCCCCCTCCACACACACAGTGGCGGGGTGCTTCTTAGTGGACAGGTGGTTACATTTCGTTTAGTTGTTATTGACTATTCTGTTTTTTTCTTTTTGCAGACTGGTGAAATATGCCTTGATATCTTGAAGAACGCATGGAGTCCAGCTTGGACGCTACAATCTGTTTGTCGGGCTATAATTGCATTAATGGCCCATCCAGAACCTGATAGTCCATTGAACTGTGATTCTGGTAATCACTAGGAGCCTGTTTTGGTAATGGTGATTTTGTAGGAGTTTTGGGTTTTTGAGAGAATGTGTGGTTGAAAATGAGTTCGGAAAAAAATTAAAAAAAACTTGCGGGACCAAATGGGCTCTAAGTCTGATTCCTTTTTCTACGTGGTGGAAATAATGTTATCAACTTAACACCATTACCTTCACATTGGTGGACCAACATTAGCTCATTCTCTCTCTCTATGTATCTTGCTCTATATGCACGTGTACACATCTAGAGAGTTCTTGTGGTTGTGGTCTCAAAACCAGAATTTTGCCCATTGGGATTATTTGAAATTTAAGTTCTACACTCTATACAACTAAAGAGTCTTAATATCCATAAGTATCTCCTTCTCCATTTTATATACTTTATCTTTGCTAGTAATCACTGTAAATCAAAGATGTAGTTATTGATCCCCTCTATAATACTTTTGGCAACGGTACATTCATTGGAGAGAAAGCTCAAGGATAGTTTCTCCATAACAATCCTTTTCATTTTGGGGTTCTATTTTTCATTTCCCTTTCTTATTTCTTGTTGCTATTGGGCTGTGTATTCGTGCCTTTTACTGTTAATATTCTTCATTCTTCCGTTTTCGGTGTTCTTTTATGCTTTTTCCTTGTATGTTGTGTTGGTTCGGGGGTTGGTTCCTCTCCCTTTCTTATGCTATAAACAGGCACTACAATAGAACATATTATGAAAGCACTCCGTTGCACTTTACATGATTATTTGCTTTACGTACAAACTTGATTTCTTACCTGGGACTGGGAACTCTCATAGCGTTCTATTGCTTTTTTTTTTTTTTTTTTGGTAATTTCATCCCCCCCCCCCCCCCCCCCCCGGAGATGTGTGAATGGGGCTGATGCTTCGTCCTTGCTTTTTCCCAGGCAATCTTCTTCGCTCAGGCGATACCAGAGGATACCAGTCAATGGCAAGAATGTATACTAGACTCGCAGCCATGCCTAAGAAAGGGTGAAGCGATGCGTCATTATTCTCATGCTGTTTGCATGTAATCTATCTCCTGATTGACTGTTTGCTCTTGGATCTATTTATCACTAGCAAGTTTATTATTCTCTGCAGAACTTGTTCCTCTTGCAGCATTCTAGCACAACGTTCTATCCTTGCACTTTCATGCTCTTTATTGTATTCTGAGTTTACGATGGTAAGATGCCCTATATATTCCAGGAATGTGTATTAACTCTATCACTACTGAGAAGTAATGAATTTATTTTATCATTTAGGCTCTGTTAAAAGTTCTTTGTTTAAAAATATATTTTTTATATTTTCGAGGTAAAATATGTAGTTGAAAAGAAAGAGAATGTGTACGATTAAAAAGTGGTTTGAAAAATTGTGTTGTTTAAAACATACTGATATGAAACCCGTGCGACATACATGATTTCTATTCATGAAAATAATTAGAATTTCATGAAAATATTTATTGATTATACAATCATATCAAATAAAAATTATAGTACAAATAATATTTTATTTTAATATATTATCGAATTCGAAATTTTAAAAAAGACAACATTAATCAAAATATATATATATATATTCACGCGCCTTAAAATTTGTTGTTTAATTAATTTTTTGTATTAAATTTGTTGTAATTTTATTTGTATTCATCATCAATTTTCTTTTAATGTATTTTAATTTTTAATGTAATAATTACATATATTTTGTAAAAACTTCAATATATATATATATATATTAATAAATGACCTACAATTATTATTAATTTTTATTTAATACCAATTTTTATTTAATACTAACTTTTATTAATTACATTTAATACTTTTTTTCCTTTCCTTTTTTTGGCAAAAATTCCTAATTTAAAAAGAATTTTGAACGAGAAAGTGTGTACGTAAAAATAGTGACAGTTATTTTATTACTTATATAGATAGATATTTTAAACGGTTTGCCAAATAGACTTAATCGTCTAGAATTTTTGCCGAACCTATTTTTATGGTCGGTCGAGCTCAATAGATACACAAGTATAGGTTTGTCAATGGGGGGAAAAAAAGGCAAATGACAAATTTTTGATTCTTGGAACTCCCAAAAACATGTCATTCTACAGCAGCAATAATTTATATAGAACTAAACAACTCAAAATAACCAACAAAAAAGAAGTCAAAATGATTTTTCTTGGTTTGTTATTCCTAGTTTTCAAAATTCAGAAGCGACTGAAAATGACATGCTAAAACGTTTCAAGACGATCTAGAACAAAAGATTTCACAACCCTTTTCGTTCTGAGGTCCTCGACTCCTCGTGATTAGCAGATATATTTGTATTTGTCTACACCATGCTTCAGTTATTCTTTTTGGCTTCCTGTTCTGTTTCTGCAATGTGAAACACGATCCAATACGATTAACAAAATCACAAACAGATTTTCAAACTGTAAAAACATAAAAACTGCTGTACTAATGCAGAGTTTTTAACATGTTTAGATGGACGCGAACAAAACAGAACCTAAATGGAAGTAGAAACACTGGTCATTCCTAAGTTGGTCAGACTTGATAATTCTTACAATTTGGTTACTGAACTTAAAAATTTGTTACAATCTGCTCATTCCCTCCATTTCTGTTTGTCAAACTATCAAAAAGGATGTCCTAGTCGGAAAATAACTCGTCTCCCACGTTACCTTATTTTAGTAGTCAAGTTAATGTAGAGTGAGCAAATCGTAACAAAGTTGAAGATCAGTAACCAACTTAAAACAAAATGAAGTCTAGTAATCAACCAACATGAAATTTCACTAGATGTTTAGTGACCATTAACATATTTAATCCTGTTTCCCATTTTTCTATTATTTGCTAGATATCAATCACAGTGAAGTTGGGAAAATAGAAGACATGACATCACCTTTTATGCTTCCACGAGTGATAAGTTTGTTGAGGAAACCACGAAAGTTGGTTAATACAAGTCTCTCTTGTTCTGAATATAAGTGGTCAGATCCGTGCAAATCCATAGTTGTCCTTGTACCGGATCCCCATATCCTAGATGGAATGTCAATTTTAGGGAACGAGAGATCGTTTTCTTCACACATTAATGCAAGTGTTCCGGGAGACACTGGCCGTTCATTCTGAAACTCACCCGTAGCTGATTCTGATAGGGAAGTTTGAACTCCATTTTCACAGTTTCCAGACAATTCCCGAGCATTGGATTGCTTTTGAATGTCTGCAATTTCAGCTTGATCCAAAATGGCCTTATCATTATTGCTTCTAATTTTTTCTGAAAACCCGGAATGCAAAGATTAGAGAAGTAATTCACAAGGAATGTATGCCATCCAATATTTTCTTTTCACGTGAAGGTAGAAGATTAACTGATAGGAGATTTAGGGTGCACAAACCACCACTTCTTTCAATAAGGCAATATGTAAAGCACGGACATGGTCATGGACACAACACGAACATGTCCATCAAAATGATGCATTTTTACATGTTAATATTTATCTTTGTTATTTTTTTATTTTTCAACAAACTCAATACTCTTTTTAGCTTTGATGATTTTGATTTTGGAGGTGAAATTTTGAATAAAGAGGAATAGCTGTTGTATTTTGTATCAGTAGCGAAAACAAAATATAAATAATCATGGATCAGAAATTGCCTACACTAAATATGAACAAATTCAATCCTACAATATTTCTAACTGTGTTATGTTGATTTTCATCGTCTCGAGTGTCTGAAGAGTATTCATGCTTCATAGAATGCAATGCAAGAAAAATTAGGATATTAAGCTCCTTGTCTATTCATATTTTTCAGGGAGGACAAATTAGTAAACTCATCCTTCGCGTGTTCTCAAACTTGAATAGAATCTATAAGACCAAAACAATTTCAACGTCTAGCTTCTACAACCATCCTTCAGTTAACCCATAGTTAGAATGGCCAGTCTACACATTCTTTTGGGCCCTTTTGAACATACTCTCTTGATTCAGGTTGCTTCTCAGAGTTGGCTTTCAATGATAATCAAATAAATTGTAAACAAAGATATAACTAGCCTGGCCTTATATTAAATCTCTTTCGAAGGTATTTTGGGTGTACATACAAGTTATGTGTACAATAATAGAGACGACGAATTAAGGCCACTTAAGATCACATTAAGACACGGTGGAGGGCACTTCTAATCTCAAATGTAAATTTAAAACCAAAAATAAATAAATAAAAAATGATTTTTAAGTTTTAGTATGGTGGCAAACACTACTCTGAATGAATGCACTCTCCCCAGCATTTTTTTTGCATAAATAATTAAAACTATCCTGCTCCGGTCTACATAATCATATAAAAAAAGATGAGATTAAGCAAGCAAAAAAATGATTATTTAAGCTTGAATTTACCTGAACGGGACTTTGCAGCTTCTGCTGAAACACTGACTAAAAGTGAGCAGAATTCCTCAATATGTCGTGGTTGGAGAATTCCAGCTAGAGGAGACCTTTAAATCATAAGAAACCAGTCATGGTTTTGTTTTGAAAGGCAAATTAATACTGTAATAGTGCAGCTATTCATATCTTTTACCCCCAAAGGGAAAGAAATATTTGGAATAATTTAATTTTCAAAATTAAATCTATAACCAAAAAAAAAAGAAGTTACCTATAAGAGAATTTTGAAAGTCCGAACGCTGTTGTAGCATCAGGTCTGGATGGGTGAGCCGATGATGTGGAATAAGAGGCATCTGAAGTTAAGCAAGTTTCCTGAATGAACAGAAAACAATATGTTGAGAATGTCTAAAAGCTTAAAAGTTCACTTAATAATAAGTAAACCAGTTTTCAAAGAAATGATTTTTTATTGGCATCAAGTATTAAATTGGAAATAAGTAAGCTATTTATTTTAACTGTAAAGAAAGAATTACTTTCAAAATAATTAACTTTTTCTACATATAAGTGAAAAAGTAACAACAAATTTGAAAACAAAAAGTTGCTTGAGTAACTAAAATAACTTTTAAGCTTAGCTAAACATGCTATTTGTTCTATAATTCTATTGGTCAGATACCTCATCGGATGCAAGGTAATGTTATCAATGAACAGTTTGTCCAGCTAGCAATTGAATATGATGTTAGACTTTATCTTCAAGACCATGGAAAGATGATACAATTAGAGCAAGTTTGGCTAAGCATACTTTATTGGTTAAAGTTGGAAATAAGTCACTAACTGATAGGAATGAAAGAGTTACTTTCAAAATATTCCCTTTTTACTTAAAAGCAGTACATCCAAATATGCACCTGATGAACTTGTGAAACCCTGTTCTTGGATTGATTATCGGTTTTCAACCCAAAAACGATTCGCCGATTTCCATTCCTTTTGCACTGTGATATTCCAAAACCAGATAGCCCAATGGCTTCACTAATGACAGCATTGGCTGCTTGTTGTATGAGGGTCATAGAATTCGTAGGATGTCCATGAAAAAGAGCCTTTCTCTCTTCACTTCCTTTAAAGTTTTTACAGTCGAGGCATTTACAATTTTCAGAACATAGAATATTAGCTTGGAAGCACTCGCAGTATTTCTTGAGGCATCCAGATTTTTTACAATTGCATCCTTTGTTATGTTTTCTTTCCATTGTAACCTCGCCTTCTTCTATCTGGAATTCTTTGAAACAGTTAGAAACAAGCAAATATATCAAACAAAGTAGCTAGAGAAAGGATGGCATAATAGGTAGTTGTCTGTTTATATAGATATTCAACCAAAATATTAATAATATCATTTCAGAAAATACAACTTATAGGAAATCCGTAAAAAAATATACTTCGATGAAATTTGGCTCTTTATGTTACATGTATAAAATAACTTTGTTCTTCCAAATAAATTTAACACTATACATGGAGCCCATAAGAGTTCAAATTCATACGTACAAAAAAATGCTTCATAAATTGAGAGCTCAAGTTACATACCATACTGTCTCTGGCTCTATGTGGACTGTTAGCAATCTTTGGTTTAAAGGCCTCTGGATTTCGCTCTTTAATTACATCCATTATATCTTTTCTGTCAGATTCATGTTCTATGTTATTGTGACAATTTAAGCAGTTGCATCCATCACAGTAAGTCCCAGAGGAAAAGCACTCACAGTACCTGTTGGTCAATAATGTTCGCTTATTTCAAAATCTGTTCAATTATTTAACAAGGAGAATACTTATATCATCTATTAAAATAGTCGGTCTGAAATTTAGTTGCAAGGCCGAGTTGAATATACTGATCACAGTCCCGTTAAACAAGCACAAATTGGCAAATAAGCACAGAAATAGGTTGCACCTTCTATGATCCACTCTCTACGGCCAACCAAGTTCAAATTCAGACATGCCATAAAAGACAGAAAGAAAAGAAAAAATGAGAGAGCGAAAGGAAGGAAAGCAGTAGTTGATAATAGAAGGTCAAATAGAATAAGAAGGGTTTAATAACACATTACGTGATCACATGATCTGAGATATATATTTATCTGTGTATGCATGGTCCAAACATAAAAAATTTAAGGGATGGGATGTGGCAGCACACACAAAAAGACAGATCAAAAGTTTCTGAATTGATTTACGTTAGAATCTCACATTGAAATTTATCAGGAGGTAGATAGTAATAAGTAAAAAACCGCAAGGATGTTATCCTCATATCAGATATATAATCAAATATTTTTATTTTTTTTCACAAGCGATGTTCAGTAAGAATGCAGCTTTTCAATGGAAGAGCATAACTGAATATACCTCCCCACTGCAAAAATTTTAAAAAAGAATGCTACTGATCAAATGAGAGATTGTACTTACAATTTCAAGCACCGCGAGCTTTTGCAATTGCACTGCTTTTTCTTCTTTGGAGTGCCCTCCATTTGCTCTGTATCACACCGTTCCCGTGATTTTGGAGATGCTACCTTCCTGAAGAAACAAAAACCAATTTATCCTCACTATTAAGTAGTCTAAACTGCAGTTAACACATTGCCTGTAAAATTATGATGATTCAATACTTCAGAAAGGTTATTTAGCCCCTGTTAGGTACCAATAAAAAAACTGCTCAAAATATAAGTCTAAGTCAAACAATTAATTTTAATCCATCAACTTTTATCAAAATCTACTAAAAATCTCATTTTAACCTCTACCAAACAGGGGCTTAAGTTTAATCTTCAACGTGCGCCTCATGGGCATGATTTTCATCAAAGGCTAGACATGGGCTACGTGCACTCACAGTTTTCAAAATTTGGTTGTGACAAATCTGGAACCAGGTCGTATGCATTCTATGTACCATATTCCTACTAAACGGCGAAAGAACGGATGCCCAAAATTTCATCTTTCACTTTTAATTCCATCGATATTCAAAACTCAATCCCAACAGCAAAGCACAAACAACAGTTAAACTACGGAAAAATTATGTGCACAAAACAGAAGGCCTTACACTATTGGCTGCATTGCAGGTTTATGCCGAGGTACCGGTATGGGTTTCACGGAGCAAGCCAACCGCGGCGCTACTGGTGTCACTGTTTCAGGCGGTAATTTAAGTTGCGCCACAATTGTCGGCGGCGATTGAGATCTTGCATGGGCATGCGATTGCTTTGGCTGCGCTAAGGCTAGCAACTTGGATTGTAACTGAGCCTGCGGATGCTCCGGTAATATCACATTCCCATTGATAATCGCTCCTGAATCTAATACCGAGGCTTTAAAATTTACCGTGAAATTCAACTGCTTCTTCGCTGCCGGGAAATCCGCCGTCTCCGGCGGCGACTCCTTTTCACTCTGCACCATCACTCAAAATATCGAATCTGTAAATGGGGGAAAAAATTCTCTCCAATTGCATGCACTCAAATTACAACATTTTTCTTGCTAAAAATTACATGAGAATCTTTCCAGTTCTTAGTTTAACAAGCTGCCCTTCCACGTTCTTGGACTCAAAAATGAATTTTTTTTCTTCAAAATGATGACCCCTCTCTTGTACCTCAAATTGTTTGCCAAAAATCAATCAAGATTTGGCTCTAAACAGATAATGGGTAAAGATTTTTCAAACGGGGGTTTGAATTTAAAGAGATAGTTCACAAGAATTTTTTAAGTAGAAATTCTCTTTATACTCTATTTCGAAATTTCAGTTTACACGAAAAGGACGGCTGGATGAGCAGTGGGATATTATCGGACGGATGAGACTTAAAGTTCTGATCAGAAGGTGACATTTGTTAGGAGTCGTTGGATTCGGGACGACTTCTCTCCCGTTACTAGATCTACAATTCAGTGCAGTGTTGATCTTTATCATAATTAGTTACAACTTACAAGTTTTACAACTTGACTAAATAATTAATTTATTAATCTTCTGACTGGATGATGAATCGCGGTTTTAATGCGATTATGATGGACACTAGCTAGAGCGAACTGGAGAAAAGCCACTGGAGAGAAGGAGAACTGTAAAAAGGCTCAAAATTTTGGCGCTATGGAAAAGATATTATTATGCGGTACTTCGAGCTGGATGTACACGCGGATGGTCGAGATTGTTTCATGGAACGCATGAATTTTGACCAATATTATATTGATTATTATTTAAGGAAACTACAAAGACCTGTTAGAAAACAGAATTTGATGAGAGAATAGAGATTTATGTGGCGTTCTGTTTGTATTTTATTTTGTATTTTTATTTTTGAAAATATTTTGTGTTTCCTGTTTTCATTTTTGTTTCAAATTTGCTGAAAACGCGTTTTGTTTATCATTTCTGAAAACTGTTTTTGAAAATTAAAAATTGAAAAATACGTTCTATTTGAAATTTTAAAGAATACTACTTAAACTATTTTTAATTAATTTGCTTGCAGAATACTACTAATTCAAACTTAAATTTCCTTTCACAATACACTGAAAACATGGTTACATGCAACTCACTAATGTGAGTATTAAGAGTCTATATTAACACAGTTAGGTCAGGTTCGGGATTTGAAAAAGCTCTACTTCTATTAAAATTCAGAAAATGCAAGTTCTTTCAAAACCACCAGAGTCCATTTATCAGTGCATTTTTTGAAATATAATAACAAGAATTCTCACTTAATTTTTTTTTTTTTAATGTTGATATTGAATTCAATAAAACTTTATTTGAACTTAGTTCCAAGTTAGGATAATTCTCAAAAAAAAAAAAAAAAAAAATTTATTTAGGCTTAGTTCCAAGTTAGGATAATTCTAAAAAAAGTAATAAATAAAAAATTTATATTAAGCTTAGTTCTAAGTTAAGATAATTCTTTAAAAAAAAATCTCAAAACGCGTTTTCCGCGTTTTGGACATTTTTTGTCGAAATACACACAAAATGTCCAAAACGAGGTTTTGGGCATTTTGCGTTTTTTGTACAATTTTTTTATTTTTTTTTTCCAAAATGCGTTTTCGAAAATAAAAAGAGAACATGAGCTTATGTTTTATGTTTGGGAAATAATAAAATTACAATTTTTAAGTGATTATTATTAAAAAAAAAAATAGTCTTTGAAAAGTGAAAAGGTAATTATATTGATATCATTAATTTTGTTAATTACACCATAATTTTTATATTTACTAAGGGTAATTATATTGATACCACAACTTTTATTAATCACACCACATTTTTCATATTTACTAAATTGGTCACAAATAAATTGACTTAAATAACTATCCTGTAAAATAACTCTCCAGTTTTATTAAAATATAAATTTTATAATTACACTACATTTCTTTTGCAAAAATAACAAATAAAATGAAAATAAAATTAGTACACCACAATCATCTTCTTCCATCTTCATCTCTCTACCAAAAAAGATGGTTATGGTACACTACAATCACTACAATCATCTTCCATCTTCATCTTGTTGGTAAAAAGTTAACTTGCATAATAATATTCTAATAACGTACCTTTTACATGCATAAAGTTGGACATGATTCCAACTTACCAAAATCGAATATATGAAGTAGAAAACCAAAAATGCATGAATAAGAATTTGGTCGAGGCAAGAGTTGGACTCTTTATCCCTAAGATGATAATGCCCCGCACGGGTGCTAACGGTTTTTCGGCATTCGTCACCCAAGATATAACGACCACGTCCCGCAATAGGAGCACTCCAAATTGCGTAGACCAATGAACCTTACTTATACTTTGAACTTTCTTCATTTGAAACTCGACTCCAAATAAATGCAAATTATTTTGAAGTGAATATGCATTAATATGATAATGCAATCATAAAAAATAAATGAATGATGAATTGATGAAGGAAATGGAAAATCCAAGCATATATGGTCTATTTATAGATGTTGGAAATTTGTGTCTCGAAAGACACAACCCTTTCAAGAGACACATCTTTTCAAATTTGTCTCTAATTGAAGAGACACAACTATTGAAAAATAATAATTTCAAAAGTCACAATTTTTTATATGAAAAGACACATCTTTTCATTTAAATTAATTCTAGAATATTTTATAATATTCTAATAATTTTTCAATATTGTTACAATTTTAAGTGACTTAAATTTTCATTCACCGCTAATGGTTCCACTTAAATAATCACATAAATTGGTCAAAACCAATTTTCCAACACATCTTTCTAAACGTGAAGGTCTGCAAAAATTTTCACATATTTTCCCAAGAAACAAATTAGCTTATATATTTATTATTCTTTTTTTTTTTTGATAGAATTTATTATTCTTGTTAACAATAATACACAATTGTCAGCATATGCAAATCCATATTTATGGTTCGATAGAGATTTTGTTTCTAGAGATTTTATTACCTTTTGCACGTGTAAATGCTATCTTCTTTGTAATAGATAGAGATTTTGTATATATAAAGACACCACAAATCCAATTAAGAAACCCTAAATTAAATTTTGCAGCAATTCTAAATATTATTTGGAGTGTACATAAATCCGTGCTTGTCTATTTTTGTTAGATCTGCAAGAAGAAAATCATAAAAGAAGATTAGATCTTATGTTTTTGTGTGTCATATCTTGATATTCATCCAATCTTATGTTTTGATCGTATTTCTTAGTTTTTCTAGCTAATTTTCATGTTTTCAGAATTATTTTATTGTTTTAATTGTAAACCTAAAAAGGATTGGTGGTGTATGTTGTGTACCATGTTTTATTTTCATTTTATTTAACAAAGGTTATATTTGTAAAAATAATGAGGTGTACTTATAAAATTTATGTTTTAATTAGTGGTGTCAATATAATGTGGTGTGGTTAACAAAATTAGTTGTGTCAATATAATTACCCATTTATTAAATTGATCACAAATAAATTGACTTAAATGACCTTCCATTATATTAATTTTTCATCTTCTTTATTCTTGTGTACACCACAAATCTTAAAACCCTAAGTTTTATATGTATCATACATTCATACTTCTTTAAAAGAACATTTTTTTAAGCAAGCCTCGAAGTTAATTAAGTAACAGAATCTCATAATTTATAACTCTAAATCAGTTCACTAAATATAATTTTTTTAACTCTAAATCACAACCATTTTTACTGCATTCCAATTTTAGGAAATTTATTGACTAATTTATGTTGGGTTCTCCATATGATATGAGTTGGAAAATTCTCCACTTTATTGTGATTTTTTTTTTTTTTACCTTCCTCTTTTGCTGTGATTGTAGATATTATTTGATGTTGAACTTGATAATTTTCAAATTTGACCTGGGTTCGTCATCTTCGTTTTGATCAAAAGTAATTTTTTATTTTTTTGCAAGTATCATCAGATCTGAAAATCAAATAAATAAACATTTGTGTTTTATAATCTATTCCACAATTGAGCGAAATATGTAGTGTAATTTTTATTATTCTAATTTCAAATGTTGAGCGAAATTGAATTTTTTATTTTATTTTTGTTTTAGTTTATTTTCTTGGTATATTGTGTCTTTTGTGCGTGTTCTTAATGTAGTGTGTAAAACTTTATGTGTATTGGTGTGTGTTCTTGGTGTAGTGTTTATTTTATGTATATTAATTAGTATTTGTTTTTGGTGTCGATGTGGTCTAACATGTTTTATTTTAATTTTACTTAGCGAAAGTTATATTTGTAAAAAAAAATGTGTTGTAATTATAAAATCTATATTTTAATGTATGTGTATATATATTATGACGCAGTTAACAAAATTAGTGGTGTCGATATAATTACCCAAAGTAAAAACATAGATAATAAATTAATAGTAAGGACGTTTTCAAAAATTCTCAACTTTTTGTATCATAATTGAGATTTACGGTCTTCAAAAGCATCATTGATTAAAACATCAAAATTCTTTATTATTGAAATCTACGATCTTCAAAATAAGTTTCATAACATAATATTTATGATACTTTAAAGTATCAATACATGATACTTAAAATAATTTTCAATTTGGTGCAACAATGTGATACTTTTCAAATTTTTATGATGCTTACAATGCAATTTTAATATGACTCCTTGACATTTTCATAAAACACGTTATACAATTGATGAAAGCTAAATGATGAAGTCTTCCAACAATACACTCATAGGTCGTTGGAGCTTCGTCATAGGAAAATGAAGGTGACACGATGTAATGATGGCGGTGACGCGATATTTGTAAAAATATTGTAGAGTAGAGTTTTGTAACCCGCCTAATTTATCGCGATAAAGTCACATGAAAAAAAGAAGAAATCATAAAGAAATCTGTGACATCTCTCATTTCCTTCTCTTACAAGACCTTCAACCCGCCCCAAAACCAATCGTTGAAAACCTCACCAGAACTTCATCCCCAACTCCACTTCATCACCTCCAACCTCCACTTCATAACCTCCAGCCGCGATAACCACCATCAAGGACGGCGGTATCTCTCTCAATTTCGCTGTCACATTTCCTTCCTTGCAAGACCTTCTCCCTGCCCACAGCTTCACATTCTCCTCATCCAGAAGTTCACCTTTCCCAGCTCCACTTAATCAAGTCCAGCCCCGACAACCACCAAGGACGGCGACGTATCCACCGGGCTTCTTCGAGCAAAAAAATTTAGATCTGGGTTATAGTATTTCTCACATATTTTCAGTTACAAAACTAGATGGAACATCACATGTTTCACTTAGCATAGCTCTTACTTGGATGACAAAACCTTTATTTTTTATTTTTTGGACTACACAAATATGCTGCTGATATATTTATGTTTTGTGTGATGGAGATTTTGATTATCTAGCATTTTTTTATGTCCATTGTGTTCAATATATTTATTTCCAGAAAATCAAACCACGCTGTATGTTGAGGATGAATGACACAATACAAGGGAATCGGTCTTCAGTTGATGAGGAGAATTGTGGGGATGATGAGATGTTGCCAAGAGCTGGGATGAAGTTTCAAGCCATGAAGAGGCTTTTCAATTTTATAAGGAGTATGCATATAAGGTGTGGTTTCCTGTTCGAAAAATAAATTCACAAAAAAGACCTGATGGGATCTTGTTATTTTCGACATTTGCTTGTAGTAGAGAAGGCAAGCGAATTAGTGCAAGAAGCAGTTCATTAAAACCTCATCCAACCATTTAAACTGGATGTAAGGCTAAGATGACCGCTTGTTCAGACTTGACAGGAAACTGGTGTGTTACGAAGGTCATCTTTGAGCATAATCACAAGACAAGTCCATTGAAATCCAGGATGTATCAATGTAATCGACAGTTGAATGACTCCGTGAGTTGGAAACTTGAAATAAGCGACATTGCTGGAATTTTATTGCTCAAGAGTTTCAATTCAGCTGTCGTTGAAGCGGGTGGATATAATGAGCTAAATTTCATCGAGAGGGATTGTAGAAATTACATTGAAAAGGTCAGGAGATTAAGACTTGGGAAAGGGGATTCAATTGCAATACAAGTTTATTTTTCTAAAATGCAAGCATAATGTCGTGGTTTCTTCTTTAGTGTGGATTTGGACGATGAATCTCTACTGAAGAATGTGTTTTGGGCTGATAATAGGTGCAGAATGGCGTATAGAGAGTTTGGAGATGTTATCACATTTGATACGACATATCTAACAAATAAGTATGATATGCTATTTGCACCTTTCGTTGGTGTTAACCATCACGGTCAATCAATACTGCTTGGATGTGGTTTAGTATCAAATGAGGATACAGAAGCGTTCAATTGGCTTTTTAGGACATGGCTAGAGTGTATGGAGGGGCTTGCACCATTGGGTATGATTACGGATTAGCATAGGGCAATGCAGAATGCTATTCAGATTTTCTTCCCAAATACAAAACATAGATGATGTCTGTGGCATATACTAAAAAAATTGCCTGAAGATTTTGGAGGTCACATGCATAAAAGTTCAATCCTTTCCACTGTGCATGAAGTTGTATATGAATCACAAACTCTAGAAGAATTTGAAAATGGTTGGGCCTCAATGATTGAAAAGTTTTCGTTGCATGACAATGAGTGGTTATCCGGTCTTTTTCAAGAATGGGGTCGTTGGGTACCAAGTTTTTTAAGAACAAGTTTTTGGACATGGATGTCAACCACGCCGAGGAGTGAGAGTATGAACGCATTCTTTGATGGGTATGTCCATTCAAAAACCTTCTTGAAGCAATTCATTGAACATTATGAACTGGCATTAAAGTCCAAAGCCGAGAAGGAGTTCCAGGCAGATTTTATGTCCTATTCACAGATGGTTCCATGTGCGACTACATACGTCTTAGAGCGTCAATTTCAGGCTGTATACACAATTGCAAAATTTAAGGAATTCCAGTTTGAGCCATGCAAAGTGTATTGTGATGTCATGTACACCGAGGATGGCCATCCTGGTAACGGTCCGAGAGAATATCATTATAAATGAAAATATGAAGAGAAAGAATTTCACCATGATGTATGAGAAAGATCCAATACATATCTTTGCAGTTGCCGCTTATTTGAATTTAGAGGCATCCTTTGTAGACATGCTATTTCGATACTTATCTGGAATGATGTAAAATTGCTTTCTGATTTGTATGTCTTAAGGAGATGGAGAAGAGATGTGGTCCGAACGTACACGATGGTGAAAATAAACTACGATAGTTGGGTTAGTACACCTGTGCAGATTAGATATGAGAAACTGTGCAAAACCTTCGACAATATGGCCGCTTATGCAGCAGATGACGAGGACCGCACACGACGATTAATGGAATGGAATGGATGGAAGCTGAAATGAATTATATAAGAATCTCGAAACCTAGATCAAATTTTGGTCACATGGTTCTTGGTCTGCAATATATGGCAACTGAAGGGGTGAAGATGTCAAATGATAGGATATTTGATCTTAAGTGTTCCAAAATGAAGGGTGCACCAAAAAAATAGTGCAAGAAAGGTCCACTAGAGACATGTTCTAAGAAAGCAAAGGTAACTAAATTTGGTTTGATCAACAAACTTGAATCAATACATTTTATGTTCATTTTTTTCATTTTCTTTCTTTTTGTTTCCAGGTAAGTACAAAGTCAGGCAGAGGGAAGAATTCAAGCAAGCATAATTTTGATGAACTACATTCAAATACTCAAGGATCAGAAGCCCCACAAGTACAACCCTTGAATCATTATTCTTACTCACAGCCTACATTGGTAAGTCCAGCCTTCAATGTTTAAATTTCAATATAAAAAAGTCTATTTACGATTATCAAATCCAATTGACCTGGAATGATGTGCAGGGTGCTCAAGATCAAATGTGGGGTGAAGTACATGGACTGTATTGGATATCACCTTAGTATGAAGTTGTGTTTAGGAATTTATTTTATTTCTGGTTGTCTATTTTTGTTAGTAATACCAAGGAATGATGTAATTCAGGGACAATATTTTAATGTATTTTGTTAAAACTGCTAAGATATGATGTAATTTCAGTGACATGCTTGGAATATTTTTTGTTATTAATGTCCAACAACATTCCTTTTTTTTTTTTCAATTGGGCGAGTCTGGTTTCAATGAAGGAACCTGTGTATATATGCACTATACTGTTAATGACAGGGAAACAAAGGTTACTTATTTCATGGAAAAAAGGTCACTAATTTCAGTATACAAATGTCACTGATTTAACTATATTTGCACCATATTTGTAAAGATTTCATGGAATGCAATATCTAACAGGAAAGCAACTGGTTTCATTCAAAACAAGTTAACCAGCAATACAAATCAACTACACAACCTATCTAGTTCAATAGAAAATATTAAACCATCTACTATGCAATCTACCCAGACCATCACAAACACACTACAACTTCTTCATAGTTAGACCTAGTTACTACAAGATCTTCAATCTTCCATCTTTCCTTTTCCCTTGTCATCTTCATGATCTTGTCTCTTGTGAACATTGATTGTCAAGGATATCTCAACGTTGTCCTCATCTGAAATTCGAGCAAAAGTCTTCAATAAGTTAGACAAATCATCACATGCTTCATTTATCGGCTTCACTGTTGGATTTTTATTCCTTGATTTTCCATCGTCCCATTCGAAATAACGACAAGCACTTGACGTGCATTTACACATCTAGGGCATCGACGCTTGTTCGGACATTCAAAGTCATCCGCTCAACCACAAACCATCGTAAATAACCATTTACACTTGTTGGGACATCCATTGAACCAGTGCCCGAACTCCCTACAACCATGGCACATGCCATAATTCTTGCCCTGCATCCTTACAGGCAGATTTTAACACTATGAAGTCCACTTTATTGCGCTAGTACCAATATCGTAGAGAGCCTGAGCAATAATAATATCAAGATTTACAATTATGTGCATCATAAGGTAAAACATTGGAAACATTATATATAACAACATGCTGATTTTGGCAATTTATATTTGACACTTAAGAAGTAATTTTGTGAGTTTTATTCAGTAATGAGCATTATGAATTAAGAAGTAATTTTATGAGCATGAGATCTAAAAGAGTACGAAGGGAAAGGATTTTCACTATTCACGTTCTCTTCTTCAAGACACATAGGTAAAGAAGTTTCAGTTTTAAAACATGAAAATGTATAGAAAACCTACCGATACACATAAAAACAAAGCAAATTGAACAGTTAATTAGAACCCATCAACATAGATACCAGGGATGACATTGATTTTCACCACAAAAAATTGCAATTAAATGCTTAAACTTGTGACTGAGCACGCGTATTACATCAAGAAATTACCGTTGATGTTGAACCAAAATAAGATGGGTGAAAATGAATCGTCTAAGGATGTCACGCGTAATTTTTTACTCTAACAGGGCTATTTTTGTCTTTTTGTCTCATTGTGTCAACCTACCGGTTAACTTCCAAGTACGTCTAGCGCGGTTGCATTGAAAAAATATTAAGTCGAGTTAGTATCTCGAAAGGACAAAAATTAAGAACCAAAGTGAAACAAGAAATAGGGTGATTAATCCTATATTGTTTTCAAGTGAGTTTTTAACATATTTTTATACTAGTTAGGAACACAGGCTTTGTACTGTGATTTTGTAATAATGCTTTGTCCTCTTTACTTACATTATTAAGAGGCCGTTTAGTAATGATGATTTTGGAGAAATTTTTAGTTTTTTTATTTTAAGAATGTATAGTTGAAAATTGGTTGAAAAATGTGAGAAATTATATGTCCCGTAGAATTGGATGGCTGGTATTGAATTTCTGGAAAAATTCGAAAAAATAACTTGAAACCAAACAAGCTACAAATATTAGAAATATTAACAGTTCAGTGAAAACCTCGATTACAATAAAAACTCTGTTTGATAGAAAAACTTATTTGTTATTTGAACATATGAAAGTTGGGAGCAACACTTGTACTTGTTTATGTGATATAACACTTGTACCTGCTTATGTGATCTTAAATGCTATTTCGTGACATGTTTAAAGTCCTTTCACTATATTAAAAGGATTTTCATACTTTTTCGTATGCATGGTATATAAATGATTTTCTTGCATGATATTATAGTCATATTATATCTCGTTTGTCAAATCGAAGATTGTCTTGATATTCGTGTCACAGAGTCCAGTAACTGGATCACGATCTTATTAGGGATTAATTTCCCTAATTGTTATCGGGGAGTATTTCTCTACTCGATATCTGTGATAAAACTCCCTGTTTGTTATGTACGCGCTTGAGATAGTAGTTGATTTATAATATGAGATTAATTAAAAGTCGTGTTTTCTTGAAAATACATGCACTTACACTGATCTTGATTCTTGAATATATAAGATCGACTTGACTTGATTAATATGCAATAACACGTAAATATATACATTTATACTGAATTTGAATATATGAGTTTGACTCGTCTTGAACATGTGGGGTTTGGCTAGTTTCATATGTAAAATATGTAACTTAAATACATGAGGATAACTTGCCTATGCGCAATAACATATGTGCACCATATTTACTCAATGGGCAAGCGTATGTTCATCTCACTACTACCTAACATTTCAGGTAGACAAACATAGAAATGAAGAGAATTGACGTGGATCTTCAGACGGAGAGACGGATAGTGTTGCGCTAGGTGACGATCTGCGAGTTGTGGACACACCGAATAAGGTTTATTGTGTTTGAATTGCCAAACTTGATATTTTATCATTGATACTATTTATATAAAATATTTTAAAGTCAAGATCTTTTATATTAAATAGAAATATTTTAAATATTAATATCATCGCTTGTTAGATAAATGGACTTTACATTAACTGAAGTTAATTTGAAATCTCAGTTATGTGACGTCATTTATGTCACTAGCTTATGAAATGAAAAATAAGAATTTTTCGCAGTTTTTCTGTAAGTCACGAGTTGATATAAAAGTTTAAAAATGTCATGAAAGATTCGCATGCGTGACATTTAGCATCCATTCTTTAACGTAATCATTATAATTTATGAATCAATTTATAAACAACACAAATTTTCAAACAACTTTTTAATCACACATAGCCCTTGTTTGATGATGTTTATAAAAAGTTTATTTGAAATGAATAATGATTTTCAGGGGAATGTGGTTAAAAAGTAGAGTTTTTTTTTTTTGAATTTATGTGTAATATTATTTTATTGATAAACGTGTGTTAAAAAATAAGAGAGAAAAATGCGATGTATTCGGTAAACTTTTAAAAATGGTTTATAAACTACACGATTTCACAAACCACTTTTTAACCACACGTTTCTTTCTAATTTTTAATTACTATTTTTAGCTCAAAATCATAAATAAACAAGTTTATAAACTAAACAGTGTTACCAAACAGACTATAATGAGAATCAAATATGATGAGAACTGAGAAAGTCAAACCTCGATGCACGTGCTCGTGGGACCCATGACGAGATCCGACGTCGAACAGGTTCAAGATTCGAGGCTAAACAATGTGAATAAATCAAGAAAAGAGGCAAAGAATCAAGTTAGAGCAAAAAATGAGAAGCTTGGAGTTTCAGTCAAGTTCGGTCGATCGATCTTCTGCAGAGAAATTTTTGATTCAGCCTCAGTTGCGTTCGGCTAAGTGACGGTCGACCAAAAGTCCCATTTCGGTCGACCCTGTGATCGACCGAAACACTCCGTTTTACAAAAACGGGATTTTTCTTGCAAATTTCGAATTTGCACCTTTTGCCCATTTTGTACTAGAGATGGCAAAAAAATCCGATCCGCCCCGTCGATCCGTCGACCCGATCCGATCCGATCCGAAAAAATCCCGATCCGTGGATCGACGGATCGAAATTTTTGTGATCCGCCCCAATCCGAAAATTCACGGAGCGGATTTGGATCGGGGCTGATCCGATCCGCCCCGATCCGCGATCCGAATTTTTTTTTTAATATAATTTTTTTATCATGTATAAAAATCTAATATTATAAATTTTGTAGCAAACTTTAATTTTTGGGAATAACCTGCAATCTTTGCATTTTAAAGAAAACACATTTTTCATGTTCTTCATTTGAAGAAAGAATTACAATAAGTGATGGTAAAAAAACTCGATCCGTTGAATCGGCGAATCGGCCTCTATACGTCTCGTTTCAATAAAATAAATAAAATTTAATAAAAAAAATAAATTTTCTAAATTTTTTATAAAAGATTTAATTTAAAATATATTTAAAAAAATTAAAAAAAATAAAAAATAAATAAATTTTTTTTTTTGGCGGATCGGTGGACCGATCCGCCCCGACCCGACCCGAAATTTGACGGATCGCGGGGCGGATCCGGATCGGGCAAAAAAATCTCGGGGCGGGGTCCGATCCGCCCCGATCCGCCCCGTTGCCATCTCTATTTTGTACATTATATACACATTCTTTTTCATTTATAAATTAACTTGGTTGTTCATTGTGATGCTCTTGAAAGCTTAGTCTAGAGAGACTCCTTTTGAGGTAAGGTTAAACCTCATTTGTTATTGTATCTTCTTGGAATTAATCAACTATATCTTGAGTATTATTATTCTTGTGTTGTTGTTTTTTTTCCGTCATCTTGAAATTTGTTTTGTTGATACCCTGGGCTAGGGTTTGTTAATCCTTGAATTTTGGGTTAGATTTAAACTTGGGTTAAGATGTTTATCGCTTTATTTACCACTTTAGCTTTCTTGGGTTGATATTAAAATTGTTTTGGGAATTTTCTGTCAATATACCGAAGGGGCTCGCATCATTTGGTATCAGAGCTTGGCTCTAATTTGGTAAATCTATCCTTTAAATTTCTTGTTATTCTTGTTGTTCCTCATATAAAAATAAAAAAAACGAAAATTTGGGGAAAATTTCATATGCCCATGAGTAATTATTGATTCCTACATATTGTGTATATTGATTGTTGCATTTGTTGGGGGTTTTCATTAGCCAAATACTTACAAAACCTACACTTTCCAACTATGTACTCAAAGTGTTTGATAAATTGTCCCAAAGAAAATACCCCATTCATGCCTTATTATTTAATGCCCATAATTTGTTAATTACTTGGGGCTATCTAATTTCATTATTGAGATTGAGTTATCAACATTATATCCCATATATCACTTGCTCCATACATTGGGTAATGTTGATCATTCATTCCTTGCTATATTTGAGTTGTTGGGGGTATTCATTTATCCACATTAAAACCATTCAAGGACACTTCAAGATTGAGTACAAAGTGTTTGCTAAATTGTCTCATTGAAAATTTACACTCTTGTGCTTATTTGCTCTACATCTATGCCTTATCAAATATTTGTGGTTTGTTAATCCCATTACTAAAATTGTGTTCCTAGCATCTTATCCCACATAAATATTGTTCTTTTTGAGTATAGCAAGCACATAAATTCTACTTGCTATTTGTGTCTACTTGTTCTAAATTTCTTTTTCCTTGTTTGTGATTTCTTTGACTCCACAAGAATTATACTTTGTGGTTTAGTTAATTACCTTCCTTGGAGAACTTGAGAAATGAGTTTTTAAGTGGAAAAATGTAAGAGTGGTGAGCTCATTAGAGGGTAAAAGCCTAAATTGAGTGAAACACGAGTGAAATATATTCTTGTGAGAACACTTTCACACTTGCACACCATGTCAAATTTCAATGCTCAAACTCAAGATTTGAAGTACTTGTTACAAAATCTTTCAACCACCATGACTAGACAAATGGAGGAGATTGGGGTGTGTTGGAAAGTTTGGGAACAAAAGAGGGAAGTATATCAACTAGTAGAGAGGAAGAAAGAAGGGATAATCAAAGAGGAGTGAGGAATAATTTTGGGAACATTATGTATAGAGATGGGAGTATGGATCGAAATGGGAGTATGAATAGGAAATTTAGAATAGATGTTTGGGATAATGAAAAGGAGAGTGAACAAAATGGGAGCATGTATAAGAAAAGTGGAGAATGGGTAGATAGGAATGTAGATGAAATTTATGATAATATTGATAGAACAAAAATAAAGAGTCCATCATTCCATAGGAGGGATGATAATAAAGGAGAAGTTGAAGGAGGTTGGAGAATGGGTAGAAGAAGAAGAGAATGGGTAGATAGGAATGGAGATGGGATGGATGAGGAGGTTGATATTGAGCAAATGGAGACTTCATCATTCCATAGGTGGGAAGGTAGTGAGAGTAGAGAAGTAAAGAAGGAGATGAATGCTAGACCGCCCCAATTTCTGGCCCATACTAATGAGATGGAGTAACATAGGAAGGATAATTTTTACACTAGGTGCCTAGTGAGTGATAAACCATGTAGTCTCATGATAGATGGGGAGATTTTCACTAATTTGGTGAGTGCTAGTAGAGTTGAGAAATTGGGATTACCGGCTATGAAACATCCTAATCCTTATGTGTTGCAAATGTTGGATGACTATGGGGAGGTGAGAGAGAGTGATCAAGTTCTTCTTACTTTCAACATTGGAACCTATAGTGACCAAGTGTTATGTGATGTAGTTCCCATGCACACTACACACATAATTTTGGGGAGATCTTGGCAAGGTGATAGGAGTGTAGTACATCTTAAGAGGAAGAACCGGTATAGTTTCCAAATAAATGGGAAAAAGGTGGTGCTCCTACCTTTGAGTTTGGAGGAAGTTCATAAAGATCAAATGAAACTTAAGAAGGAGTTGAAGGAAGAAAAGGAGAAAAAGAAAGTGAAAATGAAGAAGAAAAGAAAAAGGAGAAAAAAAGTGAAAATGAAATTCGATTGAGAAAATTGAAGAAAGCAAAAATGAGAGTATGAGAGTTGGGTCACGACCCTAGAAAAATGTGAGAAGTTGAGAGTTGGAGCCACGACTCTAGAAAAAGGAGAGGCAAGAGAATAACCGAGAGTTGAGGTTGCTACCTCAGAAAAAGGTGAGGGAGTGATGAGTGCCATAAAAAAAATTGAGAGAAGAGATCACACAAAAATGTTCTTTACTCTTGAATTTTCTAACAATTCCCTCCCTAGCTTGGTTACTTCTTTGTTGCAGGAGATCGTGAGGCCGACTTATCAAAGCAACCAAGAACTCAAAAGTCCTGCCGAGTGGAAGAACTTTATGGAGATATTTTCCTACCAAAGCAAATACAATCAAGGTAAAGAAAATGTGGTAATCGATGCAACATCTAGGAGTTATGCTCCTAACACTTCTTCGAGAGCAAGGTTATTATATTTGGAATACATCAAAGAATTGTATGACATTGATGTGGACTTGACAAATGAAATTTTGTAGTGTGGAAATGTTGCATGTAATGAAGGTCCTTAGCATGATAAATTCATCATTTGTAAATTCAAATTTTTATGTGTGCCTAATTGTCTAAGTGCCAACTCGTTTTGTATTGAGCATGTTAAGGGCATTCATGTTAATAATCCAAATTTGTTAAACATTTATGAAACGTGTCGTGAGCAATATTTTAATGGATTTTATGGGCATGATAACTATTTGTTTTGGAAAGTTGGATTGTTTGTTTTTAAATGTGCCATGCGCGAATTTCTAATGAGTGACACACGTGTTTGTTGTTTGATTGAGCACTTTGAAACTAAGGGGGCCGTGAAAATATTTTGTGATCGCTTTTATTGGCCTCATTGGAAAATTGGTTATAAACATGTTTGCACTTGTGGTAAAGGCCGAATGTTCAAAATGGCTAAATCTAAATTTTTACCTCAAGTTTTATACACACATTTGCACGTTCCCAGTAAACCTTGGGTTAATCATTCTATGGAGTTTGTGTTGGGTTTACTTAGATAAAAGAAAAGAAATGATGTTAATTTTGTGGATGTTGGTAGGGGTATTAAAATTTCACATTTTACTACATGTCATGAAACCAGCATTGCTATCAACATGATGAATCTTTTCTTTGGGGGAGTGGTGCATTTGCATAAAAATGATGCTCAATTTGTGGTTTTTAAATTTGCTTGCAATGGAAGTGTTCATCCCATTAGAAAATTTTCTCCACTTGATGTTGCTTATGACCCTAGCCTACTAATTCTTTTGAGTTTGATATACTTATTTATCGATGGAAATGTTAGTTTAGGTGGGCATAACAAAGCAAATCTGGTTAAGCCCCTTCGCAAGAGGCTCGCGCCTCCATTTGAGGGGATTGGCATACAATATACTTCCCATGTCAACCATGATAGGAGGCGATTCGTATTTGATTCGGGTGGTTGGATATGGTTCTTTTCAAGGAAAGAGCGGGTTCCCGATCGAATAAAATTCAAAATGCTACCCTGCGATGTTGGCACCTCTCAAGTTCTTGGCAATGCCTACAAATTAATTTTGCATGGTGAGTATGAAATTTCAGTTACATTTATTGTGTCTGAATTTTCTATTTTTTTATTATTATAGGTGTCGATTCGTGGTCGAATCTCTTTCAAGGTGGAGGAGATGATGAGAATCGCGAATGTCCAACTTCATCGCATGAACCTGTGGTTCTCAATGTTTCAAGATCAAAGGTCATGGAATCTCACACTAGTGCAATCAAGCCAAATTCGAGGTCGAATCCTTTCCAAGAGGGAGGGGATGATGAGAACCGAGAAAGTCAAACCTCGATGCACGTGCCCGTGGGACCTATGACGAGATCCGACGTCGAAGAGGTTCAAGATTCGAGGCTAAACAATGTGAATAAATCAAGAAAAGAAGTCAAGAATCAAGTTGGAGCAAAAAATGAGAAGCTTGGAGTTTCAGCCAAGTTCGATCGACCGAACTTTCTTCCGGTCGACCGGTCTTTTGCAGAGAAATTTTTTATTCAGCCTCAGTCGCGTTCGGCTGAATGATGGTCGACCGAAAGTCCCATTTCGGTCGACCCTGTAATCGACCAAAATAATTTCGGTCTACCAGTTCGGTCGATCGAAACATTTCATTTTACAAAAACAGGATTTTTCTTGCAAATTCCGAATTTGCACATTTTGCCCATTTTGTACATTATATACACATTCTTTTTCATTTGTAAATTAACTTGGTTGTTTATTGTGATGCTCTTGAGAGCTTAATCTAGATAGACTCCTTTTGAGGTAAGGTTAAACCTCCTTTGTTCTTGTATTATTCTTGGAAGTTAATCAACTTTACTTGAGTATTTTTATTCTTGTGTTGTTATTTATTTTCGCCACCTTGGAATTTGTTTGGTTGATACCCATTGTGTTAGGGTTAATTTAATCCTTGAATTTTAGGTTATATTTAAATTTGGGTTAAGGTGTTTATCGCTTTATTTACCATTTTAGCTTTCTTGGGTTTTGTATTAAATTGTTGTGAGAATTTTCGGTCAATATACCGAAGAGGTTCGCATCAAAATAGAGGCATATTTTCTCACTCTTCTTTTTAATCACATATTTTACCTAAAAACATAATAAATCAATTTATAATTGTCACTTTATCTTCGAGCAGACCATTAGATTATTGGATGGATTACATAAAATTTCGTGAAGAGACGGAGTGTTAAGCGGCTCATAGTCGCCCTTTTTTTAACATATTTTTTTCTAGGTAAAATATATGGTTGAAAATTGAAGAAATAAAATGTATGATTAAAAAGTAATTTGAGAAATTGTGTTGTTTATAAATTGTAATGATTGCGTTAAAGAATTGCGAAAATTCTATGAAACCAGGTTCCTGGTGGAATCACGTGATGAGATGACTGTCTAGTCAGCTCAATTAGTATTTTTAAAATCAAAATTGGAGCCCACAAATTATATCTAATTGGTAGCTGACTAGGCAGCGATCTCATCACCCTATTTCCATAGAATTTTCGAATAGAATAGTGTGTGAGATTTTTAGCTAGGAAATTCAAGAAGTGAGTAAAATGGTTTAGGGTTCTCAAAACTAAATATTTGGATTTGGGGTGTGATTTGATTCTTGCAAAATGGTGGATGAACTTTCATTTGACCAGAGCCTTTTTATTTCGTCCAAATGTGAGTGAAGTGATCACTTTTGGTTGTGTTTCTGTTACACGAATGGTGGAGTGGATTTGGGAATAATATATTTTTATTTTTATGAAATAGTTTTTACGGTGGTAAGGTATCTTCGTCGTAATTGCATCCTACTATATAATATCCTACTTCCTATCCTACTATATAATAAGTTTCACTTAGGGTTTTACTGTTGCTAACGACGAAAGTAGAAAATGGAAAAAACGACGTCGTTTCAATGATTTTTGTAGTTTCATTTTACGTTGCCCTAACTTGTTTTCACGCGACCCAATCCAATATTGATCTGTATTTTTCCTCCAAGTGCCCTTCCAGAACACTCTTTGACAAAACCCTCTCTTCCTTATCGTTCATCGCTTGTTCGCCGTTCCTCTCTGTTCTCCCATCTGTGGCGTCACCAAATCTGTGATTCCTACTTTATATCTTGATCCTCCTTTCTTCTCTTGTTCTGGGTTGGATTTTCGCCTTTGATTTTGTATCGCGCGAGCGATTTATATCTTGTTGCTGCATCTAGTTGGATCAATTCCGATTTTTCGCTTATAGGTTTCTTGGTTTCCTCTCTTTGTGTGAAAATATGTGTATGTTTTGTGGTGCTTGTGATTTAGATATGTGACATTTTTAGATTTTCCCATCGTCTTTTGCATGTTTATGTTTTCTATCGGTGTGTCTCTCTGAATTGGGCACTAATTCAATAGTTTCCGTATGTAATAATTATAGAATTATCATAAACCATTTTTCTTAAAAGCGAGTACCGACCACTGAGTTAAATTTATGGGGGTGGGGAGTGTTGGTGGCGTGGGGGTGGGGAAGGTTGGGGTCGTGATAAGAGGACTGGGGGAGTTCAATTAGGTTTGTTCATATTAAAGGGAATCTGCTCTACAGCCCTTTTCCTCTCACTTTATACTTTGTAATGCCGTGTACATAAATATATGCAGAGGAAATTGATAATAGATTGTCCCTAGCTATGATTTTTTTTGGAACTTCAAGCTTCGGAAATTAACTATCTAATCTTTCATCCCTCTAGAGGAAATGCTTTTATTATCTGCTTCGTATTTGACAAAGCAATCACTGAAACCTTGCACATGTCCAAGCAGCTTTTATACCATACAGGCACTAACTCACCATTTCTCCAATCAGAAAAGATTCATTTGAAGAATTTTAATTTACCGATCAAAGCAATTTCTCGACAGAAGATTTTTCAGACATTACAAGAGAAGAGTAATAAAGTGGTACCTGTGAAGAATTGCGGATTTGATTTCATAGAAAGGGGATTTTATTTGATATGTTTTCTTAGCAAGTTTCTGTTGTCCGAGACCTCTGAACATTGGAAATTGGTCATAACACATGTTAATCATCACAAATTGGTCAAAGGGATGATGCTCCGCAAGAAATTAAATTTTTTCCACACATGGACCCTATTTTGTTTAGCTAAAAATATGCTTTGTAATGGTTTGAAGTGAGATTTTTTTTCTTAGATTTATCTTTCACATTCTTTCGTCTCTAGGTTTCCCCAACGTAATGTAGCATATGGGTTAAAATTTTGCACGATATAGGTTACTTTTCTCCATAAGGACTTTGATAAGGCACATCGACTTGGGCTCAAATGCGAAACGGGACAGGCATATACTCCCACGTTCTTATATTACACATTGGTCATTAGGTTTCCGTTCTTCCAGGTTGCCCTATTTTAATTTTCCTTTTGCTCCTTTAAAATGCTAAAATCTGTTGTATTTGTATTTATATAGTTTCGAACAATGGACACTAATTTGTTTTCGCTATTTTTTGAGCCGAATGTTGATATTGATATTGTGTTAAGCTTGCATACTTCATATCACCCAAAATATCTTCCAAAAAAGGAAAAGTAAAAATAAAAAGAAAGAAAAAGCCCCACATTTGCATTAGCAGGTTAAATTGAGCATATATCGAGAATTAGAAACTATAATAATTTTAACAGTAACAAAAATTTGTTAAGAGTTGAAGATGGAAATAAACTCAAATCTTAATAGAATGGTATGGTATGGTATGGTATGTTGTGAGTTTCAATAAGAAATTCAATCAACAAATTTAAGCATTTAACATGAATTAAAAGGAGAGTGACAATTTAAATGAGATTCTAAACTAAAGAAATCATAATCATAAGTTCAAATACACTATATCCAGTTAGGTTTATGTCAATTCATGTTTTATTTCATTTCATTTCATTCATTTCTGCTTAGTTATTCATTCACATCAACTCTCAATCATTGACCTCTAAAGACTAAAATCGTAATCATAAGTTCTCATGGACAATTATATATTGCATTGTCTAATGCACAAACAATTAAATCTATTAAAGTTTTGATGAAGCCAATTTCAAGTAATAAGCTTCATAACAATTGCACTAACAATGTTTACCGTGAAATTTTATTGTTAATAAATTGTTCTTAACAATGTGTATATAAATCAAATTAGTTAGCCATAATAGAAACTTCATTATTGTTTATTTGTAAAGCTGTGTAAATTGAACTCTTTATTGTTTTTTATCAGCCCACATTTCTTAGCTTCTGCCCTTGCCAAGCCAACATGCCAATCTTTACGTTGCCATATTATTTTTTTGTCGATTAATTTATATTGATACGCAGAACTTTGCTGTTGGCTTCACTGCCTCAAACTTATGGTCGTCCCTATACTGCAACAACAAATAAATGTGAGAATGAAGTTAATAAACACAATGTACCATTGTCATAAGGAATGTACAATAGATATAACACAGGATTTTCCTAGATAGACAAACTTCTTAATGCTGACATAAGCACTTTTTAATCCCTCGCTCCAGCAGATTCAAGTGCACGCTCCACAATTATCGACATTACATCTTCTCCTCTAGCAAACCGATCTTTGTTCCAACCAGATGATGTTGACTCTCCATCAAAGAAAAAAATCCTTCAAAAATTAGATTAGAAAAAAACTAAAAGTATCTTATAACTGGCATATAAAAAAAATAAATCAGTTTCCTTTATATTTAGATTATGACAAGGAAACACACTCTTAAGTCTTAACTGAATATTTTGATGTGCCAATTATTGTATATAAATAATCACTTACGTATATTTTGGTATAACTACGTTTTTCCAGGTTATTATTAATCAACATTACTACTTATTACATGACATTGATCTTATTATCAAATTAGAAAATATTAAACAACAATATAAAAATCTACGTAATATGCATATGTTTAAATTTTAAAGTAAAAAACAATATTCAGCTACACAAATAGTCAACGCTAAATGAATCAACAACTAACAACATACGTACACTGCACGTACCCACCTAGTATGTAGAGGTGGTGTTTGTTTGCGGATATATGGGAGAGCTTATTTTGAGTAAGATGATATATATATATATATATATATATATATATATATATATATTTTTTCCTAGAAAAAAGGTGTGTCATATCATGTATTTAATTATTTTAAGTTGAATTTATTTTTTGTACTTTTGAAAGTTATAATAATAATATGGGATTCCTTTTGTATTTTTTTCTTTTCTTTCTTTTTTTTTTTTTATTTGAAGAGGATGATAAAATTGTCGTTTAGCTGGTAAAATGAAGATAATGATGGTAAACTGAAGATAATGATGAATTCTTTTATATGATTGAAAGATTGAGGATGAATTCTGTTAATAAAATTAATGGTAAATTTGTTAAAGTGCAACTTTTCCATTTAAGTTTTTAACAACCATTTTACAAAATATTTTTTGCCAAAAACGAAAAAGAATATCCCCACCATGGAATATGGATTATCAACCATTAAAAATTGGAAAAATACATAAATCAAGTCATTATGATATACTATTTCATTTTTAAGAAATTAGTTTGAAATATTCAATTATATATATATATATATATATATATATATATATATATATATATATATATTAGATTCTAATAATTATGCAAATATATATATCCTCCTTAAATCAAGGATTTAGTTACAACTTTTCATTCCAAAAAAAATCTCTCCATTTTTTAATGACTCTGATAACTGAAGGAAAGAATTCAACTACAACATTTCCATATTAATATTGTTTCAATCACCTAGATGTTTCAAATTTTTTCCACGTGACCTGAGAACGAACACAAATGAATGAATGTGACTTGAGACCTCACATGTGATCTGAGAACAAACACATGACCTAAGGGGGAACATGTGATCTGAGAATCGAATATGAATGTGATCTAGGAATCTGAACATGTGACCTGAGAAGATCTGAAGATCTGAAAATCTGAAACTATACTCAACGCACCCAATTCTATCGTGCCCCCACTACTGCATTACAGGTAAATGAATCCGAACGACACAAATTGCATCAGCACCACTACCTCCTACGCACCACACCCATCACCACCAACATCGTCTCCAACAAACACCCACAAAGGCACAAACGTCAACATGTGACTTGAGACTTTAAACATGTGACCTGTTTGAGACTTTGAACATGAACCTGAGACAATCGTGAAAATATAATCTAAGATTTCGAACATGTGACCTGAGACCATGTACGTCACTTCACACTTTGAACATGTGGTCTGAGACGACAACACCTAACCACCGATCTACACAACATGCAACAATAGTCAACACTCGCAGCCGCTATTACAAGCCACCATCGTTCAATTCCAACTCCAAAACACACAAATGCACAATCATTTGATTGTGAAAATCGCCACCAACACAAACCAAAAAATAAAAAATAAAAAAGAACGCAGGCGCCGCCTCCTTCCACTGCTTGTCGTCGTGCTTTTGCTTCCTGCGGTCGAGAGGCCCCTAATGTGGTCGTGAGATTGTCAGCATCGGTGAAGTGCGAGTACAGATACAAGCACGCAGTGCGGAGGCATAGCGTGGGCACGCATATCCGTGCTGGTGCTGCCGCTGTCCACCGACGATGGCCTCGACCGCGATGAAAAAGTCTTCGATAAGGGAGAATGGGTGGAGATAGATTAGGGGAGGAGAAATCGGTAGATAGAAGTTGGAGTTGGTAGTGTAACAAAGGGGGTGGAGCCTTAGCTGGTAGTGTAACAAAGGGGGTTTTACTAAGCGGTGCAGAAGTCGGAGCTGGTGGTGTTGCCACCTCGGGAGCCAGAGATGGTGATGGAGATTTGACTGGAGCAGTGTCGGGAGCCGATTTTCTCAACTCAATGGGTAGATTACGAGTGCAAGGGATCTTGGATTTTAGAGAGAAAAGTAGAAGATGAATATATAATTAGGACAAGTAGTTTTTCTATTTTAGAATATTATTATTAATATTATAATTTATTAATTATTTCCTAAATTATAACATGAGTTTTGAAGTTATATATGTTTTATCTTATTTATGAATTTGAATCTTTAAAAGTAGTGAAAGATGTAATTTCCTCTTAAAAATTTGATACACTAATACTGTACATGTCTCATCTCACCTCTGTTTGGTAATTTTATTTTATTTTTGTTATAAACTAAGAAATGTGATATTTTTGAGGTAAAATATGTGGTTAAAAAGTGATCATTGACAAAAATGTGTGTGATCTAAAAAATGTATTATTTATAAACTTGTATACCAAACAGAGGCTCAATCTCAATATGGACAGGTGGGACCCACCCCCACCACCACATTACCATCATACACCATCGATCCAGCCAACGTTACAATCACTAAAGGCATCTCCAATCGTGATGTACTGAATATAATTAGTGATTTAGATCTTCAAAGTTGGTGAGGTATAAAATGGATGTAAATTAAGTTTTTATCCTATATCCCGTGTAAATCCATTAATATACCTTAGGATATCACCCCATTTATATACCCATATTAGGGGATAATTTATAGCGCAAGCTCTTTTAAGAGCCTTTTTAAGAACCTTTCAGATTAAAATTAGTTTTTTTAATTTTTTAATCAAATTTTAAAATTTTTAGATTGATTTATTCGTAATTTATATATAAAAAATAGACACTTTCTAAAATAAAATAAGTTAAAAAATTTACGAGCAAGAATGTGTGCAAATTAAAAAATAATGAGTTTTAATTTACATATGAAGCACAATTTTGATTTAGGGTCTGTTCGATTGCTTTAAAAAGAGAATTGGAGTAGGCTGTGTTCGACAGCAGATTCAAGAGAATTGGAATTATAATATTGATTTATTTGAGTTTCTAGGTAATATGTATGGTTAAAAATTGGAAAGAGTAAATGTATGCGGTTAAAAAATGATTTGAGAAATTACCTAAATTAATTAAGGCAATCATTGTCATTTTAAATTGATAGTGAACGGACCCATAATGTTGATTTATTTGAGTTTTTTAGGTAAGATGTGTTGTTAAAAATTGAAGAGATAAAATGTATCTATTTAGAAAGTAATTTGAGAAATTGTGTAAATTAATTTAGACAATCATTGCCATTTTAATCTCCCAACCGAATGGTGTATGTAACCGTGATTTTTAGCACATATTCCACTGGAGCACTATTTGAATTTTGCTTAGAACGTCTTCAATGGGACATTGTCCAACATAAAAAATGTGTCATTTGACAACCATTAATTGGACTTCTAATGGATGTATAATAAACAGAAACTGAGGCAAAAAATTGATCTTCAATGCAGTATGTCTACAACCCAAAATTGATACCTATGTGACATTTATTTATTTTTTAAAAAAATATTAAATATGCTTTATATAAAAAAAAAAAAGTTTAAATATGTAGCAGTGGGATTCAATTCCTGTTCTTTTTCATTCTTCTCTACAACTTCATTTTTCCAACTCTCCTTTATTTATTTATTTATTTTGACAATCTTGTTTCTTTCGTCATCGATTGCTCAAAATTGAAAAAAGTAAAACAGTAGCAGACTGTTTAGGGAATCTTGAAAATGGAAAGAAAAAAAATTAAAAAGCAAGCATCTTTTCAATTCAACAATTGATGCAAGTTTAGATGAAGAAGAAAACCATGTTTCTATCCCTATTTAAGAAATTGAAAAAAATTGTAGAAAGTGGAGAGGCATGGAGGTGCTGGGTGTATTGTCAACTGTAATTTTCAATTTTTCCACCAATATTGTCAAGTCAGCATGTTAGACGTGTCTTCTAAAGTTGAACATTGATTTCGACAATGTCCAATTTTATTTTTGCCACATCAGCATGATATGGAATGTAGTGAAGTAGAAAATTGTTGGACATTATTTAATTTGGTGATTTAACAAACTTGACAATATTTCGAGATGCTCTTAGATCCCACGCTAACTCCAAAAAATTCGCATCCAATCCAATAAATACCACTCAAATCACAAAACTCAAAACTGTTATAAATTATTAGAAATTATTAAGAAATTCCTTTGTAGATCTCTACCTAATTTCTTACCTAACTCCCACCTAATTAATATTGTAAAGAATTATTGTGAATGACTTTATCTTCCTATAAATAGAGGCATTCATTGTTGTATTTCACACACCTAATGGAATGAGAATTCTCCTCTTTATTATCTCCATCTCTTCATCTCTAATTCTTGTTTAGATTTTGATAGTTTTATAACACGTTATCAGCACGAGTCTCTAGCCAATTGAGTAATACGACGGGAGTATGCTCTACAGTTGCATCTAAATGATGAACTTCTGTATCAGAAACCAGATTATTATTAATCAACGTTTCATATTTCAAATCTAGTGTTTTTGGTATTAGAAAATCATTTATACATCATAGATTAGAAAATCAATTCCAAGTCCATAGAAAAAATTGGAGAAATTGTGTAACCCGAAACTTTCAAAGCAAATTCACGCACCGTAACGGATTGGACTATTATGAATACCTTGACTGAAAGATATGATTCACTCACTCATGAAAGGTAATTATTTCATTACGTTGATACCGCCTATATGGTCGGTTTAATTATTTCATTATGTTGATACCGCCTATATGGTCGGTTTAATTATTTCATTATGTTGACATCGCCTATATGGCCGGTTTAATTATTTTATTATGTTGACACCGCCTATATGGTCGGTTTATCAATTGAATACATATAAACACCTCAATTGTTGGTTAATTCTAACATATTAGAGGATTGTTGTCAACATATATACGTGGTGGTATAACCCCAGTATCATTATTGTTAATATATATATACAATATTATTTTTAATATATACTTGGTGGTATAACCCCAGTATTATTATTGTTAATATATATACAATATTATTGTTAATATATACTTGGTGGTATAACCCTAGTATTATTATTGTTAATAAAATATTGTTATTTAATACTTCATTAAATGATACCAGAAGTTATCACTACTAAAGATAGATAATATTTCATCAAATGATACCAGAAGTTATCACTACCAAAAAGTTGGTAAATGTTGATAAAAATATTTTATCCAATGGTACCAGAAGTTACCAATATCTGAATTTGAATGGGTGGATGAAAATTATTCAACAAGAGAATGTTGATGTATGATAAAATAATATCACATGATAGCACGGACATAGCTAATGTGAAAATAATCTCATCAGTATTATGAGATGAATATTAGATGATAAGTGTCTGGAAAAGTTCTTGCACGAGCACTTATGTATTCCAGAAGAAGTACATATTTACTCCAGAAGAAGTAAAAATTATCATCTAAATATACTGAAATGATATTATTATTGCTCCTGAATAAGCATAAAACGAGTCATACATGCAAAACGAAAAAGGGGAAAAACATTTATAATCCTCAAAATAAGAGATGTGTTTCGGGAGTAGCCGTATCCTACCACCTCTGACATTTTGAGGAAATAAAGAAAAAGGTGTGTCTCAAGAGTAAGAAATACTCCATACTCTACCACCTTAAATCTTTGAGGTACACAAGATTAAAACACTGATAAAATCCTAGAAATTTATGGTGTGTCTCAAGAGTGAGAATACTCCGTACTCTACCACCACCTATTCTAGAGTTCACAAAGATAAATTTACATTAACCGGACTCCATTTTCGCTTGATTCCCCTTCCTTGCGACCAATCTATCTTTACTCCTGCTGGATCTTGTATTGGAATATATGATTGCAATTTATCCAGCAGTTCCTCGATAGTAGGAGCAGAAATAAGGATTCTCCTAGAAAATGGAGATATGAATCCCTGTTCCACAGCATAATCAAGAAATGTTAGCAAACCATCAAAGAAATTGTTTACATTTAAAAGCCCTATAGGCTTAGTATGGAGATCTAGTTGAGCCCATGAAGTAATATTAAAGATTTCTTCTAAAGTACCAAAACCTCCAGGTAGGGCTATGAAGGCATCAGAACCATATAACATGCAAGTTATGCGTTCATGGATAGATAAGGTTTGTACTTCATGCCCTCGTGTTTTGCCTGCAATATCAGCTAAAGGAGTAGGTATAACACCTATCACTCTTGCTTTCTCTACTAGAGCGGATTGTGAAACACAACCCATCAATCCACTGCTACCTCCTCCATACACGAGAGTGATACCTTTCTCTCCCAATTTCTTTCCTAAATCCACGGCTGCTTCTAGATACCCAAAACCTTTTCCCACTTTTGATCCACAAAATACACAGATAGTTTTGATCTGTCGAAATTTTGGTCCTTCCATTTTTGAAAGTAAAGAAGGAAAAACTTATGGGAAAATGTTATTTTGGGATGCATGAACTATGAAAAATGTTTGGCTATTTAAAACCGAAAAGCTTCACTATTTACTGGTCGTTTTTCGAAAAAGTGAAGATTTACTTTTGACAAAATCATCCTACTCACCTTTCGGCGATTTAATATTTTTAACCAGCCTTTATCAAAACTCGTGAAAAGAAACAGAAAAATATTTTATATGTGCATATATATCAAATGATTTACCTTGTATTAATGCTGCATAGCCAAAGCATCATTGTTTATAACAGCCTGGAAAACAGGATCTTTTGCTATTATATTTTTGAGACTATATCTCTCTTTATCGCTGATGAATTTAGCCCATAAAGATAGTAGCTCACGCTGCACATACCCACTAGGGTGCGTCTCAAGAGTCAATCGAATATCATCCAATGACTCCTTACTCAGTCCACCCTTAATGAAGTCTATCTTATCATCTCGATTTATGGATGAATATCCTATTGATTTACAACGGGTATCACATGTCCATCGAGCACATTTGTAGCAACTATTTAATCTTTTTGCTCTTCGCTTCTTTGCAAAAGTACTCTTACCTAAGCCAGGCTTGTGCTTAGAAAATGAATCTGGTAATTCACCAGCTAATCGAACTTTTGCTTCGATCAACCAGCGAACATCTTCTGGCATGCCATGATCCATCAGCAACCTCAATCTTTCGAGCCTAATTCGATAAATTTTTCTCAAATCATTTACTGGAAGATTGGAATAATATTTGCGAATATTTGAAAGTATGATATCCATTTTTGATGGATCTAGCCTTCTTCCCAAGTCATCTATTTAAAAGCATTATTCAACGCGTAAAAGAGCGGTGGCTCCGCGTGTCAGTGATATGGATTCCATCAAGAAATAATGGAATAAATTATTGAAAAGGTGAGATAATGTGTCATTACCTTTTTCGATATAAGGGAAGATTTGGCGACAAGATTGAGATTATGAGATATTTCCTTGGATATTGTACCTGATTTTTCGGTATACTAAAAGTAATAAAGGTATACTGATTTAAACTGTACAGAAATACGTACTGATGAAATAAATGTTGTATTGAACCAGAAGTTCATACATATGTATAAGTGAAATATCTTGCTGAACCAGAAGTTCATACGTACAAGTGAATTACGTATATAGTATGAACCAGAAGCTCATAAATAAAATATACATTGTATTGAACCAGAAGTTCATACGTACAAGTGAAATATGTATATAGTATGAACCAGAAGCTCATAAATGAAATATACATTGTATTGAACCAGAAGTTTAGCGATATTGTTTTGAATCAAATATTCATACATAGAAATGAAATAAAACCGTATTGAACCAGAAGTTCTATAATAAACGGTTAGATTATCAAAGGTTTCAAATTATTTTCTATGAGAATAACTTATTCAGAAATTGTTTATCATACAACAATATTCTATGTCAAACAGGGATTAGCTCAAGAAGCTTTATGATTTGTAAAAGTGCGATATGTATACAATCCACCAAAAGCGCACTTAGATATATGATTGAGATTATATCTCTAAAAGAATGACATGTGTTATGGCATTTTAGCCGATTAATAATGTTTGAGAACATTATGGGGAAAACACGCCTGAAGCGTAATTATGCCTGAAGCATAATAACTATCGATTCCAAATAAAATAAATATCTCTTGAATGATTGAAATGATCCCTTTGAGACTAAATACTATTGGTGAGTAAAAGGGACATAGTTAATAAGAGATTTATGTACTTGATCTCTATATGTTATATTGAGATGAATTGAAATGGAATCTATGAATAAGTCGACTGCATACCCTCTTATGAAAATGAGGTTGATGAAATTATAATACTTTGGCCAAGTATATAACCCCAATGTAGGGATTATTGTTCAAGGACCTGAAGTCCAAATGCTTAAATGTGTAAAGCCAGTAATTATATGTACAAATGAAAAATATTTCACAGTCGTAAAAGACGACTCGTTGCGCGCAAGATTTTTCATAGAACTGGCATGACATATGGTGGATAGACTATAGTCTAAATCACTAGCTTGAGCTCTTTGATATACCAATGAGTGAGATCAAAATGTATGATTCTCATCTCGGTACTTTGAGAGTATTCTTTGATGTACCAGTTGATCGGGGTACGTTGGGATTTCAAGTAAAATGATTGTAGATTATATGTCAAAATTGATATCTATTTCAATGATTGATTATGCTCCTGCAAATTAGAAATTGCAGTTTATAAAGTGCAAGAACATACATGTATAAATCATTGAAATATTCAATATGCCCAGATTAGTATCACTATAGAATGATACAAATGACTCCATGATATAATATGTTGAAAGTAAAATTGGAGTGTAACATTTATGACATCTGGGAAATTGATTATTCACTAGAAGTGAATATGAAAATGAATATATTTAATTATTCACCAGAAGTGAATTCTAGATTTTATTATTCACCAGAAGTGAATTCTAGATTTGATTATTCATCAAAAGTGAATTCTAAATTTGATTATTCACCAGAAGTAAAAAAATGCAATATTTGATTATTCACCGAAGTGAAAGATGCAATATTTGATTATTCACCAGAAGTGAAAGATGCAATCAATAAATTAGTACAACATTGCTTAATATAGCATGTTATGACATCATGAGCTATGAACGATTTATATAAAACTCATCATAAATTATAAGATGAAAAGATTCGTGATTGCATCAATATACTTGTGATATTCCATGAAAAGGAATAAATACGCGTTGCACTCTTTTTCCCTTTGCTGAGGTTTTGTCCCACAGGGTTTTCCTAGCAAGGTTTTTAATGAGGCAACAGTTGAGGCGTATTGATGAAAATTAATGAGAATACTGCACTCTTTTTCCCTTCGCTGAGGTTTTGTCCCACAGGGTTTTCCTAGCAAGGTTTTTGAGGCATCATCATAGCTATCAACAAGCTATAATTCAGCAACACATTGTTATACTGGAATGATATCAACAAATGAAGAAAATCATACACATCTTATGAAGAATGTTATGATATCGGCTACACACAGGAAGATTTTCATATATATTCCAGAAGAAAGATGATATCATTATTCAAAAGGTTCATGAATACTTGATTGCACACTTCAGGGGGAGAATCATGCTGTCATGCTGTACTCTTTTTCCTTCGTCCAGGTTTTGTCCCACAGGGTTTTCCTGACAAGGTTTTAACGAGGCAGCGGCTGTACTCTTTTTCCTTCGTTCAGATTTTGTCCCATTGGGTTTTACTGACAAGGTTTTAACGAGGCAGCACTAAAGCACTAAAACACTGAAGCAGCGAAGCACTTCAGATTTCAGTACATGATTTGTACTACTTATCATTGATGTCATTTTGGATATTAGACTCAATGATTAATGATGGCCAACATCAGGGGGAGCAGCTGTACTCTTTTTTCTTTTGCTCAAGTTTTATCCCACTGGGTTTTCTTAGCAAGGTTTTAACGAGGAAGACAATTGAGCAATAAGTCATTCAAGGGGGAGTGTTATAAATTATTAGAAATTATTAAGAAATTCCTTTGTAGATCTCTACCTAATTTCTTACCTAACTCCCACCTAATTAATATTGTAAAGAATTATTGTGAATGACTTTATCTTCCTATAAATAGAGGCATTCATTGTTGTATTTCACACACCTAATGGAATGAGAATTCTCCTCTTTATTCTCTCCATCTCTTCATCTCTAATTCTTGTTTAGATTTTGATAGTTTTATAACAAAAACAAGAAGGTCCAGAAGAGAACAATATTTTGTGTTGCAAAAAAAAAAAAAAAAATTTGAAAATGTCTTGGCAGACTTGTGTAGATGATCACTTGATGTGTGAATGTGATATGGAGGGGAATCGCCTCACTTCTGCTGCGTTTTTTGGATTTTGTGACTCAATTTGCTTCTATGGGTTTCTTATGAAATTGATTCTTAGTGATTAGTTAATTATTCAACGAATTCGTGGGTTTTTCCTTTTTAAATGAATTTAGATGTTTATCAATTCATGTTTTTACTGGGCCCTCGAGTAATTATTTGAAGAATTTACGAATTCTATTCATTTTGAAATTTACCGAAATCTCTTTCAACATTTATTGTGTTCAGCATTTGAATTCGTATTAGTATTTGCTCTCGTGGTAATCAAAAGGGTAAACAGCACAAATGATCCTCAATTTTTGAATTTCTTGTGAAAATAGTTTTCAACGTTTAGATTTTAGTATTTATATCCTCAAAATTACCAAACGTTGCGAAAATGATCCCTACCATTAGATTCCGTTAGTTTTCACCGTTAAAACGTGTAAATAGCATAAATGGTCCCTAATTTTTGAGTTTCTTGCGATAATAGTCCCTAACATATTAAGATCATATTTGTCATACTTAGTTTATAACCTTCAAACGTTTGGCGTATTTAGTCCATAACATATTGAGCACCTATTTGAGATCAATTATTTCAAATAATGTGATTTTTAATTATAATTTTTTGAAGAATTTGTGGTTAAAAAGTAAAAGAAAAAAAAAATTAAATTTGTTTGTAGATTATTTCATTGATAGAATGTGTTGTTGAAAACGAGTTTTAAAAAAATAAAGTTTATTCTGAATATTTAAAGTGCACAATAAAATATTTAACAAAAATTTTAACCTATTGGTAAAAAAATAAATAAATTCATAGAACATAAACAAACAAATATATTGGACATCATTTTAGGAATTGAATAACAAATATGTTTTAATCAGTTCTATTTTTGATTTTCGATTTTGAGAACTGATCAATATCAATTTTCAAAATTTCGTTTTTTTTGCAAAACTCATTTTCTTCCGCACATTCTATTAATATATATATATTTTTAATTTATGCCTAAATTTTTTTTTTTAAAAAAAAACCTTACTTTTTAACCAAAATTCTTCAAACTTACTTTTCAAATCGATCGATTCTGAAATCGAAAATCGAAATCAAAAGTAGAACTGATAAAAACATATTTGTTATTCAATTCCTAAAATGATGTTCAATGTATTTGTTTGTTTATGTTCCATAAATTTATTATTATTTTTTTACCAATAGGTTGAAATGTTAATGCGGTAAATTTTTGTTAAATATTTTACCTGCACTTTAAAAATCCAAAATAAACATTATTTTTTGAAAAATCATTTTCAACCACACGTTTTATCAATAAAATAATCTACAAATAAATTATTATTATTTTTTTTACCTTTTAAACACAAATTCTTTAAAAAAATTACAATTATAAACTAAATTATTTGAAATAATTGGTCTCAAATAGAGACTTAATATGTTAGGGACTAAATACGCCAAACGTATATGGGCTTAATATGTTAGGGACTAAATGTGCAAACATTTGGATGTTACAACCTAAATATGTCAAACATGACCTTAATGTGTTATGGACTATTATCGCAAGAAACTCATCGGTTAGGAACCATTTGTACTATTTACATGTTTTTAACAGTGGAAACTAACGAAATCTAACGATAGGGATCATTTTCGCAACATTTGGTTATTTAGAGGGTATAAATGCCAAAATCTAAACGTTGGAGACCATTTTCTCAAGAAACCTAAAGATTGGGGACCATTTTTGCTGTTTACCCTAATTAAAACACAGTGATTAAACCTTTGAAAACTCAAAAATGGATATCTTGCGTTTATAGATTCCCTTTTCACTTAATTAGCGTGAACTTTTAATGTTCAAGAAATAATTGAGTGAAAAATAAAATAAAATAAAACATCACCGCAAAATTTATGGATTGCCAAAATTTTTCATTAATAAATTGTTACAATTATATAGAATTTCATTCCAAACCCCCAATTATTGTAGTAAAAATATTCAAATTTTACCACATATATCCATTTCTACTTCTTTGTACAACTCACAAAGAAATCAATAAAAATCAAGATGATAAAACTGCAATTTTTCCTCACAAACACTCTCTAGTCAATACGCTCTAAAATAATAAATAACATTATTTATTTATATGAGCAACTACTACATAAAAAAGTTAAATTTCAATTCAACAAAGGCTAAAGAAACAATTTCCTAATGCTAACAGGAAACTATAATATTTATTTAAAAAATAACCCAATTTTATTTTAATTCATTTTTGCAATAGGAGTCCTCCAAATTTTAAAAAAATCCTAATTGAAATACTTTTCACAAACATGAAACAAGCATTCAATTAGAATAATAATTTGTTTGAGGCAATTATCCCAACAATCTCCACCTTACTGAAAACGAATCAAAACTTCTATCATCTCTTTTGTTCACAATACTTGGAAAAAACAGTTAGCTCTTGACATACTTTGACGATCCCAACCCTCAAATGAGATAATTAACGTACTCCACCGTATGAGTATAACCACGCAGAATTATCAACAGACCCTGAGTATTTTATCAGCCCATTTTGAAACAAAATTGTCGAAAAATTGTGGTGCAACTCCCATATTTGATTCTCCCTAAGAGCTTATCCGCCACCGACATTGATTCTATCATACACACCATGCATATATACCAAACCTATGTTCATGTGCAAATACATGACCCATCAGTAAGAACGCATCATTTATTTGCAACCGGCGTCATGCCATGGGGATATCACTATCTTACTTAGAATACATTATCACAGCCCTCCACCAAGAGAGTCACATTGTCCGTCTTTGTGCAGTTAGCCGAGTCTGTTCCACCATTTGGACAATTTTTCTCACATGACAAGATTGTCCCCAATTCCAACACGTTACCTTCTTTTTCTTCTTGAAGTTACCTTTCTTCTACTTTTCAGAAAAAAAAAACAAATTATTGTCAGATAAATTATCGCTTCTATCTACCTGACCTTTGTTCTTCAGGGATCAACTTATTTGTAACTTCTACAAAATTCACCGTTTCCTTCCCGGATATCAAAATTGACTTGATGTACTCAAACGTGGATGAAAGAGACCAGAGGAGCCTCAGTGCAGACAATGCTCTATCCTTATCTTCAATTTTGATTCGAATAGATTCCAGTTAAAAAGCAATCCCATTGAGTACACTAAGTTGGTCTTAGATTTTCGTACTTGCATTCATTCTCATAGAATAAAATTGTCCATTTAGATACAATCAATTTGACACTCTTCGGTTGATACATCTCCTCCAGTTTTTCCCAAAGTTCCTTAGCAGCGGTTATTCCATTAATATTTGTAAGAACATTATTGACCAAACAAAGTCGTATTGTGCTAGCAGTTTCAAATCCATATCTTCACAATCTTCATCACTCTTGTTGGATTTAGTTTCTTTTTCTTTTTCTTTGTCAGAACTCTTGGTTGATTTTCCTTTAAAGCTTTGTGCAGACCCTCCTGAATCAAAACATCATTGACTTGTACTTGCAACAAGTCAAAATTGATCATCCCATCAAATTTCTCCATGTTATACTTGACATACATATTTTCTTTTGCTCCAATTCTTTGAACCACCTGATGATCTGATACCACTTGTTGGGAATTAAACATAGATTCCCTCTTTACTTAACCCGCAAGAACTTTTAATGTTTAAGAAATAATTGAGTAAAAAGAAAATAAAACAGTAATGCAAAATTTACGGACGGCCAAAACTTCTCTCTATAATAAATTATTACAATCATATAGAATTTCACTAACCAAAATCCCAAGTATTGTAGAAAAAATATCTAAGTTTTACCACATCTATTAATTTCTACTTCAGTACAACCCACAAAGAAATCAAGATGCTAGGCTACAAATTTTCTTCACAAAACTCTCTAGTCAATATGCTCTAAAATAATAATTAAGATCATCTATTTATATGAGCAACTACTACATAAAAGAATCAAATTTCAACTTAACCGAGGCTAAAGAAACCCTTTCCTAATGCTAAAAGGAAACTATAAGATTTATTCCAAAAAAAGAACCTAATCTTTATTTTAATTCCTTTTTGTGATAGGAGTCCTCCAAACTTTAAAACAATCCCAATTGTAATCCTTTTCACAAACATTCAATTAGAATTAGAACTTGTTTGAGGCAATTATCCTATCTTACCTTTTCCAAAATTCATTAGAAGTAAAAAATCATAATTAAAATGTTCATGTATTAAATTTGTTTGATTATTTATTCTAATGAGATGTATAGTGGTGAGATAAATCATTTGCTTCCCTCCTATCTTGCCAACTTTATGTGTTTAACCAATTACAATGGTGAGCCAAACATTTAACATCAAGATCTAGTAGAAACTGACAGCAGAACTGGAGACAGATTATAAGAACTTACATGATTGCAACTCTTAGTAGACACAAGCAGTGTGTAAGCCGTATGGTGTATAACAATAGGAAGGAGTAGATATTGAAAAAAAAAAAAAATGAGGGAAAAAGAAGATTGTTCTTTTCTTGAAACTCAATTTATGCCTTGACACAAATATAACTGAGAGAGCAAAGTTATATTTGCTTCCCCTTCCCATAAATGATATAAGGGAAGCCGGAAGCCGAGGAAAGAAGGTAATGATCTGATGTAAAAAGTGGAAGCTATTGATAAATCCTTGGAAGATTGATTTTTAGTTTTTCTTAGGCCATGTTTGATTGGTCAATATTTTTCATAGAAAATGAAATTTGTTTTCCAATTCTTACTTTTAGCTTGTTTGATATGCAAAAACTTTCATGAAATTTGTTTTCTTGGCATGTGTCACATCATCACCAATTCCATATTTTTAAGGAATTCATTTTCTTAGCAAAGTGAAGTGAATTGATTTTCCAAGCAAAATGGAATTCACTTTATTTTGATTCGTGGTCAAATTTAATCTTCATTATTTGATTTGATTCAACTTTTGAATAGTTGCAATTTAGTCCTTCAACTTTCTAAATATTACAATTTAGTTAATTTTTCACCACTTTCATGTATTTTAATATTATTTATTTATTAAATAATTTATTATTAAACAACATTTTCCTCCAATCAAATTACATGAAAAATATTACCAATCAAATAGCAAAATACGGAGTTCGTTTTCTTTTCACTCAAATTTCATCATCGTAATCAAGTACTTTAACTTTCAATTTCTAGGAAAAGAAGTTTTCAGAAATTCAATTTCTTGAAATTCGTTTTCTTTCCATCCCAAATTTCACAATCGCAATCAAACGCACCCTTAAAGTTGTTCCTTGCAACAGTTTTTGCAATCGTGCTTCCATGCAAGTTCATTTCCTGCAACTTTTTTTGAAGACCGTGGCTGTGACCTACTTAAATTTTATTCAAAAATCTACCATAACAAAGAGAATTGAAACCTTTTTTCCGTAAATCTTGTTCGCCTTCTGATTTCAGCTGGGAAGCCTTTAAATATTTATTTAAAGGATTTTTCTTCCTGCATGCTGCATCAATTTCGGTATTTGAGCCTTGTCTATGCTCAAAAGTTCGTACACACCTATTAGTTTTGAAAAAAGTAATATCATGGGCTTTATAGGAAAATAGTTCTGGGGCAACTTTAGTTATGATGGAGGAATTTTGTTGTCTTAAGATGAGCGATCACTAATATTAATCCTCAAGTTGATGAGTTGTTTAATCTAATTAAAAGTAGCCATTAGAGCGAAACTTAATAGAATATACCCATTTACATCCTATAGGTTTGACGGTAGAAGGGCAAGAAACAATATCCCATGTGTGATTTTCCGAAGGGCCTGAATTTCCTCTTGAATAGCTTTCTCCCAACACGGTTGGGTAATTGCCTGAGAAAAAGAAGTAGGAACTGTGATATGAGATAAAGTTGTAGAGAATCCATACCAATTTGAAGGACAAGTAACGCGTGTGGATCTCCTAAGATCGGTAGAGCGAGGAACATGATCAAGGTTGGGAAGGGGCGGTAGAGTTGGAGGTCTTCGTCTTTGATATACCACACCTGGTTTAAAACGTTCAATAGATAGAGAATCACCCTCAAAGTTAATAAGTAGAGCAAAATCAGGAGATTTTACAACATGATACTGAAAGTAATACTGATTCTCAAAGAAAACCACATTTCGAGATATACGAAAGCGATTAGCAACACCATCGTAACAAATAAAGCCCTTTTGAGGAATACTATAACCCATGAAAGCACATCGTACGGATTGAGCAGCAAGCTTATGACGTTCATGAGAAGGTAAAAGGACAAAGCAAACACATCCAAAAGTATGCAACATTTCATATCCAGGATGTATACCATGCAGGCGGAAATGAGGCGACTCAAACCCCAAATTCTGAACAGGGAGTCAATTAATCAGGTGTACAACTGTAGAGAGAGCTTCGACCCAAAATCTAGGTGGAACTGAAGATTTCAAAAGCAAAACTCGAACAACGTCTAACAAGTGGCGATTCTTTCTTTCGACTACCCCATTTTGCTGAGGAGTATATTGACAAGATCGTTGCGAGAGAATGCCCTTTTGTTGTAAGAAGGTTTGAAAATCACGAGACATATATTCTCCACCATTGTCAGACCTCAAAATCTGAATACTGGAAGAGAACTTGTCTCAATATAAGCTACAAAAGTCTTAAGGGTTGTGCTGACCTCACTTTTAGAGCGGAGAAAATATATATCCAAGTATAACGACTGAAATCATCAATAAATGTTATGAAATACTTATAACGATCATGAGATGTGATGGGTGACACACCCCAAACATCACTATGGATGATCTGAAAATATTTATCAGCAAGACTTCCATAAGCGGGAAACGAAAGAGTCTTGCTTTTCCCAAGTTTACAAGTACCACAATCAAAAGACAAATTTGATAACTGAGATTGATCTTTATTACCCAATAAACCACATTTAAACAAATGAGATAAAATTAAAGTATTTGGATGTCCTAATCTTTTATGCCAAATTTCATGTTTATGTCCAACACTAAAACAAGCCAAAGATATAGCAGTAGGAATAGTAAATTGCAATGGAAATACTTTAGGCCCCTTCACGTTCACGTTCACCTTCCCTGACCTGATCCTGCACAAGACAACCATCACGAGAGAAACAAACATCACAGTTATTATCAACTAATTGGCCAAACGAAATCAAGTTTGTAGATGAGTCTGGAGATACAAAAACATTCTAAAATGAAGACCCAATGTCGCCAATAGTAGTAATTGGAAGGGTACTGCCATTAGCAATCTGAATGTGTTGTGTGCCAGTATAGCTATGCACGTTGTGCAAAGAGTCAGAACTACCTGTCATGTGATTTGACGCCCCTAAATCGACAAGCCAGGGAGAAGAAATAGATTGACCCTTACCTTGTAGGCCTAATGCAGAGAAGGCTAAGACAATCATCTGCTGAACCATTTCTGGGTAAGAATTGGTTGACTGGCGCTAACTTGTGAACTTGAGGAAGTAGGACCTTGAACAGCAGCTTGAAAGCCTGAGCTTTACGATTTTGAGGTCGTGTGGGACACTCCTTGATGATATATCTTGATTGCTTGCAGTAACTATAAACCTTTTGAGGACAATGATGAGCAATATGACCATATCCTTTACAATAGAAACAATGGAGTTTACCCTTCCCTCGTCCATGTGCAGCATATGCAACGGTCATTACATCAGATGAGGATATATCGCCTCCCATAGTAGCTTGAGTAGCCAACCGTTGTTCTTCAAGAAAAAGTTCACCCAAACACGTATCCAAAGAAGGAACTGGATCGCGATTCAATAAACCCACGATTCAATAAACCCGCCTAAGCATCTTCAAATTCAAGTCGTAACTTCATAAGAAATTGATCCCGCTTACTAACTTCTTGAACTTCTTGTAGTGCTGATAGTGCCGTCGCAGGTACCTTAGCCTGAATTATGCCGGAGTACTCACTCCACAAGTTCAGAAAGCTAGAATAATATTGCTCAATAGTAAAATTACCTTGAGTGTAATTAGCAATTTCTAACTCCACTTGAAATCTCCGAGCATTATTGTCTTGATAGTAAATGCGCTTTAAGTACTCTCAAGTTTCTTTAGCAGTAGTAAAAGAACGTAAAGTATTAACCATGTGTGCTTCCATTGATCCCAGAATCCAAGAAATAATACGAGCATCATTTGTGTCCCATGCACTCAAATCCCTAGCATCTTCGGGTGCCTTAGATGACCTATCAATATGACTCAAAAGCTCCTCCCCTTTAAAAACATCTTGAATTGAAATTCCCACGTGGGATAATTCTTTCCCGTAAACTTAACACAAAATGATTCAATTGACATATCTCTGTTGTGTAAAGCGATCCCCAACACTTGCAAAATCACACACTTAAAAATATACTACACGAGTGACAAGCCACAAATGGACAGATCTCAAATTAAAAAAATAATATCGAGCCCACACAAATAAACCCTTATGCTGATAGAGCCCAAATCAAGCCCACACAAATACAACCTCAAATGGACACCCAATTAATCCCAAATGTACCTGTAGCGATCGAGAAACTTTCAAACTTAAAAGACTTGTTTTACCAAACTTGTCGCTGCGACTCTCCAACCTCAACGATTATTACTCAAAATCAGCGCTCTCGTCTAGTCATATTAATTTTTAAAATTTTAAGAAAAGGAATTTAAATTCGTTTAAATCTTTAAGTCCAAATTTCGACTTTAAAATTGTGCCTGTTCATTCTTTATTTTAAAGTTCAATGGGGTAGACAGGGTAGTGATGAAACTACCTGGTTTAAGAAAGAAGAAATTTTGATCAAGTATCCAATTATTTTAAATCAAGAAAATTTTAAATTTCGAGGACGAAATTATTTTAAGGTGGTAGGGTTGTAGTGACCAAGAATTTTTCATGACTTATTTAAATAAATATTATGCAAAACGTGTCGTTACGACTTTACCAATTTATTTTAAACACATTTTCGTCTAGCCTTTTAAGTGAATTTTTAAATTTATTAAAACCTTGATCACTTTCAATTCGATTAAAATCGTCTCATTTTCAAAATTTATTCTCCAGTCCAATTTTATCAAAAATATTCTAAGATCATTATTTATTTATTTATTTAAGTCTAAAATGCTTTAAACCCCCAATTAGGATATCCCCATTTCCTAAATTTTTCCTCAATTCCTCTCAATCAACCATTCACCCAATTATTTCTATTATCAACCCCACATCAAGACTTAATATACCCCATTTCCTTTTTCAAGTTTCAAGCTCTCCATTCATGGATGATTCTTACTTCCCAAAATCCTTCCCCCTCAATCCACCCTTTGCCTTCTGGCAGATACCATCAATCCCATATTTACAGCCACCAATCAACCTCAATCCCTTGCAATATGCCACAATTCAAAATCTGTCAAAATTAATACACAACCAAAATGATATATTTTCCAATTCACTTGCATCAATCACACCACAACACTGAAGCCTTCAGAAACTCCCACGTTGGGTATGAAATCCACCTCTCTCGGTTTACCAATTCTGACATGAAGAATTCCATACACCTCTCTACCTCCATTGCTGAATCGAACTCACACAGTCAAGCAAGAAAAATAAGTAAGAACGATGCCTCCTCCACCATGGCTACTCCTCTGTTGAACTCCATCTTCATCACTAATTACCAATAACCACAATTTTTATCACCAGTACAGAAATAGGAATTCGCGTCGGTTGGAAAACGGAATACGCGTCGGTTGTAGCGGCGACGCATATGACACAGACTCGTAAAGTCTCGACTTTAGGCGTCGGTTGTAAACCGACGCGCAAAGTCAGCTTTGGGCGTCGGTTCTAGTTTAAAACCGACGCCCAAAGTCGGTTTTGGGTGTCGGTTTTAATTTTTGAACCGACGCCCAAAACAGCTTTAGGCGTCGGTTTTATCTTTAGAACCGACGCCTAAACTTTTTTTTTTTTTGAATATATATTACATGACCTGGACGTGGCCTGCAATGACCCAGGCCACTGCACGTCGTGGCCTGCAGTGACCTGGACGTAGCCTGCAATGACCCAGGCCACTGCATGTCGTGACCTGCAATGACTCAAGCCACTGCACGTCGTGACCTGCAATGACCCAAGTCACTGCACGTCGTGGCCTGCAATCACCTGGACCTGACTTGCAATGACCCAGGCCACTGCAGGTCGTGACCTGCAGTGACCAGGACGTGGTCTGCGATAACCTGAACATGCGCATCACCAAATAAATATATATAATCGATATATACGTAATAAAATTAAATTAACAACAATTATACTTACAAATTGTTAATTTATGATACAAATTAAATATATATGTAAGTGCAAGTTTTGATTACACTTCAATTTACACAAACCTATGAACGAAGTATTTTGCCCATAAGTTTTGAATCTCGATTACTTCCTCCGTTGAATAATATTCTTTAAATGCCTACAAACAATCAAAATGAATTATTAGTTATTTTTTCATAAAATATAAAGTCATTATTAAAATTCTCATTTTCAATGACTTATACATTTTCTAACGAAGTAAGTTGAAAGTGTTCTGTGACTATCTCATACATATTTCTCATAACGTAGTAGCCACACTCAGACCCTCCAGGTTGTTGAGGACACTGAAATATTCACATTGAAAAATAACAATATTAATAATCAAACTAAATAAAATATAGAAATAATTCAAAGATTTTTAAAACAGTTTAAATCCGTGTTTTCATACTTTTACGTTTTTCCACGTTGTATTGGATTTTGTCCTCATGCCTCCAACTGTCCAATACGTTTTGAAAGCCCTAAAATTTCAATAAATTATATCAACAAGTTACAAAAAAATTAAGACTCAAACATCCTACAAAAAATTTGGCAGAGTTTCCCCTATAAATTGAACTTATCCAACCTGTAGGGGGACCCTGCTATTCAAAACTAACAACTTCTCAACAATCACAACTCCACAATCAATTTCACCACAACTCCACAATTATTTCATTAAAAGTTTCCTAACTTACGTGTTCAATATTGGCTTGATATCCAAGTCACGCTTAGATGCAGCAGCTGAATCTAAGAAGTACACCGTATTCTTCTCAGGAGAAATAACTAGCAACATCCAGTGATTCCTAAGTATTATGAACGTGTAAATACAACTTTAAATATCATATCATTCAAATTAGGTTAAAAATTAGAGAATATCAACGGTCTTACTCCTGAAAATACGGTGCTAGAATGAATTTCTTAGTTTGCATTGCCTTCATGGTGCTGACCAAGTAATTTATAACACCATTTGCATTTGTTCTTACAGAAATCGATGCAATGTGTGTCGGAGACATGAATCCAATCGATTCAATACCGTATTCCTGACACAGCTCATGGAGGTACCTAAAAAATAATAATGTCAATAAATAGAAATAAATTAATGATTTAAATTGAAGTTTTTCTTTTTGATCAGAAGTCTTACAATGAAAACACTTGTAAGATTGATGTATCCAACCATTGCATCGTAAGCAAGTCGGTGATATCTCCGACTGTAACATAAAAACCATCATCGAATGCAAAGTTGAACACGGCGGCATCAACGGGTACCTGGTAGAAGTCATCACCAACAGGAAATTGAATGACCAGAGTGTGTAACATTTTACAATCACCACCCAGACGTTGCAACGTCTCATCGTCAACAATCGCAGGTCGCTGAGTGGATGACATTTCGAAACTCTGGGGTGTTTTTCCTTCATTAAATTTTTTTGCCTGTTGTGGTGCCTCTTCCTGCAACAAGATAACATTTATCATCTTCAGTTATACAAATTTAAAAGAAATTAATATTGACAGAATTTTTTATATAACTAAATGTTTGTACCTCTCCAAAAATCATCAACTCCTTGGGCCATTGCAAGAAGCTTCCAATAGCTTCCCCCACTGTGGTGTGATATTGAGAAGGCACTGGAATACAACACGCTTCTGCACCATCGACAATATGGTCAATGGACACCTTAGCATGATCAGGCCAAAGAGGTTGATGATGCACCACCGTGTCGGGTCCGGCTGGATAAACCATCCCGCTCGCTACTATTTGTTTCTCACCATTAAGACTAATGGCGAGACGACAAGGAGACGGCTTCTATTGTATAACATCATTGAACATATATGTTAGCAACTTCCAGTTGAAATAACATAAATTATGTTAAAAATTCTAAATAACATAACATTAAATACCTGAAGTCCATGAAATGGATCTGGATCCACGGAGTGGCAACTGCTGCGAGTTGGTGGTCGGGGTTGTGCAGTTACGTCCACCTCGGCCTCAACATTTAAGCCCAGGCGCTGGAGGATAGCATCGTATTTAGTCTGCATACTATGGTAGTCCCTCTGCATAGTATCGAATTTACTCTGCATCTCCGACATGGTCTGCTGTCTGACCCACTCGGCAATACTATCCTCCATCTCTGACCTGATCATCTCCTTAATATCGTCTACTGAGACGACCCCACAGGAACGTCTAATGTAATCATCAGGCTTGCCGTAAACATCCCTCGTGGTCACATAGACGCCATACCCCCTCACCCTACCAGGGTGATCCGGCTTACCAAGGGCTTCACTTAAAATATCGTGCTGTCTACTTGCCACAAATGTCCCCTGCGTGGACTGCTCAGCTTTTTCAACCTATTAACAGAAAAATGAAACATAAATATAAGTATAAATTTAAGTAAATTTGAATTTAAATTATGAAAAAATAATCATGATATACTTACAATTTTATCAAACACCCCCCTCGTTTTCTCGTTGGGGATGTAATAACTTCCATCTTGTTTCTTCTTCGATCTAGCTCGAATCCAATCTAAACTTCGATCCTCACTTACAATCGACGAGCTAATCATGTCGCATGAAGAACTTGAAGAGAGTGGGTCACTGACTACCCACTGTGGCTTCATCCCCACATAACCAGCTGAGCCCATATAATGTGGATGCTCGTTTCGCAATTGAGCATCCCTGGCTTTCTTACTTTTTTCCTGAAATTGTCACATCAAGTATTTAATTTCCAACTAAATAAATCACATGCGTACAATTAAATATATATACCTTAAATTTATCAGTCTAGCGTTCTTTCTTAAACGAGTCCCATTGCTCTTCAGTTATAAAAGAGTAAAGTTGCGTAGGAGATGTGTATTTCGGGTGGTCATGTGTGATATAATCATGAACCAGCCGAGTCTTGAAATCTTTCCATCGCATCCCCGCAACTTTCAACACCCTTTTTTTTGCTGCATCATCGGGGATGTTGAACTCCCTCTGAAAGACGAATATAATATGCGATGTTATAAGAAAAAATTACGAAACGTTATCAATTAACCATGTATGTAGTGATAGTACCTTTATTTCTTCCCACATCAAGTCCTTAAGGCCGGGATCAACCTTGTGCCAATCACTGATGTTAATGTCAACGTGAATACGGGCCAAACACCCTACATAGTGTTTGAAGTTCCCCTTGCCTGGTCCGATTGGCCTATGTTTGTCATCGAACTCGATGACATTCACTTCACCGGCCTTCTTCATGTTCTTACACATTGTTGGCCCTCTAGTCCTTTTGGTACTGATAGCACGATGATCACCTGAAGATGATGAAGACTCGGCCATTATATTGAGACTACTTTTAACGTACCTGCACATATAACAACGTATTAATAAATTATTGTTATCAAAACGACAAAAGAAATTGTTAAAAATGTATAGAGCATATATGAAAAGTAAAACAAAGTTAAAAGCAAAGACTGTAAATAAACTCATACATTTAATAATCAGGAACGACGGTCAATCCATAATCCTTCTTCATGATCCCAACGCATATAATTTAATTCAATGTTATCTTCCCCTAAAGTTGCACTCTGTTGTATACCGATAGAAAATGGAGGGGTTTCATCAAAGTGATCATAATCTTCTTCATCTACTACATCACCAATCCCAACAATGCGTCTCTTTCCTTGAAGGACGACTGACCACTTAGTATCGGCAGGATCAAGAACATAAAATACCTGTTTGGCTTGTCATGCAAGTATGAATGGCTCGTCTAGATAACCCAACAGGCCGAAATCCACCATAGTGAATCCTAATTCATCCACCCGAACACCCCGTCGGTTATCAACCCATTTACATTGGAAGAGAGGAAACTTGAACTCCCTATAATCAAGTTCCCAAATATCTTCAATAATACCATAATAGGACATCGAGGCATCTACTGGCATGGTATCTTTAGCATTTGAAAAATCTCTTGATAGTGCTACTTGTGTCACTCCACTGTTTTGCACTGCACTCTTATCATCTTGACGTTTAGTGTAAAACGTATACCCATTAATGTCATATGCTTCATATGACCTCACAATCGTTTCGATACAGTATACAATCATTTGGACATGCATGTATCCTCTCAATCTCCATACCCATCGGGCACAACAATTTCTTTGCCTCGTAAATTGAACTAGGAAGTTCGTTATCTTCTGGAAGCATCTCTCGTAACAGTCCCAATAATGCCGTGAAACTTTTCTCACTCCACCTATTGCTTGCTTTCAAGTTATACAATTTTAGTACCGCAGACAATTTAGTAAATTTATTACAACCAGAAAACAAAGGCTTCTCAGACTCATTGAACAAGTTATCTAATACATGAGGTTTTTCAATGTAATCCCCTTGTATATCACGCATCATATCGTCTATCATATCATTCTCATCATTTTCCAAATCATTCTCACAAATATTGTTTGAATTATTCTGCTGCTGATCACCAACATCGTCACCAGTGCTCGTCCTGGGAAGCATACTCTCACCATGCCATATCCATCGTGTATAACCTTCTTTAAACCCACGACGAATCAAATGACTCTTCACTTGATCAAAACTACGAAACTTTCTCAAATTCTTACAATCGTAACAAGGACACAAAATCATTGTTTCACCTTTCTTTCTCTTGTTTTCATCCGCACATTTCATAAACTCTTCAACACCTTTTACATATTCATGTCTATTACGTCTGCCATACATCCAACCCCGATCCATATCAATGACCTATATGTGAAGATATAATTAAAATTTTTTATTAGTTTTGAGTAAATATTTATTTAGTATGGTCAATTCTGTAATAGTGAAAATCACTTTAAACTATAATTCTCATTTTTTATTTACAAAACTTTTGACACAACCTCCCCTAAAAATTGGACTTAACCAACCTATAGGAATAATCAACATATCACAATAAACCAAAATGTTCATCCTCGACATATTCAAAAATCTAATACATACATCATCAACTACTCCAAGTTTAATTCGAAATCCATTCTCAATTCCTAAAAAGTGAAGCTAAGATTTCATGACTTAATATCTCATAATTTCAACTCCAATAATTAAAATATTAAAATTTATCTATCTACTAACTTAAAATCAACAATATAAATTTAACACCCAAATTTATATATATTAAAATTTAATTAACACATTTATACATATTAATTAACATGTAATTATCATATTAATATAATAACAAATATATATATAGATATATACATACACAGAGACTAATTATATACATATCTATATAGATTATATATATATATATATATATAGACACACATACATACATATCTATATATATATATACACACACATACATACACACACAAATATATACACAGTCATATATATACACACACACACAAATATATATATATATATATATATATATATATATATACACGCAGACACATATATATACACATAAATATATATACACAAATACATATACATACTTTTATAAGCAAAAATGAGAATCGGGTCTTACAATGTCGGTGGAGGCGGCGGCGGTAGAAGAGTGAGGGCGGTGGAGGCGGCGACGTTCACAAGAGAGGGAGAGCCGGCGTGAGAGTAGAGAGAAATTGTGAGAGTGAATTGTGAGAGAAAGAGAGGCGTGAGTGTATAGCTAGAGAGAAGTGTACTGAAAGAAAGAAAGAGGCGCGAGAGTTATGAAAATATACCGGGAATAATTTATTAGATTGGACGTCGGTTTTTCCTTTAAAACCGACGCGAGAAACGCCGGTTTCTCGCGTCGGTTCAAGGTAAACCGACGCGCAAAGCGTGACGGTCCGACTTTGCGCGTCGGTTCACCTTGAACCGACGCGAGAAACTCCGGTTTCTCGCGTCGGTTCATGGAGAACCGACGCGCAAAGTCGGACCGTCCGGCTTTGCGCGTCGGTTCACCTTGAACCGACGCGAGAAACCGGCGTTTCTCGCGTCGGTTTTAAAGGAAACCGACGCGCAAAGTCGGCGGTCCAACTTTGCGCATCGGTTTAAAATAGAAACCGACGTCTATTCCTAAATTTTAATTACGAAAATGCCACCGTCCTATTTTATGCGTCATTTTTTTGAAAAACCGACGTATGTTCCTCATTTTTTTTATGCCTTTTTGTACTAGTGTATCATCTAATACCACTGCAGTGTTATTTTCACAAATTCCATAGACACCTCTATTCACCATTGAAATCACCATCAAACCACCTGCAACACCGCCTATATCATCATCACCAACCACCACTGGTTGCCTTCCACATTCACCATCATCACTGCCACTACCCAAACCATCAAACCACCACCTCAATTCCACATTCACACTACATCGAGCACCAACCATGCCCAAGTTGAACTCTAAACCACTGCCACCTACATTAGCAGCAACACCACTACTGCCTGCACTCATCGCCAACCACCACAGATTTGCCTTCCACATTCACCTCTGCACATCCTCACAACACTGCACCAACCGTTCCACCCTGCATCATCATCACCCACCTGAGACCACAATCAACCTGCAAACTTCCACCAACCACCACCGCGATCGAGCAGCCACCACCCATTCCAAACTGCCACCATCGACGGCCACAACATCCCCACCAAATCACCCAAGTTCAAACCCAAAACCCAAGAAATAAAGTACCCAGATACCTACCTACCTCGACCGCCGGAAACCATAAATCTCTGACACCTAGAGCCACGGTTTCACCTCGAATCAGCACCCCAATCGTACCCTTCCTGCTACTAATGCCTTCTCCTTGTCACCGCCATGAGACGGCGGTGATACCATCGTGGATCGCCGACGGATTGGCACTGGTAGTGCCTCACCGAAATTTTCCAATCGCCATCAGCGTCTCTTTCTCTCTTTTTCTCTAATCTGAAATGAGGGAAGGGAGATAAAATTTTGTTCTTAATGATTTTTGATTTTATATTGAATTTTCAGAAATTGCAACTTTGGTCCCAAGTCCCAAAGTTATTTAATTCAGTCCCTAATCTTATTATGTTTTAAAAGAACAGTCCCTACAGTTTAAATATTTTAAATCTTACTTTAAGTTTCAAAAGTTATTATTTTAGTCCCCATGTTTTAAAACTTATAATTTCAGCCCTTAAGTTTTTAAATGATTTTAACCAGCCCTCTCACTTTTAAAATTCTATTATTACAGCCCTATAATTTAATATTTCGTTTTGAGTTTCGACTCAACTTTCAAAGTACTCATTTTAGTCCCTCAACTTTCAAAGTATTCATTTTAATCTCTCAACTTTCAAGTATTCATTTTAGTCCATCAACTTTCAAAACATCAATTTCAGTCCCCAAATTGTAAATTATCATTTTTAAACTATAAATTTCAAAAGACTAATGTAACTTATTGGCTAGACGAGGCGTACGGAGATTTAAAGGATTTAAGTCGTTTCCCGCTCAACTTTGCACTCGTCGGATTTAAGGTAGACTCGCCCCCACTAATTAATTTATATTATAATTGCATGTGTTATGAGGATTTGTGTGATTTTATGCTTAATTGCATGAGAAAAGAATATCTCTTTTGAGATAAAGAATTATGTTATGCTGGACATAACTTATCTGGTAGCCAATAAAAGAAAAGAATGTGTTCATTTGCGTGATTACGTATTCAATTATCTTGTAGATTAGTTACTGGCGATGAGTCTACTGAGTATTTCATTTTTGAAATGCTCAACCCGTTATTTTAACATTTTTGGAGATTTCGGAGACGGTGGCGAGTGATGGGTAATGACGGCAAATTACAAATTGATATTTTTTTTAAAAAGTCGTGAACTTTGAAATAGTTATTTCACTTTATCAAGAACTGTCATTTTTTATAAACTTGTACGAGTTTACTTATTCCATTTGAATTATCGCTAAACTTTTATTCAAAAAATGCAATATTTAATATTTAGTCATTTTTCGCAACAAAGTTTATTCAAGAATTTAGAAAAGTGACGTTCCCGCGCTCCTCGGAACTCGGGGCATTACAGTACCTCTATCGTTTCGAGACTCCGACCACCAAGTGAATCGAGACCCACCGGGGAAGAGGAAACTAGATGGCGACGGTCCTGAGAAGTGATATAAAGTTGAACTGCGCAGATACCAAACTGAATTTCCGAGGATTGTTGCGCCGAAGACAAAAAAAAAAAAAAAAATAACCGAGATAGTTGCTGCCAAAAATGTCGACCAGGGATGGGTTGACCTAGAACTAGAATCACAAAGAGGACCACTCGCCAAGTGATGAATCCGAGCGCTAAGGTCCAGCAACAGAACCAGAAGGAACAAAAATAAAACTAGGACTTGATGATTTCAAAGGTAAGCTCTGATACCATAACAAGATTTTGACCGAATGCCTTTCATTGATGAATTACTTACATAATATATAGATTACAATGAGCCCTAAATATGGTAAATACAATTAGGTTAACCTGAGTATGGTAAATACAAATATATTGATAATTATGGTAAATAATCAAGCCATAATCTCCGTCGATCTCATTGACAATTACACATAAACTCATAAAATATTCTCTACTTTTTAATGCACGTTCTCTTAAAAATCACAATTCATAAAACTATTTCTTCAAATAAACTCTTTAAAATCAACAGTAAACAGGAGCAATAAAAGGTCTTACATTCAAAGATGTTTAGTCTAAAGCGAGATAGTAAATCTGTTGAGAATACATGGAAGAGTTCCATGAGATAAATGTTTTCTAGATGACTGGCGGTTCAACTTGGAATGGCAACTATCATGCAGTTAGTATAGATGATGTGCATTGGTTGGCTTTGAAATTGAGCAAGCAATCGAGTTCCGTTGGTTTGAACTTTTTCGATTGTCCATATGGGGGTTGTGCTTCCTACCAATAAATGAGCAATTTGCAAAATGGTTCACTTCATTGGCAGTGCAATAGTCAAAGTTTCCAAAAGGAGGGAGCCAAGTTGAGGCTAAAACTACCAAAAAAAAAAAAAAAAAGCCTGGCTCCCCTCCCTGTCAATTTGAGTAGGCTATATGAATCTTTTTTTGCAACTCAGTTTGTGATAAATTGATAAGGCTAAAACAACCAAAAAAAAAAAAAAAAAGCCTGGCTCCCTGTCAATTTGAGTAGGCTATATGAATCTGTTTTTGCAACTCAGTTTGTGATAAATTGATAGTGAGTCTGTAATTCTGATGTGGCTAAAACTTAGCCTGTGTTCGGCAGCTTCTTAACTGCCATTTTATTTATATATTTTGATTTTCGAGGTAGAATTTGTGGTTAAAAAATGGTTTAAAGAAATGTGTTAATTATAATTATTTTGCGGAACACATACTTATATTTTCTTTTCTTTTCAGGGTCCCGGTGGTATTACTGTCAAGAAGACCAACCAAGCATTGCTCATTGGAATATACGACGAGCCTATGACTCCTGGACAATGCAATATGGTTGTCGAGAGGCTTGGTGATTATCTGATCGAACAGGCTCTTTAGTCATATGTTTCTCACGTGTAATTTCTTTCTGCCCCTCCAAAATCTTTTCCTTTCCGTAAGACTTTCAAGAGTCGTCAAATTTAACGAGCGAGATTGATAATGATGTCAAGTGTGCAAAGCTTTTTATTGGCTTGTAAATTATGATTTTAGATTTTTTATTCTAGACTGGATGCTCGGACCATATGCGTTTGAGGATTATAAGTCCATCTGATGCTTATGACGTTATAATGACTGGTAATGGAAACTTAAGTACGTAGTTTGAAGGCAGAGAGTTTGATGGAACGATAAGAGACAATGAATATGAGTTTAATATCGTCAACTGATTTGGCTTTGTTTGATAACAACGTTTAATTTATAAACTGATTTATTTATGATTTTGAGGTAAAAAATAGTTGTTAAAAATTAGAAAGTAAAAATATATAGTTAAAAAATGATTTGAGAAATTGTGTAATTTATAAAGTGGTTTATAAACCAATTTATTATGGTTGCAATTCGCTGTACAAGTCGGTGTAATCAATGTAACAAAAAAAATTATATGACAATAATGAATGGCCAGAAGATTTTGATCGACGGACCCCGTTTGATAATACTGTTTGGTTTATAAATTGGTTATTTATAATTTTGAGGGAAAAAGTAGTGGTCGAAAATTGGAGAGAAAAAAATGTGTGGTTAAAAATTTATTTGAAAAATTATGTGATTTATAAATTTGTTTATAAACAAAAAATAGTTCATTTAAAAAAGGGAAGATCAATTTGAACTAGGTTTCAATTTAACAAATTTATAAATGGTATGGAAAAATGAATACCAAGAGGAATAATAGTGCGTATCACGAAAATAATAATTATAAAGTATTGTTGAAATTAAAAATTAATGTTTGATTTTGATTGAATTTCAAACATTACTTAAAAAGTATTATTATTATTATCCAAGTGTCTACTATGTTTGTTAAAAATTGTATTTAAAAATATGTTTTTTGAGATAAAATGTGTGGTTGAAAAATGGAGCGAGAAAATATGTGTGGTTAAAAATAATTTGTGGAATTGTGTTGTTTAAAATCATTTTTTTTTTTTTTTTTGCCAAACATAGACTAAAATCACATATTTTACTATTTTACTTCGTTATTTAATTAAACGGAAAATATATTACCAACACATATTCAGCTAAGTAGACCACATTATATTAGGATTAGCACTACTAATAAAATATAATTTTTATAAATACACCACAATAAATATATAAATATAACTCTATCTAATTATAAAACAAAAAAAGATCAAACAAAAAAAGACAAAAGATATGTACACCAGCATCTTCAGTCCAAACTTAAATCAGCTGTGGTGTTAGCTATAGTTGACGGATCCATCCATGCTTGAATTGAAGGTGTGTTGTTTAATTACAGTGGTATTTTTTCAAAATCTAAAACTGCTGCCATTAAACATTTGAAATCTCCTCAGAAATCAGAAAGCTAATCCATAACCAACCAATCCTTATGCTGCTTCTTTTTGGAAATATAAAGAGTCTTTCTTGCATGTCCATAATAGAGAGATCAAGGTCCTTCATTCATATAATTGAAAACAAATAAAAACCATAATAAAAGTGCAGTATAGTCATCCACACTGATGAGCAAATAATTTAATTTGTTCCCCAAGCACCATCAGTAAACAACCCCGATCATCTCCATCACTCATTTGCCCGTGTTTCATCCCTGAGGAAGACAATAAGCCTGAACACAATGCCTCATCCCGGAGGAGTAAATCACACATCCGATCCCACGAACCTATTCGGGGTAACAGCTACTTTGCGTAATCCTCAGTCGTGGTCGGGGTCCTCTCGTCCGACGTGGAATATTCCGTCTCCTAAAAACAGCAGTAATCGTATCCTAAACCAACATCTAATAACGTTATCCCTAAAAAAGAGGAAGACATCTAGTTACTAGTAGGAGTTGTGCCTAAATTTAAGCGCCCTAATCCTACTAGAACTCAATCTTGTATCTCTATAAATACTTACATGTTAATCACAATCTAGGTACACACAATTATTACTCTTTCAGGCTATAACCTCTTGCATAAATTTCTTCATTTACTGACTTAAGTATCGGAGGGGCGACGAGGACACACCTCCTCGCCTTTATTACAGATATTCGGAGATCCAGTTCATGCTAAGTTATTGCTCAAGCTCGAAATATTCCAGGTGCGATTTTTAGCATCATCATTGGCGCCGTCTGTGGGAACCATAACTAGAAGTCATGGTTAATACACATTCTGGACTTCTACAAACAAACTTGCCTGCTCATGATCACTCTGTTTGGGGGGGGGGGAGCAGGTACCCCAAGCAATACCACCAAACCAATCCACGTTACCTGGAAATCAGACATCCCACCCCCAACTTGCCACTGATACTCGGAAGCTTTGGAGGAACTTCGTCAACAAGTCGCTACACTTACACAACTTGCGCAATTACACAACATTATTCGGGCTTTAACACTCTTGCACGACTTTGCTGGGTTATTTCGTCAGTTATCGTGATTGTACCCGCGTTTGTGCACTAACATAGCTTGATCAAAATACTTGGAAAACATTTCATTCATTAATAAGAAAAATTACATTCGGGGTCAAGGTTTTGGGAACATAAATATTAGCTATGACCAGCCTAATGATCATTGACCTAGACCTCATCTCCCGAGCCATCATCTCCATCAGCGGGGCCATCGTCGGATTCTGACAGAACAAGGCCTTCCGTTTGGTCGGGGTCACCCCGAACATCGTCAGTCTGAATCCCCTTCTTCGGAGCATCGCTCGGGCCTGCTTAAAAGCATATAGGTAAGACCCCAAGGCATACTCTCCCTACATAAGCCCGAACTCCTCCGACTTCTTGAAATTTTCTATGGCCATGACTTGAGCTGTTTCAGCAGCAGACAGTTTCTCTTCAAAGTCCTTCTGTGTACGCTCCAGCTCGAACTTTAATTCTTCTTCCCTATCCATTGACTCCCCGAGGTTCTTTTTCAAAACCTCACTTTCTTTCTTTAGTTCTTTATTCTCATCCCCGAGCTGTTGGATCTTCAGCTTTCGGATGGTGACCAAGTTTGCCAATCCTTCAACCTTTTCGGAATCTTCATTGGCCCGAAGAGCCAGGCCCTGGGCAATATTCAAAGCTTGCAGAATATATAGAACATAAGGTTGGGGAAAGGAGGCAATTTTTGGATAAAATTCAGATTCTTACCCTGTTCAACACAGCCTCTAGATGTCTCAGGCTCTAGTTCGGGTTTACTTCCCTTCTATACTTTTCCACAATATCAGGCGACTGGGAAGCTTCCTTCGAAGATTCATCCTCGAGGTTCACAACATTGGGGGTTACATTGATCTGTGAGTCACGAGGAGGAGGAGGAGGAGGGGGATCATTCACATGGTCCTCGTCCCTAAGTAATGTGTTCGACCCTTCCTCGGAGCCACTGGGCACGCGAGGCCTCTTTTTACCCTTCTTTGTAATCGGGGGCCGACCATCAGCTACGGCCTTGCCCTTTATAAAGTTATTTAGGATGGAAGGATCAAACGTCATGTTATCTACAAGAGTAAAAACAGAGGCATTAGAGCGATCAATACAATAGGAAGATTCAAAGTAGAAAGAGTGACCAGTCTCCTACCCCCGAAGTTTCTTACTCCAGCAAGATCAAGAACTTCATCCCCGAGGAGTTCATCCAAATTATTGACTAAAGGCTCGAGGCTCTCCAACATCTGCCTATCACCCTTTAATACCTCAAAATAGACAGTATCCGGGACCACCCACTCTGACCAAAAAGGGTGCCCGGTGTGACGGACCTGCCGTCCGGCACCCGAGATGCTCGCAAGCATACGGGTCAGCCTTCCCCAACACACGGGCCAGCAAGCTATGATGCATGTATAGCACAACTTTAGGAAGGGGCTTATTGATATTACCTGCAATTGCATAGGCCATGTTAGTGCACATCCCGAATAATCCGACAATGTATGATCCTTTCCGTGCCACATGAGTAGGGGAAAAACCAGGCCGTGACAAGCTCCCCCACCCAATCCGCTAGCGTCCTCGCAGTGGTGCGCTTGCCTCGCGTCCACGCATGGCCTTTCTCTTCAATCAATCTTCCACCTCAAAGGACTTGCAAAATTCTCCACATTTACGGTACCACCCCCTAGTGAACGAGAGTCCACAGTGCCCCCTGCACCTCGTCTCGTAGTGCCCCTGCACTTACCGCCTTCGACACCAACCTTCACCCTGTGCCCTCTGCACTAGTCCCTCGGTTGGCCGGCACTCCTCACGGCCGCAGCTCCTCCGGCATGTCGAAGCATACTCAATGCACTGTCCTCTTTTGATGGATTCCCCTCAATACACTGCCATGCTCAACGAAACAAACGTGCAACACGACTGCACTAACCATGCCTTTTCCTGCGCCATCCCAAAGTTTTCCTTTCTCAATTATATAGCTTACTGACACCGTTTCTCCATTTTGCTCTTTGGCAAAGTCACGCATTTCATGGCCCAAAACCGTTGCCGAAGAATGCACGCCATTGGTTTGCCACTCCAACAACGCACATTCTAACGGTCCCGCTCTGATACCACTTGTGACGGACCTGCCGTCCGGCACCCGAGATGCTCGCAAGCATACGGGTCAGCCTTCCCCAACACACGGGCCAGCAAGCTATGATGCATGTATAGCACAACTTTAGGAAGGGGCTTATTGATATTACCTGCAATTGCATAGGCCATGTTAGTGCACATCCCGAATAATCCGACAATGTATGATCCTTGCCGTGCCACATGAGTAGGGGAAAAACCAGGCCGTGACACCGGGCTCCTGAGGAATAATATAAAAGAACCTCTCCTTCCAACCCCGGAGAGATCTCGACATCCTAGGTATCCTGAACCTACCCTGACTAGATAGATAAGCGAAACACGTAAAATGGGGTAATTGCTTCAGCTTGAAGACCATCGTGCAAAGGTCTAATCGGGGTTCTATTGACAAGAATCTACAGGCAATAAAAAAAATAGACCAACATCCTCCAACCGTTCGGCACTAATTGCATTGGGTACATGGAATGTTCTACGAGGAACCCAATGAAGAAGGGATGTAGTGGCCACCTAAGCCCGGCCTTCAATGCATCCCTATAAACTAAAAAATCCCCCTCACGAGCAATCACTATCCTATCCTCGAGGGTTGGAGCCCGGACATCGCATATAGGCATGAGGTCGAACTCCCGAGCTATTTCTATAATCTTATGTTCCTTATATATACACCTAAGCTCGGGGTAATTTAACGAGACTTCGTCCTCGCTATGAGTTTGAGGCCTTACATCTACAGGATCAACCATGGGGATAAGAGAATTCCCTACAGTCTCAGGATTACTAAGATCACTGCTTGAACTTGTTGTGCTATTACTACTACTCGAGGAACTATCACTGCTAGACATCTATAGGATGAACCATGGGGATAAGAGAATTCCCTACAATCACAGGATTACTAAGATCACTGCTCGAACTTGTTGTGCTATTACTACTACTCGAGGAACTATCACTGCTAGACATATCACATACTGCTCGAACTTGTTGTGCTGTTACTAATACTCGAGGAACTATCACTGCTAGACATATCACATAGAAACTAGAAATTGGGTTTAACTTAAGGGTTCGAGCTCTTACCTCGAATGCCGAAACACACCAATACACTCTCCTAAGCTCGAGCGCGACCAACTTGGAATCACTCTCAAGAGAATTTGCAAATGGGAAAAGGAGGAAAACCCTATTTATAGTGCAAGACCGCCTGAATACCAATGGTCGTGAGATCTGAACCACCAAACGACGCCACATGTCGCCCATCCGTGGCCCGCATGGCCTAACAAACGTCGCTTCTCTCAGAATGACTTGGCTTTTTAGAAGAACCATCAGATCACCCCAACCATTTCGACCCATCATTCATAGCGCATCCTGTCCTCCCTGACCTCGCACATGGATGCACGAGGGCCAGTGATGAGTCAATAATTTAATTTGTTCCCCGAGCACCATCAGTAGATAACCCCGATCATCTCCATCACTCATTTGCCCGTGTTTCATCCCCGAGGAAGACAATAAGCCCGAACACAATGCCTCATCCCCGAGACCCCGAGGAGTAAATCACACATCCGACCCCACAAACCTATTCGGGGTAACAGCTACTCGGGGTAATCCTCAGTCGTGGTCGGGGTCTTCTCGTTCGACGTGAAATATTCATTCTCCTAAAAACAGCAGGAATCGTATCCTAAACCAATATCTAATAACGTTATCCCTAAAAAAGAGGAAGACATCAAGTAGGAGTTGTGCCTAAATTTAAGCGCCCTAATCCTATTAGAACTCAATCTTGTATCTCTATAAATACTTACCTGTTAATCACAGTCCAGATACACACAGTTATTACTCTTCCAGTTTATAGCCTATTGCATAAATTTTTTCCTTTACTGACTTAAGCATCGGAGGGGCGACTAGGATACACCTCCTTGCTTTTATTGCAGGTATTCGGAGATCCAGTTCGTGCTAAGTTATTGCTCAAGCTTGAAATATTCCAGGTGCAATGCTCTCATCATCACACACATTTAATTGAAACGAAACTCAAACATAGGGTTGATTGGGTCGAAGGATGAAAGTCTGCTAAAAAATTATAGATTCAAACTAATTTGTCCTAGTCGATTAAATGGCATGAGGAACGATTCAAAAGGCACGAACTGATTTATTTCAATTATAGGGATTAGGATTACTTTATATATGAAACTATACACTGGTCTAGTTCTTGTAATATACCAAATATTTTTTTTTTTTGTTTTGAGAACATATTAAAGAGAAGAAGTTGAGAGATTGTGGTATAAGTAATAATTACGGAGTGAAAATTAAAAGACTATTTATGTAATTTAATTATGTCCACTTTGTAAATAAATAAATTATTTAAAATTATGATGTAACTGTTGTAAAACTATCAAAATCATAACAACGATATAAGAGAAAAATGGAGAGAACTTAGAGGAGATGGAGAGAATTCTCTCATTCAATCAATTGGCATGTTTACAAATAAAATATAGGCCCTTATTTATAGAGGATGATAATGGCATAATCGTAATATGTATAATGGCATAATCGTAATATGTAAATTTTACAGGGGCATAAGAGTAATTTTTCATTCATAACCTAATACCTAATTTTCTTAGGTCATATTTCATAACACTCCCCCTTGAATAACATATTACTCGCTTGCTCAATGGTCTGCCTCGTTAAAACCTTGCTAAGAAAACTCAGTGGGATAAAACTTGAGCGAAGGAAAAAGAGTACAGCTGCTCCCCCTGATGTTGGACATTATTAATCATTGAGTCTAATATCCAAAATGACATCAATGATAAGTAGTACAAATCATGTACTGAAATCTTCAGCGCTGCCTCGTTAAAACCTTGTCAGTAAAACCCAATGAGACAAAATCTGAACGAAGGAAAAAGAGTACAGCCGCTGCCTCGTTAAAACCTTGTCGGAAAACCCTGTGGGACAAAACCTGGACGAAGGAAAAAGAGTACAGCATGACATCATGATTCTCCCCCTGAAGTGTGCAATCAAGTATTCATGAATCTTTCGAATATTGATATCATCTTTCTTCTGGAATATAAAAATCTCCTTGTATAGCATTCTTCATAAGATGTCTATGATTTTCTTCATTTGTTAATATCATTCCAGTAATGTGTTGCTGAATTATAGCTTGTTGATAGCTATGATGATGCCTCAAAAACCTTGCTAGGAAAACCCTTTGGGACAAAACCTCAGCGAAGGGAAAAAGAGTGCATTATTCTCATTAGTTTTCATCAATACGCCTCAACTGTTGCCTCATTAAAAACCTTGCTAGGAAAACCCTGTGGGACAAAACCCCAGCTAAGGGAAAAAGAGTGCAACGCATATTTATTCCTTTTCATGGAATATCACAAGTATATTGATGCAATCTCGTATCTTTTCATCAAACATATCATTCATGATAAGCTTTATATAAATCGTTCATAGCTCATTTATGATATCATAACATGCTATATTAAGCAATGTTGTACTAATTTATCGATTGCATCTTTCACTTCTGGTAAATAATCAAATTTAGAATTCACTTCTGGTGAATAATCAAATATATTCATTTTCATATTCACTTCTAGTGAATAATCAATTTCCCAGATGTCATAAATGGTACACTCCAATTTTACTTTCAACATATTATATCATGGAGTCATTTGTATCATTCTATAGTGATACTAATCTGGCCATATTGAATCTTTCAATGATTTATACATGTATGTTCTTGCACTTTATAAAGTATAAACTGCAATTTCTAATTTGTAGGAGCATAATCAATCATTAAAATAGATATCAATTTCAACATATAATCTACAATCATTTTACTTGAAATCCCAACGTACCGCGATCAACTGGTACATCAAAGAATACTCTCAAAGTACCGAGATGAGAATCATACATTTTGATCTCACTCATTGGTATATCAAAGAGCTCAAGCTAGTGATTTAGACTATAGTATATCCACCATATGTCATGCCAGTTCTATGAAAAATCTTGCGCGCAACGAGTCGTCTTTTACGACTGTGAAATATTTTTCATTTGTACATATAATTACTGGCTCTACACATTTAAGCATTTGGACTTCAGGTCCTTGAACAATAATCCCTACATTGGGGTTATATACTTGGCCAAAGTATTATAATTTCATCAACCTCATTTTCATAAGAGAGTTGTTTATGTATGCAGTCGACTTGTTTATCGATTCCATTTCAATATAATATAGAGAGATCTCTTTATATGTTCTATCATCAGGTACCTGAATATCTCATCATTTAACTATGTCCCTTTTACTCACTATGAGTATTTAGCCTCAAAGGGATCATTTCAATCATTCAAGAGATATTTATTTTTGGAATCGATAGTCATTATGCTTCAGGCATAATTACCCTTCAGGCGTATTTTCCCCATAATGTTCTCAAACATTATCAATAGGCTAAAATGCCATAACATATATCATTCTTTTAGAGATATAATCTCAATCATATATCTAAGTGCCTTTTGGTGGATTGTATACATATCGCACTTTTACAAATTATAAAGCTTCATAAGCAAATCTTTATTTCATAGTATTGACATGTTTGTAAAATATTTCTGCATGAGAAAAAATTATTCTCATATCAAATAACTTGAGGCTTTTAATCTGCTGAACCATTAGCAATATAATATTCTATTATCTCAACTAATTCGTAAAATCATTAATGACTTTAAGATATATTCATGCTAGCATTTATCACTTTGCTCGTAATATCATTACTTGAGCAAATAATCAGTCATTCATTTTCTTAGTGAGATAATTAATTTGCTTTTGAGAACAAGCAGCAATGATAACAATCTTCTGGTTCTTTAATGAATGCCATTTTTCATTCTCAATAAATCTCATTATTGAATTGAAATATAATCAATCATTATAGAACTTCTGGTTCAATAAGATATTTCACTTGTACATATGTATGAACTTCTGGTTCAATACAGTATTCATTTCACCGGTACGTATTTTTGTACAGTTCAAATCAGTATACCTTTATTACTTTTATACCAAAAAAATCAGGTACAATATCCAAGAAAATATCTCAATCTTGTCGTCAAATCTTCCCTTATATCGAAAAAGGTAATGACGCATTATCTCATTGTTCTTACCTTTTCAATAATTTATTTCATTATTTCTTGATGGAATCGATATCACTGACACGCGGAGCCATCGCTCTTTTTGCGCATTGAATAATGCATTTAAATAGATGATTTGGGAAGAAGGCTATATCCATCAAAAATGGATATCATACTTTCAAATATTCTCAAATATTATTCCAATCTTCCAGTAAATGATTTGAGAAAAATTTATCGAATTAGGCTTGAAAGATTGAGGTTACTGATGGATCATGGCATCCCAGAAGATGTTCGCTGGTTGATTGAAGTAAAAGTTTGATTAGCTGGTGAGTTACCAGATTCATTTTCTAAGCACAAGCCTGGCTTAGGTAAGAGTACTTTTGCAAAGAAGCGAAGAGCAAAAAGATTAAATAGTTGCTACAAATGTGCTCGATGGACATGTGATACCCGTTGTAAATCAATAGGATATTCATCCATAAATCGAGATGATAAGATAGACTTCATTAAGGGTGGACTGAGTAAGGAGTCATTTGGATGACATTCGATTGACTCTTGAGACGCACCCTGGTGGGTATGTACAGCGTGAGCTACTATCTTTATGGGCTAAATTCATCAGCGATAAAGAGCGTTATAGTCTCAAAAATATAATAACAAAATACCCTGTTTACCAGGCTGTTATAAACAATGATGTTTTGGCTATGCAGCATTAATACAAGGTAAATCATTTGATATATATGCACATATAAAATATTTTTCTGTTTCCTTTCACGAGTTTTGATAAAGGTTGGTTTAAAAATATTAAATCACCTAAAGGTGAGTAGGGTGATTTTGTCAAAAGTAAATCTTCACTTTTTCAAAAGACGAGCGGAAATAGTGAAGTTCTTTGGTTTTAAATAGCCAAACATTTTTCATAATTCATGCATCCCAAAATAATATTTTCTCGTAAGTTTTTCCTTCCTTATTCTCTTAAAGATGGAAGGACCAAAACTTCGACAGATCAAAACTATATGTGTATTTTGTGGATCAAAAGTAGGAAAAGGTTTTGGGTATCTAGAAGCTGCAGTGGATCTTGGAAAGAAATTGGGAGAAAAAGGTATCACTCTCGTGTATGGAGGAGGTAGCAGTGGATTGATGGGTTGTGTTTCACAATCCGCTCAAGCAGATAAAGTAAGAGTGATAGGTGTTATACCTACTCCTTTAGCTGATATTGCAGGCAAAACACGAGGGCATGAAGTACAGACTTTATCTATCCATGAACGCATAACTTGCATGTTATATGGTTCTGATGCCTTCATAGCCCTACCCGGAGGTTTTGGTACTTTAGAAGAAATCTTTAATATTACCTCATGGGCTCAACTAGATCTCCATACTAAGCCTATTGGGCTTTTAAATATTAAAAATTTCTTTGATAGTTTGTTAACATTTCTTGATTATGCTGTGGAACAGGGATTCATCTCTCCATTTTCTAGGAGAATCCTTATTTCTGCTCCTACTATAGAGGAACTACTGGATAAGTTGCAATCATATATTCCAATACAAGATCCAGCAGGAGTTAAGATAGATTGGTCGCAAAGAAGGGGAATCAAGCGAAAATGGAGTCTGGTTAATGTAAACTTATCTTTGTGAACCCTAAAATAGATGGTGGTAGAGTACGGAGTATTCTCACTCTTGAGACACACCATAAATTTCTAAGATTTTATCAATGTTTTAATCTTGTGTACTTCAAAGATTTAAGGTGGTAGAGTATGGAGTATTCTTACTCTTGAAACACATCTTTTTCTTTATTTCCTCAAAAGATCAGAGGTGGTAGGATACGGCTACTCCCGAAACACATCTCTAATTTTGAGGATCATAAATGTTTTCCCCTTTTGTATTTTGCATGTATGACTCGTTTATGCTTCTTCAGGAGCAATAATAATATCATTTCAGTATGTTTAAATGATAATTTTTACTTCTTCTGGAGTAAATATGTACTTCTTCTGGAATACATAAATGCTCGTGCAAGAACTTTTCCAGACACTTATCATCTAATATTCATCTCATAATACTGATGAGATTATTTTCACATTAGCCATATCCGTACTATCATGTGATATTATCTTATAATACATCAACATTCTCTTGTTGAATAATTTTCATCCACCCTTTCAAATACAGATATTGGTAACTTCTGGTACCATTGGATAAAATATTTTTATCAACATTTACCAACTTTTTGGTAATGATAAATTCTGTTATCATTTGATAAAATATTTTCTAACTTTAGTATTGATAACTTCTGGTATCATCTAATAAAGTATCAAATAACAATAATATTGTATATATAATAATATTGGGGTTATACCACCACGTATATATGTTAAACAATAATAATACTGGGGTTATATCACCACGTATATATGTTGACAACAACCTCCAATATGTTAGAATTAACCAACAACTGAGGTGTTTCTGAAATAATATAAAATATGAATATATGTAAAGTATTCCATATATTCAATTGATAAACCGACCATATAAGCGGTGTCAACATAAAGAAATAATTACCTTTCATGAGTGAGCGAGTCATATCTTCCAGTCAAGGTATTCGTAATAGTGATCGAGTCATATCGTCAAATCCAGTCAAGGTATTCATAATAGTCCAATCTGTTACGATGATGAGTCATATCCAGTTAAGGTATAAATCCAGTTCATAATAACTCAATCCATCACGGTATGACAATGATTATTTTACTTATACCTTGTTTAAAACCTTTAATTTATCTTGTTGATCACATATTAATCGTTAATTTTCGATTTAATTTACTTTTATGTATTACCAAGGGTAAAATTGTTCACATTTTAATATGTTTCTCATATGGATAAATCGAAACCGTCAATATGTTTGAAATTTAATTTAGAAAAAACTTACTTTTGGTCCGATGTTCAAAATCTCGCCAGAATTGCCGTAAAAATAGTTTTTACGACGGCGCCACGTTCGACCACCGGAAAATGTTCAAAACTGCACCAAACAGAAAAGTAAGACCATAGAAAAATCAAGAACGTCGATATGAACAAACTGCCTGTTGACGTCGTCGCCGAAATCGCCGTCACGCGCCGTGACGACGTCTGCGCGTGGGCTTCACGCGCCGCCGCGCCGGTGCCGGAGCCGTCGACACGCGCCGGTGACGAAGAATCGTCCCGTCACCGTGGTCATGGATCCGGTCTCCGATCATCATTTGGATATACGGTTTGGCGTGAATTTTGTTTGGAAGTTTCAGATTACACAATTTCTTCAATTTTTTTATGGACTTGAAATTGATCTTCTAATCTATGATGTATAAATGATTTTCTAACAACAAAAATACTAGATTTGGAATATGAAATGTTGATTAGTAATAATCTGATTTCTGATATAGAGGTTCATCATTTAGATGCAACTGTAGAGCATACTCCCGTCATATTGCTCAATAGGGTAGAGACTCGTATTGATAACGTGTTGTAAAACTATCAAAATCATAACAACGATATAAGAGAGAAATGGAGAGAACTTAGAGGAGATTGAGAGAATTCTCTCATTCAATCAATTGGCAAGTTTACAAATGAAATATAGACCCTTATTTATAGAGGCGGATAATGACATTAATGACATAATCGTAATATGTATAATGACATAATCGTAATATGTAAATTTTACAGGGGTATAAGAGTAATTTTTCATTCATAACCTAGTACCTAATTTTCTTAGGTCATAGTTCATAACAGTAAGAAATAAATCGGTGACAATATAACCAACCTTAATTAAACTTCTTTTTTTTTTTTTTTTTAACAAACACAGCTCTAGTCGCTTGTGGGCCTGTGGCAACGCCAATTTGAACTCAGTTTCTCTTTCAATTCACTCGCAAGTCGCAAAAACTCTTTTTAATATGAAATAACAAGAAACAATAAAATAATTCTATAATCAAACCGGTGAAAAATGGGAATTCCGTCTGAATTGAGGGACGCATGGACAAATCGCAACAAATCTTTGTTGATCGCATCGCCAATAGAAGATGAGAAAATTCTCCGTTCAAAGCAATGCACTCAAGGTTCCAAAAAATTTCAGTTCTTCTTTATCTGTTTGAGTTTTAATTTTAATTTTATTTCCCACGTGATTCTTGAGAAAAGTGATTAAAATGAAAAAAAAAAAAAAATGATTTGCTATACTTAATTGATGTGTTGCTCGGTGGTTTAGCGTCGATAAAATTGGGTCTCTCTTTTGTATTACAAATTTTATTGCATTTCTGATATAGGTCTTGAGAAAATTGGTTAAAGAGACAAAAAGATTTATTTCTATCTCGTTGATACGTTGCACAATTTTAATTTGATAAAATAGGGTTCACTTTTAATTAATTTTCTTTTGGTTTATTTGCATTCATGTTCTCAGCGATCTAAATTCTAAAAGTTTGAAATTTCCCAGAATGAATTAAAGTTTTTACAGCCAAATTAGTTAAATTAGCTTCACTCCTGAGAAATTTTTTGAATCTTAAAAAAGTCTCCTTCTTTTAAAGCTATATTTTAATCTGTTTATTTTTTGGCCTGCATCTCCATTGTAATGGAATATTGTGTTATGTACAATTTGAACCTGTATTGTTAAATTTCTCAAAGGGATTTATTATGGGAATAAGTCGAGTTGATTTTAACTGCAATTATAGAATGAACTGACACTAGACTGTAGCTTGAACTTTATTTGGATTGCAGAAGGGGTGCGTGCCGGAGTAAAAGCTGCTGCAGTTGCAAGCGTCGTCAGCGCTGTGCCTACTGTATGCGTTTTCCCTTCATTTTACTCGAAAACTGTGTTTTGTTAAAATGTTTTTGTGTTTAGTTTTTGTATTTATGGTACAAGACTAGTATTTCACCCGTGCGATGCATGGTATTATATAATGTGATAATCATTTTAAAAATAATAAATATAAAAATGACTTATATTAAATGCAAATATATTTCATAAAAAGGAAAAGAATGCTTACATTTAATCACATTTATATTTATTCAACGGATCGCACAATTACAAAGTGTATATAAATGCATACCTAAATTCAACTTTTTTATTTATATTTTATTTTATGGTCTATTGAGAACAAAAAGGCAAGATTTGGAGTGGAAAAAACATAAAGTCTGTTTTGTTGAATAAAACAATGTGGACATTTCCTTATTGAATAAATTAGTATGCAATTGGAAGAGCAAGTGTTATTGATAAAATCGAAGCATCCAATTAAACCTATTCAATTTATTGCACGGTTAACCATATGCGTGTAAATATATTCCAGAACCTAGCAATTTTTTTATTTATATTTTATTTTATGGTCACTTAAAAAAAAAAAAATCATATATTGAAGGGATGAAGATTACAAAACAGGCTTTCAATTTCATATACAACCATGCTATGCTTTATTGAATAAATCAGTGACTTTTCATCTCCTAATATTCAACCATTTGACATGTTTTTGGTGGAAATTGTTTGTATTGGAACCTGTTTAAAACCAAAAAATGTACATCAAGATATATATATATATAAGCCGAAGTATATATTTTGCATTCACACGTGCCTAGTAGTAGCATTTGCATTCACACCTACTTCGAGATTTTGGAGGAAAAATTGATACTAAATTAGAGGCTATAAAGAAATAATAATAACCAAGCATAAATGCATCCACAAAAAGAAATCTAAAGGACTTATCCAAAAAAATCCATAGCACTGTTTTTAGAAATCTCATAAATCAAATATTTACATCTCAACATAAAAAAATAAAAAATCAATCTTTTTAGGCTACTAATATTTCATGCCTTCTTTAAATCACATTTTATCTCCTCTTTGCCATATGCATTTGAAAGATTAATCTTTTTGAGAACCAAATCTTCTATTTTGTTATTCCGCAGAGAAATTTTACTTTAATTTTCTTCAAATCTGACCAGCTGAAGCAAAAACCAATAATTTTGATTCCTCAAGACCCTTGGTTGGACCAAGACTGCACATTTCAGTCCCATATTTTCTTAATGCATCATTGAATTCCTTGATCTGCAAACAACAACGAATTTGAATTCTTAGAAAACTGTTTATTGAAAAATTTGGAGTCGACTACATGAATTATAATGAATATAATTATTTACAGTTGCATTGTTACAACTAAAACTAACAAATTTCCCTGTGCATCTCTAGAAAATCTAAAGAAGGGCAATACATGAATGTTAAGACTGTGACACATGGTTTTAAGTTCTTCATAATTAACCTCGAGAAAAATTGCATCGAGGTTCGATTTAGTCAGTTGACAGATTTGTTAGAATTAATTATTGTCCAAAATTGGATAAATTAAAGGAAAAAATAATCAAATGAGAAACAATCCAAAACAAAGCAACAGACATGATGATATTGAACTTTTAGTGGTCTAAACAATGTTAAGATTTTGCCCACATTTCTATTACCTTCTTTACTTGACTTTATTAAAAAATTAAACTCAAGTCTATCCAGTTTGGACCACCCACTTCACTTTTGATGGAAAACAATAAAAAATCACCCTAGAAACATCAAATTACTTCTCCTACTTAAACAGTGATCTTGAGTTCTGGAGCAGTAACTCTACCTTTATGGGATTTCTACAAACTAAGTAAACCAATTAAACACCCTGGAACCAATTCAAATCCCATTCAAACAACCAAGAAAATGTTCAAGAATTGTAGCAAAAATAAAATAAGTTCTGGATTAATGTTCAATTGTTCATCACATTTGAAATGATAATAGGCACTTTCTAAATTTAGTCAACTTCATTATAATAAGCCACTTTTCTCCTTTTCGTACAGTCAAAAGCTATCTCCAAATAGCATCAACTAAATTTCACACAAAAAAAAAGTTATAATCAATAATAAATAAATAAATAAAACTACCTAATTACTAATTTCAACCAATTAGAGAAGCATGAAGACATAACAATTGCCAACCTCTGCTGGATAACTTCAAGAATATCTTCAAAGCCCCTCCAAATATCTTATCGTTGCAACTTCATATCTTCCTACTTAAACGCTAATTAGATTTCTCAGGCAATAGTTCTCGAAGGTCGATTCGAAACCAAAATCAAGCAAAAACGAAAAATATTCAAATCATTGTTTCCCAAACATGCATAATTCGTACCTTGATAGCTCATTGGAAGAAGAAGGGCAGTAGTCTTTAGATAAAGAAGAAAATAGAGACGGGCAGTGTAATATCCCGACTAAGAAAGCTTAAAAGAAATGATAGGTACTACTCATACCAACAAGGTGCACCTTCTTTTCCGGAAGTCCATAATTAGAAACTCCACAGTTAAGCGTGCTTGGCTTGGAGAAATTCTGGGATGGGTGACCTCCTGGGAAGTTTTCTCGGGGAGCGTGCGAGTGAGGACAAAGCATGCTGAAAAGACTCGTATTGGTACAGTGGTGACAGTACGCCGTCATCTAACGACCGGGACAGCCCGTTAAGTGGGACCCGGGTCGTTACAAATGGTATCAGAGCCAGCCGGAAATCGGGAACTAAGTGCTATGCCATAGAGCGGGAGCCACCTCTAGAATCCCAACGCCTGGCAACAGATCCTCAGATGGGTTAAGCGCAATGAGGACGTCGCGAGTCTAAGAGGGGGTGATTGTAATATCCCGACTAAGAAAGCTTAAAAGAAATGATAGGTACTACTCATACCAACAATGTGCACATTCTTTTCCGGAAGTCCATCATTAGAAACTCCACAGTTAAGCGTGCTTGGCTTGGAGAAATTTTGGGATGGGTGACCTCCTGGGAAGTTTTCTCGGGGAGCGTGCGAGTGAGGACAAAGCATGTTGAAAAGATTCGTATTGGTACAGTGGGGACAGTACGCCGTCATCTAACAACCGGGACAGCCCATTAAGTGGGACCCAGGTCGTTACAGGCAGTTCTATGTGATCTTATTTGACCCTCTTGATTGCGCCACTTGTCTTTGTCTTGAAAAAGTGCATTCTCATCTCAGAAAGCAAAAGTTTTATTTTTATCATCCTACTTTAATATAGTATAAGATAAGAATAAGATTAAGATTCCATGGAAATATGATCTAGGGGAGGTGGGAAAATTTTCAAGGAAATTCCAGTTCCCTGGTGCATCACACATAACATTTTAAATTAACCTTGACTTTATCGCTCCCCTAATTCAACCAGCAAAATCAATTTATTGGCAGCTTAACTTTTCCCAAAACAACAACAGGAGATTTTATCGTAACCAATAAAATTCAAGTCCAAATGACTCATTTTTGCACAAGCACTTCTAGTACTTGTCCCATATTTACATTTTTATCACTATCCATAATAAACTATAGGAAAGTAATAAAAAAAAAAAACTAAAGCACCAATTGTAGAAATAAGCAAATGAGTTGGGCAGGATTTTTTTTTTTTATGTCACTATCTTCCTTTAATATAGTATAAGATAAGATATAAGATAATATAGTAGACCATAACTAACAACAATCATAGGACTATAACACAAATAGTGACTAAGCAAAATGTTAAAAAACATTCCATAATTCATTCATAATAAAATCTTTGTTTAGTTCTCTTACTTGAACATTTTTATGGTCTTATTGCTCGAACACTACACTGAAAAAATAAAATAAACTAAACCAATTAAAATAAAACAAAATAATGATAACATATTTTTGATATTATCTATAGCTCACCTGGCCATCAAAAGATTGGACCACAAACAGATTTAGAAATCGAATTTTTATAAACAGTCAACTTCATCCACCGCAGTTCCAATTGTAACCCAAGAATTGATTGAGGATTCCCTGATTTATCTACAGTTATGAAGATCAAAAAATTAGAAAATAATGTTCAAATCTATAAGGATTTGGAATTTAGATTTAAACCTTAATTTCTACAACTTAAAGGGCTAATAAATTTGAAAATTGATGCCTCAAGCACCAAGCCTTTTCAAATAAAACTAAATAACTACCTATCTTGTCATATTATGCCGTGTCACAAATACATATATGGTTTCTTGTTGACTTCATAATAAGTCCCTTTCCCAATTAGTGTTAGCCCTAGTTAATTAACCCAAAATTCAAGAACAAAAGCACAAAACTATACTTAAAGTGCGATTAATTCTAGAACATAAAAGCAACATAGGACTAATATGTGAAATGCAGTTGAAATGAATAACTAATAACGTCTAAACAGGAACTAATAAAGGCAAACTAAAGCTCCAAACTGAGCTAAAACAACTTCAAAAATTGAATTTTAGAAATTAGCTCTTTTTGCTAACACATGGGAAACAATAAGCATTCCTCGTGAAGTGGAGATTGGGTATGAAAAGTGAACAAAAAGTAAGCTTTATGACAGCCAAACTAAGTGAATCAATGTTAGACTCTATTTTTATTATTTGTTTATTCCTTCTAGTCTCCTATTATGTGATTTTTTGTGCAATCAAAGTGATGCATTTTAAACAAAATCCTAAACCGTTTAAGTGGCAGTGGCATATTTGGCTTGTGCTTAAGCATTATTAGCAAAAATGACAATAGAACATGACGATGAATTATTCTCATTCTATGAACATGAATCCCTATACAGGCAAAGAAAGAGGAGATAATTATAATAAAAGATAAAGAGAATGTACAAAATACTTAAAATAGCAACTTGCATTGTACATGTCTAAAAACAAATTAGTTACAAAGCAATATACTTTCATTTTGAAGAACGTATGGAGAAGAATGAAAACCACCTACCAATGTCTCCCTGTGAAGTTTCTGGCGGAGAAAACCAATCACTTTCACGTCCCTAAAATCTGCTTTTGAAGATAATTTGACAGGTAAGAATAATTATAGAAGAACAATTGTTGCATATTCTAAATCTATGCAATTACAATTGATGTAATCAAAGAAGAATAATCTTGAATCTTGCACCGAGTAAGCTAAATTTTAGAATACCGTCTAAATTCAAAAATCTTGTAAATTAATGAAAAAATAACTTAGAACTTGATTGTTTCAGTAATTTTTCTGCAAGAAAATGGGTAAAAATAGTAAGGCTTTAGAATTGCAAGAAAATATCGAATTCCTTAAAATGTTTGCTACAAAAGTAGAATTCAGAACAATGCAATATTCGAGAAATGGCATGGTTCAGAAAAACTTAGTAACAAAAGATCACATTTGTGACTCAATTTTGAATATTTTACCCCCTTTGGATTAATTTGAAAGAAAAATGCCATAAATGCTCAAACTTCCCATTTTTTCTCTAACAAAACTGGTAAAATCTCACATTTCACAGACTGAGAAACAGAAGACAAAACTCTTGGCTTAAATTCAGCATATTTTTTGCTCATTTCATGGGGGGAAAAAACTCCAATTTTATCCTCGTTTTTTCAGCCTCTCTTGTTCCTCAAGTGGAAATGACCCAAAATTTAAAGATACAAAAAGACCCAAAAATAGTAGTTTTGGTTACCGAAAAAACCCAGAAATAACGAAGAAGAAAAGACCTAGAAAAACCTTTTTTATGAAAAACCGAGTAAATTTCAAGCAAGAAAAGAAAACAAACTCGTTTTGAATTGTGAAGAGAAAGAGAAAAAATAAGCCTACCTATTTTTAAAACCCCAAAAAATCCCACTCAAAAGCTCCAACAAATTTCAACTCTGAAACAAAACACAAGCCAGACAAGACTTTCGCCACCATCGAAACAACACCACCATCGCACATCGTAGCTACAACTTCCGCTACCACTTTTTTTATTATTATTAGTATAAAATTGAGAAAAAAGTAATGCATCAAAACATATTTGGAAAATAAAAGTAACTTTTACTTTTCTATAAGCTTCGCCAAACATGCTCAGTCAGACGCAAATGCCTCTATTTGTCAATATGATCCTTCTATGTTTGGTGATAGAGGTGTTGTCTGCATGTTAAACGAGTCTATGCATAGCCTGCCTTAATGGAACTATATTCCACACAATTTGGTGCTGAGCACCTCAAGTGTTCATTGCAAATACAATTAAAAGGTATTACTTAAAATTTCTTTTCGGAAGTTTTGCGTGAAAAATGAAAACAGTGGGTTTCTGCATGAATGCTCAACGCGGGGAAAATGCAGTACAAGTTCTCTCTCTCGTTTCCTTATTTCTGATTCCGACTTCTAACCATGAATAATATTTCTGAACTAATCCTTCCCATCACATAGCAATATGTTCTCAATTCTCAACTGGTCAACTATTAATCTAGAGAAATTTACCGGGAGATGAGACTCCAGGAAAGCTTAGAAAACAGTCAAAGATAGTTTTACTTTTTGAATAATTTACTAGTTTCTTACTTTTAAGAAATTATTTTGAAACTTATTTACTTTTAATGAAGCCATTTAAGCTAGGCCAAACATGCTTGACTGATGAAATGTGTATTTTTTGATTCTAGCAAACAAAGCGTTCTCGATGATTTTCTCATGTTGGATTGTACCATAAAATCTCGGCAATCACTCATGTAAATTGTGTCGTAATTTTTACATTTTCATATTGGCCCTATTATATATTTTGTTTTCTTCTATGTCTTTGGCAGTAAGGCTATCTAATGCTACTTGTCTTTCCTTTCCTCATTGACAAATGACTCAATCTTTTCCATATATATAATCAATAAATTCCCCTGCCAAAATTTGCAGTTGATTGTCTGTCGAACGGTACCTTGGGCAAAGGCAAATCTCAATTATACTGCCCAGGCACTTATTATCTCTGCCGGTAAGTCAGAACTTGATTTGTATTGAATAGTTCATTATATATGAATTTTAGCTTTATATTTTGACTATTGACGAATTCCTTCTTATTCATAAATTGTTGAAATGTTTTTATACTCATCCAAATAAATTATTAATTATTTTTTGTTAGATTGTACGTCAGTCAGATGATGGGGAAAATTTTTCAACTGCTCTTTTCTTTTTCATAATATTAACAGATTTAAGCATTGGAAGCATAGAACTAATGGCAGAATTTTCTTACGTATATTTTGTTTTACTCGTGTTTTCTTGAATTGAAGTCTAAACTGAAAATCTGAGTATGTGAAAATATGGAAGAACTAGCACATGTTGAAAATATAAGGTATAGATTTTGCAGTGGCAGCCTGTCTCCCTGCAATAATCCATTTCTCAGAGCCCCAAACACATCTGGTACTACTTGCTTTAAGCTGTACATTGTTGGGCTATGTCAAAACTAATTTTTATTTTATTATTATTATATATATATTTTTTTTTTTGGGAAAAAGGGAGGTAGGGAGACTAGCGTGCTGCTCTCATTTGACACACCTAGCTTGGGACTGCTCTCCATTCCCACATCCCTGCTGGATATTTCTATTTTTCTTTCAGAAAATTAACGGAAAAAAAATATGTTGGGCCTGTCTGGACAGGCGTGTCGTGCTTTTTTAATGAAGGGATTGTGCCCTGATGGCCCATCTAGCCCATTTTAGACCCCTAAATGCACCCTATGGTTTCTTTTATTAAAACCTCTTTCCTTCCAAATATTAGTTCTGACTTTCAAGTTGTTCTTTTGGTGTAAATCTTACTCGGATTTATACCCGTTGTACAGAACCATGTCTAACATCAATTCTTATTTACATTGTATTTCTATTATCAATTCGACTACTCATTTGTAACAGTGTCCATTTTGTTATGGGTCCAAAGTTTAAGAATATTGATATGCTTTCTCCCGGTTTTCCAGCATCAATTGCAGCATACTTTATCACGGCAGACAAAACCATCCTGGAATGTGCTAGGAGAAATGCACAATATGATAGATCTTAAAGTTGTTGGATCTTGTTTTGTACTACTTTGTTGGACACACCATAATAATCTGTGTTTCACTGTTTTGTATAACATTCTCAAAATTGATGAGATTTGACTACAATCTTTTGCTGGTCATATTTATCGTGCAGTCATCTCGTTGTTGGACCTAATGCGTAACTGTGAGGGAGAGTTACGAGTAAAATATTTAAAGGTCTCGGTAGACTAACCAACAAGGATTCGTATCTTGTCAAGAATAGTGTGATCACTCTCCTCTGCTTGTCGTGCAGCTGTCTCTGCTGAAAAATTACAATATCGTCCAAGGATTCGTATCTCGTCAAGAATAGTGTGCTCCCTCTGTCTCTACTGAAAAACTACAATATCGTCCATTGTTACCTGCAGCGAGGGATGATTGTCAGGTTTGCCACTCAAATATATATCATATTTGCAAGAGATTGAGTTCTTACAATTGGAAGCTTAAGTGCAGGGATATGTAGAGACATTGCGAGGACATAAGTAGCATGGTCTTCATCCCCCCATTCTCTGTTAAGTTTCCTTAGTAACCCATCATTGCAAAGAAGTACTGATAACATAACGCTCTCAAAAGTCAGAACAACCAACACCACCGATTGAGGCATCTCTCGTTTCATAAGTGGAATTACTGAGACCATCGAATGCTAACTTCATCACCATTGGGACATTAAGGCAGAGCATTTGCAAAAAGTAATTGTTAGAGAACAGTGATCTGAATTCCGTTTAGCATGGCTCGAAAAGTTTGTTGGGCGATCTTTGTTGTGAAACTAAATTATGAAAAAAAAAAAAATGGAGATTAGTGGTGGTAGCGTCATCATATTTTCGTATAGTGAATTATTTCTTCTCTGGTCGTGGATTTTTCTCACTTTTCTAAGGTTTTATTCGTAAAATCTGCGTGTTCTTTATTTTTCGTTGTTATTCTTGCGTTTATATCATAACGGTGAAACTCGCAACGAATTATATATAGCATTTACAGTAAATATCATCTCAATGTCGAGGTATGCTTCAAATATCTGTGTAAACACTGTATATGTGTAATGTGTACTTGGAAACAAGAAGGCATAAACAATTAAGTTCAGTATATACAAATTTCCTCTTTGTCCCATTTATGTATACTGCATTATGCTCATATAACGCACCAGTTTCCACACAATTTTGCAATGAACATAATTTAATGCTCAAGCTTCTAAAATTAAACTTCCTCCAACATAAAAATGAGTTGGAGTTTCAAACTAAAAAAAGACGACATAGCGACAGTAAAGGAAGGGAGGACTCGTGTAAATACACGCGCCGCCACCATGAAAGAGAATGAGGATGGAGGGGGAGCGATAGTGTGAACGAAAGGAGGGGAGATACGAGACAGCATTCATGTGAATACTGTGAAAAATGTTTAGTTTTATGGTGGTTTCAAGACTTTTGACAGTGTGTTGATGATAAAAGCAAAGGGGAAGCTCTTCTCACCTTTTGGATATTGGACTGATGCGGTCGCAGTTCTCTCATCCCTACACAAATGTAAAAAGGGATATCAATTAGGAAACAGGAAGAGAAACCTTCTACGTTCTGTTTGTATTTTGTATTTATTTTCGGAAACGTTTTTTTTTTTCTTCCAATTTGATGAAAACGTGTTTGGTTTATCATTTTGTAAAAGTATTTCTCAAAAGGAAAACTCGAAAACACGTTCTGTTTGAAATTTGAGGTATATAATGTTAAGCCCTTGTTTGATTCCCATAGTTTTTGAAAAAGTGGGTTTTGAATAATAGTTTTGAGAAATTAACTATTTAAAAAGTGGTTTGAAAATTAAAAAATTGTAGACTTAACTTTTTTGGATGGTTAAAATTGATTAATGTAGAAAAAAATAGGTATGTTTATCAAACAAGGGCTAAATTATAAAAAATGCTAAAGAGGTACAAAACTTTTAAATGTGTACAAATCAATCCTGTTTTCATCCTTAGCCACAAGTCACCAACCCCCAACCCTTACCACTCCCACTCCCACAACACCACTCCGGTAAACTCCGACCGCCCGCCAACCCCCCTTCTTGCCAAATTTTTTTTGGCTTGAACGCATTAACAATTCACTAAAGGATTGAAATTGAATTATTAGTATGACTATGATATAAGCTTTTTATGTGGATGAAACTTCTTGCAATCTCAGTTAAACAGCAAACTCTCAACCCTACTTTACTTAGATATTTCCTACGATTTACATTATTTACAAATCTCCAGAGTAAAAGTTGTAGATAAGGATTCTTAAGGTTAAGGTTCAACCTTTTTTTTTCTTCACAAAAATGAAATTTGAACCCATTCAAGGGCCAGAGCCCACTATAAACGTCCAAACCCTTGAGGCCTGATCAACATAGTTCCCCCCCCCCCCCGCACTCCACTCCCTTCCCCTAACCTCCCCTCTTGCGCCCTTGATCAATATTCTAAAAAGTGTAAAGCGTGACAAAGCGATGATATTGAGCTTCAAGTTTAAGCGCGCATAAGTGTGAAAAAATTCAACAATGCGTGAGAGAAATACGAGTAAAACACGGAACATAACGAAACGCAAAGATTAAATTTCAAGTCTAAACGCACCTAAGCGATTTTTAGAATATTGCCCTTGACCCTCTTGTTTCTATTTCACTACTAGTCGTTTTAAGGTATTCAATTCTTTCTTATTTTTCTTTCCAATTTTCGCTTTTATTCCATTAATCACCGACCGTAAAATCTGTCTTCACCAAATAACATCAAGCATTTTCTTCCTCAAATTCTCCCAAAATAACCATAAATTCTCCAAATACATCGATTTTGTTCAATTTTTTGCCCACATCTCCTCTCTCTTAACTTAATCTCATCTTCATCTTCGTCCAAATCGATTCACTCGGCACGCGGCATAACAAGGAACAAAGACAGGTGCTACGATTTCTGGGTGGATTTCATCGACTCCATATCCCTAGTGCTCAGTGAAGACTGCTCTGCTCCGTGAAGACTATTTTCAGATCCTTCACCACTTCAAAGAGGTTTGTTCTTTATCTACATTCCCCAAACCCCCAATTTTGATATTCGTCTTATTATGGATTTCGTCTCCAGTGGTAAGAGTTTCTTTATTTTAGGGTTTCGTTCAATTCTTATTTGTTACATTTTCAATTCTTTGGTGTCTCTACTTTAAGTTTTTGAACATCAGAATGTGTAGGGATGGGTAGTAATTGTGTTGTCTGGGTTTCTGAATCATGTGCTATGTGATCTTCGTGATTTTGGAAATGGGAGCAGAATATTAGCCTGATTGGAACTCAAATAGGGGTTTAGTTTTGCTGCCTTGTATATATATATTTTTTTCATTCCCATGTTAGTGAAAACAGCATTTTAAGAATATTCTATTTACAGAACCCAAGCATTTGATTTTGGAAATCTCAAGAACCTTTGAATGTTGATTCAAGAACTAACCACGGGGTGAAGTGAAAGTGTGTTCCTGCTATGAATTTGCTATTTGGCTTAGTCTTCTGTTTATAGGTAACTTTTATCTAGATGTGCACTAAATTAAACTTTACTTTGAAAGCACAATCATGTACAATTTTTATCAGCCCAAATGGATTGTTTAATTTATTTTATTTTGGGATATCACGAAATAATGTTCAGGGTTTTGAAGTTGCTCATACTGAAAACTTCAATATATCATGATGCGCTGTAAATGTTTTTAGTTCTCCATTTCTTGTGATAGAATCATCTTTCAATGGTAAAAATGGTTCTTTTGGTACCCTAATACTTAATTTGATGGATGGGACAACTTCAATGTATCATGATGCCGATGTGCTGATATTCAATACTGGACGCTGATGGACTTATGAAAAACCTCTAGAGAGTTTATTTACTTTGTTGATGAATGTTTACATGCTCCAAAATTTTGAATTGCCAACTATAACTGCCAACTACATATTCAGATATATATATATATATATATATATATATATATATATATATATATATATATATATATATATATATATATATATATAGAAACTGGTGAAATTGATGGAATAAATCGTAACCAGTTCCTACGGTCGGATTCCACCTCGGGAAAGCGGGATACTAGTATTTCTATCATTCGGAACTACAGTGGCTATCTCTTTAGAAAAAAAGAATTCTTTTATGTAATATGTTGTTTGATGATTAGTTAATAGGTAAAATGAAACTCATTCGGAGTGGACTGTTGTCTGCAAATATCGGTTTGTCTCGCCAATTTCGATGGCCTCAAGCAGTTCGGGCATTTTCTGCCAGCCCATTTTCAGGTACTTTTTTCTTTTTGACAGGTGATGTTGTATTAATGATTTTCTCCATTGACAATAACATGTGTTTATTTACTCGATTAAATTCACATATACCATTTCTGGAATTTGGTGAAGTAGAAAGTTTTTGTGAATGATCAATTAATATGTTGCTTAATATGGTTTACTGAAGGTTTTAGTTTCTGCAAGGAACTTTTATTCATGTTTTTTGAACAAGATTTGACATGAAGAGGGTGACCTTTTAATAGTTTTATATCCTTAAATCAAATGTTAAAAGATTGCTATATTTGTTACAGGTCTCATTTATTATTACCACAGATTGTATAGAAAGATATGTGAAATCTCTGTTGTAATTTACATCTGAAATGTTGGCTCTGAGGCGGTCAAGTCTTGCATTTATACAGGTACTGATGATAAGCAAAATTCTAACTCATTTGAATCTTCTGAAGACTTTGAGCACCGGATTTTTAATGATGGTTCCAGGAGTGGTCCAAATTTAAGTCCCTTTTACCAAAAGCTTGATAAGGCTGAGAAGGCACATGACCTATCCTCGTTTGGATCTAGATTCAATGTTGGAAACAGATCTAATTTCTTGGATGGTCTAGATGAGAGTTTCGATACATTGTCTGATGGGATGGATGAAAAATTGAAGAAAGCAGCCACCTACTTCGATTTTGATCCTGATGAAATAAATAGAGAAGATTATGCTTACAGACCAGATATGAATTTCTGGTCTGGGAACACTTATGATGTCAAGGTATGATTCTTGAAGTGGGATTTGTGCAAGTTGTTTTGAATAATGTTAGTTTCTATACTGCATTTGTTTCAATGTACTCTGTCGACATCCAAGTTATCTATCCTTGAGTTCTGATACAAAGAAGCTACTAAGAACTTGAGGGGGCTATGAAAGTATCAATTTGATATTTCTACATACATTATTACATGGGCAAAAAATGAAGTTTTTAAAACTCTTTGGAGTACCTGATTTTCTCTATCACAGGGTTGAGGCATAGTAATGAACTCGCTCTTATGAATCGTTTTTTGCCAATTACGTGCTTCTTATATTTCTTTCGTTCTTTCTTTCTTTGGTAATTAAGGCCCTATTTGGCCCTTAGAATATTTTTCAACTTTCGCCAAAAATTCATTTTCAATCACATTTCTATGGACTCACCACTTTACACACTTTTCAACAACTTTTTAACTATACGTTCAAAGTTTTTTCCAATTTCTCCTGCACCAAACAGGATCTAAGCTTCTTAAAGTTTGTCTGAAGATATTTATATTTATGGTCTTTGCAAATTCAAAATGTTGTTTTCTATATGATAACTCCTGTTTGAAGGAAAAAACCAAATGTACTGTTGGCAGATTCTAACCCATTTTCTGTCGACTATGGCAAGTGTTACTGACTGTGACCGTTGTGTAACTACTACAAGATGTTTGCCCTGTCCTAATGTGTTTTTTTCTCTTACATATTAATATTTTTTCAACTTTTGATTTTGATTTTCAGTTCTACATCTTCTTAGGCAACAGAAAATCAGTTTAATGTTGTTTAGCTTAATATGTTTCAGCCTCTTGATATGACTTTGTTTCTTTACGTATTGTATTATGTATTATTTCATTTAATGATCTCATTTTTACCTCTTCCTTCCATTGGTCTATTCAGGATCTTGACCTGAGGAAGCCTGGAATTCGCAAGCCCTACAAAAGAAATGAGTTTGAAACAACATCAGAGGAAGTTTTACGTAAAGCTGATTTCAGGGTGCGGATTTTTGAATGTTGCCCATAAATCTAATTTCTATTGGGAATTTGTATTTTGAATGGGAAAAATTTGCTTCTAGATTGACGGCTGGTCCGAAATTTGGACTATATCAAATTTTCTTTTCTGTTTTGTTGTGGTTGGATGGAATTTTCTAGAGAAGCTCCGTTCTTAAGAGTGACTTGTTTTCCAGAAGAGGGAGGGAAAATAAAAAATAACATGGTGCGTGGTAGTTGCTTTAAATCTTGGAGCATGTTTAGTTCTTAGAAGCTCCTTATAAGCACTCCTAAACATGCTATTTAACCAACTCCAAATATTCAGGAATGGGCATAGTTTCTTTTTGTTGGGTGGGGTGGGGTGGAGTGGAGTTTTGAGTTTGACAAATGATGTTGAGGAAGACTAGTACTTCTAAGATTCTGAATGATAACTTACATGTTAATCCTACATATCTCTATGATCAAGATTGTTGCTGTATCTGTTTTTTGCTTCAATATGATTCATTTGCTCGTTATTGGTCGTGATTTAACTTACCACCTGACAATTAGCTTCAGTACTCTTGAATTTGTAAAAAATTACTGACGTTCGAAATAGTGACTCCAAGGGATTGCATATTGCAAGTTTTTTTACTAGATGGTTTATTGTTGTCTACTCAGGCCCATATAGGTGTTGGGTGCATATGTTTATTTGCAAGGATATTGATAGTTTTTTACTGTGTTAAAGGTGCTTATAGTTTTGATTATGGATATTTAAATTGAAGTTATCTGCAGCCTAGTTTAGTGGCCGGGGTCCGTGGGTAGACTGTCAACATATATATGTTACTTTGTCTTTGGTTCCATAGACATTCCATTGTGACCCAAGTCTTCTGACATTGTAATATGTTACTTTTGTCTTTTGTTCCCTTTTAAATTGATCGATGAGAACTTGAGGAGTTTCTTTTTTGCTATGCTAGCAAAGGCGATTCAGGAAGTCATGACACAACTTTTCTCATGAAGTGTTCCTGGATTTCAGTTGTGGCTTACTATTGTTCATATGTAGCTTTGGAATCTTTACCTCTTTTTATTATCTTGGTGAAGTTTTGTGCCACAATCTTTTAACGTGATCCAATTATTTGTTTTTTCTAACATAGAAATGTGCTTGCTTGTAACTGACTGCGAAGTTTTTGGTCAGAATGTCAGATTTCTTGCCAACTTCATCACCGAGGCTGGCATCATCATCAAGAGGAGCAAGGTAAAATAACAAAACTCTGTTTGGTAACCAGTATAAATATTATTTATAAATAACGACATGATGACATTTTGTTGGTCCATTTTTTTAAAAGTAAAAATTGGTTGGCGGGAATCTTTAACCTATCGAAGTTGTTGGTTTTTCAAGAAATGGTCCATTGAGATACTGTCACGTGGCCATTTATAAACAAAATTCTATAAATAAAATTTTGCCACACACACTAATAGTTAACCTAAAGAATTTACTTATAAGCGGAATATAACTGATTCTTTTTGTAACCATTCTCCCTTGTTTTAGACTGGAATCAGTGCTAAGGCCCAGAGGAAGGTTGCTCGCGAGATCAAGACTGCTCGTGCTTTTGGTTTAATGCCTTTCACCACAATGGGAACGAAACAATTCATGTATGGCAAAACAATGGAGGATCTAGATGAAGATTATTCCTACGAGACTTATGAACGCGATTTTGTTGATGATGAAGTGGAGACGTGAACAACCTGTTTGTTTTGATCATCATTCTGTACCGAGACAAAAACCGCAGTTTTTGGCACGTACTAGTATTAAGTTTTCATAAAGTTGGTTTACGCTAGTTTTTTCTCTTACTCGTGGGACTTGGTAATTCTCAAGGTTATTCACCTTGGATAGTTGGGTAGTGATTTTTTGTCCTCATTTTATTTTTGTAACATTTTTATGTTGGAATATGATGGCATGAAATTTTCCATTTGTTGAGCCCCTTGTAATCACCTACTAGTGCTTGGGCGTTCTTCCCCCATTCTTTGTCAATATTGTATGGCTAACAATTTAGTCAGTGCAGGTTCAATAAATAAATTGGGTTAATATAAATGATTGTTCACCGAACTTTAGTTTCACGTCAACAACTTGCATTTCCAAACAGATCTTAACTATATAAACCTTTCCAAACAGATACTAATAAAATATGAAATTGTTTTCTTCGCCATTACAACACAGGTTCTTGATACTAAGATTACGTAATGTTTCTTGGAGCCAAGTACCTATTTTCAAGCTTTTGTAGAATATGTTCAACTTGCATTTCCAAACAGTTCTTAACTATATTAACCTTTCCAAACAGATCCTAATAAAATATGAAATTGTTTTTTTCACCATTACCACACAGGCTCTTGATACTAAGATTACGTAATGTTTCTTGGAGCCAAGTACCTATTTCAAGCTTTTGTAGAATATGTTCAACTAACAATATAGTTGCCTTTTTTACGGTAGCTTTGAGGAATTTTGAATTTTTGGGAGAATGCGTGATAGGAATGGCAACGGGGCCAGTCGGGATCGGGTCGGTGTGCTCCACGTTTGGCCCCATCTCAGATAATTTGCCCTGTATCCGCTCCGTGCCCCGCTTAAAGGCGGGGCGGATTGCGGGGCAGGGCGGGTCGACAAATCGTCCAATTTAGTGAACCATTTATATTAGCGGGGCGGTGCGAGTTTCATAAAACTAAACTATTTTGAATTAAAACCAAATCACGAGCTTCACACACACACACACACACACAAAATGATCCCTACTTAGTAGAAAAATTGGTTGTTGCCATTATAAATTGTATCAATAAAATTGCTTGAAGAAAGTAATTAGTTATCTACATTGCAGTGTTTCTTGCTGCAACTAACAATGTTGAATTGAAGAGATATATAGTAAATTACATTATACTAGAGAAGATTGACTTATTTTCTTGTGGAAATTACGTTCACATAGGTTTTCAAAAATCAGCTTTATAAGATATTTATTCAAGAATCAGGTTATAATTTTTTTTAATGTTAATAATAATATGAATATCATTTAATTGTTATTAATAATTAATATCTACCACTAACCCTAATACCCACCCTTTCCCACGTAAAACATAATTCAATTGGCAATCAATCATTTTCCAAACTCTCTCTCTCTGTATATCCACACCACAGCCATCTCCAGAGCTTCATCACCGCTGGTAGCAACTTTACCCATAACCATACCACCCTCCAAACCACACACGACGACACGACACACTCTCAGAAACCACGGATGGTGGCATACACGACTTCTTATTTCAGTTTTACCCTCGTCTTTGCTCCTCTTCGACACGACAAAGCAGTTCGCCGCGACTTCTACGCCGATTCATACTGATGTGCACAATTTGGACTTCGCAAGGAATAACGGTTTTCGAGGCACATGATTTCTACGTCCACTTCACCGATAGTGGAGATTCTCAGATATGGAGGCAAAAGATCTTTAAATAGTTTGTGTCACAGCCTCAGAGGTAGTGGGGATGGTGAGATAGCGCTGAGGTGTTGCGGTGGTGGGTGGGGTCGTGGTATGGTGAGGCGTGGTGATGTGGTGCTGGAGGTGGATGCGATGATGGTGGCGATTTGGTGGATGCAGTGGTGTCGTAGTGTGCGTTGATGGTGGTGGTGTGATGTTTGTGTTTGCAGCGTGGTGTTGGATGTCGATTGCGCTTTTGGTCTTTGGTTGAGGTTGAGGCGGCGACAACGATGTTTTCCGGTTGTAGGTGGTGATGCAGTTCAAGCAATGATGTTGCAATGAATTTTTTTTTGAGGCGTCGATCAAGGTGACGTCGTTGAGATGGCGGCGACGGCAGCAGCGTTGGTACTGTGATGGTTGTGGATGGCTGTGGGTGTGTCGGAGGGGGAGGAGGGAGTGGCGGCGTTGTGGTCAGATTCGGTTAATGTGAGATGGGACCTCAAAATTTAATAATTGTTGAATAAAAAATATGTGACCAAATAACTGATAAATCAATTGTGACCTATAATAATTTAATAATTGTGACTCAATATTTGTGAACTAATAATTTGATGAGATGTGACCTAAAAATAATTGGGACCGACTAACTTGACATTTTGTAACTTATTGATTTTATAAATTGTGACTTTAAAATCATTTTTGAATTAAAAATTTGTTATTGTGACCTAAAATTAAATTCAATTTGTGACCTACTACTTTGATATTGTGACTTTGACATTATTTGTGACCTAAAAATTTTAATTTTGTGATTTGAAATTATACAACTTGTGACCTTAATATATATAATTAGCAAAATATTTTTAATTACTTAATTTAATTAATTAGTTTTAATTATAATTTGATTTTTGAAATTATACAAGTTTCATCTTGATTTTAAAATTTGTATTTATAATTACCTTATTTATGTATTTTTCCCTATTTTCTTTGATCTTTCTTATGCTTCCATAATTCATTTTTATTTTCAAAGTCATTCCATTGAATGAACAATTTTGTCTTGTCATTCACTAAAAATGGAGGAAATGAAGTATAAAATAAAGATTGAAAATAAAAATAGAGAAGGATCCGTTGATTTTCACACGGCATTGATTAGTTAATTAGTCAAGCATACCTTCTTTTTTTTTTTAATTTGGAGATCGGGGCTGGACGGGGCGAAACGGGGCTGGGCGGGGAAAAACCGTCACAGCCCCGTTTAGATCGGGCAGAGCTTTTTTGCCCCGTATCCGTCCCATGGATCCATTTATGCGGGACAGTTCTGCCCCTAATAGGAGTGGGGCTCCACGGGTCACGATTTTCACAGTTCGTTTTGACATCCCTAATGCGTGGTTGAAACGTTGTGAATATCGTGAATATGTGCAGTTGAAAAATGAATTTATGGAAGAAGTTGAAAAAATTGTTGAGGACCAGAAAAGGGTTTAGTCTATTAAAATTGTAGAAGTACCGGAGTCCGCTTCCCATCCAAATTTTCCATTTGTCATTTCGGTGGATTGTGCATATTGAAAATAAAACACATTGATCATTATATTTGGAATTATGAAAGTAAATGGGTATATTTTCCTCTTTATGGCTAAACAACACAAATGGTCCTCGACCTTTGGACTTCTTGCAAAAATAATCTCCAACGTTTAGATTTTGGCATTAATACCCTTGAAATCACAAAACGTTCCGTAAATGGTCCATACCGTTAGATTTTGCTAGTTCTCACCGTTAAAAACGTGTAAATAACATAAATGGTCGCCAACATTTGAGTTTTTTGCGATAATATAGTCCCTAAAATATTAAGCTCATGTTTGGTGTATTTAGTTTGTAACCTACAAACATTTGATATATTTAGTCCCAACATATTGATGGAGTCGAGGATAGAGCATTGGCTTATTTGGACGCGAGGGATAGTTCGGTTTCGAAGTTTTCAAAGAATTGGTCATAACAGGGTCATACGACGTCCGTTTTGGGCCCATAAGTACTTTTCGGAAAGGTCTCGACGAGCCGGACAAGACTCACCGCTTTTCCGTGACGTCGGACGGATTTTAGCCTTTCGAGATCGTTTAGACAGTCAAAACGGACATTCTTTAAATTGTTTTTCTGTTTTTTTGGGGCATTTTAGTCATTTTTCAGTATTACGCATTTATGGTTAGGGTTTTATATTTAAGTGGACTTCTCTCACGTTTTGGAGCAGTTCTTGACAAATAAACATTGTGTTCTTGGAATTTTCTCTAATTTGCAGTCAATTCAATTTGGTATTCATTTGAATCAACGTATTGAATTTGTGTTGTTTTCATTTATCTACGTTTCTGCCTGCGTCAGTTAGTATCAGAGACAGGGTTATGCTCCAAGAAAATTACTCCACGAGCACGACCAGCTGCACATGATGCCCTAGCAGACGATGAACAACGTAGGGATGAAGCAAACCAGATCCGCCAGCAGATCGACTTGTTGGTAGTGGAGATGGCCGAGATGAGGACTCACCAGAATGACCTGATGGAACAGAACACGAAGTTGATGGGGATTCTGACTGGACAACTTCGTGGTCATGGTGTGCGCGCACCAGGAGGACGTGGACGTGGCTCCGGTGTTCCGGCGCGAGTAGAAGCGGCAGGCGAGGTGCTGCACAGTGGTAGACGAGGAGGTAGTCCGCCTTCGACGGATTCCTCTTCTGATGATGATACAACATCGGTGCATAATTCGTTTGCACCTTTATATGCGAAGGGGTGTGGTCGTCGGGCTGATGGTGGTGATAGGCGTTGGGATGGGGCATTTAAGGTTGATATTCCGTGGAAGTTTGGAGGCTGATGAATTCTTGGATTGACTGTGTGCGGTGGAGGAGGTCCTGGATTTTAAGGAAGTTCCAGATGATAGGCGTGTCCCTCTTGTTGCCACTCGGTTTCGTGGTAGGGCAATGGCAGCAACTGAAGGCTACCCGTGCTCGGCAGGGGCGGTCCAAAATTTCGTCCTGGCGAAAATTGAGGAAGTGCTTGAGGGAGTACTTCCTGCCTTTTAATTACTCCCGACTTCTATACCAGAAATTACAGAACTTGCGCCAAGGGGCGCGCACTGTTGATGAATATTCTGCATAATTTTTTCAATTGGTTAATGAACAGCTTGTGTCTCGTTTTGTCGGGGGTTTACGGGTCGGCCTACAGGATGTATTGAACTTGTTTGCACCTGCTTCAATATCAGAGGCGCACCAGTGAGCTATTTTGCTGGAGAAACAAGCATCGCGTCGTAGTTTTGGCCTCGCTCCCGCAATTGCGTCTAGTAGCGGTCCACGACAGGGACTGCCTCCATCTATCACACAGGCTGGTGCAGGCGAGCGTGGGTGTGGGAATCCTCCCTCTAGTGCACCTTCCCCCGGGGGTAATTCTGTCCCTGCGGGTGGTCGAGGTCAGGGGATTCAATGTTTCTCTTGTGGTGAATGGGGACACAGTCAATCTGCCTGCCCCCAGCTTGGAGCTCGGAAAGGGCTCTTTGTGGATGATTTGGGAGACGGTGGGTATGATGCCCCCCCCGGTCTTTGATATTGCAGATGACGAAGAATTGCCGGAGGAGCAGGTGGATGGTGATATTGGTCCGGCGTTGGTTCTGCGGCACACTTGTCTTGCTCCCCGTGGTGATACTCTGTTGTTCAGCGAAACCGGTTGTTTGAATCGACTTGCATGGTTAATGGTAAGGTCTGTCGTTTTATTATTGATGGGGGGATCTTGCGAGAACGTTATTTCCAAGGAGGCTGTAACAAAGCTTGCATTACCAACGGAATCACACCCTCAACCTTATCAGATTTCGTGGCTGCAGAAGAATGTTGCTTTTACTGTTGATCGTCGTGCTTCTGTCCCCTTCTCTGTTGGTAGTAAGTATAAGGAGATTATTTCTTGTGATGTTGCCCCCACGGATGCGTGTCATATCTTGTTAGGACGACCGTGGCAGTTTGATAGGGCAGTTTTACATGATGGTCGTAAGAATACTTACAACTTTGTGTTCGATGGAGTTCGGGTTATCTTGCTGCCATCCCTTCCCCACACTGTGACTCCTCGCGAGACAGGCCCTTCACTGTTCTTATCTTGCGCTCATTTTGAGAAGGAATTACTGGCCGAGACTAGGGTGTTCTTGTTGGTTGGGAAGCCAGTTTTCGAAGGGGTGTCCGTTCCACCTGAGGTTTCTGCATTATTAGAGGAGTTTTGCGACATTTTCCTGTCTGATTTACCATTGGGTTTGCCCCCCTTCGTGATATTCAGCATCACATCGATTTGGTTTCGGGTGTTTCTCTCCCTAATCGACCGCATTACCGTATGTGTCCAGCGGAGCATGAGGAATTACAGAGGCAGGTTGAGGAGTTGTTGCGGAAAGGGCATGTTCGTGAGAGTTTGAGCCCTTGTGCAGTCCTGGCCCTTCTAATCCCTAAGAAGGACTGTACTTGGCGTATGTGTGTGGATAGCCCGCAATTAATAAAATCACTGTTCGTTATCACTTTCCTATCCCTCGACTTGATGATCTTTTGGACCAATTGAGTGGGGCAGCAATTTTTAGCAAGCTGGACTTGAAAAGTGGGTACCACCAGATTCGGATTTGCCCCGGTGATGAGTGGAAGACTGCATTTAAGACGCGTGAAGGGTTGTTTGAGTGGCTTGTTATGCCGTTTGGGCCGTCGAATGCTCCTAGCACATTCATGCGGGTTATGAATCAGGCGCTTCGGTCGTTGATTAGTACTTGCGTTGTGGTTTATTTTGACGACATTCTTGTCTATAGCCGCACTATCCCGGAGCATTTGCAACACCTGTGGTCAGTTTTCCTTATTCTTCGTAAGGAGAAGTTTTTTGCTGCCCCCAGTAAGTGTCTTTTCCTTGTTGAACAAGTATTGTTTTTGGGTTATCAGATTTCGGGGAATGGTATTGCAGTGGATGATGCTAAGGTGGCTGCCATTCGGGAGTGGCCAACTCCTCGTACCCTGACTGATGTCCGCAGCTTTCACGGGTTGGCATCCTTTTATCGACGTTTCATTTCACATTTCAGTACCATCATGGCCCATGTTAATGATTGTATGAAACGGAAGTCATTTACTTGGTCGGATGACGCCGACAGAGCCTTTCACATTATCAAGCAGAAGTTGACTTCGGCACCAGTCCTCATTTTACCTGATTTTTGCATTCCTTTTGAGCTGCACTGTGATGCTTCCAAGGTGGGTATCGGGGCGGTTTTAAGCCAGGGTGGACGTCCGGTTGCCTATTTCAGTGAGAAACTCTCGGGTGCGCGGAGTCGTTATAGCACTTATGATGTCGAATTCTATGCAGTGGTTCAGGCCGTTCGTCATTGGCAGCATTACCTGGTCCAGCGAGAGTTTGTTTTATTTACTGACCATGAGGCGTTGAAGCATTTGGCCAGCCAGGATAATGTGTCAGCACGCCATGCGTCTTGGACAGCTTATTTGCAACAATTTACCTTTGTTATTTTAAGCACAAATCGGGTGCTTCGAACAAAGTTGCTGATGCCTTGAGTCGACGTCACCTATTGTTAACAGATTTGAGGGTGGCTGTGCCGGGTTTTGACACATTTCGCGATCTTTATGCTGTTGATCCGTTCTTTAGCCATGTTATGAATGAACTTCATTCGGGACAGACTTCTGAGTATGTGCTTTCTGACGGTTTTCTCTTCTGGGGTTTGCAGCTGTGTATTCCGGATTGCAGTTTGTGTGCAAAAATTATAGCGAACTTCATGGTACTGGGCATGTTGGTCGTGATAGAACGGTGGAATTGGTGGGACGTACATTTTTCTGGCCATCTTTGCGGCAGGATGTTTCGCGACATGTGGAGTGTTGTCGCACCTGCCATGTTGCCAAGGGATCGGAAACTAACACTGGTTTGTACCGTCCGCTCCCTATTCCGACTCAGCCATGGACTGATATTAGCATGGATTTTGTGCTGGGCTTGCCTCGTACTCAACGGGGATTTGATTCGATTTTTGTTGTGGTTGATCGCTTTTCCAAAATGGTGCATTTCATTCCTTGTAAACGTACTGCAGATGCGGTTCATGTGGCTCAACTGTTCTTTCGTGAGATCTACCGTCTACATGGCCTGCCAGCTTCGATTGTGTCGGGTCGTGACACGCGGTTTCTCAGCCATTTCATGCGCAGTTTGTGGCGCATGGCCAACACGTCGTTGACTTTCAGTAGTGCCTACCATCCACAAACTGACGGTCAGACAGAGGTCGTAAACCGTTCCCTGGGTAACCTGTTGCGTTGTTTGGTTGGTGATAACGTTAAGTCTTGGGATCAATAGCTTTGTCAGGCCGAGTTCGCTCATAATGTGGCAGTTAATCGCAGCACTGGTTATTGTCCCTTTCAGATTGTATATTCCATGATTCCTCGTGGGCCCTTGGATTTGTTATCTTTGCCGACTGCTACCCGCATTCATGGACGTGTAGCTGATTTCATCGAGGGGCTACAGCGTGTACACTCCGCGGCTCACGACAACTTGGTCGCAGCCACTGCCAAGTATAAGCGCGCAGCTGATACCCTTCGTCGGCATGTTGAATTTGAGGTAGGTGATTTTGTTTGGGCAGTCCTCACTAAAGATCGTTTCCCTGCCCATGAATACAACAAGTTGTCATCCCGGAAGATTGGTCCCGTTGAGATTGTGGAGAAAATTAATCCCAATGCCTACCGTTTAAAGCTGCCTAGCCACATTCGTACGGCTGATGTGTAATGTTAAGCACCTAGTCCCATTCCTTGGTGACAGTTCCATGGACGATGATGGGGCTGGCGATTTGAGTCGAATCTTCTCGACCCCCGAGAGAATGATGGAGTCGAGGATAGAGCATTGGCTTATTTGGACGCGGGGGATCGTTCGGTTTCGAAGTTTTCAAAGAATTGGTCATAACAGGGTTATACGACGTCTGTTTTGGGCCCATAAGTACTTTTTGGAAAGGTCTCGACGAGCCGGACAAGACTTACTGCTTTGTTGTGACGTATGACGGATTTTAGCCTTTCGAGATCGTTTAGACAGTCAAAACGGACATTCTTTAAATTGTTTTTATGTTTTTTGGGGCATTTTAGTCATTTTTCAGTATTACGCATTTAGAGTTAGCGTTTTATATTTAAGTGGACTTCTCTCACGTTTTGGAGCAGTTTTTGACAAATAAACATTGTGTTCTTGGAGTTTTCTCTAATTTGCAGTCAATTCAATTCGGTATTCATTTGAATCAACGTGTTGAATTTGTGTTGTTTTCATTTATCTACGTTTATGCCTGCATCACATATTAAGCCTCTATTTGAGACCAATTATTTCAAATAATGTGATTTGTATTTATAATTTTTTGAAAAATTTGTAATTAAAAACTAATAATTTTTTTTTAGATTTGTGTGTAAATTATTTTATTGATAGAATGTATGGCTGAAAATAAGTGTTTAAAAAATAAAGTTTATTCTGAATTTCTAAAGTGCACAGTAAAATATTTAACAAAAAATCACCGCATTAACAGTTCCACCTATTGGTAAAAAATAAAAATTCACAGAACATAAACAAACAAATACATTGGACATCATTTTAAAAATTGAATAACAAATATATTTTTATCAGTTCTACTTTCGATTTCTATTTTCGGTTTTAAGAACCTGTCGATATCGATTTTCAAAATTTCATTTTTTATAAAATTCATTTTCTTCCACACATTCTATTAATAAAATAATTTGCACATAAATTAAAAAAATTCTTACTTTTTAACCACAAATTCTCCAAATTTACTTTTAATTAACTAAATTCAATCTATTGGTAAAAAAATAAAAATTCACGGAATATAAACAAACAGGTACATTGGATATTATTTTAGAAATTGAATAACACTTGTTGCGCATCGTGCTGAGGTGAATAATGAATCCAACGTCAAAAGATGTCAACAATAGTCAACTTTCAACTTTCAATTGGGTGACAAAATGAATATCCGACCTGTAACGAAAAACACGGAATAAACCGAGGTTATTAGTCGACAGAGGTGATTTAAGTGACCGAGCTCAACTTAAGGAGAGAGGTGGTTTGGTAAAATTGAGGTAATGTTGTAGCGAGGTGATAATGACCGAGGTGGTTTAGATGACCGACCTCAACTTAAATAGAGATGTGGTTTGGTAAGACCGAGGTGATGTTGTAGCGAGGTGATAATGACCGAGGTGTTTATTCAACCGAGGTGAGAATGACGGAACTGCAGGAGGGTCAAATTAGCCGCATTATGTGTCAGTAATCATAATTAACTGTAATGTGTCAGTGTAATCATTTACTGTCATGTTGGCAGCAATGTCATTAGTCAATATCAATCACATGTTGCAGACATGATATGTTGTAATCATTGTGTTTTGTCTCCTCTCCTACTATAAATAAAAGACATAAATGCTCTTTGAGGGGGAGGATTAGAAAAAAATCTCTCAAAACTCTTGTTATTTAATTTCGTTAATCCGACTTGGCTGTCGATCGGTATCGAACTGGACGTGAATTTATGCTGTCGTAACTTCAGTTCGCTTTTGATCTATTAACGTTTTTATATCACTTGTTATCCACATTTTACTTTAGTGTCGGAAATAGAAAATTAGAGCTGTGTACTTAATCAAATTTTCTACAAATAGATGATTCACTTGAAAACTATAAAAAGTCCACTATTTTTATTTGTTACAAAAATAGACGTCAACAACACTTATGTTTTTATCAGTTCTACTTTCAATTTTGAGAATCGATTGATTTGAAAAGTAAATTTGGAGAATTTGTGGTTAAAAAGTAAGAATTTTGGAGAATTTGTGGTTAAAAGATAAGATTTTTTTTTTTTTTTTTTAATTTATACACATATTATTTTATTAATAGAATGTGTGGAAGAAAATGAGTTTTAAAAAAAATGAAATTTTGAAAATAGATATCGACTGGTTTGCCTGTGCACTTTAAAAATCCAGAATAAAATTTATTTTTTTAAAACTCGTTTTCAACCACACATTCTATCAATAAAATAATTTACATACAAATACAAAAAAATCTTAGTTTTTAATCACAAAATTTTCAAAAATTATAATTACAAAACATATCATTTGAAATAATTGGTCTCAAAAAGGGGCTTAATATATTGGTGGCTAAATACGCTAAAATTTGTATGTTACAAACTAAATACACCAAACATGAGTTTAATATGTTAGAAACTATTATCGTAAGAAACTCAAAGGTTAGAGACCATTTGTGCTATTTTCACGTTTTTAACCATGAGAACTAACGGAATCTTAACATAGGGACCATTTGCGCAACATTTAGTAATTCTGAGGGTATGAATGCCAAAATCTAAACGTTGAGGACTATTTACGCAAGAAGTCCAAAGGTTGGGGATCATTTGTACTGTTTATCCTTATTTTATATACTTCCTACAAATTCAATTGGTTTTTATATTAAGCTCCTATTTGGTATAAATTAAAATCAGATTTTTAGTAGATTTTGATAAAAGTTGACGAGATGTGTGGTTGAAAATTGTGAATCCCATAAAATGTACGATTAAAATTAATTGTTAACTTTGACTTGAGATTAAAATAAGATTTTAATCAGAACCAAACGAAGGCTAAGACTTTGTTTAACGGTAATGCATAAACGAGTAATTTGAGTTTATGAGGTAAAATGTGTGTGGTTAAAAAGTAATTTAGCAAAGTGTCAAGAAAAATCTTGTTTGTAAACAAGTTACTAAACACTTTCAATTTCTTCGAAAAGCAAATGATTCACGTTCAGTAAATAATTGGGACACTGAAGAAATAATTGCAGGAAATTTTTGATAACACGAATTTCTATTTCTCAATGATATTCCGGACTTAACCCACAAAGTGAAAAGATCAAATTGGGGGTTCATTTTGATTTCTTCATGAATAGATAGTACCACTACTAGTCAAAGAAGTTACGAATCCTTAATCAACCCACGAAGTGAAAAGATCAAGTGGGTTCATGTTGATTTCTCCATGAATAGAAAGTGATAGTGACAAAAATCTATATACCATATTTTTCAAATAAAATTGAGATTCTGAAGGTAGGTCAAAAGACAGAAAAAATGTGACTTGATACGTGCAATGATGAATGATGACTAGTATGAAAACGTACTTCCCTTTTCTCGTTATTGTTTCGAATATGAAATCCCAATTAGAGTTGAGAGACAAAAAAAGGTGACGCCACATTCCATTTAAACCTGCGTTAAAACGCGTGTATAAAAGCTCGCTCATTTATTTGTTTTCTCATCAAAAACTCAAGTCTATATCTTACTCCTTCATCGATCTCTGGTACTCACTAGTCACTAGTCACTACCGTCACTTTTGCGCAATAATATGCATGACAATGCGTATCAATGTATGAATAGTTTGTGGTCGATTTTTTTTTTTTTTGGTTTGATTTGATACTAGTTAAGTAAATTCATCAGCTGTTTAATCTTTGCTTAAGTGAGAATTATTAAATGCGAAGCTGCACGAGCTTTAATATCCTGTTGTTTGAACTGTTTCTGTAACCGAACATTTTTTTTTGTTATTATGTGATTAGATTAGATGTTAAGTAAATTCGTTAGTTGTTTTCTCTTTGTTCAAGTAAATTCGAGAAAGTACCTCATTCTCCCCAAGTCAGTCATATCAAATTCCAACATCACTGAGTTCTTAAACTCATCACACATGCTTCCATCATTTCCCGTATTAAATCATCAACATAAAGACATACTATTAAAATCTTACCTCCCTCTTTTGACTTTGTAAATAGTGTGTGTTCACAAAAACATCTTTTGAAACCCTCTCGGGCAAAGTAAGCCTCTATCTTGTTGTACCATGCACTTGGCGCCTGCTTAAGTCCATACAACGCTTTCTTCAATTTGTAAACTTTTCCCTCTTCACCTTTCTTCACATATCCAATAGGCTGTTGGACAAAAACATTTTCATTGAGCTCACCATGAAGAAATGCGCTCTTTACGTCCAACTGAAGAACATCCCAACTATGTTGAGCTGCCATAGCAAGTATCAAACGAATGGTGTCAAGTCTGGCCACCGGAGCGAACACTTTGGTGTAACCCACTTCATATTGGTGTGCATACCCTTTCGCCACTAACCTTGCTTTATATTTGTCTATCTCTCCATTTTCGTTAAGTTTGGTTTTGAAAACCCACTTAACTCCAATTGGCTTCACTCCATTCGGTAAGTCAGTCAGCTCCCAAGTCTTGTTCTTTTCCATCGATTCAATTTCTGCCACCATTGTATCCCTCCATTTCTTGCACTTGACAGCCTCCTCAAATGTAAGTGGATCATCCTCTGTTAATATCATTGCATTCAGAACATTTTCATCTGACAAACTTTCACCAGTTTCATAATCAGCCATCCAAAATGGTGCCCTTCTAACCCTCCCTTCAATTGGAGCTTCTTGAACATCCTCATGTGGCTCATTAGGAGGTGAGTCACTTGGGCTTCTTGAATCAGCACCATTGTTCTCTTCTTAATTGTCCTCTACCTCTTATTCGGTGTCACTCTTACCTTCATCGTCTTCCCATTCTAAAACATCCAGCTTTCACTCTTCTTCACTTCTGCCCCAATCCCAATTTTCTTCTTCTTCAAACACCACATCCTTGCTGATGATGAATTTCTTGGAAATCGGATCAAACAATCTATAGGACTTCGATTCATCACTTACTCCCAACAAAACACACTTCTTGCTCTTGTCATCCAACTTGTTTCTTTTCTGATCTGGTATATGAACATGAGCCACGCACCCGAAAATTCGAAAAATACTCCATTGTTGGCTTCACACCGCTCCATGCTTCCTCTGGAGTTTTATTTTGCACTGCTGCAGTAGGACACCTATTGAGAACATGCACACTCCATTTTACAGCTTGGGGCCAGAACGCCTTATGAACCTTCTTCTCAACCAACATAGAAGGTACCATATTCATTATTGTCCTGTTCTTCCTCTCAGCAACTCCGTTTTGCTGAGGAGTGTAGGCTGCGGTTAGTTGTCTCCTTATGCCTCAAGCCTTGCAAAATTCTCCAAACTCATTTGAGGTGAACTCACCACCTTTATTTGTTCTCAGGCATGTAATATATGCACCAACTTCCTTTTCAACATGGCTTTAAAAACTTTAAACATGGTAAAGGCCTTTGACTTTTCATGTATGAAGTAAATCCAAGTTTTACGAGTAAAATCATCGATAAAACTTAAGATATACCTCTTGTCACTGTTTGAAGCTGGTTTGATAGTCCCATGTATGTCTGCGTGCACGAGTTGAAGCTGTTTTGATGCTCTCCAGAAACTTCTTTTTGGCATAGAGTCTCTGTGTTTTTTTTTTTTTTCCCGGCCAGGCAATCTGAGCATAGTTTCTTCGGAGTCTTGAGACAGGGTAGTCCACTCACCATCTTCTTAAAAGAAAGTGTCCTTAGTCCTTTGTAGCTTAAAACATGGTAAAGGCCTCTGACTTTTCATGTATGAAGTAAATCCAAGTTTCACGAGTAAAATCATCGATAAAACTTAAGATATACCTCTTGTCACTGTTTGAAGTTGGTTTGATAGTTCCACATGTCTGCGTGCACGAGTTGAAGCTGTTTTGATGCTCTCCACAAACTTCTTTTCGGCATAGAGTCTCTGTGTTTTTTTTTCCCGGCCAGGCAATCTGAGCATAGTTTCTTCGGAGTCTTGAGACAGGGCAGTCCATTTGCCATCTTCTTAAAAGAAAGTCTCCTTAGTCCTTTGTAGCTTAAATGGTCGAATCGACAGAGCCAAAGATGAGACTCATTCTCTGACACGGTCTGAAAACATGTAGAAGTTTTCGATACCATAGTAGCAAACAAGAAGAACATTCTATTTCCACTTATATCTGTTTCCATAATTAATCCTCCCCTGGGGTGATAGACTTTACACTTTCGATGTTGAATCAAAATAGCTAGACCTTTTTCTTGAAGCTGCCCTATACTTAATAAATTGTTCTTAAGCTCAGGAATGTAATAAACATCTGAAATTACCTGAGCAAATCCATTTATTCGTAGACGAACACTGCCTTTTCCGACCACATACATTCTAGTGTTGTTGCCAAGCTTCATGGTATGACTAAAGCTTTCATCCAGCTCTGAAAACCACTCCTTGTTTCCACTCATGTGGTTGCTACCACCCGAGTCTAGAAACCATACTTCTTCTCTCTTGAATTGTTTGAGATCGACATATGACATTAGCAGAAGTTCCTCTTCTTTATTCAATTCAGCATCAGCATAGTTTGCCTTTTCCTCCCAATCAGGACACTCATACTGATAGTGTCCCAACTTGTGACACTTGAAGCATTCAATAATAGCTTTGTTGAAGGACTGTCTCCCTCTCCCTCTGCCTCTGCCTCGGCTTTCTCTAAAAAAGGCTCTACCTCTTCCTCTTCCTGCTCTATCCTCCCGAGTGACCTGCAATACCTGCTCCTCTTCTACATGGCCTCTCATTCTTTGTTCATGGACAAGGAGACTGCTCTGCAACACATCGATTTCCATTGTTTCCAAGTTGTTGGATTCCTCAATCGAGCACACTACATAATCAAACTTCGAAACCATGGATCTCAAAATCTTCTTTGTAATGACATTTTCACGCATACTCTCACCACAGGCCTTCATTTTGTTGGCTATGGTTAGAGTACGTGCGAAAAAAAGCATTAACAGTCTCTCCCTCCATTTTGAGCACTTCAAAGTCTCTACGAAAGGCCTGCAACTATGCTCTCTTGACCCGTGTTGAACCTTGGAATTTCTGCTCTATTGAATCCCAAATCTGTTTGGCCGTGTCGGTCTTGAGGATTGTTTCCAGAATGTCTCAATCAATGGCTTGATAAATGTAATTCTTTGCCTTTAAATCCTTCAATTTTTTCTCCTTGATCGATTTGAGTTGTGCCTCTATAGGCATTGTAGGTACTGCTCCATCTGCCACTGTAATGATTACTTCTTCTATAATACACCAATATTCTCTCGAACGAAGGAAATTCTCCATCACTTTGCCCAGTGTTCATAGTGACCATCGAATTTGGGGATAGCAGCTTGCACAAATCGACCATTACTGCTCTCTTCCATTGCTCTCGGCTCTTTCACTCTGAAAGAAATTTGCAGCTTCTTTCCACACACTCAAGACTTTCCTCATGCACACTCACAATCAGGCCCCTGTGATGAAGCTCTGATACCAATTGTTAAGCACAAAAATAGTATTACACTGAAAACTGGTTTTGCTGGGAGAGAAAAACTTATTGAATTAAAAACAAGCAGCTGGCTTCATAGCCTTACAGTAACAGAAACCACGTTTATCTTGGCTTATAACGTGGTGGCTAGTTGGAAGAAACAAATCTAAATCCTATCTGCAAGTCCCCAAGGAATAGGGCTTTATTTAACAAACTTAAGAAATCAGAAAAGAACTACAAACTCCTAACAGCCAACACCTGGCCTGGTTAAAGTGAGTGTCCTCTTTCTCTAGACCGGAGGTTTATGAAAATGATAATTCAAAATTAAGTTCATTGTCTGTTGAGAATTGTGGGTTGATGAATGTTTAACTTTTTTTCCGTTTCAGTTAGAAGGTAACAACTCCGTTGTGTTTGAGCATAAAACTTCCTTCACTCTTTTTTTTTACCACTTTATTTGTTGATGTAATTGATATGTGCAAAGGAGGCTTGCAGATGCAGTGGGGGTGGGCTGGTTTCAATTATACATGTGTCATGTGAATGAGGTTCAAGAGATAAGTAAATTGAGTTTTGTTGATTTATATCCTGAAGTTTCAAAGAAAAGAAATTCCTCAGATCTTGTGCTCCCAAATCATTATTGTGATTTTGACATTTTAAATTTTGCAGATGTTTCTGTAATCTTCATCTCTCAAATAAAAGTTTCTAAGGAACTCTTCACTTGATATCTACATTTTTCATTTTCCTACAACTGATATTCTTTTCCAGACGGTTACTCAATCGTACAGGGCCCCAGAAATACTACTTGGATCACAGAATTATTCTACTCCTGTTGATGTTTGGTCAGTCAGTTGTATATTGCTGAGATGGTGAACCAGGAGCCTTTGTTTCCTGGGGATACTGAGATTAAGCAAATCGGCATGATTTTCAGGTGCCACAGTTTATCCAAGCAATGATACACATCTCTTATTTTGAGATCATGTCAAGCAACTTCATAAGCTTGTTATTTGTATTTCTTTATGGACTCAGAATCTTGGTGGTGTTTTTAGTAGGAAATGCTTATAAAAGTGCATTCAGATTTGTTCTCTTGGCTGCGTTAGATTACCCTACTTTTCCTACGTTGTAATCTGATAAGTTACTATGCACCCATTTACAGTATTAGGGTGAGCAATTTAATTATTTTACATGTCTATCTCGCATCAAACATGCACGATTTCTTAAAATGTACTAGTTAATTTTTCAAAATAAGTTAATAGATTTCAGCAAAATTGATTGCTTCATCACATGCATATTTAATATTTTAATTCATACTATTAATTATTCGTTTCATATTTCTTCATGTTATACTGAAGTGTTATGGGAACCCCAAATGAAGATACATGGCCCGGAGTCACAGCTCTGACTGGTTTAATACATAAATTTCCAAAATGGCTTCCTAAGGTTGGCCTTGGCCTCAATTTCAAATTTTTTCTTTTCTTTTCTTTTTGTTAATCTTCTTGAATGATTTTCCCAAGAGATACAAGCTTTAACTGTGAATACTCTATCTAAAGGACCTTGCTACTGTGGTTCCAAATCTTGATGCAGCTGGGCTTGACCTCCTTGGTGTAAGTTCGTTTCTGTGTTAGCATGTAGTATAAAAATACGAAATTAGTTTAGATTCTGAATTCAGGGCTGTCAAGAAAATTACAGATTATGATCTTTATAAATTCTTTTGGTTTTGAAGGCTACTTTGTTTCTTTGCCCCTCTTAATCTTGAAAATCGGATTGTTTTAGCATGCTTAATACTTGAAACTACAGCTAAATATACTGTTGGATAATTTTATTCTGCATTTACCTTCACATTGCAATTTTTCCAAAAAAAGAATTGATTTCCAAATTGTAGGTTCACTGTTATGTTACTATTACAGAAAATGTTGTGCTTGGATCCTATAAAAAGAATCTCCCCTGGAAGTGCTTTGGAGCATGAATATTTCAAGGACATTGAACTCATCTCCTGATTCAGTTCCATTGATCTCAGTGCATATGTATATAGGTATGTAGCACCAGTTATGCAAGATAGATAGTAATTGTTAGAAACACATAAATAAAAGACACTTTTTATAACCATTTTTGTATATTCAATGTACCCTATGGATAAAGGAATAAATAGTGTTGAATATTGTAAAATGATAAATTGAAAGATTTCGTTGAAATTGTTAGTTTGGGTTTTTCTCTGTGCTCTACGGGTGGCATTCTCTCCCCCACCCCACCCCACCCCACAAACCCAATCTTGGTTCTCCTTGATGCAATTGTGTAGAAATGTTACTGGCACATCAACTAACTATGGAATTCTCTGTTGCCCGAAATTTAATTTTTCAAACTCCATTTTTGTGTGACTATCATTTTTTCCCCTTCCCTATTTGAAAATTTCGTTAACATCGTGCTGATATAAGTAAAACCAGCCTCTATTCTTTGGCATTCCTTTGGCTGATGTATTCATCATCATTCTCGATGTCAACAACTCTGAGCAAAATAACTCACGAGCTTCCTCCTGAGAGTTGTATTCTCTTGTTTGGCTGGAACATCCCCAGACATCTGTAATAGCGTGCAAGAGCTTGATGACAATATTTTCTCTTTTGGCCCATTTTCATCTCCTAGCTGGGGCTCACGTTCACCACAATACAATGGAATTCTTGGGCCAGGCCCTAACTGGTGCTCAAATTGTCATATAAACAATCATGGGTTGAATCAATGCCCCCATCGCTTCACCAGCCCAACAACACTTGCACCCTTTGCTGGAGCCCATTTTACTACTGATCCAAATTGGTACCCGGATACCGGCGCAACCCATCATATGACCACGATGCCCGTCAACAATGCTAAAAAATATGGTGGCCCACATAATGTCTTTATGGGAAACGGGGACTCCATTCCCATTTCCCATACCGGTACACTACCAATTTCTCTTGGTTCTTATCAATTCTCTCTACAAAATGTCTTTCGTATGCCTTCGATTCGCAAAAATCTATTGTCGGTTGCCCGCTTTACTAAAGATAATAGTGTCATCTTTCTCTTTACTCCCAATTTTTATCAAATATATTGCTCACTCACCGGTCGCTTAATGTTTCAGGGCCCCTGTAAAGATGGGCTATACCCCATACAATTGTCCAACACTTCCTCCACTCCACAAGCTCTTGCCGCTATCCAATCATCAATATGGCACAACCGTCTTGGTCATCCTTCATCTCATGTCTTGTCTCGTTTAAGTCATTCTATTGGTTTCAAACTTTCTTTTCGTGGTTTTTGTAATGAATGTGCTCTCAACAAGTCCCACAAACTACCTTTCCATTCAAATAAAGAGTCTGTTAATTCACCATTTGTAATAATTCATAGTGATGTATGGTCATCATCCACTTCATCTACTTGTGGCTTCAAATATTATGTACTTTTTACGGATGAATATTCTCGTTACACATGGATTAATCCAATGCATCGCAAAAATGAAGTACTAACACACTTTCAAAAATGGGTTGCAAAAATTCAGAATCTTTTTGGCACCACCATCAAATTTCTTCAAAGTGATAATGGAACTGAATATGTTAATCATGCATTCACTCAATACTGCAACACTATGGGTATTCAACAAAGATTTTCTTGCCCACATACCCCACAACAAAATGGACTTGCCGAAAGAAAACATCGTCATATTGCCACCATGGCCCGCAATCTCCTTCTCACCTCTAGTTCTCCACATAAGCTTTGGGTCGAAGCCGTACTGACCTCTATTTACATCATCAATCTTCTTCCTACATCTGTCCTAAATTGGGACACTACTCACCAACACCTCTATGGTAGTCCTCCTTCTTATTCGTCTCTTCGAGTCTTTGGTTGCTCTTGCTTTCCCTATCTTGGTCCTTATGTTTCCAACAAATTATCGAGTCCTAGTATAGAATGTGTCTTCCTAGGATATAGTCCCCAACACAAAGGCTATCGTTGTCTAGATCCCACCTCCGGTCGTCTTTATGTGTCCAGGCATGTTATTTTTAATGAAACTTCTTTTCCTTATAAGAACTTGCAGGTATCACAACAAGATCCGGTGGAATTTACATCCCCGCCAAGTCCAGCTTCATTTTCCATAACCCCAGTCAGTGAATATCGGTCCACAGGCCCAACTCCACAAAGCCCACCACAAATCTCCTCAACATCTACATCCGCACCCCAACAGCTAGAACCATCCAATTCCCCTCACTTCATGCCAGAAATTGAACCTATACAGAGCCCAATTTCCTCAAAACCAGCCCCTGTCATTGTGACTGCTCCAACAACGTCAACCTCTACTACCACTCCTCTTATTCAGTACCGGCATCGCACTGCCCCACCTGCTCCAACTCCAACAGATTCCATGCCTCCTCCTGTCGCAAGCCCCTCCCAGCAACATCTTACCAAGTCTCCAATGGTGCCTTCTCCCCCGCCACCTCCATTAGTTCCAACTCCAATCGGGTCTCGACATCCAATGACAACTCGGCTCCGGGACGGGACTATTTCTCGACAGGATCATTCCAATAATTCTATAAAGCATCCTATTCCTCAAGCACTTACTACTGTCATTGATCAATGTGAACCAACATGTTATACAAAGGCTTCTAAGCAGGCAGTATGGCGTGTGGCAATGGCAGAGGAAATCAATGCTCTTTTGAAGAACAATACATGGACCCTTGTTCCCTCATCACCACAACATAACACAGTTGGCTGCAAATGGGTTTTCAGAATCAAGCGAAATCCTGATGGAACCATTGAACGCCATAAAGCCCGACTAGTTGCCAAAGGCTTCCATCAGCAACAAGGCATAGATTATGAAGAGACATTCAGTCCAGTTATCAAACCTGCCAAAATTCGTACAGTTCTCTGTCTTGCTGTATCCAGAAACTGGCCTCTTCGACAATTGGATTTCAAAAATGCATTTCTTCATGGATTTCTCAAGGAGGAAGTCTACATGACTCAACCACCGGGGTTCATTGATTCGTCACGACCAAAGCATGTTTGTAAACTCAACAAAGCTCTCTATGGCCTCAAGCAAGCTCCGCGAGCTTGGTTTCACCGAATGACATCCTTTCTCGTATCTGTCGGGTTTGTTCAAAGTTTGGCTGATTCTTCCCTATTTATTTTTCGTCATTCAATCCACACTATTTACTTTCTCTTGTATGTTGATGATATTGTGGTGACTGGTAGTGACAATCAGCTACTTCAAACCTTTATAGATACACTTGGACGGGGTTTTGACATTAAAGACCTCGGCTCTCTGCACTACTTCCTTGGATTACATGTTTCTCCCCACCATGATGGCCTTCACATCAGTCAACTCAAATATGCCCATGATCTTCTTGTCAAGCACGGCATGCTACTCTGTAAACCAGTCGCTACACCCATGTTGACCAAAACATCTCTCACTGCCACTGAAGGTGACATTCTTGTCAATCCCACTGCTTTCCGGGAAATTATGGGTGCTCTTCAGTACCTCACCATTACTCGCCCAGACATAGCCTTTGCAGTCAACTTCATCTCTCAATTCATGAGCCAACCTCGCACTCCACATTTACTGGCTGCGAAAAGAATCCTCCGCTACATCAAAGGCAGCCTTGCTCATGGCCTTTTCTTTAGTAGACAGCAACAACCAACACATCTCAGTGCATATTCAGATGCCGATTGGGCAGGTTGTCCCGACACTCGCAGATCCACAACTGGATACCTGTGTTATCTTGGTACTAATTTAATATCTTGGTGCTCCAAAAAGCAACCAACAATTGCTCGCTCAAGTGCTGAATCTGAGTATAGGGCACTCTCCCATGCCAGTGCCGAGACAACTTGGTTAGCATTCTTATTGTATGAACTTGGAGGTCATGTGCACTTTCCTATTCTACTTCATTGTGATAATCTAAGTGCGACTTATATGGCTTCAAACCCAGTGTTCCATGCACGCACTAAACACATTGAGCTAGATTACCATTTTGTTCGTGAAAAAGTAGCTGTTGGAAGTCACCGTGTTTGCTTTATTCCCTCCATCGACCAGCCGGCTGATCTTCTTACAAAGCCTGTCCATAAACAACGGCATTCCCTTCTTACACTCAAACTTGTCCGTCAAGGACCGTCCAGTTTGCCGGGGGATGTTAAACAGAATCAATCTATCCCAAGGGTCACGCCTCAATCACAGCCTGCTCAACAATCACAGCTTGCACCTGCTCCACAATCACAGCCTGTATAGCACAGAATATGGATCTGCATCATTTAAGCTACTGTAATATTTTCTGTAAATGCCTTTAATTAGTTTCCTTGTAAAGAGCTATGACTCTACTATAAAATGTATACAACTGTAATTCAATAATTAAGAAAACATAGTTTTTACAGTAAGAAATAAACTTTGCTAGTTTTTTATATATAATGCAACTATCAATAACTTGGATGTAGAATAAAATGGGTTTCCAATACAGTATTTTTCACAGCTAAAGGGCATTTTGAATAAGATCTTGATTTCTTATTCTTTTAAATACCCTCCCTCCAATAAGTCTCTAAACAACAACAAAAACATTTTTTGCTTGGAGAGTTTAGAAAATGATTAGATCAAAGTGTTGGAAAATGGATCATAAATAAGGATGTTTTGGAATAATTTTGGATGAGACTCATTTCTTTTTTGTGAAAGATCAAGTAGATATGAGTTCTCCTCCATGAGAACATCGAAATAGTATATTCATTTGTCAAAATTGATACTTGGATGAATGAGAACCTAGAACTCAAAATTGATCAATTGGAAGGGACGTTTGCAAAAATACCCAACTTTTGTTATCATAATTGAAATTTACTTCATTTTAAAAATTACAGAAAATTACTTCTTTTTTTTTTTTTTTTTGAAAAATACTGTTTTTATCACAAGTATCATGTTATGATACTATAAGATATATTTAAAGTATCACAATACGATACTTGTGATACTTTCAAAATTTTGATATCATAACATGAAACTTTTTCAAAACATTATGATACTTAAACGAAATTTTAGTATCACAACATGATACTTCACAAAATTCTTATGATACTTTGTCTTAAATATAAAATAAAACATTTTTCCCTCCTCGAATTTTTGATCAAAAAACTAAGAAAAATGGTCTTGGAAGCATTCCGACATGCTGTCATTTGTCTGCATATCGTAAATTATTATTATTTCAGCTACCATCACCTCCTTCATCTATAAAATTTATGAATTGGGGAAGAAGACGGAAGACCAGTGCAGCAGGGAAGAAGACCAGTTAAGTCGGGGAAGAAGAACAGTGCACGGGGAAGATGACCAGTTTCGGTGGTTGATGGTGTGGTAAGTTGCGATGCTTCGGTGGTGTTGATGCGGGTGGTCGTGGTGGTCCGATGGTGACGGTGGGGAGTTAGTGTCACTCTGGGAAGAAGAAGAAGAAGAAGAAGAAGAAGAAGAAGAAGAAGAGCAACCGTATTTTTCAGTATTTTTTTGTGTGGATAAGGATCAATTTGGTTATTTTTTTAAAGAAATCAGTACAATTAACCCTTGTAAAAAGATTGTGTCATGCCTAAACAAGTAACACCTCTACATAAACTCGATTAGAAGTTTGAGAGAATATAAATGTATTTTAATTTTAATAATATCAATCACAATAAGTGATTTTTGTGATTCGGATAAGAAACCCATGGTGGATGATTTTTCTTCCTATCGACCCTTGACGAGTTGCTCTTGCTATAGTAAAAAGAGGCTCCATCTTGAGTCAAGAATAGAGATGACAACGGGGCGAGGAATATCCGAACCCGACGGAGATCCGCCTCGAAGGGCGGGGAACCCCCGATAAAGATGGAGATAGGGATGAAATAGCATCTCCGAACCAGGGACGGGGATGACCATCTCATATATTTATTCAATTAATGTTCAAAGGATGTGTAAAAATTATTAGATTTATAAAATGTTAAGATTGTTCCTGCATGTTTCCTTATATTGTTTGTACAAAATTATTTTAGAACTTAAAAAAATAAAAATTAATAACAAATGAGGATGTAAATGAGGATTTACACCTCCCCGCCCCGCCCCGGACGAGGATGGGAATGGTAAATCTTTAAAGAGGCAGGGACGGGGAAAGACATTCCGCCCCATACCCTTCTCGTTGTCATTCCTAGTCGAGATCAGTAGTAACTATGTACAATTTGTATTGATAATAGTACTAAGCATATGGAAATTTTGTGTTGTATTTGATTTTTCATCTTTTGCTTAGAAAATATCAAATCATGAAAAATATTTTCTAACTTTTGTATCAATCGTTAGTCTCGATCTAGTATCCACAGTAGGTGCTATAAAATGTGTTCACTGTGATTATGATGTTGCCACGTGTCCATTTATATATATATATTTGGACACATGACAAAATCAAACTTACAGTGGATGTCATAAAATGTACCCACTGTGGGAACTAGAACAATTTGATTGAAAAATTTGCATTGAAAAATATTTTTAGATACAACCAATTAAAGCACACTTCGTCCATTTGTCTTAAAAATATTTTCTTACCTATTTGATGAGAAAACATTTTCCACCTTAGGAATAAAAGTCTTCTGTGTTACGTTTAATCAATTTTTTATTGTTATTAATTAACTTATTTTTTTCAGATATTAACAAGTAAATGAGTGAAAAATATTTTTTTAATTTTACTTTATTTGTCATGGAAAATAATGTCAATTAAACAAGAAAATTAAGAAGATTTCTCACTTTTTTACTTGAAAAATTAATTCAATCAAACACTTTTAATTGATATTTTTCAAAAAAATAAGTGGAAAAGAAAAAAAAAATTCATGAAAGAAGGGTAAGAAAACATTTTATTGAAAAATATGCACATATGTGCTTTGTGTAATTGTAACTAAAAAAAAAATTCTACGCTAAATTTTACAACCAAACAAAAAAAATCGGAAAACATTTTCTTAGATACGGCATTTTCCTTGAAAATGTTTGCAATCAAACAAAAGGATCTCATTTTGTCCTCGGTTGATCTCCATTTTTTTCAAAATCATAAATAATTTTACGTGTAAATCTAAATTTATTTTTAACCTTAGCATTCCCTAAAATAAACTCAATTTCCTCAAAGAAACTGGGCACAAACTGGGCTTTATACACCACAAGAGGAAAAAATGTGACCCCACATGCATTGGTCTTGATTAGAGGTCTCAAGACGGACGGGTCGACCAGACTCATGAAAATCGGCCCGAATTGACCCGGGACCGCAGGCCGACCCATGACCCGTGCGAGCGGTTCATGGGTCAAGAAGTTGTGAACCGCGAGTTTTGCGGGTCAAACATTCACGAGCCGCGGTTAACCCACTTGCCCGTAAAAATAAATAAATAAATAAACTGTTTTTATTAAATATGGTAACATTGAAAATCTCTCTTCTTCTAGAAACTCTAATACAACTTTTAAAGTAAAATCTTATTTTTTTTCTCCCTAATAGCTAAAAAAATAATATTTTTTGACAATAATAATTAAACATACATTTATCATTTTATTGTTATTTTTTTTATATTTTATTTAAATTTGCAAATTTAGAAGTAATTCATATAACATAAACTATAATTTTAAATTCTATGTAAATATTTTATAGTATAAATATGAATTTATCATTTTAATCATTTTGTATTTAGAAACTTGACAAAAAATTTGCTATAAATATGAAAAATCTATATTTTTATTCATACGGGCTAAATCAGAACAAATCGCGACCCGCATGGCCAGCGGACGAGCCTGGGTTGTAGTTCAAAATGTGCGATCTGACCCGTAACCGACCCGTAACCTGCAGCGGACGAGCTTTTTTTTTTTCAAGTAGGTCGTTACCGAACTTTTTATTGACGAGTCGATCCGGCCTGGACCACCCGGATTGACACACGTAGTCTTGATTCAACTCTCAGTATAAAAGCTATCTCATTTGCTTTCATTCATCAAAACTCAGTCTTTTTTTCTCCCGCTCACTGACTACACATAACACATCCTTCACCGATATTTTCCGGTACGGTCTATCGCTATCGTTTCTCAATTTCCGATGCTTCATTTGCATAATAATGCGCATGTAATGTGTATATGTAATTCATTATTCTGTGCTCAAAGAGTTTTCTGGTTCTATTTGATTTGATGTTAGTTAAATAGATTTATTCGTTGTATTATGTTTCTTTAAGTGAGAATTAATGAACGCGAAGATGCATGAGCTTTAATCTCCGACAGTTTCTTTCGACCGTATTATTTGATTAGATATTAGTTACGTAAAATCGTTAGTTGAATTCTCTTTGTTTAAGTGTGAGATAATAAAAGCAAAAGTTTTATCTCCAATAGTTTCGACATCCGGCTGTAAGTCTCTGGTTTTTATCGTTAATTATACTGTTTTCTTGCACGAGATTTAGCTATATAAATTTGCTAGCCGCTTTCTCTGTTTAATCGTGTGCTAATATATGCGAAGTTGCACGAAATTTAATCTCCGGTACTTTGACTGTTTCGGCTTTGAACTGAATTTTTTATGTTATAAATAATACGGTGTTTGTTTTATTTTTATATTTTCCTTTTAATTTTGATGATTGAAAAAATATTTGTTGATTCTCTGCTTTTCTTAGTTTATAAATAATACTGTTTTCTCGTCATTTTTACTCCATAAAGTGAATAATACTTCAATCAAATAATTTTGTGTTAAAATTTAATTGGATTAGGTGCATTTCATTTATTGAGTTGCAATGTTATAGCATTGTCGATATAAGCCTGTAACGAAATCTAATGCTATGGATTTCACCATTGATTTGAAGTGTTGGAGAACTCAACTCTGTGCTTAAATTTTGGCATCTTCCTAAGAGAATAGAACCTATGCATGATATTATTCTACAAAAGATACAAATGCTGTTCTCTTCTTCTTCCCTTCTTGAATGACTTAGATTTCTAATAAATTCTTGATAATACAAAAAAAAAAAAAAAAATGTCAACAAAATCCTGTGTTTAAGTGAATATTTGACAAATGAAAGTGAAATATGCTAAATATATGTTTGTTGACTCTCTTTATTTTTCTCACAAAAGACACAACTACAATAATTTTCTTTTTGTACTGACCATATCATTATTCTGCTGCCGACTGGTGTGGATTAGATGGACAAGGTAAATGGTTATGGCCTTTAGTCTTGGTTTTGTCCATTTATTTGTGCTTGAAAGGGATTGTGATAATGTTAAGTTTGGACACAGTATGAAATACTTGAGAAGATTGGCCAGGGAGCTTATGGAAAAGTGTACAAAGGTCATGATAAGGAGACCAATGAAATTGTTGCTCTGAAGAAAATACTGCTAGAGAGACCAGACATGGGTTTTCCTAGCACATCAATCAGAGAGATTTCTATCTTGAAAGAGATGCAGCATGAGAACATCGTAAGGTGCAATAATTGTCTCAATTAGTGTGGTTCTTACATATTTTTACAGAGGCATAGACGGGATATCAACAGTCAAATGCAAAAAAAAGGCTGTACAGAATGGATGGTTATGCCATTTCAATTTATATAGCTTCCTTTTAATGCAGTTAAAATAGATTTGGGACACTTATATGATATTGTTAGATAGAGATGGCCTTTTGAAAATGTCCTTTCTTAATTCGTAAATATATTACTTTGAAATAATATAATGTAAAGATGTAAACTGTCTCCTCTATTTGGTGATAGGTTGCAGGATGTTGTGTATACTGAGGAGAAGAGTTTGTATCTTGTATTTGAATACCTGGACTTGGATCTGATGAAATACATGGAGTCTTGCCCAGAAGTGCTAACAGATCCTCTTCTGGTTAAAGTGAGTGCGTGTCCTATTTCTGTGCACTGGAGGTCAGTGAAAATGATAATTCAAAATTAAGTTCATTGTTTGAAGAGGTTTGGCAGTTCATGAATTTCTAAATTTTTTTATTTTTTCAGTTAAAAGTTAACTTCACTTTATTTGAGTATAAAACTCTGTTCACCTTTTCTTTTAGCTGTCATATTTGTTGATGTAATTGATATGTGTTACGGGAGCTTGCATGTGTGATTAAGGATCAAGAGAAAAGTAAATTCAGTTGGTAATGCTGATTTACCTCCTGGAGTTTCTATTTAAAAAAAATGCCTCAGACTCGTGATTATGTCATATGTAAATTGTGCAGATGCTTCTGCATCAAATACTACGCGGCGTTGTTTATTGTCATTATCACAGGATCCTCCATCGAGATTTGAAGCCTCAAAACCTGCTGATTAATCGTAGCACTAATACAGTAAAGCTTGCAGACTTTGGATTGGCCAGAGCATTCAACATTCCTGTAGGGACAGTTACGCCCAAGGTAAATGTTGTAAAACATAGTACTCATTTCAACCTCATGCATTTTAATTCATGGGTTAAAATTTAACTAATCTTCATGTTTATTTCCATTTTCTGTTCACCTGTTCTTATTTCATTCTGCAAGAAAATCAACAAGAAAAGCTTTTTGAGTAGCAGTATCGTTTATATTTTGGTACTATCTTAATCAGTCAAGGTTCAAGTGCTCTAAATGGATGCTTCTTACTATAGATCCAAAGCAAATAGATACCACAGTACCTGTACTTTGTATGATACTTGATCAATCCCTTTTCCCCTCATTCTTCGAGAATCAGAAAAATCCTTTTCAAGTTTGAATTTGTTCATTTGGAATCTGGGTTCTTCTACTTCTACTTCATTTTTATTTAATATTAATATTTTAGTCTTGATCCCTGAAATAAAGCTCTTCATGGAACTCCTCATTTGATATCTACATTGTTCTTTTTCAGAAAATTGATATTCTTTTGCAGATGACGAGTCCATGGTACAGGGCCCCAGAATTACTTCTTGGATCACAGCAATATTCTACTCCTGTTGATGTTTGGTCAGTCGGTTGTATATTTGCTGAGATGATGAACCAGAAGCCCTTGTTTCCTGGATTGTCAGAGATTGATGTAATCTTCAAGGTTTTCAGGTGCCACAATTTTTTTCAAGCAATTATTAACTTCTCTTCTTTTCAGATAATAACTATCTACTTTATAAGCTTGTTAGGAAAATCACTTTATCAACTCGGAATCATTGTGTTTATTGTTTTTAGCACGAAAGGTATAGAAAGATGCTTTCAAAATTGTTCTTTTCTCTTGTCTGCATAAGATTAACCCACTTTACCTATTTTGTAGTACGATAAGTTAACATGCACTCATTGACAATAATTTAGGTTGGCTAAATAGTTTTGCTTTACATGTCCCCCCTTGCTCCAAGAATACACCATCCCTTTTAAATGAAATAGTTAATTGTTCAAAATCAGCTAAAACAATCTCAGAAGGTTTCAGCAAAATTTAAATTGTTTCATATTTTGATTCATATTGTTTCTTATTCATTTAATTTTTCTTCCTTCTATGCTGAAGAGTTTTGGGAACCCCTAATGAAGATACATGGCCTGGAGTTACATCTCTGACTGATTTTCACGCTACCTTTCCAAAATGGCCTCCTAAGGTTGTTGGCCTCGGCATCAATTTCAATTTTTTATTCGTTAATCTCCTTGAATGATTTTTCCTGGAGATACTAGTTTTAACTGGTGAATGCTCTATCTGCAGGACCTGGCAACTGTTGTTCCAAATCTCAATGCAGCTGGTCTAGACCTCCTTGGTGTAAGTTCATTTCTGTATGAGGATGTAATATAAACACTGTAGCAATTATAAATTTGTTTATTTATGTTTTTGAGGCAAGATGCGTGGTTGAAAAGTGAGAGAGAAAATGTGTGTGTTAGAAAGTATTTTGAGAAATTGTGTTGTTTATAAATTATAATGACTGCGTTCAAGAACAGAGGCTTAGATTATATATTCAGGTCTATCAAGAATGCCTTGAAATCCCTTTTCCCAAAGCATTTAAATTGTTAGAGCATTGTACATTTATCAGTGGTGCACTTTGCATTTACAGAAACCTGTATGTGCACCAACTATAAAATTCATACAATTCTCATCCAAGTGCAATTATGATGGCGATGAATTCTTCTGTTGTAGTCAGATATTACACGAAGTTGATTCATTGAAACGTTGTACATTTATCAGTGATCTACTTAACAATTGCCGAAACCATCATGTGCACCAGCAATAAAAATGTGTACTGCATTCTCAATCAAATTTAATGGTTATAAATTCTTCTGGAAAGTTTTGAAGAGTACTTGGTTTCTTTGACCCTTGGATCTGAAAATCGAATTTTTTGACATGCTTTAATACTTGCAACTATCATTCGTGTGTTTGGCCTCCATTTTTTGGAAAATATTGTGGTTTTGAATAGTATTTTTGGGAGAATGTGTGGTTAAAAAATGTTTGAAAATTCAAAAATAGTAGGCTTGACTAAGATGGATTGTTGAGATAGAGTGTTGAATAAATTTGATTTTCAAAAAATGGGGGCCAAACAGGGGCTAGACTGTAGGATAATTTATTGCGTCATTTACCTTCATATTGGTACTATTCCAAAAAAGAAAAGAAAATTGATGTTCAATTGCGGGTTCAATGTTATGTTACTATTACAGAAAATGCTATGCTTGGATCCCAGAAAAAGAATCACTGCTAAAAGTGCTCTTGAACATGAGTACTTCAAGGATATTGAACCCATTCCCTGATTCAGTTCCCAGAGCAAACGTATATAGGTATGTAGCATTTTCTTCCTTCTTCGATCCCCCTAGACAAAATGCAATTTGTATTGAAATATTTCTTATCACAGAAACTACGGAATTCTCTGTTGCCCACAATTTTATGTTTCAACCCCATTCTCGTGTGACAGCCATTTTTTCTTTGCCTATTTGACAATTTTGTTAACGTAGTTATACCGGTTCTATTATTTTCAATAGATTAATATTGCTGCCATTTAACTATACAGATAATAAGGTTACTATTTCACATCTTTCATGTTTAACTTGGTTCCTTCTTACCCTGAATTTTTTCTGTTTCCTAGAACATTGAGTTTGGGTTGAAAACTTAAGAAACATTTTTTAGGTTTCTTTTTCATTGAAAATCTGATAAAGTTTGTATGAGTAATAGAATAACTTTACCAGAACATATTCCTATCTTGCAATGCCAGAACCAGAAAACAGTTCTATCTTGCTATAATGACAGCAATATGTCTTAACTCGAAGAAGTTTTTTTATTTATGATAATAAAGATATGGCATTTTCTTTTATTTCAGCCATTTATGCTTCTAAGACAAGGGAGAATAACATGACAATGATGCTGGTGAGTCATTTTAGTAACACCTATAACTAGTCTTCCATGTTCCTTTTGCAGATATCCTTTTGACTCCGTAAGATGTTACGTTGTATAAGACTTGTACACAGTGTTTCATCATCTTACTTGGTGCTTGTCTAAGTATGCAAATTAGCGAGCTTGTCTTTTCAGCTGAAAGAAAGTATAGCATAAAATAAATGAGCAATTGTCTCACGTCTATAAAGAAGAGATCAGAGACAGAGACCGACCTGAAAATAACTCTCGAGTTTCCTCTTGAGAGTTGCATGTTCTTGTTTGACTTGCTGGAATGTCCTTTTGCATCTGTAATAGCGTGCAAGAACTTGAATCTCGATCACAGACACAAATAATTATATGAACATAAAATGGCATAAATAATAGGATATAGTAGAAAACCACCCTTCCAAGTTTCCTGCCTTGCAGTACTCTTGAAACTGTGTGCACTCTTTCTTCACTTTCTCTGCCCCAATGCTGCAAGATGTAAACTGTTAGTTTTGATGTACAAAAGAATTAAGAAGAAAAGTTCCTTTTATATATTACCATTTAAAAGAGGTAGATTCACTAGTTACTATAAGCTTGCTTATAAAAAAAGATTTTCTAATGGCATTATAACAACCTCAAACTTGAGAAAGAAAGTAGTGGCTTTTACCTTGAGCTGCTGCCTTTGAACTGATGCATAATATCGTCCAGTTTTTCGAAGTCCAAATTGCTGCTATTATCCCTGCACAAGAAAATAAGTAATTCTTGTTTATAAAAGCTATTTAGCCTCTAGTTGCTCTTTCTTGATTAAATTTGGTTAAGCTACTCACAGTGCCAGTTCTATGTTGCGGATAAATCGACCCGAGTCAGTGTAAAATAGTTTGACAACCTCTTCCGCAAAATTAGGGTTAGCATCATCTTGCAAGTCTTCCAATTGAATAAATTGTTCATCAAGATATCCCTACAACATAATCATCTCTCAGATTTAGAATAAAAATGTATGTAGTGTAAGATTCAGTCATTTCATTGGATAGCATCAGAAGTTCTGTTTTGGTATGCAATACTGGATTGCATCGTCAACAAGATTGCAACTTTTTTTCTTATTTAGAACGTCCCTAAACAATAAATAAATAAATAATTTTGTGGCTTGTAGAGTTAATTAGAAAATGACTCGATCAAAGTTCACTTTCTTTTAGAATGCATACGAAAAACAGTCAGCTGTTTGATTCCTTTTGCTTTAGGCTCTGTTCGGTAATCCTGTAACGATTATAAATTAGTTTATTTATATTTTTGAGGTAAAATATGTACAATTAAAAAATGAAGAAAGAAAACATGCGTGGTCAAAAACGGTTTAAAAAATTGTGTTGTTTATAAATTTGTTTATAAATTGTAATAATGATCGTGTTAAAGAACGGATGCTCTGAATATGTTCCTATCACCATGAAATTTGCGAAAACATTTTTGGTTTGTTTTTTACTTGGTATAATATAATGCATGGGAAGCCAGAGTTTAATCTTGGGTCATGGAATGAAAATCAATTGTATAAGAAATATAAAATAATTGGAATGTTGTCAATTTAATATGCAAGGGAGAGAAATAGAGTAATGCTCCCTCTACAGGGGATTTTGTACAGGGAACCTTACAGGCCCTCTCACTGTAGAGGGGGGTGGGGTGGGTCTACAGTGAGGGGCCTGTAAGAATTCCCCTGTACATGGGGAATTCTCCAGAGAAATAACCTGATCAAAGAGGGTCTCCCTCATGTAGGCAGCTCGACGTTGTAAGTGATTTCTCTCCATTTTGGTCAGTCAGTCGAGTATATAGAAAAAAAATGGCCTTTTTTGGACAATATATCTTATGTCTATAATGAACCTAAGATTGGTGGTATATATAGGAGGGAATATAATTTATGGGGACACGTGTAAAGATTCATGAAGGTCCACATTTCCATATCTAACATGTTATTTTGTACTATTAGAACATTTCATTTCATTTCATGTATAAAATCAAAATTTTGATTGAATGAAATTAGATATGTATATAGGTTATGATACATTGAACTCAAGAAAGTTTGTGTAACATTTTTATTTTTAATCTTGTCTAGAGGTCTCAAGGTCATGTTTGATCCTAATTTTTTAAATTTATATTTAATCATAGATCCAAAACTTTTATCAACTTTTCAAATAAGCAATTCATCAATTTTTATCCAAATCTAGGAAAAATATATTTTTAAGACAGTAATCAATCCCTAAACAAGTTGTCTTTGTGAAACTAATTCAATTTATAAATTAATATACCACTTAATGTAAATATATATTGAGGACCTATTTGACAATAAAATTTTTGGAAATGTTTTTTGGAGAATGTATTATTAAAAAAATAAAAATAAATAAATAAATTATGAACCCACGTGTAAAATTAGTTTAGTGGAAAATATATGATTAAAAACTAATTTGATAAAAAAATGATATTTTATAGGTGATGAGTTATTGTATTTTTGCAACTTAGAGATCCTACTGATTATTTTGCTTCATCTTCAATTTCGTCATTTAAATCTTGTAAGTATTTCATGCCGTTTTACTTTTAATTCAAAGCAATCATCAATGCATAAAAACGATAAAAGAGTATTTCCTTAGTCCTGTGGCATAGTTCAATTGACAAAAGGTTAAAGTGACATAGAAATTTGCGTTGCTGACAGCCACAAGGTCGTGATGAGGAATTCGAATCTTGACAAATACTTTAGATTTGATTCTTATAGTGGAAATCAATTTGCAAGCTTCAGACTCTGATTAATTAAAATACATCCCGTGATTTATCTCTTCTACAAAGCTCTAAAAGCGGGACAGTAAAAAACGTCAAGGTTACGGTTCAACCTTTTTGTGATAAAAGAGTATTTTGTTATAAATATTATATTATTTAGTGAATGACATTCATACCCCTGTAACCCTAGGGACAATTACTTTGTATATCCCTTTCTTCCCATATATATATGTGGCTCTAATTTTTAATGAAACACAAGTTTATTTGCCTCTTTATTTTCTTCTCTCTATTTCATAACACGTTATCAGCACGATTCTCTAAAATTATTATATGGTAATTTTTTTAGCATAATCATCTATCATGTGTATCAAAATTAATTTGATTACACGTGAATTCTTTGAAATATTCTGAATCAGTTTTGAATCACAATCAGTTTTGAAGTTTCTAAATTTTTTCTAGATTGTTTTCCGATATTAATTAGAAGAAACGAAAATGATCATTTTTTTTCTCTTCAATTCAAATATGTTCAAATTAATTGCAAAAACCTGTTTCAATTGCTCGTTCAATTCAATGACAAATCTTTGACCTTTCAATTATTTCCAAATCTATTCCGTTCAGCATTAAACAATTATGAATTCAAATTGATAGCTCTGAATAGTTTTAAATATATGTCTTTAATCTATATAATATTATCTTTGTTGTTGAATTTTCATTTTTTTATATTTAAATTAAGTTGTTGCTCCTGAAGTAGCGCAACTGTATAATTAATATTCCAGAAGAATATTAATATGACTATCATGAATAATTTGTTGTTGCTCCTGAAGTAGCGCAACTGTATAATTAATATTTCAGAAGAATATTAATATGACTATCATGAATAATTTGTTGTTGCTCCTGAAGTAGCACAACTGTGTATAATTAATATTCCAGAAGAATATTAATATGACTATGTTTAATTTATATATTATAATTGTTGTTGCCTTTTTTTTTTTATCATTTAAATTAGTAGTTCATTACGTTATTGCTCCTGAAGTAGCACAACTGTATAATTAATATTTCAGAAGAATATTATTATGTGTGTTTAATTTATTATTGTTGAATTTTTTTTCATTACGTTGTTGCTCCTGAAGTAGCGCAACTGTATAATTAATATTCCAGAAGAATATTAATATGACTATCATGAATAATTTGTTGTTGCTCCTGAAGTAGCATAACTGTATATAATCAATATTCCAGAAGAATATTAATATGACTATCATGAATAATTTGTTGTTGCTCCTGAAGTAGCGGAACTGTATAATTAATATTCCAGAAGAATATTAATATGACTATCATGAATAATTTGTTGTTGCTCCTAAAGTAGCACAATTATATATAATTAATATTCCAGAAGAATATTAATATGACTATCATGAATAGTTTGTTGTTGCTCCTGAAGTAGTACAACTTTATAATATTCAGGAAAGATTATTATTTGCTCCAGAAGAGTATAAATTATAATTGTCAATATTCCAGAAGAATATTTGACCTATTATTGAAGAAATAATGGAAAAATACAACATGCTCCCGAAGTAACATATATATCGAAGAATATGTCAAAATGTTTATCCCTGAAGGAAAACATACAACTTTTGTGATGTTGATGATTTTATTTATTATTATGTGGTTTAATCACATTCTTCGAAATTAATTGTATTTTTTTTATTTATTGTGTAGTTATACAAATGGCCAACATCACTAAACTCGAGTTTGTTGCACTCGACATATCTGGCAAAAATTGAGAATATTGATTAGTTTAATTTTCAGTATCTAAATTGTTCTTTTTCTTTAAAAGTTAGTATGAATTATGTTTTTACTTATTTTTTTGAAGTTAGAGACATTTACATTATTAAGCATTTTTAGTTGATTAAAAATGTCGCTAAATTTCTTTTTATGAAATCAAAGTTTTAGAATATTTATTTTGTTTTGTTTATAAATTCAGGATGAATGATCAGGATATCTGTTTAGTCGATAGTGCAACTACACATACTATTCTTCAAGATAAAAAATATTTCTTGAACTTAACATTATCAGAGAATAATGTTAATACAATATCAGGTGCATCAAAAATCGTTGAAGGCTCCGGAAGAGCTTGTATTATTTTATCAAATAATACAAAATTATATATTGACGATGCACTTTATTCTAGCAAATCCAGAAGAAATTTGCTTAGTTTTAAAGATATTCGCTGCAATGGATATCACATTGAGACGATGCATGAAAATAATGCAGAATATCTTTGCATAACTTCTTTTATATCTGGCCAGAAGCAGATAAAAGAAAAACTTCCGGCACTCCCTTGTGGCATGTATTGTACATCTATAAAGATGATTGAATCAAATATTATCACGAACCAGAAGTTCGTTGATCCAAAAAGTTTTATACTTTGGCATGATAGACTTGGACATCCAGGAACAATAATGATGCGTCGAATAATTAACAACTCACATGGACACCCCCTAAAGAACCAGAAGATTCTTTTACCTAATGATTATCCATGTGCTGCTTGTTCACAAGGCAAGTTGGTCATTAGACCTTCAACTACAAAAGTCAACATTGAATCTCCAACTTTCTTGGAAAGAATTCATGGAGATATATGTGGGCCAATACACCCACCATGTGGACCATTTCGGTATTTTATGGTTATAAATATTATACTATTTAGTGAATGACATTCATACTCCTGTAACCCTAGGGATAATTACTTTGTATATCCATTTCTTCCCCTATATATATGGGGCTCTAATTCTTAATGAAACACAAGTTTATTTGCCTCTTTATTTTCTTCTCTCTTTCTCTCTATTTCATAACATATTTCCTTTTATTACTCTCAATATTGCACAGGAGTCGAAGTTTCCCGTACAATACACACCATATATAGCCTCATACTTACATATGGTAAATATCTAACCATGATATTTCGTTCAATTTCAAGAAATAATAAAAAAAATTCCAATTATTTTCAAAAAAAAAAAAAAAAAAAAAAAAAAAAAAAAAAAAAACCAATTAAACAAACCAATGGCACGAGTTCGCCATTTGTATTTTTCTTTCTTAGCATGTGTTCAGGTCATTGGAATAATTTGATTTACACAATTTTTCAAATCACTTTTTAATCATACATATTGTCTCTCTCTAATTTTCAACAACTATTTTTTTACTTCAAAATAGTAAATAAATCAATTTATAAATCAAACAATGTTACCAAACGGAGCAGTTGCTGAGCCTGTGCTTGATTACAAAATTTTTTCATGAAAAATGTGATTTTCCATCTAATTTTTCAACTTAGGCATGTTTGATTGTCAAACTTTTTCCATGGAAACCATTTTCATATTCTCTACCCATGCATTCCAATTCCTCTCAAATGAGGAATTTATTTTCTAAAGGGGATGAGGTTTTTATTTCATGAAAAAACTTTGATCAATTTCATCACATTTGATTATTTTTGTCATTGTTAATTGATTTATTTTTTTCTAAAAATTAATATTATTATTATCAAGTACAAATGTGTGAAAAAATTAAAAATCATATTTTTTTTGCTTAAAATAACTAAATTTTACTTTATTTGTCATGAAAAATAATGAAAATCAAACAACAAAAATTGAAAAAAAAAAAAAAAATACTTTTTCCACCTAGAAAATTAAACCAATCAAATCAAATACATTAAACTTTCAATTTTCAGAGAATTCAATCATTTGAAATTCTTTTTCTTTCTATCCAAATTCCACCATTGATATCTAATGCTGCCTTAGATTATTTTACTATGGAGAAATAGTTGAAAATTGTCTAACTTTTGTCATTTTATTGGAACTTAGGTAATGTTTGACAACATCCATTTGCTTTGGAAGTAGGAATTCATATACCACTTTTATCTTTTTTTGATGTTTGATATCCTAATTTTGATTTGGAATTGATTTTTCTGCTTTTGTTGAAAGTTGTACAATTTCATGTTTAAAAGACAAATAAATTCTTAGCTAATAAGTGATAATTGATTTTCATATTTACATGACAATCATAAACGTCTCGTTTGATCATTTTTGTTGTTGTTAATTGACTTATTTTTCTCAAAAATTAACATTATTATTATCAAGTAAAAATATGTGAAATTTTTTTTTTTTTAATTAAAATGACTAAATTTTACTTTATTTGTCATGAAAAATAATGTCAATCAAATAACAAAACTCAAAAAGTTTCCCACTTTTTTCACTTAAAAAATTAAACCAATAAAACGCATTAAACTTTCAATTATCAGGAATTCAATTCTCTGATATTTGTTTTTTTTCATCAAAATTCCACCATCACTATCAAACGAACCCTAAATTAACAAAAGCCAAGAAATCATGCAAGTTCAGTAAATATCCATAATATCTCAAGTTCAAAGCGTCACAAGATGTTTTGGTTCTTGAAGCTCGTCCATGATAAGAACATTTAGGCTGTGTTTGATATAGTCGTATTTTTCAGAAAAATGTCAAATCATGAAAAATATTTTTCACCTTTTGCATTTGTTGGGTGTTTGGTTGGAAAAATTTGCCTTGGAAAATATTTTCTTAGGTACAACCATTTAAAGCATAACTACCTCATTTGCATTGAAAATATTTTCTTACCTATTTGTTGAGAAAATATTTTCCAGCTAAGGTGGAAAATTCTTTTGCGTCACGTTTGATCATTTTTATTATTGTTAATTGACTTTTTTTTTCCAGAAATTAACATTATTATTATCAAGTACAAATGAGTGAAAAATAAAAAAATTTTTTTATTAAATTTGGTATATTTTGATTATTTTCCATGAAAAATAATATCAATCAAACAACAAAATTTGGAAAATCTCCCACTTTTTCCCCTGGAAAATTAATCTAATCAAACACTTCCAATTAACATTTTACAGGAAAATGATTTCCAGCCAAATCAATTTCTAGAAAATATTTTCCTACCATCTATTTTCCATCTTTTCTATCAAACACAACCTTAGAGTATGTTTGGTGGGTCAAACTTCCATTTAAAAAAGAAAATATTTTCTAATTTTTAATATTTTGTAGTGTTTGACAATAAATTTTAGCATGAAAATTATTTTCCACACAATGTCATCCACGCGCCATTTGTTGCAAAAAGCTGGAGAATATTTGACAGGTAAGTTGGAAAATGGTTTTGCATCATTTTTTTTTTTGTTAATTGACTTATTTTTTTTTTCAAAAAATAATATTATTATTATCAAGTACAAATGTCTTAAAAAAGTTATTAAAATAACTAAAATTTACTTTATTTTTCATAAAAAATAATGTCAATCAAACAACGAATTTGAAAATTTTTCAACTTTTTCCACCTAAAAATTTATACCAATCAAACGTTTTCAATTGATTTTTCATGAAAATAATTTTGAAACTTAAAAATTATTTTTTTTCCACTCATTTTTCGCCTCACAATCAAACATACTAGATATTAATCGTTTGATGTGTACTTGTTTAAACAATAGTGGTTCTTATCACTAGTATATTTGTACTTGTTTAAACAATAGTGGTTCTTATCACTTGTATATTCCTCTGACTTGGCACTTCATAATAATTTGATTCCTTAAGATGATGTACCTTTTGCCAGCAAAAGGACTATTTGTTTGCCTTTCAGACGAACCAAAGTGTTAGTAAGCCCAGCAACCTCACTTTGGCGGCTGTGATGAAAAATGCCCAAAAATCCAAGTTTTACCTTCACATATAAGAAAAATATACTATGCCTCTGTTTAATTCTCATCTCATTTTTTTATAGTACTCAATCTACATCATACATCTTACTTTTGATCTACAATTTTTGATTTTTCAACTCAATATACACTCCACATTCTCCAAAAACTTAGGTGGCGTTCTGTTTGTATTTTATTTTGTATTTTCATTTTCGAAAATGTTTTGTGTTTTGTGTTTTCATTTTTGTTTTCAAATTTGCTGAAAACGCGTTTGGTTTGTCATTTCTGAAAACTGTTTTTGAAAATGAAAAACTGGAAAACACGTTCTGTTTGAAATTTTGCAGAACACTATTTAAACTATTTTTAATTAATTTGCTTGCAGAATACTACTAACTCCAACTCAAATTTCCTTTCACAATACACTAAAAATATGGTTACATGCAACATACTAATGTGAGCATTAAGAGTCTATATTAACACAGTTTGATCAGGTTCGAGACTTGAGAAAGCTCTACTTCTATTAAAATCCAGAAAATGCAAGTTCTTTCAAAACCACCAGAGTCCATTTATCATTACATTTTTTGAAATATAACAACAAGAATTCTCATTTAATTTTTTTTTTGTAATGTTGATATTGAATTGAATAAAACTTTATTTAAACTAAGTTCCAAGTTAGGATAATTCTAAATAAAAAAAAACTTTATTTAGGCTTAGTTCCAAGTTAGGATAATTCTAAAAAATAAATAAATAAATAAAAACTTTATATTAAGCTTAGTTCTAAGTTAAGATAATTCTCTAAAAAAAAAAAAAAAAAAAAAAATATTTCCCAAAACGCGTTTTCCGCGTTTTGGACATTTTTTGTCGAAATACACACAAAACGCCCAAAACGATGTTTCGGGCGTTTTCCGTTTTTTGTAGAAATTTTTTTTTGTTTTCCAAAATGCGTTTTCGAAAATGGTAAAGAGAACGCGTTTTTAGCGTTTTTGAAAATAAAAACAGAAAACGACCTCAAAACAGCAAAGAGAACAGGGGCTTAGCTTTTTTCAAAAATTGATGAGAATCAAGCAACGGCATAGGATTATAGAAGTTCACAAGTATTTGATGATATGATTCGACATGCATTATCAATCGAAAATCAGAAATGCTAAGACTGCGTTCTCTTTGTATTTCAGTTTCATGTTTTCATTTTCGAAAATGTTTTCTATTTTCCATTTTCTGCGACTTTTTTCGAAATTGCTGAAAACGCGTTTGGTTTGTTATTTCTGAAAACTGTTTTCGAAAATGAAAAGCTGAAAAACGCGTTCTGTTTAAAATTTTGAAGAAAATTATTTCATATTATTTGTGAATATAAATGAAATAAAGATATCATATTTTGAATTACACAACAAAAATAAATGAAATAACACATATCACACAATTTGGTTATACCAAAAAAGTTCAAAAATGCATGTTGCTCTTTTAAAGTAATCGTTCCACATTTGAGTAGTAATTTTCCCTTCTAAAGTAATCGTTCCATTTAATATTTTATATAGATACATCCTTCTAGTAAGCACTCATAACGTTTAAAATTTAAGTTTCAATAAAATTTGCAAAAATCAATTTACGTTAATTAATTATGCACTTACAAAATAAGTGTCTACAATACAAAAGTAAAAAAGAAATGTTTAATAATTAAGCACATGATACATCATCAGAAAGATGGTTGAATTTGGAGTTCTATGCAAAAAACAGAGTGCAATTCGGAGTTGTACATCAAAAGTTATACACGTTTGAAGACAATGACCTATAAAGCAAATACGAAAAGGACTAAATTGAAAGAAAAGTAAAATTTTTGAACTAATGTGCAATAAAATATGAAGTTGAGGGATCTAAGTTGCAAATTTTTTTGATTATTTTAAATTTTTTTTTTTTTTAAGTAGAAAACGCGCGTTTTCCACTTACAAGGCAAAAATTTCGGAAAACGTGATCCATTTCCTTTACAAATTTTGAAAACGTTTTCGAATTTTTTTTTTCGAAAACGGCGCAAGAGAACGCGTTTTCGAAAATGAAAAACGGTTGGAAAACATCAAAGAGAACGCAGCCTAACTTTCGCTAAGCAGTATGCGCGAGAGAGAGAGAGAGAGAGAGAGAGAGAGAGAGAGAGAGAGAGAGAGAGTTGATACCCACTTTTGGAGACGAGCCCTGCAGGTGCGAGTGTGTGCCAAGAACAAGAAATTCCATAACATGTCACACGAAGTACGCTGATACCATGAGTTGAAATTGTGTTGCAAGTATACATGTAAATGTCGTAAATGTTTGATGGTATGATGAATTTGTGTTCGGTAAACTAGTTTTTTTGATTTACAAATCGATTTATAAACTACACAATTTCTCAAACTGCTTTTTAACCACACATTTTCTCTCTCCAATTTTCAACTATTACTTTTTATCTCAAAATCATAAATAAATCAGTTTATAATCCAAACAGTGTTACCAAATTATTTTTAAAATTAATATCGTTGGGTGCAAATCATCTTATCAATGTTATTTTGAAGGTTTAGTGGCCAGAAATCCTTAGCAATGCAAAATATGTACTTGTCGGGTTGATTCCTCTCGGGTTTTTCGATCTTCTATTTGTGACATCATGTCCCAAACCTTTTAACATTGCGCACATAATATCCACATCTAATGGGAAATAACTATTCAGAAATTACCACACCTATTTATCAGGTTAAATTCCTCTCGAGTCTCCAATCTTCTATTTGAAGCACCCACATCTCAAATCTATTGACATTGTGCACGAGATATCCCCATCTAACGAAAAAAAATCCAAACAATATGCACATGATATCTAATTAAAAAGGTAGAATTGTCCAAAAAAGTACCAAGTTTATCGTAACCATTTGGTTTTTTGAATAAATGAAATCTTCTTCTTTTGGAATAATTTTACATTTTAGTCACACGTCGCACGTGTTTCCCTTTGGATATTTAACATCTAAATAGACATTTTCCAAAACTCGCACAATGTTACAAGGTTGGGAACATGGATGCCACAATTGGAAGGTTGGGGAGCAAGAATGAAAGGACACTCGGATGGAAAGACCTCAACAACTTTTCCCTTTTCATATTGTCTTACATTCCAATTCTCATAGTTTAAACTTGCCCAACTCATGAATCTCCCTAAAGCACGAGCCCTCTTGACTCCCGGAGCATGAATACTGCTAGCAATTGAGCAAATCAAATACTATGATTTCATCAACACGATACAGAGCATGACTGATTAAGCAGTATTTGATGAAATCTACAAGCTTGAAATAGATAATATTCTACCTATCAGAATTGGAAATATAAGTACTTATTTTGAGAGTAAACTTCTCCACTGTGTTTGGACAGAAAAAGTTAAAAAGTAACTTCTAATTCCTTTTAAGCATAGGCATACATGCCCTGAATCCCATATCATACACAAGTCTAGCAACAAGCAAATCGAGTCCTATAAGTTGATCAACACGATACTATAAAATCAAGCAATCAATCAGATGAAAGTGCCAACGTTGAAACTCAAAACACATAGAAAGCAGTTTTTGAGTTAAAACAAAATCATGTCCATTTCGTTTCATTTAACGGTTTCTTTCAGAGAGAATAAAGTGATCAATACAGGAATCAAAGAAGCAGAAAAAATATCGAGCTTGAGAATTACCTTGATAAGCAGACAGCTAGGTATCCTCATCACATTTCACTATCAGTAATTCCACCAAAATGTGCAAAGTTGAAAGCTTTATTCCTTGGAATTTCAAGAGAAACGTCGAGCTTTGCTGTCTCTTTCTCGAGGTTATGCCTATGCGTGGTCACGTACCCACCTTTGTAAAAAGAAACAAAAGCTGTAGCATCCAGTTAGATGGCACAGGAATATGATACACTATTTTTCTTTCACGGAAACAGATGGACACTCTTTTCTTAAAATTGCTATCTTCTTTGTTGATAAGGAACCCACGGAGGACACGATAACCCTCATAATACTGCTCAGCTTCAACTCCAAACAAAAGTTAATTTGGTAAGGATTCCTTCGCATTCGATTGCAAAAGTTTAACAAAAATATCGACTACTTTAAGTTGACAATACTATAATGATTCCAAAAGCTAATAAAAAATACGCGTGGTTCAACATACTTCATATCCAAGAGACTATAAATTACTAGTGAAGTATTGAAGAAAATATAAAAAAACCTTCACCCAGATTAATGAGACCAAAGAATTCTAATGCTATTAAGGCCTTGTTTGTCCTCCATTTTTCTAAAATTCATTTTTTTCCGAACTAATTTTCAAACACACATTCTTCCAATAAAATATTGTTGCATTCGATTGCAAAAGTTTAACAAAAATATCGACTACTTTAAGTTGACAATACTATAATGATTCCAAAAGCTAATAAAAAATACGCATGGTTCAACATACTTCATATCCAAGAGACTATAAATTACTAGTGAAGTATTGTAGAAAATATAAAAAAACCTTCAGCCAGATTAATGAGACCAAAGAATTCTAATGTTATTAAGGCCTTGTTTGGCCTCCATTTTTCTAAAATTCATTTTTTTCCGAACTAATTTTCAAACACACATTCTTCCAATAAAATATTGTTGCACGTAAACCAAAACTTTTCCTTAATTTTTAACCAGAAATTATCCAAAAATAAAACTTATAATTTTTTACAAAATCTATTCTCAAAAATACTCTAGCAAACAGGGACTAATTATCTATGAGATTTCCATATAATATTAAGGTTTATCCTTCATCAATATTAAAGTTATAAGCATGGTCAAACAAACAGAGTAAACAAAGAAACAATACATTAATGTAAGAGCCTGAGATCATAACAAACAATATTATGTTAACAAATCAACCACAATTTCAGCTCAATAATAAGATAAGATTCTATTAGAACTTCGTGTATTTGCACTTAGCCCTCGTTAACTAAACAATGAAAAAATTTATGATTAAAATATAATTCCAAACCTGTTAAACATAATATGAAAAGAATTCAAATATTAATACATTAAAACAATATGAATGAAAGGCAATTTAAAGATGATAAGACCCCAGAATCATTTGATCGAGATGGCATTGACCTATCAAATGAGAGAAATAACACAGCATGTATTATGCTTGGCTTTCCTAAAAATATTTGTTTCCTCATCAAGCGCAAACTGGTGACACAAAAATTTGAAGAGTACTATTGCTCAGACATTACATAGCTTTACTGTCATTTTCACCCAAGCTATTCAATCAGCATTTATACTCATCTGTGCAAAAATCTCATTACCTGGTAGACATTATTTAGAGTAACATCTGCTATGGCTGAAGCTTTACTGGCATCTTCTGCCAAAACGGTATCTAAGTAGGCCGGGTCATACATAATTTCTTCGTATTGGACCTGCAACGTAGAAAACCGAATAGTTCGTACATCAACATGCTATTTGACTTATAAAAGCGTATTGACTGAAGATCTGTTTATAAGCTAAAACCTGGATTGGATGTAGATGATCAACTAAAGCATCTGTGAGAACGTTTTTGAATGTTCCCCAGTTCATATATTGGCATTCTTCTGCAAGTTCCTGCAATAATAATTTTTTCTGAAGATATTTCTTGAAAAATTCCTTACAGTATGTCAAATAGCTGCAGCAGATTTTATAACAACAGATTAAAAGGTTAGTTATGAACATCTAAAGAAGCAAAATGTGATGGCATGAAAACATATATACAATTCAATGCAAGTTAAAACAAAAACTTAATTAACTTGGTCACTTCACTTTGTTTTTAATCCACATTGCAAAACCAATAATGAAAACCATTTTCATTTAACCAAATTAAATATATACAATGCAAGTTGAATATGACTTTGGGAAGGAGGCTCATTGATATAGACCTGCAAGTACACGACATGATCAGTACAAATTCCAAATAATCTGACAATATAAGACCCTTGTCGTGCTACGTGAATAGGGGACCAACCGTGCAATGACATACTCCCCCGCCCAATCTGCTAGCGTCCTCATAGCGGTGCGCTTGCCTAGTGTCTTCGCACATTCTTCCTCTTTAAATGATCTTCCACTTCAAAAGGCTTGCTAATTTTCCTTCTCTTGAGATGTCGGCCGATCTTCGCTATCGAACGAGAGCCTACAGTGTCCCTGCACCTTGTCTCGTAGTACTCCTTACTCACCGCCTTCGACACCTTTACCTTGTGCCCCTTGCACTAGTTCTCGGTTGGACGATGCTCCTCTGACCGTGTCTTCCCACACCTATCAAAGTATCCCATCATAATGCTCCTTTTCGTGGATTTCCCGATATTGACATGCTTAATGAAACAAACGTACATGTAGTAGTAACACGACTGCACCAAGCATGCCTTCTCTTGTTCGTCAACCTAAAGTTTTCCTTCATCAACATGTTAGCTTACTAGCACCTTTTTGTCATTTTAACGTATGTCAAAGTCATGTCTTCGCAGTTCAAGAATCATTGCCGCAGATTGCACGCCATTGGCCTCTCGCTACCAACAACGCCATATTCGAAAGGTTCCGCTCTGGACAAACCTACCGTGCGGCACCCACGATGTCCACAGGCATACGGGTCAGCCTATCCCCACACATGGGCCACCAGGCCAGCAAACTAATATATAACATATGGACACATGAACTACATGTAGGAACACACATTGTTAGTGCATTATCCAATGATATAGCATTCAATCCAACATGTCGTGTCACATGGATAAGGAAGATCTCTGAGCCCATGACTAGTTCCCCGCCCAATCTGCTAATGCCCTTATAGTTCACCGCGAGTCTCGCATCCTTATACATTTCTGCATTACTTCCAACTCTCTAGCATTAGTTTATGATCATTTTCCCACATGTGCGACACCATCCCCTGATGGACTGGCGTCTACATTGCCCCTTGCACCTCTTCCCGCAGTACCCCGTACATGCCCCCTTCGACACATCCTTCACCCCCTCTTTCAGTTCCTCGAATGGAGGGCCCCATGCCTCCACCTCTGTCGCTGCTTCATCGAGCATATCGAACAATTTTCACAAGTAGCCCTTTTCATAATATGATCTGCAACGCTTCATCATGCTTCCGCAGTGAAACAATATCGCGTGATCTAGCTCAACGACACCACGTACGCCTTTCTTTCCATCAAACCCAAAGTCTTTCCATCATCTTTTCATTAGCTTGCAAGTCCCGGCCTCGCATCGCAACATGTCCTACGACATAGTCACGCCTTTGATAACCCTAAATCGATCTCGCAGGAATGCAGACCATTGGCCTCCCGCTCTGATATCACCAGTGGTCATTTTTTATTTTGATTTTCAAATGCATTCATTTATTTGACCCTCTACTTTTTTATGTGTCTTCGCAACTCCAATGCTCAATTCATCCAAAGTAGCCTATATTTTTCTTTCTATTAGTCGATACAATCTTAACTCCAGTCCCGTCACTTTCGTGTGTAGCTTCCAAATTCATTTCACACGTATTATATTCAAATCATATAAGTTCAAAAATGCTAAATTGTCTCAGAACATTTAACGAACACAATATGAGCAGATGAAGAAATAGTCTAATTTTATTCACATCTTTGGGGTCGAGCATATATGTTCATAATTGGTCAGAAAGTGCTGATTTCGACATCTACAAACAAATATCATAGAGATTTAGTCATAGTTATTATATATGTAACATAGAAACCATGCCTGAAAAGCTTTATCTACAAGTCATAAAGATTCAACAAAAATCAAAACCTTGGAAAAACCATCACACGAGCTCCAGCTGGTAGGATAAGAGGTTCAGGAACCTATGCCAATAGAATTAGAAGGTAAAGGTCACTCCAAATATTTAGCATTTTATAAGACAAGTGAATCTGATAGGCCTCCAATTAGTGATCATATTTTAGAAGATTCAGGAAGAATGGAGAAGCAACAGATTCTGTTAAGCTTGGCATGTGAGGTGGGCAAATTGGTTACAAAACAAAAGTAGAGTAGGGAAGAAGGAGGAGGTAGTTTTTTGAGTAGTAAACAGTAAGGAGAGTATAATCCTCTCGAATGGCTATGTTATGAGTTCTTTTACAGTTCTTTTCAATCTTGTAATTTTCTGCAATTATCTTCAAATGTTCAATAAAAGGTCTTATTCCTGAATTTCTTTTTTAGAGTCTCATCAAAATCATATCAACCAAGTATCAAAATACAAATCTGACCTTAAAAATTAAACCAACTCGTCTACAATATAAACAAACAATTTAGTTCCTATTGACCCAGGAAAAAATAGAGTAGCAGAACATCAGGTCGGAAAGTAAACTTTAAACTCAAGAGAGAAAATATTTCCATCCCAAAGAAACCTTGCATTAATAGTTCTCTTACCCTCCTAATTTTTCCACTTCCATCCACCAAATAGATAGTTAACACGCTCGGATAATTCTCGAGTTAACTCTAAATTTTGTTGTGATCCTCACGGATTGGTACAAAATTTGACTGCAGAGGAATGCTGCAATTAATAAAATCATTCATTCAGGCATTACATTTAGATGGAAAGCGGGAGTTATTGAGAATTGTTTATACTTACTCAAATCCCTCTACCCTGGTCCCTGGGAGGCATAACCAGAATTTACAATCTCGAATCAATGGCATTGGGTGGGGTTAGGTTGGGCTCTCAAGGTGTGGGAAACACCTTTTTTAATTGATTGTTTACAGAAAATGCACTTTAAGAATCTCATAATTGAGTAGTAATGCTGGAATTGAAAATAACCCGATTCAGGAGAATATCAGAAGCCATCAGGATAGGTTAGAAGAGCGACCCCAACATTTCCCACAATAGGCTTGATATGATATTATCAGGAATTAAAGGGTGATGTGGTTTACTTTTTCAGAATAGGCAGTATAGATACTAGGAGGACTTGAGTTACTTATCCACTATAAAATACGGGAAGTCTAATGCAAGATATTGTGTATGTTTCTGATAGGAACCCGCATTATATTGTTTAGGGATTAGGGGTGTTATGGGTAGAATGTTAAATAAGAGTGCTTCACATTATATATGAATAAAAACCTATACCACAAAGTACTACCAGGACACACCTTAGAAGTGTCCACGCCACATGCCAAAAAAAAAAAAAGAGAGAGAGAGAGATGCTATATCTCTTGTGGCTTTTGATAATTGCTGTGTCTCATAATGCAAAGTTATCTGCAACATACACTAGGCTATGAAAATTATGAAGATATATTCAAGTTATCATATATTAACTAAAACTGATACTGATTCCTTCATTTGAGTAGAAGATATACTAACATATTTCACTCTCGAGGATGGAAATGATCAGAGCATTCCATTTCTTCAAGGACTACTTCATTTTCTTGATTTATAACATTTTTACCTTCTAAATGTCATCGTAGAGTAATTGCAAAATGCCACAATTATGAATTTATTGTTGCTTGCCTGCACACTGCAATTTGAACATAATCGAAAATTATCACTTTAATCACTCAGATTCACAAATTGCTTGATCTGGTGTATTTATACAGGGAAAGGGGTGGAGAAAAAATGAAGGTTTTGAAGATGTCGGTTTTCAATTTGAGCTTAATATTGAGTTATACTGATTTTCTTACGAACCCCGTGTTACATTCATGCCATATTTTGTGAGAATTGTTTATACTAGTATACCCCTTTACCGCGGTGGGATTCGATCGCAGGGTAAAGTGTGATGAGATTTTATGGAGATTTCAAAGATAAACCAATTTTTTTCCGACAAACATCCATGTTTTTTTTTTGGGTGGTCGGTGATCAAGAAGGTAACGGTTAATTAACTTAATTTAAGAAATATGGAAATTTTAAAAATCAGAAGTTTAAATATAGGACCACAGCGGTTTAACATGAGAACAGTGATTACCTGATGTGTTTCTGTGTACGAAAGAGATTAATTGATACCTGAAAATTTTCACCACACATAGTTGCTCAAATTAACACCTGTTATCCTACAAGAACATGAAGCAAAATAATTGAATTAAAATATAAAATCAAAAAAAAAAAAAAGAGTGTGGAAAAGAGAATGTACATTGCGGAAGGGAAGAGTGGAGAAGTGTTGGAGAGGATGATTAAGCGAGAGAGAAGAGAGCGGTCCATTGCTGTGCTGCTGCTTCTTTACGACCAATTTCGGATACGGAGATTATAGTTTTACAAGGGAAATCCTCAATCTCTAAAAGAGTTTGAGTATATTCGTAAGCTTCAAATCTTAGCACAAATTCGACTGCCCAGAATCCAAATGGACATGAAAAAATCAATTTTGCTAGAATGACAATTAGTCTAGTACGATCATAAGAACAACACTTTCGTATCATCAAATTGTCAAAATAATTGTGCAAGTAGATTAAATCTGAAAAATTTCCCTTTAAAACGTCGAATTGTTGACCCCGACCGATTTGTCATTTTAAAGTTGATTTAGACGATCCCGTCAAAAGCACTTTTGCTCATACAAGTATCATGGGTGTGTTTAGTAAGCTAAGATAATATGTTTGTCTGATAAATTAGTGTGTGTTTAATATTGTTTAAAAAAAGTTTATTTAAAAAAAAAAAAAAATAGTGATGTTTAGAAGACGGAGTGATTGAGACTTGATTGAAAAATCAAATATCGTGAACTTGACTTTTAATGAATGGTTAAAATTTGGTACTATAAAAAAAAGATGAAATTTTAAAGAAAACCAAATAAGGGCTACTTTTATGTAAATAAAATCAACAAATAAATAAGTCATCTATCATTTTCTATATTAATGACAGAATTTTGTGTCCTTGACGAGTCCCGATCTATATAGCATGTGTTCGGATTCAACTGTTTTTTTGATTTATAAACCAAATTTTAAGCTATACAATTCTTCAAATCAATCTCTTACCATACACATTTTCTCTATCCACTTTTTAACCATCCATTTACCTTGGAAAAAGTGAAATAAACTGATTTTTAAATCATTGTACTACCGAACTTGATAAGTGCATGAATTAAAAAACATAATTCCTACCTACCCTAATTATTACTTTGTATTTAAAAAAATATGAAAAAATTAAATAAATAAGTAGACCAGATCGTAGTTCATAAACAGAGACGTTTAGACTGCGTTCTTTTTGTATTTCAGTTTCCTGTTTTCATTTTCGAAAATGTTTTTTGTTTTCCATTTTCAGTGATTTTTTTCGAAATTACTGAAAACGCGTTTGGTTTGTTATTTCTGAAAACTGTTTTCGAAAATGAAAAGTTGAAAAACACGTTCTGTTTAAAATTTGAAGAAAATTATTTCTATATACTTGTAATTATATTGCTTGCAAATTTAAAAGAAATAAAGATGTCATATTTGAGTTGCACAATAAAAATAAATGAAATAACCCCTATCACACAATTTGATTATACCAAAAAAGTTCAAAAATTCATATTGTCCTTCTAAAGTAATCGTTCCACATTTGGACAGTAATTTTCCCTTCTAAAGTAATCGTTCCATTTAATACTTTATATATAAACATCCTTCCAGTAAGTACTCATAACATTTAAAATTTAAGTTTCAATAAAATTTGCAAAATAAATTTATGTTAATTAATGATACCCTTACAAAATAAGTGTTTACAAAAATAAAAAATAAATGTTTAATAATTAAGTATATGATACATCATCAGAAAGATGGTTGAATTTGGAGTTCGACGCAAAAAACGGAGTACAATTCGAAGTTGTACATCAAAAGTTATACATGTTTGAAGACAATGACCTATAAAATAAATACGAGAATGACTAAATTGAAAAAAAAGTAAAATTTGTGAACTCATGTGCAACAAAATCTGAAGTTGAGAGACCTAAGTTGCAAATAAATTAGGGTATTTTCGAAAGAAATTTCAAAATTTGAGAATTAAAATGACAAGTTTTGAAAATCAGGGATCAATAATGTAATTAAAAATGACAAATTTTGACAAATTTTAAATTTTTTTGATTATTTTAATTTTTTTTAAGTGGAAAACGCGGAAAACGTGATTTTCATATTTTCCATTTCCTTTACAAATTTTGAAATTTTTTTCCCGAAAACGGTGCAAGAGAACGAGTTTTCCGCGTTTTCGAAAATAAAAAACGAAAAACGGCTAGAAAACGCCAAAGAAAACGCTGCAATCTTTATTGTTCAAAATTTCCTAGCAGATTGCGGGACGGAAAGGCTATCCCATCTTTTGATTCTTTTCCATTGTGATCTCTATAAATTATTTAAAAGTAACTTTTATTAGTTTTTTCTTTTAGCAAATGTTTGGTAAAGAAAATAAATTGTATTTTAAATCAGTTTATAAATTACATTATTTCTCAAACTACTTTTAACCATACACATTTTCTCTCTTCAATTTTTAACCACTATTTTTTACCTCAAAATCATAAATAAATCAATTTATAAACCACACAATTTTGTTACCAAAGTTAGAAAAAGATCATTGATGGCGGTAGTGATGGCGACGGTTCGGTTCGAGGTTGGTTCGTCCAAAAGCATAGCCAAACTACCAATTTTTTGCCCATACCATAGCCGCCTAAGTCGGGTCGATGCAATTTCGGTGCATGTCTCGATTCGGTTGATTCCTATTTGATAAAAGAAAAACTTGATTGCAGTCGATGTGTGTGTGTATGTCGCACATGAAAAACTGTCATCCGTCGAAATAGAGAATGACTGAAAGAGTGAAGATAAATTAATTAGATATTCAGATGACTATAAACTTATAATTAATATATTTAGATTGAGCTTTAGTCATGTGGGCTGGTTTAATTGGCTTTTAAATAAATGTTCTAATTTTGGGCTTTTTAAATTTAAAATATAGCACAAAATCAAATTTTTTTTATTCCAGTATTTGGTTCGAAACGGGGCACCGACACAATTACCATACCCGCCCCACAAAAATCGGGTCATTAAATTTGCATATCATACTCGCCCCACTGCCCCTATTAGTTTGGTTTTTTCACACCATTCAATTCCATTTATCGCGATTTTTCGATTCAGGAGGTTAAAATTGTCATTCCTAGATGGCGGTGTGAAGATGTGAGGGTTCAAAACTTATTTATACTTTTTATAAAGATGGGGACCTTTATTGCAATTATCGACACTAGATGTGACTTATGAGTCAGCAATCAAAATGGGTCCTTTTTTAATTTTAGCCCATTGTCATTATGGGCTGAACATGGAAGCTCAAATTTCGTTCAATTCGATGCATTTAATCTGACGCGTCAGAAATGTGACACGTCACGCATTTTTACAACTTCTTAGTGGCAATAGTGACACTCCCATTGCTGATTTCCCGCACTTCCACACAGAATATGCGTGTATAAAATCAAAATCACCGACGAGAGAGAGAGTGTGTGTGTGTGAGAGAGAGAGAGAGAGAGAGAGAGAGAGAGTGAAATGGAGGACGAGCAGGTTCCAGAGAGTGTAAGGCGACGACACGAGGAAATACTCAAGGAAATTGAAGAAGAGTAGGAGGAAAATTATGACTAGTAAAAACTGTTCAATTTTCGTTTTTTTTCTTGAGGGGATCATTTTTCTTTATCATTTTCTCCCCGTGAATTTACTTTTTGAAAAAATTGAATGTGATTACGATGATTGGATTATTTTAGTTTATTTTGCTTCTGTTAACTGTGAGTGTTTGGATTTATGGTTTTTTAATATTAATTATTGAATTTGAAGTTTTTATTTTTTGTTTTTATGAACTCCAAGTAATCTCTAAATTTATAATGCTCCACCAAGTGACGGACGCATACATTTTGTAGTAGGGGGCACAGCTTGTAGTGACAGCACAAGGTTCGTGGGCAGCGTTCCTGAATTTTTTTTTAGAAAAAGATCGAAAATGATAAAACTCAAATTCACAAAAGATAATGTACTAAATAATATGCAATCTCACAAATATACTAAATTATTTTCAGTAAGATTTACATTATAATTCAAAAGAAATTGACAGATTATATCGCAGTAAACAGTCAATTAACATATTCAAATTTCAATCAATTATGTCCCTGTTTAGTGTAGATTAAAATCAGATTTTTAGTATATTTTGATAAAAGTTGATAAGATGTGTGGTTGAAAAGTTGTGAATCCCATGAAATTTATGGTTGAGATTGATTGTTGACTTTAACCAAGATTAAAATTTAAATTTTAATTGGTACCAAAAGATGTTATATTTATTGAGTACATCTACAATCTTTTACATATATTTCATCTAAAACAATATATTCAATATGCATAAATTTCAATTATTCAAAGTTCAAACATTACCTCCATTCAAAAAAAAAAAAAAAAAAAAAAATCAATTATTCAACCATTCAAAGCATCTTCTTTGAATTTTTCCAAAAAAAAAAAAAAAAAAAGTTTTTATAAATTAAAAATCGTCGGGAATATTGTTCAAATATTCTCTTTTAGGAGGATGATTTTTCACTTGATTTCTCCCTTTGCTTAAATTGCTTTTAATCTTTTGAAAATTGAACCGAGATTATGATTATTTGATTATTTTACTTTTTTTTTTTCATTTATCATTGCATGTTTTTTATTTACGATTTTTGAGTTCAAACCAATAATAAGTGTTTGATGTTTATTTATTACATAGGCTTGCATGCACGTGTATGATGAGACCATGGATTTAGCTAAAGTAAAATTTGTTCAATTTTCTGGTTATTATTTATTTTATTTTGAAGGGAATGATTATTCAATCGATTTTTCTCTTTGCATTTGGTTTTTCACATACTGGACATGATTACCATGATTTACATTTTTCTCCTTTTATTTTATCCGTGCACGTTTTGATTCAAGGTTTTTGAATGTCTGAAAACAAAGATTGAGTTCCGCTATTGAATTTGTAGTGTTCATTTTTTGTTTCGTGACGTCCAAGCAATCACGTGATTCGTAATGCTCCTAATGCCTCTTATGTAAATGATAGACCCAATAATAAGTTTGATGCTTATTGTTTTTTGTTTTACACAGTCATGCATACTATGGTTGATTTAGCTAATGGACTTTACATTGCTTGTGTGTGCGCGGAATAATGTTGTTGTTATTTTGATTGAAGTGAAATTTGAAAAATTGGAAAATCTTGTTGGATATTGGTTAAATAAATCGAGAATTGAAAATCAATCAAAGTGACTTCGTGTCGACTTCGGCTAAATACTCAAATGATCGGCTCAATCCGTTTAGGCAATATTGTTTGCCACTTCGCCGCTTCGGGACGCACAAACGGGGATCGACCTGCATGTATTGGAAAACCAATATCGAATTAATGAGAAATTACGAAAAATGACGAAAATCAGGTCGAAATATTTGACCGTGCGACCGCATGGTTGGAAAACCGTACGATCATACATCAAATTTATTTTCGATTTTTTGAGTAAAACCGTGCGACCGCACGGTCTATAACCGTGCGGCCGCACGGTTGTCCGGCCACTAAGCACATTTTCATAAAGGTGCATTATTTTGGAAAGGGTGCATGGTTTGGCCTCAACCATTTCGTCCACACCCTTTCATGGTCTATAAATAGGACCATTTGGGTGTCCTATTCCTCACAATTTGATATGCAAAATATCTCTCATCCTCTCTTCTCTCCAAAAATCAAATCATTGCATTTGTTATCTTGATTTTTCTTCATTTCATCCTTGGAGTACATAAGCCTAATTTTGGTTCGTTGTACTTGTGTTTCGAGTGCTACAAACACAAGTGTAGCAGTTGTATTTTGGGAGTCGATTACCGAAATTCGTAGGCACCGTTGCGGGGCAAATTCGACTTAAGGACAAAGAGTCCAACTCTTGCCTCGGCTTTGTCCTTACTTTTCTTCTTCTTCTTTTTTGTACTTTCCTTGTCGTTACCCTGTCCAATTTTCGGCTTGGATTTACAAATTTTCATTCTACTTATTTGGCGTCACTATTCACAAATTTCCTCCAACAAATCGAATACCAGAAATTGTTATTACTAGTAACATTTATTTTTTGACATTATAGAACATCATATTATCATCAATCATTCCTACAATTCAACCTCTTAAAAAAGATAAGGTACTAAGCTTAAACTTCTCTTTCATTCTGAAGTGGACAATTCAACCTCCATCCAGTAGCCGTCGTAGTTGAGGACATAGATAGCTACAGGAGAAAATAAAGAGGACATTTGACTAACTGATCGATAATGGGGTTCTCTTATTCCCTAATTTTTTTCAGCTTAAAAGTGTTCACAATTTGCATTTTGATTTCTTGTTAATCTAGGAATAGGACACTTCCATTTTGATCAGTTGGATCTAAAATTAAGGTTTTTATTCACACTACCTATGCATTCGATTGACTTTAGTAGTAATGAATTAAGGAGAGAGTAATTTCCTGTACGTCTCTAATTAAGATAATGATCTATCCTCATTCCTACTCAAAAAATTTATTATAACTTCTGATTTAACCTAGCTAATTGCCATTTCCTAGCTGAAAACTAAGAAATTAAACGTGAACTTGTTAGTTATCTGTTGTCCTGAGTAAGTTCTCTATGCATGTGTATCTCATAAACAGTACTTATAGGTGTGTACTACCTCTTCATTTAGCTTCTATTTTTATTTAGCTGCATTTTACCTTTTTGAAGGTGTTGTTCTGTTCCCACAGGCCACCCTTCCTCTTAGAGCAGTTTTGCCTAGTTATAAAGCTTCTTTTCGACGTGCCTTGACACAACATCATTCTCCTTGTACTGTTGATGTTGTATGTGATCTCCTTACTATGCTTTAGGTTATTTTCCTCTGGCCTTTGTTCCATCACCCTTTTCTTTCGATTAATGTTACCAATACCTTTCAGATTCGTGTTGAGAGGGATATTATAAATAGAAGGTACAATATTGCAACTCTTGGTACAACTACTGAGGTACAGAGTGAAAACCTTGTTTCGTTTTTGTTTTTGAGTATTTAAAGAGTCCAGAAATGACTAGTCCTTTCCTTTTCCTATGAAGAGTGAGAGATTTGACTTCTTAATAGCTCTATCCGTTTACCACGTTAAGGTATGATGATGCCTAGATTTTAATATGAAACAACTCGCCACCATATTTTCCAATAACCATGTTGCCCTCTCATCACTCCCTGGAACACTGAAACATCTTGCTTGATAATTGTCAACTCACCCTTCCTCTTAGTTAGTCAACTGAATACACAACATCTTGCTTGATAATTGTCAAGTAGTCAAGAGTCTGTGATGCCTGGAAGTACCTTTTGTTTCTTGGGCAAACGGTCTGACTTTCACCAGTCATACAGTTTAAAGACCAATTATGTACTGATAATTACGATCTCATGGAATTCTGTACATTAACAAGTGTAATTTTATACTGAATTTAAGAAACATCATAATACGATTGAGAAATATAAGCATGAGTCGATGAGGACACGGCGTTCAATGTTGGACACTGGAGCTATATGATGCAAGTTGTTTGTTATTTTCCATAGTTTACCCTCAAAAAATGTTGTTACTTCTCTTTCTCCACAAAAATTATTACAATCCATATATCTTTACATTAAATCGATTTTGTAATTAATTTGTGCATCTTCTGATTATTATAATTGAAATATGGCTGAAAAATATGTACATGAGGAAAAGTAGGTGAAAAATCAATACTTTTTTACTGCTCATACACATTTTTTAATGGAGACAAAGGAGGTTAAGTATTAACTATTAAGATAACTTTTTGGATCTCCGAAACTTGGTAGGCATGTTTTTAAAATTTTTTATGGATTTATTATATTCACGATAAAGTTTCAGACTTCATTGTGTGAGCTAACATTCTTTTGGATCTGACTTCATTTCAACATTTCTTTCTCGACTTACCGTGTTGTAACTGAAATGAACTCTTGTGATAGGCTACTGTTACAGAGACAAATTGATGAGAAATGAGAATGTCAAATCTCGATGTGCGTGCCCGTGAGATCCATGACGAGATCTGATGTCGAAAATGTTGAAGATTCGAGACTAAATAAGTAATTAAAGTCAATAATCAAGTTGAAGCAAAAAAAAAAGAGAAATTGGACTCAATCAATTTCGATCGATCGAAATTCTGCATAGATTTTGGGGTTCAGCCTCAGTCGCGTTCGACTGAAGATTGGTCGACTGAAAGTTCCATTTTGATCGACCATGTGATCGACCGAAATAGTTTCAGCCGACCAGTTCAGTCGACCAAAACACGCTGCTTTTGAAAAAAAGGGTTTTCTTGCAATTTTTGAAATCGCTCTTTTGGCCCAATTTTTGTATAATATATACACATTTTTCATTTCAAACCTAGATTAACTTGTGATGTTCATTGAATGCTCTTGAGAGCTTAGTCGTGTGAGACTCTTCTTTGGGTTGAAGTAAAACTCTTTTATCTTGTTTCTTATTAGAATTTAATCAACTTTGCGTGAGTATTATTATTCTTGTATTTGTTGTTTATTTTTCACCATCTTGAAATTTGTTTAGTTGATACCCATTGGGTTAGGGTTAGTTTAATCCTTGAATTTTGGGTTAGATTTAAACTTAGGTTAAGATGTTTATCCTTTATTTTACTACTTTAGCTTTCTTGGGTTTGGTATTAGATAGTTGTCGAAATTTTTGGTCCAAGCATCAAAGGGATTTGCATCATTTGGTATCAGAGCTTGGCTCTAATTTGGTAAACCTATCATTTACATTATTGTTGTTGTTATTAAAAAAAAATGAAAAAAAATTGGGGGAATTCCATTATTCATTCACTACAAAACCTACACTTTCCAATTGGTGTACATAAAATGTTTGATAAATTATCCCAAAGAAAAATACTCCATTAGTGCTTTGTTGTTTAATGTCCATTTATTGCTAATTACTTGTGGCTTTCCAATTCCCATTATTGAGATTGTGTTATCAACATTTTATCTCATATATCATTTGCTCCATACATTGGGTAATTATTGTTCATTCATTCATTACGACAATTGAGTTGTTGGGGAGTTGTCATCTATTCACAATATCTACATTCAAAGCCACTTCAAGATTGAGTACAAAGTATTTTCCAAATTACCTCATTGAAAATTTACATTCTTGTGCTTAATTGCTCTACATCTATGCCTTGTCAAATATTTGTGGTTTGTCAATTCCCTTGCTAAAATTGTATTCCTTATATCTTATCCTACATATCAATTGTTCCTTTTGAGTATAGCAAGCACACAAATTCCACTTGCTACTTGTTCTAAATTCTTTCTTCCTTGTTTGTGATCTTTGACTTCATAAGAGTTATACTTTATGGTTTAGTTGATTACCTTCCTTGGAGAACTTGAGAAATGATATTTTGAGTAGAAAAAGGCAAGAGTGGTGAGCTCAATAGAGGGTAAAAGCCAAATTTAAGTGAAACACGATAGAAATATTTTCTTGTGAGAATACTTTCACACTTGCATACCATGTCAAATTCAAATACTCAAACTCAAGACTTGAAGGAGATGTTGCTAAATATTTCAACCACCATGGCTAGGAAAATGGAGAAAAGTGGGGGAGGGTTAGAAAGGTTAGAAACGAGAGAGTGAAGTACATCAACTAGTAGAGAGGGAGAAAGAATGGATAATAAAGGAAGAGTGAGGGACAAATTTGGAAACAATGTGTATAGAGATGGGAGTAGGGAACAAATTGGGAGAATGGTGAGGAAAAATAGAAGAAGGGTGGATGGTCAATTGGGGGATGTGTTAGATAATGAAGGGGAAGTTGAAGAAGAATGGAGAATGGGTAGAAGAAGAAGAGAGTGGGTAGATAGGAGTGGAGATGGGATGGATGAGAAGGTTGATATTGAGAAAATGAAGACTCCATCATTCCATAGGAGGGGAGATAGTGAAAATAGAGAAGTAATGAAGGAGATGAATGCTAGGCCACCAAAATCTTTAGCCCATACTAATAAGATGGAGGAACATGGGGGGATAATTTCTACACTAGGTGCCTAGTGAGTGATAAACCGTGTAGTCTCATGATAGATGAGGAAATTGACACTAATTTGGTGAGTGCTAGTAGAGTTGAGAAATTGGGGTTACCGGTTATGAGACATCCTAATCCTTATGTATTGCAAGGGTTGGGTGACGATGAGGAAGTGAGAGTGAGTGAACAAGTTCTTCTTACTTTCAACATTGGAACCTATAGTAACCAAGTGATATGTGATGTAGTTCTCATACACACTACACGCATAATTTTGGGGAGACCTTGACAAAGTGATAGGAGTGTGGCACATGATAAGAGGAAGAACCTGTGTAGCTTCCAAATGAATGGGAAAAAGGTTGTTATCCTATCTTTCAGCCCGGAAGAAGTATGCAAGGACCGAATGAAGTTCAAAAAGGATTTTGAGGAAGAAAATGAGAAAAAGAAAGAAAAATGAAATGAAGAAGAAATGAAAAAAAGAAAAAGAAAAAGAAAAAGAAAATTCAATTAGAAAGATTGAAGAAAACAAAAATGAGAGCATGAGAGTTGGGGCCATGTCCCTAGAAAAAGGAGAGGCAATGAGGGTTGGAGCTACGACTCCAGAAAAAGGAGAGGTAAGAGAAAATTCGAGAGTTGAGGTTCCTACCTCTGAAAAGGTGAGGGAGTGATGAGTGCCACCAAGAAAATTGAGAGAAGATCACCCAAGAATGTTCTTTACTCTTGAATATTCCAACAATTCCCTCTCTAGCTTGGTTACTTCTTTGTTACAGGAGATCGTGAGGCCAACTTATCAAGGCAACAAGGAGAGGAAATGAGGGTTGGAGCTACGACTCCAGAAAAAGGAGAGGTGAGAGAAAATTTGAGAGTTGAGGTTCCTACCCCAAAAAAGGTAAGGGAGTGATGAGTGCCACCAAGAAAATTGAGAGAAGATCACCCAAGAATATTCTTTACTCTTGAATATTCCAACAATTCCCTCCCTAGCTTGGTTACTTCTTTGTTGCAGGAGATCATGAGGCCAACTTATCAAGGCAACAAGGAGCTCCAACAATATGCCGATTGGAAGAAGTTCATGAAAATATTTTCCTACAACGAGGAGTACAAACAAGGTAAAGAAAATGACATAACCGATGCAACATTTATAAGGTATGCTCCTAACATTTTCTTGAATGTAAGGTTATTGTGTGTTGAATATATTAGAGGGTTGTATGATCTTGAGGTAGATTTGACAAGTGTGTTGTTGACTTGTGAAAATGTAACATTTTGTAAAGATCATTGGCATGATGAGTGCTTAATTTGTAAATGCAACTTTTTGCATGTGCCAAATTGCTTAAGTACCAAATCCTTTTGTGAAAATATTGCATATAGTAAATTTTATGGGCATGGAGAACTCCTATTTTGTGGAGATATGATTGATGTGCCTATTTTCCCTATAAAGAATTTGTTAGTTGATGGAGTCCATGGGAGAAATTTATTGGAATATCTTGATGATAAAAGGACTTCGCTTCTAACATTTTCTAAATGTCCACTCATTTTGTTTTGAACATGATAGGGACATGCATGCTAGTCAACCAAAAAATTTTAACATTTTTGAATCATGTAATGAGAGAAAAATTGATGAACTCTATAATTATAATAGTTATTTGTTTTGGGGGATTATATTGTTTGTTCCTAAATGGCCCATGCGCGAGTTACAAGTGAGAGAGGCACATATGGGGAGCTTCATGGGACATTTTGGGATTAAGGGCACCATAACTTTACTAGTTGAACATTCTCATTGGCCTAAGATGAAAATCAATGTGGCATTTGCTCATAATCTTCGTCAACACATCACTTACAACAGGGTTGAATATAAAGTTTGGCCTCGTGGCTCATGCACCCCTTTGCACGTTCCTAGTAAACCTTAGGTTAATCATTATATGGATTTTGTATTGGGTTTACTTGGACTAAAGAAAAGATATTATGCTAATTTTGTGGATGTTGGTAGAGGTATTAAACTTTCGCATTTTTTTACATGGCATGAATCCAACATTGCTATCAACATGATGAATCTTTTCTTTTGAGAAGTTGTGCATTTGCATAAAAATTATGCTCAAATTGTGGTTGTTAAATTTTCTTGCAATGGAATTGCTTATCCTATTAGCAAATTTTCTTCACTTGATATTGCTTTTGGTCCTAGCCTACTAACACTTTTGATATTGATGCATTTTTTTATTGATGGAGATGTTAGTTTAGGTGGGCATAAAAAGGAAAATTTGGTTGAGCCCCTGATAGAGCAGGATGAGCGTCAATTTAGGGCGCATTTTGAAAAACTCACTTCTAATCTGAACCAAGATCGGATGCGAGTTGTATTTGACCCGGGTGGTTGGATGTTGTTCCTTTGGAGGAAAGAACGAGTTCCTAATATAATAAAATCAAAATTGCTACTATACGGTGTTGGCACATTTCAAGCTCTTGACAATGCCTACAAATTGATTTTGCAAGGAGAGTATGAAATTTCAGTTACATTTATTGTGTCTGAATTTTCTATTTTTATTGTAGGTATAAGTTCGTGGTCGAATCTCTTTCGAGATGGAGGAGATGATGAGAATCGCGAGGGTCCAACTTCATAACACGAACCTGTGACCCACAATGTTGCAAGATCAAAGTTCAAGGAGTCTCACGATAGTGCATTCAAGAAGGATTCGAGGTCGAATCATTTTAAAGAGGGAGGGGATGATGAGAACTGAGAAGTCAAACATCGATGTGCGTGCCCTGAGACCCATGACGAGATCCGACGCCGAAGATGTTCAAGATTCGAGGCTAAACAAGTAATAAAAGTCAAGAAAAACAAGTCAAGAATCAAGTTGGAGCCAAAAATAAGGAGAAATTGAACCCAGCCAATTTCGGTCGACCGAAAGTCATTCCGATTGATCGTTCAGTCGATCGAAACTCTGCAAATATTTTGGGGTTCAGCCTTAGTCGCGTTCGGCTAAGGATTGGTTGACCGAAATTTCCATTTCGGTCGATCATGTGATCGACCGAAACACGCTGTTTTTGAAAAATTGGGGTTTTCTTGCAATTTTTAGAATTGCTCTTTTGGCCCAATTTTTGTACAATATATACACATTTTTTTCATTTCAAACCTAGATTAACTTGTGATGTTCATTGAATGGTCTTGAGAGCTTGGTCTTGTGAGACTCCTCTTTGAGTTGAGGTAAAACTCTTTTATCTTGTTTCTTCTTAGAATTTAATCAACTTTGCTTGAGTATTATTATTCTTGTATTTGTTGTTTATTTTTCACCACCTTGAAATTTTTTTAGTTGATACCTATTGAGATATGGTTAGTTTAATCCTTGAATTTTGGGTTAGATTTAAACTTGGGTTAATGTGTTCATTATTTATTTTACCACTTTAACTTTCTTGAGTTTGGTATTAGATAATTGTGGGAATTTTTGGTCCAAACACTAAAGAGGTTCACATCACAACTACCAAATTTGTTTAGTAAATTCTGAACGTTATGTTCTGGTATGAACCAGCAGTTGTGCTTGATTTCTATTTGAATGACAGATTAAGCAATATCGAAAGCTTGTAGATGGCACTGTAAATGTTGTTACCTGTGGCCAGCAGCGTTTTTGTCTTAGGCGCCGTTGGACTGATGACAATGGAGCAGTGAGTAACTGCTACATGCCTGATCAATTTATAAATGCTGTTCTTGCAATGTTGACTTTGAATTATGCTCATTACTTTATTGTCAATAGCTTGTTGGAGAAGTTCAAATAATTCAAGAAGATTTTCCACTGAGAACACTGCGTGAGGCAGTTGGTAAACTTGCTCCATTAAGGAACTTGTGTATCGATGGTATATTAAAAGTGCAACCTAAACCAAATAATTATGAGGATGGAAATTATTCTGATGCAATGTCGGAGGGAAATTTTGAGAGGCTTCTTTCAGAAATAGAAAGAAGGTTGCACTAATCTGTTCTTTGTTCTTGTTATGGCTCGACACAGTTGATGAGTCAACAAGTAGTGACGACGAGCAATTTGGGCGAGATTTGGGATGCCAACCTGGAAGATCTCAGTTAGACAATGATATGAAGCTGATGAAGCATACGAAACATAGCAAAAGGAATGAAGATGCTAGTCTAGGGGTTGGGAAAACAATCTTTCCAGATATACAACTTTGCGACATAGTGAAACAGGAGAAGTACCCTATAGGCCAGCTTCGTGATGTTCCTAGAGCCTTCTGGCCCGGGTGGGTTTACCACATGTATGATTCATATGTAACATAACTTGTTAAACAGTTTACTAATAAAGTATTTGCAGATTGTAAGTAAAACAGAAAATATACAGTAAGCTGTATATAGTAAGATAGAAATAATTCACAGTAAGCAGTAAACAAAATGTTTTTGAGCAGTAAACAAAATGAATGCTGGAGCCGGGGCCTGTGTTCAACACAGTGTCCTTAAAGCAATATTCGCCCTCTCACCGGAGTAACTCGAGCGCTTGCTTCCCAGGATACAGCGGCTGGAATTGCAGCTGTGCAGGCGAACGGAAAATGTGCTTGAACAGAATCACCAAGACTGGAAGAAGGAAGGCAGGAAGCTGGATAGACAAATGCAGAGAGATTTTCGTGGTTGTTGTGTTGTCTAGACTGAAGGAATTGTTGCTCTATATATAGGCAGGGAGGAGCCTTTGCATTTAGTACTGCAGTTGAATTCTGTATTTACTCCAGACGTTTTGGAGTTACAACTGCAGTTGAATTCTGCACTTACTCCAGGCGTTTTTGGAGTTACAGTTTGAATGGAAATCAGTTTGGAGTTATGTTTTAAATGAAAAATTCAAAACAAAATTCCAAAACGTGGCTTGCACTTTGTGGCCAATTTTTGACTCGTTCGGTCCGACATTCGTGTACGCAGGTCGCGCCCGCACACAAGTTCAAGGCTCGAAGGCCAAGTCGGTCCAAGATTTGCACCCCCCCTGCGGGCGCGTAGGCCATGGAGGAGTCTCTATGCAACAAATGGTTACACCTTACAAATTGTTAACCATATATAAATTGGTCCACAAACTCATTTCTATCTTATGTAGGATAACTATTTAAGCATTCCCAACATTTCCACATTTTTCCATTTTCCAATGTGGGATGGAACTATTATTTATAGCCTCCACTGATTCCCACTTTTCCATTTCTAACCAATGTAGGATTGTAATCCCTTTTAAGGCTCCTCTTCAAATCCCAATTTTCAATCAATGTGGGATCAATTTCACATTTACTCAAGTGAAAATCAATTGTCAAATATATTTTCCAACATCATATTCTCTAGCTCAAAAGGCAGCAGGTGATATGGATTTTCTTTCTTCCATCCATACTTTATTCTGTATGAACTTGTAGGTGAATTTTTATTTATTTATTTTTTTTCCCAGTTTCTAGATATATAAGCATTATTTATTGGCAAGAACCATGAAATAGCAGTTTTTGTAAAATCTTTATATTTGCTTTTTAGATTTCAAATGTTCAATTAGTCTCTGCAAGAGATCTCTCGTGCTTACTTTTTGGAATTCAGTGGAAAACAGTACTAAGTCAGTACACTTGTTTTTTCTTGGGTATGTTATTGAGTCTTCATTTAAAATACTAATGACATATCTTTTATTTTCTTTCCTCATAGACTTTGTTTGCAAAACGAAGTGACATTTTGGTGATGTCTACTGAGGGCCCACTCGGTGCGTATGTTAATGCATTTGGGTTCTGTGGAATATAGTGGTGGTCCACTTAATCCACATGGCACCCTATGATTGGGACTTCACTTACCCATGGGATTTGAATTTTGAATAAGAGGGGGAAACCTTTCTTGTTTCAAAGAGACTTGGCACATTCTTGGGTGGAGAGGTAGAAGTGGGAGAGGTCCAATATCTCCGGCGAAATCTTGCTACCTCCGGCGAACCTAGATCCGGTTGCCATTTCTCGAGGACGACGGTGTCATGTTCCGGTGTGTTTAAGTGGTCATAAACTGAGCTCAAACAAGGAACAAGAACAAGGCTGCTGGGATCGTTCTTGCTGGACATTCTTCTTGTGCTGGGTCTTCTTCTTCAATCTGTGAAAAGGAGCTTGGGAGCTCAACAAATGGTATCAGAGCTATGGTGAAGTAGCTGGGCTAAAGAAAGCAAGAGGAGAAGCACAGACCGCTGGAAGCAAGGAGGAGAGAAAGAAAAAAAAAAAAAAAATCAAAAAAAAATCACTGACCCGTTTCAAAAACCCGACCTCCGGCCAACCAATCGGAGCAAGACCAACACCAAAAGAACCGCCTCATCGTGGAGAACACTCGACCAGAAGGTGGAGCAATTCCGGTGGCTGAGACGGCGGCAAACGGCGAAAGAAAGCTGTGAAAACCGGACTGAAAAAGTGGGATTCCGGCCGATCCAGAACTCCGATCGACGATCGGCCACCGCCATTAGAACGGGCTCTTTGAGGAGAAGACTCGCCTGAAATTTGGTGGCAATCCGACGGTTGAAACAGAAGTTATTCGCCGGAGAAGAAAATGTTGGTAAACTGAAAAACAGCGATTCCGGCCGGTAGGGAGCTCCAATCGCGAAACGGTCACCACCGTTGGATTCGTGACGACGAGGAGCATCTTTCTGTGTTTTTTGAGAATTTTCCGGCAGGGGCGGTAGAACTCCGGCGCGGTGGTCCGGCGGCGGTCCGGCGAGGCATTTTCCGACAGAATCTTCAGCTCGACCTGCTCGTTCCATTTCCGAAGTCCATTTTGCAAAATCAACTCTTGATTATACGGACATTGAAAAGTCCGCTCGGTTTGCATTGGCTATCCCTTATTTTCATTATGTATTTCATATTCTAGAGGCTATTGTGAGGTGGCTACATAGTGTTGGGGGTTACCTTGCCGGTAACCATTGCTTGTTGGTGAACTCACATAGGATTGGAATTTGACTACGTGCTTAATTTCTTGAAATTGTCGTGTATTACTTGTTATTATATTATTTGTGTGATCATCTTGAAGAGTAATTTTGGTGAAATTGGTTTGATCTTGCATTTGAGTGTGGGTAATTGCTTTGTGTTAACCTGTTTGAATTTTTTCATTATTTGCATTATGGGTTCTCGTGTTGAATTGTCACAATTTAACGGTAAGGGAGATTATTCCATTTGGAAGCAAAAAATGAAGGCTATTTTAATTCAACAAAGAGTTTCTAAAGCACTTGAGGACCCTAGTACTTATTCAAAAGCATTGTTAGATAAACCTGATGAAATTGCTGAGATGAATGAAATTGCACATAGTTGTATAATATTGCATTTATCTGATGATATAGTGGGACAAGTTGAAAAGCATACGACTGCTAAAGATTTGTGGGAAGCACTTGACAAACTTTTTTTGACAAAATCTTTAACGAAGAAGATTCACTTAATTCAAAAACTTTTCAACTATAAATTGGATCAAAGAAAGGATCTTGAATTTAATTTGAGTGAGTTTAACAGTCTTGTCAAGTGTTTGACCCACAATGGAAAGAAATTTGATGATGAATATCTCGCTGCTATTATGCTAAATGCCATGCCTGAATCTTATAGAGATGTTAGGAATGCTATCACATATGCTAGGGACACTGTGACCTTAGATATTGTAGTTGAGGCTTTAAGGGCTAGGGAGCTCGAGATGAAGAGGGAGTCAAGGGGTAGCAGCTCGAGGGAAGAGAGTTTGTTTAGTGGTTTTAGAGGGAGAAATGAGTCGAGAGAGTCGAGAGAAAACCACTTCCAAACGAAGAAGGGTAGAGGAAAATCGAAGGGTAGGTCCAAGTCTCGGGATAAGAGTGTTAAGAAATGCTACTATTGTGGTAAAATTGGACATTTCAAAAGAGACTGTGATGACTTTAAGAAGAAACATAGACCTCAGCAGAGTGATGATCAGAACCTAGTTGCTGTAGGTGATGCTTTTGATAGTCTTCATATGATGACTGTGACATTTGATGATGATAATGTCGACAATACCCTTTATAGACCACAAGCGATGAATGTGTCTGAAATTGATTTTGACAGTGAGTGGGTTTTAGACTCGGGTGCCACTGTCCATATGAGTCCTGTTAAATCTTGGTTTTATAACTATAGAGAAGTTAAGCCTAGGAAAGTGTACTTGGGGGACAACTATACACAGACTGTGGAAGGAGTTGGTGATATTGCTATTAGGATGCATGATGGCATGATCAGATCTCTTCTGAATGTCAGGTATGTCCCGGGCCTTGCGAGGAACCTCATTTCCTTGGGCATTTTGGAAGATGAGGGTTATGAGTACAGATCTCATTTCGGTACTATGAAAGTGAGTAAAGGCTCTCTAGTTGTTATGAAAGGTCCCAAGAGGAATGGATTGTATATCCTTGAAGGTAAAGCGTTAAAGGCCTACGAGTCTGCATTATCTACAACTTATGAAGATAGATCAGATCTTTGGCATAAAAGGATGGGACACATAGGAAACAAGGGGTTGAAGTGTCTTAGTGATCAGAGTTTACTAGGAAAGGATAGTGTTATACCTTTAAGCTTTTGTGAGACGTGTGTTCTAGGAAAGTCACACAGGGTTAGCTTTGGGATAGGTGAACACAACACTAACAGACCCTTAGAATACATTCATGCTGATTTGTGGGGACCAGAAAAACATCCTACAAATGGAGGTAGTAGATTTTTCCTATCTATTGTTGATGACTACTCGAGGAAAGTTTGGGTGTATCCCCTTAAATCCAAATCTGACACTTTTGGTAAGTTCAAGTCCTGGATTGCCTTGGTTGAGAAACAAATGGGGAAAAGTGTAAGAACTCTTAGGACGGACAATGGTCTAGAGTTTTGCAACTTTGAGTTCGATACCTTCTGCAAGGATAGAGGTATCAGAAGGCATAGGACTGTAAGATCTACCCCCCAGCAGAATGGGGTAGCTGAGAGGATGAATCGGACTTTAATGAATAAAGTTAGATGCATGCTGATTAGTTCGGGGTTAGCTAAAGGCTTTTGGGGTGAAGCTGTTTGTACCGCTGCCTATTTGATAAATAGGTCACCTTCTAGTACTGTTGACTTTAAGACTTCTCAAGAATTGTGGACTGGGAAACCTCCAGATTTGTCACACCTTAGAGTATTTGGTTGTGCGGCCTATGCACATCAGGTTGAGGGTAAGTTAGACCCTAAGGCTACTAAGTGTGTCATGTTAGGTTATCCCGAGGGAGTGAAAGGTTACAGGTTATGGGTTTTAGATGGTAAGGGCATGAAAGTTATCAACAGTCGAGATGTGAAGTTCAATGAACTCGATATGCCTTGTCTTAAGACCATAAATAGACAAACTGAGAAGGGGGAATCTTGTACTGAGAAGAAGATTGACTTTGAGGTGAAGAGATTAGGTGAAGATAATCCAGAGGGTAGTGAAACCCAACCTCAAGTAGAAGCGGAACAAGAAGTCATGGTAGAGCAACCTGAACTTGAAATTCCTGAAATTCCTGAAACGGAAGTCCCTGATCAAGAAACATCTGCAGGTACTAATTTGGAAAACTACCAATTAGTGAGAGATAGGGAGAGGAGACAAGTTAGACCAAATATGAAGTACGTCTCTTCTAATTTGATTGACTATGTCTTAGTTTCAGGTGAAACCTTAGATTCAGTTGAACCTGCTTCATTTGAGGAAGCGATCAATTGTGAAAAGTCTGAAAATTGGAAAAAGGCTATGAAGGAGGAAATCCAGTCTCTGAAACAAAATGAGACTTGGAAGTTGGTTGAAAAACCAAGGAATCAGAAGGTAGTCCATTGTAAATGGATCTACAAGTTGAAAGAAGGAGTAGAAGCTAATGACCCTTTAAGATATAAAGCTAGATTGGTAGCTAAAGGATTTACTCAAAGAGAAGGGATAGACTATAATGAGGTGTTTTCACCTGTTATTAAGTATAAAACTATCAGGTTAGTCTTAGCCTTAGTTGTCCAATATGATTGGGAATTAGAGCAACTAGATGTTAAGACCGCTTTTCTTCATGGGGAATTGGATGAGGTGATTTACATGACTCAACCTCAAGGGTTTGAGGTGAAGGGTAAGTCGGAACTTGTGTGCTTGCTTAGAAAGTCCTTGTATGGCCTTAAGCAGAGTCCTAGGCAATGGTATAAGAAATTTGATGCTTATATGTTTAAAATTGGTTTTAAAAGGAGTGAATATGATGCATGTTTGTATTATAATAACTGTAAGATAGGCTGTGAAGTTTATTTGTTGTTATATGTGGATGACATGTTGCTTGCTAGTTCTAGTAAAGCTGAAATTGTTAAAATGAAAAACCTTTTAAAATCGGAATTTGACATGAAAGACTTGGGAGAGGCAAGAAAGATTCTTGGCATGGTTATTAAAAGGAATAGGGCTGATAATAGACTGACTATTAATCAAGAGTCTTATTTAGACAAGGTGATAACCAAATTTGGCATGAAACTTGCTAAGTCTGTCAATATACCATTAGCTGCACATATAAATTTATCATCTGCTCAATGTCCTAAAAATGAAGTTGAAAAGCAAGAAATGAGTAATGTTCCCTATGCTAATGCCATTGGGTCTGTGATGTATTCTATGATTACCACTAGACCGGACCTTGCATATGCAGTTAGTTTATTGAGTAGGTTTATGTCTAACCCAGGTAAACCTCATTGGGCTGCATTAAAATGGCTATTAAGATATCTAGCGGGAACTCTTAAAAGGGGGTTAGTGTTTGAAAGGAGAAGTGATAAGCTTGAGCTTAAGGGATATGTAGATTCTGACTTTGCAGGTGATAAAGATCAGAGGAAATCTACCACTTCTTATTTTTTCTGTTTGGGTGATAATTGTATCACATGGAAATCACAGTTGCAATCTATTGTTACACTCTCCAGCACTGAAGCTGAATATGTTGCACTCACTGAAGTGGTAAAAGAATGCATGTGGTTAAAAGGACTATTGTGTGAATTGAACTTCTTAAATGAAACTGCTATGATATTTACTGATAGTCAAAGTGCTTTAATGTTATGTAAAAATCCTGTTTATCATGAAAGGTCTAAGCACATTGAGGTAAAGTATCATTTCATTAGGGAGAAGTTAGCTTCAGGTGAGTTTACATTGCTTAAAATTGCAACTGATGATAATCCTGCAGATGTCGGGACAAAGGTACTTGCGGCAGGTAAATTCAACAAGTGTTTATCAATTCTTGCTATTGATAATGGTTAGTTGTTTTGCAGGTACTTGGCTGGAGTGAGCGATGATGATTTATTAGACCACACACACATGGATAGTACTTGTAACCGGAGAAATTGGTAATGGATTAAGGTGGCCCAAGGTGAAGATTTGTGGAATATAGTGGTGGTCCACTTAATCCACATGGCACCCTAATTGGGACTTCACTTACCCATGGGATTTGAATTTTGAATAAGAGGGGGAAACCTTTCTTGTTTCAAAGAGACTTGGCACATTCTTGGGTGGAGAGGTAGAAGTGGGAGAGGTCCAATATCTCCGGCGAAATCTTGCTACCTCCGGCGAACCTAGATCCGGTTGCCATTTCTCGAGGACGACGGTGTCATGTTCCGGTGTGTTTAAGTGGTCATAAACTGAGCTCAAACAAGGAACAAGAACAAGGCTGCTGGGATCGTTCTTGCTGGACATTCTTCTTGTGCTGGGTCTTCTTCTTCAATCTGTGAAAAGGAGCTTGGGAGCTCAACAGGTTCGTCAACGAAATAGTGACTCTCCGTAAAGTTCAGGCCATTGCCATTATAGGAGTTCCAGTAAGAGACTACACCTGGTTTCCTGGGTAAGATTTGTTTTTCTTCTGATCGAGATGCCTACAAAAGATACTAGATTAAAACAATATTATCGATGTAGGTATGTATGACAAGTTACTCAATGTATCACATGTGGATACTCGACGGGCTGGTTCTTCACGGCCTTGAAGAAGGAAACGAGATCTTTTACCTTTTGGGGGGTTACTATCTCACAAACTCTGGACTATTCACGTTGAAACTCTCGGAGATTTGACTGAATCGTGTAATCCCCGGAGACTAAGAATATATATGTATGTTTGTGTAATTTGATGATAGCTCTAGAGGGCAAGAATAAAATGTTGTAACCAGGAAAATTGTGGCAAACTCGCGGCCAAGTTTGAATGATGCCCTCTTTTCTTGTTTCTATGGTGAAATGTCAGTTGAAAACATCATGGGAAAATTCCTGTGGTGCTACAAAACGACAGGGAGGATCCATGAATTTTATTCAGTTAGGACGACCGTTCAGGAAGTTTGTTCAGTTAAGGCGGATATCGGTCAAATAACTGTATTTTTCGAGTTCCAACCCAAAAAATGCTAAAAAATCTAACAATTTTTTCCTGACAGATCTAGCACGGGCGAGCACATCGGCTCGCCATGTTATGGATCCATCCTTGTGACTTGTGAGACGATAAATAATAGTTCAAGAGAATAAGATGTGAACATAAGCATCTTCTTGAAATTGCTTAGTCGAGACCTTTCTAGGTAGCTCGCCAAACTATAAGAATTCTGATTTTTTAAGGCCATCTATATTAGAGATTAAAATAGAATCATCTAGAATTAGAATATATTTCTGTTATTGAAGTTGTTAGATCTAGCACATGCTTGCTTACATACGCTGTGCTTAGCTCTATATAATCAGTTATAATCACTGCATAAATAATATACAATACCCTTCTTCTTTCCATTTAATATGGTATCAAAGCATGGTTAATATATCATGACTCTTTCATAGTCCATAGCAGAAACCAAACAACAGAAATGGCGGCATCTTCTTTCACTCCAGAAACTTTTAATCACATATGAGTCATGCTTAGTAATGACAAATGACAATAATCTACTTTGGCACCAGTAGGTCACAGCAGCTGTACGTAGGCATCGTCTTCTTCACTTCCTGGATTCTTCACATTCACAGCCACAAAAGTTTCTAACCGAAGCAGATAAAGTTGCTGGAAAGATTAATCCAGAATTTCTCAACTGGGAAAAGCAGGATTAGCTTCTGGTATCTTGGTTGTTATCATCTATGACTGAACATCTCCTTACTCAAATGGCAGGTTGCTCTTCAGCTTCCTAGATATGGACCTAAATTGAACAACATTTTTCAGTTCAAACACGAGCTAAAGTATCTCAGAACAAAATTCGCTTGCAAAATATGAAGAAAGGCTCCATGTCAATCAATGATTATTTATTGCATATCAAAAATTGCATAGATCTATTAATCTCTGTTGGACATTCAATTGATACCACTACTGTTCACTAATATCTCGCGATGCGATATATCCCCGCAAGTATACGGGTCGTGAGAAGTAATAAAGTGGACCTAGGAGTCCGGATTATTGTCCACTGAGACTGCTATTAATTATCGAAATATTTTAGTTCTAAACTTTATTTGAAAAGACGAATTTTATATGAGAATTTAAACTAAAACTAGAGAATTAAATTAAAGAATTAATTGCGAATTTGCTTTTGTTTTAAAAACGAATGTAAGGTAGTTAGGATTCACGAATTCACCTAGCCAATTAAATCAATTTCAATTCCAGGTTCTATTTTCTAAATATGTGTTCGATCGGATTCACTAATTCACATTGAGATTCCTCTCTCGAGTTTAAATCAATCCTACATAAATAAGTCAATCTTGTATCTCTACAGTAGGTCTGAATATTCCTTATCTAGATGCATTACACGCAAGAATTCATACACGACCGCAATAATAACAAGAGTATATATTTATCCCTCGTTCAATTACCGGATTTATTACCTAGGTCTATGTTATTAACTCACCTCTCGGATTATGGAAATAACACATGAAATCATGAAAGAGTGGCCAGTTCATTCACGCATTAAACGCAATAATAAATTAACACATGCATTGAAACGTTAAAACAAGGAATTAAAGTAATTGACTAGGCTACATCGTTCATCCCAACATAGAATTTAGCTACACATCATGATTAAAGAACAAAAATAATAAAATATAACGTTCATTGAAAACAAAAAGAAAGGAAAGCATGCACCAAGTCTCAATTCTTCTATTATATTCAATTCACATCCCTCTGCATTGCTTGATTCTCAAAGAAATTGATGATGAAATCTCTATTGTGGCTTGTTCTATTGAGAGGCAAAGGTCTAGATCTCGTGCCTCGTGTATTGTATATATAGGTTTTGGAGAAACCTAGGTCAAGAAGAGAGAATTCTGTTGAAAATTGCGAGAAAAAGCCCACAATCGGCCCAGCCGGATAAACGCGCGATCGAGTGGATTGTACACTAGCGATCGCGTGGAAGACCCTAAAACTCTCGGGTTATAAATTTGCACCATCGCGCGATCGCATGGTGTGTATTCAGTGATCGAGACTTCCATCTTTTCTCGACTGTGTAAGTTGGTCCCCTGACTTTTAATTGCACCTTCAATCCTCAACTTCTAATTGTTGCAATTTAGTACCCAAACTTTATCTTTTTCTCGATTTGCCCGTTTAAGCTCTCAAATCCTTCAATTCGTTCCTCCAACATTTTATTTCTTCTCTTTGGCACCATGTAGGTTTACCGGTTGATGTTCTCACTCCCCATCTGCTCAATTTAGCTCTAATTTACATTCAAATGTGCATTTTTCAAATCAATTGCTTCATTCTTCATCTTTTTGGGATATTTTTTACAAAATGACAAATATACAAAAATTAAATAGCATATATTTTAAAACAAAAATAATTTCTTCTAATTTATACATACAGATAAGTGTGTAAAATACACTTATCAACTACACACATTGATGCAATTTTTGAAGGACTACCACAGGATTATGACTCCTTTATCACATCAGTTAATTCTAGGTCTGATGTATACACTATTGAAGAAGTTGAATCTCTTCTCCTTGCACAAGAAGCTCGTATTGAGAAGCATACTCATGCTCTTGATTCCCACTCAACAGTTGCTAATATAGCCACTCATAGCAATTTCAGTGGACATAGAAATCAAACTCGTGGAGGATATTCTGATTAAATCGTGGAGGCTTTAATGGTGGACGAGGAAGAGGATATCAAAATGGCAGAGGATATTCTAGTTATAATCGAGGTACTAGAAATAATCATGGTGGTAGGCAGCAGTCTTGAACTGGTTCCAAACTTCAGTGTCAAGTGTGCAACAAGCTAGGTCATGTAGCACTGCAATGTTGGCATTGATTTGATGAGTCATTTCAAGGAGTCTTCAATAACTTTCAACCTGACTTTCAACCTCCTGGTTCACCACCTTCTCAGCCTCTAATGACAGCCACGGTTGCTACCCCACAAACACCTTATGATCCTGGTTGGTATCTGAATTCTGGTGCTACAAATCACTACACTCTAGATGTAACAAATCTGATGCACAAGAGCAATTATACAGGAGAAAATCATATTCATATGGCTAATGGTACAGGTTAGTCAATTCAACATATTGGTCATTCATCATATCCTTCCCATTTTAACTCTAGACTTCTTCACTTACAACACATCCTTCATGTTCCACATATCACTAAGAACTTATTGAGTGTTTCCAAATTTGCTTGTGATAACAATGTTTATTTCCAATTTCATCTTGATTATTGTCTTGCGAATGATCAACTAGTCATCAAGTACTCATGAAGGGAAAACTCAAAGACGAATTGTATGAATTTGAACCTCCACAGTTAAGCCATCAGTTACTCAAACGTGATTCAAGTTCAAGTCAGCCCAATTCAAGTCCTACCTGCAACTCTACAATGCCTAAGTCTGCTTTTTTGTCAAATAAATATTTTTCTAATCATTCCCAGTCAGTTTGTATGTCTAGTTTGTCAAATAAATTGAGTCCCAAGTCTTGTTTAACTATGGCATAATATGTAGCGACCGAGAATTTTCTATGACTTATTTAAATAAATATTTTTTTAAACGTGTCGCTACGATTTTTGCACATTTATTTTAAAAACGTAATCGTCTAACTAGGGATGTCAATGAGCCGAGCCGAGCTAAAGCTCATCCCCAAAAATAAGGCTCGACTCGAGCTTTTTTCTAGCCGAGCCAAGTCTCGAGCTTTTAATTTTATTTTTTTTTATAGCAAAAATTCATAAAATTTTTAGTGAAAATGTATATATATAGCAAATTGAGCCAAGCTCGTGGTCGAAATTCATTGCTCAAGCTTTCATCAAGCTTTTTTTAGCGGGCTTTTTTTAGCTCAAGCCGAGCCAAAGCCCGCCTCTAAAAAAAAAGCTCGGCCAGAGCTTTGGCTCGAAATCTCGAGCCACGAGCCGGGTTTAGCCCGAGCGGCTCGAGCCGACGAGCCGTTTTGTCATCCCTACGTCTAGCCAATGAAGTGAAATTATATTTATTTTAAATCTTAAGTCAAATTTCTAAATTTTATTTAAAAGTGTCCCATTTTCATTTTTATCTTTAAAGTTCAATTTCAATTTCAATTTTAAGAAGTTTCCAAGTGTATCTTTAATGATAAATTTCTGTACAAACTTTAAATATTTGAGCCCAAAATATTTTATCTCCAATTTTAATTCATTCTATAATTTTAATTATTTTAAAATCTCAATTATCCCAAAATTTTGATCTCAACCAAATTCAAGGCAAATCATTTTTCTTCTTGGCCATTTTAGAAAACCAGTCACAAGTCATTTCTACTCCTCAATCTTTTCCCTCGATCCAGCCATTTTGTCATAAGTCCAAACTACCATAACATACCATACATTAAATCAGCCATCAACCCTTCATCCTCTCAAATTCACGACAAACACAGAGGATAGAATATCCATTCACACAAATTACTGCCCATGATCACTTCTCAATTCCAGGTTCAGCTCCACAATCAGCCAAAATTCCATTCATACTTCCTTTCCCTAATCAACCAAGTAAATTTCTGAAATTCAGTCAGTATACTATACTCTATCCAGTTTTCACATGCCAATTAGCATATCAACAGGTTTCTTCCCCAATCTCACCATCTTTCCATGATTTTGATCTGAAGTAAATCAATACATATACTTCCCTTCCCTTCCACTTCGCCATCCATACACACAGAACTTCTACAAGGTATTCCCTTCCCATTTTTATTCCCGCACAGCAAAAACACCACCACAGCCCCATCCATCAAGCCACGGCCGACCATCAACCATGTCCCAACCACCCTCACTGCTAAGACCTCAATCAAATTAACAACCAAAGTCACTGCCCAAAATTCTAACCACCACTTCAATCCCTTCAGAACTCAGTAGGACACCACAATGCAAACCATTGTAGAAATCGCCACTGCCGCTTCATTTTCCCCCAACACATCAATGCCCAAACAACCCGCAACCAGAAACCGACCACCATCACGCCCCCTCCTCTCAAACCACCCAGCACCACCACACGGACACTCACACCGGTCGTTTCACTATCACCCAATCACTTCCTGCAAACGATCGCACACCACCAAGCCGTCGCCTCTCTCTCAAACTGCTATCTTCACCACCCAATCAATCAACCGCCCCTGCTTCAATCCCCAACCAAATCAGAATCCCCAAATCATCACCAAAGCCACCTACTACCCAACTTAAATCCCACCTCAAATTCACTCAAAACAAACCCAAAAAACCAAGAATAAACTAAGCCAACAAACTTACCTCAATCATCAACCGTATTATCACCGGAAAACCCATGAATCCGAGCTTTCAAGCCTCGGTTTGGCCTCGATTTTTCACCCCAAACTTCCTCCTTTTGACTCACCTACACTCACCTGTACAGCCCTGTCACTCGACGGCGGTACCACCGCCGGATTTTTGCCCGGCGACGTGGAACGAAGGAGCCCCTCCCCCTCGCGTCTCCCTCTCTTGTCTCTCTTCTCTGTTAACGACAATGAAGGAGAGAGAGAGAGAGAGAGAGAGAGAGAGAGAGAGAGAGAGACGGTCATATATATGTATATATGATATTTTGAAAATTTAATGTTTAAACCCAAGTTTTGAAAATACGTCTATTTCAGTCCTTGAATTTATAAAAAAAACGTTTTACGTAGCTCCTACAGTTTTAATGTGTTTCATTCAGTCATATTAAGTTTCAAAATATTCTTTGTCAGCCCTTAACTTTTTGAAGAGCCGATTTGAGTCCCTAGACTTTAAATTTCAATTGTTTCTTAAAATTTCATTTTAATCCCAAAACTTTGTTTTTTTTTCTCACTTTAATCTTTAATTTTCAAAAGTACTAAAATAGTTTAATTTTCTTTTGGCTAGACGAAACGTTCGGAGATATAAAGAATTGGCGAGACATTTTCGCTCTACCTTTCAAACTCGCAAATTTAAGGTAGACTCGCCTCCACTAATTAGTTTAAATTATAATTTACATGCCTTATGTGAAATTACGGGTTTTATATGCTTTGATGCATGAGATAAGACGAGAATATCTCTTATGAGATAAGAATGAGAAATGATGTTATGCATAATTTACATGTTTTAAATGCATGAGACGAGACTACCCACACCTTATGGTTTTTAAAGAGCATTTGATTTTATTAAAATAGCTGATGATGATGATGTCACTGTACGATTGCATAAGTATGTGTTAAATTATTCTGTAAATTAATTATTGGCAATGAGTCTACTGAGTATTTCTTTCGAAATGCTCATTCAATTTTTAACAGCTTTTGCAGATCTCGGAGATGGCGGCAAATGAAAGGGCAGTGTTGGAAAATTTAATAAATGATGATATTTAGTCAATTTTATGAATGTTATGGTTCAATTACTTATCGTTACTTTCATTTGAGCAATTGAGATTAAAGTTTTATGAATTGTTCTATATTTAAATTAATTAAGTTTCCAAGCTGTAAAATCTGTCATGCATGTAATGTTCCTGTCAATAAAGTAGATTCTAATTTTTGTCAATCATGTTGCTTAGGAAAAATACACAAATTCCCCTTTCCTGATTCTATCACAGAATATCATTCACCATTACAATTAATATGCACAAATCTTTGGGGTCCCTCGCCTGCACCTTCTTCCAATGGTTATCGATATTATGTTCATTTTATTGATGCTTATTCTAGGTTCACATGGATCTATCTTCTTAAAAACAAATTCGACACATTTCAAACATTTCTCAATTATAAAACACATGCTGAGCTACAACTAGGCTATAAAATTCAGGCCATCCAAACCGATTTTGGGGGGGGGGGATTTCAAGCTTTTTCTACTTACCTCACAAAGAATGGAATTCATCATCGAATATCTTGTCCTAGTGCTCATCAACAAAATGGACTTGCAGAGAGAGCGTTGTCATATAGTTGAAAATGGCTTAACTCTCTTGGCTAAAGCAACAATACCTAGTACTGAGATGAAGCATTTCGCACCTCTATCTTTCTAATAAATCTCCACTCCAATCCTTCATCACAAATCACCAATCGAAGGTTTAACTAAAGCATCCCCAGACTACTCGGTTATAAAAGTATTTGGATGCTTATGTTTTCCCAACACTCGGCCTTTCAATCTACACAAACTTCAATTATGATCCCTGCCTTGCACCTTTCTTGGCTATAGCTTGAATCGTAAAGGTTATAAATGTCTTGATCCTAAGGGGGAAATCATTATATCTCGAGACATCTTGTTTAATGAACATGTGTTTTCATTTTGCTCAAACGAAGCTCACAAACTTAATTCCTTCTTCACCCCCCATATTTTCTTCTGCTCACATTCTCACTCTCATTAATTCTCCTCCACATCCATCCATGCATGATCAATATACTGAATTGGATGCTGCTTCTATTGCTCCTATTACTGATGTACCTATTGTAGTAACATCACCTAATGCATCTTTTGAGCCATTTGATTTACAGGAACCACTTCCACTGTGACATCTTCTAATAAATCAGCTATTGGTCCATTGAATGTTCATCATATGCAAACTCGTTCAAAGTTAGGTATTTTTAAACCCAAAGTATTCATTGATGCTCGTGAACCACGCACTATGCAAGAAGCTTTAGACAGCGAAGATTGGCATTTGGCTATGAAAGAGGAGTGTTTAGCCCTGCTTCGAAATAACACTTTCACTTGAATCATTTCCTCCTGGAAGACAAGCTATAGCCTATAAATGGGTGTTTAAAGTTCAAGAAAATCCAGACGGGACTATCCATAAGTACAAAGCTCGCCTCACTGCAAAGGGCTTTCATCAAGTTGAGCGGTCTAATTTCACATGGACGTTTAGTCCAATTGTAAAACCAGCCACTATTCGGGTCATTTTGACAATTGCTCTTGCTTACAATTGGAATATAAGACAGTTGGATGTTAATAACGCATTCTCAAATGGCAATTTGAAGGAGGAAATTTTCATAGAGCAACCACCTGGCTTTGAAGATCCAATCAATTCTAAGTATGTGTGTCGATTGCATAAAGCTTTATATGGCCTTAAACAAGCCTAACGAGCTTGGTTCGAGAAGTTACACAGTACCTTAATTCATTTGGGATTTGTTTTAGCCAAGTTAGATCAATCTTTATTTGTTCGACATACTTCTCAGGATTGCACCTTCTTATTAGTCTATGTCGATGATATCTTGATAACTGGTAGTTCGTCCACAGCCGTCTCTTCACTTGTTGTTCTCAACAAATCCTTTGCTCTCAAGGACCTAGGTAAACTCGGTTATTTTCTTGGCATTCAGGTGACTGAAACGATGTCTCAACAAAAGTATGTGATAGAATTACTTTGCAAAGCTAAAATGAAATATGCGAAAGGCATTACTATTACTATTCCCATAAACAGTGGATAAAAACTTTGTGGCCATGGTAGTGATCTTATCAAAGATGTTCGTCTGTATAGAAGCATTGTAGGAGCTTTGCAATATGCTATAATTACTCAGCCAGAAATTTCATACTCGGTTAGATCTTTATTTTGTACAAGAAAAAGTTGTAAATGGTTCCATAGTTGTTAAACATATTCCTAGTTTTGATCAGGTCCCTGATGTTTTCACAGAGGCAATTTCCAGTTCCAGATTTCACGAGTTACGTTCCAAACTCAAAGTTGTCTCTTTAGTAGGGATGGCAAAAAAACTTGAAGGACCCGAAAGTACCCGCCCCATCTGGTCTGCGAGACGGGTTCGGGGCGGGTTTTCCACCCCGCGGAGTATTTTGGGGCGGACCCACCCCGTGACTCGATTTTTTTTTTATTGGAATGAGAAACTAAAAATAAATTTAATGAGATCCAGAAGAATTGATCATTGGTGGGATTTAGGGGTATGTAAATACACAACCACTATACCATTATATTGTTTATTGATTTTTATTTTTTATACATATTATCTTTAAAGTTCAAACTTAAAAACTCTAACTAATTCGACGTCTAAATTTTTACCTAAAATTTCATTACCAATTTTGAAAAAATAAATAAATAAAATTATTTTCGAGTTATTGGCAGGGCGGGTAGGTCGCCCCGCCCCGCGAACAGTCGCGGGACGGGGCAGGATAAAGGGATTTCGGGTTCGGGGCGGGGCGACCCCGACCCGTCCCGAACCCGACCCATTGTCATCCCTACTCTTTAGGTACTTTGAGTTTGAGGGGGGCTATTAGAGATTAAAATAGAATCATCTAGAATCACCTGTAATTAGAATATATTCCTCTTATTGAAGTTGTAAGATCTAGTACATGCTTGCTTACATGTGATGTGCTTAGCTCTTTATAATCGGTTGTAATCGCTACATGAATAATATACAATGTTTTCTTCTTTCCATTTAATAATCTACTATTGCTGTCACTAATCAAATATTTATCGAAGTTAAGAAACCAATTTATTACAAACAAGCCAATCAACTTAACAACAAGTACAAATTTCTAATTGCCTAACTTTGAAAGCTATGGCCAGACCTTGACAAACGGTACCAAAGAAAGAGCCACCGAGTTTATTAGATTACTATAGATACTAACACAATAAAAAAAAAAAAAAAAAAAAAGGAAGCTAAGAATCTCTTGAAATGCAAGGTTCATGTATTTCAACTACCGTTAGTGAAATATCTGATGAAAAAATGAACTTGCTGAGTAAATTCGGGTTGATTAGCGATAGTTGCGGTAGACGGGCGTGTACATGCAGCTCTCCGCATATTTAACGAGATCCTTGGGGCGAGGGAGTCGGGAAGCCAGACCTGGAAGGCACGTAACCATGTCAATTTAGTGGTGCAACTATTTGGAACTCGAAACTCATTGGAGAGAATACAAGACTTACCTAGTTCATACGACTTTGCAGCTACATTCGCCGCAATGTAGGCTGATATTTTTCTGATATTCGAGAATGGAGGATAGACAAGTCCCTTGGCATAGTTTTCCTCTGTCACTTGAGTTGCCAAAGCTTCCGCTATAATGAACATCAAAAGATCAAAATTATTTACTTTGTATTTTGTGGAAAAACAGAGAAAGAATTAACCTTCACGAAATCCCCCACTAAGAGCCCGTCTAGTGTATGAGAAATTAGAGGAAAATTGGATTTTGGAGAGAATGTGTGGTTAAAAAATCGTTGAAAAGTATGAAAGTGATGGATCATACAAAAATCTATGGTTGAAAATGAGTTTTGAAGGAAAGTTTAAAAACTCATGGACCCAACAGGGGCTAAAACATCCGTGTAAAAGCTTTCTCACACAGAGTATTCTCTCTCGGGCAGCCTTCAGGTGGGGACAAATTGGATCATGTTGGTTTTTTATACCCAATAAATCCGAACAATAATGTAAAACAATTGTGAGATTATATCGATTCCAAAACGAATAGCTCGAATCAGTAGTAGCTCACTTGGAATGCCCAATTGTGGTGCTGCTAAAACATCCGTGTAAAAGCTTGCTCACACAGAGTATTCTCTCTCGGGCAGCCTTCAGGTGGGGACAAATTGGATCATGTTGGTTTTTTATACCCAATAAATCCGGACAATAATGTAAAACAATTGTGAGATTATATCGATTCCAAAACGAATAGCTCGAATCAGTAGTAGCTCACTTGGAATGCCCAATTGTGGTGCTTTTGGGGCATAGACTTTGGACTTGGTTGGATTGGTTGTTGGGTCTTGGGCTTGTTGATTTGGGCCATATTTAGATCTAGCCCAACTAAGTGTTGTATAGATGTTGCATTTGCCTATTGTTTGTCTTGGGTTTTCATTCTCCCCCTCTACCAAGGTATTGTTAGAGTATAGTTGTGGCAACCAAGGTGAGATCGGGATGGAGTCGAGCTTAAGTTTTGGGGTTGTGTTTTGGAGAGCTTACTGAGCCCGGATCGGTATCGAATGATCAACATATAAGTTCACTGATCACCAGGAGCCTGACTTGAAGGCGCCCTGGTCCAAATTCTAATGAATTATCAGTCACATGAATTTACTCAAGTAGTTGTAAGTTATAGGAACACTTACATGCAGCCAAAAGCAAATCGTCGTGTACGCGTATTGTACCAGACATGATCAAACCCAAACCAAATCCCGGGAATATATAAGCATTATTTGCCTGCCAAAATGTATCTAAATTAGGACGGCGAAAAAGCAAAGAAACAAGTTGTAGCTTCTTCAGGAATAGACGAGCACCTGGCCGGGCAAAAATACTTTGCCATCATATTCAACAGGATCAAATGGGCTTCCACTACAGAAGATAGCACGTCCCTGAAAAACGATAGCGCAACATGTAGATAAGAAGAGCCAACGAAATAGATGGCCGAAAATTCCTTGTATCGGTAACCAATAAATCCATTTACCTCGCTCCATGTATAAGCTTCTTCAGCAGTACATTCTGATTGTGAGGTCGGGTTTGATAGAGCCATAATGATTGGTTTCTACATATGGAATGGAACGTCCATCAAAGGTTAAAATTTTCAGATAGAATTTATTAATACATGTTTGGCTAAAGCAAATATATGGAAAAAGTTACTTAAATTCCAAAATAGATCACTTATTTACTAATAAGTAAACTTTAAGCTTAGAAAACATGATATGTTTGGAGGCAGCGGGGAAAAAAAGAGAGAACAGAGAGAGAACCTCATTGAAGGATGCCATGGCCTCTATAACTTCCTTAGTAAATGTTCGTCCAACACCGGAAGTTCCTATCAGAACTGTTGGTTTTATTGCCTGAAATCCAAAGAGATGTAAGATAACCAGAAAATATGCAAGCCTGAATTTTGATAAATAACGTAAAATCTCTCGTTAGAACATGAACGTCCCACCTGAACTGCATTTAACAGATCCTTAATAGGATCGTGCTCGTGAGCCCAAGGCTGTTTGAAATGTTGAAGAGACTCTTTACGAGAACTAACAACCAATCCCTAGTACAAAGTGAAGAACTTATTGAGTAAAGAATACATTCTATATAGGAACTTTGTTAAACTATACGAGAATGCAATAAGAGGAAAATGCAATAGATGATGGACATAAGTAAAGCTCTGTTTGACAATCATTATTTAAAACTCATTTTTCTACGGTAATCATTTTCAACTACATATTTATACAATAAAATATTCTACACGTGAACCACATTGTCCTGCAAAATCATTATTCAAAAACTCATTTTTCCAAAATAATGGTTATCAAACAGGGAGTACCTTAGAGTCCACGAGCCAAACTTTTTTTCGGGTTTCTTCAATTGGGGCGCCTGTCTGTAAATGCAAGTTGAAAATTTGATGAAGAAGATATAATGAAGAAAATAATCAAAAGCAGACAGCAAAATAAGTTAATACCTTATTGGATATCTCAAGAGCTATAAGCTCAGCTATACCAGTCCCAGCCTTCAAAAAGCCAAGAACTGAAGTCAGAAAACAAGCAGAGTCCAAATAAAACAAGAAACTATTGATGGGAATTAACCTCTCCAGCACCCAGGAACAAGAAACTATGATCGGCTAAAGTCCCACCCACTACTTTCAAAGCTGCAATAAGTCCAGCTAGAACCACTGAAGCTGTACCCTGTGATGAAAAAAAAAAACTATGAAGTTCAATGAAAGAAAACAGAAAAATTCTCTACCAAATAAAACTTCCAACAAATTTACCTGAATATCGTCATTGAAGACAAGATGAGTTGTGCGGTATTTAGCAAGTAGCTCAAAGGCATTGTGGTTTGCGAAATCTTCAAACTAAAAAAGTATGACAAAATTTCAGGTTTAAGGCAACAAAGTGCACAAATTCCTGTATGCAAGAAAATTCCTTGTACCTGTACTAGGATTTTCTCTCCATAGTTCTGCTTAACTGCAGACATGAACTCTTCCAGAAGCTCAGCATATTCCTGTGTTAGAAACAGAAGTCGAAAACCATGTCAAACAAGAAGAAACAAGTTAATTTTGGAAATATTTCAAAAATCAATGTAAAAAATAAATCACAAGACCTCCCCAGTTGCTCTGTTTTGCCTCAACCCAGTGTAGAACTCATCGTCCAATAATTTCTTATTATTTGTCCCAACGTCGATGGTTATGGGTAGGCACTATCAAAGGTAATGTAGAAAGTGAATTTCTGCAACCACATAGCTGACTATTTGACCAATTCCTCAAAAATGAAACTTCAAAACAGTTAGCATGTTTAGTGGGAGAATATAGTCCAATCCAGCATACTATTGTGCACCAAACATGCATTGAATTAAATTTTCAAATGAAGGGTGTTCACAATATCAGCAAGTGTATTTACTACCTTATATAGGATAAATAGAAGAGCCTGTCCATTGATTTTTTTTTTATTAAAAAAAAAAAACCAAAATATTGCTGGAAAATAAGAACAGGGTTGTGGCAGGTGAGTATTTTCTAAATAATGTTAGCATCATGGAATCTTGAAGAACTAGTGCGAATTTGTATTATGATTCAGATCTTAACCCAAAACTCTGTAAAAGTTATGAATAGTTGATCACTTCATGAAGCATTAAAAATATTTGTATGAACAATCAAGAAAAATAAGGATAGGAAATATAAGGAATTAAAGAACATGTATCAGAGAGAAAAAACAGAGTTATTTTATGCTTACGACTGAGGGACGAACACCTCCAAGAGCTGTATATAAAGAGAGTTTTCCCACGGGAATCCCCATACCCTGCAACATTTTTTGAATAATTTTGGCAAATAACATTAAGTCACGCGCACAAACACACACAAATCTCCATTTTTTTCAAGTTAAATATCATATCATGATCGATGCATCCAATAACATGAACTAATGAAATTTACCTGACAGCCGAGATCCCCGAGCCCTAAAATGCGCTCTCCATCAGTTACAACTATAACTTGAATAGTCTTTTCGGGCCAATTCTTTAGAACTTCAAGAATCCTTCCCCTAAAATAGTCGTCATATCACTTGATATCAGATAAATAACTAATTGGTAGAAAACTTTGATCCACTAGCCATAACCCATCTTCAATTATAGGCAGATAAAATATTTCAGCTCAACTTGATAGAATAGTAGTAACTACTAACTAATCAGAGAAAAGAAAAGGAAGCTAATAGTACTTCTCTTTTAAGCTGATATAAAGACCCTGAGGGCGCCTGAAAATGCTTCCATACTTCTGGCAAGCCTCTCCAACTGTTGGAGTATAGACAACTGGTAGCAGTTCTTCAACATTATCAATCAGAAGCTTATAGAAGAGCCTTTCATTTCTCTCCTGCAAGTTTAAGAAATAAAATTAGCATGTGAAAAATAATTACATCTCACACACCATAGTATTCATCATCATCAGATACATGGTCAAGAGTATTCAATATACTGCAATCATACTCTGAACTTTTCTATTCACATATTCACAAACCTAACCGGAATTTTATAACAAAATTGATATCAAGATTATTAATTAATATAAGAGTACACAAGTGACTGTAGTGTGTATTTTTGATTTACCTGAAGGTCCATCATGGCCATATATCTTTGCAATGGGACAGTAAATTGGCGCAGATTTTGCATCAATCTCTTCTCCTGTAATCAAAATCAAACGTGGGTGATAAGAGGTGGTCTATTTTGATTTTTGTATAGAAAAAATAATCGGCTGCAGGGCCAATCTCTATGGAAAGGTCTATCAGGTGACCTGAAGTTCTTGAGTGAAAACGGCTGGGGGAAGAAGGCCAGTCAAGTAGTGAGCGTCTCTTTCCTTGTCGGTGAAAGCGAGCCCTTTGTTGTGATGTGGATCACGTAACAACGTATAGCCGCTGAACAGAAGTATTATTGTAAATCAGTTTTTTTAGCTAGAATATTCAAATCAGCAATTCCTTGGATTTTTTAGCATATTGAAGATAGAAAGGGGGAAAAATCCAACAACTAGGACTCAAACAATTTATGTTACTAAGAAACCTGATTATACATTAAATCAAACAAGATGAAGAGTCACGACTTCTGTTGCTATAACACAAAATAAATCTTGTAAATTGTAGAGAAAAGAGAAAAGCATAGATGAATCATAGCCCCTGTTTCGTTCTTATTAAAATTTCAAATTAAAGTCAACAATTAATTTTAACCACACATTTTATGGCTTTTCAACAACACTTCCCATCAACTTTTATCAAAATTTACTAAAAATATGTTTTTAATCAATACCAAACTGGGCCATAGTCTCTCTACACGACAGGCACATTCTTCATACAATAATCAAACAAGAGCAATAATAAACATAATTAATTAAATCAAATTATACAAAGAAAACAAATAGAAATCACACAACTTGGAATTTATCTTTTAGATCAATCGCGAGAATACAAATTGGAACGTCACATTTAATTTAATTCATCTAATGAAGAAAATAAATCCATCATCATGCAAAATTTCAAATAAAATCACGTAATGGAGAATCAATCACCTAGCAACAGAAACTGTCCATGGGGTGATAAGCTGATCTTCAGAAGCCCTATCCTCGCCATACACGTCCTTAACACCACCACCGACTCCTGCTTTGTCTTCCATATCAAGAACTGATTCACCTGTCATTTCCTTAAATGTACTCTCCATTGATGAACTTATCTTTCTATCTCCTTTCTTGTGCACAGGAAACGCTCTTCTCTGCCAATGAAACAAACCTAAACACAAACAGGAAAAAATAACAACACCACATAAAATTATAAGTTGTTGAAAAGACATAAAGATTGTTGTGAGTTCTCTTGTTCTTGATTTCAAGAACTCAAAACACGAAAATAACATCGTCCCACAAGATAAAATGCAGTTTCCTTTTTTTCTTTTGTTATTTATCAACCCACCTTGCCCAACAAACTGGAAAAGGAATCAGCTTTTTTCAATTCAAATATATAACAAGAATGTGAAAGTGAAAAAAATATATATATACTTTGTGTAAGTATAGAGAGAAAGCAAAAGTGTTAGTATACCAGAAAATTGGCTCTGTTGAATGGGATCGTAATGAAAAGTACATATGGACAATATATACAATGTATATGTATATATATATAATAATAATATGTAACGTAATATGTGTCTCCGTAAATGTAGAGAGGGAAAGTAGGAGATTTGCGCGTTTTAGAGAGAGGAAAAATTGGTTGTTGGAATTTACCTTACCAAATGGGAAGGCAAAGATAAGAATAAAGGTTAAAGCTTTCTTTTCTTCTGCCAGTTTCTTCTCTCCCTGTTATGTCCATCGAAGCTTTGGCCGCGTGTGAGACACGCAGACATACAAATGGGGGAAAGAAAATCATTTTTCTGCGTATTTCTTTATTTAAATTAGGTGCTCCCTCCGTCTTATAAAGATAGACCTATTTCCTTTTTTGTTTGTCCTACGAAGATAGACCACTTTTATTTTTTAGAATATATTAATATCTTAATTTTCTAATATACTCCTATTTAATATGCATTGTTATCGACAAACATGAAAAACTCATTATTTAATGTAGGGGTATATTAGGTAAAATATAGTAAATTTATAGTTTCAACATATATTAATTATGCTTAATCCGTATGAAAATAGAATTAAGTCTATCTTTGAGGGACAGATGGAGTAGAATTTTATATTGCTGAGCAGCTCATATTGCCCAACGTTCAATGTGTGGTACCTAGGGGTGGACAAAATAATCGAACCAGACCAAACCAAATCAAAACCAAATCAAATCAAGCTGTTTGGTTCGGTTCTACATAAAAAAATAATAATGGTTTGTTTCTTAGAATTAAGAACTATTTGGTTTCGGTTCTGGTTCTGGTTCTGGTTCTCTTTCTAGAACCAAGAATCAAACTCAATTTTTATGTACACACACACACACACACATATATATATATTACAAATTAGTGGGTATTCATCTCACAAAAAAATTCAATTCTGAAATTATAAATGTAAAATGTACAAAAATGTTATTTACCATACATTTTATCTCATTTCCTATTAGACAAGGATTTTAAATCATAAATCTAAATTCTAATTCTAATTCATTTATCTTCTTTTCAATTATAGACATGCATTCATACTACTTTACTTGCACTCCTATAACACAGCAATCGTTGTACTCCTTAGCCACCATCGACGGCATTGGTGTTTATTTTTTAAAATTTATGTATATATAAACATCAGCTCAATTCGTCAATTCTCAAAAGTTAATTCAAACTCAAATTACAAATTCTATCTCTAACTCACCGGCGTCTCAGTAGAATGGGAGTTAGAACTTCATCGTAACCTGTAACTATAAGTCTAAACGGCCTTTATGTTCGATTCACTAAGTTTTGACGAGTCGACGAACTTCCTTCAGGCGAGTTTCTTCTTTTTTGACTTAGAATAACATGTTTTCTAAATTTTTGTTTTGTTAACTAAAAGTTTCATTTTTTATTTAGTAATGATATAGATGGATTCTAATGAAGAAGCGGATATAAACAGGTTTTAATTTGCATGTATTATTTAAAAATTTAAGTAATGATTCCAAAATCAAACTAAAACCGAGCGGTTTGGTTTCGATTTGGTTCCCTATTTTTAAAAAATCAATTGGTTCCATTAGCAAAAAATAATTGATTTATGATTTGATTTGATTCTTCTTGAACCAAAATCAAACCGAACCACGTCCACCAGTAGTATTACTCACACTTATCTATCGCTAGAAAAAATTTCGTGGAAAACGTGAACCAAAATGTGGCTATCTCTTATTGTTAATCTCATTTTCAATTTGATGAAATGATTCCTTTTTTAAGGGTTTCCCCTCTTTTATTTTCACTCAATACTGATTTATATTATTTTTTAAGGATTTTGAATTATACATATCTTAATCTTAATCTTAATATATATATATATAATAATAGTATAGCGGCCAAAAAAAACCTACACATAGTTTTTCGTCATTTTTACCTGCTATTTTAGGAAACTTTGTAATTTTATTAATTATTTTAATAATTGAATTAGGAAATTTCAATTAATGCAAAATTAATTATAGATGACATGTAATAAATGACTTATTAATTTGTAAAAAATAAAAAATCTATAAAAAGGTCAAATTGTATATTTTTTATTCTTTTGATAATTATTGTAATATTTTGAAGTAAAAAAATATGCAATATAAGTATCAAATTCATGATCTTAATGAGAAGTTCAATACAAGTTAACAAATGAGAGAAAATTCTAAATATATCATTCATAAAATTGCCTCATATAATAAAGGTAAAAGTTTTACTTATACTTTTTACTTTTTTCTATATCCAATCTTTTTAAATTATATCATCTAAGTCATAAAATTATATTTATCATTTCTTACCTAACTTCAATTTGACATAAATGATTAATTTCAAATGTTTTTTCTTATCAAATTAAAAGAAATAATAGATATCCGATCTTTTTAAGTAAATTCAATTGAATCATTTTAATTTCTATAACTTCAGGTTTTGATAAACTCTTTGGTAATTTTGAAATTAATTATATAAATTTACTCATTTTGTTCATTTATCTATTTTTTAATTTTTATAAATTTAAAATAACATCAATTTGTAAAATATATACTACAGACTTTAACAATTAATTCATTGAATTCTATAGAAAATAAAAATATAAGGTTTTATCAAACTTATTCTATTTAAAAATAAAATATGGTCCATACAGTTATTTAATATGCACAAAAAATAGTTTTTGTGTGTGTGTGGGGGGGGGGGTAACATGGTCATTTTCAATACTTAGTAAAAAAATAAAATGTCACGTTGTATTTAAAATCATTGAATAGGAGTAAATTTGATATAAACTATAGAAATTGTCTTAAATGTCTGATTGAAAGTGAAAGAATGTAGTATAAAAAATAAAAAAAAATTGTAAAATCAATTAATTGAGTGGTCAAAATTTGATTTTCATTTTTTTTTTATAATGTGTGGTTAAAAAGTAGTATGTGCAATTGTGAAAAATTAGTTTTTAAATAATATGTGGTTGTAAATGAATATTAAAAAAAAAATTATTTTTGAATAATCAATTCTATATGAATAAATAAACTAAGGAAACAAGAGAATGAATAATTAATTATTAAAAAAAATGCAATTCATAACTTTTTTTTTCATTATTTCATTTTTTTTATTGTATATTTAATATACAATTTATGCATTAAAGTAAGAAATCTTATAGGGAGAAATGAAATTACAAATTATTCACAATTTGTATATGCAAGCTATTATTATTATTTTTTTATTGTATTATTTTTATCGGGTATTGTATTTTTATAACTTATTCAATAAATATTATTTATTCAGTGCATTGCACGGGTGCGATTACTAATTTAAAATAATGATAAGACAGTATGTGTCAGAATTGAACATTTATGCGAGATTTTAACGACGGACGAGTTAACTGGTTCGAGTATATAAGTTATAAAGAGTCGTTTGGTCCTAATCATTTTTTTCAACTTTTTCTTCAAAATTATTTTTATTTGCACATTTCTATAAAACATCATCATTTTTCACACTTTTTAATAAAGTTTAACATTCTTCCAAGACTCAAAATTCTCCAAAACACTCAACATCAAACATCATTTAGCCCCAATTTGATAAAAATTAAAATCTTGATTTTAATCTAAGTCCAAATCAATACTTAATTTCAACCACATGTTTCATGGACCTCACAACTTCTCAATTACATATTTCATCAAATTTTATCAAAATATACTAAAAATATAATTTTAATAACCACCAAACAAGAGCTTTAGCCTCTGTTTGACGAACATATTTTTACAATAATCTTAATATATATAATAACAACATAGCCGTCACATAAATCCGCACATAGTTTCCCGCCATTTTTACCTGCCATTTTAGGAAACTTTATAATTTTATTAATTATTTTAATAATTGAATTAGGAAACTTCAATTAATGCAAAATTAATTATTGGTGACATGTAATAAATGACTTATTGATTTGTACAAAATAAAAACATTATAAAAAGATCAAATTGTATATTATTGTTATTTTTTTGATAATTATTGTAATATTTTGAAGTCAAAAAATATGCAATAAGGGTGTCAAATTCAAGATCTTAACGAGAAGTTTAATACAAGCTAACAAATGAGAACAAACTCTAAATATATCATTCGTAAAATTGTCTCAAAAAATAAAAGTAAAAATTTTATTTTTACTTTTTCTTTTTCCAATATCCAATTTTTTAAATTTATGTCATTTAAGTCATAAAATGATATTTATCATTTCTTACATAACTTCAATTTGACATAAATGATTAATTTCAAATATTTTTTCTTATCAAATTAAAAGAAATAATAAATATCCAATCTTTCTAAGTAAATTCAATTAAAATATTTTAATTTCTACAACTTTAGGAAATTAATTTTATAAATTTACTCATTTTGTTCATTTATCTATTTTATATATTTAAAATAACATCAATTTGTAAAATATATACTATAGAATTTAACAATTAATTCATTGAGTTCTATAGAAAATAAAAATATAAGGTTTTATCAAACTGATTATATTTAAAAATAAAATATGGTTAATACATTTATTTAACATGCACAAAAAAATAGTTACGTGTGTGTGTGTGTGTGTGTGTGACTGTGTGTGTGTGGGGTGTGTAACATGACTATTTTTAATACTTGGTGAAAAATAAAATGTCACGTTGTATTTGAAATTATTGAATAGGGGTAAGTTTGATATAGACTATAAAAATAATTTTAAATGTGTGATTGAAAGTGAATGAAGGTAGTATAAAAAATAAAATAATTGTCAAATCAATCAATGGAGTGGTTGAAAATTGATTTTTTTTTAGAATGTGTGGTTAAAAAGTAGAATGTGCAATTGTGAAAAATTAGAACATTAAAAAAAATTATTTTTGGATAATCAATTCTATATAAATAAATAAACTAAGAAAACTATAGAATAAACAATTAACTATTAAAAAAAATGCAATTTATAACTTTATTTTTTACTTTATATATATATATTTTTTAGTATTTTGATTGTATATTGAATACACAATTTATACATTAAAGTAAGAAATCTTTTAAGCATAAATGAAATTACAAATTATTCACAATTTGTGTATGCAAGTTATTTTTTTTATTGTGTTATTTTTATCGAGAATTATATTTATACAACTTATTCAATAAATAATTGTCAATTATATATTTCGTGCATCGCACGGGTGCGATTACTAGTATATATAATAATAACATAGCCGTCACATAAATCCGCACATAGTTTCCCGCCATTTTTACCTGCTATTTTAGGAAACTTTGTAATTTTATTAATTATTTTAATAATTGAATTATGTAACTTCAATTAATGCAAAATTAATTATACGTGACATGTAATAAACGACTTATTGATTTGTAAAAAATAAAAAATCTATAAAAAGATCAAATTGTATATTATTTTTATTCTTTTGATAAATATTATAATATTTTGAAGTAAAAAAATATGCAATATAGGTGTCAAATTCAAGATCTTAACGAGAAGTTCAATACAAGCTAACAAATGAGAGCAAACTCTAAATATATCATTCATAAAATTGTCTCAAATAATCTTAATATATATAATAATAACATAGCCGTCACATAAATCCGCACATAGTTTCCCGCCATTTTTACCTGCTATTTTAGGAAACTTTGTAATTTTATTAATTATTTTAATAATTGAATTAGGTAACTTCAATTAATGCAAAATTAATTATATGTGACATGTAATAAATGACTTATTGATTTGTAAAAAATAAAAAATCTATAAAAAGGTCAAATTGTATATTATTTTTATTCTTTTGATAAATATTATAATATTTTGAAGTCAAAAAATATGCAATATAGGTGTCAAATTCAAGATCTTAACGAGAAGTTCAATACAAGCTAACAAATGAGAGCAAACTCTAAATATATCATTCATAAAATTGTCTCAAATAATAAAGGTAAAAGTTTTATTTATACTTTTTACTTTTTTCAATATCCAATCTTTTTAATTTATCTCATTTATTTATGTCATAAAATGATATCTATCACTTCTTACCTAACTTCAATTTGACATAAATGATTAATTTCAAATCTTTTTTCTTATCAAATTAAAAGAAATTATAGATATTCGATATTTCTAAGTAAATTCAATTGAATCATTTTAATTTCTACAACTTTAGGTTTCGATAAACTCTTTGTAATTTTGAAATTAATTTTATAAATTTACTTATTTTGTTCATTTATCTATTTTTTTAATTTTTATAAATTTAAAATAACATCAATTTGTAAAATATATACTACAGACTTTAACAATTAATTCATTGAATTCTACAGAAAATAAAAATATAAGGTTTTATCAAACTTATTTTATTTAAAAATAAAATGTGGTCAATACAGTTATTTAACATACAAAAAAAATAGTTTTTTTTTTGTGTGTTTGTGTGTGTAACATGACCATTTTTAATACTTGGCGAAAAATAAAATGTCACGTTGTATTTGAAACCATTGAATAGGGGCAAGTTTGATATAGACTGTAGAAATAGTTTTAAATGCGTGATTGAAAGTGAAAGAATGTAGTATAAAAAATAAAATAATTGTCAATTCAATCAATTGAGTGGTTGAAAATTGATTTTCTTTTTTTAGAATGTGTGGTTAAAAAGTAGTATGTGCAATTGTAAAAAATTAGTTTTAAATAATATGTGGTTCTGAATGGACATTAAAAAAAAATTGAATAATCAATTCTATATGAATAAATAAATTAAGAAAACTAGCAAAGGAACAATTAACTGTTAAAAAAAATGCAATTCATAACTTTATTTTTTTCATTTTTGATATTTTGATTGTATATTGAATATAGAATTTATGCATTAAAGTAAGAAATCTTATTGGGAGAAATGAAATTACAAATTATTCACAATTTGTGTATACAAGTTATTATTATTATTATTATTTTATTGTATTATTTTTATCGGGCATTGTATTTTTAAAATTTATTCAATAAATATTATTTATTCCGTGCATCGCACGGGTGCGATTACTAGTATTTCTCAAATAACATTTTAACCATACATATTTTCTCTCACCACTTTTCAATAACATATTTTACCTAGAAATTATAAAAAAATATGTTTTTAAACAAAAAACTTTTAGCAAACAAAGTCTTACATTCGCCTTCGTTTGACTCTCATTTTCATAAGCATTTTTTTTCCTATACTCATTTTCAACAACATTCATACAATAAAACACATAAACTCAAAATTTTTCCCTACTTTTTAACAACACATTCTTCAAAAAATCACTTTTTTTATTTATTATAATGTACATCAAACTGAGTCAAAGTTCCACCAAACATTAAACCTCAGTTTGATGTTCATTGGGGTTGATTTTTTGGAGAATATATGATGGAAAAGCAAGATAAGTTTTGGATTTTTGTGTAAAATATTTTATTATGTAAATGTGTGGTTGAAATATATATGAAAAAAAAAAATTCAAACGGGCTAAGTCTTCTAAGTTCTAATTTTAAAAATTCAATTTCTTTATTTAAAGAAAGATTAAAATTGCTTTAGTGAAAAAGAGAAATCAATGTCAACATTTTACACCTCATTTACATAAGTGGGTGACTTTTTAGCATTTTCTTCATGCGGCTTCTATAAGCCGCGTCTCTTACCCAACACCTTTTCTTTTTGAATAAAAATAAATAAAATCTAGAAAACGGGACATTAAAATCTTTTGAGGAAATACAAAATTTTGCCACCAGTATATTACAGTTTACATAATAATTTATGGGATAAATACATAAACGAGATTTTTGTAAGATTAGATTTCAAATTAAAGAAATTTGGGTGCTTTCTTTCAAAAATCAAGTTTTGAACAAAAATAAATAATTAAATATATTTTATTAATTAAATAAGTAATTAACATAGTGTTCGGTAAACAATTTTTTGAAAAAATAGCACACAAACAGTAGAAAACATCACCAGACATTTCAGAAAACCTTTGCAAAATGCGATGCAGACTTTTTGAAATCTAGCAAAAGGTTGAGCTCACAGCAGCTGTTTAACATAATTTTGATAGCCAAAACAAATAGTATGCTAACACGTGGTGATTTTGTAGGTGCAAAGTAGCTAGCGTGCTGCAATTTTCTAAATTGCATGTTCCATCATTGTAATTTGCATATGCAGATCAATAAAACCATACACCGGATTTCATGCAATATGGTTTATTTTTTGAAAGTTCTTTACCAAACAAAGGCTAAATAGGTTAAAGTCACAATTATAAATCACAAATTATTAAATTTAATTAGCCACGATTTATTACTCGACCAAATCATGAATTATAGAGGCCACAATTTATCTCTAGGTCACAAATCACAAATTTTACAGGTCAAGACTTATTTTTCGATTACAATTTGCTAAGTTTTAAGGTCACAATATATTTCTAGGTCACAAATCTCAAATTTTATTGGTCACAACTTATTTTATGGTTACTGATTTCAACTTAATTGGTCACAACTTAAAAACTTAAAGTCACAATCACAATTTTTTTTAGATCACATATTACAAATTTATTGGTCACGATAAATCTCAACTTATTTTACGGTCACAAATCAAAAATCTTATAGGTCACGAATTATTAAAGTAATTAGTCATTATTTATTTCTTGACAAAATCATGAATTATAGAGGTTACAATTTATTTTTAGGTCATAAACCACAAATTTTATAGGTCATAACTTATTTCCTGATCACAAATTATTCGATCATGATTTATTTTCTCGGTCACAATTTTGCGAAGTTATTAGGTCACGACTTATTTTTAGGTCACAAATCTCGAATTTTATAAGTCAACTTAAAAATTTGTAAAATCACAATTACAAATTTAGTTACAATCTCAAATATTTTTAGATCACATACTATTTGCTAGCAACAAATTAAGAATTTATTGGTCACAATCAATCTCAATTTATACGACAAATTATAAATTAATTAAAACTTAAGAGTTTGTAAGTCACAATCCTACCCGGCACCCACCACCACCAATAGAAGAATTTCACCTCCAGTCCGCAGCCTACAACCATCGCCATCGCCGCCACCATTGCTACCCTCATCTTCGCATAAATCATCAAACCCCGACACTGACATCATCTCCATCTCCACAACCAACAGTCGTCACCAACACCAACACTACCGTCTCTACAGCCACCCCTAACACCACACACAATAACCACTACCACAGCTTATCGACTGCACCACTACCATTATCGCCACATCTTATCAATTGCACCACCACCAAACCACAATACATGACCATACCCAACCACGGCGCCACCCTCACCACACCATTGTGACACCTTACAAATAGCATCACCAACGAACCACAGTACCAAAACGGACCCAACCACGTCGCCACCATGGCAAAACCAGCATCACTACCACAACTATCGACATCACAATTTCCACCGCCACACACCAACACATGCAACACACAAACTCACAAGCACCTACAACGCACACCAACACAAGTGCCGCAAGATACAGGCGGAGATCAGATCTACCGCTTTTGCTTCCTGCTTCAAGGAAGCGACAATGAACAATGACGATCTTTGCTTACTGCTTCAAGGAGGCGAGGAAGAGATCTCACTGTGGCTGCTTCCTCCTTTGCTGTTACTGTCGTCGGTGTGGTTCACTTTGGTGGATGGGGAGGGATAAAATGGTGGAATCGTTGAGTAGAGATGGTAGACTGGTAGAGAGAGTTGGAATGGTTCCTTTTTTATTCTTTGAATCTTAACATTGTACGTTAATGTTGATTTTATTGAGTTAATAGTATTATTTTAATGTTTAAAACTTAGCTTGATTTTTGAACAAATAATATATGCAAACTTGATTTGTGAATTGATTGTTAGAAAATTTATTACAGATAATAATTTATCTATAATCTAAATAATCATCATGTTGGAATTATCAAGAATTAAATAACTGAAGCGGAAGCGTATCTTAATCAAACGCGATTCATGATAAATGATTCGGCGGTGTTTGGATCTTCTAAATCGATACGTAGTCCTTATTATCTCTCTGATGATGGGATGTCAGACAAGATGAACAGTACGTAGGATTCAGGGACCATAACCGACTTTATAAACTGAATTGCCAATTAACCTAATCCGGCCCATCATGAATTAGGTAATGACCTGGTATCTACACATAAAAGCCCATACATTTAATTAGATGCATTAAAGCCCGATATATCAAATCCTTATTAGATCACTTTAATTGGGCTTAACCAAATTGATAGCATTTTATTCAATACACAATAATTCACATATAAGCCCACACGATTGACAAAAAACCTTACAATCTCCCACTTGGGCTATATGTGTAACCTTACAATTGTGTATCAATCATAACCTTATGAGTACTCAGAATTTTGCTATCATTACTGAATGCATCCCCAAACAATCCGGTCCATCAATTATATCAACATAGGATCAAAGCGGCTTTCGCTACATTAATCGTAACTAAACCTTCAATGGTCACGTATATCGACATAACTGAATGACATGGATCAAGTATGAATGTGTAGCATGGAAATTACATGTAATGTGATCTTCAACATGCCTATTTCCAACTGGTCCAACCTTAGTGAGATCATTCTCAACCGAGTTCAGAGATAATAAACCTGAAACCTTACAGCTGTAAATAACTTTAACTTTAAACTGTATCCAAAAGGACAGTAAATGTGTCTAATGCACCCAAAATACAAACTCCCACTGAAACCAAATATCCTTAAGAAATACAACACCCATATGAGTAATGTACTCATGAAAGACCTCGGGTTATAATACTTTAGTAAGCGGATCCGCAATTATGGAGTTTGTCCCAATGTTCTCTTATTGACACGTGTCCACTCTGAACTGTATCATTCACAACCAGGAACTTATGTCAATGTATTTTGACTTAGTTGAGCTCCTGTTGTTACTGGAATATAAATCTGCTGAGTTATTGTCACAATATAACTTTAGTGGTCTTTCTTTACCGTACAGAATATGCAGCCCAGTGACAAAATTTCGCAGCTATATTCCATAATTAGATGCCCCCAAAATTGCTACAACTGTGCTGCCAAGTGAAAGAAGCTAAAGTGTCTGTTAAGCACTCCATCCGGAAATAGCTCCTCCAACCAGCAGATAAATGTAGCCTTATGTGGATCTTTTACTTTCTTGGCATCTAGTAAAAAATCGGAATCATAATACCATATGATCTCCAACTGATCCGATTTTCTGTATGTGAGTATGTAATCTTTTGTTCTCTTTAAATACTTTATAACCCATGTTTGGCTGCTTTCCAAATGATCCATCCCAGGGTTACTTAAATATCTCCTTAGTATCCCAATAACGTATGCAATATCCGAACGCATACAAATTTGAGTATATATCAGATTCCCTATAGCTTAACTATATGGGAGCCTCTGCATTTCTTTAACTTCAAGATAACTTTTCGGGCATTAGTTGAGACTAAATTTGTCTCCCTTAGCAATAGGGCTGTCCCCTGATTTACTGTCTTGCATGCCAAACCTCTTAAGTACTTTATCGATATAGCCCTTTTGTGACAATTCAAGAATACCTCGAGAACAATCCCGGTGTATCTGAATTCCTAATACAAAAGAGACGTCACCAAGATTTTTAATCTCAAAATTCCTTGACAAAAATCTCATAATTTTATGTGACATACCTATATCATTAGTGGCAAGCAATAATTAACATATAAAACCAGGACAATATACTTACTCCCACTGAACTTGTAATACATACAATCATCAACAACATTAATCTCAAAACCAAATGAGATAATTGTTTGATGAGATTTGTATTACCCTTAACGGGAAGCTGGCTTGAGTACACAATGGATTTCTTTAATTTGCAAATCATTTGCTTTGGGTCTACGACACAAAGTTTTCTGATTGCACCAAATAGATCGTCCCATCAATGTCGCCATTGAGAAACGCCACCTTAGTATCCATTTGATGTAACTCGAGGTCAAAATGTGCAACAACCTAACTTTCCTGAAAGAGTCTTTCATTGAAACCGAAGAGAAAGTCTCTTTATAGTCAATGCCATCATTCTGTGCAAAGCCCCTAGATACAAGACGAACCTTATATCTTTCCACATTACCTATCGAATCCCTCTTGGTTTAAAATTTTATTTAAGACCAATGGGCTTCGCATCTTCTGGTAATAGGACAAGATCTCAAACTTTATTGTCTTGCATATGCTTATACTCTTTATTTATGGCATCAATCCACTTTTGAGAGTTAGAACCCTGCATGACCTGATGAAATTGATTGGACCATCTTCCACCATTCCATTATTTCCTTATATTCTTGGAAAAATACTATTTAAATTATCCGGAATAGCATTTTTCCCTTTCTCTCGTGGATCTCCTTAATGGCTTTAGTTATTGAGGTTGTTGAGTTTGTACTTCTGAAATTTACCTTATTTTGGATGGGAGTTCTTCAACATTGTCTAGTTGAGGTTCCGAATATGCTTCTTGATCAATGACATGCATAGAAACTTGCACATTGTCAAAAGCAATAGTAGGAATCAAAATCGATCCTTCCTCAACTTATTCCTTAAAGACAATATCTCTAACCTTATTTCTCCCCCCAAACTCAACATCCTCAAAAATGTTGCATTTCCCGTTTCAAAAGTTGACTTAAGTGTGGGATTATAAAATTAATAGCCCCTCGATCGCTCAGAATAACCAATAAAGTAGCTGCTGACTGTTTTGGAGTCCAATTTCTTTATGTGGCATATAAAGCCTAGCCTTAGCTGGACATCCCCAAATGTAGAAATGCTTTAGACTAGGTTTTCTTCCTGTCAAAAGCTCTTAAAAGGTTTTAGCAGCAGCTTTAGTTGTAATGTACGATCTTTCTTTAAATGTCTAGATTTCTGACAAAAGAAACAACCCTTAATGTGTTTATGTGGTTTCTCTTGTTCTGAACCCTTAACAACTTTATTTTCTTTATTTGTTTTCTTGCCCTTATCTTTAGAGGTGTTTGCCAAGTGAACACTTTCAGTTCTGTCCTACTTCAACTTTTCTTCCTCTTGCACACAAAATAGAATGAGCTCATTTAGAGTTCATTTCTCCCTTTGATAGTTACAACTGACCTTAAATTGACTGAATTGTGCAAGAAGCTTGCACACTATGAAATGAGCTCATTGAGAGTCCATTTCTACTTTGACAGTTATAACTAACCTTAAATTAACTGTATTGTGCAGGAAGCGATATCAATACCAAATGCACGAGCAAGTCAGTAGACAAGTCGAGTTTTAGTTCCTTAAGTTTTGAAGCAGTGTGAGACATCTACATGATGTACTCCCTTATTTTCCCATTACCTTTATACTTTATTGAAATCAAGCTTTGCATAAGCGTGCTTGTTTCAGCCTTATCGTTTTTCGCAAAACGTTTCTTAATTTCGGCAAGGAATTCATTGGCATCATTTACCTCCTCAGATACTATGCCACTAAAGGCTTCCAGAATGCCGCACTTAATGATCGTGAGACTCGCGTAATTTAAGCAATCCCACTTCTCAAAGTTCTTCATTTGATTAGATGAACTTTCATCCGTAAGAGGAGCAGGTTGTTCAATCCTTAGTACACGGTCTAGATCGATGCAGCCAACGAAAAGTTAATGTTCTTGTTTTGATCCTTGAAGTTTATTCCATAAATACAGGGATTAAATTTGAGCTTGTAGATATACTACTAGCAGAATTTGAAACCGAATAGAGAACACTTGAATAAAATAGCTCACATGAGTACCTTATTATGCAAATCATATTTTCAAATAATGGTAGGGCCCATCACAAGATACCTAGCACAACATCAATATTTAGTCTTTGGACAGAAATATTGACTTGTAAGTGGTACTCTTGGTGTAGTGATCAAGCACTGACAGTAAGACATGTCACCAACAAACCTTTCTTTGGACCGATTTATTGATCACACGAAAAACCAAATAACCGTCACGTATTTATCACCACAAGTTCATGTGAAATTCGGGCCAAATATTGACCTTCCTTTGGGCCGATCAATATCCGCATGAGATAACACACAAACACCTAATTTTTCCTTAATGCAGTGATCAAACACTGGCAATAAGACATGTTAACCAATAGACCTTTCTTTGGACCAATTTATTGGTCACATGTTAAACCAAATAATTGCCACGTGTTTATCACAACAGGTGCATGAGAAATTCGAGCCAAATATTGACCTTCCTTTGGGCAGATCAATATCCGCAATGAACAACACTCACACAAATACCTTCTAATATTCAAAGTTAATTAATATCCACAAGAGAGGTTGCTTTGGCAACATGTTGCTTCAACTAACTTACTTTCGAATATTATATCTCTCAAAAGATTCCGATGTACCAAGATTTGAAACTGAAATCCATTGATTTGCATCCATATTTGACTTTAGGATTTGAATTATAGAATTCAAAACTTTAGAATAAAGGAATCCTTAAGTTACGAGAGTCAAATTGCAATATTCTTAAACTTTTGGTGGCCAATTCTGTAAAATTTTAAGCTCGAAGGACTTAAATTATAATTTTCCCAAAACTTTATTGGCCAATTTTGAGAAATTCCAAACTTTAGGTCCCAATTTGAAACAAAACCAAACTTTAGAGGTCCAAAATATGAAAATTTCAATCTTTAAAAGTTGATTTTGAAAATTTTCAAACTTTAGGAGCCAATTTAGAAAATTCCCAAACTTTAGGGACTTAATTTTAAAAAAAAATCAAACTTTAAGGACCAATTTTTGAAAATTTCCAAACTTCAGTGACTTAATTAGAAAATTTTCAAACTTTAGGAATGAAAATGAAAATTTTCAAACTTTAAGGACTGAAAATGAGAATTTTCAAACTTTAAGGGACCAAATTAGAGAATTTTCAAGCTTTAGGGACCAATTTTGAAAATTCTCAAACATTAGGGGCTGGATTGGAAAATTCTCAAACTTCAGGGGCTGAATCATAAAATTCCATAACTTGAAAGGTCCTGACTTAAATAAATTTATAACTTCAGGGGCTCAATTTATAAATTTCAGAACTTTAAGGGCCAACTTAAATGGTTTTAATAACTTCGGATTTAAACATTATTTAAAACAAATGGGGGGGACCTGATGTGCAATTAAACAAAATTATCCAAAATTGCATAAAGAACCTTGAAGACATCAAATTTCCCGTCGATGCCCCCTTGCCCAAAATTTTGATTTTCGCAGAAGCTAGGGTTTAGAAACCCTAGCCGCCGCAGCCTAAATTCGAAGAACACGGCGGAGCCCCAGCGACTCCCAACACCACAACGCCATTCCGGACGCTGCAACCTGCAGCGCACAGTGGAGCAGCGCCTGCGCGGCGCTACTCGCCTCCAGCAGCGCCGCGCGCAGCCAAATCTAGCGAACGCGGCACCATTGCCGGGGCGCAACCCCCAACTCCGATCTCCTCCAGCGCAGTGCGAGCCCCCTGCGCGTACCAACAGAGCCGCGTCTGGCCACCCCAACTCAACGGAATCCAACCCAAAACCATCCCCAACATCCATTCGCAATTCATACATACAGATTCCATAACCCAGTCCAAAAAAAAATTCGATTTTCTTCACCTAATCTCAATATACATACACGAACGAATATCAATATACATGCAGGAACAAACCGATTTCAATTTAAATCTGTATATCCATGCTTTTCACATCTAGGCAGTAGATAGCAATTCATGCTGTGTATGTATAATTTTCAATTACAGAAGTTTTGTTTTGAAATCAGACAATTAGGTTTTACATATACATGTACAAAATTGATCTGATAATTCAACACGATGTTGGCTCTGATACCACTTGTTAGAAAATTTATTACAGATAATAATTTATCTATAATCTAAATAATCATCATGTTGGAATTATCAAGAATTAAATAACTGAAGCGGAAGCGTACCTTAATCAAACGCGATTCATGATAAACGATTCGGCGGTGTTTGGATCTTCTAAATCGATACGTAGTCCTTATTATCTCTCTGATGATGGGATGTCAGACAAGATGAACAGTACGTAGGATTTAGAGACCATAACCGACTTTATAAACTGAATTGCCAATTAACCTAATTCGGCCCACCATGAATTAGGTAATGACCTGGTATCTACACATAAAAGCCCATACATTTAATTAGATGCATTAAAGCCCGATATATCAAATCCTTATTAGATCACTTTAATTGGGCTTAACCAAATTGATAGCCTTTTATTCAATACACAATAATTCACATATAAGCCCACACGATTGACAAAAAACCTTACATTGATAAGTTTAAATATTTGTGTGGGTGTAATTTCCACATAATTTATATACACGAAATATGGTGAAAATATTATTGGATAAAAAAATTTCAATCATATAAAAAAAAAATTCCTTCACTCTCTTTTTGACATTTCATCACTTTGTAATCATTATGTAACTTCATTATATTCAAGTATCATTATTCCATAATTTATCTTGTTAAGTTTCAATTTTTTTGTTTGGTCGGATATCATCACGTTCAAAAACACGACTATGACTATTTGTTAAAATTTCAATTCAAAGAAAATCCATTGATTAACCTTTCGACTTTATTGAATTTTTTAATATCAAAAAGAAAATCCATTAATTAAACCATTAATATGGTGGACCGAGTAAACCGCACAATTAGCTGAACTACCCTTTTGCTTTGATATTGAATTTAGAACAATTAATAAGAGTGGCTTAATTTTTATTATTATTTTTAATTATTTCAATTACCATTGTACTTTTTGAAGTATTTTTTAATTATATCTGAACTTTAAAAAGATATTCGAGTTTTCACTAAACTTTTCAAAATATGTTTTAAATGTTATTGAATTTTAAATTTTCGAGTTGACGATGAACTTTTTCAAATGTTTCTCAAATGTATTAAACTTACCAAAATATTATTATCAATATGTTACTTGTCATTTTAATGTTAACTGACCAGTTGCATGGCAGATATAATGACGAATGGGAACAACATTGAACTTTTTGATAAATTCATCAAATAGGTTACATTTAAATGACGAGTGGCTAGGCAACGGATGATATTACGCTATAGTAAGTTCAATGGCAATTTGGAAGTTTAATGACAACTTGGGGAACATTTAGCCTACGTTGGCTGGTAGTGATTATAAACAACACATTTTTTCAAAATATTTTTTAACAACACACAATTTTCGAAACAAGTTTTCAACCACACGATTTACCTCAAGGAGTTTAGTGACAATTTGATTTGTTAATCCTAAAATTATTGAAGTGTTTTGATGAAATTATTAGTAATAATTTTTTAAGAGGAATAATATTGGATATCGCAAAATATTCTGTTAAACACAGTAGTTATGAACGTGTGGTTGAAATTAATATTTGATTATGACTAAATAGAAAAATATAACTATTTAATGCTTGATTAACAAATACGGAATGTTTAATTGATGATTTGATAGGTTGAGATAGCGGTGGGGGATTTTTTTTTTAACACACAAATTGTAAATTTGTTTGATACTTCTCCTTTGATATATTTAATATTTATTGCAAACTCTTATTTCAAAACTAATTGACGTGGAAAAGATAATAATATTGTTCATGGTAGAAAATGATGGGATACCTTATAATCATCTTAACTCATTCAAGTGTGTCCTTTTCAAGTTCTCACTTCATTATAAACTCGAGTTTGTCATTGCAAAAATTAGCAATCACAAGCAAATGCACGAGTGGGTGGGGGGGGGGGGGGGGGTGGAGATCGGACAGATAACTAAAAAGTTATAATTACTTCCAAACCTTGTTGCTTGAAAATATGGATTTTGCATGTATAGTCATTAAATAAATTTCTAATACCAAATTGAATTGCTGCCGCCAAAGCAAGACTTGTGAAAATCATGATAACATACTTCAAAGGTCAAATTATGAAAAAATGAAAATAACATTTCTCTTTCTGATAACTTCTCTCCCAGATTAAATTTTCACTGTAGATATTCAAAATAACTTTTCAATCACATATTTTATCACGAAAACAACACATTCTTCGTTTATAAACCAAAATTTTCTCTATTTGATAAACCGTTTATAAACGATTGTTTATAAATATCGACATGTCAACATTTTGTTTGTTTTTTTTAAGTAAAAAATGTTAGGCATGAGTCTTTAACCTGCTCAAATTATTGACTTATTAAAAATAATGTCCAATAAAATTTGTCACGTGATTGTTTATAAACAAAATTTACAAAACAAAAGTGAAAATTTTGGTTCCTTTTTTTTTGTCATCAGCATTTTTTTACTTTTTTTTTTTGCAGCAGTGCATTTATCAATCCTGTTCTGTTGTTCACCATGGACAATATTACAATTGTACACATTCAATAAAAAACACCCCAAGTGTCAAAATTTAAATATTAGGAACATTCGATTGTTTTAAATTGAAGATGGACAACTTTTTATTATTTCACAATGTATAATAGAGCAATTTCGCTGAATTCATATTTGAAAGTCACTAAAGTCAAAAAATGTGCAGAATTCAAAATTTTTAATTTACTTTTTGAGGATAGACTTGGTCATTGAAACCTCAAAGTGAAAGTTTTTATACTTAAGCCTCTTTTCTTTAACATAAATCATTCTTTTTAACAACGTACATTATTTTCTCTTCTCTTTTTAATCATATATTTTACTTCGAAAATATAAATAAACTAATTTATAATTAATACAATATTACCGAAAGAAATGCATGTACTCTTCAATTAAGAATGTTTGGCAACACTGTAGCAGTTTTTAAATTTTATTTGTTATTTTCAAAGTAAGATATGTTGTTGCAAAATGGATAGAGAAAATTTGAATGGTTAAAAAGTTGTTTGAAAAATTGTATTGTTTATAAATTGGTTTTTAAATTATAATGATTGCATTAAAGAACAGATAATGTTTGTTTAGTCTAGATTTTTTCAATTTTTTTTTTAAATGTGTGATTAAAATGTCGTGTCTATAAAGTATAAACCACGTATCCAATAACATTTTTGGTATATTTTTCTAATATAACAAAAAAATTTCAACAAAAGAAAATCTAGAAAAATTGGACCAGAATACATCTCTCTTTCAAGCTTAGCTTATAGCGAAGCCATCGCGTTATTTTATTATAATGAATTAATTTCCAAAACAATTTTAATCAACTCTATTCAAGGTAGGTTTCAGTGTCTGATAAAATAATGTAAAAGTGAAATTGTCAATTAACTTGATTTATATATTAAAAAAAAAAAAAAAAAAAAAAAAAGAAGAAGGAAGGAAGGAAGAAGAAGAATAGAGAAAAGGCAAAAGTTGTGTGCAGCGTTACATTGCATTCGTATTTGGAAGTCAGGTCAAGCCAACTGTTTAGAGTTAAAAAATTTGACTTCATTTTTTTAGCGGACTCGGTCATTGAGATTTGAGAACCCCAAGTCAAATGAATTAATGTAAATATTATTTTATTGGTAAAAATTTACAGAAAATGAGTTTTGAAAACAAATAATATTTTGAATAAGTGTAGCGAAAATGTGTAATTAAAAAGTGGAGAGAAAATATATGTGATTAAAAAGTAGTTTGAGAAATATGTGTGATTAAAAAGTAATTTGAGAAATTATTTTGTTCATAAATTAATTTATAAATTATAATAATTACATTAAAAAATAGAAGCTTATATTTATTTTATTTATGCGATGTCTATTTCATTTTGATATTCATTATTCAAAATATCATTTACTACACATTCTATAAAAATTTTACAAACCAAATTATTTGAATGACGGATATCAAACATGGGGCTAATAATAATATGACACATTATTTCAAATAATGAGATTTGAAATTATAAATTTTTTCAGAATGTAGGGTTAAAAGTAGAGATTTTTTTATGTTATTTGTAAATTATTTTATTAGTAAAATGTGACAAAATATGAGTTTTCAATATTTTGTCATAATAATTTTTAATACACGTATAAGTATTAAATTTTGCTCACATTCTACAAAATTTTTACAAACCATATTTTTTGAAATGACGGACTCAAACATGGTGGTAATAATAAACGAAACATTATTTCAAATAATGAGGTCTGAAATAGTAAAAAAATTTCAAATTGGTTAAAAGTAAAGAATTTTTTTATTTTATTTGTAAATTATTTTGTTGGTAAAATGTGACAGAAAACGAATTTTAAAAAAAAATGATGTTTTGAATAAGTGGAGAGTGCGTGGTTAAAAGTAGAGAGAAAATAAATGTGGTTAAAAAGTAGTTTGAGAAAATATGTTATTTATAAATTGTAATTATTGTATTAAAAAATAGAAGCTTATATTTATTTAATTTATGCAATGTCTATTTCATCTTGATATTTATTATTCAAAACATCGTTTTTTAACAAAAAAAATTCATTTTCTGCTCATTTTACACCAATAAAATAATCTACACATAAATTTTAAAAAAGAATTCTCTACTTTTTTTTTTTTTTTTTTTTTTTGAGAAATTATATGGTTTTTATACTATGGAAAGCGAAGAATCGTTCAGTTAAACTTTCTATATAAATTTATCATTTTTATATTTGTAAATTATTGTTTTCTTGAAATTCATAATTTTCTATTATGTTATCAATATTTTTTTGAATACAATATTCCGATTTAAGTATATTATTTAGATTTAAATATAAATACGAAATGATAATACAGAAATCGTGAAAAATATATTGATATTCATTATTCAAAATATCATTTCTTTTTTTTAAAAAAAAAAAAAAAAAAAAAAATCATTTTCTACTCATTTTACACCAATAAAATAATCTACACATAAACTAAAAGAATTCTCTACTTTTTTATACTATGGAAAGATAAGAATTGTTCGATTAAACTTTCTATATAAATTTATTATTTTTATATTTGTAAATTATTGTTCTCTTGAAATTTATAATGTTCTATTATGTTATCAATATTTTTTTGAATATAATAATATTTCGATTTAAGTATATTATTTAGATTTAAATATAAATACGAAAGGAGAATACAGAAATCGTGAAAAATATATTGATGCCTTCCACAAAATTAATATTGTACCATAATATTATATCAAACATGATATATACTATTAAATAAATTACTAAATTTGTATTTTCTTTGAAATTAATAATAACTCATAAAAATTATTGAAATTAACAGTTATGTATTATTTGAATACATAAATTAACTTACCATTCAAAAAAGTTGTTATAATTTGAATTAGTTATATTATTTATTAAAATTTAATAGTTATTGTGATATAATATTATTTTCATGCATTTTGAATTTGTTTTAATTATATATAAACATTAAAGTTTTACAAATATTTATCGAAATTGATATTTTTGAATAACTTTCGTGTATCGCACGGGAGAAATACTAGTTCAATATTATTTTGGAATAGTGAGTTTTAAATAGTGTGTGGTTAAAAATTAAGAGAAAATTAAAATAAAACATATGATTAAAAATATGATAAAGAAAAATATATGAAATTATAATGGAGCTCAATGATGGGCGTAATTTTCAAGGCCGTAAAAAAGGAAAATTGAAAACTTCAAAGGCCAATGAAATTGAGAAATGACTTGTCAAATAATATTGAGATTAATAACACCACCAAACATCTGTTTAGTAAATTGTTTATAATTGTTTATGAATAACAACGTAATTACATTTCATTAATCAAAGTCAAAATGGTGAACGAGAATTTTTATCAATCGAAATTGTTGATTTTTCAAAGAAAATTATCTAGTAAAATGTTGTCACGTGATTGTTTTTAAACGAATTTTACCAAATAGATGCTTAACGTTGGTACAAATTAATATAGAGAGATTTTAGAGGGACATATTATGATAGTAGTCTAATAGACACCCTATTTTGAGATATTCTCTACTATCATACTATGATTGAGAAATAATTTTCAATTTTTCATTATTTCTAAATTTTCTCAACCCGCGTAATGATGTATGAACTTTCTTATAAAATGCTATTTGTTTGTGTTCCCTACTAAAGTTCTAAGTTTCTGACATTTAACATTTTTACTTCTAGACGGTACGTCAGATTGCCTTGGACAATGCTCACCATGGTCCGTCTCAACACGCTTGTTCAGCTACCAACTTACTTGGAACATTTTCTTTTTCATTTTTCTTTTGTTGGGATTTTTAGACAACTCACGTTCGTTAATAAAGTTTTCTAACACGAAAAGTTTTATATAAAGTTTGAGTTTTGTAAATTGCCAAGTTACACGAGTATTATTATAGTGACGAATCCAGGAAGTCAATCCAGCACGAGCAAACACTACAAGGTAAGAGGAAAAAAAAATTCATCACCAAAATTATAAGATAATTTTTTTTTTTTTTTTTGATTGATCCAGCCTGAACGGCCTAACGCCCCTCTCCGAGGGCTGAATTCGTCCAAGCGAGTATATCAAGCAATATAATAACAAGTAAGAATAAGAAATAGACCATCGACTCGTCGAGATAATGAATAAGAAACTAATTTTAATAAAGACGTTTTGATGGGTAAAAGGGATGCGTAAATTATCATTTGCGATCAGAGGTACATTTACATTATTCAACTGGTGTTGAGCTTGACATATAGTTTTATGAATCATCTAATTTACTTGAAATGTGATAATTGAGGTAGAGCTAAAGTTTCATCGATTGGGATATGATTTATGGTGATCTAAAGAAATTCATTCACCCACAAGATTACTGAATTGAGGACGGAAGCGAGCCACTCGATGGAGGGTGATGTTTTGTTCATGAAAAGGACAATGTACAGTCTTGTTTTAAGACATTGACGGATACAGGATTTCATGTTGGATCGAGCTGAACTTTAAAATTGTTGGGGTGGCCGACAGTGCCGGTCTGTAGATTTTTGAAGTTTAAGGCAAACTTCATAAAGTTAATCAAAATCGAATCCTCAAACAAAGTTGATTACATTCTAAACCTAAAATTACATTCTAATCCAAAAAACACATTTACATAATATTAATATCATTTTTCACAAATCACATTCTAAAACCTAAGTTCTAAAACTAAAACAAAAACAAAAACAATATCAAAGCCAAAGTCAAAAAATGCAAAGTAGTGAGTACACATATTCTAATAAATGCCGAAAATCCATTAAAACTTCACAATTACCAAAAACTCACATTCTAAAATCAAATTCAAATCTCAAAATCATATTCTCACTAACCTCGCAAGCTTGCAGTCGCAGTCAACTGATCAATCTCCACGCATTGAAGAATCATTAATCAAGCAGCTTATCACTAACCTGCAAATCAATACTCAATTCACAGTCACATAGTAAAATTCACAAAATCACATTCAAAAATCAAATCTCGAAATCATATTTTCAATTTTTCACTAACCTCGCAAATGTGCAACTGATTTGATCTCAGATTATCAATTCTCAAGAGTCAAAGTCTCATTGACTCAAGCAACTTTGAGCAAGGCAGGGAACTGAGGGCAGCAAATTGTGCAAAATGCAAAATCCAAATGCAAATATGTGATGTTCAATTGTTAATATTGTTAAAGTTAAATCTTCAAGGGATATTAAATTACACAAATTTAAATTTAAGCTAAATAAAAACTGGAAAGTGAAAACGAAATTAAAAATCACTTAAATCAGTATATAAATGAAACTGGACTTGGAATGGAAGTTGGTAATTTACCAAATGTTAGTCTCCTACCCATGCAGCCAGCAGGCACCAGCAACCAGGGGCTGTGGACGGCGGCCGGTGGAGGCTGGAGCTCGCGCGCGGCGTGTAGAAGCCAGAAGAGGCGTGCGCGCTGCTGCTACTACGAGAAGAGAAGCGAACGGGCATGGAGGCCGCAACGCAGGAGTTAGGAGAGATTCGAGAGAAGACGACTGCGAGCAAGCGGGCCAGCAACTAGGGTTTGTAGCGTTTTTCTCAGGTCCTTAGAGTTCGACTTCGACTGGAGAGCTGAGCGTGTAACAGAAAATGGACTGATGCTGGAGTTGGACCCGAGTGGTTGCTGGGTCAGATTTTGACATTTTGTTATGGGCTGTTCAATTTTGGGCCGAGCTACTTGTTAGTTTTTTTTTAACTGGATCTCTACTACAACAGTACTGCCCTTGAGTGCATCCGCCCAAATTTAAGAGACGTTGCTGCCCCGAAAATCAGGGCGTTCGAGCCAAAACCCTTTCATAAACTCATAATGTCAAGGCTGGAGATTTTTATTTGGAATATGCTGCAATATTTCAAAGTTGCACATGTTCTTGAAAATGATTTACATTGCATGAAAATTTTTCCCAGCCCGTGACGGGCACGACCTTATGAATTGACACAGGCAAAACTGGTGGGCCCGCCATGGGAGAAAAGAATTGTTACATTGCATGCATTGATATTTTCCCTGTTGCAAATTATTGTAGAGGATCGACTAAAAGATGATGAAACTATGGGGCAAACCGAATTGTGACTTGGGAAACTTTGATGAAAGAGTTGAAGGATTAGTTTTTACTTTGCATGATTGCGAAGACAACAAGGAAATCGCTGAGAGGTACGGGTGGAAAAAATAATACGACCAAATCATAACCAATTAAGATCAAATCAAGTGGTTCGATTAGATTTTACAAAAAAAATAATGATTTTGATTCTTAGAATCGAGAACCATTCAGTTTTATTCCTGTTTTGGCTCTGATTTTTTAGAACCATAATCAATCCGAACTTTTATTATTATTTTTTTACAAATCAATGAGTCTCACAAAAGAAAATTAACTTTAAAATTACAAATATGTAATGGACAAAAATATTATTTATCATTATATTTTATCTTATCATATATTAGACAAAAGCTTCCAAGTCCTGAATCTAGATTCTAACTCATTTATCTTCTTTTCAATTTTAGACACACATTCGCAATCATTTCCTTTCACTCCCATATTACAAATTACATCGCGCTCCTTAATCACCATTGTTGGCATACTTAACACATAGGACGAAAAGTGGTATTTCTTTAGATGAAACTCAAGAAGTTATTAATACATTGCATGCTATGGGGCAAAAGAAGTCTGCTCGAAGAGGAACCACCTCCAATTAGGTAGTTTTGAATTGTTCGCCTCTTTAATTGAATAAGTTGAGGGATCTCAAAGTATGGATGTCAATGAGTTGGATTCAGGACGGGATGTACAAGATTATCACCCGTTATTGCCTATGTTATATATTTTTATTTTTATTTTTTTGTATTTTTTTGTATTTTTTATAATTGTTTGACGGATCCGCAGGACATGACTCGATTATTGGGATACGGGGCTCTCTAATGAGATCGAGTCCCGACGGGTCTCAAGTTTGATATCCCCATCTCAGAGATCATCATTACTCGGTAAATATCAAATTTTAAATTCGCTTATCATAACTCATGAACTTGATCAATAAAAAAATTACACGATAACATTTAATCTCTGTTTGATGGAGATTAAAATCAGATGTTTAGCATATTTTGATAAAAGTTGATAAAATATGTGGTTGAAAGTTGTGGATCCTACGAAATGTATGTTTAAAATTAATTATTGAATTCATCTTTGATAAAAAATCAAGATTTTAATTTTGTCCAACATGGGCTTAATATTTCAATAAATTCACGGTATTGTGCAAATAATTTTTTTTATAGCCAATCCCAAAATTTGACATCTCAAATCCGTATATGCAAAAGGAGCATTTAGGAAATATTTTTGACAAGAATCTTGATTTTAAAAAAGAGGAAATTACACCTAAACATGTTTTTTAGCTACCTAATTCTAAAATAAGATTTGAAAACTATTTACACAGAAATCAGGTTTATAATAATAATATTATTAAAAGTAAATTAGATTAACATAAATCCATTACCTAAGCCCAAACCCCAACCCCACCCGAGATTGGGGTAAAATTGCTTCCTCATTCATTTCAAATTTAGCTGGTGTCGACAATGTACTCCATCTTCAATCTCTGGTGTTCGCTGTGGTTGCTCTTTGCACAGGGCAATGTCATTGCACGGAAATCGCCCGCGGCTGAGGTGTCTATTCACGTTGCCATCTATTTCTCTAAAATTGGATCTGTAGTCTCTTCGTGACTGCTACGGTTACCTATTTTCTTCCATTTTATCTTCGTAACTGGTGTTTACTGGTTTTTTGTGCGGGCGGAGGTGGAGGTGATGTGGTTTTCTGGTGGAGGTGTGTAGGGGTGGTGGTGACGATGGAGATGGCTACTGTGGAGATGGTGGTTGTATTGTGTTGTGTTGTGTTGTGTTGGTGTTAATAGTGGCTTAGAGAAAGTGATGGTGGCTGTAGAGATGGTGGTGTTGGTGCTTGGTGGTAGCTGTGGAGATGGTGTTGGTGTTGGTGGAGGCCGTTGGCTGTGGAGATGGAGATGGTGTCTAAATTTGATGGTGTCTGTGGAGGTGAGGGTGTTGGTGGTTGTCGCCAGCTATCGACAGTGGTGGTGACGATGCTCACGCGCAGAAGGAACTAAAATTGAATCTGAATCGATGTTATTGTTTGTTGAGGCGACCATGATGAGTGGGTGGTTATGTTGGATGAGAGCCTAAAGTTTTGGAGTTGTTGACAAGAGAGTCAGATTCCTAGCTTGGTGTTGGTGGCGATTAATGTTGGTGGCAGCGACGGTTATTGGATAATAAGGTAGGAAGTGCGGTGTTATACTGATGGGGAGGTGACTAGTGGTGATAGTTGGGGTTTGGGGAAGTGATGGTGAGGTTAGGTGTGGCAGTGGTGCTTGTCGTGGTCAATAATAGTGGTGGTGGTGGTCAGTGGTGGCGGTAGTAGGTGGTGCTGATGGTGTGTGACCAATGATACATAATTTGTGACTAGTAAATATTATGTGATTTTAAAGATTTGATAATTTGTGATTTTTAATTGAATTGTTGCGACTTAATAATTTGATAATTGTGACCTAAAAATAAGTTGTGGCCAATTAATGAGTTTGACCTATAAAATTTGTGGTTTGTGACCGATAAATAGATAGTGATCAATTAAATCGATAATTTGTGATAAAAAAAAAATGAGTTGTGATCAAATAATTTGATAAATTGTAACCTATAAATTTGTGATCTGTGATTGATAAAATTGTGACCTATGAAATTTGTGATATTGAAGAAATCGTGACTCATGATTTGTTAAGTTTTGATCAATTAACTCGAGATTGAGATTGAGAAAAAATTTTGACCTAGAAAATTAGAGATTTGTGACCTATAAATTTTTAATTCGTGATCGAAAAATAAGTCGTGACCAAATGTTTGTGACCGAAAAATAAGTCGTAACCTTTAATATTTGTGATCAATTAATTTGATAATTTACGATCGAAAATAAGTCGTAACATATAAATTTATTATTTGTGATCGGTTTTTAAGTCTGATCAAACAATTTTATAATTTTTTTGAGAAATTTCATAATTTGTTACCTATAAAATTTGTGATTTGTGTCTGTGACCATAAATTGCATAATTATGACCTCAACTTATTTAATTACATATATTATAATTAAGCCATTGTTTGATGAGATCCATTATTTGGGAAAAATTATGGTTTGAAATAATATTTTTGAGAGGATGTGTAGTTAAAAAATGTTTGAAAAGTAAAAAATAGTAGACTTGACTAAAATAAATGGTTGAGATTGAATGTTGAATAAATTTAATTTACAAAAAATGGGGACCAAAGAGGCCTAAAAATCTGATCTTTATATTAAAATCATAAAATTCTAAATTTCATTTTTTAAGCTCTTCACATGCGTATTTATCCCATTAAAAAATTACAACCTTTTTCGGGCTTAAAAAAAAAAAAAAAAAAACTCTGAACTTCCAGGCGCGCAAGATATTTGTTGTACCGTATAAAAATCTAAAACCAATTCCTCTTGGAGACTTGGACAAATGTTTTAGACTACATTAATGAGAAATTACCAACAAAACGCGCACGAAGCAGAGACAGACATTGCCACCCTTCAGTGTCCCTGCTAAAACCTCAATACCAAACTGACCCCAAAACCTAAATTGCAGAATTATGAAGAGCTTTTGAAAAGGAACTAAGACGGCTTCCCTTCGATCCCCCACTCTCTCCCTTCGTATGCGTATATCTCTAATTAGTTCAGGGAGTCGAGACCTGTGGCTGTGAAGTTCTTCGTAAAATGAATCTCAGGCCAAGGAAGAAACAACCGTTCTCCGGCTTCACTAAAGCCGAGGTCTCTATCTAATCTGGAGATTCTATTTTTAACTCCTGATAAGCGATTTTAAGGGTTCTTTGTTTTTTTGTTTTTGTTTTTGGTTTATTTAACGAGTTTCAGCTTGCTTATTCTGGATTTTCAAGACTTGCATGCATATATCATGTGTATATGTTTATACTTTATATATGGAATTCAATGTGTTTCTACATATGTGCGCTGACGCACGTTCCTGAGCGTGTTGTGAAAACATGTTTGAATGGAGTCATTCAGTCAACAGTTAATTTTGAGCGTGTTTCAATTTATAGGGTATTTTATTATTTCTAGTTTATTTGGAAAAAATTGCAATTGTTATGATTTTTATGCTAAATGGGTTTGTTATTTCTACTATCTGATTTTTATGCTACGCTTTCATATATACGGATTCATACAATTTTATTATTGGATTTATCAGACTAGTGTGCTCTGTAGTCCGGCAACTTTCCTTATCATTTCTGAGTGATCCTTGATTAAAGAAATTAAAGATCAGCGTAGTTATTAAACTCAAATTGGTAAGATCTCTGGCTGTTTGTATGCTTATATTCTTTATTCGTAAGAGAAGTCGTATTAGATCGTATTAATTGCATTGATTACCATTGGTCAGCAAGGAATATTGGTACTTAGGCTTGTATAATTAAAATTTTAAACTTTTATGATCAATTATTCCCAATGCTTCCGCAACAGATTCGAAATGTTAGTTGCCACTGAGTACATTTAATGCAGTTTAATACTTAAACAACTTCAAATGCTATTCATCGATATCTTTGACAATGTGTTGCCAAGATTTATTATTATAATTATTATTTTAAAATCCTCTCTCTTGTAATAGAACTCAGAGAATTTGGACAATCATCTGGGAACTTATATTCTTTCATCAATCAAACAGATTGAAAAGATGGAGCATTTACTTAAAGAATTTAAAGAACAATTGCTGGATGAGGAGTTCTATAAGAAACTGGCAAGAGATTTTAGGTGAGCATTTCACTTGTGCATTGACTATCAATTGTGTAGAATCTTCGATTTTGCTTAAGATTCTGGAAAGTCCCTGTAGCAACTCTGTACTCTTGGCATTTTGTTTGCAGCCGTTCCAGTGGTCGTGCAGGAAAACCTGCAGTGAAATGGACTGAGGTCTTATTATGTTTTTTCTATTTCGTACTCTTATCACAACTCGATTTCTGTCTTCCTTGGATCTTTATAACATACATGTCACTCTTCTGGTATATTAGATTCAAATATGGTTTCAAATCAGGCAACAAAACTGCCTCTCTAAAGAGACTTCATCTGTTGCACCAAAGAAGTCATGTGCTGTTTCAGATGCTTGCACTTCTAATAAAGTTAGCGGAACATTTCAGGCTCCCAAAGGCACGTGATACAACTTCTCTTCAGCTTTTAATCTGTATTAATAACTGGTTGTAATGATTACAAGCAGACTTTCTGCTCGGCACTTGCAATAGGCTCCACTTCTAGAACTCTCATTTAAACAAATCAATCATATATTAGGGATACATCCTCTGCATCAGAATATCTGTTTTCTTTGTTTTCCTTGGCATGTGTTCCAAGTTGCTTCTCTCCTTTTTATTTCGTATGTTCTCCATTGGTTGTAGAGGGAGAAGTGGTGAATTTCATTCTCCTCCCTAGGTGAATTTTGAAAGAGACTTTTATGCATAGTAATGCGACAATGACATTTGAATTGTATTTACCTCAATTTCCCTTATATTAAATTCAGAATTCAAGAAATTAATGATTTCTTTCCTTTTGATTGTGTCTTTGAGTGTGGGTATGGGGGAACTTATGGTGTGAGAATTTTGACTTTCTGAAATGAAGCCTTTCTATTTATTGGATGTCCTAAAATGGATAGTGTAGAATAAATGTTAGATGAAGAGAATAATGAAGGTCACCTTTTGATATGTTGCCATGTTTAGAAATTCACGAGTGTTAAATCTCTATACGAGATGCTGATATAGATAGAAAGAGAGTGGTTCACAATTAGTGGCGGACCCAATGCCAAACCAGATGTCTACATTGGACTTTGGATTAGCTCATTAAATTATTTTATTTTATTTTATTTTTATTTTTTTTAAATGGAGCAATTCTGCTTGATTTTTTTTTTGTCAGCTCTTTAAACTTTGAAGTCCATTTAGGCTATGTTTGATTGCTTTATATTTACCTAGAAAATGTCACTTCAAGGAAAATCATTTCCAACTTTTGTGTTTTTGAAAATTTTGGCTTGAAAAATAATTTCTTGGTACAACTACTTGAAGCACAAGTTAGGTCATTTACTTGGAAAAATTGTTCTCACCATTTGGAAAATGTTTTCTTTTCCACTTTTTAAATCAAACACATCCTTAATCTAAAAGAACAATTGAAATTAAACAAATAATTGGCTCAATTTTAATTTACCTTAATTTGTAATTTACACCCAATTCTCACCCAAAATTCCAAACGTGAAATGTGAAAGTTGAAATTCAAAATCGTGATTACATCGCTCTTGTTGCCCCCATGCCTGAGGCTTTTGCCCTATTTGTTAAAAAAAAAAAATAGGAGGGCTCTGCCCCTGAACCCCCGAAAGATCCAACTTCGCCTAAACTGAACAAAAATCTTGGGTCCGCCTCTGTTCACAATGCATCTACTAATATTGCCGAAACTATTATTAAAATAAGTTCATCACGAGAATATTTACATCTTTTTAAATTTCACATATTATTCTCCTTATGCTAGTAGTATGAGATGAAAATCTCACTTATGGTATTGCATTGGAACAAACTATATTATCTGCCCTTGTTCTGAAATAATCATTTTAAAGAGCAAGAAACACGAGTATAGGAGTCAGAACCTTCTTTAATTCTCTGTATATTAGTAATGGTTTTTTTAGATGATAGTTCATAGATGGAGCTGAACTATTTAGGAAAACATGATGAAGAAAGTGTGAAATAAGTTCATCATGAGAATATTTACATCTTTTTTAATTTCATATATTATTCTCCTTATGCCAGTATGAGATGAAAATCTCACTTATATTGCATTGGAAAAAACTATACTATGACTATCCTATGGAATCCCCTTGTTCGGAAATAATCATTTGAAAGAGCAAGAAACATGAGGGTAGGAGTTAGAACCTTCTTTAATTCTCCGTATATCAGTAATGGTTTTTTTTAGATGATAATACATACATAGAGCTGAACTATTTAGGAAAACAAGATGAAGAAAGTGTGAAAAGATCTTCATGGTACTTGTATTCCTATTCTTGAATTTTTGAAATGAGATCAAGCAAGAATTTCGAAGGCATGGAAGCGCTTGTCAGCGGTATGTCGTAGCCAAGATCTCTTTGTTTTAGGTTTCTGGGAAACTTTTGTTCATGTTCTGTATTTTGTGTATGAGTGATAAATTGATATAGTTCTTAGAGTTTTGTTGATGGCAGTTTTAACCGGCTAATCAGAACAGAAATGGAAGCATATGGCATCCTGCGTTAGTGATTTAATATTGTTTATCCTTAACAAAAGAAAGGTTTCCGGCACTTATTAATCCTTAGCACTTGCATTTTACCCCAGAGTTAAAACATGTTTCGGCAAAGTGCACTTTGTCGAAACTTTGTTTTGGAAGTCTAATGAACATCCACCCACCCACCACATGCCAGGACATGATTTTTCCTATATAAAATAAAATGTCTCGAGTTATTGAATATTTTTCTAACACGCTAATGAGATAAACAACAAGAAGATAACAACTTGAAGCCTGGCTTTCTTTCTGAAATTCTCTGAAGCATTTTATTAATTTTCTACTGCTCATCATTGTCTCTTGGTGCCTAGGATAAACGTTATTCACAATGGATTTGGAGATGGTGTTACATGAGTACTTTTTCATATTCCGTTTGTTGCAGATTTGGATATGTAAACTCAATTCTACTTTATAACTGAAGAGTAATTGACTAATTGTTGGTTTATGATTGAATTTTTTATCACGCTGGTGGTAATGTTGTCTGATCTGCTGTTCTTCTTCTTCTTTATTTTTTTTCCTGATATTGTAGTGACCAGAGTGTTGCTGAACTCTACGCCACAGCACAGAGTTTATGTTGGTGATACGGTGGTTGGAATTTGTTCAAAGGAAAATTCACAAAATCAGCGTGCTCAAGAAAGGAAAATTGTTTTTGACATTGGTGCAGGTGATGCCTTTTTTTTTTTTTTTTAATGAAAATGCCTTAGTTCTGATTTGAATTTTGAAAGAGTGGATATAAGACTGGTTTTGCACCCTCTATTGATTGCCCCGAATTTTAGAAATGTTTTAAAGTGGAAAGATTTACATAAACTTCCTAAATCTTTCACTAAGTCCCTGTTTGGTCTAGGAGTTTTTGAAAAGTTCCCCCCAAACTCATTTTTAACAACACATTTTTATGGAATCCAACACTTTCACACTTTTCAACCACACATTCTCCCAAAAACTCACATTTCCTCCAAAATCTCTTATACCAAACAGGCCCTTAAAGTCTGGTGGTTGTTCCACACACATATGCTTATATACAATAGAAACTTTGGCGAATTTGAGTTGCATGGTAGTTTCCTATTATAAATGGGTCATGCACAAAACTCATGGAAGATATTGATAAGTCACTTTAATAATAAAATGAATTGCAAATTAATCTAAATAAGGTGTAGTTGGTAAAAGGACATTTAATTTGGAATAGTGGGCGTCGGTTCTGAAATATCCTAAAATAGTGTGGAGGCCATTCAATTTGAGACGGAGTATTTTCAGGCTTTATATACATAATGAAATATGTCTGTGTTAAAATATATTTGTGATTTCATTTTTAATTGATTAAACATTCAGTCATTCAAAATCCCACAAGTTTCTCAGATTTGGGGGATGGTGGCAGGTGAAAAAGATAAAGATCTATCCAAGATGAAGTTTGAAGCTAGGTCGTCAACTGATGGGGCATGGTAAGCCTAAGTCGGCACACTTTTGGATAATCTACTAATTTTTGTAGAATTTATCATAAGCTGTTTATTTAAGCTTGATTAATAAAAAAATAATTTATAATAAAATTTACTTATTCACTTCTAAATAAACCTTCTAAGCTTAGCCAAACATGCTCTTAAGCTTTTTCTAGTAACATTTTTTAAGGCATATGCCTCAAGATGGCTGAGGCGTCCACTTGTATATCATGCCCTTTTTGATCTTTTACAATTGAACCAGAATCTTTTGGCTAGTTTTATAATGGCCTATAGCGTTTTAGCGGTTTTGTGAGCTATTTTATCCACATTTATCCTTAAATGTTTTTTTTCTTAAAAAAGGGTATTGGATAACGAGAACAATTGAATCAGGTGTGCACTTGCCTTTTATAGCTAAAATGCGATGATTCCTCTCCTAAGTGAAGTTGCAACTTTGAACAGAGGACTGGTTACTCGAGACCAAAGACACATAATTTCACTTGTTTCTTTCTTTATTAGTTTTTTGTTGGCTCTGTATTTTTTTTTTCCCCTTCTCCTCATTTGGTTGCTTGGGACATTGTTTGCCGTTCAAAGGCAAAAGGTGGTTTGGGAATAGGGGACTTAAAAGTCAGAAACAAAGCATTATTGATGAAGTGGCTGTGGAGATTTCCTTTGGAAACTAATACTCTATGGTTTAGAGTTGTTAAAAGTAGATATGGTATTCAAGAAAACCAATGGGATTCTAAACTGGGGGAGAGACTGACTTTTAGAGGACCTTGGAAAGGTATAGCTTCTCTTTATAAAGAATTCTCAAGATTTGTCAAATTGAAGGTTGGTAATGGAAGGAATATAAGATTCTGGAAAGATATTTGGGTGGGTAATAAGCCTTTGGAAGAGGATTTTACTGTTTTAGCAGGAATTTCTTCTTTGCAAAATGGGAAAATATACGATTTTCTAGATACAGAAGGCGAGGGGATGAGTACTAGTATCTCTTGGAACCTGCACTTTAAGAGAAATCTGCTAGACAGGGAGATACCAAAACTAATTGAGCTGTTGAATATATTGGATAACAAGACCGTTTGTCATAACTTAGAAGATAGAAGAGTCTGGATGGGAGATAGCTCAGAATTCTTCACTTGTAAATCAGCTTTTGAATGCTTGAAGGAGTCGACACATCATCTGTTGAACTATAGGTTCAAATATATTTGGAAAAGTCTTGTGCCCTCAAAAGTTAAAGTTTTCACTTGGTTACTATTACGGGAACGAGTGAACGTTCATGAACTCCTACAAATTAGGCGGCCTAATCTTTCTATGTTGCCTGGATGGTGTGTGTTGTGTAAAAAACACGATGAAACTTTGGACCATTTGTTTTTACATTGTGAATTCTCTGTTCAGTTTTGGAATAGCTTGTTTAAAGAATTCAAGGTGCAATGGGTACGTCAACAACGTTGTTCAGAGTTTTTGTTCTCTTTTATCTCAAGTGACAAGATGAAACAAAAGTTGTGGAATGTCAGCGCTATGGCTATTTGTTGGGTGATCTGGTTAGAGCGGAATAAGAGAATTTTTGACGACATCGAGGATTCTTATGGAAATTTGTGGGATAAAGTTAGATATTGGACAGCTATTTGGTTGTTCAATGTAAAAGAATTTAGAGGAATTTTATTTGCTGATTTAGTTAGAGACTGGAGTTTTTTGTTGTAGGGATACAATTTTCTTCTCTTTTTACTGTCCGACTCTCATCGGACTAACTTGTATCCTTTCCATCATTATCATTAATATAGTTGTTTCTTTTCAAAAAAAAAAGAAAGCAAAAGTTCTTGAATAAATGGCCAGTTGTTCCAATTTATGGATTGGTGGTGTTCTGTGATCACTACCAAATTTGTTTTCTTAATGTTGTCTTATATGGTATTCCAGTGCAATAGCATTGTCACGGCATGTTTGAATCTATACATATTATTTTATTTTTCGATTGTTTTACAGGTACGATGTTGAACAATTTCTCTTGCACAGATGTCACAGATCAGGAGAAACTGTGAGTAGCAAAATTTAAATCCAGATTTCTTTTGCACATTCCTGTTTTCCGTGTGATACTCACACGTCCACAAGAGGAATGCTATTCTCAGTTCTCACTTTAACTCTGATGGAAAGTTTTTTCTCCTACAAATTTCCAAGTTATATTTAGCATTTGGTTTGATGCTGAAGTTGAGAAAAGATAACTGTCCAAAATGAAGGCAAAGAAATTTGCTTGCCTATCATTGAACTCAAGTTTTACCGTTCTGTTCACTGCAGCAAGTTTGCGTAAGATATGTTGGGTTTGGACGAGAGGACGATGAGTGGGTAAATGTAAAAAACGATGTGCGTGAACGCTCAATTCCTCTGGAGCATTCAGAATGCCAGAAAGTCGAGGTTGGAGATCTAGTAGTGTGCTTCCAGGTAAGCTTTCTGATCTATATTGGTTATTCTTCTGATTTACTATCATGCAGTCTCCAGGCCTTTAGGCATTTCATATTCCGGTGCATATAGTTTTCCTGTTTTCCTTTTCTGATTCACAAGAGATCACATAGATTTAGACAGTGCAGAATATAATTTAAAAATGGAAATAGTAACACCACTAACTAAAAGCGGCCACTGGAAATAACTGTTGAATATCGACGACGTTCATTGAAGAGGAAGCGTGCCTATATCCTTTTATCATGTAGGGAAGAAATATGGGGCCATGGACTCAAAAGTCAAAATTGAAGAATAATATGGAAGGTGCGACTAAGGCTCTGTTCGGCAACAGTGTTGCAATTATAAATTGATTTATTTATTTTTTGAGGTAAAATGTGTGGTTAGAAAGTGGAGAGAGAATGTGTGTGGTTTTGGGAAATTGTATTGTTTATAAATTGGTTTATAAAATGTAATGATTGCTTTAAAGGACATAGGCTAAAATAAAATAGAAAAAAATTGTCAGTTTCCATTTGATAGTGGCACATTTAGACCTCGACTATAAGGTTATAATGAAGTTAGGATATTATATTTTGGTTTACAAATAGCTTGCTTATCTTCTCCTCCAACTTTACGACATGCATCAGGAGAGTCAAGATCAAGCAAGATACTATGATGCTCATGTTATAGAGATTGAAAGGAGATTGCACGATATAAGAGGTTGCAGATGCATATTCTTGATCCGTTATGATCATGATAATAAAGAGGTAAATAGTAAATGTTCAGTTCTTGGATTTACTGTGAACTCATATTTTTTGTGATTTTTCTGTCGTCGGTTATTACTTTTTGTTCCTTGGAATTAGGAAAGAGTATGTTTGAAAAGATTGTGTTGCCGCCCCGACAAACTAGCACAATTACAGATAAATTAGCTGGGAAAAGTGATCTCAATCGACTCGTCATGGGTTTCTGAAGGATGCTTTAAGCAATTTTTGTTGCGAAGACCTGGGTAGCCATCGTAATTATCAAGATTTTTTTTGCTGCCTAGCGTTCTAGGCTCGATTCTTAGTAATATTGCAATTTGATATCAACTGTAAATCCATTGAATATACAATCTGAACTATTATTCTTTAAGCGAATACATGCGTGTGAGATAATGAGGAGCTCATTCCCGGTTTATACCTTTTCATTTTATGGAATTCTATTGACAGTGTTGAGATCTATAGAATTATAGATTTCCTTTTTGGGACTAATTCGTAGAATTAGGTTAATATTCAAGTTTGTCTAAATAATTTGTATACCGGGATAGGATTGGCAGCTTAGAGTTGTAAATTTTATGTAGAACTGGCCTAATGTTGATTTTTTTATTTTATTTTTTTTAGTACAAAAGGGATCAAAGAGGAGGAGGTAGGATTCAAACCTGGATGGGTAGGGGACACTCAAGCAACACAGCCAATTTAGCTCACTCCCGAATCCCTGCATAATATTGATTTTTGTTTAACAATTTGTGTGATAAGTAAACAAAGGCAGACATTAAAAAAACATAGTTCTCAACTGAGTATGTTTGGCACGGATTAATTTTGGTCAACTGTACTTCTTGTCCACGGTGCTTTTCCAGAAGAGGAATTTTTTTGACTACTTTTCTCGAAAATTCATTTTTAAGTACATATTTTTATAGGATTCATTTTATGGTGGAAATGGGATGGGGTAGAACCTAGAGGGTGGGTTGGATGAAGAAGATACGATATTTTCCATGGTAGATTGTTTTCTTCCTTGCCTTTTGTTTTTAAGTTGAACTAATGATACAAGGGTGTATTTGATTCCGTTGGTGGAAAGAAAATATTTTCAATGAATTGATTTGTCCATGGCAAATAAAGTGAAGTTTAGCTATTTATTCAATTTTTTTTAACATATTTGTACGTGATAATAATAATATTATTTTTTGAAAAAATAAATTAATTAATTAACAATAAAAAAATTGATCAAACGCGACAAGAAAGTAACTTTGCAAACCAAGAAAATGTTCACACAGTGTGAGAGAGTATTTTCCACACAATGAACAAATGAGGTGCATGGGTCATTACCAAGAAAATATCAACTTTGTTACGCTCACAATGAGTTGACAATTAGAGCATCTTCAATGAAATATTGCTTAAATACAATGTCTAATTATTTTTTAACAAATGATAAGAATTATTCACGTGACATAACTAATGCTAAATATTGTCTAACACAATGTCTAGTTTTAGACATTGTGCTAGACAATGACTAACATTAATTTAATAATTTTTATTCAATTAAAACATTTTTCTATTTATTTTTTCTTGAAAATTAATAATAATTTATCACGTATACATAATGAAAATTGTTGCATTGAAGAAGTTTTTTAATGTCAATATCTTTGTCACATATACATATTAAGCATTGTCCCATTGGAGATGCTAATTTACGTGGTACAAATTTTTTTCACGCATCACATTATCTTTTAAATCAATAAATACAACACTTCCATATCACTTAATTGTTGATCGGTATTGTTTTCCTATTCCCTAACGATTAGGATTCCATGACCCGACCTCTACGGACCTCGTCCCCACATTTGCTCGGACTCCCCCGTCTTTGTATGGTCGGGCTATACCGACCTTATTTGGACTCAAAAATGATGGGCTTGGATGTAGTATTACGCTTGGTTCGAACAAGTCGGGTGAACCCGATCTGATTGTTCAATTTTGGAGCTTAAGGGAGAGGTCGGCGCTTCCCGGCCTTTGAGCCATGCAAGCAGGCCTCACAATCTCTTTCGATAATAGGTCTCGTTAATGGGCCATATTCTTGAGCCTCTAAGCAATACATAATCCGTAAGGAAACTCTTTGCAAAAAGGAAACTGAATCCTTGTGAGTTTAGAATTCTTCTTAAAATGTAAGTTTATAGCAAAAGGAATCCTTCCTTAAATAAAGGAAGTTATGGGCATTTTCAGCCCTATAAATATAGCTCATTTGATCGCATATATTCATTCACAATTCTTTTCATATATTCCAGTTATATATTTTTTCTCTACCACGGAAAACTAATTCTCACACCGGAGGGGCGACGGGGAGATTCCTCCTTGCCTTTTTTGCAGGTCATCCAAGGCGAGTTCATTGATCTTTTCCAACAATCAAGTATCATCAGATCTTGCCACGTCAAGGTTAGGATTTTTGACAGCATCAATTGGCGTCGTCTGTGGGAAAAGATACAATCAGCCATGGTTAATAGACGCCAAGTTCGCCCCTCCACATCCACTGGTCAGCCCCTTCCAGCCAATACTCCGGCTGAAGAAGAAAATCCTCCGCCTCTTGAAGATGTTGGGGAAGGACAGGACCCATAAATCACGCCAGACAATGAGCCTGTTAGTCGAGAAGATTTCAATGAACTTCAGCAGCAGCTCCGTGAACTTCGTCAAGCCCTTCAACAGCAGAACAATCATCAAGCAGCGCCTGACCCGAGCACTCCAGGCATAATTCCCAGGGAAGATCCCCGACCGCCTAATCTTGTGGCTGACAACTCCCCGGGAATTAGGGGTGCCCATCCCATGAGGAAGGATCTGCCAACTTAACACAGCAAGAGCTCTCGAGAATTATTCAGGAGGGAATTGCCGATGGAATACGGCAGAACACACAGGGTCAGACGTCATTCATAAGAAGAACCCCTTTTACTCCCGAAATAACATCATTCCCCTTACCAGAAAGATTTAAATATCCCCGAATAAAAGAATACGATGGAACGACAGATCCTAACAACCACTTGAATACATATACTGATGTCATGGACATGCAGAATTCTCCCTATCAGATTCTATGCAAGGCCTTCCCGCAAACCTTGACGAATTCAGCTCGAGACTGGTTTTCTACAATACCTCCAGGGTCCATCTCATCGTTTGCTGAGCTTACAGAGAAGTTCACTGCTTTCTTTGCAAGCAGCAAAAGAATCAAGAAAACCGCCGCATCCCTCATGCAGTTAAGGCAAGCGCTGAATGAAACACTACGAGAGTTCATGACTCGCTTTAACGCTGAGAGACTTCAGATTCCAGATCTTCACATCTCATCAGCAATCTCGACCCTGACCTTGGCTATTCGAGGTCCGGAATTCAGAATGTTCTTATCCAAGAATCCGCCCTCAAATGTAACAGAGCTTCTCAGAAGAGCTGAGAAATAAATAAATATGGAGGAAACACTTTTGTCAGTTCGGGCACAGGATCAAGTGCAGGGGATGGTAGCATAGTCTTCACAATCAATAAAACAAGGAAATAAGAGGTCAAGACAGGAGGATGAGAAAAATTCTTCTCGAACTCACTCAAAAGGGAATGGTCATGGACATTAGAGTTTAACTTCGCTAAATGCCCCCCGATCCCACATTCTCATGGAAATCAAGGGACGAGAATATTTGCGTTGGCCCAAGCCTATCAAGGGAAAAATCGACGAAAAGAATCGACATAAATATTGTGACTTTCACAAAAGCCCGGGTCATACCACGAATGAGAGCAGAACATTAAAGCATGAGATAGAAGCCCTCATAAAAAGGGGCTTCCCGAGGGCACTACATAAAGAAAGATGATAAAGAGCATGAAAAAGGGGAAGAGAATAACAGATCCGCTGGCACCATAAATTTTATCGTCGGAGGAATAGCATCTGGAGGTGATTCGAATAACGCGCGCAAAAATCATGCCCGGGCACTAGGTGATCAGGAAGAAAAGTCGGGAAGTCATGACCATGAAGTTGCGAACAGCACCAGCTTCAGCAACGCCGACATGGAAGGAATTTCGTATCCCCATGACGATGTTATTGTCATCAGTGCAACAATCGCCAATTTTGATGTCAAGAGAGTACTAGTCCACAATGAAAGCGCAGCCGATGTTCTTTCTTTAGAAACCTTCAACCAGATGCAGCTCCCCAAATATCGACTTCGACAGGTCATTACTCCCCTAACTGGGTTTGATGGAGGAACCGTAAAATCCGAAGGCCTAATTGACCTTCCTACCTCACTGGGACAAGAGGAAAAACGGGTAACAAAGATGACTTCGTTCCAGGTCGTCAAGACCCCCATGGCCTATAATGCTATCTTGGAAAGACCATTCCTGAAAAGCTTAAGAGCTATAGTATCGACATATCACCTGACAATCAAGTTCCCAACTTTCGCAGGCATAGCATCTGTTCAGGGAAGTCAATCGATAGCCAGTAGTTGCTATATCAGCTGTCTTGGAAAGGGTAAGACAGATCTGATGTCAATAGACCTTCCTACGGAAGAAAGAATGTCGCCAGTAGAGGAGTTGGAAGAAGTTCAAATCTCAGAATGGAAGAGCTTCACAATTGGGAAAGAGCTCCCCAAACTAATGAAGGAGGAGTTGTCACAGTGTCTAAAGAAGAATATCGATGTATTTGCGTAGAGTGCAGAAGACATGCTCGAGATTGATCCCGCAATCGTCGAACACAGGCTTAATGTCATGCCCGACAAGAAGCCCGTAAAATAGCAAAGGAGACAGTTTACCACAGAGAGAAGACAGATAATAAAAGAGGAAGTAGATAAACTCTTGAAAGCAGGATTCATCAAGGAGGTGAAGTATCCAAAATGACTAGCCAATGTGGTCTTAGTGAAGAAGCCGAACGGCAAGTGGCGAGTTTGTATAGATTTTACAAACTTGAATAAAGCATTTCCAAAAGACAGTTATCATCTTCCCAGGATCGACAAATTGGTGGATTCCACATTAGGCTCCGAACTTTACAGCTTCCTAGACGCCTTCTCGGGATATCATCAAATTCGGATGGCACAAGAAGATCAGGAAAAAACTTCCTTCATGGCAGATGAACGAATATACTGCTACAAGGTCATGTTATTTGGATTGAAGAATGCTGGAACTACTTATCAAATGTTGGTAAACACGGTCTTCTCTAGGCACATCGGAGTTAACATTGAAGTTTACGTCGATGACATGGTCGTAAAAAGCTCAAGAAAGAAAGATCACATTGCTGACCTTGAGGACATATTCAGTACACTTACAAAGCATCAGATGAAACTGAATCCCGCAAAGTGTGCCTTTGGAGTAGGCTCGGGAAAGTTTTTGGGATTCATGATCACTCAAAGAGGTATCGAAGTTAATCCAGATAAAATTTCGGCCCTAGCATCAATGGAGCCTCCCCGAAGTATCAGGGAATTGCAGAAGCTGACAGGGAGAGTAGCAGCATTGGGCAGATTTATGTCAAGGGCAGCTGACAAATGTTTTCCCTTATTCAACATTCTTCGAGGAAACAAAGACTTTAGATGGGACGACGAATGCGAGGTCTCCTTCAGGAAGTTGAAATAATATTTGGGGACTCCTCCAATATTGGTAAAGTCAAATCCAGGGGACAATCTATTCTTGTATCTAGCAGTATCTGATCATGTTGTGAGCGCCGTTTTGGTTAAAGAGGAAGAGAATGCTCAAAAATCGGTGTATTACGTCAGCAAAATGATGTTAGATGCAGAAACCCGATATACATTGGCCAAGCAGCTTGCACTTGCCTTGGTTACAGCAGCCAGAAAGTTAAGACCATACTTTCAAGCCCATGCCATAACCGTCCTGACAAATCAGCCCTTGAAGCAAATCTTGCAGAAACCAGATGTATCTGGCAGTCTACTCAAGTGGTCAATCGAGCTTGGAGAATATGACATCGAGTACAAACCTCGACCTTCCATCAAAGCACAGGTCTTGGCCGACTTTGTAGCCGAACTCGTACCAAAACCTCGGGGGCCAACAGGTCATGACAGGGAAGAGGCCACATGGACCTTGCAAGTGGATGGAGCATCGAATGCTGCAGGCTCGGGGGCCGAAATCATATTGAAGAAAGACGATGGCATAATGGAAATTCAGTGTGCAATAAGGTTTGACTTCCCAGCAACCAATAATGATGCAGAGTATGAGGCCTTGATTGCTGGACTTCAAGCAGCTCAACATCTAGGGGTCGAGCATGTCAAGGTCTTGAGTGATTCGCAGTTGGTAGTAGAACAGGTAAACGGAACTTTTGAAGCAAAAGATGAGAAAATGTCATCTTATAAGATGATGGTCTTGGACTTGCAAAGAAAGTCCAAATCTTGCTACGTAGACAAAATTTTGAGATCCGCCAATCACAAAGCAGATGCTTTATCAAGACTTACTTCTTCCAATCTAGACCACTTAGAAAGGACCGTGTTCATACGAACTCTTCATGAGCCCAGTATTGCACAGAAGCCCGAGATCATGGATATTTCAGATCAAGAGTCCAGTTGGATGGACCCGATAATTGAATATCTAACATCGGGAAAGTTGCCAGATGACAAAGCAGAAGCCAGAAGGATCAAAGCAAGGGCCCCGAGGTATACCTTGTTGAAAAATACCTTATTCCGCCGAAACTTCACACTTCCTTATCTGCGATGCCTAACTCCAAAAGAAGCAGCCCTTGCTATGACCGATGTTCATGAAGGAATCTGTGGAGGACACCATGGAGCAAGAGCTCTAGTACTGAAATTGATAAGATACGGGTACTACTGGACAAATATGAAGAAAGATACACTTAATTATATAAAAGCTTGTGACAAGTGCCAAAGATTCGCAGCCCGATTACATCAACCCACGGAAGAGCTATCCTCGATTATGTGCCCATATCCTTTCGCTCAATGGGGAATCGACATACTTGGACCTTTCCCCATAGCCCAAGGTCAGGTCAAGTTCTTGGCAGTTGCTATGGAATACTTCACTAAGTGGGTAGAAGCCGAACCAATTTCCGTAATCACAGAACAGAAGTTGGAAGCATTTGTGTGGAAATCGATAGTCTGCCGTTTTGGTCTTCCTAAAACATTAATAAAAAATAACGGGCGTCAATTTGAGTGCCAAGCCTTCAAGCAATTCTATAAGAACCTAGGAATAGAACACAGGTTGACTTCCGTTTTGCACCCGCAAAGTAATGGGTTAGTCGAAGTTAAGAATAGACTCATCTTGCAAGACTTGAGGACTCGCCTTGACAGTGCCAAGGGAGATTGGCCCGATCTCCTCCCAGAAATACTATGGACTAACCGAACCTCATTCAAAACTGCAACAGGGGAGACCCCGTTCATGCTTGCCTTCGGAATGGAGGCCGCTGTCCCGGTGGAACTATCAATCCCGAGCTTTCGTGCTATGGCCACGGGATCGCCCGACCACATTGAGGGACAGAGAGAAAGTCTGGATCTTCTGGAAGAAGTCAGGGAAGATGCATCATTAAGAATAGAAGCTTACCAACATGCCATATCTAAGAAGTTCAATATCCAAGTAAAGAAGAGAGAATTCAGAATGGGAGATCTTGTCCTTCGCCGCAGTGAGGCTGCCGGTCATCAACCAGGGAAACTTTGGCCCATATGGGAAGGACCATACGAAGTCATCTGAAAGGTGGGAAAGGGCTCATACAACCTCCGCACAATGGATTCAAAACCTCTTCCTCGGCCATGGAATGCAGAGAATTTGAAGTCATACTATAAGTAGTCATGTCTCTGTTCACATCAAGTCATTTAGTCATAAAGAAGTCGGGCCTGCGCGCCCCTTTTTATCTTTTTACTTTGGGACTTGCACGTCCATTAATAATTGTCAAGGTCGGGCCTGCGTGCCCATTGTTCTTTCTTTCAGAGTCAGGGACGAGTACTCTTTTTCCTTATCCAGATTTTTTCCCATTGGGTTTTTCTGGGTAAGGTTTTAACGAGGCCCATCGTCCAGTCCCCCTCAATAAAAATACTTCTTCCAAAGAATGAGCACTACAAAGATCAGATTTTGAAGTAACTTACAAGGTCATTCACATGACTTTACAAGTTATTCCCATCGAATAATTTACAATGTCTCATGGTAAAGCTTTACAAATTATTCTTCACCGAATAATTTACAAGGTCTCATGGCAAGACGTTACAAATTATTTCCCATCGAATAATTTACAATGTCTCATGGTAAGACTTTACAAATTATTCTTCCACGAATAATTTACAATGTCTCATGGTAAGGTCAAATTATTTCCCCTCAAATAATTTACAATGTCTCATGGTAAGGCTTTACAAATTATTCTTCCACGAATAATTTACAAGATCTCATGGCAAGACGTTACAAATTATTTCCAACAAGTAATTCGCAATGATTAAAGGTCGAGTAAACGCGACCTTACCCTGTTATGAGCACGACTTTATCTTGGTAAATAGGCTATAAAGGATCGTCACACCCAATCTCTCTAATTGCTATCAATCATAAATTTTGATCGCATAGTTAAGAGCTCGTCCACACTCAATCATATATGCCTCTATAAGAACGGTTTGTGCACTTAAAATGACTGTTAACGTATCATTGAAACACGAGTAAAGTGTGCGAGCGTTGGCAGAAAATAGACATTCATTCATGAATGGAAAATTACAGGCTATCCTTGGGGCATACCCCAGGTTTGTACACATTCAAAAAAGGGGGTACTAAAATGGCTTCAGGGATCGAGCTCGCTCCTTATCTCAACATCCCCCACCACTTCGCAGTCTTCTTCCTCGTCATCAAAGGGGGAGAGATCAAGCTCGTCAGTGCCCAAAGGAAATTCTGCCAGCGGGCTGGTATCGAGGTCGGGTGCCTTCAGAAGGCACCAAGCTCGAGCTTATTTGATCGCTTGAGTGTATGATTCAAGGGCGTAATTTCCAAGAGCAAGCTTATACTCTTTAGACCCCTTGAATTCTTCAACTGCCAGCGCTCGGGTTTGGAGCTCCCCCTCATGTGCCAGCTTGAGCTCTTCCTCCAAGCGTTTATTTTGGTCACGGGCTAATTCCCGCTCTTGGACAACCGCCCCAAGCTCAAGCTTCACCTTCCTGAGCTCTTCCGCGGCAGCATTAGCCCGGGTCACCTCATATTGGACGGAATGAACAAACTGGCTGGCAGTCTCTCCCCGTTCAATACTTTGATTAGCAACACCTCGGGTAATGCTGAGCATCTGGAAATCGAGAGAATAAGTTAGAGGAAAATTTAGTTGAATGAAAGCTAAGAAGTAGTGGGACACCCCAGACCATACCTGAAGTGCTGCGCTCATTATATGTTCCACTCCTCGCTCTAACCCGATCTCGTATTGATACTTCTTTACAAGATCAGGGTGGAGAGAATCTTGGAGCCTCTTCCGGCAGTCCGCCAGGGAAGGGTTCTTAGCCTCGAGCTCCGAGTCAGAGGGTGGGGGAGCCCGACCCCTCTGCTGCCGTTCCACCCTGGCACGAGGAACTTCAGCAGCCATGTTAGAAGATTGGCTGGGGCCTGAAGCAGAAGCTCTTGATTTCTTTTGGGGACGTCGTTGAGTCACCCCGTCCACAGTCCGCTTGTTCCGAGCCACTTGGGCCTTAGTCAGAGCAGCCTCCTTCAGTGCTTCGGAGTCAAAAGCCATCCCTGAAACAAAAAATACAAGTCGGGTTGGTTAGATCTCCTTGAAATAAGACAAACCAAGAATATAAGAAAGTAGAAGTACTGTTTTTACGTCGAACCCTATCGGGCTGAAGACCAACGCCAGCTATGTCAAGGATGTCATTATTCACAAGGTCATTGGCCTCCTCGGCCAATAAACCAAAGTCGCACACCCTTACATCATCTGCCATAAGCTCGGTGATGGCGTCCTCACTTAGGTTCCCTATCCTATTGAAGCTATCAACGTCGGGTTTCCTAAAGGTCGGCCAAAAAATGTTGTCCCCTTCTTTCGGCTTAATGAAGAAAATTTTTTCTTTCCAGTACTTAATGGAGGATGGAACCCATGGAGCTTCAAATCTACCCTTCCCGCACAGGTAAACAAAGAAATTACACCTGGGAAGAAATTTGAGTTCCAAAAGACATTTACAAAGGTTGACAGTAGGTTCTATTCCTAAACTCCTACACAAAATGAAAAAGTATACAAGAATCCTCCACCCGTTTGGAGCGAGCTGACCCGGCAATATGCCATCGGTCAGCAAGAAGTCCACAAAAAAATAATGGAGTGGAAATCGAAGCCTGGCTATTAAAGCCTCGTGAAATACTACTATTTCCCCCTCCCGACAATGATAAGGGTACTCATCTCTATCAGGAACCCTTGCCGTATACCTATCCACCAGGTTATACCTCCTCATATCTACCTCGATCATGTGTTCTTTCATTTTGTTGAAAAATGTTGGAAATTCGAGGTCGGCCTCTCTCGGATCTCTATCAACCCCGGGATCATTTTCCACTTCCTCTTCAATTCCGACTCATTATCTTGAGGACTGGTCGGGGGTTTTTAGAAACCTAGAGGCTCGACCTCTAATGGTTCGTCTAAGTTTTCTATTTCCCTAAGGTCGCCCACAGGAACCCGCCTAGCCATTACGTTAATAAATAATAAAATCAGATATAGGACAGGATAGGTCGAGCTTACCTAATTACTAAATAGCTATCTTTGAAGGCGTCGTGACGACTCGAGGAGTTCTCTGATCACTCTTTTGTCGCAAAGTAAAAAGAATGAGGCTATGGGGACCACATATATATAGGCAAAAAATTGGCGGGAAAATTTCAAAGTAAAAATTTTTGCCTCCTCCCACGTGTCATCTTTTTAAAGGCAAGTCTTTTATGGCAAAACATTAAATTCTATGAGTTGAAAAATCGTATATAACAGTTGTCATGCGCCCAGAAATCATGTCCCTATCTCTGGCGCATGGGGGCCAATAATCGGTATTGTTTTCCTATTCCCTAACAATTAGGATTCCATGACCCGACCTCTACGGACCTCGTCCCCGCATTTGCTCGGGCTCCCCCGTCTTTGTATGGTCGGGCCTATACCGACCTTATTTGGACTCAACAATGACGGGCTTGGATGTAGTATTATGCTTGGTTCGAACAGGTCGGGTGAACCCGATCTGATCGTTCAATTTTGGAGCTTAAGGGAGAGGTCGGCCCTTCTTGGCCTTTGAGCCATGCAAACCGGCCCCACAATCTCTTTCGATAATGGACCTCGTTAATGGGCCATATTCTTGAGCCTCAAAGCAATACATAATCCGTAAAGAAACTCTTTGCAAAAAGGAAACTGAATTCTTGTGAGTTTAGAATTCTTCTTAAAAGGTAAGTTTATAGCAAAAGGAATCCTTCCTTAAATAAAGGAAGTTATGGGCATTTTCAGCCCTATAAATATAGCTCCTTTGATCGCATATATTCTAGTTATATATTTTTTCTCTACCCCAGAAAACTAATTCTCAGACCGGAGGGGTGACGGGGAGATTCCTCCTCGCCTTTTTTGCAGGTCATCTAAGGGGAGTTCATTGATCTTTTCCAGCAATCAAGTATCATCAGATCCTGCAACGTCAAGGTTAGGATTTTTGACAGCATCAATTGTCATCTTCATTGTAAACATAATTGTGCAAGTAGTAAAATTCAGAAGAAAAAAAAATTCATTACAAATTTGGGCCGTCAAACAAGAGAAAATGAGGAAAGATGGAAAATATTTGGAAATCTATATCTATATCTATATTTATATATATATTTCTATCTATATATTAATAAAAATAATTGAGATTCTAATCAATTTTCACTGAAATTTTAATTGTTAACAGAATCTAAATTAGTGGGGTGGTTGAATTAGTGAGAATGGTTGAATTAGTGGGTGGTTAAATTAATTATTTAATACATTTTAAATATTAATTATAACCAGAATTTTGAAATAGAAAACTTAAAATAAGGTTTATGAAATGCATTCCTTAATAATCGGTTCTAATGTAATTTTCTTTCAAAAAAAAAAAAAAAATAGCAACAAACCTTTAATATTGGTAATATTTAAATATTTAATTTAATTGATATGAATTTATAACATGTCCCAAATTTTGTAATATTTTGGTGGTACATTTATCAAATGAATATCAAGTCTTGTCAAACTTTTTTTCTTTTTTAATTAATATTCTCGCTTTTTTCATTTACTTCTCAATTATTTTTTCTCGAACAAGAATTAGAATTAGAGAGAGTTTCACAAATAGCCATAAAAGGAAAATCATTTCCCAAATTATGTAACCCAATTTCTTCACAATTTTTTTGATCAATTAAATTTGTTAAACTATTTATGTTTTAATATATCTAACTAAAAATAGTTTGATATTTTAATTTGATTTATTTTTATTATTATAGAGGGAATTTTGATAATAAAAAGTAAAGTAGAAATATTAAATTCAAAAGATGTATAGCAATTAGCAACAACCTAATATACGTGACAACAGTAGTGGATTGTGATGGGTGGTGGTGGAAGGCAAGCAGGCAATATTGATTTACGATGGTGGTCTCATACAAATCTACAATGCAATGATGGTTGATAGTGGTGGCTGATGAGTCCAAGATTGCGGTGGCCAAAAGTAATTGATGGCATTGAGATGAACTCTCCTTCGGCATATTCAGAATTGCCATGAAATTTGGTCAATAATTTTTCCAAGCATATTAACATTTTAGCCCAACGAATGACATAAAATTGCTTGTACAAGAAGATAAAGAATAAGCACGTGTAAACTTAACAACCGAGTCCCTATATTATTAAAAGCAAATGAGATTCTTTCCAATGTTGACTGCAATTTCAATTATCAGCAGAGTCTTATTAGTGGGGGTGTTTGAATTAGTGAGTAATCAAATTCTGTCATCTCCAAGACTTCGCGACTGTGCATAATTCTCCGATAGTGTCTCTCTTTGCCCAAGATTTTTCTTTAATCTACTGCTGAAGGAACTGCTCAGTTTGATTTGTGAAGAATTAATTCAAGAAAAATGGCATTGAAAAGATAAAGGTTGCCAATCTCATCGTCGAGATATATAATTCTTAACCGGCTTTGACCATCCAAATATTATAAAGTTGGAAGGATTAATTACCTCCAGATTATCATGCAACATATTTCTTGTGTTTGAGTACATGTAACATGATATCTCGGGCCTATTATTTTCCCAGAGATCGAGTTCAGAAGAGAAGCACTGGTTTGGATATATATATGTGAAGTGATATATTTTTCTTTTGGTGAGCACATTGGATTAGAACAATCTAATCTCGATTACCATGGTGATATGCACCTTAGATGGTTGAGATGATACCTGTGCAAAAAAAAAAAAAAAATTAAAAAAAATGAATATTTTATAATATTTGGAAGCATATTATATTTAGAAATTAACTTATTTTCACAATGAAAAGGAGGAGAGTTTTGTGAATGCTTAGAGAGTTCTTGTGTGCATAACTAATACGATTAGCTGAAAATGCTAATAGTTGTACTATTTTTTCTTTTATGTATATCAGTCATGTTAGAGGAATATAATATTTGACATAAAGTTTTATACCTGTACACATGACAACAATCTATTATTTTACCCATCACATCAATTCCAAAATCAATAATTCACAAAAATTTGGTCATCTAAGGTGACAATAAAGGGTGGCAAAGTAGCATTTTCCTATGTATATACTAAGATCTGATTGATTCATTTACAGGTTAAATGCTACATGAAACCATTATTGTCTGGTCTTGATCACTGCCATTATCGGGATATTAAAGGTGTAAATCTTCTGGTAAATAATGAATAAGTTTTGAAGGTGGGTGATTTTGGGTTAGTAAATTTCAGTTACGAGCAAAAGCAACCTCTTACCAGTCGAGTAGTCACTTCATGGCATTGTCCTTCGGAGCTTTTGTTGGGCTCTACAGACTATGAAGCTTCTGTGGATCTATGAAGTGTTAGATGTGTATTTGCTGAACTTCTCATGGCTAGATCAATCCTTCAAGAAGGACTGAGGTAGTCATCCTCCCAAATCATGTTTTTTGAAATGCAAATGACAGTTTGTTCACTGATGCATGGGATAAGTTATACAAAGCTTGCAAATTTACCTCTACAGTTGGTCTTTGTAAGTTACATCATCAAACCTTCTTTGAATTTGTTGGTATTTGGCCAATTTTTTTTATCTTTAAACAAATTGAAAAAATCGTCATCATGTTCTTGAAGCTAGAATCATGTCCAAAAGCAATGCATGTAACAAAGTATTTATCCCAAGAATTTCATTAATCAGATGATAGATTACCTTTCAAGTGCAAAATAATACAGTTTTCGTTGATTGTGTCTTATGCTATGATCATCAATAAGAGTAAAGGTCAATCACTTTTACATGTAAGATTATTGTTAAAAAACGTGACGAAAAATATTGTGTATAAGGACATTTTCCAACATTTGTAATACTCTTGATAACAGAATGCTTATTATTATTTATATTGGCAATGACTTTTGTAGTTTTTTGCTGATTTGTTTTTCATTATTTTGTTTCGATACATCATTTTTTTGTCAATAGAATATGTTGACCACAAAATCTGGTAGGATCTTGGATCAACACGTCTCAGCTGCTCTCTCTTGAACACTTAGACTTCTTGCACACTAGGACAAACAATCAGTATACAACGGGGACCGGGGTGGCACTCGTTTGCACTCCGACGCTCAAGTCAGGACTCATTGTGAACGAATATAAATAGTGTGTCAGAAATATAAGTGTGTAAAAGAGAGAAAATTGAGTGAGATTTGTATAATAAGTTAAGTATTGAGTTTCTGACCTTTTATTTGGAGACCAATGTATTCTATTTATAGTTGAAATTATATTCTCAGATTGGGACACATGTGATACTCTACGAGTGGTTGTACCCTAATCCTTCATTAGGTAAATTATTTCTTTGGTCATAATCATTACTTACTCTAGGGATAAAGCAAACGTCACATCCATGTAAAGATGTGTCATATCAAATCCCAACTCGCAAAGGGTTCACATCTCTCTAACACACCAATCAGTCGAGTCATTGATCTGAAGCATGGACCTCAAATAACACCAGTTCGACATTATCAGGCTGACTATATGGAGCTTCGAATTACATGGCACCTCGGCAATAATAATTTGTTTTAATCTAAGGTCCCACTGGTAGCCAGTGGGTTTTTACTAATGATGTGTCAAAGTCCATTTAAGCGTGAGTCGTAACAGAATATGTTCGTTCATAATACGGGTGTGAAATTAGTATATGGTAATCAAACACATCCTAATAGTTTTCTGGAAGCGTGACTTTCTAACAATTATAAAAACATTTTTTTTATGATGTGAGATATGAGGATCTAATCTCACAGGATTAAATAGATTAACACAACAACTGTGACAAACGAGCACTAAAAAGTTAACAAAAAATGTTTTCTTGAAGTTAGGCCCTGTTTGATTACACAAAATTTTTCATGGAAAATGGAATATGTTTTCCAATTCTCACTTTTGGTTTGTTTGTTTGATAAAATTTTCCATGTAAAACTTTTTCCGCGAACCTCACTTTTTCTTCCATTTTCCTTGATTTGGTGGAAAAGATTTTCTTTGGATTTTGGTGGAAAAATGTTTTCCATGATAGATAGAAAATGATTCTGGACACGTTTAATCAATTTTGTTGTTGTTAATTGATTTATTTTCTTTCCAAAAAATAACATTATCATCATCAAGTACAAATATATTTAAAAAGTAAAAAAAAAAAAAAAAAAATTTGATTAAAATAGCAAAAAATTACTTTATTTTCCATGGAAAATAATGTCAATCAAACAACAAAAGTTGGAAAATTCCCTACTTTTTCCACCTAGAAAATTAAACCAATCAAACACATTAAACTTCTAATTCCCAGTAATTCAATTACTTAGAATTCAATTCCCTGAAATTCATTTTCTTTCCACCCAAATTCCACCCTCGCTATCAAACGGACCCTTATTGTTATGAAATTGTGATACAAAAAAATCTTATTTGTTTACTACTTTAATTAATAGAACCGTATCAAATATTTATATTTATCCTCCCTATGGACCCTTATGGTATAGTGCTCCGATCTTCGATACAAATTTTAGCAATAGATACAACACTGAATGAAGGGTACATCCACCACCAATCTTAAGGTGTAACGAACACTTTCTTTAATGTGCACAAAGATGCCACTATCAATGATATCCACCGGTCCTTGTGTTAAAGTAGGATCGAGTTTCGCTTAAAAATCAACACGTTTCTAGTTTCCAAATAATTATTCCTTTCCTCCGGATAATTGGTTGGGACTCGAGCTCTCGGAATGTACTATTAGCCCTCGTCTGACCTATTTTCTTGATATTTATCCGGTGATGAGAAAACCTCGAGGAATCACCAGAATTCAAAAAAACCCAAATTTTATAAGCATATAAAAACATGCTAAACGAGCACTAAAATTTTCGAAAAAATAACTCGTAAATAAGCTCAAACATGTCTAGAACGCGAATTAAAATAGCATTGAAATCCAGACATCAAATCTGTGCGCTTTGCCTCTAACCAGTAATTACTGTTCAAAACTGTACAAACTTCCAGCAATAGGTGAACTACAAGGTTAGGATTTGAAGCTGCCCAGAGCATTTCATAACAAGTGCAGTATAGTGACTTGGCATTGCAAATAATAATCTTAGACGTCGATAGTACAAAACAAGCTTACGTCAACATCCAATGGCACGACCAGTGACTCTTCAATCGAGAAAAAATTGCATGTCACTCAAACCTCGTATAAGGAGTCGCGATCTTGTACGAGAAAGAATTGGGGATGCATCAAGAAACAGTTCGCCCATAACACACCGATGCTATGTAGAGATTTTTTGACCACTTCTCCTGCAAGAAATAACCAATAACTATTGCGGACAAAATAGTGGCAAGACAAACCAAAATGCATTTAATGGCAGGAAAAGATATTAACAAACCTTAACATGCGTGCTTGGAAAAGCAGAAGTTCGAAGTGTCTCCTGTGTTTCGTCTGCAGGTTTTCTTCTTGGAACACTAAGAACAAGCGCAGTTTGATCCCATGTTGCTGCAGTTGATGTGATGCGATAACCAGCGTCCCACCTTTTATGAACACCTTCACTGGGATAAAGAAAGTCCAACTCCACAACCTGAAGTTTGCGATCCTATTATTACCTTTATTTAGGAATGGTAAAATGGCTTGCTGGCTCGAGCCACTCGGGCTTGACTCAGCTCTGATAAAGATCTTTTAGGAAGACTTTGTGTCGACTCGAGTCAAAAAAAAAAAAACCCGTCCAAAAAGCTCGAGCCTTTAAATTCAGCCCGTTGTATATATAAATTTTCAATAACAAATTTTTGGATTTTTGTTATAAAAATAAAATAAAATTTAAAAAGCTTGGGACTCCGCTCGACTTGACAGGGCTCAGAAAAGCTCAAGCCAAGTCTTATTTTTAGGGATGAGCTTTGGCTCGGGCCAAAATAAGCCAATCCCCTAAAAGCTCGAGCCTTGAACTTCAACATTTCTACCTTCACTCAATAAAAAGATACATATCGACCACCCTAGCGACATACCTGATCCGAAAAACCAGCCCCACGGGACATAACAACCGCCCACCTATTTCCTGAAGTTGCCATGGCAGTAACAAAGAAGCCCTCCCTCCATTTTTTGTTGATCCACTTAAATGGACATGAATCGCTGACTTTATAGGACTGCTGCAGATAAGAAGTACCTGAATTTTATAAAGTTAAAGAATGGATTACGTGAACCACATATTGCATCAAAAGACGACAAAAGTGACACCAACCTTTCGACATAACTACTAATGAGCTCCCATTATTAGTCCCTGCTATTGCACTGATATAATAATTTTTCTCCCACTGTTCCATAATCCATTCCTACGACAAATACGAAGGAAAAATATAAGTTCATAGATGTGCAAGAGGTATTTCTTGGACAGAATAAGATAACAAAAGGCACAAATTCATAAAGTTTAATCTGCAGCCATGCCTGCTGGTGTCCCATTTTCATTTCATTAAAACATGAAAAAAAAAAAAAAAAAGGAAAGATTAGTGTTGAATGGAGCGGAGTGGAGTACAGGACTAAAATTGGAAATGTAACATTTTTTAACAAATTAATTTATTTATTCAACAATTCAAGTTTCTATGGGTGGACAATATCTAAGGAGTTGGGTGTTACTTTTCCCTTTTGAAACAATGCTGCGAAGAAGTGTTAGTTCCTTTCTTCATGAAACACGAGGTCAGAAGAATACAAGAGACCTTGTGAAGAAATTGAGGTGACAATTCATAAACTTGAGCACTAAAGCCTGTCCCTGCATCCATAATTATGGCCCACAAGTCTGATGCAGATGCCACGCTGCTGATAAATAGTCCATCTTCGTTTCCTCTCTCAATATGCTGAGCAAGCCTTAAATCTGACACATTATAGTGATATCTACAAGACCAAACACGCAATGCAACTCTATTATACTTGTAGAAAATTTCAGGAAGAAACTTAGTGCTATAAACAACGCATACCTTTGCTTCATAGGACGGCGAGCATTATACACACTAATCCATTGAGTTGCAGGCATTCCGATGCGTATTTTTTTCTTTGGTTGCTCATCATCGTCCTCGTCCATCAACAGTCTTCCTCTCTTTTGTCCAACTTGACATATAAGCTTTGCGAGTGGAAAGCAAACTATCAATTTCACTAAACTTAGAAGGATGGTACAATATTCAAAGAAATGCAGAGAAAATTTTAAAGGAAACCTTCTGAGCACCCTCAGTGTTGATTGGCCTGATGCTGGGATTTGGACCAATTATTCCATCAAAAAGGGAGATGTATTTCGCATAATTAGGCTCCTCGTCAAACTTTAAGTTAACAACATAATCAACAAACTGTCGGAAAGGTGTAGGGCAGAAGCAACATAGGGATTCTGGAGAAGTTGCCATCTTCTTTTTGCAGACAAGGAAGCCTTTATTGTCACCCTAAGTGAATCATCGATTCATCACATTAGCATTCATAATTAATAATTCATAAGGAAAAACAGGGACGGTAAAAAACCCGGATGACCCAAGATGCGGATGCCCCGGCCCGCTCCGAAATCGACGGGTGGTGGATTTGGGGCGGACCCACCCCGCCCCAAAACCGCGATTTTTTTTATTGTAAATTGAAAAATAAATATAATAAGGTCAAGAAGAATTGAACCTTGGTGGGACTTAAGAACATAAGTGTACACAACCACTACACCATTATGTTGTTTGTTAATTTGTTTTTCCTTCAAATATACATATTATCTTTAAAGTTCAAACTTTAAAATTCTAACTAGTTCGATGCAAAAATTTCATTACCAATTTTGCAAAAATAAAAAAATTGGGTCATTGGCTGGGCGGATGGGTAGCCCTGCCCCAACCTGCGACCAGCCGGGTCGCAGGGCGGGATAAAATATTTCGGGTTCGGGGTGGGGCAACCCCGACCTGCCCCATTGCCATTGCTAAGGAAGAACCATATTACAGATCCATAAATTAGCCACCTGAAAACCTTGCCAAGGGAGTCGACCACGAAGAAGAAAAATCATGGTATAAGCAAGAGATTCCAAATCATCCCTACGGCTCCCAGTCCTTCCAAGATGAGCATGCACACTGGCATAACGTACGGTTCCTCTGCAGAACCAGCATTCTTGAATGTCAAATAAAAGCAATGAAGAACAGATCATTACCAGACATAGCAAGTGAAGAAAAACAAAATACATAAGTATAAATACTTTACCTAAATATGTCTGGCCGTTGATCATAATCAACATGCAGGCCAGTTGAACTATCTCGCCAACGGGTGGCTGAAATGTGACACGTCAGTGATAATATGTCATTCCTCCATTATATTTATAGTTTGTGCTAAGTATCATAAAATGTTAAGCCAGACAATTTACCTAATCCAAGATCAACAAGAAAAAGTTTTTTCTCTTCAGGTGTTCCTGGTGGACCAAGCAAAAAGTTCTCCGGCTTCACATCCCCATGCACATATCTGCACAATTTTGTATCAGTCATAAAAGGAAAAATATTATTCAGAAAAAAATATTCTATCTGAAAAAATTGTTAGCAAAGACAATCAGACAATTAACTCATAATTGTTTCACTACATCATACCAATACAGTCTTAATTAGTTAAACAGCCAAGATGATGAGACAACTACTACTTTGTGGGCATAAGGAAATTGGAAAAAACTAAATAGATAGGACCTTCCAATCGAGATGCATAAAAAAAATAGAATTTCCCTCTATAAAAACCATGTGCAATTCTGGAAACAAAATAAGACATACTCGAACTTATACAAAGATGAGCACCAGAAAGGACATGTTTGGCACATTTTAAATGCACTATATCAGCAAATCAATAGAAAACTTTTCAATTGCTGTATATACATTTAAATGTAACTAAACATAAAATCTAACAAGAATAATGGAAATTAATATTAATATTTACTTAAGAGCGAAAGAAACATAAATGAAGAGTTCAATTTTTCAACAGAGGTGAAGTAGTCTGCATTTGTGAAGATAGAGTATATTGGTGACATGCATGACCATGACCATGCACAAGAACATATACTGACAAAAATAATTTTTCATATATAATCATCGTGCATTTGATTTATTTAAAGTAAAACTCTATTTTATTTATAACCGTCACACTGTGAATATGATCTACACTTTTTACCATCAACCACATTTGCACTTAAAACAAACTTTGTATCACTTTACTGAGAAGGAAACGCGTAAATTTTCAATTAATATTTGCAAGTATCAGAGAATATAATGCATTTATGAACCAGCTTAATTTACTATATTTTAATATTTTCCAGCCGTAAGTCTGCGGATGCATCTCTAAACCATTCATTGATTGTTCCAGCCGTAAGTCTGTGGATGCATCTCTAAACCATTCGTTGAATGTTTCAGTCTATATTCCTCTATAACTACAATCACAAAAACATGTCAGCAAGGTGTGTAACAGTTAGGCATCTACCATACCTATGTGTCTTTACTTATGTCCTTCCAGTCATGTTTCAGAAAATAGATAGCAACTTCAAAAATGCAAAAACTCTAGTTATCTCCAGCGATCCTCATTACAAATGCATACCATCAGATAATGGGAGTTACAGAAATGGTCATTCTACAACAAAATACAGATGGACTGTAGTAATCTCATTACATGTACAAAAAAGATGCTCCAAATTGCGTGACAATAGACTGCCAGATAAAGATAAGTTTTGCGCTTCTTAGAATCACTACTAAAATGAAGTATTACTACTTATATTCTCTAATCTAATTCTATTTCATTGTCAAGATGTGTTCAAAGTAATTACCCTCTAGAGTGCAACTTCTCTAGGATGGAAATTGCTTCGATGGAAATACATGCCACCATTTCCACGGACATCCTGTACATAATGCATTATGAAGTTAGATGTGTGATACTGTACGAAAATTAAAAGGGTCAGAATAAAATTTGACGAGTCACTGCAAAAATGAACACTAACGCGTGGAGATTATTGTTCCAGACATCCCACAAACTAGGACCAAGCATATCCATAACCTGTGATCATGGTATAGTTTGTCATGTCCACATAGTAAATCAGAGAAATCATAAAACAAAATGGGGGAACAAACTAATTATCACATGAAGCACCTACCATAATGTAATAGTCACTTTGCCGTCCTTTGTAATGTACGCGAGGAATACCATGACTGCCACCTAGTGCACTGGGGAAAGTACAGTGAAAGTTTGAGACCAGTCTCTTGATCTTTGACAGGAAGCTATTATAAGAGAAATAACTCACCTGTACACTTGCCACTCATAAGGGGGTCCATAATTACAGCCTTTGCTGCTCTGATGCTCAAATTTTAAGGCTACCTAGAAAGGTCATGGAAGAAATGTTATATTTACACAAAAATGCTCACTGCTGCAAGCTACAGAGTATAGAAAGTACATGCCTCTACAGCTCCTGGACCTGTTCTTTCATTCAGATTTGGGGGATTTATTCGGTGACCAACATACACTTGCCCAAATCCACCTTTTCCCAGTTTCCTCTCAATTCGATAAGCTGGAGAACCGCCAACCTGGACCTGTTTTGCAGAAAGCAAATTCTAATTAACAAAATCTCAAGTTAGATACAAGGTAAGCTACATAAATCTCATATCTGAATTTCAAACACGCTAGCTATATGCAACAGAACTTCGAATAAAACCATCTAGCATAGAACCCAAATGAAATACATTGTTCAGCAAGAGTTAACTTCTTGTATAGAACCAAAATATTTGTGTCTACTGTCTACTTTTCCACTTGGCAACATAAACACTACAGACTGGACAAGGGAAGAAAAAAGACTTCCTTTTTCTTTATTGAAGCCCATAAAAAATTGAACTTTCTAGAAAAGCACTCAACTGAACAATGTAACACATTACAGAACAAATACATTGAGCCAGAAATGCGCAATAAGTTCCACTAAACACTGCTCCACCACAACATATGACAGCAAAGCACCTAGAGCTTCCCCTTCAATACTATTTTCAAACAAATCCCTCAAAAGGACATATTTTCAACCAGTACCACACATAAACAGACACCAAAACACCACCAGATACGAATACAATTGATTACCAAAAAGTAATATATACAGCTATGCTTAGCAAACATGGCCGTTTATACACTCAAAGACCCCAAATATAAATACTTAATCAATGTCAACCATCCAAAAAGTTGAGCCTACAATTTTTTACTTTTCTAACCACTTTTTAACCACACGATTTCCCAAAACTACTATTCAAAACTCTTTTTTTCCAAAAAGTATGGCAATCAAACAAGGGCTTAATCTTGCAACCACAGAATTCACCATCTACTCCACCTCTATTTGAAAAGCCAATAACCAACAAAACAAACTCATAATTTCAGCATAAAATTAAAATACATAATATAACTGTAAAAAAAACTGGAAATATTTCAATAAAACTGTATATACTCTTTCGGGAAGGGGAGCAATGCTGCCCTTGTCTCCACCACTGTCGCAATCATCCATCTCCTTTTCACCAACCTCTTCCTTCACTTCCTCAGCTTTCTTATTACCCTCACCCTTCAACAACGTTGTATTTCTCAAAGAAGTAGCAGCAACAACAACATTTTTATCCCCACTAACTCTACCATCATAATCCAGCACCACAAATTCCTTATCCTTATTATTCTTATTATCGTACTTCACTGAGGTTCTTCTCCCTGCAGTTCGCCTGGTGTTCCTCCTATTAACTGGGGTTTTCTTATTCGACTCAGGTTGTTGAGCGGGCCGGCGGCCTCTACGCAGTTGAGGCATATCGATGATCACCCATCAATACTCCGGAGTGAATTTCCCAAATTAGTCTTCATCAAACCCTTTACCTACTCTCAGATCGGCTAGCTCAAAATAGAAATTTCACGTGACACAAACAAGAAAATGAAACGAGAATCAATTATTCGATCATCAGAGACTCAATACCTGTGTGTATCACTGCGTGAGTCTGTGAAAGAGGGAAAGAGAGGGAAATTTTGCGGAAATTGAAAATTGGGCGATCAATGGAGGGAAATGACAAAAAAGAACAGGGGATCCAAATTGGCAAAAATGGGTGCCTTTAGACAGAGAAGGAATATCATCACGTAGATAAGGATTATGCTATTAGTACGGATAGTTGTACAATGGTGTATAGACAGTCTAATAAGGTCAAAATTATAAATAGATTTTGACAATTTTATTCTTTTATCAAGTTTTATAGGATTAGTCCCTCTATTTTTGCCTAATTTCATGTTGTAGTTCTTTGTTTTATATTCTGTAACCTATGTTTTAACAGATCTATTTTTTCTTGAATTTCTATAATATTCTTTCGATTTATTTTATCATTTTTAATAAAATAAATTATTTCATTCATTCTTACTCCAATAATTTCAATCTCTTTTTTAATAGTTAATCCTGACATCTATTTTTGTTACTATTTTGAATTGTTTTGTATAAATCCATTTTTCGATTTACAATATCAGAATAGTCTATCATAAGTTGATCATAATTTTCTAAGAATATGAAATATTCTTCAGATGATTCATCTATATTTCTTAAGTGGGATACAATTATATCCATTTTTCCTAATACTTTTTCTAAAAGTTTGTTTAATCCTTTAATAATATATTATGGCATTTTGTTAAATAAAACTGTTCAGTTTGGTTTTATGAAGTTTCAAGTAATTTTTCAAATTTAATTAATGTTTGAGAATTGATAATGTCAATATCAGTTATAATATATATACTTGGTTCAAGTGGTATGTTATACTTTGACGTATTATATTTTTTCTTTTTTTTTCTAATTTATCTATTGTGTTTTGAATATCCTGTATAACTATAGATCTAATAGTTCCTATAGCAAAGTTTTTCATCATATTATTTTTAAAACTTTTAAGTATTTCCTGTGATGCATAAAGTTGTTCTTGATATCCTACTTTATTGATTTCATTTTTTATTTTCAACTTTATATGTTCCTCTTTTATATCTGAGTTTTTTCATAATATAAATATTTTTATTCATGATATCAAATTTTTTCAAAAATTGGTAAAGAATGATTCATCTCTTCCATCACTATCATAATCTATTACTGGATCATAATCATTGTCACTGCTAAATACATATTCTAAATACAATTCATTATTTATTTCAGTATTATCACTATCAAGTCAAAAGTAAATGATTGACTTTGTAATTTTTATTCCAAATAATTCTTTAAATTTATGATAAACAGCTAATAAATATGGCATATAAACATGGTATAACTTTTTTATTTCATTGTTAGGTCTAGTAAATTGTTGATGCATGAACAAAGGTTTGATTATGTTATGATATTCATCTTTGTATGGACTGTTTTGATAATTAAATTTAATAATCCTATGTTCTCCCATGATTTTTTCAAAAATTCTTTTTCCACCTAAATCCATAAGACAGATATATTAAGAATACTAACCTCTTTTCCGTTTCTTTGTACATTTGTATCTTTCTTCTTTTGTTAGTGACCTTTAGGCTTGCAGGTTTCTGCTATCACACCCTTCAGTGGCCTCTTGCCTTTATGGGTAACTAGCATTTCCTGACTCCATGCCTTCACTGTATAACAACTTAATGGAAAATATTTCTGGACAAAGTATAGGGAGTTTTCTTAATAATATATCTTCTTCTAGGAAATAGGATTCAGAAGACAGAAATTTAGAAGCTCATAATTTTTTATGAAACGTTTGAAATTTTATTGATATCAAAAGTTTTGTACACAGATTGATATGAGAATTTTTAAATACAGGGAATTGGCTCACAGACTGAGTGCTCTATCAACTAACTCCTTTCCACTCTGCCTTATCCTAGCCTTAAAGCCTCTATTTATAATATTTACATGAGACTCGATTATTTTCTTCTTACATTATTGCATATGTTACATAAATAATTGAAAGGTTTATATCACATTACAAAGGACACATGTCCATCTATCCTATCTTCTTTTTTAAAGCGATCACATGGTGTTGTCTTGGCTTGTTGTAAAAAGTAGATTCCATTCTATCTTCATTGTCAGCATCCTCTTTGTTGATTCCAGCTGTCCATCATCTTTTTTGTTGGAATGTGGGGCAATTCCTGGCGATACACACTTCTTGTAAAGTCAAAAAGCTTCCATGAATTTGATGAATATCAAATTTCTTGATGTAATCCTTTGGAATGGTTGATTTTTCATATCCTCCATTTGTAACAAGGGTCCATCCTTCGTATTGACATATGCATTTGAATTTTTTATCATACAAATTTTAGGCAATATTGTAAAGAACCTTAATTCCCAAAACTCTGCGGGATATAAACCATGATCTGGTAATGTTTGATACTGGTATGATATTTTTTCCAACTTCAATCTGAAAATTTCTTGCAACATATCCAATTGTAATAATGTGTTCAGCAGGATAATACATCCTTCCATCAATTTCAGGGTTGATTGAGTAAAATTTTAAATAAATAGGTTTTCCTTGAGCAAATTTTGATATTTCACATTTTAATAGATTTTCAAATTTATCAATTTCCTTTAAATCTTTGCCTGGGTAAATAAGATCTAAAAATCCATAATCAGCTGTCATCTTTGTCATAACTGGATCTCCTCCTTGGGTAACAATTAATCGTGGGTAAACGTGATCTCCTGAAGAAATGTAATAACAATCACTTTCTTGGAGTTCATAAATGATTCTGACAGTTTGTTTGTATTCGTCTTCTCTTGGTAAAAAGGAGAGTCGTCTTCCTCCTAAGCACGGATTTTTATAACTCTTGTATGTTCATCTTTAGTATTGATTGTCAATTTTCTTGGACTGGGTTCATTTATAGTAACCTTCTTTGGACTTTCATCTCTTTTGATCAATGGTCCACCACTGCTTCCATATGATGTACCTGGTTGTATTGTACCTGTTTGTATTGTTGGTAAAACCTGTTTGGTAAATAACGATTCAAATTGAGATTCAATCTCAATTATATTGACACTCAATTCTTTGGTATAATTGTAATGAAAAGTTGAGATTTCCATCAGCTGTTTAAAACTTTCTTGGAGAGTTTCTCCAAGTTGTTCGATTCTCATCTTTATATCTTCAGCTTCTTCATATAAGAATTTGATTCGCTCCTTGGCGTCTATCAAAGATTTCTTGATATTATCCATCTGTAAATTAAATATTCCTGATTAAAAAATTTGCAAGATAGTTATTAATACCCTTAATATGAATTATATCAAAATTGTAAAATGCCATATAAGCTTGCCAGCTGTGTAATCTCCTATATTGAGGTTCTGGTGGCAATTTATTTTTGATTAATTCTGCAACTTGAGAGTTATCAGTTTCAACAATGAATTTTTTAGATAATAAGAATAATGAAATTTTTTTTTATTCCTCTGATAATCGCTAGTAATTCTTTTTCATGAGTGGTATAATTTATTTCTGTTTGGTTAAATGTTCCACTAGAATATCTGAAAATTTCATTCAAATCTGTTTTTAATATTGCTGCCCAATATTTATCTGAGGTATCAATATTTACAATCATATTATCTTTTTCATCTGGTAATCTTAGTTTTGGTAAATTTTTGCATTATTCTTTAAGTGATTTAACAATTTCTGTATGTTCATCACTCCATCTTTTAGTATTTGTTTTTCTGAGTAAAATTTGGATTTTATGTTTCTTTTTTGAAATATTTTTAATAAATCATTCTGCATAATTTAGGCATCCCAAAATTTTTTGTATTTGTTCTTTTTATTCTAATTTATCTGGAAAGTTCATTATCATTTTAGATATGTGAGTTTGTAATTTTATTCCTTTTTTATCTATTGATAATTCAAGAAAATCAATTTCTTGTTTTTCTATTATAGCTTTGTTTTTTGAAAGAACTATTCCTTCCTTTTTGCATTCATTTATAAATTTTATTAAATGATTTCTGTGTTCTTTTTTGTTATTAGAACATATTAATATATCATCTATATAAACAATTAAAAATTCATTAAATTTTCTAAATATATTATCCATTTTTCTTTGATTTATTTGTGGTGCATTTTTCAATCTAAAAGGCATAACCATCCATTTGTACTTACCTTGAGGTGTACTGAATACTATATATTGTATGCTATCTTCTTCCATCTTGACTTGGTAAAATCCTGATTTGCAATCAAATTTGGAGTAATATTGTTTTCCTTTTACAAGGTTTATTAGTACTTCTTTATTTGGTAAAAATTACCCATCAAATTTTGTATATTTATTTAAATATTTATAATTTATTACCATTTTTGCATTTCCTTTAACCTGTTCAGAATGTTTCATAACCATAAAGGCTGGACTGCTATAAGGTCCATTACTAGGTCTGATTAGTTTTTGATAAAGTAATTCTTTAATTTGGGTTTTGAATTCTTGTGTATCTGGTAAAATATACATCATATGTCTAACTCTTATGATAACATTTTCTGTTAATTCTATTTTGGCTTTAGGGTGATATGGCTTCCAAAATAATAATGAGTTTTCTCCATAAATTTTTTCTAATTGTTCAGTGATTCTCTCCATACTAATTTCTATTTTCGTTTTTAAAGCCTTTTTGTATATAATTCTGTTATTTTTTATTTTATTTTGTATGATTGGTGTTTTTTCCCATTTATCACCACGTTTGGCTGGCTGAACTCTGTAAGGTCTAAATTCTCTTGGTATTTTTAATAAATGTGCACAAGGTGTTTGTAACATTATCATATAATTTTGTTTATAATATTGAAATTGTTTTATAAAGTCATTTCCTAGTAATATATCACATTTTAGGTTATTATAATTATATACTTTATTTATTATGACTTGTTTGCTTCCAAGTATTATATCAATTTTTTCAGCACTCTGTATTATTTGAGTAGTTTCTCCTGTTATTCTAGTTATTTTTATTTTATTTGTATTATTCCATGATTTTATTAAGAAACTTTTAAATATTGATATATCACTTTCTGTATCAATTAATGCACAAGTTGTTGTATTTGTTTCAACAATAGTAATTTGTATGTAAACAGTTAGTGGAAAACTTATCTGATTATTCATCCCATTTTTTACATAGTATTATCTTTTCATCTTGAGTTATATACAATCATTCTCTTTTTATACTATAATCTTCTAACCCATTTAGGAAACTCATTCCTAATAATATATGAGGTCTTATATCCATACTATTATCTACATAACATGGTACTAAAAGGCTAATTCCTCTAATTTTTATTAATACTTTAACTTCAAATTCACTAGTATGTTCTTGTCCATCAAAATTAACGTATCTATATGGTTTGGTTTTATGCGCTATTTACCTTTTTTTATTTATTTACAGCTATGTGACATTCACTAGCTCCTGTATCTATTAATATGTTTGGTCATTTTATATTTTCTTTTCCATTAAAATATTCTCCTTCTATTTTCATATTTCCAGCATTTCTATGAAGTTTTATTTCTTTTGTATTACTAATTTCTCCTAAATATTTCTTATTAGGTAAACTAAGACTCCGTGATCTTTTAATTATTCTTTCATTTTCAAATGTTATTTTATCAGGATAATCTTCTTCTATTAATTCTATAATTTCAGGTTTGTTTTTTGTTATATTAAGTTCATAGTTTTCTGGTATTAAAGTTATTTGTTTTTCTGGTCTTATAATTTTACTAAAATCTTTACATTCTTTATGAACTTCTATAAATGGTTTTTTAGAATAAATGTTTTCATAGTTTGAATTAGTAAATGTATATAAGGCTCTATATTCAATAGTCATGATTTTATCTCCTGGTTCCATTATATCATTTCTTTGTAATTTAAAATGTAATCCTAAAACTTCATTAAAGTTTTTATCTGTTAATGATACACAGTATTTTGGATAGCATGTAAATATTAATTTTTTATATGCGAGATTTCCTTCTACCATTCCTAAATGACTATCTTTTAAATTTAGTATTCTTCCATCATTTAAACTTACTGTTAGTGGTGAATCTATCCCTTCTCTAAATAGAGATTTAAACATTATTTGTATTCCTGCCAAATAAGCATATTGAATCTTTTCTCTATGTTTTTTATTAATTTTTGTTAATAATTCCATGACTGTGTTTTTTGTTAATAGATTAAATTTATGTGTTCCATGAGTTGTTCTAACATTTATTGTTTTTTCTATTTTATAGTATTCATTTATTGTTATTCTTTCTCTTCCCCATATTCTATCAAAAATTTCACATTTGTCAATCTTTAAATCTAATGATAATTTTTGTATTTTCTTATACTTATTGTTATCAAATGTTATTTTAAATTATAACATTCTATTCCTTCATATTCTTGTTTATTAATATTATTATCTTCTACTTCTTTTGTCTCTTTATTCTGATCTTGATACATTCCTTTCTGAATCTATTTCACTTATATAAACTTCTTGATTGTAATATTCATCAATATCAGATATTTCACTTAGTTCATTTTATATTTCTAAGTAATCTTTTTGTAATATTCTAACCTTTTTCTTGGTACAATCTGGGCTTATATGTCATATTTCTCCGCAATTCCAACATTTGCATTTACTTTTATCTGTTTTATATGGTTTTTTTCTCTATTTTTGATTTGAACTATATTTTATTTTATAATATCTTCTTTTAGGTTTTATATATTTTTTCTTAAAATTTTTAAATTTTTTAAACTTCCTATTTTTAAATTTTCTCTTGATATTTTTTCTTTCATTATGACATCCCCATTGTATAGGTTTTTCCATATCTTCACAGCATATTTTGGTTAACTTTCCTGATTTTTTCAATAATTGTCTTTGTTGACATATATATGCTAATCTTTCAAATAAGAATTTTATTCTTGATCCTAATGTCCTTGGTATTCCATCATTATCTCTGTAATATTTTTCAAATTCTATTTTAAAATATATTTTTCATGTGCATGGTAATTTATTATAGTACATGTCTTGGTACACTTCCTTGTTTTCATTACTGTAGAATTGGGTATAGTAGTATTTTTTAAATTTACAAGTGTATTCTTTGATTTTGCACATATCACAAATTGTTAGGTTTATTAGTTTGATTCTTACATCATCTTTTTCTCTTATTGATTCTCTTTCAACATTATTTATCTAATTTTCTCCTAGGAATTCATCTCCTATATATCCTGCTAGTCTTTCTATGCCTTCTTTATCTGATTTTATTATTTCAGTTTGAACGTTTCTTCTTATTAATGCTTTAGTATCATTATTAATTCCTTCCCACCAGTTATAAACATCTCCTTCGAAAGATGCAACTAGGTAGTCTATTCTTCTTTCAGTACTTTCCCATGTATCATCTTTGTTATATAAAAAGAATAATATTATTGATTCTGCCCAAGCTAATAAGGCTTTCTTAATATCTATCTTACAATCTAAATCTAATTTTGTTCCTCCATGATTTATGGGTTTATTATAATCATCATTTGGTATAAATCTATCACTATATCTATTTCCTTTTGGTGTTTGTCTTTCTTTTATTCTATCATAATATTGCTTTTGTGGTTTACTATATAAATGTGCATAACTTTCATCTGGATCTGGTAATTCTGGTTTAGCTCCAGAAGTTCCTATTGGGGTTGGATTTGGTACTCCTCCAGTATTCATTAAAATTTGGTATTCATTTAAATTATCTATATTTAATTGGTCAAAATTTTCTATTAGTAAATATATCTCTTCATTCATCTTTCTTTTGATCCTGTTCTTCTTTAGTGTTTTTATCTATCTTTAATTTTTCTATGGTTTTTTCTATTGATTTTTGTAATTCCATTTCTTCTTCTAATATTTTTGGTAATATGTTTTTTCTGAATTCATAATCCATGCTTCTTGTTTCTATTACATTTTTTTCTTGTTCGATATATTTCTTTCCTATCCTTACCATTTCTTTTTCTATAAGTTTTTTTTTATCTATTTTCTTATATTTGCTTTTATTATTTTCTTTTAACTCTCTGATTTCAAGTTTTAATATATTTATATCATTTCTTGCTTCTGTTAGTTCATTTTTAACTTCTTTAATATCACTGATTAATGATTTTATTAATGTTTTTAAGTCTTCAAAATATCCAGTTATATCCATCTTAAATTCTTCCTTTAACGTTTTCTATTTCAAGTATGAGTTCTGATTGGTATTTATCATTTTTACATGTTGTTATCATATATTCGCAAAAATTTCTATCTGATTCTAACATTTCCTTTTGTCTTTGAATTCTCCAATATTTTCTTAGTATATTTTAATTTTTGGTTTTATCATATAATTCTGAATAAATTTTTTTCTTTGTTATTTAGAATTTCTTGTATTTTAGGTATTTGTTTTAGTATTGTATTAAAGTATTTCTTTTTCTTTTCTATAGATTTTAATCTTAGGATTTCTTCTCTTTTTATTTTTCTTTCTTCATTAATCATTTCATATAAGTTTATTCTTTGGTTACATATTATGTCTAATTTTTCATTTGTTTTTATATCTAAATATTTTTCTAATATAGGGTCTGCTCTATGAAAATTCATATATTCAATTTAATTCTTCTTTATATAATTCTTCTGCTATGTTATAATTTAGTAAATCTAATATTTCTTATATATTCTTCTTTTATAATATCGAAATTTATTATATCATATATTTGCATTCGTATGTTTTAGTCTAAATCTTTTAAAACTCTTAAGATTTCTATTTTATAATTAAGGGGTAATATTATTCTTATTATAAATTCTGGTATATGTATTATATATTTGTTTTCATTTTTTGTCATATAATATTTGTCCTTAAGATCTGCCATGCGGCTCTGATACCATTTAATTTTGGGGGTGCTACTAAGAGCGAACAAAAATCAAATAACATTATTAAAATATAAAATTTTTATTTAAATGGTAGTTTGGTAAAAAAAAATTCATTTGTATGCTAATCTGTAGAATTCTTCTATACAAGAAGCTTTTCCCCGTAGATAAATATTATACATTATAATTTTCTATATCACTTTTTAATTATATACAAATTTTTCTAAATTATTTTTAACCACAAATTTTATCTAAAAAAATACAAATATTTCATTTATAAAGGCGGGACCAGGGTACTATTATATTAACCCTTTTAACTTTGGGTGAGTTAAATTACAAGTGGTAGAAGCAGAAATTGTTGATCTGATAGTTCGATCCAAGTTTCTTGATAATAATAATAATAATAATAATAATAATAATTGATGGAATGTCTTGTTTAAAAATCGTGGGATTCATAAAATATGTGATTGATATTTTATTGATTATGATCGTATTAAACATGATTTCATAGCTAGATCAAGAACTGGATGGCAATTCTCTAATTTTTCATTTTAGCATCCAAAATCAAATCAATTATTGAAATCGACCAAATCATTAGGCCATGTTCACTTTGCTGCTTTTAGACCATTTTGTTTTTATTTTCAAAAATATCAAAAACGCGTTCTCTTTCACTTTTTCAAAAGAGTTTTTGGAAACAAGAAAAAAATTTATACATAAAACTCAAAAGAAGGAAATCATCATTTTGGACATTTTCAGTACAAAACTCTGCTACAACTGAAAACGCGAAAGCACATTCTAGAGTTGTTAAATTAATAAAATTCTTTGATTTTGCAATTCAATATTCCTTTTTATTGATGTATTGGTTTGATTTTGATAGTCCGTTAATAGCAGGACAAAATGAATTAGTGAAAATTGTCATGTTTGTTGAATTTGACTCGGATATATTTTGTACAGTGGAAAAGTTAATTGTAATCAATCCTAATTTCTTATAATATTTTTGGAACTTGAACATTAATGGCTTTATTGATTTTTGAAATATTTTCTAGCCATTATTAAATTAAATTATTAAATTAATTCAATAAAAATTAGATAAGCTGTTTCTTATAATATAGAGTAAATCTTCAAAATAATAAAAATTTTATAATTTAATCAACAATCAAATTAATTACATATAATTTAAGTAGTATTCTGTAAAATTTTGAACAGAACATGTTTTCAAATTTTTCATTTTTAAAAAATGACAAGTCAAACACATTTTCACTTAATTTAAAAATAAAAAATGAAAATCGAAAATGTTTTTGAAAATGAAAATGAAAATAGAAAAGATTTGACAATCATGATCCACAAAAATAAAAAAAATAAAGCCAAAAACCACCCAAAAAAATCATAAAATACACAACAATGCATAAAAAATATAAAAATCCAAAACGTGACGTTTATTTCTGGAATAAAGGAAAAATAAATAATAAAAAAAAGGAGAAGAAGCAAAGATTAATAATCGAGAGCTTCGACTCAAAAGAAAACCGTCAGAAATTAACAATTTTACTTCGATATGATAATTATCGACGTCATTCAATGACATCATTATCAAAACCACAACTATTCATCCATTATTGTCAACTGCATGATCATGACCGGTAATAACTTCATCAATAGAATGAACAAACGCCCCCAGTGCACATCTCCAAGTGGCAAAGGGGATGGGTGGTAAGTGCTCAGCGCAGCTGTGTGCTTGGTTCGATTCCCCGCAAGGTGGAATTGGCCTTGTGGCAAGCGGGAGTTATTGAGCGTTTCTCATGCTTACCATAAGCCCTTCCACCTTGGCTCCTTGGAGGCATAACCTGGATTTACCTTCCCGAACCAATGGTCTTGGGCGTGGTCGGTTCGGGCCCTCAGGGTGTGGGCTACACCTTTTTTCCGATCAAAAAAAAAAAAAAAAAAACAAACCGTGAAAGTGCGTGGGTGGGGGACATGGGCATGGTAGTGGGGAGTTGAGCTTAAAACTGGAAATAGAACTTCGATAAACAAAAAAAAAAAGTTTTTTATCACTACTTTTTACCTCAAAATTATAAATAAAACAGTATATAAATCAAATAGTGTTATGAAACGGAGGCTTATTTATTTTTTAAACCCCTATTTGAGATAAATTAAAAACCAGTGTATATATATATGAAACAATTTATTTGAATTGCATATGTTATGGGACATACATCTTTTAAATCACATAGTTCATAATTTTTTTTAACTAAATATATGATTCTACTATATACCAAACTTGGACTAACTTAGCTTTTTATGTTATAATCACTTCCTATTTTTTTCTTTGGTAAGTTAAGCAACTTGCTTAACTTGGTTCGATCGTTAATTTTATTTTTTTATTTGTTTATTTGTTATCATCAAACACTGTATTGCAATTATAGTCGTATTTCATTTCAAACAAGTCAATTCCTTATTGGTTGATTCAAAATTAATTATAACCAAATGTATCGACGTTTAATCTACTTGAGGGAAAAAAAAAATTGAAGGTACTCTTAAATTTTTAAATGTTAGCAACGTCATGGCCTCTAATTCATACAATTACGTCAATTAATTAAAAAATGACCACCAAAAAGATGCTAAAGGTCGGTGTTCCGAACCCAGTGATGTTTCTGAGAAACATTGATCATTCTGCAAGTTTATGTAATGGAATAAGGCTAATCATTACTAAGTTAGTCATCGTGTTGTCAAAGTTATAATCATGTTCGGAAGTAATGCAAGGGACAAAGTATTAATACCAAAGGCTGTTATTGACTCCATTCGATGCAAGATTACATTTTAAGTTTCTAAAAATATAATTTCCGTTGATTGTGTCATATGCTATGATCATCAATAAGAGTCAATGTCAATCACTTTCCTACATGGGACTTTTCCTTAAAAAATCAGTTTTCAGCCATGAGCAATTGTATGTACCAGTTTCAAGAGTCACTAATGGTACCGGTCTGAAGATATTGATACTGACATGCGATGACGATGGAAATCTAACGAACGTGATGATAAATGTTGTGTATAAGGAGGTCTTCCAAAAATTGTAATACTAAATGCTTATTATTATTGTTATTGTTATTGTTGTTATTGTTATTGTTATTATTATTACTAGTAATAGCACACGTGTGATGCATGAAAGATATAATTGATAATTATTTATTGAATAAGTTGTAAAAGTACAACGTCCAACATAAATTGTGCATTCATATATAATGAAAAATACTCAAAAAAGTAAAACATAAAATTGTGACTTGCATATTTCTTTTAACGGTTAATTTTTCATTCTATAGTTTTCTTAATCTATTTAGGGAAGTAAGATATGGACATGTGACTTATTTTGTACTTTACAATTTTGATTTGATGACTAAAGTGAGCTTACGGTTTTTTTATTTCTAAAAGTTGAAATGTTTACAATTTAAAATTGTAAAATGAAATAAATAGGCTAATAGACATTTACAGAATTAATTTACCGACTCCCCGTATAACGTTATAAGAATTTGTACTAACTATCTTAATACAATAGTTGATATTTAAATATATTAATCAAATATTTCATTTCATTATATGCTAAAAACAAATACATTATGAACAAAATTTACCAAACATTTTAAAAATAAAAAATTACTCAAATTTAAATTAAATGTTGCAATTTGTTAAACTTACATGTGATAAACTTATAAGCAGTCTTATATTTAAATGAATGTAACAAATAAATTATATGAAATACAAATTTTAATTAAATTTTATTGAATGATTATTTCATATATTGGAGTCGATGTGTAAGTCTCTCTTTATTCTAATTTTTTTTAATCTTTTAAAGAGAGAATTTCTATTGAAGAACTTTGATAATTTGTATTATAATTTTCACTATCATTTGATTTATCAAAGTTCCATTGCCTAAATACTTTGAGCTTAACTTATTGTTAGTTATTCAAGTGTGACATCTCTTGGTACTTAATTTGATTCAATATTTTAAGAAGAGATTATTTGAAAAACTTTGTTTGATTGCATTGAACTTTTCATTATCTTTTGCATCAAAGTTTTTCTCTAACACTCAAGCTTACTTCATTGCTATCTATTGAAGTGTTGGCATAACTCTCTCGGTACTTAATTTGAGTATATCATTTGTCAAGAGAGTTATTTCAATTGTAAATTCAATTCATTATATCTTGTGGTTTCGAGAGCCTTGTGAAAACTCGATTGTTGGTTAAGGGTAGGTGCTCCTTGTTGTAAGTCACCTAAGGATAAGTGCTCCTTGTTGTAAGTCACTTAAGGGTAGGTGCTCCTTGTTATAAGTCACCTAAGGGTAAGTGTCCCTTGTTGTAAGTTACTTAAGGATTTGGTACTCCTTGTTGTAAGTTACCAATATAGTGGATTTGGCCTTACTCGTGAAGGAGAGCTCGATAACGGAGGACGTAGATCACGTTGGTTGATTGAACCTCCTTATATCGCGTTTGCATTCTCTTATCCCTTTTACTTACTTACATTGCACTTACTCTATTCTATCTATTTATATTTTGCAACACTATATCTAAGTGCTATACTTGCTTTATCAATTAAGTTTACACATTTATAGCACACTACATTGATAGTTAAATTACTTGCAACACTAAGTGCTCATACTTATACCCATTGATTTTTAAGTTTGAGATTATTTATCCAAAAAGTTTTATAAACCAATTCAACCCCTCTTGGTTAGTTTGCTCTTGGACTAACAAAAGGTATAAGTAAAACTTTTACATTTACTATTTAAAATGATTTTACGAATGATATGTTTAGAGTTTGCTTTCATTTCTTAATTTGTATTAAACTTCTCATTGAGATCTTGGATTTGACACCCATATTGCGTATTTTTCAACTTCAAAATAATGCAATAATTATCAAAAGAAAAAATAATAATTTGACCTTTTATAGATATTTTTCCACAAATTCATAAATCATTTATTACATGCATTAATTGAACATTCCTAATTCATATATTAAAATTAATTGATAAAAATAAGAAATTTCCTAAAATGACAGAGGAAAAGGGCGGGAAACTATGTGCGTAAAATGGTGATGGTTATTCTATTATTATATATTGTATAGAGTATATATTCTAATGCACGGTTTTTGTTAGTTTTTATTCTATCTTTAACAATTGTTTTGTTTGAGTATATTTATTAACCACTTACTATGTATGTGCATCGTAAGGGTGTGGAACTAGTTGCAATTCATTATAGATGGCTGTTTCACTTCTCCAATGACTTACTCATTGGCACCAACAACGATTGTCCAGTGTGGCAAAGACAGCCATGCAACTATGCCCATAGCAAAGATAGGCGCGGTTGTGCCCATCATCGGAATTAAACTGCTTACACACACACACTGATGTGATCCAGACCACGGATACAAGCCCGCACAAAGATCCGTTGAAGATCAAAGGAGGACCGATGACTCGATTGCAAGCAAAGAGGGCCAAGGAAGCAATGGTCAAGTTAGTTCAAGAAACAATGGCCAAAACAATGTTCGTGTCATCGAAAGAAGCAAGTTTCATGTTGGGGCCGAGCCAAAACGACGAGTGGATCAACCTCATCCAAGCCGTCGAAGAAGATTTCCAAAATTCGAGAATTACGGCCGTAATTCAAAAATCCTCACGGCCGTAATCAACCTTCTGCTTAAAACGGAATTTTGAAGAAATTGCAGTTTACGGCCGTAAAGATTATATCACGGCCGTAATGGAGTTGCTGCTTAAAAATTGAAGTTTGGACGTTTTGGACTTACGGCCGTAAGTCATATGTCACGGCCGTAAGCGTGAGTCAGAAACAAGTTTACGGCCGTAAGGAAAGTAGTCACGGCCGTAAACATGTATACGCGGAATTTTAGGTTATTTTTATTTCCTTATTTTTAGGTAGTTGTTTCCTTATTTAATTAGAACTCTTTAACCTAGTTTTGACCCTATATATAGGGATGTAATTTTCATTATTCAGACACAACTTTGATATATTAATTGAGAGGCAAATTTCTTTCACATTCTTATTCTTTATTGAATAAAATCCGAACTTGCGAGTTAATCTTGTTTGTTCAAATCTTGGGTGAGATTTATCTTCTTTGTGATCAAGAGGTCAACATATTAATTGATTGTGTTGGTTGCTTGATTCAATTAATTTGAATCAATCTCTAAATCGTGGTGCTTGGCGTTCTTGGGTCGATTCCAATAATTTGTGGGTTGCGTAGCTACAATTGCTACGTGGTTTGCATCATCTGGTATCAGAGCTTAGGCTCCAAAAATCAAGGTTATATCTTGTTTTTGTTTTCTTGAGTTTCTTATTCTTGTTCTTCGTGTTCTTCCAGCTTTGAGTCTTTAATCCAGAAAAGTGTCACAAAAAATTCAATAGTCGTTATTTCCTTCGTTTGTTATTCAAATTAAATTTCATTTGTTGCGTCTTTCTCGTAGTTGAATTTTCGAGAAATTAAAAAAAAAAAAAAAAAACCAAAATTCTCCGTTCAATTAAAATATTTGATATTTGATTTCAAGAATTATTTTCTTGAAACAATCCTAGTTTCCATAAAAAGTGTCAAGTTCTATATAAAGTCAAATTTAATTCTCTAAAGGTCTTCTTTGAGTTTTCCAACAAATTCATTACTTCTCACTTATATTCGATTTGAAGCAATCGAGTTTAAACTTGTTTGAGTTCGGATTCGTTCTTTGAAGCAATCGGGGTGAAAGCTATTGAGTGGAAAAAGGCAGAGAGGTGAGATCAATAGAGGGTAAAAGCCTAATTTGAGTGATACACGAGCGAAATACACGTGAGGCATATAATCATTAGTGTTAGGATGTCTGAACAATCTTCTACTGCAAAAAACAACGATCGAGCCAACATGACGGAAGAGATGGTACAACGTTTTGAGCGGTTGTTTGGGGATGTGTTAGGTAGGTTAGAAAGGCTTGAACAACCTCGGGAAGTGCCTAATGTCCGTAGGCAAGGTGGGCAAGGTCGTAGAGTAGAGGGGGTCGATGAGAATGAAGAAGGTAGTGATTTTGACGATGGGGCAATTGTGGATAGAGTAGTTAGGCATGGAAGAAGGGATAGAGATCTTGGTGGCGATAGAATGGATGGTAGTATGAACAACATCAAGATGACAATTCCGTCATTCAAAGGAAGGAGTGATCCGGAAGCATACTTAGAATGGGAGAAGAAGATGGAATTAATTTTTAATTGCTACACTTATTCGGAAGAGAAAAAGGTTAAAGTAGCTGTACTTGAATTCTCCGATTACGCTATTACTTGGTGGGATCAATTGGTGACTTCTAGGAGAAGGAATCGCGAGAGACCCGTTAGTACTTGGGATGAATTAAAGGCTATCATGAGAAAGAGGTTCGTTCCTAGTCATTACCATCGGGAGCTTCATCAAAAATTACAAAGTCTATACCAAGGATCAAAGAGTGTGGAGGATTATCACAAGGAGATGGAGTTGTTGATGATTAGAGCTAATGTAGAAGAGGATAGGGAGGCTACGATGGCTCGGTTTTTGAATGGGATGAATAAGGATATAGCTAATGTGGTTGAACTACAACATTACTTGGAGATGGAGGATATGTTGCACATGGCTATAAAGGTTGAGAAGCAATTGAAGAAGAAGGGGACAACAAGGTATCAATCGGGTACTAATTCTTCTTGGAAGCCGAAGTGGGAAGGTAAAGGAGAAGGGACTGTTTCTAAAGGAAAGTTTGAAGCATCAAAAGGGAAGTTTGAGGCACCAAAAGGGAAGGAGGAACAAGCTAATAAATTCGTACCTAAAGGGGAACCTCAACCATCTAGGAGTAGAGACATTCAATGCTTCAAATGTTTGGGGAGAGGACATGTGGCGTCTCAATGTCCTAATAGGCGAGTGGTACTTTTGCGAAAGGATGGAACTATGGAGAGTGATAGTGAGGAAGAGGATTATAGCGATATGCCAGCGTTGGAGGAAATATGTGAGGATGAAGATGTGTTATCCGGGGAGCATGGCGAGTTATTAGTGGCAAGGCGAGCTCTTAGTGCCCAAATCCACACAGATGATTTGGAACAACAACGGGAGAACATATTTCATACTCGATGTCGCATTAATAACAAGGTATGTAGTATGATTATTGATGGCGGTAGTTGCACTAACGTCGCTAGTACTATACTTGTTGAAAAATTAGGATTACCTTTGTTAAAACATCCTAAACCTTATAGGCTTCAATGGTTAAATGATAGTGGAGAAATTAAGGTGAATAGGAGGGTGTTGGTGAATTTTTCTATTGGTAGCTATGTGGATGAAGTTATGTGTGATGTGGTACCTATGCATGCCGGGCACATTTTGTTGGGTAGACCTTGGCAGTATGATAGGAAGGTCACGCATGATGGGTATAAAAATAGGTATAGCTTTACCAAAGGGGGAAAAACCATTACACTTGCACCATTGACACCGTCACAAGTGTATGAAGATCAAATAAAACTGAAAAATGATGAAGAAAAAAGAGTAAAGGAAAATGAGAGAAAGAGAGTTGAGGCCACGACCTCAGAAAAAGGAGAGGAAAAGAGAGTTGGAGCCACGACTCCAGAAAATGGAGAGGCGAGAGAAAAAAAGAGTGTTGGGGTACATACCTCAGAAAAAGGAGAGGGAGCGAAGAGCGCCAGAAAAGAAAGAAAAATGAGTTTCTACGCAAAAATGAGTGAAGTCAAGAAAGCGTTTATGGAAAAACGACCAATGGTCCTTTTATTGTACAAGGATTCATTCCTTGCCTTTGATGAAACTAACAAATCCCTCCCTAGTTTGGCTATTTCTTTATTGCAGGAATTTGACGATGTATTTCCGGAGGATATACCTAGTGGGTTGCCACCCATTCGTGGTATTGAGCATCAAATTGATTTTATACCTGGAGCAGTCATTCCAAACCGTCCAGCTTATAGGAGCAATCCCGAGGAGACGAAGGAGCTTCAAAAGCAAGTTGAGGAATTAATGAGTAAGGGGTACATAAGGGAGAGCATGAGCCCATGTGCCGTACCCGTGTTACTTGTGCCGAAGAAGGACGGAACGTGGAGGATGTGTGTTGATTGTAGGGCCATCAACAACATAACGGTAAAGTATCGTCATCCTATTCCTAGGTTAGATGATATGTTGGATGAATTGCATGGCTCTAGCATATTTAGTAAAATTGACCTTAAGAGTGGTTATCATCAAATTCGAATGAAAGAAGGAGATGAGTGGAAAACTGCTTTTAAAACTAAGTATGGCTTGTATGAATGGTTAGTAATGCCTTTTGGACTTACTAATGCACCTAGCACATTTATGCGTTTAATGAATCATGTTTTACGTGCATTTATAGGTAAATTCGTTGTAGTTTACTTCGATGATATCTTGATATATAGTAAAACTTTGAATGAACATGTGGAGCATGTTAGGTGTGTGCTTGTGGTTTTAAGACAAGAGCAACTTTTTGCTAACTTTAAAAAGTGTGATTTTTGCATGGAAAAAGTTGTATTTCTTGGTTATGTGGTTAGTGCTAGAGGGATAGAAGTAGATGAAGAGAAAATCAAAGCTATTAAAGAGTGGCCAACACCTAAAAGCATAACTGAGGTTAGGAGTTTTCATGGCTTGGCTAGTTTTTATAGGCGCTTTGTTAAAAATTTTAGCACGATTGCCACACCACTCACAGAAATTGTCAAAAAAAGTGTAGGATTTAAATGGGGAGTAGAACAAGAGCATGCATTTGAAACAATCAAAAATATGTTGTGTAAAGCACCGGTTTTATCACTTCCTAACTTTGACAAGGCTTTTGAGATTGAATGTGATGCCTCAGGGCTAGGCATTGGAGCTGTTTTAATGCAGGATCAAAGGCCAATCGCCTATTTTAGTGAAAAACTAAAAGGGGCTGCACTTAATTATCCCACATATGACAAGGAGTTATACTCACTTGTGCGCGCTTTGGAAACATGGCAACATTACTTGTGGCCACGGGAGTTCGTGATACACACCGATCATGAGTCCTTGAAGCATTTGAGGGGTCAAGCTAAACTGAGTAAGAGACATGCAAGGTGGGTAGAGTTCATCGAAACATTTCCCTATGTCATCCGGTACAAACAAGGTAAGGAAAATGTGGTGGCTGACGCATTGTCTCGGAGGTATGTTCTTTTAAATTCTTTGCATTCGAAATTGCTTGGATTTGAATACATTAAGGACATGTATGCTAATGACCTGGACTTTTCTAATATTTATGAGTCTTGTGGTAAAGGGGCTGTGGATAGGTTCTTTAAACATGATGATTATTTATTTCGAGAAAATAAATTGTGTGTCCCTAGGTGTTCAATGAGGGAGTTACTTGTGAGAGAGGCCCATAGTGGAGGTTTAATGGGTCATTTTGGGGTTAAAAAGACCATTGAAATCCTAAGTGAACATTTCTATTGGCCTAAAATGAAAATTGATGTGGTTCGGGTTTGTAATAGATGCATTACTTGTAAAAAGGCTAAATCTAGGATTAAACCCCATGGATTATATATGCCTTTACCCGTCCCTAGTGAACATTGGGTCGATATCTCTATGGATTTTGTTTTGGGATTGCCTAGGACTAAGAAGGGTCGAGATTCGATTTTTGTGGTAGTAGATCGCTTTAGTAAAATGGCACATTTCATACCATGCCACAAAACTGACGATGCTACAAACATAGCTGAAATTTTCTTTAGGGAAGTCGTGCGCTTACATGGAGTGCCTAAAAGTATTGTCTCGGATAGGGATGTTAAATTCCTTAGTCATTTTTGGAGAGTCTTGTGGAATAAATTAGGAACAAAATTGCTTTTTTCTACAACTTGTCACCCACAGACCGATGGACAGACCGAGGTAGTAAATAGGACAATGATTCAATTATTGCGCACCATAATCAATAAAAATTTGAAAAATTGGGAAGAGTGTTTGCCATTTATTGAATTTGCATATAATAGGGCTATACATTCTACTACTTCGTGTTCACCATTTGAAATTGTTTATGTTTTAATCCGCTAACACCATTGGATTTAATTCCTTTACCTGTGAATGAACGTAGTAGTTTAGATGGCAAGAAAAAAGCTGAGATGGTTAAAGCACTCCACGACAAGGTGAGGTTGGCGATTGAAAAGAAAAATGAACATTATGCTTCGCAGGCTAACAAAGGAAGAAAGGGCATCATTTTTGAACCTGGTGATTGGGTTTGGTTACATTTGAGGAAGGAGCGGTTTCCAGAACAACGCAAGTCAAAGTTACAACCACGAGGGGATGGTCCGTTCCAAGTGATTGAAAGGATCAACAACAATGCCTATAAATTAGACCTTCCTGGTGAGTATAATGTTTCGGCTTCATTTAATGTTTCTGATCTATCTCCGTTTGATGCAGGTACAGATTCGAGGTCGAATCCTTTCGAAGAGGGAGGGGATGATGTGATCCAGACCACGGATACAAGCCCGCACAAAGATCCGTTGAAGATCAAAGGAGGACCGATGACTCGATTGCAAGCAAAGAGGGCCAAGGAAGCAATGGTCAAGTTAGTTCAAGAAACAATGGCCAAAACAATGTTCGTGTCATCGAAAGAAGCAAGTTTCATGTTGGGGCCGAGCCAAAACGACGAGTGGATCAACCTCATCCAAGCCGTCGAAGAAGATTTCCAAAATTCGAGAATTACGGCCGTAATTCAAAAATCCTCACGGCCGTAATCAACCTTCTGCTTAAAACGGAATTTTGAAGAAATTGCAGTTTACGGCCGTAAAGATTATATCACGGCCGTAATGGAGTTGCTGCTTAAAAATTGAAGTTTGGACGTTTTGGACTTACGGCCGTAAGTCATATGTCACGGCCGTAAGCGTGAGTCAGAAACAAGTTTACGGCCGTAAGGAAAGTAGTCACGGCCGTAAACATGTATACGCGGAATTTTAGGTTATTTTTATTTCCTTATTTTTAGGTAGTTGTTTCCTTATTTAATTAGAACTCTTTAACTTAGTTTTGACCCTATATATAGGGATGTAATTTTCATTATTCAGACACAACTTTGATATATTAATTGAGAGGCAAATTGCTTTCACATTCTTATTCTTTATTGAATAAAATCCGAACTTGCGAGTTAATCTTGTTTGTTCAAATCTTGGGTGAGATTTATCTTCTTTGTGATCAAGAGGTCAACATATCAATTGATTGTGTTGGTTGCTTGATTCAATTAATTTGAATCAATCTCTAAATCGTGGTGCTTGGCGTTCTTGGGTCGATTCCAATAATTTGTGGGTTGCGTAGCTACAATTGCTACGTGGTTTGCATCACACACACACCCCCCCCCCATTATTTTGATATATTTTGTTACAGTATACTTGTATCTAAGAAGTTGTGAGTGGCGACACCAAAACCCTCTATTTAAAAATAACATTTAATCGAAAAAAATTGGATTAAATTTTAAAAAAAATTTGGCATGCAGAACCCTTAGTAAAATAGTTGATGTCGATACCAATTGAACTGAGGCTACAATGTTGAGCTGATTTCGACACCAATACAAAGGGATGTCGACACAAACACTATTTCTGAGGTAAAATAGTTTTGGCATTGAGATCTAGAGTTTTGGCGTCGATACGTAATAATCAAAACCATCCCTTTGCATAAAAATAGGCAGCTTGAAGAATATATTTGTTTAAAACATAAAACCACTACATATATAGATTATTAAAACCTATTATAGCTGAGTTTTAGGAAGAGGTTACAAAACAACTCAAAACTTCATCTTCCCCATTTTTAACAAAACTAAAGCAAAAACAAGTTACGTTACTTCCTATTTCTTCACCGGGGAAATCATCGGAGTATTCATACTCCATGGTAACACTATCATAAAAGTCTACATAAAAGTGTGAACGAAGAAAACAAGATAAAGTAGGAAAGTCTCTATACTCCTGCCACGTGTGTATCTCTACCACATACATATAGTGTTGTCCTTCAATCGACTCAAAGCACTCTCGAGAGATAATGACGCGATCCCAGTCGGGGAATCTCGTCGAACAACGCGGAATAACGAAATCTAAAACCCTAGGAAAGATCTAAATCAGATCTGACTCGAAATAACAAGAACACGAATAAATGAACAGAAATTAAAAGATAGATTGACGGTAAAACCTTGACCCAACAATCACGACGCAATTAATGACGATGCGGATTGAAGAACCAAGATTGGTGAACGCCACAAGAGTTATCAATTTCTTGATAAGTTCGTCGGGTGAACGCCACAAAGATCGAATCTTTGATAAGTTCGAAACAAAGGGAATAACTCAACCTTTCAATTTTGGAGAATCCTCTCTCAAATTTTATTAATCTCAAATCAAACTTGTCTAATGTTTTCAATGATGAAAAGAAATATAAATAAGCAAGAAAACCTAGCATCTAATTACTCAAAATAGAATCCTAATTATACTAAAATTCTAAAATAGGAAAATAACCTAAAATAATAAAAGGAAACAAAATAATTGAAATTTCCCGGAAAATCTGGCGCAGCTTGTTACGGCCGTGACAAAATCTCTTACAGCCGTAAAGGCCTTTCTGTTTAAATTTGTGATATTGGTTACGGCCGTGACGAAACTCTTACGGCCGTGAAATTCCTTCGGTTTGCATGTTACGGCCGTAAGATTGGGCTTTACGGCCGTGAGACCTTTTCTGCTGAAATTCTGCATTTTCCTTCGATAGTTGATTACGGCCGTGACAATAGCTTTTACGGCCGTGATTATATGATTTACGGCCGTGAATGATTTCCCTTACGGCCGTAAGGCCTTTTCTGCATAAACAATTTCGTGCACTCGGCTCGGCTTGATTCTTTCGTCTTCTCGGTTCGATTCCAACATGGAACTTGCTCCGTTTTCCATGTAGATCACCGTCATACTGCCGATGTCTCGACTTCGCCCTTCGATGCCTGGTCCGGATCACATCAGATAACTTCCAAAAGTATGATTTCAGGGCCCAATTATAGATTATCTCTTCTACTTCAAAGCACTTAACATATTCACAACACGGATATCAATCATAATATAATAACGTTACTTGAGATTTCATCATCCTCTAGGACTTCTACATATTGTCATCTTTCTCCTTATTCGACTCCAATAGGGTTACTAGATCACCATGTTGTTCGTCGGAGCCTTAAAGTCTCAAGGTCCTTACGACACACATCAATATCCCAAAATCATACATTGATTACCAAGGGGACTAGAGTTCAAATCTATAATCCTTATTTGTAAATGCTTCTTTTTTCAATAATGTCACATTCAATATCATTATCAATATGAATCAAAAGCATTTCATCAAATCAACTTCGCACATAATGTAACACAAAAAATGGTTAATCGAATACTTACAACTTTTGATGATTATACAATATCTATCAACTTGAAAATCATCAAATGACTTCATATCATAATCAGAACTAAAAATAAAAGGGGTGTCTACATGGGTGTCGACGCCATGTTCATCGTTCTTCGTTTGGTTTCGACACCAAATCTCTAGGTGTAGACACCAAGCGTATTTTCAGAGACTGGAACTTCATTTCAGTGATCCTTTTTGATCCCCCAAACCACATATTTTGATAAATAGATTTAAGAGAACAATTTTGGTGATCAAAAGAACAACTTGAATGGATCAAAACATAATTTTTGGCAAGAAATCACCGCCTAGGGTTTAGAAGAAGAAGTTGGATTTTTGCAGCATTTTTACTTTGAATTTTTGGTATGTTTCACGAAAAAGGTGAATGATCATAGATGTAGAGGATTGTTCTTGGAGATTAAGCAAGGAATCCACTCGATTACTTAAGCTGGAGCTGGAGGTATGTTTCCATGCAAGTAGGAGGTGGCTATGGAGGAGAGGAACTGACTCTTGTAAGCTTTCATAGTTTCAAGAGGATGTTTTTTAGATTAGATATAAAGTAGTAAACGAGCTCCAAATTGGGTGTTCTTGATATCATTTCAAAGTTATCATGGATTACTTTCATATGGAATTTACCTCGCAAGATTTGGTTAATTTAGGAGAAAGTTATGGCGTCCCAAAGTTGGCCACTCGAAACTTCCTTTTCGAGTCATACAGCTGAGGAGCCAACTTTGAAAATTCTCCGAGAGCTGTACATTAATCGAAATGATGAACGGATTTCAGATTCTCAAAGTTCACTCCAAGTACTTATCTATGCACATAAAATATGCACTTATCAGAGACTGGAAGCAGCCAAACGGGTCTCTTAAAGAAAGACATTTAATTTAATCGCCTTTTTTGTAACTTTTTCGTTTTCAAAATAATTTCATTTTCTCTTTCCTAATTTTCCATAAAAATTAAATAAATTCTAAAAATACATTTATTACGTAATTTTGAGCAAATAAGAACGTCATAATTTTTTGGGGCATTACATTGCGTGTACTAAAAAGCTTTGAAATCCCGATGCTGTCCTTTGAGTTCTATTTTCATTCTTGATGATGGTTTTTTTTTTATCTTGATTTGAGTATTTTGCTCAAATTGGTGTTGTGTAGTGGTGCTCGATTTGTTATTCGTGTTGATCTGTGTGCGTTGTTAGCAAATCTTTGCGTCGATGTTTGTTGTTGCAGTGGCAGTGAGATTGTGGTGCATGATAATCCAAGTGACTAATCAAGAGAGGGTGAATTGGTTTGGAGGGTTTTTCTTGATAAATAATCTCAAACCTAAACTCTATCAAATCAATTATCTCAACGAGAAGTTTAATACAATTTAACCAGTAAGAGCTAACTATAAATATATTGTCCATAAAATCGTCTCAAATATTAAATGTAAAAGTTTTACTTTTCCTCAATATCTCATTCATTTTAAATTATATAATTTAAGTCCTATAATACTATCTATAATTTATTAACTATATTCAATTTAATCATGAATGATTAATTTTATTTCGGATTTTTTCTTATTAAATTAAAATAAATAATAAATATACGAATTTTCAAAGTAAATTCAATGAAATTGTGTTGATTTTTACAACTTAAGATTCCTTTAATTCATTCATCATTTCAACATTATTTTTATTTATTTACTGATTTTGATATTTCTATTTTTCAATATAAATTTAAATAACTACAATATGCAAAATATATATATAACAGATTTTAACAATTAGTTCATATAATTTTTATTAAACAATTGATTGGTCAGTAATTTTTATTAAAATATTAAAACAATAATGTAACAATATGAATAAAGAAATTTTCGATATGAAAAAATAAAAATCAATTAATGTAACAATATTTATTAAAATTAATGATTTTTTTTTTTTAAAGAAAAAACACCCGAATAATAATTAATGCTTAAAAATCAAAATATACCAAAAAAGTATCTTACATCACTTTTTGGGAAGAATGTGATGACTAACAAATAAAAAGAAAAATGTCGGTGATAAGAAGAATATGTAAGTTGAGTCTTGCACATGTGCTATATGAGCCTAATTTTGTTCAAAAGTCTTTATTAAAAAATCAAATAAAATTATTGAACGTTAAATTCAAAGTACAATAGCTAAAACACTTAATTCATGTCACATTTCCTCGCAAAGATGGTAAAACAATTCATTAATCCGCAATTTTATTAATATATTAAATAATTATATGTAGTAAAAATGGTATTTTTTTTAAAAAAATAATAATTAACATATATAAATAAAAAGACTCACAATATATATATTTTATTTAGATTTTCATTAATAATTTTTTATTTTAATTTTATTGACATGTAATTAAATATGCGTTTATTTATGCATCGCGTTTAAAAATTAAAGAAAAAATTATACGAATGATCTATTGGGTTGAATTTCACGTTCGTGCACCGTAAATCCTGAGATTTATTTGTTACACGGCGCAAAATTCTTCACTCGACACAGAAAATGGCAGAGAAGACATCAACGATCAGAACTAGGAAATTTATGACCAATGCACTCCTCTCGAGGATACAATTTATCATTTATTTGCTACATCCTGGGCGACCCAATGTTTCCAAGGCCGAACTAAAGGAGAAATTGGCAAGGATGTAGGAGGTTAAAGATCCCAATGCTATTTTTTTGTTCAAATTCAGGACCCATTTCGGTGGAGGCAAATCAACAGGTTTTGGCTTGATCTATGATTATGTGGAGAATGCTAAGAAATATGAGCCAAAGTATAGACTCATCAGGAATAGTCTTGATAACAAGGTCGAGAAGCCTAGGAAGCAACTGAAGGAGAGGAAGAATAGAGATAAGAAGATTCGTGGAGTAAAAGAAGACAGAGGCTAGAGATTCGGCCAAGGCTGGGAAGAAGAAAAAAGTTTCAAGGATTTTTTGCTTCCTAGTGATTGGCTGACGACAGAAGGCCGCGACAATAAGTTTGAAGAAGATGGTGTAGCTTCTGGGATTGGACCTTGATTGGCTTTTGGAAAAGGGTTAAGTACACAATTACACACATTTAAACTTGAAAATTTTTATAATCAGACATTTTGTAACTAATTACACTTACACAAGTATCAAAATAATTTTCAAAATTTAGGTCTGTAATTAATTACAATTGTAAATTTAACTACAATTGAAATTAAATAATACCACCACCACCATCACCTATTTGTAATCAGTCACCACCACAACCATCGTCGAAAATACAATTGTAACTTATTTCAATTTTGTAATTAATTAGTGTAATTCGTAATTAATTACATTAGTGTAATTGTAATCAGCCACCGCCACAACCTCCATCGTCGGAGCATCGTCGGAAATACAATCCTAACTTTATTTTAATTTTATAATTAATTACAGTTGTAACTTTATTTCAATTTGTAATTTCTTCATAAAATTTGATAGCATGAAGAGCAAAAAACAAAAATATGGAGAATTTGCACCTCAAATCCCTGAAATAATTTAATTTACAGACAAAGCTCCCATCCCCAAAATTGAATATCGTCGCACACCACCACCTCCACCTCACCGTCATCGTCACATACCTTCGCACCACATCGTACTGCCGCACAACACCAGCACCAGCACCACCACCTCAGCGTCATCACTGCATACTTTTGCACCACATCGCACCGTTGTTACAGACACACCACTACACTGCATCGCCACACCTCCACAGTCAACTCATCACCATCCGCCACCACACAGTACTACATACTACCGCCACTCGTACCGTCACAACCACGACATACGGTAGGACCTGCAATAGCACAATCTTCTCCCAACAACACGGCGACGTACCTCCACTACTTGAAGCCTAGCGCATTTGGCTCAACTCAGATCTGTGCTTCTCGAGGATAGTTCATGTTGGAGATGAAATCTGAATTAGAACATGTGCAGAACCACCGGCTGCGCGACGGGCGAACGCCTACCGATGGAGCCGAATGCGAAACCATTGCACCAATCTATAGTGGTGAGCAGCAACAAGGCTCGCCATGAGTAAATGGAGGTCACTGGACTGAGGATGGTGGACTTCGAGAAGAGGTCTCTAGACATATTTAATAGTAAGAGGAAGGTTTACAAATTTCTAAAGATACTTGATTTCTGTAATTATTTTGTAAATAACTGATTTTAAAAGTTTTAAATATAAAAGTATGAATGAGTCTAATTTGCCCACTGGAAAATTGAAGTTTTGTTATAATTGAGCTATTTTATTATGACTTGCTGTGTGTGAGTCTTTGATTTAAAGCCTATTTGATAATGTGAAAAGTTTTAGTATTTGTGTTTTTGTATTTTTTGATGGATGTGTGGTTTAAAAAAGTTTGAAAAGTCAAAAACTGTGGGCTTTACTAAAAATGGATGGTTGAGATTGAGTTTGAATAGTTGAGGTAAAAAATTTCTCGTTACCAAATAGGCTCGTAATTTTGTTGGATTAAAATTTTGTGTAATGTTTTGCCCAAGGTTGGACCTATTTGGCTCTTTGAAGAATTTTCCTGAAGTAGCAATATGTGAATCCACCACATCATCCCCATCTGAAGCATCCTAAGATTAATATACAACTGGTATTTGATTGTTTGGTCCTATTTGGCTATTTGGAAGAATTTGCATTACGGTTGGACGATGAAGGATATGCATTTGATTTGACGATATTACAACAAGTATTGTGATAAATGGAAGCATGGATCATGCTTTTGAAAATGATAGCGTGATTGCGATTTTGAAGATTTTTTGTTGTTAACATGATGCGTAATAAAATTTGTGCACTATTGATTATTGAGCCCTGCGAATTTATGGTGTGTTGCCATGCAGATTAACTCAATATTTAGTTTATTTTTACTCGTGGATAGGTTTATTAGCTGATTTGAAGATTGATCGATTGATTGTAGTTGATTTTACAAATTTGAAGATTAATGATTCCGTCTTAGGACTTAAAGGGGATTTATGAGAAATTTAAATACTTTGTATTATACCCTAAAGTTGGAGTTATTGCATATAACTTTCAACTTGAGGGGGATGTTGAAGTATTAGTTGAGTTAAAAAATTCTAGAATGAGCTAGAATTAGTTTGTTAGATTTAGTTAAATAGATAAATATTAGTTATAAATAGAGACTTTGTAACTCATTTTCAAATATGCAAGAATACATAGAAATTGTTCCAATTATTTTCTCTCTCTAAAATTTTTTCAGTTACTTAAAAAACGAAGAACAAAGATCGTTAAACGTCTATTTTAGTTGTCATTTGCATTGCATTGACATGACAACACTGCTCTGCTCTTTCTTCTATATATTTATGTGGATAAGCATTTGCCTTTATTTCGACCGTCAAAGAACAGTAGTTGCAAGCATGATCTACAAAGATTCGGAGAAGGAGCAGCAGAGGTTCATGTCCCAATCATGGATCGTTCCAGAGAAGAACCTGCCCCATTCATTGATGTAGTCTATGGATGAGATTTTTCAGTTGCATTGCAGGTGGGGAAGTCCTTGCTAAAATGGTTTAAAAAAGAGTTATACCTCAGGATGAGGCATTGGAAAATGACGTAGTACCCTTTTTTATAAGCTGAGTGAGGCTTACACTTCTATTGATCATGCCTCTAAGAGACACGCCTCATTACTTACAAGGTGTGGGCCTCACAAATGTTAGGCCCCTACTTTTTAAAATCACAAATTCACGTTTATTGACACTTTGAAAATTAATTTTATACCTAATCTGCATGACTAATTTATGTTGGAAATTGGTTTAAGAATTTGAGAAATTGGTTAAGTGTTGAAAACCAACTAAAGTGACTTCATACAAACTCCGGCCAAATATTTTGACCCGATCCAATTCGTTGAGGCAAAATAGTTTGCCACTTTGTCGCTTCGGAGAGCCAAAACGGGGAATGGTCAGGTTGTGGGGGTCAAGGGGGTTGCGTCAGATTTCTTTGCATATATTTAAGGGTTTATTTGGCGTCTCGAAATCAATTTCGGACGAATGAGAAATTATAGTAGCTCGAGCAACGTCGAGAGAAAATGCACATTCTTTTGAAGTGTTGCATGATTTGGCTCCACACCACTTCATTCCCAACTCTTCATTATCTATAAATAGGATCCTAGGGACATCGTATTCCACAAACCAATAATATGTAAATATAAATATCATTATCTCTTATTCTTTTGAACCAAATTTCTGCATTCTTGTTGCATAAATTCTAATTTTTTTTTTTCATATTCATTTTGGAGTACAAAGTCATTATTCTGGTTCATCCTGCTTGTGTTCTGAAGTGCTGCAAACACAAATGATAGTCGTTGTATCTTGGGAGTTGATTGTCATAAATCGTAGGCATCGTTGCAGCGCAAATTTGACTTAAGGATAAAGTGTTTGACATTTGTCTCTAGACTTTGCGTCTTTTTCATCTCTTTTCTTTTTCTTTTTCTTGTTTCCTCACCGTTGTTTGTCCATTTGTTGGAACGAATTTTCATATGAATATTCTGTTCTTTGATGTTACTATACACAAAATCACCAAACAATTTAATCATATCATTAAGATACTAAAACCTAAATAAATTATTTAATTTACTATAAATAAAAGTAAACAATTTAAAATTAATCCTAAAATAAAAGGGAGAAAGAAAAAAAATATATATACTTTGTTTTTCTAGTGGCTCATTTAAGACTTACTCGAACTATTACTCAACAGAAAATAAGAGCTTTGTATTTAATTGAATATAATAAATAACAAAATTTTTTGTTTTCAAATAAAATAAATCATTATTTATCTATCGTCATGAATTGAATTATAATCAAATTGCCTTGAGTTGCTACTTTTTTTTTTTTTTGATTTTTTTTGTACTTATTGGCATTGATACTCGAATTAATTTGTTATTTTGACAAATTTTCCATTTTGTTTATGTTATTGCATATTTATCTATATCTATAAATATTATATATATAATATATAAAAGAAGCTGAGTTTTTGAGGGAAAACTCAGCTTTTATTGTATTCACACACTGCTGCTACTTCCGACCAATGATGGAATGAAGCTTAATTATATAGAATTTTTATGGAGAATTTTTTTGTTCTTATTTATATTTGGTTATTTATCTTTAAACATTTCTTTTCATAAAATTATTCTAATCTTTTAATGTTTTAAATCTTACAAATAAGTATTTGTGTTTAGTCATACAAATTTAATGTAAAATTTTTAGTTCAAAATTATATCGAAATTGTATTACACATCTAATACTAAATAAACATTATCGTATGAAATTTTTTTATAAATAATCTTATTTTTTTAGTTATTTAGTACATCTAAAAATCCGAACTCATTTGTATTGCGTTTTATTAAATTAATGAGTATTTTTATAGAAAGTTACATTTAATATGTCAATAATTTTTTATAATGATTGTGATATTTTATTGGCTTTAATCTTACGGATGAATAATTTTGTTCAGTCATACAAATTCAATGTCGAATTTTCATTTACATTTATATCGAATATTTAATCAAGTTTTATTAAATTTTGTTATAAATAATCATACTTTTAAGTTCTTTGTTACATATACATAATAACATTCTTTTCTATATTAGATTAGTTATTAAAATAATTTTATTTACAATTACATTTAATTTTTTATTCCAGAAAGTCTCATATCACATTTTTTTGTGTCAATCTCATAGTTTTAGTTTTTTTTTTTCATGATTATCGAATTCGATTCTTATACTTATTTTTTTTCCATTGTCAATGGTGAAAACAGTGAATCTTATCTTTTATACGCATGATCTATATTATTAACATTTTCATCTATTTTTTAATTTTTTGGAGTACATGGACATTGGAGATCATACATTTAAGTGTTCATTTTGCAAGACAAATTTTTGGTTCGAGGAGATAGTGGATAAGCGGTATAAAATATGTCGTAATTCGAAATTCTCACTTTGTTGTAGGGGTGAACACGGTTTGATTTTTTCAATTTTTAGTAATATTTCAAATCAAACCATTTAATTAAAACGGTTTGAAAATTTTCAAACCAAACCAAACCAAAACATTTCATTTTTTTAAACAAAACTAAAGCAAACCATTTTTTGTTGTTTGGTACGGTTTGAAACTGTGGATTTCCAACAAATGAATTAGTATATTCCAAAGCGAGCTTAAAGACACATATTCTTCTAAAATTTCGAGTTGAAACTAGCTCAATAATAATATCCAATTTCTAATCGAGTGCTTTATTTTGAATCAATTCATGTTGATAAACAAACTAATTATATAGAAGCAAATATTTAATTTTTTCTTAAATAAACTGTAGTTAGTTCTTACATTAAAAATTTTATTTTAAGAAAATGTCTTGGATGATAATTATGAAATGTTGGAGCAAGAATTATTTCTAAATGGTTTTGAATTTGAACAAATTAATCTTTGACTCCTTAATTTTTATTTATTGACAATAAAAAGTGTGTTGCATTTTTTTAAAATTGAACGTTTTTCATTATTTTTTTTTAATTTTTAAAAATATGGCGGGTTGACTGTTTGAATCGGCAGTTTTGACAATTGAAATATAAACCAAACCGTTTAAGACGGTTTGAAATTTTTTTCAAACCGAACCAAACAATTTCACATTTGAAATCGACCCAAATAATACCATTTGTTAAGGTTTATTTGTTCACCACTATTTTGTTGTATAGAAGGGAAAGTGAAGATTCCTCTTATGGAAGATCGTCATCTTATTTGGAAAGATTTGTTATATGACAAGGATGACAGGATTAAGAATTTCGTTCAGAACCTTCGGATATATAATATGATGTTTTCGTTCACTTTTATGGGACTATGGGAGAATAGATAATGTGATGAATGATGGTAGAGGGCCTCTCGCCTTCAGATTACACGGTTAAAATTTCCATAAGATAGGAAGTTTGTTGTCTGATAACGGTTCAGCTCCACAATTTGCTTAGTTTTATATTGTTGACAATGCGAATAAGGTTGAAAGTAGTAAAAGGGTCTTGGGGTACAATTATGTATTTATTGCTCATATATTTATATTGTTTATGGATAATTTTGTTGTGATAGTCTAATATTTAATTTATGTCTTTTAATGTTCCCGGTAGGAGTGAATCATGCGATTCAATGTTGCTTTGGTTTGAAGGATATGCTAGACAAATACAGCAAATTGGTAAGACAGTTTAGGTCGGTTAGTGAAAAGATAATTGAGGAAAACACTTCAAATGTAAGACTTATACTTATTGGTCGGTGGGCGATCGATGATAGGCGATATGATTTTTTTGTTGTTGATGAAATTGCTGGATTGATTGTCGGTGGATTTTGATAAACAACCTGGACACATGTATATCATTATTGCGCTACGTGGTGGATCGTTGCAGCGAATAAACGAAGTGCGTCCTCTTTATTTGCCTTTGCGGTATCCATTGGTCTTTTCTGATAAATATTGATTATACACAAGGATTGTGCAATGGAACAAGGTTGATAGTTACAAAACTTGGCCACCATGTTCTAGAAGGTCAAATTCTTTCTGACAGCAATGCAGGACACAAGTTCTTTATTCCAAGGACATCGTTGAGCCCTTTTGATTCTAGGATGCCTTCAAAGAAGGCAATTTTCATTGATGATGTCCTATACCATGACCAGTGACGGACGAAGACTTTTTGTAGTACTGGGACACAACTTGTATTTTTATCGACGGCCTGTACGGGGGCTGCCCCCGAAATCCTTTTTTTAGGAAGAAGACCGAAAAATTAAAAAATATTTGAAAGTTTATTATAATTATTCTCTACACGTTTTTATACTTTGATAACGTTCCATAATCACATCATTGTCAAAATTAAGTACATCATTCTCAATATTTGCTACATCAAATTCAAGGGTGTCACTACTAACATCCCCAACATTATCCCCGACGTTGAGACACATCTTCAATTTCAACATTAGTTTCTTCACCAAGTTTCTCAACCCTTACATATATAATTTCATTTTCATTACTTTGCTTATCAGAAGAAAATGTAGGTTTATGCATAAAATATTTTTCCAAAACTGATACAAACAAACAAACAAATAATTGTAAACACATATTAGTCCTAAAATTTCAAATTCTCAAACAAACAAAAATTCAAATAAAATAAAAATTTCTCAAATCTCAAATTCTCCAAACTCCAAAATCTCAATTCACCAAAATCTAAGCCCCTGTTCTCTTTGCTGTTTTGAGGTCGTTTTCTGTTTTTATTTTCGAAAACGCTAAAAACGCGTTCTCTTTACCATTTTTGAAAACGCATTTTGAAAAATAAAAAAAAATTTGTACACAAAACGGAAAACGCCCGAAACATCGTTTCGGGCGTTTTGTGTGTATTTCGACAAAAAATGTCCAAAACGCGGAAAACGCGTTTTGGGATTTTTTTTTTTTTTTTTTAACTTAGAACTAAGCTTAATATAAAGTTTTTTTTATTTTTATTTATTTTTTATTTTTTTTAGAATTATCCTAGCTTGGAACTAAGCTTAAATAAAGATTTTTTTTTTTTTTTTTTTTTTTTTTTTTATTAGAATTATCCTAACTTGGGACTTAGTTTAAATAAAGTTTTATTAAATTCAATATCAACATTACAAAAAAAAAAAAAAAAAAAAAAAAAATTAAATGAGAATTCTTGTTGTTATATTTCAAAAAATGTAATGATAAATGGACTCTGGTGGTTTTGAAAGAACTTGCATTTTCTGGATTTTAATAGAAGTAGAGATTTCTCAAGTCCCGAACCTGACCAATCTGTGTTAATATAGACTCTTAATGCTCACATTAGTGTGTTGCATGTAACCATATTTTTAGTGTATTGTGAAAGGAAATTTGAGTTGGAGTTAGTCATATTCTGCAAGCAAATTAATTAAAAATAGTTTAAATAGTGTTCTGCAAAATTTCAAACAGAACGTGTTTTTCAACTTTTCATTTTCAAAAACAGTTTTCAGAAATGACAAACCAAACGCGTTTTCAACAAATTTGAAAACAAAAATGAAAACACAAAACATTTTCGAAAATGAAAATACAAAATAAAATACAAACAGAACGCCACCTAAATCTCCAAAAGACAGAGACAGAGAGCAAATAAATTAACAATAATCTAATATAATTTCAGGGAATCAAGTAATGGCTATGCTCAAGAATTAATTGATTTTTTTTTATAAAAAAAGATCTAATTTTAACTGGGGCACGTACTTCGGCGGGGCCCTATGTGGGTCTGCCCTTGGTCATTACTAATTTTTAAATATATTTTTACTAATTTTTTATATATTTTTATTAATATTTTTGTTAATTGTGAGACTTACACCTTAAAGCGACTTACGGTTCTCCCTACGGAACAAAAATGTCTTGATACTCGCTATCAGATGTCTTGTAAAGCATTACACAATGCATAATTTACCTGACTGGAGGTCCAATTACTATTGTATCAGGTTGAACGGGCTTTTCCTAATTTATTTTCTCTAGTGATCATTGTTAAGCAGGCTTCAAAGATGTTGAATGGATAAAAAAATAAAAAATAAAAAAATTGAAAGAAATGCAAATAGAGTTGCTTTTCTTCATTATTATCTCGCCACCAGAAAAAGAAAAACAGAATGAAATTTGAACGAGACCTCAAATAATTTTCACTTATCTAATGGTTAAAATTTAGAGAACACCGAGACCCATATATAATTTTCTGCGAATGTATCAATTAAATGGGAATACTGTCACTGTGAAAATTCCATGCTGTTTATGTTAGAAAATTTATCACAGATAATTATTTATTTATGATCCAAAATAAATCATCATGCTGAATTATCAAGAATTAAATAACTGAAGCGGAAGCGTACCTTAATCAAACGTGATTCCCGATAAACGATTACGGTGTTTGGATCTTCTAAATCAATACGTAGTCCTTATTTTCTCTCTGATGATGGGATGTCAGACAAGATGAACAGTACGTAGGATTCAGGGACCATAACCGACTTTATATACTGAATTGCCAATTAACCTAATCCGGCCCATCATGAATTAGGTAATGGTCTGGTATCTACACATAAAAACTCATACATTAATTAGATGCATTAAAGTCCAATTTACCAAATCTTTATTAGATCACTTTAAACGGGCTTAACCAAATTTGATAGCCTTTTATTCAATACACAATAATTCACATATAAGCCCACGCGATTGATTAAAATCCTAACAATCTCCCACTTGGGCTATATGTGTAACCTTACAATTGTGTATCAATCATAACTTTATGAGTACTCAGAATTTTGCTATCATTACTGAATGCATCCCCAAACAATCCGGTCCATCAATTATATCAACATAGGATCAAAGCGGCTTTCGCTACATTAATCGTAACTAAACCTATCAATGGTCACGTATATCGACATAACTGAATGACATGGATCAAGTATGGATGTGTAGCATGGAAATTACATGTAATGTGATCTTCAACATGCCTATTTCCAACTGGTCCAACCTTAGTGAGATCATCCTCAAATAAGTTCAGAGATAATAAACCTGAAACCTTACAGCTGTAAATAACTTTAACTTTAAACTGTATCCAAAAGGACAGTAAATGTGTCTAATGCACCCAAAATACAAACTCCCACTGAAACTGAATATCCTTAAGAAATACAACACCCATATGAGTATTGTGCTCATGAAAGACCTTGGGTTGTAATACTTTAGTAAGCTGATCTGCAATTATGGAGTTTGTCCCAATGTGCTCTTATTGACACGTGTCCACTCTGAACTGTATCCTTCACAACCAGGAACTTATGTCAATGTATTTTGACTTAGTTGAACTCCTGTTGTTACTGGAATATAAATCTGCTGAGTTATTGTCACAATATAACTTTAGTGGTCTTTCTATACCGTACAGAATACGCAGCTCAGTGACAAAATTTCGCAGCTATATTCCATAATTAGATGCCCCCAAAATTGCTACAACTGCGCTGCCAAGTGAAAGAAGCCAAAGTGTCTGTTAAGCACTCCATCTGGAAATAGCTCTTCCAACTAGCAGATAGATGTAGCCTTATATGGATCTTTTACTTTCTTGGCATCTAGTAAAAATCGGAATCATAATACCATATGATCTCCAACTGATCCGATTTTCTGTATGTGATTATGTAATCTTTTGTTCTCTTTAAATACCTTATAACCCATGTTTGGCTGCTTTCCAAATGATCCATCCCAGGGTTACTTAAATATCTCCTTAGTATCCCAATAATGTATGCAATATCCGAACGCATACAAATTTGAGCATACATCAGACTTTCTATAGCTTAACTATATGAGATTCTCTGCATTTCTTTAACTTTAAGATAACTTTTCGGGCATTAGTAGAGACTAAATTTGTCTCCCTTAGCGATAGGGTTGTCCCCTGATTTACAGTCTTGCATGCCAAACCTCTTAAGTACTTTCTCGATATAGCCCTTTTGTGACAATTCAAGAATACCCCGAGAACAATCCCGGTGTATCTGAATTCCTAATACAAAAGAGAAGTCACCAAGATTTTTAATCTCAAAATTCCTTGACAAAAAATCTCATAATTTTATGTGACATACCTATATCATTAGTGACAAGCAATAATCAACATATAAAACCAGGACAATATACTTACTCCCACTGAACTTGTAATACAAACAACCATCAACAACATTAATCTCAAGACCAAATGAGATAATTACTTGATGAAATTTGTATTACCCTTAACGAGAAGCTGGCTTGAGCACATAAATGGATTTCTTTAATTTGCAAATCATTTGCTTTGGGTCTACTGACACAAAGTTTTCTGATTGCACCAAATAGATTGTCCCATCAATGTCGCCATTGAGAAACGCCACCTTAGTATCCATTTGATGTAACTCGAGGTCAAAATGCGCAACAACCTAACTTTCCTGAAAGAGTCTTTTGTAGAAACCAAAGAGAAAATCTCTTTATAATCAATGCCATTATTCTGTGTAAAGCCCTTAGATACAAGACGAACCTTATATCTTTCCACATTACCTTTCGAATCTACTTTGGTTTAAAAATCCATTTAAGACCAATGGGCTTCGCACCTTCTGGTAATAGGACAAGATCCAAAACTTTATTGTCTTGCATATGCTTATACTCCTTATTTATGGCATCAATCCACTTTTGAGAGTTAGAGTCCTGCATGGCCTGATGGAATTGATTGGACCATATGTTCTTGGAAAAATACTATTTAAATTATCCGGAATAGCATGTTTTCCCTTTCTCTCGTGGATCTCCTTAATGGCTTTAGTTATTGAGGTTGTTGAGTTTGTACTTCTGAAATTTACTTTATTTTGGATGGGAGGTTCTTCAACATTGTCTAGTTGAGGTTCCGAATATGCTTCTTAATCAATGACATCCATAGAAACTTGCACATTGTCAAAAGCAATAGTAGGAATCGAAACCGATCCTTCCTCAACTTCTTCCTTAAAGAAAATATCTCTAACCTTATTTCTCCCCCCAAACTCAACTTCCTCAAAAATGTTGCAGTTCCCGTTTCAAAAATTGACTTAAGTGTGGGATTATAAAATTAATAGCCCCTTAACAACTTTATTTTCTTTATTTGTTTTCTTGCCCTTATCTTTAGAGGTGTTTGCCAAGTGAACACTTTCAGTTCTGTCCTGCTTCAACTTTTCTTCCTCTTGCACACAAAATAGAATGAGCTCATTTAGAGTTCATTTCTCTCTTTGATAGTTACAACTGACCTTAAATTGACTGAATTGTGCAAGAAGCTTGCACACTATGAAATGAGCTCATTGAGAGTCCATTTCTACTTTGACAGTTATAACTAACCCTAAATTAACTATATTGTGCTGGAAGCGATATCAATACCAAATGTTCGAGCAAGTCATTAGACGAGTCGAGTTTTAGTTCCTTAAGTTTTGAAGCAGTGTGAGACATCTACACGATGTACTCCCTTATTTTCCCATTGCCTTTATACTTTATTGAAATCAAGCTTTGCATAAGCGTGCTTGTTTCAGCCTTATCGTTTTTCACAAAACATTTCTTAATTTCGGTAAGGAATTCATTGGCATCATTTACCTCCTCAGATACTATGCCACTAAAGGCTTTCGGAATGCCGCACTTAATGATCATGAGACTCACGTAATTTTAAGCAATCCCACTTCTCAAAGTTCCTCATTTGATTAGATGAACTTTCATCCGTAAGAGGAGCAGGTTGCTCAATCCTTAGTACACTGTCTAGATCCATGCAGCCAACGAAAAGTTAATGTTCTTGTTTTGATCCTTGAAGTTTATTCCATAAATACAGAGATTAAATTTGAGCTTGTAGATATACTACTAGCAGAATTTGAAACCGAATAGAGAACACTTAAATAAAATAGCTCACATAAGTACCTTATTATGCAAATCATACTTTCAAATAATGGTAGGACCCATTACAAGATATCTAGCACAACATTAATATTTAGTCTTTGGACAGAAATATTAACTTGTAAGTGGTACTCTTGGTGTAGTGATCAAACACTGACAGTAAGACATGTCAACCAACAAACCTTTCTTTGGACCGATTTATTGATCACACGTAAAACCAAATAACCGTCACGTATTTATCACCACAAGTTCATGTGAAATTTGGGCCAAATATTGACCTTCCTTTGGGCCGATCAATATCCGCATGAAATAACACACAAACACCTAATTTTTCCCTTAGTGTAGTGATCAAACACTAGCAATAAGATGTGTTAACCAATAAACCTTTCTTTGGACCGATTTATTGGTCACACGTTAAACCAAATAATTGCCACGTGTTTATTACCACAGGTGCATGTGAAATTCGAGCCAAATATTGACCTTTCTTTTGGCCGATCAATATCCGCAATGAATAACACACACAAATACCTTCTAATATTCAAAGTTAATTAATATCCACAAGAGAGGTTGCTTTGGAAACATGTTGCTTCAACTAACTTACTTTCGAATATTATATCTCTCAAAAGATTCTGATGTACTAAGATTTGAAACTGAAATTACTGATTTGCATATATTTTGACTTTAGGATTTGAATTATAGAATTCAAAACTTTAGAATAAAGCAATCCTTAAGTTGAGAGAGTCAATTGCAATATTCTTAAACTTTAGGTGGCCAATTATGTGAAATTTTAAGCTTGAAGTACTTAAATTATAAATTTCCCAAAACCTTATTGGCCAATTTAGAGAAATTCCAAGTATTAGGTCCCAATTTGAAAGAAAATTAAACTTTAGAGGTCCAAAATAGGAAATTTTCAATCTTTAAAGGTTGATTTTGAAAACTTTCAAACTTTAGGAGCCAATTTAGAAAATTCCCAAACTTTAGGGACTTAATTTTAAAAAAAATCAAACTTTAAGGACCAATTTTGAAAATTTTCAAACTTTAGTGACTGAATTAGAAAATTTTCAAACATTGGGGACTGAAAATGAAAAATCTCAAACTTTAGAGGACCAAATTAGAGAATTTCAGAAGTTTAGGTGCTTTATTAGAAAATTTTCAAACTTCGGGGGCTGAAAATGAAAATTTTCAAACTTTAAAAAATTTAAAAAAATTTATAACTTTAGGGGCTGAAGTTATAAATTCCAGAACTTGAAGGGTTTAAACTTTATTTCATAATAACCTTTAGGGACTTGGTATGCAATAAACCAAAAAATTCGAAATTGCACAATGAGTCCTTAAAATCATCAAATTTTCAGCGTAGGTCCCTGCCTTCAATCTGATTTCGCAAAAGCTAGGGTTTTCAACCCTAGCCCATCGCCTCCTCCAAAACCGGCAGAGGCGCAGCCCCCCCGCCAGCCCCTCCGCACCTAACGGCGCTGCTTACCTACGCGAAGCAGTGCCGCGTGCTGTGCAGCACCATTCCCGGCGACATCCATTGCGACGCAGCGCCATCCCTGGCGCTATGCTCCTGTCGTGCCCTGTCCTCCAACCTGTGCAGCACCCGTCGCCAATGCCGGTGACGACTAGATCACCGGCCACACTTAATCCAAAACCAGATTCAATATACAATCCCTTTCCACCGAGAATCTAAATTCATGACTCATCACCAAATTCATTTCAACCATACACAAATTTCCTCCACAAATTCAACCCAGAAAAATAGTTCCAAAACAGAGAAACCCATACCTGATTTCGAAATATATATACATACAGATTCCATGTGTTTAAATTCAAAACCAAGGTTACGCATATACATACAAACAGAACTTCAATTTGTGTCTGCGTGTTTCCTCTAATTCATAACATCCACACAACATTAAGAGGAGATGCTTTACCCAGATTTAAGACCCAATTCGAAAATATATCAATTAGGCAGTCTGGGTTTAAACATATCATTTCGGCTGATTCAAATTTCATACTCAAAATTTTCGTTAAATCCAAAGGTACGTTTCAATCAATTCTAGGAATCAGATTCATATACACAGATGATATAATTTTCCAAAATTGATTAAAACTTGAATTTTTAATCTAAGCCATACGATTAAAAATAGATCTGACAATTCAACGTGATGATTGGCTCTGATACCACTTGTTAGAAAATTTATCACAGATAATTATTTATCTATGATCCAAAATAAATCATCATGCTGAATTATCAAGAATTAAATAACTGAAGCGGAAGCGTACCTTAATCAAACGTGATTCCCGATGAACGATTACGGTGTTTGGATCTTCTAAATCAATACGTAGTCCTTATTTTCTCTCTGATGATGAGATGTCAGATAAGATGAACAGTACGTAGGATTCAGGGACCATAACCGACTTTATATACTGAATTGTCAATTAACCTAATCCGGCCCATCATGAATTAGGTAATGGCCTGGTATCTACACATAAAAGCCCATACATTAATTAGATGCATTAAAGCCAAATTTACCAAATCCTTATTAGATCACTTTAAACGGACTTAACCAAATTTGATAGCCTTTTATTCAATACACAATAATTCACATATAAGCCCACGCGATTGATTAAAATCCTTACGGTTTATGTTTGTGTTAAGTTAGGGATTGGCTTGACAAATGATGAGTGATTTATTTCTTTTTTCTGATGTAGGTGAGCAAAGGAGACTGCAGTTTGTGGAGTGTCCAAATGATATTAATGGGATGATTCATTGTGCCAATTTTGCCGATTTGGCTTTGCTTCTCATTGATAGAAGTTATGGTTTTGAAATGGTGAGCTTCTACTAGTGGTTTTCTGTGTTTTTTTTTTTAATTATTTTTTTTCGTGTAACTTCTTTCTTTTTAATTTTGAGTTTTAAATTAACAAATTTAATTTATTAAAAAAGGGGAAAATAAAAAATTGAATACCTAGCCACCTTTTGAAAATAGTTGGATTTTCCACTAGCCATTGTCTAATTTTCCCTAAGGCATGCAATCTTTTGGCCCTCAAGCCTCAGCGTTTGGTTAAGTTACATTGGCATTTAGTTTTCTTATCAACATACTTTTTTTTTTTGTCATTTTCTAATAACTAGTATTCCTCAACGTGCTTCGCACGTCTTCTATACGCAATAAAAGAATTTATACTTTGTATCTCTTATGTAATGAAATTTAAAATGAAAATTATTAAAATCATCATATATATTATAAATATAATTATAACTCATTAAATATAAAGTAAATAAATAATACATTACTATTTATGTATTAACTAATTATGAGTAAATTTTGTAATATGCCTTTTTAAAAGTTTTTCTCAATTATGAAATGTACATCATGACATTTATGTAGCAAAACGAACATTCGAGAAGACGTTGGAAATGCGTTTGAACCATAGAAATATTTTTTATTTTTTTGTCAGATTTGAACAAGCGGGATTTCTTTTTCATTTGATAAGGATTTAAATTAGATTTTTATTATATTTTAATAGAAGTTGATGAATTTGTGTAGCTAAAAAATTATAGGTTCCATAAAATTTTTGGCTTAAATTAATTGTTAACTTTGATTTAGATTAAAATCAACACCAAACGAGGGCTTAACTATGTTGATTATATAAGTGGAGATTGAATATTTATTTACCTATAAATATGTTTTAATAACTTACCTTTTATTGCGCTTGATTTTAAAAAAAGGTTATTGTTTTAATATATAGCTCTATATTTTTTTATTTTGATTATTCAAAAAGTTTTTGTTTTAAAATGTATTTATTTTAACATAAATCATAGTTTACCAATTATTCATCATGTTGATTATTTTAATCCTCTCCATACTATTTCTATTATAAGATTATCTTTAATTCTGCTATAATATTATCGGAATCTTGTATTTTATAAATAAATTACGTCTATGCTTGATTTACCAATTATATATTGATTTACAATGTGGTATAAGATTGAAAAGAGTTATCAATAAATATATTTTATAAATTATATGCATTGAATATAAGGACTTTATATTGGAAATTGAATTTATTGTTTAATTAAATCAAAATCATTTGAAAAGTCTTTCAACATTTATTTATGTGGAAATATATATTTTCTTAATTAAGGGTATTATTATAGATATAAGAAAAATAGAAGTAAGGATATAATTGAAAATTAAAAGATTCCCAAACATCCATGTTTATATATATTAGTGATATAGTGTAAACTATGAAATTTGAGTAGACAATTCAATTTTTGAAATTAGATATAAGCAAAAATTAAAACATAATTTTTTTAATACTAAATAAATGGTATAGTATAATATTATGAGAAAGTATGATAATGTAAAATTATATTATACCATTGTGAATTTTTAGACAATAAAAATATTTTAATAATAAATAATTGAAAGATTATAATGAAATAAAAAATTTAATAGCATGAATAAAAAATTGGTAATTAAAAGTTTCTTCTAAATCCCAACTTTTATATATTGTAAAAAATAGAATATGGGGGTTCACAAAATAAGTCTCTTCATTTTTTTAACTTAAATAAATAAATAATTAATATAAGAGGGCATAGTTGGTTTAAAGCAAAATATGTGAGGACAAAATCGTGAAGTCAAATATTCTCTCTTATCTATACTTTTAAGGTAGTGTAGATGTAGATACGGGTCTCAAAAACTTATTATTTTCAAAACTCATTTTCAATCACACATTCTACCAAGAAAATATTTTACAAATAAATCCAAAGATTCCTTACTTTTTAACTAAACACTCAAAAAATTTACTATTATAAATCACATTATTTCAAATAATGGGTCTCAAATGGAGGCTGAATTCCTCAACATGTTACAAAATCATGGTTTCCCTAAAGCAATGAGTGAACTTACACCCTTGGACAAGTTTAAGGATGTTAAAAAACTAAATAAAACAAAATAAAACAAAGCAACGTCTCAAGCATCTATTCTGGACTGAGATATGAGGATGCACTCCGATATTCAGCCAACATGACGAATATCTATAAGTTAATGTTTGAGTTAAAACACCAATAAATTAATACATGGATTAGTTCCTTTATCAAATCCCAACAAGCGAAGGTGATGCTAATTGTGTAGAATGTTAGAAATTTTGTGTTCTCATTAAATGGTCCATATAACGTATCCTAGTTTAATTAGGTAAATTGCTGAATTAATAGAAACTTAGTTTAATAAGAAGTATTTCCTATTAATACTACAATTTTGATGAATGGTTGAGATTAAAAGGTAATGGAAAATTCGGCCCCTCTCTCTACTTATATATACTGAACTCAAATTTCATCATTGGGGTTCAATTTATGAAACACAACTAAAGGCTTAAATTAAGGGAGAGAAGACGAATTTCAGATTAATTTTTGTTTGAGATTCAATTAAAACTGTAACAAGATCTCATAACTATCTACATTATTTCTATGGATTCTGTGGTATGTCTTATAATTTACAGTAATTAATTTTATGGTTAAGATCCTGAATAAAATCATGTTTAAATTATATGTTGAATATAAATAATCTAATTTACACGTGGTATCAGAGTAAGGTTGGAATATAATAATTAGTTCTATGAATGAATAAATCGACAATCACCTTAATGCTGAGTTATCAGATCTTTATACGTGCAAAAGAATATAGTAATTATTGACTCCCATACACACTTCCGTTCTGTGTATATGTGTATAAAGCATGTCTTTGTTTTGAATCTGACTTGGAAGTATAACATTTATACATTTTTCGAATTTGGATTTCAATTTTTCGCAATGGATTCAGATTGATTTTTCGAAACTGGGTTTAGATTTGGGATTCTGTATTGTGTATGGCTGAATTCGGTTTGACATATGTGGCCGGTTGAATGGGATATTTTTCGAATATGATTTTGAATCCATTTTTGGTGGTTGAAATCATTCATGAATGATGTTGATAATGGATTCTGCCGGCGACCACGATCGTCGCCGACACCGTCGGCTAAGGGCGCACAGCACCGGGATTTACGCTTCATGCAGCACTGTAGGTGAGCAGCGCCGGGGACGACGCTGCATCACGTGGCACTGCGCCGCGCAAGTAAGCAGAGCTATTAGGCGCTGCAGGCAGGGATCTCCGGTAGCGGCGGTCGCGTCTTCCGCATTGAGGGGCGGAGGTAAGGGTTGAAGAAAACCCTAAATGAAATTTGATTTGGGACAAGGACCTGTCCCGAAAATTTGAAGCCTTCAGGGACCACCGTGCAATTTTTGGTTCATTAAGTAATTTGCATCTGAGGTCCTCTATGTTTGTTGTGAAATAATGTTTAATCCTGAAGTTAAAAATAAATTTAAGTTGGCTCTCAAAGTTCTGAGTTTTACAAAATCAGCCCCTAAAGTTATAAAATTATTTAAGTGGGCCTTTTAAAGTTCTGGATTTTCTTATTCAGTTCCTAAGGTTTAAAAATTTTCTTATTTAATCCCTAAAGTTTGAGATTATAATTAATTGACCATTATAGCCTGGGAAAAATTGCAATTTAATCATTCAAGTTTAAAATCTTTCATAATTGGTCAATCAAGTTTAATTAAATTGCAATTTAACCCTCCAACTTAGTGATTACTAAATCCTTAAGGTTTGAAAATATTATTAATTTGTCAATATTAATGATATGTTGTATGCTTCTATTAAGTTATGCATACGATTTGAACTACAATATACATATTATACTGAATTGATAATCACCACAATGGTTTCAGTTTAGAACATGCATATTGTTATCTTGTGTGACATTCATATTATTGGTTGATGTTCATCACAGTGGACTCATATTATGTTGATGAATGTTAGATTAAGTAATATCACTGTTAGTTTATTTACTTGCATCATGTGTTACCCATAGGTATACCATGCATTAATAGTAGAATAAACGTTACGGGGTTGATTTATTTCTGCAATTAAGCAAGTGTAGGATATTCACATATACCATACTTGTTTGATTGTTAGTTTTGATCACTCACTTATGAATAAATCTTGGTCGTATATGTTTATTGTGTTTATAACTCAAAGATTAAATGTAGTGAGCTTGTTTCTATAATGCAGTTTCACATTCTGCTCAACTTAATACATATATAAACTTCGTTCTTGAACTAGATGGAACTAACTACTCGGAGTGGAAGGAGCGTGCTGAGTTCAGTTTGGGGGTTCTTGATATTGATTTAACTCTTACTGTGGACAAACCTGTTGATCTTAATGCTTCGTTCACAGAAGATGAATTTAAAGTCTTCAATACTTGGAATAGAGCCAACAAATTGTGCTTGAAATTCATGTGCCTAACCATTGCTTCCAACATTAAATCTTCCATAAAAGAAACCAATATAGCTAAGAAATACTTATCTACCATAACTGAACGCTTTAAGACTGCTGATAAAGCAATTGCTGGAAAACTTATGGCTGAACTCACCACAACCCGTTTTGATGGCTCCAAAACTATGCAACAACATGTACTTGACATGACTAATCTGGCTACAAAATTAGGCAAATTGGGAATGACAGTGGTTGATTCGTTCTTGGTCCAATTTATCCTAAACTCATTGTCTCAATAGTATGGTCCTTTTCAAATTCATTATAACACGATTAAGGATACGTGGAATGTGAATGAATTGACCAACAAGTTAGTTCAGGAAGAGGCTCGAATTAAGCAGCAGGGTGGTCATGTTGCTCAATCGAATTACATGATTCATAATAATGGAAAGAACAAATTCGGAAAGCGAACTGGGAAGGGCATTAAGAATGGCCCATCCAATGAATCAGATCAACCCATACTGAAGAAAGTTAAGAAGGATGATAAGTGCCACTTTTGTAAAAAAGGTAGACACATTCAAAAGGATTGCTTGAAACGCAAGGCTTGGTTTGAAAAGAAGGGTAAGCCTTTGGCTTTTTGTATGTTTCGAATCAAATTTTGTTGAAGCACATTCTAATACTTGGTGGATTGATTCTGGTTCAAATGTTCATATTTCAAACTCGATGCAGGGATTCCTTACAACCCAGATCACAAATCCAAATGAAGACTACATTTACATGGGAAATAGAGTCAAAGCCCCAGTTCAAGTCATTGGCACATTTTGTTTAGTATTGGACTCTGGGTTTTTATTAGATTTAGAGCAAATTCTTTATGTTCCTTTTGTTTCTCGTAATCTAATCTCCTTGTCAAAACTTGATAAGGAAGGTTTCTCCTTTAAAAATAGGCGGTGGTTGTTTTATCTTATACAAGAACAATGATTTTGTTGGTTCAGGAATTTTGGTCAATGACTTATATCAAATTAATTTGATTCTTCCTTTTCTGATTTTTTCTTTTTTTACCTTGCATCTGAATGTTGGTTTGAAACGTAATATGACAAATGAAAGTTCTTCTTTCTTGTGGTATAAAAGGATGGGTTATATATATCCAGGGAAAGAATCAATTTATTAGTAAAAAATGAGATTCTCAAAAATCTTGATTTTACTGATTTTGGTACTTGTGTGGATTGTTTTAAGGGTAAACAAACCAAACATACCAAGAAAGGAGCCATAAGAAGTAACGATCTGTTTGAGATAATACATACAGACATTTGTGGACCTTTTGATGCTCCATCAATTAGTGGAGAAAAATATTTCATCACCTTTGTTGACGACTTTTCACGTTATTGCTATATTTACCTTTTGCATGATAAATCTCAATCTGTAAATGTTGTAGAAATTTACATTATTGATGTTGAGAGATAATTAGGTAAAAAGGTGAAAATTATTAGATATGATAGGGGTGGTGAATATTATGAAAAATATGATGAATCTGGACAACGTCCTAGTCCTTTTGCTGAAAAGCTAGGAATTTTTACTGAATACACAATGTCGGGTTCTTCTTGGCAGAATGATGTAGCTGAAAGATGCAATTGCACACTTATGAAAATGGTTAGGAGTATGATGAATAATGCTAATTTACCCATATCGTTGTGGATGCATGCCCTTAGGACCGCTGTGTATATCTTAAATTGGGTTCCCAGTAAAGCTGTTCGTAAGATACCTTTCAAAATGTGGAAAGGATAGAAACCAAGTTTAAGACATTTGCATGTATAGGGCTGCCCAGAGGAGGTACACATTTATAATCCACAAGAAAAAAGAAATTGGATCCAAAAATCATTAGTGGTTATTTTATTGGATATCCAGAAAAATTAAAAAGGTATATGTTTTATTGTCCTAATCATAGTACGAGAATTGTAGAAATCAGTAATGCTAAATTCATTGAGGATTGCGAAGTCAGTGTGAGTGATAAAGTTAAAGAAGTGATTATTCAAGAAATTCGGGTACCAATTCCCTTATCATGAATTTCGAACGACGTAGTTCTGCCTAATGTTGTTGATCCAATCAACAATGTAGAACAAAATGACAATAATCATGAACTCCTTAATTAGACTATCGTCATTGAATCAAATACAAATGCAGTACCAGAAGTAGCATTAAGAAGGTCCTAAAGACCTAAGAAATCAGTTATTTAGGATGATTACGTGTTGTACTTACCAAAATTTGAAATTAACATAGGGATAAGAAAAAGATCCAGTTACATACCTACAAGCCATTAAATGTGAAGAATCTGAAAAATGGATCAATGCCATGTTTGAGGAGATAAAATCTATGACTGCTAATAAAGTCTGGGATTTGGTTGAGTAACCAGAAGGGCACAAGAAAGTTGGTTGTAAATGGATTTTTAAAATCAAACGTGACTCTCATGGTAATATCTAACGATATAAAACCAGACTTGTAGCCAAATGGTTTAATCAGGAAGAATGCATCGATTTCAATGAAACCTTCTCTCCATTTTCTAAAAATGATTCATTAGGAATCATTATGTCGTTAGTTGCTCATTTTGATTTAGAGCTACATCAAATGTATGTGAAAACAACTTTTCTTAATGGGAGTTTGGAAGAAGAAGTCTACATGATATATAAAGTTTCACATTATCATTAGTTCTTTTGGGTTTACTGAAAACATTGTTGATCAATGTATATATTTGAAGATCAGTGGGAGTAAGTTTGCATTTTTGGTTCTATATGTTGATGACATATTAATTTCCAGCAATGACCTTGGTTTATGACGGGAAACTGAGGATTTTCTTTCCCAAAACTTTGAAATAAAAGATTTAAGAGAGGCATCATTCATGATCGGAATAGAAATATTTCGTGATAGATCACGTAGATTTTTGGAAATGTCTCAGAATTCCTGTATCACAAAAGTTTTGGAAATATTTAATATGGCGTCTTGCAATCCTAATGTTGTTCCAATTCAGAAGGGGGATAAGTTCAGCCTAACCCAGTGATAGGGCGCATATTTGCTATTTAAATTGTGATATTTTATCTTACTCCATTGATTTTAAATGCTTAAATTATGGATATTAATCATATTTTGTATTTTGTGGATTAGATGGAGGAGTTGGAACAAAATTAACTCAATATCACAAATTAAAAGAACAAGTTTGGAACTTAAAAAGTTTACAATCAGATCAGGACTTTACATAAAGCGTGGGCACGCCTTATTTCGGACAGACAGCAACCTCAGCAAAAATTCATGGGCCATCATAATAAAAAGATTCTTGGAAGCTGAAATTTAAAAAAAAAAAAAAAAAAAAAGGAGGAGGATTCTCAGATTTTTGGGGAAGGAAGGAGAGCCACGTTTTTTGGTCAGAAAGAAAAGGAACAGGAGGGCAGCCACATATTTTTGGGATGGAAATTTGTGGAGTTTGACTCTTTTTACTTCAATCAATATTTCTTTTTCTTTAGTTTTTGATTGATAATGTTTATGGATAGCTAATTTATTTTTCCAGTTCAAGGATATTCGAAGTTTTGATTCACCAAGAATTGTGAGATCTAATTTAATTTAATTGTTCCTTTAATTGTTTTTTATTTATATATCTTTTGTTTGCATCAAAGTTGTTGTTTTGATTTGTTAATACAAAGTGTACGTTGTTTTAATTGTCAAAACGATACTTAGCCAATTAGGAATCTAAATCCGTAATTGTTTAGGTTTTCTAATACAAGTGGCAAATAACATAGTTAATTATAGACTGATTTTTGACTCATGTTACGAAGATATGTAACCTAACTTAAATGAATCACGCGTGTGAATTTGTTGGTTAGAATTGGTCGTCTCTCTAGAAATTAATGCTATTGGTAAATTAAATCTTACGATCGTATCTAGGGTTGTTTATTGATTAGGGAAATAATTAACGAGCGTCTCTTGATTATCGATAAAGTAAGGAGAGATATGTTGTTAGATCGTATCAATGGCCATAACCAATTTAGAGAATGAGTAAATGATTTTATTTTTGCATCTATGATCAATTTCGTGAATCATTATTGAGATTATACCTTGGGCTGGATATTTGTTCAATTTGATATTTCCAAACATTTTAATTTCGCACTCGTTATTTACAAATTGATTTCACATTCAAAAACTCAAAACCCCCATTTTTATTTTTAATTCATTGTTTTTAATTTTTTCGAAGAATTAAATCTAACCAGTCCCTGTGGATTCGACATTGCTCACCACTATTGCAATCTATTTTTACAAGAGCGAGAAAATATTATTATTTGTTGGATTCGACACCCATCAAATTTTTGGCGCCGTTGCCGGGGACTGGTGTTAATCAGATTTAATTTTTCATTTACTGTTATCTATTTATTTGTTTATTTATTTTTATATCTTTTACTAATTTCTTTATTTCTTTTATGCCCCGTTGTTCTCGTACAGGTGAGTTGCGATACGACCCTGAAATTGAGAAGACAGCTCGTAAATTAAGGAAGGAAGCCAAGTTGCGCAAACAAACCAGATTGAATTTAGTAGCTAACCCGAAAAATTCAACAACTGATTCTTCTAGTGGTTCTGAAACTGAGCAAGAGAAAGCAATGGCCAATGAGGAACAAGCCGTAAGGGAACTGGCTGCACCAAATGAAAATCAACAGCCACTTTGCATCCAGTATCCAGTCCTAGATGTGGGATTCGAATTGAAATCTGGGCTGATCCATTTGCTACCCAAATTCTATGGGCTCGAGAATGAAGATCCTCACAAACATCTGAAGGAACTCCACATGGTGTGTTCAAGTATGAAACCACAAGGAGTGATTGAAGAACAAATCAAGCTGCGGGATTTTCCATTCTCACTAGCTGACAAAGCAAAAGATTGGCTGTTCTATCTACCGCCAGGTTCTGTAGCTACATGGACAGGAATGGTCAGATTATTTCTTGACAAATTTTTCCCAGCCTCAAGAGCTGCAAACATCAGAAGAGAGGTGTGTGGAATCAAATAGAGAGATACTGAAACCTTGCATGAATATTGGGAAAGGTTCAAACAGTTGTGCGCAAGCTGCCCCCAACATGGAATTTCTGAACAATTACTCATTCAATACTTTTATGAGGGATTGTTACCAATGGAGAGGAAAATGATGGATGCAGCTAGCGGAGGAGCCATAGTGAATAAAACCCCAACTGCCGCTAGGGATCTGATCTCCATCATGGCCGCTAACACACAACAGTTTGGATTCAGACAAGATACTCCTGTAAAAAGAGTGAACGAGGTAAATGTATCTTCCCTTGAAAATCAAATAGCAAATCTAACCTCTCTTGTTCAACAAATGGCTGCAGGAAATATGCAACAAGTTAAAGCTTGTGGAATTTGTGCTGCTACTGCTCATCCAACTGATAAGTGTCCTACTCTTCAAGATGATTCTTTTGAACAGGCTAATGCGGTTGGAAGATTTCTAGGCCCACCTCAAGCGAATTATGATCCTTATTCAAACACTTATAACCCAGGATGGAGGGATCATCCCAACTTTAGTTATCAAACCAGGCCACAATTCCAACAATTCCAGCCTAGACAACCTACTCCTTAACCACAACAACCCTCTTCAAGTTCAGGTATGTCTCTAGAAGAAATTTTTAAATCACTTGCAATTAATACACAACAATTTCAACAGGAGACGAGGATAGGCATTAAGAACTTGGTGAATCAAATGAGTCAATTGGCATCAACTGTGAGCAGATTGGAATCTCAAGGTAAATTGCCTTCCCAAACTATTGTCAACCTAAAACAAAATGTTAGTGCAATTACCTTGAGAAGTGGGAAGGAATTGAAAGAATCTAGCAAGATGAAGCAAGGCAATTCAAGGGAAGAATATGAAAGGGAAGTTATCCCACAACATCAATCTGATAAGTCTGAAAGCCTCAATAGAGAACCACCGAAAGTTTATGTGACAACCCCTCCGTTCCCTACAAGATTGATTAGATCCAAGAAGGAGGAAGACGAGAAGGAAATCCTTGAAACTTTTCGCAAAATTGAGGTAAATATTCCCTTACTTGATGAAATTAAACAAGTACCTCGTTATGCTAAGTTTCTCAAGGAGTTGTGCACCAACAAGAGGAAGTTGAAAGGCAATGAAAAAGTAAGTATGGGAGAAAATGTTTCTGCTGTCCTCCAAAAGAAACTGCCTCCAAAATGCAAGGACCCAGGTATGTTCACTATCCCTTGCAAAATAGGTAAAGTAAGGAGAGATAGGTTGTTAGATCGTATCAATGACCATAACCAATTTAGAGAATGAGTAAAGGATTTTATTTTTGCATCTATGATCAATTCCGTGAATCATTACATTTTAATTTTGCACTCGTTATTTACAAATTGATTTCACATTCAAAAACTCAAAACCCCCATTTTTATTTTTAATTCATTGTTTTTAATTTTTCCGAAGAATTAAATCTAACCAGTCCCTGTGGATTCGACCTTGCTCACCACTATTGCAATCTATTTTTACAAGAGCGAGAAAATATTATTATTTGTTGGATTCGACACCCATCACCCAGTGTCCTTAAACTAAATTGGAATGTAAAGAATGAAAAAAAAAAATAAAAATTCCTTATGCTTCTCTTGTAGGAAGCTATTTGTGTGCACAAGTTTGCACCAGGCCAAACATTAGCTTTGCAATCGATATATTGGGTTGCTACCAAAGCAATCCAAGAATTGATCATTGGAAAACTGCTAAGAAAGTGTTGAGATACTTATAGGGAACAAAGAAACATATGCTCACATTTAACCATACTGATCACCTTGAGGTGATTGGTTACATATACCCACTAACTAAAGGGTTATCACCCAAGACATTTAAGCAGCATGTTGACGCAATGGGTCTTGAGTGTAACGAATAGTTTCTTTTCTTGCATGTAGATTGCTCTGTGTTTTTTTTTTGACATTATTTTGAAATTTCATTATTGACAATTCTGATTTTTTTATATTTCCATTTTATATACATTATGTAAATGGATAATAATAAAAGAAATAGTATTTTAATTAAGACATTACGGGGACCATTATGATTGCTTCGCTACACATACTTCGTTAAGTGAATTATTGATCAGTAGTACATGGAAGGGATCACGTTCTTTAATTAACATGGAACCGCTATGACTCTTATCAGTTATTCAATTAACTAAGGTAATTACGATAAACTTTTTTAGTATATTAATTCAACATTTTTTGCGTGCCTTATGATTCCTATATGAAACCATAAATATGATTGTCATATGGACTAAGTAAGAGACTGTTAGAAATTTTGTGTTCTCATTATGTGGCCCATATAACGTATCCTGATTTAATTGGTAAACTGTTGAATTAATAGAAACCTGGTTTAATAAGAAGTATTTCCTATTAATACTACAACATTGATGGATGGTTGAGATTAAAAGGTAATAGGAAATTCGGCCCCTCTCTACTTATATATACCTAACTCAAATTCCATCATTGGGGTTCAACTTATCAAACACAACTAAATGCTTAGGTTAAGGGAGAGAAGGCGAATTTTAGATTAATTTTTGTTCTGGATTCAATTAAAGTTGTGACAGGATCTCATAACTATCTACATTATTGCTATGGATTCTGGTATGTCGTATGATTTACAGTAATTAATTTTATGGTCAAGATCCTGAAAAGAATCACGTTTAATTTATATGTTGAATATAAAGATTCTAGTTTATAGAGAAATCAATTGAAGGGCGACTTAATTTGGGAGCAAGTTTTGCGTGCGTATACCTAAAGGGACTTTCATTCTTAAGATCAGATGCGATTTTAGTAGAACAAATTAGAAGACGCGTAGACCTAACTAACGTGCTCAATTGTGGTGTTAAAGAGTTACAAGTTGCATGATATCTTCCTCTAGATGAGCAATAGAAATGAACTAACATAACTACATAAGTGGCGAAAAATGATTCATGTAGCTGACTTCACTTTGCTTTGGAAGTAAGAAATCATTTTAGATTTGAGCTGCAAAAGAAGATATTGATAAAATGATTAATCTATTTGTAACCTTCACATGAGGGGCCCACGAATATTTAATTGAGTGGGGGCCTCCCTCTTACGTGAGGGTTAGTAACCCTGTTTAATTTGTACAAACATGCTTGTACATATAGCATGGTTCTAATAAAATAAAAAGTACATGCTAAAGAAGGCATCGCTTGATGTACCTTCAAGGATAAGATTAAGCACTTGTTTGATCTAGATTTTTATCAAAGTCAAAGTCAATAATTAATTATAATCACATATGGCAACATGTTATGGAAGCTCATGAACTAAAAGTGCACGCTTTGGTTCATCGCCTTCAACTCATTAGAAATGAAAAGGTATTTACTGGATTTGACAACCTGGAATCAGAGTATTGGAATTGAAAAAGGCATTGTGCCTAACTGTGATAACGACGAGCACGAAAAGCACAAGAAGAGAATTCGCATAAAATCGTATGACACTTTTTCAAGTTGTTCCAGCTTTCTCATGGTGCATGAGGGCAATGTAAAACTGTAGCCTTTGGAAACTCGGTGATATCAGTGCTTTGGAAAAGACAAGTTGGCAGCAGCCTGACACTCATGAGCAGTTAAAAGTCATGAGCTGCGGCCTCGACTTGAATTAAAAAGGAAAAAACACAAAGTTTAATTTACACAATTTTTCATATCACATTTTAATCACACACATTTTCTTTCTTCAAATTTTAACCTCACATCTTACTTTAAAAACACAAATAAATCAACATTATAATTTAAATTCCTTCCTTCAAGCAGCCGAACAAGGCCTAAAGAAATTTAGAATGGTGTGTGGAAAAATGAAAAGAAAAAGGGGATAGCTCAGTTCTTGTACAAGAGAGTAAATGTAAGGATTTTCCCCATTTGGTAGGGTGTTGAGTTGTAGAAATTTTGTTTAAATCCAAATATGTGGAAGTACAATTTTATTGAATTTGTTAATTATTTTATTGTTCGGTTCTATTCGTTTCATTGAACTCTCCAACGTAGCTTTGGGAGCACAAGTCACGCTATAAGAGTTGCACAAGGTCTAGTTTAAGTTTCGTCCTCAACTATTTAATAAAATTGTGCATGTGACAAGAGTGCTACAGGATAGCACCTTTGAACAAGAACCTGGGAGCCGTCAGTGAGAAGATTGTTATACCTCCTTGATGCAAACCGCGTAGCAATTGTAGCTACGCAACCCACAAAATATTGAAATCGACCTAAGAACGCCAAGAACCACGATTTATGGATCCAATTAAAATTAATTGAATCAAGCAACCAATACAATCACTGGGATATATTGACCTCTTGATCACAAGCAATAATAATTCTCACAGAGATTTGAACAAACAAGAATAACTCGCAAGTTCGGATTTTATTCAATAAAGAATAAAGTATGAAAGCAAATTATCTCTCAATAATAATATCAAAGTTGTGTATTGAATAATGAAAATTACATCCCTATAAATAGGGTCAAAATCTAGGTTAAGAGTTCTAATTAAACAAGGAAACAACTACCTAAAAATAAGGAAATAAATAAAACCCTAAAATTCACGCGTATTGGCCTTTACGGCCGTGACTAACTCCCTTACGGCCGTAAGAAGCTTTCTGATTCTCAGTTACGGCCGTGAGACTTTATTTACGGCCGTAAATCCTTTTTCCCCAGAAATTCATAATTTGGCAGAGACTGCATTACGGCCGTGACACTGTATGTTACGGCCGTGAGTAGTGTATGTTACGGCCGTGAATTTGTGATTTCACAATTTTCTTCGACGCATTGAATGAGGTAGATCCACTCGTCGTTTCGACTAGCTTCCAACATGGAAATTGTTCATTTTCCTATGTCGAATGTTGTTGCGTCGTCCGTGACTTGACTTCTCCTTTGAGCTCCTATCTCGGATCACATCTCCTATCCCGGATCACATCATTCTCCCCTTCTTCAAGATGATTCGTCCCGAATCATAGCTTGGTTCATGGTGTTTCAGCGCACCGCCTGGATCAAAAGGAAAATTTTTGCCTCCATTACATAGGATCAACCAATAGTCGAATACTTGGATTGGAAGGACGAGTCGAAATAAGAACTTCCTTAGCCAAATGTGGTGTGACTCAAACCTCCAAGTATATTCAACCTGCAAGAAAGAATTAAGCAAAATAGGGTGGGAAATGTTAGTTTCACAAAGTACAAGATAGGGATCCTTGTACTCATGGTATATCATTTCCAAATCCTCTTCCCTAACAACGAGGTCTTTCTCTTCACCTCCTTCCTTTGTTGCAACTTCTTGCTCAATCTCTTCTATTTCTTTTCTCTCAAGCTCATCCACCTCTTCTAACTCCACATTTTCAAGCTCAACTACCTCTTTTAAGTTTTTAGTTTCAACTTCTTCTACATTTTTAGTCTCAACTACCTTTTCCACATTTTTATTTTCATCCACACCTTCATCCTCAATCACCTCTTCCACAATTTTATTTCCTTGTTCATTCACCTCCTTACTACCCAATTCTTCATCTTCTACTTCAAATTTTGGAATTTGATCAACCGTTTCTAGTTTCAGCTTTCCCTCCTTCTCAACATCCCTATCTCGAGGATCATCTTGCAATCTCACTACAACTTTCCTCTCACTCTCTTTTTTTACCTTCCTCGAATCGTCTAGTGCTTCCTCGAGTGTCAACCCATACAGTGTGAATGTTTTCCCTCTCGTAAGAATCATGTATATGTGCATACTCTTATAATAAATTGCTTCCCTCATACGACTCCATGATTTTCCCAATAAAATATGACAAGACTTTAAAGGAACTACATCACAAAATACGTCATCAATATATTTTCCACGGGTGATAGTCACTAGGACTTGCTTGGTTACATGGAACTTTCCAAATTCCCTCATCCACGTCACACAATAAGGTCTACTGTGCGGTATTAGAGATAATCCCAATTTTTCAACCATGGTGATATTAGCAAAATTAGCGAAGCACTCTCTATCAATTTCCAAACTGCACACCTTTTGTCCCACATAACATCTAGTTTGGAACAACGAAATTTGATCATAATCCATCCCTTATGTGGCAATTCAAGAAAACTCAAGAATAGATTATCTAGACACCAACTAACAAGAAGGAATTTATTTTCTTCCTTGAAAAATAAACGGGAGAAAGAAATTTAGAGAATGTCAAGAATTAAAGAAATCTCAAGAAAGTGATTCTTGAATTTTGACTAGAAATGAAAGAATATCAAGAATTTTAATTTGACTTGGAAGATAAGGATTTATCAAGAATTTAAGGAAATTCAAGAAAGTGGTTCTTGAATGGATTTTTTTTTTTTTTTTTTTTTTTTTGAATTTTGGGTGAATTTTCGGAATAAATAAAATAAATAAAATAAATAAATAAAATAATCTTTTTATTTTTATTTTTTATAAATCCGAAAATTCGAACAACGAACACGACAAAACAAACGGAACTTAATTCGGATAAGAATTAAGCAAAACAAACACTTTTGAAATTTTTTTGGAACGATTTTCTGGATTAAAGACTCAACAAACTCAAGAACAAAATGAACGCAAAAAACTGAAAAACAAAACACTCAACAAGATATGGATGATTTTTATGGGACTCGATGATAATCATAAAAATCAAACTGGATAGAAAACTCAAGAAAACAAAATAAAGATATAACCTTGATTTTTGGAGCCTAAGCTCTGATACCAGATGATGCAAACCACGTAGCAATTGTAGCTACGAACCCACAAAATATTGAAATCGACCCAAGAACGCCAAGAACCACGATTTATGGATCCAATTAAAATTAATTGAATCAAGCAACCAATACAATCACTGGGATATATTGACCTCTTGATCACAAGCAATAATAATTCTCACCGAGATTTGAACAAACAAGAATAACTCGCAAGTTCGGATTTTATTCAATAAAGAATAAAGTATGAAAGCAAATTGCCTCTCAATAATAATATCAAAGTTGTGTATTGAATAATGAAAATCACATCCCTATAAATAGGGTCAAAATCTAGGTTAAGAGTTCTAATTAAACAAGGAAATAACTACCTAAAAATAAGGAAATAAATAAAACCCTAAAATTCACGCGTATTGGCCTTTACGGCCGTGAATAACTCCCTTACGGCCGTAAGAAGCTTTCTGATTCTCAGTTACGGCCGTGAGACTTTATTTACGGTCGTAAATCCTTTTTCCCCGGAAATTCATAATTTGGCAGAGACTGCATTACGGCCGTGACACTGTATGTTACGGCCGTGAGTAGTGTATGTTACGGCCGTGAATTTGTGATTTCACAATTTTCTTTCTACGCATTGAATGAGGTAGATCCACTCGTCGTTTCGACTAGCTTCCAACATGGAAATTGTTCATTTTCCTATGTCGAATGTTGTTGCGTCGTCTGTGACTTGACTTCTCCTTTGAGCTCCTATCCCGGATCACATCTCCTATCCCGGATCACATCACTCCTACTATCCGAAATTCTGAGCAGATTTCTCTATCATTAAACACTTGCAGATAATGAGAATTCGATGAAGCAAAATTTGAACAAAATTGATAAATCCGAGCTTTGCGACTTCACTCAATTTCCTTAAGACAAATTTTCTCCCTCTAGTGCCGAAAGGTTCCAAGCAATTATCTATCAGGATAGAACATATTTCATTCTTATAGATAAGCACCCTCTTTATCAAGAACCCACGAACGAAACTTTGAAATAGCAACCGAACTTGAGAAAGAAAACTTGCAGTCTTGCATAGAAAATGGAAAATGAATTATGAATATTTTTTTTTTTCAAATGGAGAAAGGAGTTCTCTATAAATAGAGAATCAAGAGACTTCATGAAAGGGTGGAATCTATTGATGAATTGGTGTTGTGAATGAACAGGTGCTTCCATGTAGAAGAAGATTAGAAGCATCAATCGTTTCATGTAATGGAGTGTTTTATTTGGGCTTATATTCCTAGCCCATGATCCACCTATTAAGGCTCAAGTCCAATTTCTTCATTCACATTTTTCATCCAACAAAGATTGGTGCCACGGCCTGCATAATAATATACCCAAAAAGTCTATATTGTGCCAACTAAATTTCATAAACGTTATTACCGTCAATTAAATAATTCTCATTAGTTTGAGGATTGATAGGTGATGCAATGTGATTCAAGTGGTGGAATTTGAAAATAAATCGAAGTTAAGTGACTGAAATTTTATTGCAAGTTGAGTAGCACAAATTAAATTTCTTGTACTCAACCGACAATAACCGACAATGAAGGTTTTATTTTTTTAAATTACTCAGGTGTCCAAGCTTCGCTCGACTGATTCTTGAAGAAGGATAGAGATGATAAAAAAAAATGATCCACCCCACCGATCCGAAAAATTTCTGATTTGAGGATCGGTGGGGAGGCCCTGATCCATCCCATTTCAATTAAAAAATTAAATTTTTTTTATTTTTAAATATTTAATTTAAATTATATTTAAAAATAAATATAATTTTTTTTGGCAGATCGACCTATCGATCGAGGGCTGACCCGAACTCGATTGGCTCCAAAAATTGGCGGATCTTGGATCGGGTAAAAAAATTGTGGGGGCCCCTGATGCCAACAGTAGGGGAGGACATACTCCCCCCGATTCGCCCTTCAGATAAATTCGAATGCAAATATAGTTTGATGATGCAGAGGATGTACTACCCCATTATCAACCCTTAATCTCTTCACTTGGTAGATGGGACAATTGCAGTGGATAGTACAGACACAGTATAGGCATGTCATTGGTGGCCTACGATATCTTTCCTGAACCCATCCCAACATTTACTTTGTCGTCAATAAGCTTTCTCAATATATGCACAAGCCAACGATCACTCATTGGATTCACCTCAAGTCAGTTGTAGGACCTTGCTTAACAACTTGAAGTGATGCCATCATGCCGATTGGGCTTGAAACATTGATGATAGAACCTCCACATCGACTTACATTATATTTCTGGGCTACAATCCCATCTCTTGGAGTTCAGAAAAACAAAGAGCTATTGCTAGGTCCACTTCAGAAGTAAAATATCGAGCTCTAGTTAATAATGTGTCAGAAACAATGTGGTTACATGCAGGGACAGAGCTAACCTATGGCTATTCTTCGCCCAAGCCCACTAAGGATTAAAAAAAAATGGAGATTTCTTTTTCCAAGCGCGGCTACCCAAAAATAATTTGTGTACCCCCAAGCCCACTAAGTTTTAGATTCAGCTAGGTTCAATTCCAATTTCAAAAATTAATTTTCCTTATTGGGTATTTGTATGCTACGCATATATGCTTGTATAGGAATGTTTAATTATAAGTTTTAGTTTATCTCCACTTCTTACTCTTTGTAGTACTCGAGATTATTTTGAAGTATCAAGTTACTTTTGAATGTCGATTATTGATTAATTTGTTTAAGTTTCATTATAAGCTTGATTTATCTCTACTTCTGATTTTTGGACTTAATTATACTTCAAATAATTCTTGTTTGTTAATTGATTTGAATGTTGATTGATTTATATGAATTACTTATGATTATAAGGGGCCGATTTAAGGATTATTTGTGATAATTAAATTTTTATTTTACAACTTGATTTTTGTGATGGAATTTTTTTAATTGAATTTTGGACAATACATATTCTTTGCAGATTGATTAGAATTTTAAAAAGAAACATCTTTTATTATTTTAACAAGAAAGATGATGTTACATCATCTGATCATCATGAAGTAATACAAATATACTGTAAGAAGATTAAAGTACTGTTGAGACATTGCAAAGTAATACTTTATACTATAAACGTGATCTTGGAAAGAATATCTCAATGTCACAGTATTCAATTGACAAACAAGATGAGGTTCGAAGAGTATATGCTAAAATGGGACAATTTCATCATATATGTGACCATACTTATATTAGATTTGAGATTCAAAATCTTCAATTTCAATCCTCTTCGTTTAAAAAAATTTCAGGGGCCGAGCCCCTGCGAGGCCTCCCCCTCCACCCCATTTTTTAAGCCCACTACAGCTCAATTTTCTAGCTCCGCCTCTGGTTACTTGCACTTCTTCAAGAACTTGGTTTTTCATTAAAGGTGCTACCTTCTCTTCTATGTGACATTCTTGGTGCGACCTATCTCGGCTTTAATCCAGTCCAACATTCAAGAATGAAACATATTCAATTAATTGATCTTCATTTTGTATGTGATAAAGTTTAGAAACATACACGAGTCATGTTCACACTCAAGATCAATTGGCATATTTATTATTGTCTTGGGAATGCACAAAAATTTTAAACCAAAATTGGTCTTGCTAATGGAAGCTCAATTTTGCGTGGGCGTATTAAGAAAGTGACGCAAGGAAAGAATCTATACTTCTATATAAAAACGAAAAAGTCTCAGTTGACCCATTTTTTCCCGCCCACTGCATTCTTCGTTTTGCTGCCGTGTTTTCTCTTTCCCAATAATGACTTCAGTTGAAATCACCAGCCCACCTAACCCTTTCTTCCTATTTTGATTTGAATTTTGAAATTCCAACTGTGGCAAACGAAAAGCTCCACCCCGCCGCACACCTCCACGCCGCAGATCCACCCCGCCACACTCTATCACTGCGTCTGTAGATACAAACCTAGACTCCCACGCCTGCTGTTATGAGCTCAAATGAGTAAGTCTTTGGTTCATTTCTTTCCTATTTCCAATCGAATCAGTCGCATCCTCTTCGTCCATACCACATCGGCTCATCGTCTACTGCCTCACCATCTTCTTCCATGGGTTACGTCTATGCACCGGATCCCAGATGCGCCTCCGGATGTTTTGTTCTCGATCGATTTACTTCAGTTGCTCTCTCGGTTTGAGCGGACAGCATCGCCTCCGTTTCTATAGCCTCAGGGAAGTTAATATTTTTTTGGCGATCGATTTTTTTTGATTTTCTATTCTCATCCATCGATTGTGAAATTCGTTCATGAAAGGAAGCAGTAGTTCTTGAATTGACCAGCTTAACCTTGACAGACTACCAGTTAGTAGCCACCAGCAATTCTTGAATATTGCTGGAATGCTATTCACCGACAGGTTTGATTTCTTGATTTTTCCTTTCAATTTGTTGGTCAATTAGTTCAATTTAATCATCTAGGCATTGAAATTCACATTGAGTTATTTATAAGAAGATCAGCTTATATTCATGATAGGTTCTTGATACATGTCCTTTTTTTGGTGTATGGTTTTTTGGCTTATAACGTCACTGTATCTCTTGGTTGTACTCGTGAGTTCCACATTTGCCCCGCACTGTCATAGGGGACAGATTTTTCATTCAGAAACTTGTCCATCTACTTAGCTTGCTTCTCAAATATTCTTACCCACATAACTTCTTGATTTGATGTATATCTGATAGGGTGTGGACACTGCCAGAAGCTAAAGATATGTCAAGGCCAACATAAGTTACAAATGATAAGCTTAAGTTGGTTTCATGATATGATGGTGAGTATGTTGTTTCATCAAGGTTGGACTTTGTTGTGTTTGAGTTTGATGCAGGTTAAATTTCATATAATTGGGAAAATTTCTCTTATTTCATACGATCAATTTTCATCAAGGTTGGACTTTGTTGTTCTTTTAATGGATATAATGGAGTTCTCTTTTGCTGAATACTTGTAGTGCATGTGAATTTGAGGAAAGTCAATGGTCTTCAGAGCAGAGAAGAAAATCAGGAAACTAGAATAGTATGTTTTGCAATCGCTGATATGTTACTAAACCCTGTCTTTTATCCCCCACCCCACCCCCATTAATGACAGATTCTCATTTACTTGATGTGCAACTGCTGATAGGATGATATAGAATTTAATTCTTTGACTCAGGTCCTTGACACAGCTGAAGACAAGGGGTTCGAAGCTGTTGGATCCAGTTGTCCCTTGCTCGAAGAATTGCGAGTCTTCCCTGCTAATCCTTACGACCAGCATCTCACCGTAGGGTGACTGAGTCTGGTTTTGTGGCTGTATCTTGTCGATGCATCAAACTCCACTATGTACTCTACTTTTACTGGTAGATGACTAATTTTGCTGTTGCCACCATTTTGCAGAACTACCCCAATTTTACCCACTTTCGACTTTGCATCATGAATCCACATCAGCCTGATTACCTCAAAAATGAGCCTATGGATGAGTCCTTTGGTACAGTGGTTAAAACATGCACTAAGCTCCAGAGGCTTTCGATTTCAGGCCTTCTAACTGATCGGACTTTTGAGTATATTGGGAAGTATGCAAAAACCATGAAACTCTTTCTATAGCTTTTGTTAGTGGATGTGATTGGGGGGATGCAGTGTGTTCTCGAAGGTTGTCCAAAGCTAAGGAAGCTTGAGATAAGAGACTGTTCATTTAGGAATGCTGCTCTTCTGTCTGTAATAGTGAAATATGGGAAAATGTGGTCATTCTGGATGTCGTCCTGTAAAGTGACTTTAAATGCATGTCAACAACTTGCTAGGGAGATGCTGAGATTGAATGTTGAGGTAATGAAAGACAAGGAAAATGATGACAGTAAAGCTGACAAAGTTTATGTATATCGTTCAGTAGCAGGGCCAAGAAGGGATGCGCCTCCTTTTGTTCTCACTCTTTGGTCGCCAGGTAAAAAGATTTTTTGGTTCGTAATGGTTTCTTCTAATAACTTCCTTGGTTAATGAAATTCCTACATTGAAAATATATTATTACTTGCCTCTCACAAAGGTGGAATATTTCATCTTGCATTCCCATCCTTTTCTCTGATCATAAACTATATCACGTCTCCTTGATGCTTTTGTCAGGTACTCGGGTTGTAAACTGTGGAGAAAGCAAAGTGAATGATATTATAGCTTTCTTCTCAATGAAGAAATAAGACGGCTTCCGGGATGTAAATTCCAACAAAATTACTAACAATGAGGATGAGTTGAATTCCTTATCTTATCAAAGTTTCTTTTATGAATTGATCTAAGTCAGTGAAAGCAAGAGAAGATATCAAGACACTTTGTTGTTAAGTGAAACCTTGATCCCCCCGCGGGCAATGTTTTGAAAAAAGAAAGATAAGTGTTTTGAATAAGTGGAGTTGAGAAATTATATTTTTATTTATAAATTGTAATGATCGTATAATTTATGCAATGTCTATTTCATCTTGATATTCATTATAATTAACATAATTATCATTTTTGATTATTTGATTTTATAAGTAAAAAAAATATAATTTTATTGGTTAAATATAAATATTCATAGGTTTAAGTTAATCCCCCATTTATAATTGTTGTAATTGAAATTTTTGAATGAAAAGTGGAAGAACTTAAATATGAGAGGGGAATGCACAAAATTAATATTGTACCATAATATTACATCAAATATGATATACCATTAAATAAATTATTATATTTTTATTTTCTTTGAAATTAATAATTGCTCATAAAATATATTGGAATTAATAATCGTGTAATACTTAAATATATAAATTCACTTACTATTCAAAGAAGTTATTATAATTTGAATTAGTTATATTATTTATTAAATTTTAATAGTTATTGTTGTATAATATTATTTTTCATGCATTTTGAATTTGTGTTAATTATGTATAAATATTAAAGTTTTACAAATCCTTATCGAAATTTATATTTTTGAATAACTTCCGTCCATTGCATGAGAGAATTACTAGTAATATCCAAATTCAAACAAGAAATTTGGAAAGTCTGTATAAAAATCATCCGAAAGGTCAGTACAAATTAGGGAAAAAATCACATATACCCAATAAAAAAATAATATTTCCTATTATACTAATGAATTATATATATCTAAATAATACTGTCTAATTGTGTAAAAAAATACCAAAATTACTGACTTTAAAACTTCCATTTCAATGAGTTGAAACTGAAAATCAAATGTCCCTTACTTGAGCAATCCATTAATTACAATTGCATAATATATGCAAACTCAAAAATAGTTTCAAGACACTAAGGCAAGTTATGAAAAAACGAACTTAAATTTACACAATTTCTCCATTCTTTAAGCCACTAAACATTTTCAGGAAAAAAATTCCTCAAATGGTAAATAATAACAATAAGGAAAAAAATGCATAATTAAAGGGAAAGAACTGGATTCTTTCGACATTGTTCGATTGCGAATCTCTTCTCTGTAGTCTTCAATCTTGCTAAATTTTTGCTGTGGTTGAAATATGAGCTATATATTTTTTTCCATTTAACTATTGGCAAGAATATATGATATATAGTTTTCTTTGAATGTCAATGTTTTATTGCATGAATGTTCTACATTAGCTATTGTTTGAATTCTAGAGTTCTAGGAATTAATCATGTTATCACATCAATATGTTGAGTGCATAACGAATTTATATTATACACATGTGAAAAGAACTTGACATTAAGTGTTCTGAATTCGTGATCCAATTGGAAACACCAGTATATTTTATAGTAGCGTCACATAAAATAAAGTATGAATACAATCATAGTCATTTTGTTAGCATTATTACTAACTTTTGATGCCTCGAATGAATACATGGACTTAAGAAATCAAAATTTGCACATTTTAAAAGTAACTATTGGAACCGAAGGAACACACAATCATTGTAAAATGACATCTTCACCTTTTATTAATCCAAGGTGATCACTAAGAATTGAATCCTTTTCAAAGTGAGGATCTTATTTTATATCTACTGAGGAAGTCCATCCAAATGACCAATAAGAAACAATCACTCTCTTAACAATACCAATAAATAAACACGTGAAGGTATCATACCTGTTTAAAGTTTTTGACATTAAGAGCTTGCTAGCAAGAATCTAAAATCTTACTACGAATATAAAATAATCAAATTCAGACCATATAAACCACATGAAATTGGATACATTTCCACTCCTAATCGCCATTTTTTCGCTTCCTCTTCAAATCTTGCTTCTTCAGCAAGGTTGGTTCTTTGCTGCATTTTATTTTTGGATTTCCTCTTGCTTTGAATGTTACCTATTATCATTTGGCCTCCCAACTCGTCTATTTGCTTCTACGGGACATATAGTTATCATTCTAATATTTTTAGCTATTTATCTCGTAAAAATATATATACATGATGTGCCAAGTTTCATTACTTGTTCGAATTATGTTATCTAATCATCATAAAAAAATCATGTGAAAATTGTTTGCATAAATTCCAGAATTATATATTGTACAATAATGTGCATCTTCTCTCACATATTATATATATAAAGTATGATTTTCCATGTCGAAAAAATACTAATCCAAAACATGTGCAAAAGGCATGTGGTGAGACATTGAATAAAAAATTATTACACTAATGTAATCATCTGATTACAACATTATGCCACAAGAAAATAATAGTGGGTGGAACCGACTGAATTATCTGTTTGCCTATTTTCAGTATCGCTTCTTTGAGAAGTTTTCTTGACTATGTGCCCACCATTTTCTGTGTCACGAATAATAGGGACCCTGTCGAACCTGTCATTTGAGTCAAACAATATCGTTATCGACTAAGTAACACACAACGTGTGGGTGTTTGTGTACACATTTTTCTGTTCAACAATCTCCAGTGAATTCAATACTTCGCCCCGTCTTGTAGACCATACGGAACCCAAAGAAAATAGATATGTTTGGAGTTCATGTATGAGGGTGATCTTCTTCCTTCTTTTTGCTCCTTAATAAGCCCATTGAAAAGTAAGGTAATGGATTAGCAGCTGATGGTATAACTTTGATCGGATTTTTTACTCGCTTGAATCCAAAGTTGAACGACGAATAGGCAATTTCTTTTTGATTTCTTGGCATTATGTGTGAAGTAAAAAGAATTTTTGGCTTTAAAGGAAATTATGAAAGAGACGTAATGGGAAATTATTGAAAGCTTTTGGATTTTTTTGCTTTTGTTCAAAAATGAAATGTAGATGAATTTGGGATTTCTTTGGGCAAGATAAATGGTTTGCAATGGCGTGTTCAAAGGAGCGATTAAAGCCTTTTTTTTTAGATGAGTGATTATAGCCATTGACTAAATTAATTGAGGATATATGTAATTTTCAGTTTATCATTTTTACTACATAAATGTAGTATTTTTAGATTAAAAAATCTGTAAAAGTAAAATCTGAATATTAAATTTAAACTAAGTCCGCGGCGTAATTTCCTCTACAAATTATGTGTGTGGACATTTCCATTGTGAGCTCTAAAATATTTACTTCTCATTATCGAGGGCCCAAGGGTGAGTGGATTTTTGTCCTTCATTCAACTTCAACCTAGCTTGGTTTGGCCAAAAATTAGCCCAGGAAAGAACCGGTTTAAATTAGGATCTGTCTTATGTGTTGACTTTTTATCCATTTCCACGATTTGATTTTTCAATAGCCAAAAACTGGAGTTTCACGTCTGCGAGAAAATTTTGGTCGACTTTTCATAATTGTCATCACTATTGTCTTCTAAGTACACCAATGTATGTTAGTTTTGTTGTGTATATACGTACAATATCGATAGAACGTACTTGATAATTACTTGATGTATGTATAGAGTTAATACCCTCAACTGTCACTATACTATTTGAAAGGTTCCTCGAGTGCCACTAAATTTTAAATGGTCTTTGGAATGACATTATATTATCAAACTATACCCCCAAATGCCACAATCTTTAACACCGTTAAATTACTTAACGAAAGTTATGACTTGATTTGCACGTGGATAATTAATAGAAAATAGAATAACCACGTCAGCAAAATCTATGCTGACGTGGAAAAAATTAATTTTTTTTAAACAACAATTCGCAAAACAAAATTACATTACATATATTTTTTTTAGTTAATATAAAATCACCACTTATTAATGTGTATCCAACATTTTCTGATTAATTAAATCTTAGCGACGGAATTGGAGATTAATTCACTGCTAATTCATTAGAATCCACATCTATGTTGACGTGGAAAAAATTAATTAATTTTTTTTTAAACAGCAATTCGCAACACAAAATTACATTACATATTTTTTTTAGTTAATATAAAATCACCACTGATTAATGTGTATCCAACATTTTCTGATTAATTAAATCTTAGCGACGGAATTGGAGATTAATTCGCTGCTAATTCATTAGAATCCACATCTATGTTGATGTGGAAAAAATTAATTTTTTTTTTAAACAACAATTCACAACACAAAATTACATTACATATATTTTTTTTTAGTTAATATAAAATCGCAATTGATTAATTTTGGATGCTCAAATTCTCCATGTGCAATCTTTTTTACATTCAAATTGACAACAAGTTTTAGCACTTTTCTTAACTCTAGGTTCAAAGTTGTTCATCAACAGCGTGATTCTTCAAAGCTTCTTTAAATTCCTGGAAAGATCCAAACAATTTCCCTTCCTCCATATGTGGATTTTTCATATCCGTTTCGGCAAAAAATTCAGGGAATTTAGCAACATCCTCATCTTCAGAGTCTGAACTATTATAATGGTTGAGCTCCTCAGAAGATGCATAAGATGAACTTTCTGACATGACTGCATTTTCATCAATTGTTGGAATTGCCATTCCTAATATAAAGACTTGTTTCAAAGAATATAAATTCACTCTTTGGAAACTAAAATATACTCAGATAACAAGATTAATAACAAAATAATTACACTCCTAAATTATATAATATACCAACATATAATCTCTGAATAATTACAATATTACACACGTAATGCATTACAATTCTCAAAATTAATTAATTAGGGTTAATAACAAAATCTTAGATGATAATGTGATTAAGTTGGAGTTAATAATTGGGAAACTAGTAACCAGTACTAGAATTATTGTTGATTTTTGGGGATTAGGGTTACAGGCAGATACAAAACCTTTGAGATTAGAGTTAACAACAAAAAATTAAATTCAATAATTGGAGATTATAATAAACAGTAGAAGAAAAACATAAACACATACACCTAACATCAAACGAGATCAAATATATATGGATTAGTGTTAATTACTTAAAGAAAATGAAGGTTTACCTGATTTTTGTCCCAACATTGTATGGTCCACTTCAATAGACTTTGGGACACCTTGTTTAGGGATCATGAAAAGAGCAAACAAAATTAATTTAAAGGATAAAAAAAGGGATCATTTTGGACAGTAGAAAAATTGAAGAAGAATGGGAATGGAGGAGAATGGATATGCTTTGGCTGCGTTTTGTTTTCTTAGGTTGCAATTAATTTTTAAATTTTTTTTTTTTGTATCAGCTAGGTAGTAAGCATCGGGTTTATTTTTTTTCAAAATAATTTTTGCCACGTCAGCATAGATTTTGCTGACGTGGTTATTGTATTTTTTTATTAATTATTTACGTGTATGTCAAGTCATGACTTCCGTTTAATAATTTAACGGTGTTAAAGAGAGTGGCATGTGTGGGTATAGTTTGATAGTATAATGACATTCTAGAGACCATTTAAAGTTCAGTGTCACTTGAGGAACCTTTCAAATAGTATAGTGACAGTTGGGGGTATTAACTCTGTATGTACATATATATTTAAATATATTGATAATTGAGTCAATTTATATATGGTAGGCTGATGTATCAATCGGAGAAAAAATTATTGAATGGACATATGTACATTTTCTCAGCATCATATGATCTATAATTCAATGTTTAGTCACTCATTGCAATATACTCATCTTGATTAAATTAAGTTGAAGCCTATGAGAAAAAGAAAATGATGGAAACATATCCACATTTAGATACGTCCAAGAATAATGTGAATTGATTTGATATTAAAGTCTTTTCCCAATAACCACTTCTTTTCCCTTTCTCGTGATGTTTTAGTTTAAAGAAGAAAACCTTTTTACTTTAACACTTTCATTAATTTAATGAGAATACTACCTTAATTTATTTCATGATTTTTTAATAAAATAAAATAAACTATATGTATATTAATATTAATTAATAGAGATTTTGCCTCATCAAATTTGTTAAGGCATCTATATAGATTTTCTGTACAAACAGCTTAATCCTAATATTAATCAATTGAACCCCATTTTATTATTTTTTTAGTCTATTGTTATAATTAATTGCAAATATGTTATTTTTATTGCCAAATTGATGTTGGTAATGATACTTCTGATTTTTAAATATTTTCAAAGAAAATAAAGTAGAAAAACTTGGACATGGGCCTTTTTTTTTTTTTTTTTTACTCTATTACGAGTATTTAAAAAAAAAAAAAATAGTTGTTAAAAATGGTTCAATTGTGGCCTTATCAAATTAATATATTTTACACATATTTTCGCGTCCTTTGAGATCCTTAAAAATGGACAAATTGTCTAGAGTCTCAACCTCCACATTTCCAGCAAAATGTTAAGCATAAATTTGATATGTTAGACTAAAATTATTATATATATTAGATCAAATAAATACGACCATTTTCATATATATATATATATATCTTTTTTATTCTGGTTTTCTCTAGACAACACTCAATCGAATGACCTAGTAATTAAGTATAGGATTATACTTTTGGTGCAGCCAGATAATAACTCAAAAAACATGTTTCTTGTCATGCTTCTTGATTAACAAAAAATAGTAACTTGTGGTCCACATACATTTACTATTACGTAGTAGTGTTCTTGAAAGTTGGTATAAATTAAAACTTGATCTGCATGCTAATTCATTACATGCTTCAAATCCAAACAAGAGAAATCATTGTTCATATTTTCATATATATTGCAGAAGTTTAGTCCATTTCCATGACTCCAAACAGAGAATCATTCCCCGGAAATTACGCGAAAAATAACACGGTTCATCAAAAACCCTCAAGACTCTCAATGAAAAACCTCCAAAGAACCGTTTCAGACATCTTAGCCCAACTCAATGAACTCCTAATAACCACATCTTTTCCCTTTCTCGTGATGTTTTAATTTAAAGAAGAAAACCTTTTTACTTTAACACTTTCATTAATTTAATTAGAATATTACCTTTAATTTATTTCACGAATTTTTAATAAATAGAATCCAATAGAATAAACCATATGTATATTAATATTAATATTAATTAATAGAGATTTTGTCACATCAAATCTGTCAAGGCATCTGTACATATTTTCTGTACAAACAGCTTAATCCTTATATTAATCAAATGAACCCCGTTTTATTAGTTTTTATGTCTATCGTTATGATTAATTACGAATATGTTATTTTTATTGAAAAATTGGTGTTAGTAGTTATATTTTTAATTTTTAAATATTTTCAAAGAAAATAAAGTCGAAAAACTTGGAAACGGGCCTTTTTTTCTCTCTCTATTACGAGTATAAAAAAATAGTTGTTAAAAATGGTTCAATTGTGCCCTTATCAAATTAATCTATTTTACACATATTTTTCGTGTGCTTTGAGACCCTTAAAAATGGATCGAGATGACCTAGTAAGTATATGAATAAACTTTGAGTCATGCTATTTTACCCTCTCCATTCTACAACACTAGATGCCACCCTTCACGTGGAGGATGAAGCCGTTAATTATGAGATCGGTCCCACACCCATCAATGTGAGAGGAGGCACCCGATGTGGTAGAATGTGGTGGGCAAAGTAAATTAATTCTTATACTTTTGGTGCAGCCAGATAATGACTCAAAAAACATGTTTCTTGCCATACTTTTTGATTAACAAAAAGTAGTAACTTGTGGTCCACATGCATTTACTCCTACGTAGTAGTGTTCTTGAAAGTTAGTATAAATTAAAACTTGACCTGCATGCTAATTCATTACATGCTTCAAATCCAAACAAGAGAAATCATTGTTCATATTTTCAAATATATTGCAGAAGTTTTCCATTTCCATGGCTCCAAACAGAGAATCATTCCTCGGAAATTACGCGAAAAACAACATGGCTCATCAAAAACCCTCAAGACTCTCAATGGAAAACCTCCAAAGAACAGTTTCAGACATCTCAGCCCAACTCAATGAACTCCTAACCAAAGAAGAAAAAGAATCAGAATCATCTGCTGCTTTGTCTGATAAGAAAAAGGTACTTACTCTTCCCCCAGTATCCGAAATCGAAGATGCCAAGTGCGAGTGCTGCGGCATGTCCGAAGAATTCACCCCAGAATACATAAAAAAAGTGCGCGAAAAATTCTCGGGGAAAATGATTTGTGGGCTCTGTTCCGAAGCAGTGAAGGAAGAAACAGAGAAAAATGGTGGAAAAAGAGAAGAAGCATTGAAAGAGCACATGAGTGCATGTGCAAAATTCAATAGGGTTGGAAGAGCATATCCTGTACTATTACAAGCAGAAGCCATGAGAGAAATTCTGAAGAAAAATAGGGCAAAATCCATTAGCCCTAGAGAGAAGGAGAAGAAAGGTGGGATTGCTAGGAGTTCAAGTTGTATTCCAGCCATTATAAAGGAGATTAATACTCATAATTTGGTGAAGTGAGTTGCAGAAACTTAAATTGGATAAGTAACTATAAGTTTTTACATTTTGCTGACTCCATATATAATAGAGAATGGTTCTTAGATTAGTGTACAATAAATCAATATGTTATATAGCAATCAACCTTTTGATATTCTCAACATATATTTTCCCAACGTTTAGGGATTATTTAATTTATAGTTTGGTCGTGTAATTAATTAGTATATATATTTCTCCTTTCATAGTTATTTGTAACAATTCTCTTTGTAAATCATAAACCAAGATTTTTGTAGACAGTCTCGTGTTTCTTTCAGTGATTTTGTCTCAATTACCTTGAATTCAAAGTTCATAATTAGATACAAACCACAAAAAATATAGAAAGTTGATACATGCAAGTGACCCAATTTTAAGGAAAACAACTAAAAAATTTAGACTAAATAGAAAAATAATTCAAAATAAATAAAAGTAAAAGATTTCAGGTTCAAGTTTGGAGGGACCCATTTGTTTCAAGTGTCCATCATTCGGGTTGGGTCAATCGCACTTGGATTGGGGCATGCATTACATAGATCCCAGCTTAATCGGGGGGAAAATGGCATATACAGGAGATAAAATAAAAATTTCTCGATGTACTATATCTTTGAATATCACTATTATATATAAGATTTACTTAAAGTTTCACTATTTCTAAGGACCAAACACGCCTTTTCACCAAATAAGAATAACGCGTTTCACTATTATTCACGCTATCGTTTTCGTCTTTTCCATTACCGCACTCGGCTCTTACATTTGGTACGTAGACTAGAATCTTCCAGCATTTTCTCTCGCTCTCTCTAGCGTTTGGTCCAGCAGTGAATCGTCTTTGTTCTTTTGTGTTTGAGATCTCGTTTCTTGCCACCTATTTTCCGACCGAAGAAATCAAGTGAAGATGATCTCCTCTACACATTGTTGCTGTGTTCGTATATTGGTCATGGATTAGGGTTGCACCATTTTTTTTTTGGCCGATTTTTTGATTCCTTGATTGTGTGCTCTAATTTTTCCGTTTTGCTTATATTAGTGTTTGATTTGAGTATTGACAGGGATTTTTTTTGGAGATCGAAGTTATTTTCTTGGGATTTTTTGCTACCATATTTCAGCCGTGTTCTTCGTTCAGGGTAATAATAATTCTTCTCCCATTGACGCTGTGTTTATATCTGGATTAGGGTTTATGGTAGTCTGTTAGTTAACGTTTTCTTTGTTTTTTTCCCCAATTTTTTTTTTTTAAACTACGGCCTGCTTTGTGTTTGGTTTAGAATTTACATTTTTTTTATTATGTTTATATGTATTTCCTTTATAGGATTAGAAAATGTTTCAGAAATCTTGAATTGAGGCACAAAAAAATAGTGTCTCAAACATGAAAAATAGTTAAAGCTTGAAGTGATATTGGGTTTTGTTTAAAAATTGAGGCTTTCCCCAGATTTTTTTTTTTTAAAACTGCGGCCTGTATTGTGTTTGGTTTAGGATTTACATTTTTTTTTATTATTTTTGTATGTATTTCCTTTGTAGGATTAGAAAATTTTTCAGAAATCTGGAGTTGAGGCACAAAAAAATAGTGTGTCCAACATGAAAAATAGTTAAAGCTTGAAGTGATATTGGGTTTCCTTTAAAAATTGAGGCTTTACCCAGATTTTTTGCTTATTCTTCTTTTTTTTCTCTGCTGCTTATACTGTGTTTGGTTTAGAATTTACTTATTTCGATTACGTTTGTATTTCGTTTGTAGGACTACAAAAATTTTAAGGGAAAAATAGTTAAAGCTTGAAGTGATATTAGGTTTCATTTGAAAATTGAGGCTTTACTCAAATTTTTAGCTTCTTCTTCCTTTTTTTTTCTCTGCTGCTTATAATGTGTTTGGTTTAGAATTTTCTTATTTCAATTACGTCTGTATTTCGTTTGTAAGACTAAATTTTTTTCAGCAATATTGCATTTAAGTACAAGCAAATTAGTGTTTTGTCGGTTGTTTTGTCTCTTTCATCTTCTTCTCTTCGAATTTCGTTCCCTTCTATAGACTTCCCATCTCATGTGCCTGTATATTGTAAGAATTATTTTTTTCCCCCGTGTTTTATTGCTTAGGGTTTTTATTTGCAGTATATTTTGTGCTCTTGTTTTTTCTTATTACTTGTAATGGTGTAGCGACCGGAAATTTTCATTTCTTTCTAAATAAAATGTTTTAAAACTTTAAATGCGCGTCGCTACGACTTTTTCCATTTAATTTAAAGGAGTGTTCGTCTAGCCAAATTAAGAATGAAATTAAATTAATTTTCATCGTATTTAAATTTTCGAGCTTTATTCAAAATATTTCAATATCACAGTTTAATTTCAAGAGTCCAAGTATTAATTAAGTCCCAATTTTAAATGTTTTAAATCCAATCCAACTTATCGAGCCCAAATGTTTTTACCAGTCATTCAAGCCCATTTAAAAACCCAATAAGTCATCTCGTGACCCAACCAATTCAACAGCTTTTTCCTCCCTAAGTTTTTCCTTACACAATCGATACTCGCTTCCAAAATTTTTTTTTACAAGATTTCCATAAACCAAGATTTTAACCTAAACTACCATGTTTAACACCTAAATCAACTATTAATTTAAACCTCCCAACCTCATTATCGAAACCTACGCAACCGCCTCCAGCAAAGGTATGAGTTCTCTCAATTTCTACCATAGTTGAAGCTGGGTGTCTGCGTTCATCACCATGCCAACCACAAGCCCGACTCCATCATCGCAACCCAAATCCATCCCTTACCAATTTTCAGTCACCGTTAACACCATTCAACTGCAAGCACCCAATCACACGTCAAACCAGACCTCCCACAGCCGGACTCAACACCACCAACTGCCACAACAAAACGACTGCTGACCCAACTCTGTCTCACCCGAAACCTTCATCATCGAGCATCACCACCGCCACCATCTACTGCCTATACCCAGCCCCAATCGTGCACCAAAAACAACCAAAAATCCGAGCCCAAACCCTTCCACCACCCAATCGACCGCCACTGCTTCACCCCAAGATCAACCCATAAACATACCTCAACCTTCGAAGGATTACCGTCGGATAGTTCTCGGAATTTGCAGCTACACAGCCTCGATCGCCTCTACTTTCACGCCCAAAAAAAAAAACCGCCCGACTCTTCTTCTCCGCCGCCCCCCTCCACTCGCTGTCATCGTCGCCCCTCGACGGCGGCGTCACTGCCTTCGAACGCCGGTGAAGGCACCGGCAGTTTCATCCTTCACCAGCCACGTCTCTCTCCCGCACCTCTCTTCTCTGTCGCCTGAACCTGAGAGAGAGAGAGAGAGAGAGTGAAAAGGGTTATTTGAAGTTTGATTTTAATAAAAATTTTTTTCAGCCCCATCTTTCAAATTCGTGGGTTTTGGTCCTCACTTTCTAAAGAGATGTTATTTCAGCCCTTTGTAATTCAAAATATCTTTATTCAGTTTCAGTATGTAACAATTAGTCCCTGCAGTTCTTAACTATGTCAATCAGCCCTATTATTTTCGAAAAAGTCTTTCAAATCAGTCCCTATGTTTTTAAAATGATCATTTCAGCCCTAAATTTCAAAAGTTATTATTTTAACCCCTAAGTATCAAATATATTTTATTTCAGTCCCTGCTGATTTACTTTATTTGATTTTAAGCCCAAGTTTTAAAGGATTTACATTTTAGCCCTCAAATGTTTAAAAGCAATCATTTAAGCCCCCATATATTTTAAGTCTTTTGATTTTTTTCATATTGATTTAAAATGATATATATATGTATATTTATAAATCTCAACTTTTGAAAATATTCATTTTAGTCCCTCAACTTTCAAAGTATTCATTTTAGTCCCTCAACTTTCAAAAACATCAATTTCAGTCCTCAAATTGTAAATTATTATTTTAAACTACAAATTTCTAAAGATTAAGGTAACTTATTGGCTAGACGAGGCGTACGAAGATTTAAAGGATTTAAGTCGTTTCCCGCTCAATTTTGCACTCGTCGGATTTAAGGTAGACTCGCCCCCACTAATTGATTTATGTTATAATTGCATGTGTTATGTGGATTTGTGTGATTTTATGCTTAATTGCATGAGAAAAGAATATCTCTTTTGAGATAAATAATTTATGTTATGCTGGGCATAACTTATCTGCTAGCCAAGAAAAGAAAAGAATGGTTCATTTGCGTTCACTGTGTGATGCCTATGAATAAGAAAAGAATGTCACTACCTTATTTGCATGATTACGTGTTCAATTATCTTGTAGATTAATTACTGGCGATGAGTCTACTGAGTATTTCATTTTTGAAATGCTCAACCCGTTATTTTAACAACTTTTGCAGATTTCGGAGACGATGGCGAGTGATGGGCAATGACGGCAAATTACAAATTGATATTTTTTTTAGAAGTCGTGAACTTTGAAATGATTATTTCATTTTATCAAGAATTGTCATTTTTACAAATTTGTACGAAAATACTTATTCCATTTGAATTATCGCTAAACTTTTATTCGATAAATGCGATATTTAATATTTAATCATTTTTCCGCAACAAAGTTTATTCAAGAATTTAGAAAAGTGACGTTCCCGCGCTCCTCGGAACTCGGGGCGTTACAGGATGGTATCAGAGCGGGTCTACGTTTCTGTAGACTTACAAAATTTTTTTTTACAAAATAATAAAATAATTTTTTCTAAAAAAAAATAAAAATAATAGAAATAATGTTTTGACGACTTTTTGCCATTGCCATCATTTTTCCCCGACTCCGAAGGTAACGAAGTTTAGTATGTTTACTTTATTGAATTATTTCGGATACTTGAGAATAAATGTTTTGAGAATTTGACGAGAAAAGAAAAGAAAAGAAAAGACGAGAAAGAATAAGAAAACTAGTATCCGAAATAATGAGAAAGAAATAAAGAAAGAAATGAGTTTTGGAGTATAACGAGAAATTTTTTAGAAAGAAAGAAAAGAAAGAGAACGAGTGTTGAGTATAATGGGAATAATATGATTTAAGAATGATTTTATAATAATTTTTGTCCTTGAATTTAGAAATGATGAACCCTACCTGGACTTTGCATAATTGATTTTAGACATGGCACCAAATACGAGAATTCAACTGGAAAGATTAGACAATATTTTCGGGATATCTATCGTTTAGATTAAACGAGAAATTGCAAGTCAGTTTTATGAAATTTTGATGAGATGTTGAGATTATAAGTAATATGATTTTATTGAGACTTCTATGAGAAGAATTATGAAATTAGAGGTTTAAAGATTTGGTTCTTAGTTATTGGGAATTAAGTAATGGATATTGTGTTGAGTAAGTGAATTATTCCTCTATTTTGAGAGAAATTTATTATGTAGTTTGATCTGGTGATTAAATTTTGGGGTTATAATTTGAGGTATATATTTTATAAGTATGAGTGGTATTTTGAGCCAATTAATGTATTGAAGGAACTGCGATATTGATATTAGAAAATAGGATTTGAAATTGTTATGTTGAAGAATTATAAATTGATTTTCTGGGATATTTTTGATGATATTGAAGTGTTGGAATTGTTGTTAATATTTAAATCGTTGTGGACAAATTTGGAGTTATTTGTTATCGTTGGTTATGAAGTATACCTACGGATTGGATAAATCCAAATTTCAAGGGAGACTCTATCTTGAACTTTATCATTTGGAATTAAGAGCATAGTATGGTATGTAACCATTGAGGGAATTGAGGTTAGAATTTCAAGTTCATCTACACCATAAGCGAGATTTAGTAAATGATAAGTTATACTTTGAAAGATGAGTGAAGACAAGTATTATGGCGTTATCGGGAAGAATCTTAATTATTCTCGGGAATGAATTGATCACTAGTAAGGAATGATCACTTGTATTGGAGAATATTATGAATTATGGGGATAGGAGATTATACTGTTGATTTATTTTGGATTTTGATCGGGTAGATATGTTAAAAGATAAGCTGATGATATTATGTTGATTCGCGAATAATAATGTTATTGGGTATACGACATAGAGAGAATATTCAAGTAATTGTTTTTAATTATTTTGGTGATGTTTGGTGATAAGAAGTTTTAGAGATGACAAATTATTAAGGTTTGATATGTTTTTAAAGAAATAGTAAAGATTTGGAGAGAATTTTTCATGGATTTTTGTAACGGGTTTACAGAGATTAGTGAAAAGACGTGATGTCATTTAGGTTATTGAATAATGACTTGAGTAGTCAGCAAATATTTCTTTATACAGAGTTTAGAGGTTATGCTGAGAGCTGGCATTTTAGACCTTTGTGATGGTTAGGAAAACCATTTACAGTTTGTTGAATTTACATGTAATATGATTATTGAGAATAGTCAGTTATCATGAATGAGAGATATTGAAAGTATTTTAAAGTGAGAAATTAGGGACATGTGATTGAATGTTTGGGATTATGTGAGATAATGATGATGGTCATAAGGTCATTTAAATACAAAAGGTACAAGAGATAATTATAAGGAATAATGTGATTTTCTTAGGTCGAGAATTTAAGGTGATGATGTGTTGAGATTATGAAATAAGTTGATTTATCATGAATGAGCTATGCTATATTTGGTTCTAAGTAGAATTCGAAGAAAAAGGAGTCTCAGTCATGGAAATGAATCAGGATTTCCTCGTAGTGTGAATGATTCACTGATGTACATTAAGTTTTCAATATTGATGAAAGAAACTTTATCAGGTCCTAGATTTGTACAAGTATTGATGAAGTAATGCATTTGATCAGAGAAAGGCTTATGATTTATCATATCTTGAAATTTTGGAGATTGTTAATGATGGTATCTTGTTTAGAAAATAAGAAATGAAATTTTATGTAATTGTTCTTGTGGAAAGAATTTGTGGAAAATGGGGATAAGACTTCACAGTGATGACTTATTTTGGAGTGATGTGCAGAAGAGTGACAACGGTAGAATCCAAGATTTATTAGTCTGAAAGATTGATATATAATCTTAGTGAGCAGATTGACGTATAAGGTTCACGTGATAGGTATGATGGGTATTATAGAGAGATTGATATGAATATTTGAGGTCATATGATACGATGATAAGTGACAGGTTACATGATTACTACAGGATATGTTGATTAGACGGTTAAAAGATGTTATGGTTATCCCGTGAAGAATCGTGTGAATATTGGGTTAATTGATATTATTTTGATGGTCTATTACATTATGGTGAAATATTACATACGATTGAGAATTTTCATTTTGAGTCATAATATATGGATTTATTTAAGATTTTGGTGATGCAGTTTCGATTAATTATTATCGGTTGTACTTTTGATGTGAGTAAAGTATTTTGCTACGAAAATAGGAAACCGGAGGAGATCATTGGTGTGACTTTCACTTATAATGGGATTGTATCTTTAAGTTAAGCAAACTTGATGAGGAATCCTATATGATTCACAGAAGTTTTATTCAATGGTGATAGACTTAATCAGAGAATTGTTCATGGTGTGACATGAATCGAAGTTTTGGGAGAACAGGGAAAATTGAATCTTGAACTTCAAGATTTGGAAATTAGTGAGGTTTCTTAAGTTTGAGAATATCATATCTGATCCTTATGATGCTACTTTAAGTTAGTATCTTAGCCCTCAGTTAGAATGAGTATGTGATACCGAGTACTTGATTCATGACTTAAAAGTATGGATTAAAGGATTCAAGTTTGAGTTTCTCCAATTATGAAAAAGAAGTTTCAGTCGAGCTTATAAATGATTACGTTGGTAAATCTTTTAAGAAAGATTCTGCCAAGTTTGGGTTTTGCACTCAATATTTTGAAAATTATATCGCGCTTTTATATTTTGGATTACAAGGATTTATTCTTGATCAATCTTCTTGATTTTTGGTTTAAGCATTTGGATCAATGAATATTTTATGGTTTCGATATTAGTATAGATCCTATAAAAGGTACCTTTCGTTTTGACAAGAGAGGGAATTTAAGATCTCATTTCATCGGACCATTTAAAATGTTAGAGAAGTAGGTAATGTGGCTTAGTGTTTGACTTCGCCACCAGAACTTGCAGCTGTTCACAATGTCTTTCATGTTTACCTACTGAGAAAGTATATTTATGATTCAAATCATATGGTGAATTATCAGTTTATTTCAGTTCAGAAAGATTTGACTTATGAAGAGGCACCCATGTGCATCATTGATAGAAAAGTCCATGTCCTAAGAAATAAAGAAATTTCTCTAGTCAAAGTCCAGTGGGGTAGACATAGTAGCGATGAGGCTACATGGGAAAAAGAAGAAGGAAATTATGACCAAGTATCCAGATATTTTAGACCAAGTAAGTTTTAAATTTCGAGGACGAAATTATTTTAAAGTGGTAGGGTTGTAGCGACCGGAAATTTTCATTTCTTTCTAAATAAAATGTTTTAAAACTTTAAATGCGCGTCGCTACGACTTTTTCCATTTAATTTAAAGGAGTGTTCGTCTAGCCAAATTAAGAATGAAATTAAATTAATTTTCATCGTATTTAAATTTTCGAGCTTTATTCAAAATATTTCAATATCACAGTTTAATTTCAAGAGTCCAAGTATTAATTAAGTCCCAATTTTAAATGTTTTAAATCCAATCCAACTTATCGAGCCCAAATGTTTTTACCAGTCATTCAAGCCCATTTAAAAACCTAATAAGTCATCTCGTGACCCAATCAATTCAACAACTTCTTCCTCCCCAAGTTTTTCCTTACACAATCGATACTCGCTTCCAAAATTTTTTTTTACAAGATTTCCATAAACCAAGATTTTAACCTAAGCTACCATGTTTAACACCTAAATCAACTATTAATTTAAACCTCCCAACCTCATTATCGAAACCTACGCAACCGCCTCCAGCAAAAGTATGAGTTCTCTCAATTTCTACCATAGTTGAAGCTGGGTGTCTGCGTTCATCACCATGCCAACCACAAGCCCGACTCCATCATCGCAACCCAAATCCATCCCTTACCAATTTTCAGTCACCGTTAACACCATTCAACTGCAAGCACCCAATCACACGTCAAACCAGACCTCCCACAGCCGGACTCAACACCACCAACTGCCACAACCAAACGACTGCTGACCCAACTGTCTCACCCGAAACCTTCATCATCGAGCATCACCACCGCCACCATCTACTGCCTATACCCAGCCCCAATCGTGCACCAAAAACAACCAAAAATCCGAGCCCAAACCCTTCCACCACCCAATCGACCGCCACTGCTTCACCCCAAGATCAACCCATAAACATACCTCAACCTTCGAAGGATTACCGTCGGATAGTTCTCGGAATTTGCAGCTACCCAGCCTCGATCGCCTCTACTTTCACGCCCAAAAAAAAAAACCGCCCGACTCTTCTTCTCCGCCGCCCCCCTCCACTCGCTGTCATCGTCGCCCCTCGACGGCGGCGTCACTGCCTTCGAACGCCGGTGAAGGCACCGGCAGTTTCATCCTTCACCAGCCACGTCTCTCTCCCGCACCTCTCTTCTCTGTCGCCTGAACCTGAGAGAGAGAGAGAGAGAGAGTGAAAAGGGTTATTTGAAGTTTGATTTTAATAAAATTTCTTTTCAGCACCCATCTTTCAAATTCGTGGGTTTTGGTCCTCACTTTCTAAAGAGATGTTATTTCAGCCCTTTGTAATTCAAAATATCTTTATTCAGTTTCAGTATGTAACAATTAGTCCCTGCAGTTCTTAACTATGTCAATCAGCCCTATTATTTTCGAAAAAGTCTTTCAAATCAGTCCCTATGTTTTTAAAATGATCATTTCAGCCCTAAATTTCAAAAGTTATTATTTTAACCCCTAAGTATCAAATCCATTTTATTTCAGTCCCTGCTGATTTACTTTATTTGATTTTAAGCCCAAGTTTTAAAGGATTTACATTTTAGCCCTCAAATGTTTAAAAGCAATCATTTAAGCCCCCATATTTTTTAAGTCTTTTGATTTTTTTCATATTGATTTAAAATGATATATATATGTATATTTATAAATCTCAACTTTTGAAAATATTCATTTTAGTTCCTCAACTTTCAAAATATTCATTTTAGTCCCTCAACTTTCAAAGTATTCATTTTAGTCCCTCAACTTTCAAAAACATCAATTTCAGTCCTCAAATTGTAAATTATTATTTTAAACTACAAATTTCTAAAGATTAAGGTAACTTATTGGCTAGACGAGGCGTACGGAGATTTAAAGGATTTAAGTCGTTTCCCGCTCAATTTTGCACTCGTCGGATTTAAGGTAGACTCGCCCCCACTAATTGATTTATGTTATAATTGCATGTGTTATGTGGATTTGTGTGATTTTATGTTTAATTGCATGAGAAAAGAATATCTCTTTTGAGATAAATAATTTATGTTATGCTGGGCATAACTTATCTGTTAGCCAAGAAAAGAAAAGAATGGTTCATTTGTGTTCACTGTGTGATGCCTATGAATAAGAAAAGAATTTCACTACCTTATTTGCATGATTACGTGTTCAATTATCTTGTAGATTAATTACTGGCGATGAGTCTACTGAGTATTTCATTTTTGAAATGCTCAACCCGTTATTTTAACAACTTTTGCAGATTTCGGAGACGATGGCGAGTGATAGGCAATGACGGCAAATTACAAATTGATATTTTTTTAGAAGTCGTGAACTTTGAAATGATTATTTCATTTTATCAAGAATTGTCATTTTTACAAATTTGTACGAAAATACTTATTCCATTTGAATTATCGCTAAACTTTTATTCGATAAATGCGATATTTAATATTTAATCATTTTTCCGCAACAAAATTTATTCAAGAATTTAGAAAAGTGACGTTCCCGCGCTCCTCGGAACTCGGGGCGTTACAAATGGTCTTTTGTTTCTGTGTTGACAGGAGTTCTCGGTCGAGATCGGAATTATTTTGTTCGATTTTCGGTTCCATCTTACTGCTGTCTGATTTGTAAATATGTCCGCTGAAAGAAATAAAGTTGATGTTTCCTCTTCCCGCTTTGATGTTGCATTTATATCTCAATTGGGGTTTATGTTGGGATCTTAGTTAATGATTTTATTGATTTGGTCTTATTGTTGTTGTTTTGTTCAATTTTGGGTAACAACTTCTTGTAGTTTGTCACTGTGTCTTCTAGGGTTCTCTTCTTCATTTCCCAATATATAAACTCTTTCTTATTCCTGGTGCTGCTTTTTTGTATTGAAGATTTTTTTTCTATACTACGTATAAATATGGATTCTTAGATCTTTGGCACAATTTCCTTTATCTAATTATTGCTTATAGTAAAATAGTAGCATATTTGATTGATTCATGTTTTTCAACAATCTGGCTGAAGAGTTTAAAATCAATTAGAACATAATTCGCATGTTGACTGTGCTTTACATGTTATTGAGGAAACTCTTATTAATTAAATCCTATAATTGGCCTATTAACAATATCACACAGATTATGACATATGAAAAATACGATTTTAAAATTACACAAGTTAGTCTTATTTATCATTTTACTTTTCCAGATGTAGGATGAAAAGTGCAAGTGTTATAGGTTAATTTCATATATATATATATATATATATATATATATATATATATATATATATATATATATATATATATATATATATATTGGTAGGATTTGACATTTTCATCATTGACATATTTGATCAAGAAAGAGATAGACCGAAATAATGATTGATACAAGGTATTTTAGTACTAATTGATTATTTTCTACGAATCTTGCATTTTTTATTTTTTGGATTTAAAATGGAATTTTGAGATGGGTTGCTACTTTTTCTGAATTTTATGCAATTATTTTTCCAAAATTTATTATTTTCATAAATTTTCCATGTAAAATTTGAACTTATTTAATGAGTTTTTTTTCCCTCTCCACATGTCTTTGTGTTCACTTTAGTTGGGGTAATCACTATAGCATCAAAATTTTCTATAAGATTGATTGGTGAAAGCGGAATTTATTGATTCTAATGAAGATGGATACATCACTGGCATTTACTTCCTAAGATATGTATATATTTTTCGATGTACTTCTCGTTTCTTGATCCTTGTACTGCAAAACTTGAATGCATTTAAATACTTCGGATTGATTGGCACCTCTGCCCCTTTTTTTTGGTTTACCATTAAGACCGCATTACAGTATGTTTGATGATAGATTGACAATACTCAAGTTGAAAATATTACTCACTGGAGGGATTGTGCTTTTGTTTGGAGTCTTTTTGTTCTTCAACACTTCTCATTAAGTTTATCCCCTGTTCCTTATCCAAATAAGTTTAGTTTACATGTTTCTTCATTACGGTTTAGGTGAGAATGCATTTGTGTTTGTATTGTGTGATTGAAGTAGGTTGTTTAATGTTTAGTTATTCCCTGCGATTTGCAATGCCAGCACCTAAGTTTGGGCTATTTTGGTGCCGTCACCAGCATAGAAGCTCGCAGCCCATCACACGTACACATTCAGACATTGGAGATTTTGGTTCTAGTTTTGTTTGGCCCCCTTCTGGGTTTTCTTCATCATCAAATGATAAAGATCTCAATTTTTTTTTGTTTTATTTTATTTTTTACCTTTGTTTTCAATTTTTTATTTTTATTTTATTATATTGAGGTTACCAGATTATTTTCAAATGGTAAAGATCTCAAATTTCTTTAACTTTTTCGGTTTTCTTTTTGTGATTTTATTGTATTGAGATGACCAGATTCGATATTATTTTCAAGTGGTAAAGATCTCAAATTTCTTTAAAATTTTTCAGTTTTTCGATGTGATTTTATTGTATTGAGATTACCAGATTCGATATTATTTTGATTTCTATTTTTTGTTTGATTTTCATGTGGTTTCAGGTTTGTTGATCCAATGCTACCATCTCGTAGAAGCTATTCATTCTCAAAAATGGCTATTGAACAAAGGTTTAGAACTTTCTTAAATTTTTTGAGATGGGTATGAGATAGTTTTGTTTATTCCAATTTCTGCCTGAAGATAGTGAATTTATATATAACTTTTTAAAAAAGATAATACAATGTGACAATGACATATAGAGAATGAAAGTTCCTTGTGCTAAATATAAAAAAGAAAAAGATTACAGGAGATCTATCTTAAGTAAGTACCTCTTCAATTGGATATGTGCAGAGGGACCTTATGTTGCTGTGGAAAGAGGAGAGAGATTCACAATCTTTTACCAAATTAATCAGTGTATATTAAATTTGTGTTTATGCTCAAATCATTCATATTATCACAAAAAAGTTATTGCCATATGATTTCCTCATGTTTACTTCATCCAAAACCTCCCAAATATGAATCTGCAAAAATTTTGCACGCCAGTTCCAAAAATTGATTATTCCAATTATTTATTACATATTTTTTACTGCTTTGCTGAGATTTTAGTGAAACTTTATTGATGAACTTTGTTGTGACAAAAGAAATGATCGTAAATTTATATTGAGTATTATAATCTTCATTTGATTTTACTTGTGTATCTAACCATTTGGTTTAAAGTTACTATTGGGTTGGTCTTGCATAATACATAGAACAAGTTGAATAGTTAGATTTGCTTTAAATCACGCCTCCAAAATTCTTATTTTGGCTTTTCTTACATTATGACGTTCAACATGCAAATTTTGTAGGATCTATTGTAATTACATTTCATTTTCTTTCTTTATGAATTCATTTACTTAATCTTTCAATTTATGTCTACTTTAATAAAAGAAATTTCATATTTATTATTGGCTGGTTGAAGAAATGTAAATGTTTATTTATTAATTCCCTTGTAATTCAAGATAGAATTCTATCTAATTTATTAATAACTTGTTTTTCTCTTTACTGTTATGTTGCCTATAATAATTATGTTATTACAACTGTATACTTATTCAGATTTATAATGGTATTTAAATTTTGTCACATTCTCTAATTTATCTAACTTATATGTTGTGTTTGAAGAATAAGAGAAAGAAAAGAAAAAATGGGTATCATTTTCAGCCATTTGAAGGTACTTTCTCTGCCCTTACATTATTTTTCATCCGCGTGTTAAAATTAAAAATAAATATTCAGATTTCAAAGGTAAACACCATCCATTGCTTATTCATAAGTGATAAATTTAGGCTTCTAGGCATGAATAGTTCCAGATTTCGAATTTTATCTAATTTCTTAATAACTTGTTTGTTCTCTTTATTGTTACATTGCCGATAATAATGTTATTACAACTGCATGATTATTCATCAGTTTTAAAATGTTATAGAAATTTTGGCATGTTGTCTAACTTTTCTCACTTAATTTTTGTTGAATTGGAAACAAAAAAGAAAAAAACAAAACCAGTATCTTTAGCCACTTCGAGGTACATTCACTTCCCTTACATTTCTTCCTTTTATCTGCTTTTTAAAATTAAAGATAGCTTTTCATGTTTCAAAGGTAATATTGTCCATTGCTTGATCATAATCAATTGTTAGTATAAAAATAATCATCTCTACCTATGCATGGTGTTCTTTAAAGGAAACACATGTTTATTCTAAACAAGTGTGTTTTATGAATTTAATATTAAAAATCACCAATTTTAGTATTTATTTTCACTATTATTTAAGTGGTATAGATTTCCCTGTTCATTCAATATGATCACATTTATAAAGTTAATTGGTTTTGATAAGATATACTTTTGTAGTTTTGATTTTATGATTATTAGAATCTTGCTGGGAATTGTCGATTTTTAATTAATTATAATGTTTGAGTAGTATAGTTAAAGGGCAGTTGATGGACAGCAGAAAGTCAAGCATTTGAGAAAAGAGTTTTATATCTTTCAATTAATTTCGTAGGGTAAAATGACTATAGTATTTAATGATCACTATAGACTTAGAATAGTATTTGTATTGATTACATGATTTCTTTGGTGTATTTATGAAGGAGCAGGAGCTGCAAAAATTCGTGGCAAAGAATTTAGACAGGCCCAAGAAGAAGGGATTGAAGAGGCGGTGAAAGAGAGATACATCACCACGAAGTAGAGTTTTCGAAGGAAAATATCTGAGGTGGGACATGCTGCTTCATAGCATTGGTACATGAAGATAATCTCGTTATCTTCAATGTCGGGGATTGTTGTACTGTTATGAGTCAACGAGGAGTTGCAAAGGCACTCATACTTGATCATAGACCTTTGTAAAATGATGAAAGAAATATGATAGAGAATTTGTTGATATTTCTCGCCTTTATTAGTTTTTGAGAGCAATGGTTTCAAGCCCAATCGTAATCAAAATTGAAATCATTTCTTGTTTCTTGAAGATTTTGCATTTTTTGTTTCACAGTTCTTATGTTTATTGTTGCCATGGAGTTTGGAGAGTGTGGATCTCTTGCCGTTTCAAGAGCAATTGAAGATGGCCATCTTAAAGAATAGGTAATAACTGACCTGATAACTGAAGTATTCAGGATTACAGAAGACAGTTTTTTTATCCTCACATCAAATTTACTTCGTTTTACTTGTGAAATAAGAATATTGGGCAAATCCGAGTCTCTGTGTTTATTTGTTTAGATAGCTTCAAAGAGGATCTTGAAGGAACTCAAGGATCTACAAAAAGATCCACCTACTCGCAGCACTGGTAATTTTTTTTCATTCTTTTTTTGAGTTTAGTTTTGGTTTCATTATGTTTTTTGCTGTACCAAGGTTTTATCTATTGTATTAGGATGTGTATGCGTATTTAGGGTACTTTATGAAAATTCGATCTGTAATTATTGTCATTTTTACTTTGTGCACAGCGCCAAAAAAATTAATTGTAATTTTTTTTTTTTTTGGTATATTAGTGCTAGAACAACAGATCCTCTTCCGCTAAATTTTATCGAGTTTTTCTTATAATGGAAGGATTTCATAATCTGCCTCTGATACATTTGAGACAAATTTTCTTGATAAATATTAAGTATATTTGATGACAATTTAGGCTTTGATTAACAAGAGATTCCATGGAGCTCTTTTTGATTATCGATTATTGGAATTTCTTGTAATTTAGATCCTTTCATGGAAGGAAGTGGATGTGATAATTTTAGCTTAATATGTATTGTTCCTATTCGTTGTTTCTTTCCTCGGTTGAAGTTAGTTAATGGTACTGGGCTTTCTTTTCATGTTTTTACTTTCATGGATTTGCAGATCACAAGATAAGCTGGTTTGGCTTCTGCTCAAGCTCATAGACGAGCTCATTCAAGATTTGTATAAAACTGGGAAGATCCCGTTAGACTTTCTGGTGTGCATATCCGCATATACTGAAAAGAAAGTTCATTCCCATATTATGTTTATTTTTTTCTCATGAATAGTGTAAGTGGCAATCTAATTTTATGTTTTGACTATTAAGGGAACTTATCGTTTCTTTCTTCAAAGCAAATAACCAAGATTCACGGATAATTATTTTCTACAGGAATTGCCCAATAACTTCACTTTCGTTCTTGCTGTGTTTCTCTTCTACTACACTATGCTTTACCTTGTCTTTCCTCTCACTAGATGCTCTACCCACAGGAATGCTGTTAGTGAAGGGTGTTTTTACCAAGTATTGATTTATGAACTTGATGCTATTCTTAAGGTAATTAGCTTTTGGACTTAATGTTTTCTTGTGTTGAAAATGTTCATGCTGATAGCATGTCATATACTGTAGGAAATTAAAGAACTAGTCATACTTGAGTTTATTGTTCTATCAAAACCATAATCTTCAAATATTAGGAGAAAAGTATAGTAACTCAGTTTTTCTGATATGAGGAGATAAGCTGTTTGGGCCTATATTGTGAAGATAAAAGATTATATTTTCTTGGTTATCATTGGTTCATTAAAAGAATGCAGTGAGGAAAATAGAGAAGACAGGGAAAATTTTCGACAGGGTTCTTGGGACCTTACCTAAGTTTTGGTGAGGTTGCAGAAAAAGAATATCTTGCGATTATTATCATTGCAAATCTATAGGCCAATGTTATAAATTCATAGCTTAATACTTTAGACATGTTTGTCTTCCTTTTTCTTTTTTGGTTGATAAGTTGGGAGCTTTTTCTTCTGTTTGATTCATTTTCGATTAAGTTTGATTTTTGAAAATTGCACTATTCTCCTTAGCATGAATCCATCCTTTTACAAGTGAAATTAAAATAAGTCTTGTTTTAAAGGATTTTGATTTTTTTATGTTTTTTGATTGTCACATGTTCACTGACCTAATAGAAAATGCAATTTAGAATAGAATTTTTTGTTTTTGACTAAAAAGAGCAAAAAATGTTTCCTTTTGTTATTTTAACCAACACCATACTTAATTATGGTGCTTGCTTCCTCGGCCGCCTCCAGTCTTTGGTTAGTGAACGATTAGGGTAAAGGGCATATTTTTCTCATTTTCAACTGAAATTGGAACCACTAATGTTCGTATTATCGTATGTACGTGAGTTGAGTTTATCTAATCTTAACACTAATTGTTTATGTCTAGATGACAATTTTTAACTTAAAGTTTCACGCGAATCAGTACAAATATGAAACGTCACGTGCTGTGCACGTGTCATTCTACTAGTATTATTTATAAAATACTATATAAATACAGTATTGTTATTATAAATACTTGATCCCCTAATTACTCCAAAAAAACCTTTGTAACTGATGTAACACTTCCAAATTCACTACAAGATCATCGAGAGCAACAATAACGACGATTTAGGGTGACATACTTGTCACCCTGTAGATGTGGAAAACGCAGGGGCGACAAGACAGAGTCGACCCTATTATAGTATCATTTTCTGCCCAATTGACACATGTGAGGGAATCAATGTTGGACTTATTGGATCCATAGCAATTCATGCGAGGATTGGTCATTGGGGATATCTAGAAAGCCCGTTTTATGAAATTTCTGAAAGATCACCAGGGATATGGATGCTTTATTTATCACCAGGTAGAGATGAATATTATATGGTAGCGGACTAGCGGTAGGAAATTCTTTATTTTCACCCTACAGGTTATGATATTATAGGTGCGATGAGTGTCGCCCCTATATATAGACCGTATTGGAATATCTGATTTTAGAGGAAATTATTCACAACTTTTTGTTATCTGTCTAGACGACCTCTAGTTTTATATGTTGCCCCTATAGACCCTTACACTGTAGCAAAAAAAATAATATCTTTTCATAATATGTAGGACCATCTTTGGTTCTGGAGAGGTGATATTTATCGCCCCTTTAGGCCCTGTCTTCTTTAACTTGCCGCCAAGTCATATTTAGACATTTTTCTCTTCAAATACACAGTTTTTTTGGCATCTTCATGTGTATTATCAATTCGCGTTGACATAATCGAATATGAAAATAGAAAATAGGAACAGAGCATTGTATGGACCTTTGATAAACCATTTAGAACATGTTTTTGTTAATTTTTTAGATAATCTTAGTGTTTGATATATATATTGGTCATTACATATAGAGATTTTAGTGTATACACTACGTACACTACATTAATTGCATAAAACTAATTAGAAAATTGTTTGAAGATTAGTTTATAAATAAAAAACCGCACACATTGTTTGCAATTTGAAATTTACAAATTAATTTTCGAATTCTCCCATTTTTTTGAGAACTTTTTCATTGATCCGTGAAATAATTATTTTTATTCATTTTTCTATTGATCAAGTAAATCACGACATCTCCCTAAGTTCTCCGATTGTGGATTATACGCAACATGCATCACACACTTTTGAGAACTTAGGGGAGATGTTGCCGAAATTTACACGTGAAAATATATAGATATCAATAAAAAAATGAACACAATTTATTATTTTGCAGATCAATAATGAATGTTTAGGACTCTTACCTTTTAATTAGATGTGGAGTGATAAGGTGGACTCAATAGTGAAGCCTAATATTATTTGAATAAAAAAATCTCCAAAATAAATAAAAAATAGCAACAATGGAACACCCTAGTGCCAGGTAAAATGAAAAAGAAACAAAACCCAGATTGAGTACGTAATTGATGTATTTATTCCTTTTGGTGTATCCTTACCTTGAGATTTTGGTGGTTTATGTTTTTCCTGTAATTTGACAATATATAACATACATCTCTCGATTTCATCTAATTAATTTTGTAGAGTTGCAGAAACAATTCAAACTTGTGTGATGATCTTTAGTTAGGTCATTCATCTAATTCAATATCCTCATCCATTCCTCCTTGTTAATATTCTAGTACATAAGCTGATGTTGTTCGTGTTGGGATTAAAATATTATGTGGTCCAGCCCATGTATTATTATGGGTCATACATTAATTATGACTTGGAGGACCACTTGTGCAAGAAATCATTAAAGTTGTCTCCTAACCTAATTAAATACACAAAATAGAGACATAGGCACATGGTTTTCTTGACTTTAATAAAAGGTGGAAGTATTGGTTTTGCTGTGTAGAATTTCTTACGCAGACAGAGGCCAGAATACGCGCAGAGGTTGGGAGGAAGGAGAAAGAAGAAATTCTTTGGCCATTTTCTCTACACATAATTACACAACAACAATGGAATAAAAGGTGCTATTTTTCTTGTTATATTTTGGAGAAGAAAGTGTTGATTATTGTGTATTCTTCTTCTTCAAGATTTGGGTTTCTCTAAGTATTATCTTAGAATGGTTTAGGTGCCATTTAATCACCATTATTGTTGTTGTTGTTGGGGTTCCATCTATTGTATTAGATGATGTATGTTTTGTGTGCCAAGATTAATTCTTGAAGGTGTGTATTGGTTACTTCTAGATTTAGGGCAAAAATCTAGGAAGGAAATATTGTATTACTATTATTTGGTAATAGTGGAATTGTCGGTTTGCCCCGTCGATTTTCCCTTCTCATTGGAGGGTTTTACGACGTTAAATAATTATTGGTGTTATCGCTTTGGTATTTATAATTTCGATATTCTATTGTTTGGATTGGCTTGATTGAGTTGTTGATTTCCTATTTTAATCACACGGAGTTTGAGGGGAAATATTTGGCGTTTGCTACTTGTGTTGGCAATTCCGTTTGTGGTCCGAATTTTTCCCCAACAGTGGTATCAGAGCTTGTGTTAGATTGTGTGGATTAAAATGGATGATCCAGTTGGTTGTGCTATGATTAGACTCACTAATCATAATTGGGTAACTTGGAAGCCTAGGATGGAGGATATCCTTTATTGCAAAGATTTGCATGACCCCGTTGAGGGTGACACGGCTAAACCGAATGATATGTCAGACAGTGATTGGACCAAACAGAATAGAAAGACTATCGGAACTATAAGACAGTGGGTGGATAACAGTGTGTTTCATCATGTTGCACAGGAGACTGACGCACATACATTGTGGTCGAAATTGGAGTCTATGTTTGAGAAAAAGACTGCATCTAGGAAGTCTTTTCTGATTAGAGACTTGGTCAACATGAAATACAAAGATAGCATGGGTGTGACAGAGCACTTGAACAATTTTCAGAATATTGTAAATCAGTTGACTACTATGGGTATGAAATTAGAAGATGAATTGCAGGCTTTGTTACTTTTGAGTTCTTTGCCAGACAGTTGGGAGACATTTGTTGTGACTATCAGTAATTCTGCTCCCGATGGTGTTTTGACTATGGAGTCTGTTAAAGACAGTATGCAGAATGAGGAATCAAGAAGAAAGTCCTCAGGTGTACATGCAGGGTCAAATCATGCACATGCTCTTGTTGTAGAGGACAGGGGGAGAAATAGAAATAGATGGCAGAAAGGTCGCAGCAAGTCAAGAGGTCGGTCGAAATCAAAAGATAAAAAGTCAGCTTGCTATCATTGTGGTAATGTGGGCCACATTAAAAGAAATTGTCGGATTTGGTTGAGAGAGCAAAGGGAAGGTAGCAATCAGAAGAAGGAAGATGAAAAGAACACTACAGCTATTGTTTCTACCAGTGATGAAGTACTTTCTTGTGTAGATGGTCATTGCCTACATGTGGGTGATCCTAGTACTGAGTGGATTGTTGATAGTGGTGCTTCCTACCATGTTTGTTCGAACATGGACTTGTTTGCAAATTACACAGCTGGTGATTTTGGTATTTCAAAGATGGGAAATACTAGCCAATCTAAGATTATTGGGATTGGTGATATTTACTTGCAAACAGAACTTGGCTACTCCTTGATACTGAATGATGTGAGGCATATTGATGATATGCGCCTCAATCTAATTTCAGTTATGGCTCTTGACAGACAGGGTTATTATAGCAGATTCGGTGATTTGAATTGGAAATTGTCAAAGGGCACTTTGATTGTTGCCAAAGGAAAAGCTTGTTGCACGCTTTACAAGACTTATGCAAAAGCTTGTAAAAATGAGGTGAATGTTGTTGAAGATACTTCTCCTGATTTATGGCACAAGAGGCTTGGTCACATGAGTGAAAAAGGTTTGCAGGTTCTGGCTAAGAAGACATCTATTCCCTTAGCCAAAGGTATGTCGCTAAACCAATGTGATCATTGTTTGTATGGTAAACAGCACAGAGTTTCTTTTAGTGGTTCATTTAAAAGAAAACATGATATTTTAGAACTTGTGCATTCTGATGTGTGCTCTCCTAGCGATGTAGCTTCTTTGGGTGGAAATAAGTATTTCCTCACATTTGTTGATGATGCTTCTAGGAAGCTTTGGGTTTATATGTTGAAATCTAAAGATCAGGTATTTAAGAGTTTTCAACAGTTTCATGCCATGGTAGAACGAGAAACAGGTAAGCCCTTGAAATGTCTCAGAACAGATAATGGTGGAGAATACACTTCACATGAGTTCAGGGATTATTGCTCAAAATTTGGGATTCGACATGAGTTTACAGAAGCAGGTACTCCTCAACATAATGGTGTGGCAGAAAGAATTAACCGTACCATTCTTGACAGAGTCAGATGCATGTTGAAGACAGCCAAGCTACCAAAAATGTTTTGGGGTGAAGCAGTTCAGACTGCTTGCTATTTGATCAATAGATCTCCATCTGTTCCCTTGGACTTTGATATTCCAGAAAGAGTTTGGACAGGAAAAGATGTTTCCTACTCTCATCTGAAGGTGTTTGGGTGCAAAGCTTTTGTGCACGTGCCTAAGGAACAGAGATCGAAGCTTGATGATAGAGCTACTCCTTGTATATTTCTCAGCTATGGTGATGAACAGTTTGGGTACAAATTTTGGGATCCAGAGAAAGAGAAGATTGTGAGAAGCAGAGATGTGGTCTTTCATGAAGACCAAACCATTGAAGATTTGGATAAATTGGAGCAGCCTAGAGTGACTGCAGCTGTTCCTGATCTCGCATCTACTAGCACTTCAACATCACAACCTATTGTTGAAGAGAATTTAGGTCCTACTGATGAGAATGTTGATGACATTGCTCATGATGATATACTAGCCGATGAGAATGCTAATGAGGAGGAGCAAATACCTGAGACAGAAGAAGATGAAGTAGTACATGTCAGAAGATCTACCAGAGATCACAGGCCATCTACTAGGTATCCTACTTCTGACTATATTTTGCTTACTACTGATGGGGAGCCAGAAAGTTTTTCTGAGGCACAGGATAACAGAGATAAAGTTCAGTGGATGAAAGCAATGGCAGAAGAGATGAATTCTTTGAGGAAGAATGATACTTATGACTTGGTGAATCTTCCTAAGGGCAGGAAACCATTGAGAAATAAATGGGTATATAAAATCAAACGGGAAGGCAATGGTGATTTGATGAAGTACAAAGCTCGTTTGGTTGTTAAAGGCTTTGGGCAGAAATATGGTGTTGATTTTGATGAGATTTTTTCTCCTGTTGTGAAAATGACATCCATCAGAGTTGTTTTGGGGTTAGCAGCCAGTCTAGACCTAGAAATAGAGCAACTTGATGTGAAGACTGCCTTCCTACATGGTGACTTGGAGGAAGAGATTTATATGTTTCAACCAGAGGGTTTTGAACAAAAGGGGAAAGAACACCTTGTATGCAAATTGAAGAAAAGTTTGTATGGGCTCAAGCAAGCACCAAGACAGTGGTATAAAAAGTTTGATGCTTTTATGGCCAGTCAGGAATACACAAGGACGACTGCAGATTCTTGTGTTTATATCAGATCTTTTCCAGGTGACAAATTTATTATTTTACTGCTTTATGTTGATGATATGCTTATAGTTGGCCAGGATGTGGGGTTGATCAAGAAATTGAAAGAAGCCTTACATAAGTCATTTGATATGAAAGATCTGGGGCCGGCTAAACAGATATTGGGCATGGAGATAATTCGAGACAGAAAATCTAAGAGGTTGTGGTTATCACAAGAAAAATATATTGAACGAGTTCTTGAAAGGTTCAGTATGAAAGGAGCTAAATCAGTTAGCTCACCTCTTGGGGGTCATCTCAAACTTACCAAAAGATCTTGTCCTTCAACGAGTGAAGAGAAGAAGAAGATGGAAGTAGTACCCTATTCTTCAGCAGTTGGTAGTTTGATGTATGCTATGGTATGTACTCGTCCAGATATTGCACATGCAGTTGGTGTGGTAAGCAGATTTCTGTCTAATCCGGGCAAAGATCATTGGGAAGCAGTAAAATGGATTATGCGGTATCTCAGGGGAACTTCTACTTTGTGTTTGAGCTTCGGGGGAGCTCAGCCAGTTTTGACAGCGTATACAGATGCAGATATGGCAGGAGATCTTGACAACAGAAAGTCTACATCTGGGTACTTGTTTACTTTTGCAGGGGGAGCTGTTTCTTGGCAGTCAAGATTGCAAAAATGTGTGGCTTTGTCAACAACTGAGGCTGAATATATTGCAGTTACCGAAGCAGGTAAAGAGATGATATGGATGAGAAAGTTTCTTGAGGAGCTCAACGTGAAGCAAGGTGAGTACGTCATTTATTGTGATAGTCAGAGTGCTCTTGAGCTAAGTAAGAATTCTACTTTCCATTCTCGTACTAAACACATTGATGTGAGGTATCATTGGATACGTGGAGCGGTTGATGAGAAGTTAATGCAGTTGGAAAAGATTCATACCGATAAGAATATTGCTGATATGTTGACCAAGGTTGTTACCAAGCAGAAGCTTGAGTTTTGTGCCGAGCAGGCCAGGATGGATTCCAAGTGACTGGAGTCTTGTGGTGTACCTCCCTCATGGGCTGGAGGGGGAGATTGTTGGGATTAAAATATTATGTGGTCCAGCCCATGTATTATTATGGGTCATACATTAATTATGACTTGGAGGACCACTTGTGCAAGAAATCATTAAAGTTGTCTCCTAACCTAATTAAATACACAAAATAGAGACATAGGCACATGGTTTTCTTGACTTTAATAAAAGGTGGAAGTATTGGTTTTGCTGTGTAGAATTTCTTACGCAGACAGAGGCCAGAATACGCGCAGAGGTTGGGAGGAAGGAGAAAGAAGAAATTCTTTGGCCATTTTCTCTACACATAATTACACAACAACAATGGAATAAAAGGTGCTATTTTTCTTGTTATATTTTGGAGAAGAAAGTGTTGATTATTGTGTATTCTTCTTCTTCAAGATTTGGGTTTCTCTAAGTATTATCTTAGAATGGTTTAGGTGCCATTTAATCACCATTATTGTTGTTGTTGTTGGGGTTCCATCTATTGTATTAGATGATGTATGTTTTGTGTGCCAAGATTAATTCTTGAAGGTGTGTATTGGTTACTTCTAGATTTAGGGCAAAAATCTAGGAAGGAAATATTGTATTACTATTATTTGGTAATAGTGGAATTGTCGGTTTGCCCCGTCGATTTTCCCTTCTCATTGGAGGGTTTTACGACGTTAAATAATTATTGGTGTTATCGCTTTGGTATTTATAATTTCGATATTCTATTGTTTGGATTGGCTTGATTGAGTTGTTGATTTCCTATTTTAATCACACGGAGTTTGAGGGGAAATATTTGGCGTTTGCTACTTGTGTTGGCAATTCCGTTTGTGGTCCGAATTTTTCCCCAACAGTTCGATCTCTCCTTGTTAATATTCTAGTACATAAGCTGATGTTGTTCGATCTCATGGTGGTGACTATTCAAGCGATCCTCCTTGACCACCACATCTCAGTTTGTTTGTTCGTGCAAGTCGGGTAAAAAAAATTGTTTAGAACCATGAGCTTATTTTGTGATTTTTATCATTGCTAATTATTCTTTTTAATCCCGACTTTTTTTCAATCTGCAGCATCGCCACCGGCCAAGAGGCAGGGTATCTCTAGAAATTAAATTTAGAGAAGTAGTGGCTGAACGATGGGAAAAACCATCCCGATTGATTTCGCCTACAGACGATCCAAAATGATGCGGGAATTTTCACACGACTGGTTGGGAATATAGTTCGACTGAACTGACTCTCATGCTATTCGAGTTGGGCCGATGTCCGTAAGGAGCTGCTGGTACGAGTACGAACCGCTATCAAAGTAACTAATAAGCAATACAAATGATTAATAAATATAGTACATATATTTATCACCCAATGATGCATTGATTAATTTTTTTTCAAGACAAACATTTTTTGATATTCGTGGCGATCGATCGGTCAAGGAGTATGAGGATGTTCTAGGTAGTCTCAATCGTTTGGCAGCCGATCGCTATCGAGCATACAAAACGAAGATTGACATAGACGCATGGACTTGTTCATTTTTTTTTTTGTTCAACAAGCTAATTTAACATTTCAATAGTGATTATGATTAGGTAACACTGCATCTCCGTGATCACGGGCTCGATTGGAGAAAAATAAGATCAATAGAGAGAATGCTTGATACTCGTCCCATCAAGGCTCGAGGAGTTTTCAATAATGGTTTTTATACACGAGGACTCTAGTATTTTCATTTGATTTCGAATTGAAATTGTTGCAGAGGGATCCCGAGACTGGGAAGTGGCTGAATATTGTGGATGCATTCGAGCGATTACAAAGATGCGTGGACGGGGGATGGATGAATGAGTATGCTGCAGCAAACCACGTATGTAAAACTTAGACTATAAACCTTGTCTTTTTTTGTTTCGATTTTACATTTCATTAATAATTTTTTTCCCACAAGACTGACTCGTTCTGAAATGAGAGAATTGGCGGACCCAGACTTCATTTAGTGGCATGCAGGTGGATGAGCCTGCCATCGTGAAGTAAGCTATTGGATAATGACACAGAATCACGTGTGGAGTCAGTCAAATCTTAATGGGTAGATCTCCCTATATCAAGAGCAGCACTGCATCGTCGAAGGCCCCATTAGCAAACAACTATTTTCCTGAAAGTTACAAACTCGAAAGATTGGGTGGCATTATGCGAGACTGGATGCAAGACCAAATGCGAACAACGATGAGGTTATTAAGTGCCTTGTGGCAAATTAGAGGATTCATAATAAGTTATTTGTGAAAACGCATTGTAAACTTTCAAGAATTCTAGCAACGACTTACAGGGACGACAAGTAGTCCCTAAAACATTGGAGGACATCAACTGTCTCTATAGGTTATGGGTCACGAACCTATAACAGCGATATATGTAGGGACGACATTGTTGTTCATGTTGGTTAACAGGGGCAACCTATTGATCTGCAGGGACGACATATACAATCGACTTTTCTTATAGTGAAACCCATTCAATAAGCTGAATTAAAAATGTTTCCATTACATAAGCAAATTAAAAAAATTATATTAAAACTAAAATAGTGGTTGAGATTCTGGCAGTGTATCTCCTTTTCCTTAAAGAATCAAAACCTGATTTTTGCTAAATCATTAAACCAAAATCAGTCTAAAAACTTTGGTAATTATGATTTGTACTCAATTATTTCATAGATTGATTTAATATTACATCCTTTAATATGCTATGTGTATGAAATCAGCCTGATTGTTGCAATGACCCGACTTTCATAAATATCTAAATGTTTGAGCTGTATATATGTAATATATCTCATCATGTGTATAGATAGAACTTTTTTGGAAGGAAAAAAAAAAAAATGAAAGACGCTGCTTTGTTGTGATGTTCGCCAGAGTAAAAAACATTCTATGTAATTGACTATTTTACCTGTTTATGGAGTGTATACAATTTGCAATTGGTTTGATTTTTGATTTCCGAATGTATTTAAAATTTAAATGATACCTAATAAGTGTGTTTTATACACTTATTTATATGTCAAAATTAAAATATATTGTTGTCGTTTTAGAATAAATACTATTTAATTATGTTTAATTGTTTACATTTCAGAAAATATTCTAAAAAGATGAAGAATGGAGAAATTGATGGAAAGAATGCACAATTAGATAACTTTTGGAGCTAAATTGAGTAATTGAGGAGTTAGTGATGTCATCCAAGAAACTTGCATGGTGCCAAAGTAAATAAATCAAAAGTTAGAGGACCCAATTGAAAAAATTTAGCTGAAACGAGCAAATCGAGAATATTTCTAAGTATGTGACTAAATTACTTCAATTGAAAGTGAAGGACAAAAGCTGCAATTAAAAGCCAGGACCAACTTATACAACTATGAAAAGATGAAAATTGCATTGTAAGCCACACCGCTCGATTTCCGGATTCATAAGCGAGCGATCGCGAGTACTTGCACTGCGCGATCTTGCGGGAGTCAGGCTGTGCCGCATGTTGGGCTTTTTTCCGCGATTTTCAACAGTTTTTCAGCCTCTTTCACCTAAATTTCTCCAATACCTATATGTACAACTTGTGATGCACGAATTGGAGACCTTTGCCTCACCTAAGAACATCATATAATTGAGCTTTTCACGGGGAATTCTTGGAAGATTGAAGCATAGCAAAGAGCGAGAGTTGAAGATCACGTGGAGAATTGATACTTGGTGGAAGCTTTTCATTCTCTTATGTTATTTTCAATGAACGCTTACATTTATTGTTTATTCATAATTTGTAATTAAACTTCATGTTGGGATGAACGATGTAGCTTAGTTATATTATTTTAATTCCAAATTTCATTGTTTTAGTTATTCGTTTGATGTGTTGATTTATTATTGCGTTTAATGTGTGAATTAATTGACCACTAATTCATGATTTATTGAGTTATTTTCATAATCCGAGATGTAAGTTAATAACTTAGAACAATGTAATAAAATCGGTAATTGGACAAGAGATAGAGATATACTTTGTTATTATCGCGATCGTGTGTGAATTCTTGTGTGCTATGCATCTAGATAAGGAACAACTTGAAAAATTCTAAATCAGAACTTTGTTGACAAATTCTTCCTACCTGGCCGGGTGTCAAAGCTCAGGCGTGAAATCTTTTCTTTCAGTCAACAGCAGTGTTCTAAAACGCGCACAAGGCCGGGTGTCAAAGCTCAGGCGCGAAATCTTGTCTTTCAGTCAACAGCAGTGTTCTAAAATGCGCACGTTGTGCCCGCACAACGCCCGCCTCCAACGCGTCAAAATAGCGAAAAGCGTGAAAAAGCGTCTAAAATTTTTTTAATCTAAAAAGCGTGAAAAAAGCGCGCATAATGCGCGAGTAGGCGTGACAAAGCGCGACCCGAAGCGTGATTTTTTTAAGGGGTTAAAATATGTGAAAAGTTCAAATCTAGTATATAGGAATTGAAAAATGCTTTTTAACGCTTTTTAACGCATACTCCCGCTTAAGCTTGAAAAGCTTGACACTTGGGCTCCACGCTTCGTCACTTTTCACACTTTTTAGAACACTGGTCAACAGACAGGGGAGTCTATTTTTGAAACTTGGGAAATGTTCAATGAGCTTATTAGATAGTGTCTTACACATGGAATAGCTGATTGGATTTTGGTGCAAGTGTTCTACCATGGTTTGACAAATGAAAACAAGAAGCACGCAGATTCAGCAGCTGGGGAATCGGTTATGGACATGACTTATGAAGAAATGACTAACATATAGAGTGTGTGTTTTTTCTTGTAAACATTTTTCTATTATAGTGAATTCCTATAGCTGCTGACGAGGACGTGGTTTCAAATTGAAGCAAACTTGTATAAATCTTGCGTATTCTTGGTTGTTCATTTCTCTTTCTTGATATTAATTATTCTCTATAAAATAGAATTAGGATTCCTAATTCACATCAATCACTTTCTAGTTCTTCGTCTTATTCATTGGTGATTTATTGAACATTGAGGTCTATTTTGATGGATGTACAAAAGCATAAGCACTGTACCATATTTATAAGATTGAATAGGACGAATCTCGTACTGATCCTCGAAGTGAAAATAATTTGAGTCCTCATAAACTAGACTTGACAAACAATTAGACTCCACAACTTAACAATTGAATTGAATAAAGAATTTGCAAGATGAAACGAATGTTCACACAATGTTTACACATATTTTATCGATGGATATTATGATGGATCTATAATTTGTATGAGTATTGAAACGAATGTGATCAACTCTCTTTTGATTCTCTCCAGCTATGAACGCACTAAATGTGTTAATAAAAAGCGTTACCAAAGTGTTCAGGCTTCTCATGCTAGTTGGTTGCAAGTATGTCGATTTAGTGGAGATTGTAGGGATTTTAATCTCCAGAAATCAACCACAAACCAATATAATCAGAAACAATAATCACAAGAACACACAGATTCTTACCCAAAGGGTCCAGAGGTTCGGCGACCACTTTTAACTCCTACATCCCCCGTTGAGTCTCCACCAAATGTGGATCTGACTCAAGAACTTTATTGATCTCACCAAAGTCACAGATTACAACAACTGCCAGAAATATCTTCCTCTTTCAACCCTAAATCACGTTACAACAAAATACTTTCAGAACTTGACGACTACACATCAAAGTACAACTATCTCTCTATAGAGATTCTGAAAGAGAACGAGATTTAATCAAGAAGGGCACCAAAACTGGTTAAAGAAAAGACAGAGAACACGAAGAATCAGAACTTCATTTCAATATGTAGAAGAAGAAGAAGGGGCGTATCCAAGAGAGTGTGAAGCCCTAAATCAGGATCAAGCCTTTTATAAAGCTCAGCCAATTAATCCGTTCAGATTGCACCACGTGGACGGTGTAGATGAGACAAGCTGTTACAAAATTAAAAACATGCTTTTGCTAAACTTTAAGTATTGGCACACGACTTCACAATCTCCACCTTGCCAAACTTGAAGTTCACCTTATAGTTCTTGAATCAGCCAGAATCAGTATCATTGACTCCTTTAATTCCTGCAAAAGAAAAAATGAAAAACATAATAGAACAGATTCAAATATATATATATATATATATATATATATATATATATATATATATATATATATATATATATATATATATATATATACAACTTTTAAATTTGTTCAAAGGTAAAACTTTTGTACCATAATCAGAAGGATTAAATTGAGTAGGAATTTTAACAAATTTAACAACTCCCTTTTCAACCATATCTCGAACAAAATGAAATTTTATATCAACATACTTGGTTCTATCATGGTGCACATGATATCTACTAAGGTGTATAGCACTTTGATTATCAGTGTAAAGAGTAAGTTCAAATTTTAAAAAACCCATTTCACTTAATAGCAGTGTTCTAAAAAGCGTGAAGCGTGACGAAGCGTGGAGCCCAAGAGTCAAGCTTTTGAAGCTTAAACGGGAGTAAGAGTTAAAAAACGTTTTTCAATTCCTAAATATTTGATTTAGATTTTACCCATACTTGAACAAGTAAAAAAAAAAAGGAAAAAAAAAAAAAAGAAAAAATGGCGGCTGCGCGCGCGATGCGTGCTGAAGCGAGTGCAGCGCGCACTCGCTTCAGCACGCATCGCGCGCGCTTTTTAGATAAAAATTTTCAAAAAACGCGTTTTCTCGCTTTTCGCCAAAACGACGCGCGAGAGGCGGGCGTCGCGCGTATGCCCGCACACTGTGCGCGCGTTTTAGAACACTGCTTAATAGACCTTTAATCCATATTCCTTCTTTAACAGCATTACAGACAGATATATATATTCAGCTTCAGTGGATGATAGTGCAACCAATTTCTATAACTGAGATTTCCAACTTATACAAGTAGAGGTGTCAATCCGGGTGGTCCGGGTCAGGTTGACCCGCCAATAATAAGCCCGGTAACGGCCCGTTTGAAAAAAAGCTCGCCCGCTGTGGGTTACGGGCCAGTTACGGGTTAGCCCGCAAATTTTGAACTACAACCCAGGCCCGCCCGCTGGCCCATGCGGGTCTCGATTTGTTCTGATTTAGCCCGTATGAATAAAAACATAGATTTTTCATATTTATAACAAATATTTTGTCAAGTTTCTAAATACAAAATGATTAAAATGATAAATTCATATTTATACCATAAAATATTTACATAAAATTTAAAATTATAGTTTATTTTATATGAATTACTTCTAAATTTGCAAATTTAAATAAAATATAAACAAATAACAATTAAATGATAAATGTATTTCTAATTACTATTGTCAAAAAACATTATTTTTTTTAGCTATTAGGGAGAAAAAAATAAGATTTTACTTTAAAAGTTGTATTAGAGTTTCTAGAAGAAGAGAGATTTTTCAATGTTACCATATTTAATAAAAAAAGTTTTTTTACTTTTTATTTTTACGGGCCAGCGGGTTAACAGCGGCCCGCGAAGGTTTGACCCGCAAAACTCGCGGTTCACAACTTCTTGACCCGTGAACCGCCCGCACGAGTCATGGGTCGGCCAGCGGTCCCGGGTCAATCCTGGCCGGTTTTCACTGGTCTGGTTGGCCCGTCCGTCTTGACACCTCTATATACAAGCATTACAGAGAGTAAAATTATATGAAGAAGTAGATCTTCTCTTGTCTAAATCTCCTGCAAAGTCAGAATCACAGTACCCTTTTAACACAACACGTTCAGAACATTTTCTGAATTTTAAACCAAGTTTAAAGATCCACAAAGATATCTGAATACCCATTTAACAGCAGTCCAGTGTGACTCACCTGGGTTTGCCATAAATCTGCTTAGAACACTTATGCAGTGAGCCAAATCAGGTCTAGTGCAAACCATCATATACATAATAGAACCAATGGCATTTGAATAAGGCACATTTGACATTCTTTCAAATTCAGCTTCGCAATTAGGAGATAAAGTAGAGGACAATTTAAAATGATTTTCCAGAGGCAGTGTAACAGGTTTTGCCTTGGACATAGAAAATTTTTCTAACACTTTTTCAATATAGGCAGATTGATTTAAGAATAAAGAACAGTCATTTCTATTTCTACAAATTTCCATTCCAAGAATTTTCCTAGCATTTCCAAGGTCTTTCATTTCAAATTCAGCACTCAATTTATTTTTCACAGATTCAATTTCAGTTTTACTATTGCAGGCAAGTAGCATATCATCTACATATAATAACAAATAGAAAGAATTTGGACCTCCAGCACCTTTGCAGAATAAACAGGAGTCATATTTTTTTTTTTTTTTTTGGTGAAAACCAAGACTTTGGATAAAGGTATCAAACCTTTTATACCATTGCCTTGGGGCTTGTTTAAGTCTATATAAGGATTTTTTAAATAAGCAAACATAATCAGATTTGTTTTTCTCAATGAAACCTTGGTTATTGCATGTAAATGGTTTTTTCTAAATCTCCATGTAAAAAAGCAGTTTTAACATCAAGCTGGTCAAGTTCCCAATCAAATTGAACAGTCAAGGCAAGTAAAATTCTAACTGAGGTATATTTAGCAACAGGCGAAAAAACCTCATTATAATCAATGCCTTCCTTTTGAGAAAAACCTTTTGCTACAAGTCTAGGTTTAAATTTCTTTTCAGTCCCATTCTGCCCTATGTCTTTGGTCTTATAAATCCATTTACAATCAATAACATTTTTATTTTCAGGTTTTGGAACAAGTACCCAAGTATTATTTTTATACAGAGATAGCATTTCATCTTCCATAGCATCAATCCAAAGTTTAGAATTAGAGCAACTAACAGCTTCATCAAAAGATTCAGGTTCAACATACAAACAATTTTGAACAACACAAATGTTACAAAATCATCATGATTATATCTAGTAGAAGGAATTCAATGTCTTCTACCTCTGTCTCTAGCAAGTATATAATCATTTAAAGGATTTTGATCTAAATCAAATTTAGGAATATCATTTTGATTTTCAATTTCAGAATCAGAGTTACCTGCAACGTGCTCATCTGTAACCTGAGGGTGCTCCACCTCAATTTGAGTCTCATTTGGTAAACTAAAATCAGTTTGTACTTCAGAAATAACTTTTCCTTTTTCAAATGTAGTAGTTTTATTGAGAGGTTTTTGAAGACAAGGCATAATATTTTCATTAAAAATGACATTTATACTTATTATGACTTTAAAACCTTTCATATCAAATAACCAGAGCCTATAACCTTTAGGGCCTTCACCATAACCCAGAAAAATACATTTTTGATAGGCTCAAGTCTTCCTTCACTTTGATGTGCATAAGCAGCACAGCCAAGGATCCTTAGGTGTAAATAATCAGTAGGAAGATTAGACGAAACTGATTCAGGGGTTTTAAAATTTAAAACACTTGAAGGACTTCTATTTATAAGATAGGCAGCAGTTTTGACAGCTTCTCCCCAGAAAATTTTTGGCAGTCTAGAACTGATTAGCATACATCTCACATTGTTTAAAATAGTTCAATTCATCCTTTCAGCCACTCCATTTTGTTGAGGAGTGTAGGTAACAGTTTTATGTCTGAGTATGCCACAGTTCTTACAAAAATTATCAAACTCCAGATTACAGAACTCAAGACCATTATCAGTTCTGAGTGCCTTAATCCTTTTGTTTGTTTGATTCTCAATAAAAAATTTCCAAAGTTTAAACTGTTGAAAAGTATCAGATTTAGTTTTTAATAAAATGATCCAAACTTTTCTGGAGAAGTCATCAACAATAGACAAATAATATCTGAAACCAATAAGAGTACAAATAGGGGAGGGTCCCCACAAATCTGAATGTAGATAATCAAGAATTGATTCAGAGTACCCTTTTCAAAAGAGGATTTACTTTGTTTACCGAATACACATTCTTCACAAAAACCAATGTTTTTGAGAAGATCTTTACCAAATGCTCCTATATTTTGAAGATGCTGCAGAGATTTTATATTCATATGGTCTAATCTTTTGTACCATAGAATAGCTTTATTAGAGTCATTGTCAGCATGAGCAGCCAAGTTTTTAATAACAGGAGAGTCCTTAAATAGATATAGGCCATTCTGTTTTGGTACTTCAAACAAAATGTTTGAATCATGCATAATCCTGCAGCAGTTCTTAGCAAACAATATATCGTAGATAGAATTCAATTCACCAATAGAAATTAAATTTCTTCTAAGATCAGGAATGTATCTGACACATTTCAAATTGATCACATTATTCTTATTTAATATGAGATCAATATTACCAATGCCTTTAATATCACAAGACATATTGTTACCAAGATGTACTTTTCCTTCATTTATAGAAGTAAAGTCAGTGAACCAATTCAAGTCAGGGCACATATGAAAAGAGCAGCCAGAGTCCAATATCCATTCAAAAACAGTATTATCAGAAGTAGTAGCAAACACTAAACCATTTGCATCAGTATTATTGGTCTAGTTTGTGGCTATCATAGCAGCTATTTCATTACTGGATGCTTCTTTCATATCCTTTATTCTTTTGAAACAATTTTTCATTAGGTGTCCAGTTTTCTTGCAATAGAAACATTCTTTGGTTTTAGATTTAGACCTCACATTTCCTCTACCCTTCCATTTTATTTTATCCTTTTCTTTTATTTCAACCACAAACCAATATAATCAGAAACAATAATCACAAGAACGCATAGATTTTTACCCAAAGGGTCTGGAGGTTCGGCGACCACTTTTAACGCCTACATCCCCCGTTGAGTCTCCACCAAATGTGGATCTGACTCAAGAATTTTATTGATCTCACCAAAAGTTACAGATTACAACAACTGCCAGAAAGATCTTCCTCTTTCAACCCTAAATCACGTTACAACAAAATACTTTCAGAATTTGACGACTACACATCAAAGTACAACTATCTCTCTATAGAGATTCTGAAAGAGAACGAGATTTAATCAAGAAGGGCACCAAAACTGGTTAAAGAGAAGACAGAGAACACGAAGAATTAGAACTTCGTTTCAGTATGCAGAAGAAGAAGAAGGGGCATATCCAAGAGAGTGTGAAGCCCTAAATCAGGGTCAAGCCTTTTATAAGGCTCAGCCAATTAATCCGTTCAGATTGCACCACGTGGACGGTGTAGATGAGACAAGCTGTTTCAAATTAAAAACACGCATTTGCTAAACTTTAAGTATTGGCACACGACTTCACAAAGATGATAACGAATGAATTGAGGATGGATAGCGTGACAAACTATTTAAAAATTTAGTACGTTGTTGATGTCAAAAGGGTGCCAATTAGGATAAAAAAAAAATAACATAAAAACGACATGAAGCATGCTTCAGTGCAAAAACCGAGCTCGCATACACCTAGATCCGTCCATGGCTGAGATGTAAGATTTAATCAGCAAGTAAAGTCCTTTTGTTACGACATGCCTAATATGCACGTCGTAAATGTTTATTGTAAAAAGTTGCTTTTGTTAACACGTGGAGGGATTCAGATTTCTAACCATCAAAAGTAGCAATCATACTTGAAGAAACTAAGGAGCAAGATAAAGACGAACAAGTTGCCAAGCCAACACAAGAGAGTACCCAAAGAACTTCATGTTTTGTATTATGTACTTCCACAAAATTTTCAGGAATATCAAGACTAGAAGAGAATGAATCATGCTAAAGTAAAAAAGATAGCCTGAGATGTTGATCAACTACGTTAGATGAATATCATAGGTTTATATTTCAACCAGTTAAATAGGGAAACTACGTGAGCAGTTCTATGATCACTTACCTTCGTCAGAAAATAGAGATTGCGCAGTAACGACACATGTTTCAATTTCGCTATAACATATTTTGGGTTATGGTTTAAAAAATTGAAACTACAAATACGTTCATTATGAAAAAATAATCTTTAAAAACATTCAATTTCTCATGATTTTTAGCCGTGATTGTAGTGACTAAATTAATTAAGCAGGAGAGATATAATAGTTTAATGATTTTTAGTGTCGGGGAGGGAGGTGATTTATGTTTTATCATTCTTACTACTTTATTCCGGTAATAATTAGAATTACAAAGAGTCAAATTGTAAAAGTGAAATACTTTTTATATAAGGTGTGTATTAATTTGATGTAATTTGCTCAACATAATCCACAGTTTAAACGGGCTAATTAACCCTACTCTTCCACACTAACCACACATTGTTTTGGGAAAATTTCATAACTATTTTAAAAAATACCGTTGAACATTTTTTATTGCAAAAATGCAGTGTTATACCTTTTTTTTTTTTAAATAATATTTTACATTGTACCGGTACCACTGCTGTGTTATATAATTGTTGTTGCACCGTTGCCACCATCATCAACACCTATGATGGCAACCACATCTGGCAACACTGTGACCATCTCCACCATATTCACCGGCCAAAACCCAAGTTTTCATCACCACCAGTGACTAAGAGCTTGTTTGGTGTATGAAGTTTTGGAAGAAATTTGAGTTTTTGAGAGAATGTATGGTTGAAAAGTGAGTCACATATAAATGTGTGGTTGAAAATGAATTTGATTAAAATCTTTTAAATTTTAACTTTACCAAACATGCTCTAAGTCCATCCGAACATCACCGGGGAATCCAAAAATAGCAAATCTGAAGGCCTTTGATTCTTTCTCGATATAAATCTAAGGGAAAAGTACACAAAATCTAGATTCCACGTTAATTTTTTAAAACTAACAAACTTAATTTTTTTTTTTTAATTCAAGTGTTAAATAATAATTAATATATATAATATTATATATAAATTATCACTTAACTAAAACAGATAATATTAAATGAAGAAAAACTCAAATTAAGCAATACAAATCACGTCCCACCATGCTCCCATCCGACCCACCCCCACTAAGTCAGGTTGGTCACACAAAGTCACAATTTTGTTACAATTACAAATTTAATGGCAAATCTCACCCATCCAATCTTACCATACTCGTAAAGTCACAGTTGATCACAATGAGTTACATTCCAGTCACAATTACAAACTTAATCAACAATTTCATATCCACTCCACCCCACCCCACCCCCACCACACCACACCACACCAATAAGTCACAGTTAGTCACACAAAGTTATAGTTCGATCACAATTACAAATTTAATTGCAAAATTCACCCCCACACTACTCTATCCGACCTGTAAAATCACAGTTGGTTACATAAAGTCACAATTTTATCACACAAGATCACAGTTCGATCACACAAAGTCAGAGTTCAATACATGATGTTACAGATCGGTCACACAAAGTCTTGGTTCGATCACACGAGGTCACAATTTGATCACATAAAATCATAGTTTAATCACACAAGGTCACAGCTCGATCACTCATAGACATATTTGACACAACTGTAAGTCACATCACGTCCACACAAAGTCACAGTTGGTCACAATCTCTAATATAATGAGTCACAAGCATCCATAATTGGTCACATACTACTTATTTATTAGTCACAATTTAAACTTTTTTTAGTCACAATTAATCAATATTTTTGTCACAATTACCTAATAATTGGTCTCATTTTGTACTCTTCACAAGTCACGTTTAATATTTATTTTGGTGTCAATTACCTAATAATTGGTCACAATTCCTCCACCAATGGCCCTCCACCGTGATTAGCCACCACCACCACCACCACCGACCCCTTCACCACGACATCGCCACACCACCCCTCTGCCACAACCTGCAACCACCACAACACACAAGAATCACCACCCCGACTCACCACCACAATCGCCACCACCACACCACCTCTGCCACCACCAACCACCAGAAAAGGAGACCACATAACCAAAGAAAAAAAAAGGTGTACGGTGCAGTACAGATTGCTCGGTTACTACCCCTGCCACCATACCATAGCCACCACAAAAACTTGCACCAATCGCCAACACCGCAGATCCGCCTCAATCAACACAAACCATCGCATCAATATCATCGTCTCCAAATGCACGCACAAACAAAAACAATAAATAAACCTACAATCACAACAATCGCTGGAGGTTGTGGGGTTGGGAGCAGCGACGCCGCTTCTAGATCAAATCATAACTCCTTCGACGTTAACAGCGATGCCGCTACTTCTATCTAGCAGCGGCGAGAGGTCGGGGTGGGTGTTTTGGCAGTGACTTGAGTGCGAATGTTGGTAAGGAGAGTCGCTGTCGACGGTTGTCGGTGAGATGAGAGAGAGAGAGAGAGAGAGAGAGAGAGAGAGAGAGAGAGAGAGAGAGAGAGAGAGAGAGAGAGGAGTATGAATCTGTGTGATTAATTATAAAAAAATTATTAATAAATGTTAATTGGGTAATTAACACTTTATTTTTAAAAATGAAAGATTCATCAACTTATTATCACAAAGTGATTTTAAAAAGTAGGGTTCCGTGTAATTTTCCATAAATCTCATCACATATACATTATATATCTTTAACCCTAATTGCAGAATCAATCACAACCATCCAAGCCTACAAAGGAACCATTCTACTTGCTAAAAAGTATAAGTACATAGACACCCACAAACATTAGTTCAATGAGGCACAAATAAAATCTTAAGAAGAACATCGATAACTTGAAATCTATTGTGGGATATTATTCGTGCTTGGTTGGAGTTATTGTATGTAAGTTTTTCCCTCCAACAACGATAACAATTTATCTTTCTTATTTTCGATTAAACTCTAGAACTAGACCAAACTGTCAATTTTTTATTTTATTATAACGTTTAATCGAACCATCAAATTCAATTCATGATCCAATTATTTTCTACATGTACTTTTGACCACAATAAGTTGGATAAAAACCACCTTTTCCATCCTAAAGCTTGTGCTCTTCATTCTTAAATCTTACTTCTTTAAAAACATCATAGTGGAGTTTATCCTCTTTTGATAACACTACACTAGTTATAAAGTTTAATTAAATAAATTTATCACACCTAATGGAGACAGTGGACCATTATTAAAAATACAAAGCCTAGTCATGAAAGCAATATAGATCCTTAAATTAATCAGATTAATCGGATAGCTAGGCTTCACGTCATGTGTACCTCATATAAATTCTTTTTCTTAAAAATAATTAATATATTAACGTCACATTTTTCTTCTTCTTGATCAGCGTCTCTGAATACCATCGTGAACTAAAATTGCCAACATATTTATGAAATATAGGCGTTGATTAAAAGATTTTGTAGACATGAGTATATGTGATTTTTTATTAGGTCAAAATCATCGACGTCAAGAAAGCAAAAACTTGAGAAAAATCCTAAATTTCGGTTCCAATATCCCCATTTGACTAGTGAGTTTGGTAAGTTTCATAGTTCCATGCTTGATACGTAAATGTAATGTGAATGCGAGTTTAAGAATGGAGATTTTTGTTATAAATTATTAGAAATTATTAAGAAATTCCTTTGTAGATCTCTACCTAATTTCTTACCTAACTCCCACCTAATTAATATTGTAAAGAATTATTGTGAATGACTTTATCTTCCTATAAATAGAGGCATTCATTGTTGTATTTAACACACCTAATGGAATGAGAATTCTCCTCTTTATTCTCTCCATCTCTTCATCTCTAATTCTTGTTTAGATTTTGATAGTTTTATAACACGTTATCAGCACGAGTCTCTAGCCAATTGAGTAATACGACGGGAGTATGCTCTACAGTTGCATCTAAATGATGAACTTCTGTATCAGAAACCAGATTATTATTAATCAACGTTTCATATTTCAAATCTAGTGTTTTTGGTATTAGAAAATCATTTATACATCATAGATTAGAAAATCAATTCCAAGTCCATAGAAAAAATTGGAGAAATTGTGTAACCCGAAACTTTCAAAGCAAATTCACGCACCGTAACGGATTGGACTATTATGAATACCTTGACTGAAAGATATGATTCACTCACTCATGAAAGGTAATTATTTCATTACGTTGATACCGCCTATATGGTCGGTTTAATTATTTCATTATGTTGATACCGCCTATATGGTCGGTTTAATTATTTCATTATGTTGATACCGCCTATATGGTCGGTTTAATTATTTCATTATGTTGACATCGCCTATATGGTCGGTTTAATTATTTTATTATGTTGACACCGCCTATATGGTCGGTTTATCAATTGAATACATATAAACACCTCAATTGTTGGTTAATTCTAACATATTAGAGGATTGTTGTCAACATATATACGTGGTGGTATAACCCCAGTATCATTATTGTTAATATATATATACAATATTATTTTTAATATATACTTGGTGGTATAACCCCAGTATTATTATTGTTAATATATATACAATATTATTGTTAATATATACTTGGTGGTATAACCCTAGTATTATTATTGTTAATAAAATATTGTTATTTAATACTTCATTAAATGATACCAGAAGTTATCACTACTAAAGATAGATAATATTTCATCAAATGATACCAGAAGTTATCACTACCAAAAAGTTGGTAAATGTTGATAAAAATATTTTATCCAATGGTACCAGAAGTTACCAATATCTGAATTTGAATGGGTGGATGAAAATTATTCAACAAGAGAATGTTGATGTATGATAAAATAATATCACATGATAGCACGGACATAGCTAATGTGAAAATAATCTCATCAGTATTATGAGATGAATATTAGATGATAAGTGTCTGGAAAAGTTCTTGCACGAGCACTTATGTATTCCAGAAGAAGTACATATTTACTCCAGAAGAAGTAAAAATTATCATCTAAATATACTGAAATGATATTATTATTGCTCCTGAATAAGCATAAAACGAGTCATACATGCAAAACGAAAAAGGGGAAAAACATTTATAATCCTCAAAATAAGAGATGTGTTTCGGGAGTAGCCGTATCCTACCACCTCTGACATTTTGAGGAAATAAAGAAAAAGGTGTGTCTCAAGAGTAAGAAATACTCCATACTCTACCACCTTAAATCTTTGAGGTACACAAGATTAAAACACTGATAAAATCCTAGAAATTTATGGTGTATCTCAAGAGTGAGAATACTCCGTACTCTACCACCACCTATTCTAGAGTTCACAAAGATAAATTTACATTAACCGGACTCCATTTTCGCTTGATTCCCCTTCCTTGCGACCAATCTATCTTTACTCCTGCTGGATCTTGTATTGGAATATATGATTGCAATTTATCCAGCAGTTCCTCGATAGTAGGAGCAGAAATAAGGATTCTCCTAGAAAATGGAGATATGAATCCCTGTTCCACAGCATAATCAAGAAATGTTAGCAAACCATCAAAGAAATTGTTTACATTTAAAAGCCCTATAGGCTTAGTATGGAGATCTAGTTGAGCCCATGAAGTAATATTAAAGATTTCTTCTAAAGTACCAAAACCTCCAGGTAGGGCTATGAAGGCATCAGAACCATATAACATACAAGTTATGCGTTCATGAATAGATAAGGTTTGTACTTCATGCCCTCGTGTTTTGCCTGCAATATCAGCTAAAGGAGTAGGTATAACACCTATCACTCTTGCTTTCTCTACTAGAGCGGATTGTGAAACACAACCCATCAATCCACTGCTACCTCCTCCATACACGAGAGTGATACCTTTCTCTCCCAATTTCTTTCCTAAATCCACGGCTGCTTCTAGATACCCAAAACCTTTTCCCACTTTTGATCCACAAAATACACAGATAGTTTTGATCTGTCGAAATTTTGGTCCTTCCATTTTTGAAAGTAAAGAAGGAAAAACTTATGGGAAAATGTTATTTTGGGATGCATGAACTATGAAAAATGTTTGGCTATTTAAAACCGAAAAGCTTCACTATTTACTGGTCGTTTTTCGAAAAAGTGAAGATTTACTTTTGACAAAATCATCCTACTCACCTTTCGGCAATTTAATATTTTTAACCAGCCTTTATCAAAACTCGTGAAAAGAAACAGAAAAATATTTTATATGTGCATATATATCAAATGATTTACCTTGTATTAATGCTGCATAGCCAAAGCATCATTGTTTATAACAGCCTGGCAAACATGATCTTTAGCTATTATATTTTTGAGACTATATCTCTCTTTATCGCTGATGAATTTAGCCCATAAAGATAGTAGCTCACGCTGCACATACCCACTAGGGTGCGTCTCAAGAGTCAATCGAATATCATCCAATGACTCCTTACTCAGTCCACCCTTAATGAAGTCTATCTTATCATCTCGATTTATGGATGAATATCCTATTGATTTACAACGGGTATCACATGTCCATCGAGCACATTTGTAGCAACTATTTAATCTTTTTGCTCTTCGCTTCTTTGCAAAAGTACTCTTACCTAAGCCAGGCTTGTGCTTAGAAAATGAATCTGGTAATTCACCAGCTAATCGAACTTTTGCTTCGATCAACCAGCGAACATCTTCTGGCATGCCATGATCCATCAGCAACCTCAATCTTTCGAGCCTAATTCGATAAATCATTTACTGGAAGATTGGAATAATATTTGCGAATATTTGAAAGTATGATATCCATTTTTGATGGATCTAGCCTTCTTCCCAAGTCATCTATTTAAAAGCATTATTCAACGCGTAAAAGAGCGGTGGCTCCGCGTGTCAGTGATATGGATTCCATCAAGAAATAATGGAATAAATTATTGAAAAGGTGAGATAATGTGTCATTACCTTTTTCGATATAAGGGAAGATTTGGCGACAAGATTGAGATTATGAGATATTTCCTTGGATATTGTACCTGATTTTTCGGTATACTAAAAGTAATAAAGGTATACTGATTTAAACTGTACAGAAATACGTACTGATGAAATAAATGTTGTATTGAACCAGAAGTTCATACATATGTATAAGTGAAATATCTTGCTGAACCAGAAGTTCATACGTACAAGTGAATTACGTATATAGTATGAACCAGAAGCTCATAAATAAAATATACATTATATTGAACCAGAAGTTCATACGTACAAGTGAAATATGTATATAGTATGAACCAGAAGCTCATAAATGAAATATACATTGTATTGAACCAGAAGTTTAGCGATATTGTTTTGAATCAAATATTCATACATAGAAATGAAATAAAACCGTATTGAACCAGAAGTTCTATAATAAACGGTTAGATTATCAAAGGTTTCAAATTATTTTCTATGAGAATAACTTATACAGAAATTGTTTATCATACAACAATATTCTATGTCAAACAGGGATTAGCTCAAGAAGCTTTATGATTTGTAAAAGTGCGATATGTATACAATCCACCAAAAGCGCACTTAGATATATGATTGAGATTATATCTCTAAAAGAATGACATGTGTTATGGCATTTTAGCCGATTAATAATGTTTGAGAACATTATGGGGAAAACACGCCTGAAGCGTAATTATGCCTGAAGCATAATAACTATCGATTCCAAATAAAATAAATATCTCTTGAATGATTGAAATGATCCCTTTGAGACTAAATACTCTTGGTGAGTAAAAGGGACATAGTTAATAAGAGATTTATGTACTTGATCTCTATATGTTATATTGAGATGAATTGAAATGGAATCTATGAATAAGTCGACTGCATACCCTCTTATGAAAATGAGGTTGATGAAATTATAATACTTTGGCCAAGTATATAACCCCAATGTAGGGATTATTGTTCAAGGACCTGAAGTCCAAATGATTATTGTTCAAGGACCTGAAGTCCAAATGCTTAAATGTGTAAAACCAGTAATTATATGTACAAATGAAAAATATTTCACAGTCGTAAAGGACGACTCGTTGCGCGCGAAATTTTTCATAGAACTGGCATGACATATGGTGGATAGACTATAGTCTAAATCACTAGCTTGAGCTCCTTGATATACCAATGAGTGAGATCAAAATGTATGATTCTCATCTCGGTACTTTGGGAGTATTCTTTGATGTACCAGTTGATCGCGGTACGTTGGGATTTCAAGTAAAATGATTGTAGATTATATGTCAAAATTGATATCTATTTCAATGATTGATTATGCTCCTGCAAATTAGAAATTGCAGTTTATAAAGTGCAAGAACATACATGTATAAATCATTGAAATATTCAATATGCCCAGATTAGTATCACTATAGAATGATACAAATGACTCCATGATATAATATGTTGAAAGTAAAATTGGAGTGTAACATTTATGACATCTGGGAAATTGATTATTCACTAGAAGTGAATATGAAAATGAATATATTTAATTATTCACCAGAAGTGAATTCTAGATTTTATTATTCACCAGAAGTGAATTCTAGATTTGATTATTCATCAAAAGTGAATTCTAAATTTGATTATTCACCAGAAGTGAAAAATGCAATATTTGATTATTCACCGAAGTGAAAGATGCAATATTTGATTATTCACCAGAAGTGAAAGATGCAATCAATAAATTAGTACAACATTGCTTAATATAGCATGTTATGACATCATGAGCTATGAACGATTTATATAAAGCTCATCATAAATTATAAGATGAAAAGATTCGTGATTGCATCAATATACTTGTGATATTCCATGAAAAGGAATAAATACGCGTTGCACTCTTTTTCCCTTAGCTGAGGTTTTGTCCCACAGGGTTTTCCTAGCAAGGTTTTTAATGAGGCAACAGTTGAGGCGTATTGATGAAAATTAATGAGAATACTGCACTCTTTTTCCCTTCGCTGAGGTTTTGTCCCACAGGGTTTTCCTAGCAAGGTTTTTGAGGCATCATCATAGCTATCAACAAGCTATAATTCAGCAACACATTGTTATACTGGAATGATATCAACAAATGAAGAAAATCATACACATCTTATGAAGAATGTTATGATATCGGCTACACACAGGAAGATTTTCATATATATTCCAGAATAAAGATGATATCATTATTCAAAAGGTTCATGAATACTTGATTGCACACTTCAGGGGGAGAATCATGCTGTCATGCTGTACTCTTTTTCCTTCGTCCAGGTTTTGTCCCACAGGGTTTTCCTGACAAGGTTTTAACGAGGCAGCGGCTGTACTCTTTTTCCTTCGTTCAGATTTTGTCCCATTGGGTTTTACTGACAAGGTTTTAACGAGGCAGCACTAAAGCACTAAAACACTGAAGCAGCGAAGCACTTCAGATTTCAGTACATGATTTGTACTACTTATCATTGATGTCATTTTGGATATTAGACTCAATGATTAATGATGGCCAACATCAGGGGGAGCAGCTGTACTCTTTTTTCCTTTGCTCAAGTTTTATCCCACTGGGTTTTCTTAGCAAGGTTTTAACGAGGAAGACAATTGAGCAATAAGTCATTCAAGGGGGAGTGTTATAAATTATTAGAAATTATTAAGAAATTCCTTTGTAGATCTCTACCTAATTTCTTACCTAACTCCCACCTAATTAATATTGTAAAGAATTATTGTGAATGACTTTATCTTCCTATAAATAGAGGCATTCATTGTTGTATTTAACACACCTAATGGAATGAGAATTCTCCTCTTTATTCTCTCCATCTCTTCATCTCTAATTCTTGTTTAGATTTTGATAGTTTTATAACAATTTTTATTTTTATTTTTTTTCACAACATAGATTAGAAAATTGCTTAAGCAAAAAAGTGGTAAATTATTAACTTCATTTAGGATTCTTGTGCACTTTACAGCATAATGGCATACATGAACTTTTACAATATTGTCTAAAAAGAGGAAGAAGTGTATCTATAGTTTGATAGTGTTGCATTTTATAAAGGGCCTAAAGGGCATTTAAAATATACGTGAAAATAATAATTCTTAATCAACGAGACAACATGTATAAGTAAAATAATTTTTTACTCTTCAATATATATATATTTTTCTAATACTGTGTAATTACACTACACCACAATCCTCCTAAGTACAATCCTTAATCATACCATATCATTCCCAATCTTATCTCTTCTAATAAAAAGACATGGACCAAATGCACCCTCGATATATAAAATTTGTCATAGACAATACCGTACAATACAACATGGCACATGTCCATGACATTTCTAGAAAAAAAAAAAAAAAAAAATAGATATAAATGTTGGAAAAACCTGTCATAAAAAATTATATATAAGGATAAATAAAAAGAATTTCACCTTTGATTCCTTGCCCTCAATTATTTCAATTTATAATTTGGGTTTTGAAAATCTAATGGTTAAAAAGTAGTTTGAAAAGTAAAAAATTATGAACTTGATTTTTTTGGATGGTTGAGATTAATTATTGTAGAAAAAATTTATAAAAATAATGAGAAATAATGAGGCTCAAACAAGGGCATTGTTTCAAAAGCAAATTGATCGATCATCGAGTGTTCATTATAATTAACAATCATTTCCTTATTTACGAACACTACAACAAAAATGGATTTTTGCAACATTTAAATAGCAACATTTGCTAATTGAATGTTGCTAAAAGTGGTCTACCGCAACATTTTGTAATTGAATGTTGCATTTGATATGAATATTTGAGATTTATTCCTTTTTGCAACATTTAAAAATTGTTGCGGTAAGTTAGAATTTTTCCAACACTCAAATTAAGTTTTGACAACGTTTAAATAACGTTGCAATAGCCACTAAGGACCGGTGACCTAGCCCATTTAAACCCATCCATGACCGGTGACTAGGAGTGGACAAAACCCAAACCAACCCGTTCAAACCGCCCAAACCCGATTAAATCGATTGGTTTGGGTTGGGTTGGGTTTTTGCAAAAATTGTGGTTTGGTCGGTTTAAATCTCAAGGGGTCGGGTCGGGTAGGGTCGGGTCAGGTCATGGGTTATTATGTGAAACCGAGTTAACCCAACCCAACCTAACCCGCTTTTTAGGAGGGGAAAAAAAACAAACGTAATAAAACTGAGCAAATCAGATTCTCAACCCTAGGCCCTAAAACATTTCCAATCTCTCGCTCAACTCTCATTCTCTCTCTTTCACTCCAGCCTCTGCCGAACTCCAAAGTCGAGTGCCGAGTGCGCACAACGACCGTGACAACCGTCTGTTCGTCTCTGTTCGCTGTGTTCCGTCATCTCCAAATCATCACATCAATCAGTGATTTACTTCAACAAGAACTTGTTCCTGGTCGGTAGTCAGTATAGTGAGTTTAATTTTAGTTTTCTCATTTTCTTTTAAATGTTGCCAAGAACTTCAATTCCTAGTATGTTGTGTTTGATTTTAGTGTGAACTATAAGAAAATGAGATTGTTCAATACTTTGGGCTGGCACGGCCGCATGGCAGTGGATCTTCATCTTCTTCTTCAACTTCCTTTAGCCAATATTCTAATTTCTAAGCCTCAACGAACTTAGCTTGATAAATAGGTTGCTGCAACCTGTAAATTCCACAATCAGGATTTAACGGGATTTTAAATTTCATTAGAAGCAATACATTATTCCTCTGAATGTATGTGTGTGTGTGTGTGTGTGTATATATATATATATATGGTCCACGCAACTGATATTTCACCAAACACCTTCTCTGCATTGAATCCATCATCTTTTATTATTGAGTGCCTAAGATTGTTTGTTTGTTGGTTTTAAGTGATTTTACAGGTTGTAAACTTAAGATTTAATTGGAACAAAAAAAAAAAAAAAAAAAAACTGAATTTATAGGCTATTTTTAACATTTTGTCAATTTGGGCTTCGCCCAACCCTACGCCCCCTTAGAACTTCAAAGGTTCACTTCCGACTTCTCAAATCTCAAATTCATTTCCCATAAATTTCATAAATTAATCATATGTTTTTCTGCTTAAGTTATATAGCATAATGGATTAGCGGGACTGTAGATTCATGGATATATGTGTTTGATGTTGTTTTTGTCATGTTGAAACTTGAATCTTTAATAATTTACCAATTATTAAATTTGTTTTTGTTTAATTTTTGACTTTTAGTTTGTTGTTGGCTTGTTGCCGGCTGTATGGGGTTCTGAATTTAGAGGAGGCCTTAAGAGGATATATGTATACCCTTACTCTGGTTGTCTAGCATTTGTATATCTAATTTCTGCTTTTATGGGGCTAGGAGTTAAATAATCTATTATTTTGATTTTTATTGATTCCATTTTCATATTTTTATTCTTCATTTATGTTCTTTTTTGCTTGAAGTGATATGAGTTCTTAATTTGAAGCATTTGTCAACTTGACTCAACAGGTTATAATTTTTTAACATTTCATGTTTTTATTACTATTTCCAAGTAATTTAATATGCAGAATAACATCCAGTAATTTTTGTGTCACTTTATAGAGTAATAGTAAGAATGTGGAGGACAGAAGTTCACGTGCTTTTACGTCTCATGTTTTTTAATCTAGCTTTACATATTGTTTATTTAAATTTTTTTATTATATCTTATTTATTTAATATGGAAATATCTTAATTTTAATGTGAATTTGTAGTCACAACAAGGAAGTGATATCTATAGAGATATCGCAATCAAGGAAAATGCAAGGTGCCAATTATTGCATTGGTATATTGAAGATGAAGAAGTTGTAACTGAAGGGAGGATTGCATCAGTAGACCCAGGCGTGAAGGTGCATCACATGCCACTTGGACGAGATTGTTGGAAGGTTTGGGTTGAGGAAGTGTATATGGATCACTTGACCTTATATAGACCTATCGATGAATTTCGAGTTCTAAAGGATGCCTACGAAAGTACCATTGCTTGGCTAAAGAGTTGTATTAGATTAATTTGACAAATGTATGTTTTTCATATGCCAAATATTTTTTAAGGAAGTCTTGAAAAGTAACTTATATAGTGTGCATATACATTATAATAGATAAAGTTGATTATTGAAAACTCATATTTTCTCCCCCTCGTTTCAGGTGGTTATGAACTGAGCAAAAGCATTGGAAATGCTAGTGGAAGAGCTTCTTATGGTAAGAAACGTTTATTTATTCAATGATCTTGTGTAATTCTTATTTATGACTAACTTTATATAAGTCTATTTGAAAACAAGCTTAATTTGAATTCAAGATTTTTGTTAGCTATTATTAATTAGTTTTAAATTTGATTTGGGTTTAGATAGAGTTTATTGTTGAATTTGTGATGTTGAAGAGTTAGGGATTGATGTTGGAAGTTGTTTGAGGTGTTGGTTTGATTTTTAAATTATTATGTTGGTTATGATGTTTTTCTACAAATTGACTAAGTTCAATTTATAGGGGAGGTTCTGTAAAAATTTCTATAGAATTTTTTACAATAGAAGGGAAGGAAAGAGAAGTTAATACGTCTAAGTTTAGGTTTTACACTTTGGGTGAAAGCTCATTTTCCTTGGTGGTAGATTTAGCATCTAGATGACATCTGTCATCGATGCACTTCACGTCTCTGGTCTAGTAGATTGATTTAGGAAAAGTCATATCAATTTCTATGAAATCACATTTGAAAGATATAAATGTATTTTGCTTTTAACTCTATTTTTTATTTTTTCTACCATTTATTAAGTAAAGCGTGACATTCACTTATAACTTTGCTCAAATTTGTTATAGGTGTAACTTTGAAGATGGATCGAATTTTGCGAGGTTATATTGCGGGATGAAGTTGATATTCTCGTAGTAAAATAATTTTTTTGTCAAATGATGATGTTCTTTTGCGAATTTGTTAAATATTATCAACACTTTCTTTCGTGGATTTGTTATTCTGTATTGTGGATTTATTAAACATTATCAAAACTTTATTTTGTATGGATTTGAAGATTCATAATGTATTTACTTTTGTTTTTATTTAAAGTACCATTTTAATGAAGTAATTAGAAAAATTTGGGTTTTATAAATAATTTGTTCAACAATATTTAAAATATATATATATATATAGCAGCGTTCAAAAAACGTTGCAAAAGAGTATACGGAAACACTCAATAAATGTTGCAAAAGGTTGGGTTAAAAGTTTTTGCAACACTTTAAAAACGTTGCAAAAAGGTCTACGGAAACACTTAATAAACGTTGCAAAAGAGTCTACGGCAACACTTAAAAAACGTTGCAAAAGAGTTTACCGCAACACTTAATAAACGTTGCAAAAGGTCTATTGCAACGTTTATTTCAATCTTTTGCAACGTTCAAAAAACGTTGCAAAATTTTTTTTCTCTACGGTAACAATGCGATTTGCAACACTTGTCAAACGTTGCAAAAACCTTTTGACAACATTTTTTTAGTGTTGCAGAAGGTTATTTTTGTTGTAGTGGAAGGAAAGCATGTTCTCACAAGGGTCACGCTGAGAATCTTAAGGTTCTTGTGACTAAAAGGACTAATGTTTAACTATAATGAAATCTTTGAAACCAAGTGCTCATTTTTAAAAGTTAATGACCAAGTTGTCCATTTTCGGTACACAAACAATACATATAGTCATATTATTTATCTATGGTTTAAGTGCTTATAAACACTGCGATTCAAATAAAATATCATTAAAAAATAGAAAAAAATTATGAATGTTTACAAATAACGACTTGACAGTATTTCGTTGGTCCATTTTTTTTAAAAGTCAAAATGGTAGACAATAATATTTGATTATTCAAAATTAATGTGTAATTTTCAAAATTAAAAAATAAAAATTAATGAGATATTGTCACAATATCGCTTATAAATAAAATTTATATTTGAGTAATAGTTTGGTTGATCCCACTAAGTACTAAAAAGCAAAATTAATTTATGGGCATACGCAAAAGAGAGGGAGCATGCCGGATTGACAAAGACCACACAATCTGTATATTCCTTCGAGAATAGAGATTAGAGTACTTATTTACTTTTTGTGTTTTTTTGTTTTTTGCCTACTACTCTCCCACTTTCTGTATCTACATGTATAGTGTTATTTTTTTAAGCCCATGGTTGGTATATATTAAAACCATATTTTCAGTAAATTTTGATAAAAATAGATGAAATGCGTGATTAAAAAATTATGAATCCTATAAAATATGTTATTACAATTAATTGTTGACTTTGATTGAAAATTAAAATCAGAATCAAATATATGCTAAATTCAATTTATTGTTGCTTCACCCTCTTCGATCTACTGTGACTCTCTCAATATATGTATGTGTATATATACTATGAGCGTTGGGTGGGGATTCCAAGATAATATTGGGAATTTGTGATATAATAGATTGTTACATAGTTGGGATATCCTGTTGTATTTATTCATTTTTTATTTTTTATTACGAAGGAGAACGTAGAGGAGGGGAGGAGCGACAGGAGATGCGAGGTAGGATTCGAACTCATGATCGGGTGTTAGCGTACTCGAGCATCTAATCAATATGACAACCATCGAACCCTACACACTTACTCATCCTGGTCTAAAACTATTTTTTTAATGAAAAAAAAAATTAATTAATCTAATAAATATTATCTTTACACTATAGTATATATATTTAGAAGAATAATAAACCCTTTCGGTTATTTGATATTTAATTATACTTATAAAGTAACTATTTTGTAATTAAACATACATATTCATACAAGTAATTCTCTATGAACAAAATAGTAAACTTATTGATTAATATATCAAATGAGTTCTGTATGTTAAGTGTAATTGATGAAAGATGTTGTTGAAAAATTGTGAGTCCTATGATATATATAATTAAAATTGATGGTTGACTTTGACTTAACTTAAAATCTTGAATTTAAGTAGTATCAAATAGGGCTAAATATGACTTTGAATAAACTATAAATAAGGGGAAGTTAGTATATATAGATTAAAGTTACATTTTTTTTGTAAGTTTGATAAAATGCATGCGTGATTGAAAAAATTATGGATTTCATGAAATATGTGGTTAAAAATTAATTGTTGATTTTGACTTAAAATTTTATTTTATTTTAGTTTAATCTATACCAAACATGTCAAGAATGTGTAAATAGTTTGAAATTCGGGCAAAATAAGGAAAGAATTTAATAATATTAAAATTAGGAAAAACCTTAGTTTAATCTATACCAAACATGTCAAGAATGTGTAAATAGTTTGAAATTCGGGCAAAATAAGGAAAGAATTTAATAATATTAAAATTAGGAAAAACCTTAGTAAAATTTTAAAACTTGATCTTACTATGCCATGCCTTAATTTAAAATAAGTAATTTTTTTTTTTTTTTTACTTATAATAATTAAGAAATAAAATTATTCAAATGAAAATTTTAATTTGTTAGAAAGCTATCCACTTTATGGTCCTACATGTGGATAGAAATTAGAAAAGTTAACGCTATTTTTGATAGTTGTTGCCGTAAATAAGTCCAAACGCAAAGGGCATTGCGCATGGGTTAACTCAACTTTTAAATTACTTTAAAGCATACTGATTTTTCTGTCGCTTTCCAACTCAGTCAAAAGAGCATTTTAGTAATAACCGACAAAAGCTAAGGCTTTTCTTCAACGTCGGCCCCTGCCTTTGTAACGTTCGTGTGTTCAAACTCGGGTCGATAGACAAAACTCTTAAGTTCAAATCTCATTTCTATTCGTTTTTTAAAAAAAAAATTATATATGCAATGTAGAAGATTTTTCGATTAAGATTGAACCCATCTTGTGTGTTGTTGCATTTATACATATATGAGATGGTTAATGTAATTAAGAGATAAACGAAAAACTTACGAATGTTGTTCATGTGATGGGGTGCGTCGAGAACACGAGTTTGGATATATACATGTAATTTCTTTATTTTCTTATAACCGTTTGACATAAGAGCTAGTAACGCATGAGAAGATCATTTCAAAGCGTGACGGATCGACGATGTCGAGAATCACGATTAAGTGCACCTAGAAGTGAAAAAGCTAGACAATGTGCGAATAAAGTGTGAATGTCGAAAATTATGCCTAAGTGCACCCAGGCACTGCCTAATTAAGTGTGCTTTTAGAATAGAGCCTTGGCATACTACAACAATGGTCGGGACAAAGGGTCGTGATTCTCGCTAGGGTGAACTAACCCCAAAAACCCATCCTCAATTCGGATTGCGGGCTGCAACTTGAGTAGCTTAATCTTCTAAACGAGATGGTTTAACAAATCTGTCTTTCTATATATACGTGAGTGTGTGTGTATATATGTATAGTTATATAGAGACACAAACTCAGAATTCTTACCCTCAAACCCTACTCTCATAACCTTTAATTTGTCACCATTTCGACTTGTTTCTCCTCTTCCAATACTTCTTGCCTTCTACAACAGAAGCTTTATATCCAAATATTTGCGGTACGCCATTGAACCTTAATATATTTGTCTATCTATGTTCAAACTGATTTATATGATCATCACTGTCTGTGGTTTTGTTTTTTGGCGGAACAATATTTAGTTGTAAAAATCTTCAAAATTCTGTATAATTTCAGGTCGAAAATGGACAGTAAGAGTTTTAATAATTTGAAAGTGAGACTTGTACGTGCAAAAAATTGATACTTTTTAGGATTCTTGATTTTCTTGCTGATGATGGTCGTGCTTGTTCTTGTTTTTGTTGTTGCTTTTCTGTCCTCATGATGATGGCAAATGTTAATTTTATTCCATCAATGAATAAAAGATTATTCTAATTCAGTAATTCATAAAAAGCTGTGTTATTACTTTTATTCTCTGGAGTTTCTGTAAAATGTCAGATCCAAGATAAATGGTGAAAATCTTATATTATTTATCGTGTTTTGTGGCAGAAAATAAAGGGGTATAATTCTCCATTTGCTGAAAGTTGCTCAGCTTTCAGGGTTTTCTTTAAGCTTCATCTGATCAACAATTGATGTCTGGTGAGATAAACTTTTGATAAGTTGAAAATGGCGAAAAAAGGGCTAAAAAGATGCAGAATCTTACTCGTGTTGTTGTTCATTTTTACGTTCTTGAATCTGTATGCATGCAAAGGATATGAATTTGAGCTACTTTTGTCCATAAAAGCTTCGATTAACGATCCTTTGGAGTCTCTGAGCACCTGGAATTCCTCTCTCCCTTTCTGCAAATGGAATGGAGTCACCTGTTACGGTTCATCCCATGTAGCGAAAATCGAGCTCTCGGGGAAGAATTTGTCTGGAAAAATTTCTGAGAAGATTTTCCAGTTTCCACATGTTCAAAATATTGATCTTTCCAGCAACCAGTTCGTCGGGGAAATTCCAGGGAATTTTTCGTCGTGTATTTCCCTCAGGAACTTCAATCTAAGTAATAATAACTTAACAGGTCCAATTCCTGGAGACTTCCTTCCACTTCTTGAAACATTGGATCTCTCCAACAATATGCTTTCGGGAAAATTCCCAGAAGCGATTGGACTGTTTTCGGGCCTTAAAGTGCTTGATTTTGGTGGGAACGTTTTGACAGGAAAAATTCCCAAGTCCATAACAAATATGACAAGATTGGAGGTCTTGACTTTGGCATCAAACCAGCTGACTGGGGAAATTCCAGGAGAATTAGGGTTCATGAAGAGCTTGAGATGGATTTATTTGGGCTATAACAACTTCACAGGTGGAATTCCAAAGGAAATTGGCGAATTAACTTCCTTGCGTCATCTTGATCTTGTTTACAACAATCTGACAGGTGAAATCCCTTCTTCTTTAGGTAATCTCACCAATCTTCAGTATCTTTACCTCTACTTCAATAAATTCACTGGTGGAATTCCAAGGTCCATTTTCAGTATCAGGAAATTAGTTTCACTTGATTTAAGTGACAATTTCTTGTCAAGCGAAATTCCTGAATTGGTTATAGAGTTGCAAAATCTGGAAATTCTCCATTTGTTTTCAAACAATTTCACTGGAAAAATTCCAAATGCTTTAACCTCTTTGCCTCACCTCCAAGTTCTTCAATTGTGGTCGAATAAAATTTCCGGGGAAATACCAAAAGACCTTGGGAGGTTTAACAACCTCACTGTATTAGACCTTTCTTCAAATCACCTAACCGGAAAAATCCCAGAAAATCTTTGCTCTTCCGGACACCTATTTAAGCTTATCCTCTTTTCTAATTCCCTGGAAGGTGAAATTCCCAATAGTTTAAGCAGTTGCAGAACTTTGCAGCGTGTCCGCCTTCAGAACAACCGGCTCACCAGTGAATTGCCCCCAGAATTCACCAGCCTCCCTCTTGTTTACTTTCTTGATATTTCCAGGAACAACCTTTTTGGCTCAATTGGTGAAAGGAAATGGGACATGCCAGAACTTCAAATGCTAAGCCTGGGAAAAAATAGATTTTCGGGGAACTTGCCCGGTTCCTTTGGCAGCAAAAAGATGGAGAACCTAGATTTATCAGGAAATAGTTTTTCAGGCCGCATTCCTCAAAGTTTTGGGAAATTTTCGGAACTTATGGAACTAAAATTAAGTGAGAACAAGCTCTCAGGTAACATTCCTGATGAATTATCTCTATGCAAAAAGCTTGTGAATTTAGACCTCAGTCATAATCAGCTCACAGAGGGAATTCCTATTAGCCTTTCTGAAATGCCAGTTCTTAGCCAGCTTGATCTGTCTGTCAATCATTTATCGGGTGAAATCCCGTCCAATTTAGGCAAGGTGGAATCACTTGTTCAAGTAAATATTTCTAACAACAATTTTCATGGAAGTTTACCTTCCACAGGCGCATTTCTTGCTATCAGTTCTTCCTCTGTGGCCGGAAACAGCCTCTGCGGTGGAGAAACAAGTGGTTTGCCACCATGTTCCAGCGTTAAAAATCGGGTTCCCTGGTTTTTAATGGCCTCTCTCCTTGTTTCTTTGTTGGTGGTGGTTCTAGCTGTCTCGTTTGCTGTTTTCATTCGTGGGAGAAATAAAGTCGAGTTGAAGAGAATTGAAAGTGAAGATGGAACTTGGGAATTCCAGTTTCTGAATTCCAGGGTTTCGAAATCAATGACAATCAATGACATTGTTTCATCTATAAAGGAAGAAAATCTCATTTCCAGAGGAAAGAAGACAGTAGTTTCTTACAAAGGAAAATCCACCACAAATAACATGCAATTCTTAGCCGAGGAAATCACTTCACTTTCAACCAAGTCTTCGACCGGCATAATCGAATTATGTAACCTCAAACACACGAACATTGTGAAGCTGCTTGGGATATGCCGGTCGGAAAAGGTTGGAATTTTGGTTTATGAATACATTGAAGGCAAGGATTTGCATGATGCCCTTCCAGGCCTGAGTTGGGAAAGAAGACATAAAGTTGCCATTGGAATTGCTAAAGCTCTTAAATATTTGCACTGTTATAGTTCAACAGGTATCCTGGCTGGTGATCTTTCACCTCGGAAAATTCTCATCGACGAAAATGACGAAGCCCGCTTGAGATTGAGTCTTCCAGGGCTCGTTTGTTCCGACAAGTTTTTCATCTCTTCTGCCTACTTGGCTCCAGGTACGTAATACTAGACAGTATAATAAAAATTAGCTTATTTTTATTTTTTAACACCGTCAAATATGCTATTATCGTACTTATTACAATAACACACACGTTACAATAATTCTTAAAGAAATTAAAATACTATTGATTAAGATTAAAAAAAAGTACTCGTTAATCCTTAGTTACCATGTAAATATTATTCTGAAGTAAGTTTAATTGTGAAAGTAAGCATGATAATTTCCTTTTAGAATAAATCCATTGTTGCCATTGGTTCTTTATTGGCTCAACCTTTGATGGTGAAGGTCCCCTTGAGCAGACAAGTTTAATCAAGGGTATCATGAAGAATTCTCACTTTTTTACTTTCCAAGTTGAAGTACAGATATGGATACAATGATCCATATTTCAATTTAAGAAAAATAATAGATCATTTTGTTATACGTGTGTATCAAAAAGTGTAATAAATCATTCTTTTTCTTTTTCTTCCATATAATCATGTCCATGCACGTATAATAAATTATATTTTATAATGATATATCTTTTACAGAAACTAGAGCATCCAAGGGCATGACAGAAAAGAGTGACATCTATGGATATGGCCTTTTACTGATACAACTTCTGTCTGGAAAATCTCCGGCCGACAACTCGGGGTTCGGAATCGACAAAAGCATTGTTGAATGGGCTAGATATTGCTACTCAGATTGCCATCTTGAAATGTGGGTTGATAAAAACATCAAGAATCATGAAGTGATGAATAACCAGAATCAAATTGTTGAGATAATGAATCTTGCCCTTCAATGCACTGCAACTGATCCTGCAGCCAGGCCCTGTGCAATCCATATAGTCAAAACCCTAGAATCTGCTGTGAAATCAAGTTCTTGTGGATTTGAGCTTATGTCTACTAATGTGTAGTTTTGATGTTTTTTTTTTTTTTTCCTTATCTTTTTTGGTTTTGACCTAGTGATATTTTATATTTTCAGCCTTTTATTAACCTTTTTTTTTTTTTCCTTTCTTTTTTCTTTACAAGGATCAAGTTGATTAATGTTGTTATATGAACCAGGGTCTCAACAACAATGGCCTAAATTCTCTGCAATTCTCTTTGTTGAGACACTGGATCTTTTTATTAATTAGTCTTTTATTTGATGTTATAAAATATTGTTAAGATAGTAATCAAAATCTGTACGATAATTATTATTTTCTTACATAAATGGTACAAGTTTTTGCAAAATTCATTCATATTCAAATCCAATATCATGGGCACTGGCGGATCCAGCTATGGGCGAGCCGGTTCGGCCGCTCGTGCTGGATCCGACCAGATTTTCAGATTAATTAATTAATTAATTATTATTATTATTATTATTAAAAAAATGTAATAGTTTAGTAATGTGTTTGATTGAGAGTTTAATGTGTTTGATTGATTTAATTTTGTAGGTGAAAAAAGTGAGGAATTTTTTAACTTTTATAGTTTAATTGTCATTGTTTTCCATGAAAAATAAAGCAAAATTTAGCTATTTTAATATATATATTTTTAATTTTTTCATATATTTGTACTTGATAATAATAATGTTAATTTTTTGAAAAAAAAATAAGTCAATTAACAACAAAAAAAAGGATCAAACGTGACGAAAATGGTAAAAGATTTTTCATAGAAAGTAAAATTTACTCCCACTTAGAAAATGAATCTCTCCAAATTAAGAAAAATATCAAATTTCGAGACAAGTTGGAAAACGAATTCTATGAAAAATTTAGACAAACAAACAACGTAAAAGTTGAAAAATCTCTTGAAAAACGTAAGGCTATCAAACACATTCTTATATCCATTACCCATGCCATCCGTTCAATCCAGTTGATGCTTTGAGAGACGATTTTTTGAATGATCGTTTGTTGATTTACGTAGAGCGCAAAAATTTTAAACTCGTTGAGAATGAGGCAATTTTGCAATGCTTTCAAAGTATGAGACCTTAGAGAATGCAGTTGTCTAAGTTTATAACTACGAAGTATGGTTATATCATGTATTTTCCTACTATTTTTGTTTGTGTTGGACTATATTTCCATATTAAATGAAATTACGTTTTAAAACATTTATATATTAGTAGAATTTTTAATATTTTTTTAATTAAATAATATTTCGCCATTGAAGGTCAACGGTCAAAGTGTCACAATTCGCTCTAGCTCAACCAGAATCCTGGATTCGCCGCTGATCATGGGAGACCCTAATAAGAAACTTTCACGTTCGATTTTGAAGGGAGGATATCCTACATCATAGGCTCCTACGCCAAATTTTCTTTTCCTAGCTAGGTTCATAATTAAAACCTCACTTTCACGTGGTTCGATATATCAGTATCCGATTATAAGTTAACGCATGAAAATCTTAAAAACATTATTTCGTTTTATTATAGGTTTATGTCTGTAATGCAATATCAAACACGACTCCATACTATAATTAATGTAATCAAAAAATAATAAATAAATAAATAAATCAACCGAATACAACGTGAAAGCCTTCACATTCCAGAATTTCCAGTAGCAGCTGCTTTTTCACACAGTGATGCTTTATATACATATGAACAAATAATACAACCAATTAACTGGTCCCAAACCAAGAGCGAGTAGTACTTAAAGTCAACAGCTAAAGCCAAAAGAAATTGTATTGTTGAAAGGGGACCATTATTTAATTTGTGTTCAATTTCTGATAAGTTTGATCACACTCTTTGTCCCTTCCTTCGACAATTTTGAATAATAATAAAAAAAAGAGAGCAGAAATTCCCATTTCCAGACACAAATTTTCATTTCTAAAAGCTCTCTAATTTTTAGTGGTGAGCGTCGAGTTGTTCGATTCGAGTATCTCAAGAACCGGATTCGAGCCATACTTTTCAATTATCATAAAATGGAACCATTCACTTCCATTGAGTGGCAAGAACCAAACCATTCGTTTGGTTCTGTTTAGATTCTAATTCGGTTTTACAATAATAATTATTTTTCGGGACCTTATCGATGAGTATTAGGCATCGGGAAACGAGTCAATAACCTGAAATAAACTTCTACCGAATATACCAAGATCAAAGATTTCAAAAATCATTTTACCCCGAAGAAAGTATAGGATTCTCCATGAAACAGAAGACATTCATAAAAAAAAAAAAAACAAAAAAAAAAACAAATGGTCTAGGAGATTTTTCAAGCATAGCAAGAAGCAATAAAAATAAGAATTAATCTAAGTGCATAATTCATTTGACAATGTAGATGACAATTTGATGATGTGGAGGTGTTATTGTTGTTGATTTAAAAGATGATGTGATGTGTGGAAAGAGAGAATTGCGTCACTTAGACAAATTGTGACCATAATTGTGACTGTAGCAAAACTGTAAAAATAAATTTGTATAGTAAACTTGTAAGATGAATCATGAGCTTTAAATGCATTCTTATTAATTTTTTTATATTAGTAATTAAATATTTAATTAACTCCATCGTGGTCATCTACAACTTCGCTTATTAATAAGTTAGTCTCATTCTATTTTCATTTACTAAGAATTTCAGTCCAAGTGTGAAGTTAAAGGTTACAATGAGGTTGAGACGTAACAAATTTCATATAAAAAAAAAATAATCATTTTCACTTTACCTAAAAAATTACAAATTCTTTTGAATTTTAATTTTAGGACGACCAGTTAAGACCATCAAAAAAATAAACAAGAATCAAAGACCGATTCTAATTTCGATTTTTCGATTCTAAAAGCGGAACATATTTCCTATTTTATTTTATTAAAATCATACGGTTTCAATTTTTTCAGTTCGATTCCGGTACGATCATATCGATTCCGATTTTTTTGCCCACCTCTAGTGATTTTTGTGGTTTCTTATTTTATTTATTTGTTTTTTTATTGGGGGAAAGGCTGGGACTTTGGGTTAGTACATTATAATGGCAATTGCCATATTTTCACTTAGGGTGCGTTTGAAACATGGTTTTTTTCAGGGAATTCAAAGATTTTTCAGCACTTTTTCCACTTTTTTTTATTTGACAAGTAATATTTTTCGGGTAATTCATTTTCCTTATTTTTCTCTCACTAGCTCGTGTTCCTTCAAATTAGGGAAATCATTTTCTCTGCTAGCTACTAGAATTTATTTTTCAGGTAAAATTTTTAACCATTTTCATCATGTTTTATAATTTTTGTTGTTGTTGTTAATTGATTTATTTTTTGCTCAAAAATTAACATTATTATTATAAAGTACAAATGCGTGAAAAATTTAAAAAAAAATTTGATTAGAATAGCTAAATTTTGCTTTATTTGTCATGAAAAATAATGTCAATCAAACAACAAAAATTGAAAAATTTCCCAATTTTTTCACCTAAAAAATTAAACCAATCAAACCCATAAAACATCAAATTTTCAGGAATTCAATTCTCTGTAATTTAATTCACTAGAATTCATTTTCTTTTCACCTAAATTTCACCATTTGTAACTTCTTTTCTTCGGAGATATATATAAGGATTTTATTTATTTATTTATTTATTAAGTAAATCTAAGTACTGTTACCGGAGGTGAAGTTTGGAAATTAAACACTTCTTCCAGTATGTATACTCGATTAACGCAACATACTACTTCTAAATTACCTTCAAATAACGTACTTATAACACATTTTGACGATTTCTTGAAGGTTTTTCTTCATACTCGTCTTTTGTACCATACATATAATATATTCTAACATTGAAGTCCCATCAGTGTGCAACTATTATTTAAAAAAAAAAAAAAAAAATGCAGTTCAAAAATTAGGTCAAATGTTTAAACATGCAAAATCCCGGAAAGGGACACTTTCCAACCAGAGCTTGCCCACAAGCCCAACTCTTCTTTCTTCATTCTAATGATGGTGCTTCACATTTTTTCTCCCAACCCCATTATATAATTGTGACAATAACCCGTTCATATATATATATATTTTTCAATGAGAACACACTTGAACAGATAGAAGATTCCATTCATAAAGATGAGTCTAAACATATAAAATGAACAAGCAAACATGGAAAAAGATCAAACAGCTAAGATTTGCTGTCATGGATTTGATCTTATTTTCAAGTTTCTAATCTCGAAAGATTCAAGATTTTAATCATAGTTTTCTTGGAGACCATGCAAAAGAGTTCTTCTTTCTGTTCAAAAAGTATTTTTTCCTCCCAATATTCAGAAAAGTTCTTTCAATCAAGAGTAGCAGAAAAGAATAAATTATATGTCTTGTCTCCTGTTTTTTCCCTACTTCTGGTGCAATTTGTGCAGATCATGCATGTAAAAATACTTTTTTTTTTAAATCATGATTGATTCCTTCTTTGAGCCAGCTAGTTTTGTTTAAGATCATCTGTAATCATGATGATCATTGGATACACGTGCAAACAGGTTCATTTGAGTACTTGACACCAACTCACAGTTACTCACTTTAGTAGATCATTTGACCAGTGCACTTGTCTTAATTTTGCCTTGTATGAGAGATTTAGAAAAAGAAAATATTTGAAGATTAAAGATTTCTTTGAAGTAATGGAAGCCCGGAGAGCGTTAAAAATAAGTGATTTATGTTCGGCTCTACATACTGTCAAGAATTTTATTGAAGGGTTGACATGCTCGACTCTGCATACTTTCAAAAAAAGTTGAGCATAGTCAAATCTACTTATTGTCTATTGCCGACCATATTCTTGTGTAAAAGAAGAAAAAGTAGTTTGACCCTTCAATTGCTAGGAGATGCAGTAACAAGCGTGATATGCAGAATTCAAATGCAAAGTGTTATTTGTCTACAAATTTATCACACTCCGTGAACTATGGAAACAGTGCCTCTTGCTTTGCAAAAGTATGCTTTCCCACAGAAAATGCTTTTTTTTCCTCTCTCTAAAGAAATTATCGGGTTTTAGGGTTTTTCTAAAGGCGATTTTATTGTGAGTCAAGTTAATAATCATGTATTTTACTTACGATACCCGAACTTTAACATTTTTGAAAGTTAATTAATAGTCTCTTATTTACTACTATATTTGTATGTAAAATATATTTTGTATGTATCAATCGATTTCAAGTTGGCTGTACTTTTATATCAAATATGTAGACTCATTATGCAACCACTCTTTTCTATGATCCAATGACTCACCCCAAAGCTTTAAGAAGTGGCCAGTTTTAAAATTTTAAATTATGGGCATTACATATTTTATGGGATACTAAATGGGATGATTAATAAATACATTTCAACATCAGAGAATGAGACTAATGCACTATCTAATACAAAGGGCTTATGATTTAAATAACTTTTGACCATTCAAAAGAACAAAACAAAGGAAATTTAATCGTCTTTCTTGATTTCCTTGAAATTTGTGAATGAAATCAAATGAAATGAAAGAGATTCAGTTTCAACTAGATAAGATTGATATTCATAATGAAACAGAGTTTGAAAGACAAAGTAGTTGAAAATCTGATTTTTAGTGTGTTTACTAGTGGAAACCTCTCTATCAATTAATTTCTTTAAGTAAAGCTTGCTAAGGACTTCTGAAATTTGAAAGAAATTCCAATGCCCCAAGAAAACAATCAAGAATCCGTGTCCACTTATTTCTAGTGTTAGTCATGAATGACGGTCTAAACATGTCCTTAAATATCATGAATTCTATGCCTATGGATATTTCACTAAAGCACGTTCTATAATCAACATAGTGCATAATATAGCCTCTATTTGGTAAAAGTTATTGCTTTATAAACAAAGAATTTTTTGTTTTCGAGGTAAAATATGTGATTTGAAAAAATGTTTGTGGTTACAAAGTATTTTGGGGAAGTATATTGTTTATAAACACTCTTATCAAATAGATAATTACACAAAAATTGGACGAGCTAGATAATTTCTTTTTCCTCTTTAATCTTGTTTTATACAATTCAATTCAGCATATCAAATATCTCATAAACGTCGTTTTATATGGACATAATAATTCATGAGTTTATGGGGCCAGCATGTGCAAGCTACCACACAATTGTCATTTTAAGGATTTCACCAATTGACAACAACTATTTCAACCTCCAATTCCAGTCATCCCACTCTATAAACAAGCAACAAAAGGTTCTTAGGGTGGGGTGGAATTCATTTAGGAGAAGCAATAATTGGAAGTTTGTGAGACTGTTTTCTGGAGAAAAAATCTTTACTTCGGAAAAAGGGTTAGCCCATTTCAAAGAATGGTCCACTCCAGAGTTGAAGAAGATACAGAAAGGGGTGAAGAATAATATATTCTTCTAATTCCATCACAAATTGTTTCTTTCCATTTAGGAAAAAGTTAAAGAGAAATAAGTGATTATACGATCATGGAGGGGCCCTTTGAAGAATCCATGCGATAGAAATCGGACACCATGAATCAAAGTGGTGAGAGCATCAACAGTATGTTAAGCCAAAATTAGATTTTACCATCAAATCTGGGGAGTGGGATTGAATATTTGATGATAGAATTTACTATATTGAGTATATATTTGTTCTCATTTACCTAAGGCTCTGTTCGGCAACATTTGTGTCCGGATTTAAATTGGTTTTGATGTTTTTAGCTAAAATATGCGGTTAAAAAGTGGTTTGGAAAACTGTGTTATTTATAAATTTTTTGATAAATTATAATCGTTGCGTGCTTGTGTTCAAGAACAGAGAGTACAGGGTTTCTGGTTTGTTTTCTTTCTGAATGCACCATTACATGTCAGTCAAGATTTAGCAGTGATTCGAAAAATAGCAATTTCACGGGCTTAAATGGAAGAAACCCCACGGGCTCCTGTCAAAAGATTCTCCATTGACAGTGCTGAAGGATTTGGTAGGATAGTCGATAGACCTTCTTTTACTTATTTTTTTCTTTTAATTATAATGAAGGGTTCTGTAGGACCGTATATCTTGATATTATTTTGTTTTAAATTAAATGAAGGTCAATAATTTTTATTTCCTGTGTGTACAGTTTTTGTAAATTATACTAATTTGTTTTTAGTTTAAATATGTCCCATTGTAATACTAACGAAGCATCTGTTTGTACCTCGGTAATTTTTAACATAACCACAAAATTTGTCATTTACTTGCAAGATCTTCACGTAACAAGCAATCTCAGATTTATAACTTTTGCTAATTGCCCAAGATTTGAAGGGTTCATTTCATATGATATTTTCTGTAATTTCAGATCTGAATGGGAAGAGAAACTCAGTAGATTATACATTATGTCACATGGCTACGTTTTTCTTGATCCTAAGCGTAGGAAGACATTCAACTGCATGGAACAAGACAAAGACTAGATGAGCTCCTGTGAAGTGCGTGTTTTTAACTTGGTATCAGGAAGATTTGGCAATAAATGTAAATTTTTGTACCATATTCAAAATGAAAGGAACTGAAGCACCCTAAGAATAAGTTACTAGCTGAGAATGTAAAACCAATTGATATGGAAAAGCATGCTGAATTGTCAAGACCTGCTTTGCCACTATAGAGCATGAATACATGAAAATAACTCATTTAACTTTACTATGATAAAAGATAGAACTCGATCGAATCATAAGGAATATAAGCTCAAAATTTCCGAGTCTTAGGACATGCTCCAAATTCTACTTACCTATTTAGCTTTTACATAATCGAGGAGAAGTTTATCAAGCTCAAAATGCCGGCAAAGAAGTTTCTGAAAGAAAAAAAAGAAAAAAAATCCACATAGACATTTGTCAAAGAAAAGCATAATAGAAATTATTAATTGCTCAACCATTTTATCTTTCATTCACAATAATACAAAATCAAAAACTTGGTTGCCCTGAAAGACGGTGATTCCTAGGACATGCATTAAATCACACTGTAGAACACATTCACATGCACTATTGTGTTAATTGAAAGTTTAAAAATAGAAAATGGGACCAGATAGTCATCCAATAGGAATAAAGAAGTGATACATAAGACTCCGAACAAGAACTTGTGATGTCCAATCTTCTTCAAGGTTCACAAATCCTACGCATTTAATTTCAGAAAAGCGTAAAATGTGAGGAAAATTATTTAGGTTGTATACTAAGCCCTTGTTTGATTCTCATTAAAATTTTCTCATTTTTCTACAGTATTCAATCTCAATCATCCATTAAAAGTCAATCCCACAATATTTGACTTTTCAACCAAATTTCAACCATCCATTCTCCTAAAAATCACTATTCATTTCAAAAAAACTCATTTTAACTAGAATCAAACACGCTCTAAGTCTTTGGACCGTTGCCTTAGAATTCATGTTGATCAACATTGTAGTACAAGTATCACAAATGGTATTATGTCAAAATTTATGTAAATGATAGTCGAGAAAATGCAAGAATTATTCATGTTATTTGCCCACTTTCTTGGTATAAATAATTGAGCTCAAGTATACAACCGACAACTCCGTAAAAGCCAAAAGATAAGGAATATAAGATTTTTTTATTTCAATTCATGCAACAATCTCACACTTGCACTATATTTCACTCACTGAGTTGTGGGTAAACTCACCCCTCGATTTACTCTAATTTTCAGATAACAATGCCTAGAGGGTACGTTAATTTGATATAGCCCAGCTATTACCTGAGATAGTTGGAAGTTTCATTGGACAATTTGGATGGACGTGGTCCTTACGATACTCAAGATGAGGATCTCTTTATGTTGGAATTCATCTTTGCTGTAACTGTCCGCTATGCTACTAGTTCTTTTGAGATATATCGGTGGACCTCCAAATTATATATGTATGAAAGAAGCAGCCACCAGTAGTACAGAAAGAAGGGATCAAGTACTAGAATTAACACATTGCCTTTTTTAGTTAATCCCATTAGGGATAGGTATTAATGTAAATGTATCCCCCTTGTTCCTCTTTTTGATTTTTGAGTAAAGTCATGGTAGCTGGAGCATTGATGTAATGCTATAAAAAGTGTCATGTGGGTCAGCAGTGCGTAACAAGTTCTGAATGCGATTTTGTATAGGTTATGGTTAATTTGAAGTAGCTACTTCAGTTTGTCCAAATGTTTAACTGATGCAGCGGTAACAACTAATTGTTTATATTCTTAAATTGCTAGTAATTTATAATCCGTGCCCATTATGTGAGACATGTCAAAATTTAGAAAAATTAAAAAGCAGTAACTACTACAGTAGACAAAATCATGAAGGTTTGTATGAGCACCAAGAAACTGAGAGATTCGACACAGAACAGATGTAAAACCTTTTAGATTATGGTTTAAAAAACATACATATTTCAGAAAAAAAGAGCAGGAAATCTTTTGATCTTCATAAAATTACCTTGGAGATGGGAGAATCAAAAACTTTTGTTTCAAAATCCATGTCAGGTAAGCGTGTCAACTCAACTCCATCGTAGAACATTATATATACTGGAAGCTGGTGTAGGCTTGCTGCACAGTTTCGGAAAAATAGTTAATGATGGAAGTATACATGAAGACAGGACAACAATTATGGCATGTTTGGAATGGAGTATTGGATAGCACTCGACACTAATTAAGAAAGAAAATAAAACCTAAAACTTTGTTTATTAAACTGTCTAGTGTCTAGCCCTATCCAACATCCAATATTGTGTGCCGAACATGCACTTAGTGTATAATATTATGTCGTTATAGTGAAAACAATCAAAAAAGCAACTTGAAATAAATGAGTGATCAAAGCTACTAAAAATAATCTGAAGTCATGATATATTTCTACCGAGAGTGATTCCAAACTTCTCAGCGGCATTAGGAAAGAGTCCAAGATCAACTATTCCGAATGATAAATATTTGTTAGAGTATCTGTATAACAAGGGAAAAATACAAATATGAGATGGCTATACTGAAGCAAGAAAACGCTTGTAACTGAAAGTAGTAAGTTGAGGATAAAAAGGTGTTTTAGCACGATTGACAACGGTTTAGAAATCATAAACTCAAGCAGAAGAGAATAGCAAAGACTCGAGACTTACGTAATTGAGAGTTCAGGAAAAAGGGAACTTAAGTTTATGCAACCAGATGTAGACAAAGAGCGAAATTCCACCTGTCAAAATGATAACTTGGTGCTGAGCTTAGAGAAAAGGAAATAAAAATATACACTTGGCTGCCTGGAACAATGAAAACTTAGAAACAATTCTTTCCTTAGGCTGCATATTTTAGTCAAGTCACTTGTATATGCGGCACATCAATAATTATTGAAGGTTCAACTAATCCTGGTATTATCAACATGCCATGGTTGGATATATCATGCTGCAATATGCATTAGGAAATATAATAAATATAATGCAGCCAATGAATAATTTAGTTAAGCAACAGAAGAGTGCTACAAGCTTGTATTTATCCCTAAAAATCAAAACAAGCACGTTTAAAAGGCAAACTCAAATTTTCCATAGAACTGTAGCTCAAGCATCAAGAAACATAAAGAAAAGTTAAAGGGATATTTTTATTGGAAAATCCGGTCATTCAAGTAAAATACAAATCATCAACAAATATGGAACGTAAGAAAGGTCAAGAAAACAACAATAGGTTTATGGAAAATTGACATTTTATTGGGTTCTTGGCATTGTTTGTAATGGTTTAAAAAATATAGAATAAGCACCGAGATAGGTACGAAGCAATGAATAAATAGGCTGCCCTTGCCGGCATGAACCATAACAAAAAAGCTACTGTTTTTTTTTTTTTTTTTTTTTTTTTTTTTTTTTTTTTTTTTTGCCAATAAATTTTGAGATCCGTTTCACATCTTTCTTTGCTGTTATTGATTAATAGCTACCTCTGAAAAGTTCGATGAACTCAAATTTTTACTCAATCAACTCGGTACATATTAAATTCTACTTCTCCCTTTTCTAACTTGTTCGATTGAGACTACACCTTTAGCGTGAGTAACAGCTTTGGGTCTATGAAAATACCTATACGACATGTAAAAGCCTCCCTTAATCCATTTTTGTCTTACAGCTTCATTTCTTATTTTATTCATACTAAGTTGATCGCACATCCATTTTAATATCTTTATTTCTGCTATGATTATTTTGTGGCTATCTTGTCATCTAATGACCACTTTGCACATATAGCATAATTAGTCTAACCTTATGTAATACACATCTTCATAACCTTTTCTTAGCATATGTTTGGCCTTTGTTTATAAACTGTTTGTAAACACCAAGTAACTCTTTATCCACACATTTCATGAATTCAATGGACCCTCAAATACTACCTAATCCACAACTAATTTCTATCTATTTATAACTCAGATCGTTTACAAAATCCCTAGACATGCTTAACGATCAAATTCAATGACCCAAAAGTGTCTGCACACGAGGATAATACAACTTTATTTTGACTCTTTCAATCTTCGTTTCAATTGTGATTAAAAGAGCATTCCAGGTATTAGTTCTACTTAATCTAGAATCTTAAATTCCCAAGCACTACAAAGTTCTAATCTGAGATTTATCCCTCTTACAATCTGAATATCATCAGTGAAAATAATCTCAGTAGTAAATAACACACACCAAGGAACCTTATCTTAGATATGGCTCGTAAGATCACCTCACAACAAAAGCAGAACAATAAATATTAAGCCTCTAAAGAAGTTCAATAAATATTATAACACTGAGAATCTCTTTAGTTAGCCAAAAATCTGGATCTTAATAAAGACCAGAATACTGCACGAAGTAGATGATGTAATGTGTGTGTACATCTGACAGATTAACTTGAACTTCAGCATGTAATTATGGAAATGATATGTGGATTTAAAAGGCCATTTTAGCTTAACTACACCAGAAATCATCTTAGTCACAAAACAAATCTACCATTGCAATCACTAAGACGCTAACCTTTCTCTCCCTCCATGTAATTTATTTATTGAACTTTATCCCTCAAGTGAAGTTCTTTGAGAATCTCTGGTTATCAATTAACCAGAACTTTTGGAGGTCAATAAAACGGAGTTCAATTACATTCTTTTGTTATTACAGGAAACTTTTCTTTGAACGTAAAACAAAGTCTCAACTAGATCTGATAATCAAATAGCCAATACGCACTCCCTTCATCCTAGAAAACAAGCCGTGTCAGAATTGGCAATCAAAAATCCTTCCAAAGCAAGAACCTAGAAACAATGACCAAGCAATACACTAGAAGTCTAAAAGTGACATAAAATCAATTGAACTTGTGAAAATTTTAAATAGCATAACACAATGTCAGAACCAGTATGAGTGATGCCTTATGCGATAATTACAATGCTCGCACCTTTAACTGTCGTGACAATAACATTTATGTTAAGCAGAATCAAAGACGATAGGGAGATTGAGTACAAAATCTTTCACTCGGTGTGTAATACATGAGATAACTAGTGTTCTTTTCTTGCCTCTTACTTTTTCTTTTCGTTAATTCACCGACTACAATGTTATCACAAGAGTTTTGTAAAGACATGCACTCAGATTCCACATCTTTGTTAGAATAACAAAAGCAAGTCCAAAAACCCACCAGCCAGATTTTTGACTTGTTCCCTTCAGTTAGCAAAGTTTCCAACTGAAGCGGTGTTAGTTGGTCTGATGTACCTAGAAAAGTCAAATGAAGAAGAAATATAAAAAAGCAGTCAAAGAAAAAAGACAATATTATAACAGAGGCAAAGGGGAAAAAGATAATGCCAGTGAGATAATCCCATACCTAGTCCTTCATATGCAGGTTGTTGTGCTATAACATATATAACTGTTGGGAAAAAAAAAGCAGAATGTCATAAGGTAAAATGATTATGTCAATTAAAACTTTTGACAACTTCCAATATGCAAGACCTACCAGAAAATACTAATGCATACCACAAAGCCACGTGATAGTCCATTACCAAAGCAATAGCAACAAGGAAAATCTGAGAAATTATGATCTCGAGTTAAAAGATACATTTTCTGAAAAGTTAAAATATAAAAGAATTATGTAAAATGAAAAGAAAGCAGGCATGTAAGGCTACAAAGTAGGAAGACATGTTCCAGATAACATATAATCCAATAAAAGGTTATTGAATATAACTCAACACAGTCTGGCTAAGAATCCACCAAATTTGTTGGAATTTTATCACCCCTTCCTCTATGTAACTAGTGCAAATTTTGTACATGTCAAATTGAGGAATCAAGCAAAATATATGCAATTAGATAACGATCCTCAAGCTTCTCTTTACAGCCCAGAATTGAGTTCTTTGTCAAAGACCTCCATCCTTACAAATGGTGAGCTCAACTGAAATTGGCAAAGGCTGAAAATTGACTAGTTGTGTTTGTCATGTGTAATTAATATTTCAGAAATTTATATTGATGTTTCATTTAAAATGTCATTATCAAATAGTGACAAGGAAATTCTCTTTTTTGATGAAGATGATAAAATGAACATATTTCAGTTGTGGTACTTTCCTTCTTTATGTGGAGATGTTACTGGATAAGCCATGCTGTCTTACTTATCAAGGCAAATTAATAAAAGTCTAATATGGCATTCTCATTTCTCACCTATTCTTCTCTTTCTACTCCTTTTCTTCTTCAGTGAAATCTATCCTATCAAATCTTAAAATCTATCAGTTCTATCATTCACAAAAGTTTCAGTGCTTCCAAAATTTTGCAATTTATGACTTTGCTTAACGACATTTAGCAAATATGATTCATTTAAGCTGTTCACACAACGTGTTTGAGGCAAATGCATCATTCTCCTAAAAGAGCAAACCATATTAATAAGATATATTTAAAAAGAGACTAAAAGCAAATAAACAACATCAAAGATAGCACCTTTGCAAAAAGTAGAGTATCCGAAATGAAAGCCTCCCATGTTTCCACTTTTACCACCTGTCAGTAAATAATGAAACAAACAAGAACATCTTTATTAACTATTTTCTCTAGATAATCATTTAAAATTTAGAATAATCCATTGTATTAATCAAATTAAAGGTTATTAATTCACCTTATTTGAAATAAATTTGGGAAATCAAGTAAATATTACCTTTCCCTACATATATCATCTATAGTCGTTTAAATCAAAATTACATAAATTTTCACTATCAGGTTTTAAAAATAGTATCATAAGCCTCAGATAAATCAAAATCAAATTTAATCTGACAGTAATCTCTTAGGGGGGTTTATTTAATTAGGATTTGGAAGGAAATTTAAAGACTTTGATGGAATTTAAAAGTCTAGGGGTATTCAATCTAGACTTTTTTAAATCCATTAAAATCTTGAGTTATTCAATTTAGATTTTAATAGACTCTTAAAATGTCTTTTAAAGTCATGCTTTATTTAATTGAGACTTTTTAAAATCCTTCAAAATTTACTGTTATTCAATTTATTAATCAACCTAACAAAATTTTGAAACATAGTTGATTTTGATGGACTTTGAGTACAAAGTATAAATAAGATTTATCTTTATTTCTCCACAACCTAACCTAAAGACTTTGAACGATTTCTTTTCTCCCTATTCTGGTTAAACAACAACGATACTCTCAACCTCCCACAACATTCTCGGAAAACTCCTCCACGGGCGTCGCTCCAGTCGAACTACTCCTCCACAGGCGTCGCTCTGACCAAATTCCTCCAGCCGCTTCTTGCCCTAACCTCCTTCTTCCGGTTTCGTTTGAGGTAACTCCTTCTGTCTTCTATCTTCTTCCTTTTATTTTCAGATTTTTTTTTTTTTTTTTTTGATTTGTTTTTGAATTTTGAATCAGTCTGCTGCTTGCAAAAGATTATAACTTTTTAATTTTAGGTTCTGGCCATTTAGCTTTTATGTACTTATAGTTTAATTATATTTTGATATGATGATTGACAATGAAATGCACAAATGTATTGGAATGTGTTTATTATCGTAAAAATGTATTGGAAAGTCGCAGGACTGGGAGTTCTGGAGAAAGGGATAGGGGTATTTTGGTTAAGCAAAATGTATTGTCCGTAGATGAATATGATGAGTTTAGGTCAATTGTGAGGTGCCCAATTCCATCTGTGAATTATTCGACTGTGGTAAATTTGGGGATGACTATGAGTGGTAAAAATGGAGTCCTGGAGGATAATACTGGGTTATGGATGAATAATCAGACGGTTCATTCTTGGGAGAATCTGGTTTATGCTGCTAGTTTGGATGGAAATACTGCTGTGGTGTTTGTGAAGGGATTGAATTTGAGGTCGGACAGAGAATCCGACCCGGCGCAATTCAGTTGCCATTTCGGAATAGGGAGTTGGGGAACTGATGGGAGATTTATGCTGAGGACGAAAGCTTTGACAGCTGCTCAGGAGGTTGTGAGATGTTCATTGCCAAGGAGTGTAAAATCTAATCCGGATAAGTCACTAGGAATACGAGTCACTGTTGGGATGATACCCTATGGTCGTTCTCGAATTCAAGAGCGCTTACCCGAGAGGCATAAATCAATCATTCGACCGGACGCGGTAGATACCACACTCCTCAATGTGGTGCACCATTTCCACTTGAGGAAGGGATTCAAGTATCTGAATTTACATCAGAGCACTGCAATGATCAATCACTATAAATACCAAGTGTGGGAGGTTTTTCGAGCAAAGTTTTACAAACGCGTCGCTACGTACGTCGCTGACTGATTGGCCGATCAAATTTTGTGAGGTCTGGGACACCGGGTTGAGTGACTTTGTGTTGGCAAATTTGGTTGATGTTTCAATAGGTTTGTTGCCATGGGAGAGGCCTTCCTCTCTTGCTCTTTAGGTATGGAAGCCATGAAATCAGCTCCTAGTGTAAAGGATAAAGTCACACTATGATCATTCATTATTTTTCTTTTTTTGATTATTTGATTTTATACCTTGTGTAGACAAAAGATGAGAAAGGCCATATATTTAGATATAGAAATGTTATACTGCTGTAATTCTAATGATTTACGTAACTCGATTTGTTAGCTATAAAAAAACTTTGTCACCAGCATTTGCTTACTCTGAAAATTACTGGTTTTCTAGCTTTTTTGGTGCAAGAATGAAATGATGCATTGTTGTTGAAGATTTACTATAAAATGAAATGATGCATTGTTGTTGAAATTAATAATATGTATTTTATAAGTTTTATTTAATATATGTAATATAAAATGTATCTTATTAATATCTTGTGGCATTAGGATGGACAATAACAAGGAAATGAAAGATTCACAACAAGGGAAATATAAAGTATGGATGGTGGAAGAGAGCAATGAATTGTTAAAAATCTTAGTCGATGCTGCCACTCGTGGTTGGCGCGATGCTAATGGCTCGTTCAGCAAGTTAACTGTGACGAATAAAATACTTCCCACTCTTAACGCAAAACTTGGGTGTCAAAGGACCTTTTCCCAATATCAAAGTCGTATGAAATGGTTTAAGAATAGATACAACGATTATTGTAAACTTCTGCGTCATAGCTCTGGTTTTGGATGGGATCCTTTCACTAAGAAATTCACTGCAAGTGATGAAGTATGGGATGACTACATTAAGGTACACTTCATTTATTTAAAATATTGAACAAAGTTTAACAACACATGTTAGTGATGTGTATCTATTCATATCTTAATTATTATTTTATTTTGTTCTTTACTAGAGCAATGGAAACTCAAGTTATCGTACCGACACTTTCATGGACTATGAAGATTTGAAAATTGTTATTGGAAATGGAACAGCTACTGGGAGAAACGCACTTGGACTGGGGGATGATACTGATGCCAGAACATTTGACACGGAAGAAAGGATAGGTAGCGGTTCGTTAGATAACTTCATGTATGATTCTAGTACTGGAGCATTCGTACAAAGTGATACACAAGAACATTTGTACGAGTCTTCATTTCCTGAGAATTCCATTCCACCCTCACACTCTCAGCCCATAAGTCAAGAGGTTCCCACAACAACTCGAAAACGGAATAGATCCAAGATAGAAGCAAAATCCAGACCATCTGAAAGCAATACTCAATCAGATGATGAAGTTTCAACTCCATCGATGCTGGATGATCAAGAAGATAATTTTGGACCACTTAATGAGAGTCAAGAACAACAAAGAGAGCATGCTAATTATTGGAGAGCTACAATAGCAACCAATATGTGGAATGATGTTGGGCATGTTGATTAGTTAATTTTTTTCTTCCCATATTATTTTTACAAATATTGGTACTTGGTTTATTTATTTATGTTGTTGAGTTGACTAATAATATTATGTTATTTGGCATGTTGATTAGTTAATTTTTTTCTTCGCAGATTATTTTTACAAATATTGGTACTTGATTTATTTATTTATGTTATTGAGTTGACTAATAATATTATGTTATTCGGCATGTTGCTTAGTTAGTTTTTTCTGTACAAAATATTTTTACAAATATTGCTACTTGGTTTATTTATTCATGTTATTGAGTTGAATAATAATAATAATAATAATAATATTAATAAGAATAATAATATTTTATTTGACATGTTGATTAGTTAATTAATTTTTTATTCGCAGATTATTTTTTTAAATATTGGTACTTGGTTTATTTTTTTATTTATTTTTTCCAATTCGCTTGACATTTTCAAATTTTTCAATTAAAAAATAAAAGTTTGTAGAAATCTTTAAAAATCTATAAAAATCTTTTAAATCAATCTACAAAAGTCCATGAAAGTCTTTTAAATAAATGTCCACAAAAGTCTTTGAAAATCTATACAAATCCATAAAAGTCAATAAAATCCAATAAAATCCATTAAAAAAAATCTTTAAATTTCTTTCAAAATCCCAATTGAATAAACCACCCTTAGTTAACAACACATGTACCAAAATCAATTCGTTTCACATCAATATCCCCAAACAATATGGTGCATAAAAAAAAGACTAAAAACTAAATAGAAAATCAAAATTTGGACTTTTTAAATAATCATACCTTAACAGCTGATAAAACAAAAAATGCAAGAATCGCTTGAATTTCCTGCAAATTCACCAGAAAGAAACAAAACAATAGTATCACTAAACTAATCGATTTCAATTGCAATATTTGAAAAAGGAAGTATATCCGTGAAAAGTTAAATACTCTGTAAAGGAGATGAGACGATCGGGAAGGAGAGAAAACGTTAGAAGCGGAGCAGCGAATGGGAATGTATGAGAAGAATGCTAGAAAATGGAGTAAATAGTACGGTTCTGAAATCACACGGTTGATCGATTTCATTGGATTCCCGTTGTTGCTGCTCTGGGACTTTGTTTTTTCTTCTGAAATCTGTGAAATGAATAGTTTGGCTTGGACATAGCGTTGATCGGTTGATTGGACCTTCGAAAGATTGGGCCCAATGCTTACTAACTCTAAACTTGGACTATTAGTTGGAGTAGGCCCACACTATAAGCCCATGCTTAAAACTTGTCTGGGATAGCTTAGAAGCTCAGGTCAAAATTAATAAATAATTTTAGGGAAAATTACGTAACTACCTAGATTTAATGTACTGTAATTGAAAAATATTCGATTTTCAAATTGTTCGTAATATTACTGGATTTCTTGTTGTTAAATTCAAGCCCAAAGAGAGGTACAGTGATTCACTAGCAATGGCTCAACTAAGGCTCAACGGACCTTGACCCATAGCTAAGGCTTGAAATATCATCTTGGGTCCGATCCGAGGTGGTGTGTCAAGCGAACATTTTTAGCCGAACTGATTTACGCCTGACCGATGTACTTTATACTCAGACGGAGCGCTTTACGGCAGTGACCAGAAGAGAGATGGAGTCAGAGATGTGACACTGCCTTTACCAAGATGTGACACTGCCTTTACCAAGATGTGACAGGCGTCCATCCCCTACGAAATGTAACAATAATTACGGTCAAAAAGCAAGGTTGTCACCTCCAAGAGTTAGGGTGAAGACAAGTGTAAAGTATGTCACGTGTCATGATCCGAGACAACAAGTTCCTCTATAAATGGAGCACACTTGCCTCCAAGAAGGGGGTTAGCATTTTCTCACTCTTAACAGGATATATTTCTCTCACTCCCTTTTTCCTCTTTTACACATTTACCTCTCCCGCACCCAATATATATTCGCCTAAAATGAATACTGACTTTGACATCGGAGTGCAAACGGAGCCACCTCGGTCCCCTTTGCAGACTGATTGTTTGTCACAGTGCGCAGAAAATCCACGTGTTCAAGATGGAGGAGCTGAGACGTGTTGGTCTAAGGTCCAGCCGGATTTTGTGGTCAACATTTTGGCGTCGTCTTTGGGAAACCATACTGCTAACCACGAAAACACATGATGAAAAGCCACATATAGAAAGGAAGTCCTGAAAAAGGGCGAGTAACCTCTTGCAAAAGATCGAAGAACTGCAAGGATTTTGAAATATAAGTTTAGTACCCTTGAAAAAGGCGTAAAACTTTGAAATATAAATTTAGTACCCTTGAAAAAGGCGTAAAGCTTTGAAATATAAGTTTAGTACCCTTGAAAAATGCGTAAAGCTTTGAAATATAAGTTTAGTACCCTTGAAAAATGCGTAAAGCTTTGAAATATAAGTTTAGTACCCTTGAAAAAGGTAAAGAGCTTTGAAACATAAGTGTGGTAACCTTGAAAAAGGTAAAGGGCTTTGAAACATAAGTGTGATAACCTTGAAGAAGGTAAAGAGCTTTGAAACATATATTCGGTGACCTTGAAAAAGGTAAAAAGCTTTGAAACATGAGTTTATTCACCTTGAAAAAGGCTTAAAACTTTGAAACATAAGTTTAACCACCTTGAAAAAAAAAGGCTCGGAGCGTTGAGATAAGAATCTGTCTATCCTTTAAAGATAAATTAAAACCAAGAAATCTCTTTGAAACATGAACGAAAGCGATGGTGATGTCAACCCCCGTAGGGGAAGAAATGGCCAGCACAGCGAGGAGGAGGTTTCTCAAGGACCTCATGAGAACGCCAATGAGGGAGGGGCACAACCTAACCCATCATGTCGGCACTGTAATCGCCGCATGTTGTGAGACATGACTCGCATGGTGGCCCAAATGCTGGAAATGCAGAAGCAGCAGATAGAACAGACTGCTGTGATGAATGCCTACATGGCTAGAGGGTATGTAGTGAATGAACCCATGATGCCTCCACAATACCCACAGCCACATTACTCACCATCCGATGTGGCAACCGCCTCGTATTATTATCAAGATACACAGGCTTATGCCGAGGTGGAATCCGAGACCTTCTACGAGGAAGGCCTGGAACATGAAGCACGTGAAGAACAAGCCCCACTCCCAGCTAGACACAGGGAGGCCTCGCCCGCAAAATCTGGAAGTGTCTTTAGCCGGATAGGAGGGTTATTCAGAGCCAGGCGAGGGGTCGAAACAATGCAGCTGAGCCTAGAAATAGACGGGAGCGACGCGCTGAAGAAGCCTTGTCGCGGAGTCGAATGCATGGGGACCAACAAGGTAAGGGGGTAGAAAGATTCACCCCCACGCATGAGCCTAGGAATAGGCAGGAAAGGAGAGCCGAAGCAGTTCGGACTAAGTCTCGTAATGAGTTACTGATCCATGAAAGGCCAAACTACGGCCGTGTTCTGCCACCACAAAGGCAGGAGTACGCTCCGCCACTCTATGACCAATACCGTGATCCAGTGTATTCCGGTCACGACGAGAACAGTGAACTACCTTCATATGAACTGGATGACGAAGAGGAAATAAGCCCCTTCACAGAGGGCCTCCGTAGGTGCTCCGTGCCCCATGACTTCGAAATTCCAGAAATTGCAAAATATTCTGGCCGAGGTGACCCTGATGATCACCTATTAAATTACCGCGCCAGCATAGAAATAGCCGGAGCCACCCCGGCACTGAAATGTAAAGCCTTTGCTTTAACCTTTGAGGGGAGTGCGATACGATGGTACAAAAAACTCCCCCCTGGCAGCATCCATAATTGGAGAGATCTGAAAACGGCTTTTAAAAATGGCTTTATTTCCTCCCGGCCTGGCCATCTCCCACTCCAGCGCCTTCAGGATCTAAGGCAAGGAATGGATGAATCTATGAAAAGTTACCTTGCTCGATTTACTGAAGAGATGCACATCTGTGAAAACATCACCGAGGCGGAGATGTTTTCCGCTTTGAAGGGAGGACTAGATATGACAAGCATGTTTTGGAGGGATGTCCGAAGCAGGAAACCAAGGGATTAAAATGCCCTCGTAGACCTGATGAAGGAGGAGATTGTATCAGAAGAAATGACTAGGGCCAGGGACAACCACCCCCAAGGAAGATACAATCTTGGGTATTCAAATGAAACAAATCTTAAGAAAGGAGGAAACAAGGATAGGATCGGTAACAACCGAGGTGGAGCGTCGCGTCCGTTCCCGGGGACGGGATCTAGCTTTGCAGCAGAAATCACGGAAGTTATCCCCCACTTGCACTCCAATACCCCTTCTCAGAATCCTCCCACAGCCCAAGGAAGGATGGAAAGTGGCCGAAGTGGGAAACAGCCCATGATTGGGGCTTACTGCACCTACCACAGGTACTACGGTCACGCAACAGAAGATTGCAGGGAAATCCACATGTTAGCTGATCAAAAGGCGCAGGGGAGGAGGGCAATTGACTTCTCCCCCGACATGGAGAGAACTCAAAAATCCGGTGGTCAGAAGTTCAACCGGACTGATAGGAGAGCTCCGTGGAAGAACTCAACTAAGGAAATGATTGACAATCATCAAAGAGACAGGAACAAGGACCAGGATACCGCCTCGGAAAATTCCAAAGATACAAGGGAAGCACCTATGCCTGTTGCCGACCTTCCTATCCGTGAAATCGATACAATACTGGGAGGCCCCCACCCAGGTGGGAGCACAAACAACCCCCAAAAGAGGTATATAAGAGAGGCTAAACAGCCCGCCAACGTGAATTATCATATCCATTCACACCCTGTTGGGATGCCTCGGACAGAATCTATCACATTCACCCAAGACGATGTCGTCGGAGTGCACTTCCCACATAACGACGCATTGGTTTTCAGAGTAGTAGTGGCTCGGAATGGGTTATCACAGATGATGGTGGATGATGGTGCCTCGGTAAATGTGATTTATGGGGTAACTTTTGATAAAATGGGGATCAACACTCCACTCATTCCAGTCCCGGATCCAATATACGGATTCACAGGGGACAGCATAACCCCCAGAGGGTTCATAACCCTTATGACTGAAGTAGGGCAAGCACCAGCCCTCTCCAGAATCCCTATGGAATTCTTGGTGGTTGACAAAATATCCTCCTATCATTGTTCAATTAGGAGGCCAGGTCTCATCGACTTGGGAGCTGTGACGCATACGAAATACATTTGCATGAAGTTCCCCACGGAGCATGGCGTTGCAACTGTAAGGGGGAGCCAAACCGAATCAAGGGCCTGTTACACAAATGCAATCCAAAAATTTCAAGATCAAAGCTTGAACATGATCAGTGACGTAGCGATGGCTGAGGCTGCTCCAGACCCTGAAAGATTGGGTGAATGGCCTTCTGGAAATAAGGATGTTACGATGAGATTGGAGGAGGATTTAGCAGATCTAGACCCAAGAATGGCAGGTGACAATTGTTCCACTCCGGCCGAAAGGTTAGAATGCTTCAGTATAGACCCACTTGATCCAATCAAAGAATTACAGATCGGACTGGACTCACCGACTGAATACAAGAGTCAATTGAAGAGCTTCTTACTTCAAAACCTCGATGTATTCGCGTGGAAGCCTGGTGACATGGTTGTGATCGATCCTAAGGAGGCCTGCCACAGACTCCAACTGGATCCCCGAAGCCCTGGGCATAGGCAAAAGAGAAGGTCCATGAGTTCCGACAAGTATGAGGCCTTGAAAGATGAAGTCACAAAGCTATTGAAAAATGGCTTCATCAGAGAGTCCCGCTATCCGAAGTGGGTATCAAATCCTGTTTTGGTACCAAAATACAATGGGGAACTAAGGGTGTATATTGATTTTTCCAACTTGAACCATGCATGTCCCAAAGACAGCTTTCCACTATCTTGGATCGATCAGTTGGTCGACTCCACGGCAGGACATGAGCTACTAAGCTTCATGGATGCCTACTCTGGGTACAATCAAATCCCCATGTGCGAATCGGACGAGGAGCATACTTCATTTATTACAGATAGATGACTCTATTGGTACAGAGCTATGTCATTTGGCTTGAAAAATGCAGGAGCTACCTATCAGAGACTGGTAAACCGCATGTTTTCGGAACAATTAGGAAACACCATTGAAGTATATGTTGATGACATGCTAGTCAAAAGCATGTTCGCCACGGACCATATCCTCCATTTGTCAGAGGCCTTCGATTTTTTGAGGAAATATCGAATGAAACTCAATCCAGCGAAGTGTGCTTTTGGGGTAACATCTGGAAAATTCCTTGGATTCATGGTGAATAAGAGGGGAATCGAATCTAATCCCGACAAAATCAATGTGTTGTTAAATATGCAGTCACCTCGAAATCCAAAAGAAGTGCAAAGCTTAACGGGGAGAATTGCGGCCTTGAATCGATTCGTCTCAAAATTCGCTGACAAATGCTTGCCATTTTTCAAGTCCTAAAGGGGGGAAAGCAATTCCAATGAACACCGGAATGTGAGCAAGCTTTTTTCGACCTGAAAGCATCTTTGGGACGACCCCCATTGCTATCAAAGCCAAAGGCTGGCGAGCCTCTCTACCTGTATTTGGCTGTATCCAAAGAGGCTGTTAGCTCGGTGTTGGTCAGAGAGGAGGATGGGAATCAATTCCCAGTATATTATGTGAGCAAAGCCATGCTAGATGCTGAGATACACTACCCAGATATGGAGAAACTTTCTCTCTCATTAATCACAGCCTCTCGCAAACTTCGTCCCTACTTTCAGGCACACTCCATACGCGTGCTAACCAACTTTCCCATGAGACAAGTGTTGCAAAAACCAGACGTATCTGAGAGGTTACTGAAATAGGCGATAGAAATCAGCCAGTTCGACCTACATTATGCGCCTCGGACCGCCATAAAGGGTCAAGCGTTGGCGGACTTCGTAGTCGAATTCACACATCCACCGGAAGTCGAGATGGTTGATAACACAGATGACAGCCAGGAGTGGAAATTGTTCGTTGATGGGTCCTCGGCTGAGGGACGATCCGGTGCGGGAATATTGTTAATAAGCCCAGAGGGGTTTAAACTACACAGTGCGGTCCGCTTTGAATTCAAAGCCTCAAACAATGTTGTTGAGTACGAGGCGTTATTAGCTAGGTTAAGACTTGCAAAAGCTTTGAAGATTAAGTCTGTAGTGGCGAATAGCGATTCACAGCTCGTTATAAGTCAATTCAATGGACAATTTTCTGCTAAAGAACCTTCTATGGTCGCTTACTTGAAGAAAGTAAGAGATTTGGTTGTGCACTTCGAAAAAATGGAGTTGCAGCACATCCCCAGAACAGAAAATTCCAACGTCGATGCTTTGTCCAAACTAGCAAGCAGCGGTGATTCAGAGCTACATAATCTAATCCCAGTTGAGCGCGTGTTGACTTCTTCCATTGAGCCAGGACCGGAGATTTTGGCAGTAGAAGAAGAGGGATATTGGATGAATCTCCTAATCGCATATTTGAAGCATCAGACAGTGCCAAATGAGCCAGAGGCAGCTCGAAAATTGCAAAAATACGCTGCGAATTTCGTTCTCTTGGATGACCTACTTTATAAGCGGAGTTACACCTCCCCTTTACTGTGATGTGTAGGTCCAGAGGAAGGACGATATGTAATGAGAGAAATCCATGAGGGCATATGTGGCAACCATGCCGGGGCGTTATCGCGAGCACGGAAAGCCCTTAAACAGGGATATTTTTTGCCTACTATGCGAAAGGACTCCCATGGCTTCGTGCGCAAGTGCGATAAATGCCAGAGACACGCGGCCATATCACATCAGCCGCATCACAAGATAACTGTGGTGACTAGTCCTTGGCCTTTTGCAAAGTGGGGGGGTTGATATTATCGGTCATATGCCTAGGGGTGCTGGTAACAATTGTTTTGCGGTAGTGGCAATTGATTACTTCACCAAGTGGGTCGAAGCGGAACCTTTGATGAGGATCACCGAGGCCAACACCACCAAGTTCATTTGGAAGAATATCATATGCCGGTTCGGAATACCACACTCGCTGGTTAGTGACAATGCGAAACAGTTCAAAAACAGAAGCGTCGATGAGTTATGCGACGAGTTGGGAATTAAGAAATTTTTCTCATCTCCACATCACCCACAGGACAACGGACAGGTCGAAACTGTGAACAAAACCATAAAAAATACCCTGAAAAGGAAGTTGAAATCCAAAAAGGGCGCATGGGTAGATGAACTCCCACAAGTGTTATGGGCGCTTCGAACCACTTCGCACACCGCTACTGGTGAAACACCTTTCTCATTGGCATATGGAGCTGAGGCGGTATGTCCCGTTGAAATTGGGATCCCTTCGGTTCGACAAATTCATTACGACGAAGTTAGGAACGAAGAAGCGCAAAGGGCCGGTTTTGATTTCCTCATGGAAAAATGGAGTGATTCCCAAGTGGTGATGGTCAGGTACCAGAAAAAGATGGGTCGATACTACAACAAAAGAGTGAAAAGTCGATGCTTTAATATTGGAGACTTGGTCCTCAAAAAGGTTCTTCCTTCAACACAGGAACCAGGAGTAGGGACTTTAGGTCCCAACTGGGAAGACCCTTACAAAGTCTTTGTCGATGTGGTACCCGGAACGTACATGATTGAGGACCTATCTGGAGTACCTCTATGTAATCCTTGGAACACGGACCACCTTCTTCGTTATTTTCAATAAACCAAATTCCTCCTCTATGATTGCAGCATTATCATGTGATTTCATAAAATCATGGGTGAGCTACGTTGAAGATTATGTCAATTTCTAAATTAGATAAACATAATGGATAAACGCAAGTTCCAAGATTATTTTGGTCGTAACACCATACATCCACGCTATGCATGAAAATTGTTAAAAACAAGGGACTCTTATAAAGCCCACACAGCAATCACTACGTAAGAATTGAGTGCGTTGGCACCATGAAAGGGGGTTCATATAAACTCGCTTGCATAGGTCCTAAAAAGTGTGATTTAAGAAACGTTCAAATGATCGTCAATATCAGATCTCACTGGTAAACATGAATGCCTCGAACCACTCAGATCTGAGGGACTGTACTCATTCACCATGCAATACGTTTGAAAAGACATTTGCGTTTGGAAGCATTCAAATTTAATCAAATGTTGTCATATAAACCAAAACTCTTGGTCAAAATCAGATCTAATCAGCAAACGTGGGTGCATTAAGCTAGTTCATACATGCAGAGCGCTTCCTTTTACGAAGTGTTAAACGTGTCCGCAAAGTGTTTAATACTCTCATACATATATTCCGATAAAGCGTTTGCAAAACACATGTGTACTAAGTACTGCGTATAGATTGAAAGTGATCACGCCATCCACAGGAGTTCATACAAACTCTACCACATATTATCATACAGTTCAAGAACGTTTTACATCATCATACAAGACATTTACAATTACAAGGCATCCGCACTTGGAAACACTTATGCTTAAACAGTTTGAAACGTTGCTGCCAAAATACTGGGAAAATATGAATAAGTCATTTCATTCATAAAATTAAGGCAATTACAAATTGAATGAATGTTGCATTTACAATATCAGGTGTCAGGGCACTTACAAAAAAAAACCCAACAATAAGGTAAATACAGGAGGGGATTATTGCGGAGGGACATCTTCTGAAAAGCCCTTTCCAGATGCATCCAGTGAATCCGCAGGAGCATCTTGAGGCTCGGGGTACAAGGTTTCAATGGAGGACAGGTCCAAAGTCGGAAAAGCTTCCTTCACGTCCCCCAAAGCCATCCTAGCCCCTAAGTTCCCAAAGACCCTCTGCATAGCCTCGTACTCTGGGGTCTCTTCAAAAGTGTCTTTGAAGTTCTGGACAACCTCAGACAGTCTGGTACTTAAAGCATTCTCCACCCGTGTCGTGACAGTCTGCTCCAGAACCTCAGTAATCCTCATTTGCATATGCCTCTCCAAAGAGGCAAGGTCCTCCTCCGCCTTTGCCTTAGCCTCCAGCTCTCTCCCCAATTTTTCATTGGCTGCTACCACCTCAGCTTCCAGCCTGGACTTGGCTGCATTAGCAGCAGTCAAAGCCTCAGATGTGATGGACTGTGCACGTTTGGAATCATCTAATTTTTTGTACATAACCGCCAAGTCTGATTCAGAGGACCGGAGGTCATGCTTCAGTTTATCATTGTCCTCCTGGAGGCGCTTTGCATTAGCCCTCTCTTCTGAGGAAGACTTCCGGGCTATGGCCAGCTGGGTCTTTAAATCATTAATCTCCTTTAGCATGTTGTCCGCATGCCGGAGAGCAGTTTCAGCATTTCTCTTGTCCCGCTGCACCTCGTCCACGGACGATTCCACCTCGTCAATGAGGGCCAGCGCCCTGGCATTCATGGCCTTGGAGGCGAGCAGCTTCCGAGACGGACTGGCACTAGAAGAGAAGGCGGACGCCGCGGACCTGCCCTCAGTCTAAAATTGCTCAGTTATAAATGCGGCCCGGGCTGGAGGAGAACTGGGGGAGTCAAACAATGAAGGGCTGAAGTGACATCTCTGGGGAGAATGCTGGTTTTAATATGCTTGAGCTCTTATGCTCCCTCCGGTGTCACTTCATAGGCCAAGCCTGGAATGGGCACAGACGGCTCGTCATCCAAGTCCTCAATCATCGACGGCGGAGGTGGACTCCTTGCCCTTACCCCTTTTTAACCTCTTCAAGGGAGCGGGATCCTCCTCGGATGTGTGCTCAGGCATGTCCTCGGACAGAGAGGATGGTGCAGAAACATTCTTAGCCTCTTTTTCCCTCTTAGAGCCCCCTCTGTCAGACCTTTTCCCTTTCCCCTTTGGAAGGACTCCTTTAGAATCAGCCTCCTTTTTTGTGCTAGGCTGTTGGGGGCCCATAGGCAGCAGGGTGGGCGGTGGCAGTAGGGCTGGAAGAGGGCCCTGAAGTTGGGCTGTAGATGCCTCGGACACTTCCTTTGCCACTCCAACTTGCAGGTTGGCCAGGACCGTTTTCTGCCTTCTTTCAATTTCGCTGCCGTGGCGCAGGGCAGGAGGGATCTTCTTAGCCATGAGACCATTTAAGGAGATCTTCGGAAATTCCTTGAAACCCAGCAAGAAAGAGGAAAATGAGGCTACGAACAGAAAAAGCATAAGATGAAACAGTAATAGGGAAACGAACTTACTCATGGCTCGCATAAAACCGTATTTAACAAACAACTTGTTTTGCTGAATGACCCCTTGGAAAGTGCCCTTGTAAGCAAACAAACGCCTCACTGCCGCTAGGTCTGCGTCAGGGAGGAGACGAGCAAAAGTGTCCCCTGCCATAAACCGATGACATGTTAGTAAGCAACCAAGAAAAGTGAATGGAAGTTAAAAGAGCAAAAGACGAGTGACTTAAAGACTCTAAAACAAGTACAAGACTCACTAGGTAGGGAAAGAGTTCGGGAAACTGTAATTTCTGGACTAGGGTCCATAGGAGAACTCTGCCACTCCTCAACAACCCAGAACCGCTGGTTCCTCCAGTTCTTTATTGAGGTGGGGTGACCGTTGATGACAGGAGGGTAAGAGCCCCTGGGAGACAAGTAATACCAATCCTTGACATCCGACCTCATGTCTCTCTCCCTTCTAACTGATTTCTTTAAAGTATAGAGAGTGTGAATGATGTGCAGTGAGATGGGATGATCAGGGTTGACCTTTTGCCACACCAACCAAGTGCCCACAGCCTGTGTCCAGAAATTGGGGGCCAGCTGGTAGGGGCACGGGTTATAACTCCTGAGCAACGCCCTGAAGAAGGGGTGCAGGGGAAGCTTCATCCCGCAAGAAAGGGCATCGTAGCATATTGTCGCTTGTCCTGAAGGAGGGCTGCAAGGTCGACAGGAAGGTGTAGGGTGCACCAATTGGACCCCTTCTGGCAGCCTGAATTTTGCCGAAGTCCCGGCCAAATCAACATTTCGGATTTCAGTAGCAATCTCACTGCTCTACCATGACTTTGGGTTTGGATCATGATCAACGTGGTAGCCCGAAACTTTGTTAAACTGGTCAACCCAATCCTCTACCTGGGTGATCTCCTCTGCGGTCAGACCCAACTCTTCCCTATGTGCCCTAAACGGGGCCCTAACGATTAATTCGAGGTCCTGGTGACCTGAAGAAGAGCCTACCGCCTCTTCTCTCCCCAGATCCCTGTCTCGTTTGCTCCGAAGCTCTATCAAAGATGCCTCCTCCTCGGATGACAGATGAGCCATGTAGTTCTGATGTTTTTCTTCTTCGCTGTCAGAATCACTCAAATAAATTATGCCACTGGTTTTCCTATTTCTCCTCTTAATCTGCTCCCTAAAGAAGCGGGAACTAAAAACTGATAAAGAGATGGGGCAGAAACCTCTGACAGGAATCGCCATTGCTAACATTTCCTGTGAACCCGTTCCCCCAACTCTTTCCATTTTTTTCTTTTGTTTTAAATGTGGGTCAGACTCAACAAAAGAAAAACAAGGTGCAAAAACAAAATTTTCAAACCCACAATGAGAAACTAAAAATAGAAAAGTCTCGCATATACAGAGACCAAGAGATTTACCTCCAAAGGACGAACGCTTGAAATTGTGCACTTGGAATGAAGAACTCGCCAATAAAAGCTGTGGAACGTTAAGTGCGGGTGTTGGGTAGAAAACCCTTGAAGAGAAGACTCGAAACTCGCAAGAAAGAGAAAAACGGTACAAGCTTTTGCCAAGGTATTGCTGCAAGGATTTTTAGAAAATGGTAAAGGGGAAATAATAAAATGAAGGAGGATTTATAGGGATCCCAATGATCTGGGTTCCTTGATTTTTGTGAGGCGTATGATTAATGTCATTAACTCATGCTTCTTGGAGAATGGGCTAATCAAAGCGCCAACCATCAAAGGGAGGGAAAAAACCGTTCAGCTACCACAGTGAGTACCACGCGTTGCAAAATGCCACTCCCATCACCTTTTATATATTTCTTGGGAACCAACGACAATAGCCCCCCTTTTCATTAAATACGCCGCCTAAGATACGCGCTAGTGCGTCCCAAACCTTCACTCAGGAGAGAAAAGCCGAAGTAGGAGGTCTGCTTCATACCAAATCCAAACCTCCAATAAGGAAGGTCGTCCTAGGCACCAGGTCTGTGGCATCATATGAAAGCCACCATAAAAAAGTTAGTGCCTCGGGCGTACAACAAATTCTACACGTTCATGAATGATCGCTTCGGATTTGAGTGACTAGTGTTGAATCCAAGCCCAAAGAGAGGTACAGTGATCCACTAGCAAGGGCCCAATTAAGGTCCAACGGACCTTGACCCATAGCTAAGGCCTGAAATATCATCTTGGGTCCGATCCGAGGTGGTGTGTCAAGCGAACATTTTTAGCCGAACTGATTTACGTCTGGCCGATGTGCTTTATACTCAGCCGGGGCGATTTACGGAAGTGACCAGAAGAGAGATGGAGTCAGATATGTGACACTGCCTTTACCAAGATGTGACAGGCGTCCATCCCCTACGAAATGTAGCAATAATTACGGTCAAAAAGCAAGGTTGTCACCTCCAAGAGCTAGGGTGAAGACAAGTGTAAAGTATGCAACATGTCATGATCCGAGACAACAAGTTCCTCTATAAATGGAGCACACTTGCCTCCAAAAAGGGGTTAGCATTTTCTCACTCTTAACAGGATATATTTCTCTCACTCCCTTTTTCCTCTTTTACACATTTACCTCTCCCGCACCCAATATATATTCGCCTAAAATGAGTACTGACTTTGGTATCGGAGTGCAAACGGGAGCCACCTCGGCCCCCTTTGCAAACTGATTGTTTGTCACAGTGCGCAGGAGATCCACGTGTTCAAGAGGGAGGAGCTGAGACGTATTGATCCAAGGTCCGCCGGATTTTGTGGTCAACACTTGTCATAACTTTAAAAAAAATACCGGATTTAAAAAAAAAAAATGTAATATTTGATTGACAAGATTAACCTGAAATCCTTTTATTTAGGAAAATTGTTACCAATTATTTAGCTAATTAAATTAGAAAATTTCAAATATCCTAAAATTTAGCCACACGTTTCCTTTCTTGGTAGACTACCACCTTCTATATTTGTGTGCTGATTAATCTCTACCATTTTTATGTAATATTAAATTGTTGTTATTAATATTACATGTTGTGTAATGTACTGTAATATAGGTTGTCATTACAATGTATCTAACATTACAAAATGACGGTGTTCTAATTATATTATAGAGCTTGTAATAGTAGATAAAATGAAGTTAAACTCATTGAAAGGCTTTTGTGCATGTAATTTTGCCTCATAAATCCATAGATTGATAACGGATGTAATATTACAACGGATGTAATATAAAGTACAAGTGATAGGGTTGCTCGTAATATTACAATCCATGCAATTACTTAATTTTTGTAAAACATTACATTGGATGTAATTCAGAAGCTGGTATATAATTTTATCGATTAAATTTCATGCAACGCCAGTTTGAGGTATGTTAAATTGCATGTGGTTTTAATTAAATTACATAGCTCGTAATATCACATCCGATCTAAAAGATGACTTCCCATATTATTAAACTAATTTAATAATTGTAATTTTTAGATTATTAGTTGATTTTAAATGTAATTACACCCCTAATTTAATCTCCTAAATAAATGATAACTACATTCCTAAATAACAGGTTCTATAATTAATGAGGTCGATCAAATAATACTCTCTCTCTTATAGAATCCGTTATTTTTCTAAATAGTTTCAAAATAATGTATTTATCGAAGAATGATTGAAAGAACTAGTGTAGAGTCTAATTAATCCTTAATTTTAACTACATTTCATGAGATTCTTAACTTTTACCAACCTTTCAATCATACGTTTCAATTTTCCTTTTTTATTAAAATCTATTCAAACGTTTTACCAATAGCCAAACAATTCCTCAAACACAATCTAATCCAACTACTTAACTTGTTCTTTTTCTTTTTCATTTTTTTTTTTTTTTGTTGAATATCTTGTTTCTCGATCATCCAAGTAAAAACATTTTACACGTTCAAGTGCAAAGTTCAAACATTGTGTCTTGGCTCACTTAGCAGCTGAATTAATGTTTTACGTTATTTACTCGGTGATATCCAATTTTTCATTGTTAAGTCTACAAGTGCTTGGTGTGATAATATTTCGGTTGCCTCCCTTGCTCTATATACATCCAGTTTTTCATGCATGAAATACACATTTTGAGTAGCATGATATGATTTTTGTATGATCAAATAGCTGATTGTTTGATAAAAGCTTTAACTTTTTTCATTGAAATATGTAGGGTGGATTTTGTGAATAGTGACCCCAAATAAGTAAAATGATGATTTTGTAAATCCTTGTCGAATATTGGACAGAGTAACGGCAAAGAAAAACACAAACAAAAAGAATAAGAGAAGAAGGGACAAAGCCGAGGCAAGAGTTGGACTCTTTGTCCTTAAGTCGAATTTGCCCCGCAACGGTGCCTACGAATTTCGGCAATCGACTCCCAAGATACAACGACTTCACTTGTGTTTGTAGCACTTCAAAACACAAGTACAACGAACCAAATATAGGCTTATGTACTCCACAGGATGCAATGAAGGAAAATCAAAATAAATGAAATGCCAAATATACCCTTTAATACATGCAGAGAAATCAAAATTCTCTTTCGGGGGCGTTGCCCCCGAGCCCCCACGGATTGAGTCGAGCTTTGTGCGCCCCGAAGCGGCGAAGTGGCAAACAATTTTGTCTAAACGGATTGAGTCGAGCTTTTGAGTATTAGGCCGAAGTCGACACGAAGTCACTTTAATCGATTTTCAATTCTCGATTTATTAACCAATATCCAACAATATCTTTAATGTGTTATGCTACATGCATAATAAATTTGACAATGAAATTGATCACTCTCACATGGGGGTGAGGCCGCTCATCATTGAGGGTGAGCAGTCCCATCGCATATGAGAGGTAGGTCTAGCTTATTATCAAGATTATTCTGAGAGCGGACTAATTCATCTTTAATAGCTATGAAATGATCATTTATCTACAGTATTTAAGTTAGACTTTGAATTCTATTTGAGGTGGCTAAGCCTAATTTGGGTTCTGCCTATCCAATATGTTCAAATTAATCAAAAGTAAATGTGCTCATACATTCCTAATATAAAGTTGCGCCTCAATTAAAATAATTTATCTATCGAATTATTATCCGATTATACTGAACGCTTATACTATAAAAATAATGATTTTACCCTACAATGCTTAAAATTTGCGAAGTTGCCCAAAATTCCCGGAATTGCAGTGCGCTAAACCCTTCTCGAAGTGATATTTCTAAGGGGGGAGAGAGAGAGAGAGAGAGTTATTCATAAAAGCGGTGTTCATAAAAGTGGTGTAACAAACTTGTAAGAAATCTAGTGCTCTTCAATAAGAATCTGGAGAAAAAAAAGGGTAAGGAGACATGAGATCATTCCAATTTACTTAAAAAGTTGATATCAAAGATAAAATAAATAATACTATAGTTCAATATAGTAGTGAATAAACATTGGTTATGTTTCAATCTCGTTGTTATTATTTATGAAAGTTGTAGACGTGTTAGAATTATTTAGCTATAGCCAAAGTTTTCCACCTTGGTAAAAAGTTAACGTGCACAATTATATTCAAATAACGTACATTTTACATGCATAAAGTCGGACAGAATTTCGACTTCCCAAAATCGAATATATGAAGTAGAAAACAAAAAATGCATTAATAAGAATTTGGTCGAGGTAAGAGCTGGATTCTTTATCCTTAAGACGATAATACCCTGCACGGGTACTAACAGTTTTCCGGCATTCGTCTCACAAGATACAATGACCGCGTCCCGCAATAGGAGCACTCCAAATTGCGTAGACCAACGAACCTTACTTATATTTTGAACTCTCTTCACATGAAACTTGATTTCAAATAGATGCAAAATTATTTTGGCAGTGAACATGCATGTCATAATGCAAACATGAAATGAAAAGTAACTGAATTGATAAATGATTCAATTGATGAATGAATTAAAATCCAAGTACATGGGATCTATTTATAATAGTTGGAAAGTTGTGTTCCAAAAGACACAACTCTTTCAAGAGACACATCTTTTCAAATTGTCTCTAATTGAAGAGACACAACTATTGGAAAATAAAATTTTCAAAAGTTACAATCTTTCATTACGAAAAGACACGTCTTTTCATTTCAATTAATTCTAGAATATTCAATAATATTCTTCTAATTTTTCAATATTATCACAATTTAAGGGCTTAATTTTCCATTCATCAACTAATGGTTCCACTTAAATAATCACATAAATTGGTCAAAACCAATTTTTTCAACAATCCTCCACATGAATGAAAATTAATGCAAATACTATGCAGACACTAAAGAGAGTACAAGCAGAAAGCTATTGCATCAGGAGATGTAGCTTTTGGCTTTGAATCTGCCTTAGTGAAATACTATCGGATTTACTTAGCTAATCAGTGAATATGATGTCTTGAACTGTTCACCATTGGTGTAAACCAAGATAATAGTACTCACACAATATCTTCCCTAACACTTTCGGTTCTTACGGTTGTGTTCATTTTGTCCTTGTACAACTCTTGGTTTCATAAGTGTTTTAGAGAATTCAAGTCTTGAAATATTCTAACAGAAGTTGTCCCACTTATCACTTACATATGTGATCTCTTATTAGGAATAGTCTGCCTACCCCACTTGGTTTATCCAAGATATAAGAATCATTAAAAGTTAAGCTTAATCTAGACATTCTGCAGAAAGCACTTTGGTTTGACCATAAGAATGGGTAGGAACTTAATCCTAAGTGCTTAACTGAATCTTCGTAACTTAGTTGTCTCATTGAACCAAGTTCTTGCGATCTCCAGTCAGCATGGTTGAGTTATCATTACAAATATTACATGTCTAGTAAACTTTAATCCTATCCCCTTCGATCAGCAGTTTAATGATCTCTTGATAAGCTTTTCGATATAGTGGATCTACAAAATAATACCATCTGAGATCAATTACAATACAAGATGATCTATACAATTTGAGACATAATTGATCAATGTAGCAAGTACAGACTTATCACTTTTAGAACTCTGAAGCCAATTTGCTTCTCTCGTTTTAGTTGAAGTTTCATTAAAGTTATTCATAACCCCCACAAGTCTAGGATATCGAATATATAAACTTCCAAAATTTCTTGAAATAAAAAACCTATTTCTCACTTTATCTAAGGGGGGTTTATTTAATGTAGATTTTGAATGACTTTTAAAGATTTTAAAGGATTTGAAAAGTTTAGGTGTATTCAATTTATACTTTAAAGTTTCCATAAAAATTTTGATGTATTTAATATAGATTGTAATGGACTTTCTAAAAGTTCATAAAAGTCATGGTGTATTATATAAAGACTTTTAAAAATCTTTAAAAGTCATGTGTTATTCAAATTATCAATGACTTTTAAATGCTCATACGAAATCCTCTATGTACTAACTTCTAAACATAAAGTTTAACAACAAAATCTCTTTATTTGTCTCTCATTAACCTCCAAGATTTTGAAAGACTTTAATAAAAAAAAAAATCTTTTAAATTGTAATTTTATTTTTTCTATATTTTTCTTCTTTCATGTTATTTTTAGAAACCTTAAAAATTTGACTAAACAACTCATTATTTCTTTTCTCTACAACTTTTTGTATTTTTGTTTTTTTAATATTTTTTCTTTATATTTAGGCTCTCTTCTCTTTCATCGTTTTCTTCAATTTTTTTATGAAAATAAATCTAACTAAAATTCTATAAGATCTTATAAAATAATAATAATTAAATTGTATCAAAACAAATAATAATAAGTAAAGTGATTCAAGAATTTTCTCTAGAAAATTTTTTATGAACATAGTACAATTTTTATGTCGATATCAAACGCGATTTTATTTTCCCCCATTTTTTTAATCACAAATGTTTCTCTATCTTAAAACTATTTATATCTCTCACTCTGTATTTTTTTTTTTTTTTTGTAATTCACTTGACATATAATTATTATTAGCGATTCACATTCACATCATACGAAAATTAATCTATTAGCGTTTAAGTTTTTCAATTAAAAAATAAAAGTCTGTAAAAGTCTTTTAAAATATTTGAAAGTCTTTTAAATTTAAATCAATTTACAAAAGTCTTTGAAAGTAGATGAAAATCTTTTAAATAAATGTCCACGAAAGTCTTTAAAAGTTTATATAAATCCATAAAAGTCAATGAAATCCATTAAAAAAAGTCTTTAAATGTCTTTCGAAATCTCAATTGTGTAAACCCCTCCAGTTCCAAAAATTCATCTTTGAATTCATAATAATTTCGAACATTTTCAAATACCGCACTAGCATAGTAAACACATTTACTAGTGGATATAAACATTTCAATGGACGTCGATGTCACAATATGGTACCAACAATTTTTCCAGAAAATAATGCAATTCAACAATGTTCAAAATCTTGTTATTAGAATTTGAAGAAAGCAAGGCCACCCCCACACATCACGGGTAGTCTCAAGTTAAAGTTTTGATATATATTCGAACAACAGATCGACACGATTGAGATAAAATTTGAAATCCAACACTATATGGATTAAATCTTAAAATCAAGAACCTTAAGGACTTAGATTTTGAAGTCCAAAACTCGAAGGACTAGATCAATAATTTTGGAAAACTTTTAAGGCCAAAGTTGCAAATTCGAAGACCTTGAGTACTCAATATGCAATTAAATCCTTAATGTAAAAATTGCAACTCAAGTCCCTAAGCCTATTAAATTTTCAATTACCAGTCATTTTCATCAAATCACTAAGGTTTCTTAACTAGTGGATTCTCCAATCTTTGATAGTGATATTCAATTTAAGTCATTGAATCATTATCATTACCATTACAACTTACGAATATTCTTCAAAATATTCAATACTTATTATTAATTATTGCATATCGATATACATGCAATAAATGATCTTGTTCCTATTTCAACCATTTTTGGTTATTATGAACCATCCTTATACTTCTAAAATTTGTATAAGGTATTTCTACCTTTCAATCTTCATAGAACATTTTTCTATAACTTATAAAACGTATAAAGAATGCAACATTTAAAGTTACCCCCAAAATTCCTCAATTAGGAATGCATGTGCAAGTAGTAACATTACCCCCCACAAATCTTGGGTTAGGCTCGAACTTAGAGTTCATCAACTCTTTTAAAATTCGATGATCATATCATTAATCACATTTATTGAATAAATAATTTATTCAATCTCTAGTCGACATATAATAAGACTAGGTGTTGATATCTCGTGAAAGTCCACAAACTTTCATATGTAACCAATTATGCACAAACTTTGATGCGATTATCAAATGTCATATTCTTTCAAAATAATGGCGGGTATCTATCCACTCTCCTTTTTCAAGGTTTGCATGCCATGTCTGTGCTCTTTGTTGAGTTCCAAAATCATGGAAAAATGCTTATTCCAGTAAGTTTCAATCTAGATATCATGGCAAAATGATTTTGTCGAATATTCCTGTAAATTTCAATCTAGATATTGATAACTTTCATGGAATCAAAATTTGGAAAGTACACACTTTCTTTCAAACAAGTTAGTATATAGTCAAATACTTTACCAGAATAGCACATATGTGATCCATATATCATGAACGATCTCTGAATAATTCTCGAGCACCTTGTCCGTCATCAATGGAAAACATGCTTGCTATAAAGAGAACAAAGTTTTATCTACAAAAAAATTGATAAATTATCTCATTTTCTCTCAACCAATGGCCACACAAGAATTACCACCATAAACCAAAGTACTTGGGTTTACAATTACCAGGACTTCATCGAAAAAAGAAGTCGGTTTACCCAAGGATAGTAGATGCAATTTACTTGAAAGATTTAAGTCCATGCACTTTCATAAAAACCATAAACAAAAATGAAAGTCCAAAAATTATATTTTGCCAGTGCATATAAATGTGAGAAGCACTAACTATAATAAATCACAACGTAGTGATTTCTACATGGGCCATGTTATCCAAATTTAATCACAAATTATATGCATAATTATAATAACATTCCCGTCAATGGAATAAAATCCAAACAAAACTACCAAGAGTGCAACTTTAATTAGTACATTAATGCAAACAGAGTAATGATCAAAGTACGTAACTTAATATCGTAAAATATAAAATGTACATTATTATCATCTTAAAATTGTTGGTAAAAAGTTAACGTGCATAATTATATTCTAAAAACGTACCTTTTACATGCATAATGTGATGCCCCGGGTTTCGAAAAACGCGGGAACGCAGTTTCTAAAAATTTGCATAAACTTTATTGCGAAAAAAGACAAAATATTAAAGTATCACATTTATTGATTTAAAATTTTAACGACAAACCAAATGAAATTTAAATACCGGGAAAATTTATTCATTTCAAATTCCCAACAAAAATAAAAAGAAATGAAACATAGTTCATGAATAAAGTCCATCAATAATTTGCCACTCTTGCCCATCACTCGCCACCATCTCCGAAATATGCAAAATTTGTTAAAACAACGGAATGAGCATTTCAAAATGAAATGTTCAGTAGACTCATCTCCAATAATTAATCTACAAAATGATTGAACGAGTAATTATGCAAACAATGTAGTGATATTCTCTTCTTAGTCATAAGCATCATCATATAAATAAGTGCAAATGAACATATTCTTGTCTTGTCTCATGCTAGCATATTAGTTATGACGTGCATAACATAAATTCTCAATTTATCTCATACGAAATATTCTTGTCTTGTCTCATACAATTAAGCATATAAAAATCACACAAAATCTACATAACACATACAATCATAGTCTAAATTAATTAGTGGGGCGTGAGTCTACCTTAAACTTAACGAGTTCTCAAAAAGTGGAGCGGGAAATATTGCTTCAACTTCTCAAATCACCAACCGCTTCGTCTAGCCAACAGAAAATTAAATTGTTTTAGTATTTAGAAGATTTAAGGTTAAAGTATTGAAATTAAAATTTGAGGACTAAATTGAAATTTTTGAAGAATTTGAAACTTAAGAAATTAGGGACTGAAATAGTATTTTCGAAAATAAGGGGTTGATTCGTAAGTATAGAAACCTTTGAAACTGAATTGAAAATATTTTAAAAGAAGGGACTGAAATTAACAGTTTTCAAAAACTTGGGCAACATGGCAATTTTCAAAACTTAAATTATAATAAAAATAATTATTTCTCTCCCTCTCTCAAAATCAGACTACAGAGAGAGAGTAGTGAAGTCACGATCGAGCGACGGCAAGGAGGGGCTCCGCCCCCTCTCCGCTACAACCCGTCGGTGCTAGGCGGTCGGCGCTAACGCCACTGTAGGATGGTGGCCTCCGATGCATGGTAGGGTGGATTTGGGTGTGAAAAGTGCGACAAAACCGAGGCTCTGGAGCTCGGTTTGTGGCTTTCCGGCGAAGGAAACTCCGGTAAAGGTTGAGGTAAGTTATGGGTAATGTTTTTAACTCGGTTTTGGTTTTGATTTGGGAGAAAATGGTGTGGATTTCAGTTGGGCGTGGTGATGCAGTCGAGTGGTTTGTAAGGTGGTGATGATTGATTGGGTCAATGGTGGGGGGTTTGGTTGTGGAATTGTTGCTTGATTGGGAGTTGGGTGATGGTGGTGGTTCGGTGCTGCCACGAAGGAGGCAACGTGGTGATGGCCATGGTTTTGGCTGTGGTTTGGGTTATGGTGGTGGTGGCTGTCGTGCGGAACAAATGCAGTGGAGTAGGAGAGAAAATTACCAGAATGATTGTTTGGCTTAGGTGAGTTCGTGTGGGAGGAAAAATTTGAGTATATGTTACTGTTTTGTTTGCTGAATTTTGGTAAATTGCTTGTGTTCGTCTGATTGGGAAGAATTGTAGGGAATTGCAGATTTGTAAATGTTATTTTAGGGCGTTGGTGGAGAGAATCAGGGAAGTGCAGAAATGGTATATACGTGTGGGGAGGTGAAATTTTGGAAAAATTAGGATTGTTGCGAGAATTTGCAAGAGAAAGTACGTCTGATTTAGGGGTGGATTATGGAAACGTGGGGGAATTGAATTTTTACCAATTGGGGTTGTTCTGAATATCTGAATTGGGATTTATGAGGGATTAAAGAAAATTTAAATTTGGACAAGAATTCAAAATATTGAAATTAGTAAAATTTGGACGCAAAAGTTGAAGTTTGGATTTAAAATATTTAAAATTTGGACTTAAAATAAATTGTGGTCTTGGAATATTTTAATAAAATTTTGAAAATTGATTTCGATAAAATTTAATTTAATTTTTACTTATTGATGGCTAGGCGAAAACTCTTTTAAATATTGGAAGAAGTCGTAGCGACACGCCTTTGAAATTCATAAAATGTTTTTATTTATTTAAAATAACGAAAAATTTCCGGTCGCTACACATAAAGTTGGACAGAATTCCGACTTACCAAAATCGAATATATGAAGTAGAAAAAAAAATGCATGAATAAGAATTTTGTCGAGGCAAGAGTTGAACTCTTTGTCCTTAAGACGATAATACCCCGCACGTGCTAACGATTTTTCGGCATTCGCCTCCCAAGATACAACGACCACATCTTGCAATAAGTGCACTCCAAATTGTGTAGACCAAACGAACCTTACTTATGTTTTGAACTCCCTTCACATGAAACTTAACTCCAAATAGATGTAAAATTATTTTGGAAGTGAACATGCATATCATAATGCAAACATGAAATGAAAAGTGAATGAATTGATAAATAACTCAATTGATGAATGAATTAAAATTCAAGCATATGTGATCTATTTATAATAGTTGGAAAGTTGTGTTTCAAAAGATACAACTCTTACAAGAGATACATTTTTTCAAATTGTCTCTAATTGAAGAGACACAATTATTGAAAAATAAAAATTTCAAAAGTCACAATATTTCATTATGAAAAGACACATCTTTTCATTTAAATTAACTCTAGAATATTTAATAATATTCTTCTAATTTTTCAATATTGTCACAATTTTAAGTGGCTTAATTTTTCCTTTCATCAATTAATAATTCCACTTAAATAATCACATAAATTGGTCAAAACTAATTTTTCTGACACCCTAAGAGTTGGAGACACAAAGAGAGTTCCACAATTACTACATTGAGTTTGGTTCTATGAAATTAGGGATTTAGATTATGTGTGATGAGAAACGTAAAAACAATTTAACTAAATTAGTTAATTATTCTTTTTAATAGTTCGAACTTGTACTTTTCATATGTATCGTTTAACATAAAATATGCTTGAACTTCATCACAAAATGGTCTAAGAATTCTATTCACCTAGGGCGTGAACTTTATACTTTCACAAATTTTACTGATACATTAATTCATAACATCTCACGTCTTTATTATATTTTTCAATTTTTAGACACCATTAAATTCCCAGTACTCAAACAAATTGTGTTAACTTCAGTATTCTCTTACATCTTCTAACAAGTTGATGTTTACGAAATTCCGAAGAGACATTGAAAGCACAATCTTATTTCCACTTTAATTTTTCTACTTTAAAAATTTATTCTAGTGTGGACTGGAGTGTAGAACTAACTACATGGGTTACGAGTCTTGTGAAAACTGAAAAGGCAGCCCACTCCAAAGGCAAAAGTGGGAAGGGTGATGTCCCTTCCACGTGACCTGTCACGTGGTTGACCCCACCCGTGAAATGCATTTATACGCACGTGCTCACACGTCGCCGTGAAGCTAAAATCTCATTGGAGGCATCATGGAAAGATAAAACCCTCTTTGATTCTCACCACGTGTCATTGACTACCGACTCTTTTGTTTGGCTTTGGTACTCACATGCTTAGCTGACACACTCTCCACTCTGTCACGTGCTATTTGGACATTGCTTCAGGTAACAAACAATTTTGGTAGAAATCTTCAAAAAAATTAAAAAAGAAAAAACGAAAAAGTTTTGTCAATAAAAATGACAGCAGTAACAATCTTTTATCCACCCCTCAGCTTAGGGATCGGTGTTAATTTAAGTAGGTCCCACTACACCTGGTCTGATAACACACATTTGACACGTGTCCACATACCCTTCTTTTTTACCTTGGAGTTGCTCGAATCCTACGTGGCTCTTTCGGCGGCGGTAAAACTGAAATAGAAATACCAAAGATTTTTACACAAATTGACACGTGGCGAATTGCTCGCCGTCTATTCCAATCAACTTAGCTGTAAACTTCGTGCTTATTAGTGGGAACTGTCTGAAACCTGAAATACGTATAAATAAAATAAGTTAAAGCAAATAAGGCTGAAAATCAGAAATTTAATAATTAAAAAATATATATATAGTAATTAAGCACGAGTTCCGATGTTAAAGCAGAGGAATCGGGCTGTAAACTTGGATGCTAATGCACGAGCCGCAGCGACAAACCTGCAAGATCGGTTCCAAAGGAGTTTAATTTGAATATTAATTAAAATTACTTAATTTTCTTAATTACTTACTCTCTTTTTTGAAAGTTAAAGTCAAGAATAATTCTTTGATCATTTAAACAAATAAAAATTGTACGTCTTGACTTTCATTAGCGAGCTACAAATTGTTTTGGAATCATAATTTATTAAAACCAAATATTTATGTAAATTAAATTATCTATATCGTGGGTCATTTTTTTTGTTGATTTGTGATTTGTGTTTTCTTCTCGAATTTGTCACAAACATGTTGGACTGAAACTTATAAGCAACATTTATATGATTGTATGGTGGTTGCTTTATTTGTTTGCATAAAAGGTTTGGAATTAGACACTAGGTAGATAAAATGTAGTGGTTATATTCATTTTATTTTTTATTTATTTTTAGAGATTAAAATAGCTCTTCGACATTGAAAAAAATATATCAACTGAATTAATAATATTGGACTAACAACTGATTTGAACATTTCAACCAATTTGATCGGTTCATTAGGAAAGATAAATTGCATTGGACAATAATTATGATGTTTTATCCCATATATGTTTGTTCATATTTAGTGACAATTCCAAATATGCCCTTAATTCTTTTTAATCATGTTAAAACTTATAGAGAATAAAAACTCGACATGCTTTGATATGATGAATCGAATAAGCTTAACAACATAAAAAAATAAAAATCACCAATATATATATTCGTATTATCCTATATAGCATCATTCAATGCTGCGTTATAAGCACTGTATCATTAGCAAAGTGAATTGAATATTCAAAGTTAACGAAAATAAAAACTTTTCGTACTTTTTATAAATGTGATTTGTATTTTTTGCATATTCAACATAATCGTGATCAATATCAAACACTTGTATGATTTTAATGTTTTCATACACAAGCAACGGTCACTAATTCCTAGTTGTATATATGGTCCATTGCACTTTTTGCAGTGAATTTTGCCATCTTATCCCATAAAGTGCCTTGAGATGACCTACTTCTTAAGTAAAGGCCATTCCTATTAATCCCCAACATCACACCTCACGTTTGGTCCACCAAATTATACCAAGAAAAATAAAATAAAATTGTACTCTATAAATGTGGGGGTAGCTTAGTAATTTGCAACGAAATAATCCCAATATTTTAAATTTAAAATTACCAAATCTTTACCTTTTTTTAAAGCCATGTTTTTTCCTCGTCAAAATCCAATTTTTTAGCTGTCGACTGTCCCCTTCAAACGCAAATAAACACTTCTTCCCCCCACCTCTTTCTCCTCTCCCAACTCTCTCTGGTTATACACACGTATTTGTACACATACTAGTCCATTTCTTTAATTTTATTCTCTTGTTCGGACCTTTTGAATTCAAGAAAATTCAATGGAAAAATCAGAATTCTTCCAGGGAGGTTACTGTAACCCACAATTGAGGCCAGAAAAAAGCCTTTCCGACGTGAAAAATGGCGATCATTTCATTATTGAGGACCTTTTAGACTTCCCGAATGATGACGGAATGGTTACGGATGGCCAATTCGAGGCGGTGATCGCCGGACACTCGACTGACTCCTCCACTGTTACGGCAATAGATACCTCATGCAATTCATCGTTCTCCGGAAGAATAGCTGAAAATCATTTGGCCGGTGATAATATTGGTGGCTGCCGGAGTTTAGCGGATGGCCAGTTCTCCAGTGAACTTTGCGTGCCGGTAATTTTTTAGCAATTCAATTTATGCAAATTGTCTATTTTTTTTTTTAATATTTTACCAGCATATATTAATTAATATGACATTTCTTGCATGGAAAATATACAGTATGATGATTTGGCTGAATTGGAATGGCTATCGAATTTCGTGGAGGAATCATTTTCAAGTGAGGATTTACAGAAGCTGCAACTGATACAAGGAATGAAAGCCCCAACTGATGAAGTTTCAGGAACTCATCAATACCAATTCCAGCCGGAAACCAGCAGAAATGCCAGAATGCTCGTCCCCGATATGTCGGTCCCGGCTAAGGCACGCAGCAAGAGGTCACGCACCGCCCCTGGAAACTGGACGTCCCGTCTTTCTGTGGTGTCCCCCACTCCGCCCACCGCCAAAGCGCCGCCACCAATCTCATCCTCGTCCGAGTCTGACATAGACCCAAGCTCAGGGAAGAAGCTTGTGAAAGTTCCGCAAAAGAAGAAGGAGGGTTTAGATATTGCAGCCACCGCTAATGGTGGCGAGGGGCGGAAGTGCCTTCACTGTGCAACGGATAAGACGCCCCAATGGCGGACCGGGCCCATGGGGCCTAAAACACTTTGTAATGCGTGTGGTGTACGTTACAAGTCAGGTCGACTCGTTCCCGAGTACAGGCCTGCAGCGAGCCCGACTTTCGTGCTTACTAAACATTCCAATTCCCACAGGAAAGTTTTAGAACTGCGTCGGCAAAAGGAGATGGTTAGAGGCCAGCAGCATCAGCAGCAACAATTTCTTCATCCGAACATGATGTTCGATGTATCCAACGGCGATGATTACTTGATTCATCAACATATGGGGCCTGATTTTCTGCAGCTTATTTAACCATGGAGGGTGCTCTTGGAAGATCATTTTAGAGAAATTTCTCTAATTTTCTTTAGTTTAATTAATTTTCTAGAAAAAATTATTCCTAACTTATCGAATTTTGCAGTTTTCTTTTCTTTTTCTGAATTAATCAGGGAAAAAAATGGATTCAGAAAAAGTAGAGCATATAGCATCTAATGTGTCCTATTTGGAGTTTCATTTACCAAAATCTAGCAATTTCTTGAACCCAATTTTGTAATTCAAAGATTTCTGCTTTTCTTCTTATTCTATGAGTTGCATGGGAAATAACAACTATATTGAATAATAAATTATGTAAAAAAATGTGCACACCTCGAATCGATTCCGTCTTGGACCATTGGTTCAAGTGGTAAATCACAGGATGATCTCTTCTAATAATGATGAATACCATTATTCTAAACTGCTATTAGTTCATAAAAGGGATCAGAAAAAATCATTAAAATTCTATTTATCCAGAGATTAGGTGATCATCGATCTTTGACTCCACTGTCACGTTATCTTATAATGACCTCTGGATAGACTTTTAGACAATGGACGAGCATGGCATTAATTACTATTGAATTAAATGGCAAATTATAAAGGAGATGAGAAGGAACTCTTTATCATTGATGAAGCATTTATTTCAAATTGAGTTACCAATGCATACATGTCGGTACCTTTTATTTTTTTGGGCAAAATTCCAGTTGTTCGTTGAAATTTTGTCATGAATTATTGTATTTGACCATACTGATAACCTCATCTAGGTGCAAGAATGTCGCGTTTTGTGGCTTTTAGTTGTGGCCTTTTAGGTGCACTGCATGATTCACCGACATGCATGGTTGATCGAATTTTTTGATCTTCACATTACTAGGTGTATGGTGTTCGACCAAAATATAGTTACTTTAAACAATATCGATGTTCAAAAATTATAACATCACGTAAATTGAACACTTGATCTGTAAACAGTTTCTCGAATAACTTTTTTAATGTCTGTTTAGAGGCGCTAATTTGGTTTGAAATCAGTTTTTTTTTCACGCATCTCGAGGTGGTTGGAGGGTTAAAAATTAGAGAGAAAAAAGATGTGTTGTTAAAAACTTGTATCGAAAATTGTGTTGTTTAAAATTTGGTTTATAAACCAAAAAATCTGCAAGATCCGAACAGTGGCTTAACCACATAGTATTTTACAACCTCGAAAATAGCACAATAGCACGGTCTATTCGGTAGATCATTTTCAGAAAATTAATTTTTGTGTCGGATTTATTTTTATTTTCTAGGTAAGATGTGTGGTTAAAAGTTGGAGAGAGAAAATATGGATGGTTAAAAAGTGATATGAAAAATTGTGTAAATTAAATTTTTTGTAAAAATTTGTCTTCTAGTGTTATAAATTGTGCCGCCGAACGGTGCCATAGTGACTGTTCGGAAGCTTTTTTTGGTTTATTTCGATGATTTTTTACTGTTTGCACGGATCTCGAGACATTTTGAGGGTTAATTAAAAATTGGAGAGGAGTGTCAAACGGACTGGACAGTTCGAGAGTTCGTGAGTTCGGCTCGGCTCGATTCGTTAAAAGTTCGGCTCGGCCCGTTAAAAAAACGGACTTGGACTTGGACCGGACTAAAAATTTGAGTGTTGGACGGTTCGGGCTCGGCTCGTGAAGTTCGTGGACCTGTTCGCGGACTAGTCCAACGGACAATCAAAACGGACCGACCACGGGCCGGCCCGTGGTCGGCCCGTTTGGGCCCGTGCTCAAGGGCCGGAAAGGGCCGGCTCGCGGGAACGGTCTTGTGACCGTTTTTTACATTTTTTATTTTTATTTTTTTTTTCTTCTATAAATACTCGTTTTTATTTCATTTATTTCACAATCTCAACTCAACTCTCTCAAATTTCAAGTCTCATTCTCTCAAGTCTCAAATTCTAGTGATTAGTGCTATAATATTTCACATACAAATATACAATATTGTCTCAAATTTAATTCCATATTTCATTTTCATCTCCAATTTTTCAATTCTATTATTTCTAATGGCACACTCACAATCTCATTGTTGTTCTTCTAGCCAATTTGTTGATGAATTTGCACCTCTCAATGATTTTCCAATTCCCGACAATTTGGTGGATTTTGAAAATGAGATCGAAGATATAGATACAAGAATTCCTATTGATTTGAATGACATAATTGATGAAGATGTCACTGCTACATATGGATCTGGCTCCGCTAGCACGACGGCAGTCTCCAGCAGAAATCCAAAGAGGACGAAAAAATCCGAGTGCTGGAATTTTTTCGATGTGATTGAGACATCGGAAAAAGATGCTGAAAACAAACCGATATCTAAAGCAAAATGTAGAAGTTGCAATGGACTTTTCTCTTGGAAGAAGGGTGGGGGCACATCACACCTCAATAGACACTGCAAAGGATGTCGAAAACCTGGCACGGTTGAAGCAAACCAATCAACTCTACTATTTGGTCAATCAAGTTCGAGCCTAACCAATTGGGTCTTCAACCAAGATCTAGCACGTCGAGAAGGGATGGTCATGTTCGTATCGAGTGGTGAGTTCCCACTTTCAATTGTAGAAAGTTCACAATTCACGGAATTCATTCAGAAGTATCTCCAATCCAGGTACAAACCCGTTTCTAGAAATACTTTACGAGCTGATTGCATAGCTAAATATTTACAAAGAAAACAAAGTTTTATAGATGCTTTAAATAAATGGAATGGTAATTTGTCATTTACTTCGGACTTGTGGACTGGCAATAATCATAGATGTTACGTAGCTGTTACTTGTCATTACATTGATGATTCTTGGGTAATACACAAAAGAATTATGTCATTTTAAGTTATTGATTACCCACATAACGCAACAAATATTTTCAATATACTACTTGCAATTCTTAGAGAATTTAACTGTGATAGTAGAGTTCATGGTTTTACACTAGATAATGTTTCTGTTAATAAAGCGGTGATTGATAGATTAGCAGCCGTCATAAATCCTGAGTTTGATGGAGTCTTGTTTCATGTTTGTTGTATTTGTCACATTTTTAATTTAATAGTTCAAGATGGTTTTAAGTTTATAGAAAATCAATTGAAAAAAATTAGGTGTGCTTGCAATTTCATTATGATAGCACCTTCCAGAAAACAAGTTTTTGATGCACTGTGTGTAGAAAATGGTATGAACCCACGATCATTTATTACTGATGTAGGACATAGATGGAACTCAACTTATTTAATGATTGAACATTGTGAAGGTTACGAGAATTTAATATGTGAATATTACAATGGTCGGCACTCAAACGGCTCAACTTTTGATTTGTGGACTAATGGTTGGGAACTTACAATTCATGTTAAAAAAATTTTGAAACCATTTTACGATGCTACAAACGAATTGTCCGGTGTTTATTATCCAACTAGTCCTTTAGTTTTGAAGTATTTTTATTGTATTGCTAATAACTTTAACAAGTACAAGACATTTCCTATTTTTTCTGATATCGTTAAAGCAATGGAGACTAAGTTTAGAAAGTATTGGGAAGATTTACCAGCTTTGTTTCCATTAGCAACGGTTATGGACCCTAGAATAAATTTAGAGGGAACTAAACACACCATAAAGGCAATATCAACTAAATTAACTTTTAAAACCCCTTTAACATGCACAGATTTAGAAAAATGTTTATATGAAATGTACGAGATCAATGCCCAAAAGTCAGGTAAAAATGTTAGAAGAACTGCTCCCACCCCTAATGTGATACAAAATCAAGAAAGTGATTTACTTTCCTACCTTATGACTATGAAGGGAACTTCTAGTTCTAGTACACTTCCTAGTGGTTCTAGTTCTTCTAATACATATAGTTCAGATGAAATTCCAGGAAAGTTAACTAGGTATTTCTCACATGACCTTCTTAGTATGTTAGACGAGGACGAAAGAAATAATTTTGACATTCTTAAGTGGTGGAGACAAAACGAGCGTCAATACCCGGTTGTTTCTATGATTGCACGAGATCTACTAGCACCTCCGGTATCAACTGTAGCATCGGAGGCTGCTTTTAGTGCAGGTGGTAGAGTGTTATCTGAATATAGGTCAAGGCTTAAAGAAGACATATTGGAGGCCTTAATGTGTTTAAAGGATTGGCAGTTTGCGGAGAAAAAGAAACAAGATAAGATATATGAAATTCTTGCCGAGGAATTCGGAGAACAATCGTATTGGTGAGTAAATTTTTTCTTTTTCTTTTTTCTGTATTTTCAATTGTTTCATTTGTTTCTTTCAAATAAAAAAATTGTACACGTAATGTTTTGTTCGTGTACAATTTTAACTCCGCCTACAATAATTTAAATGTAGCCGGTCCCAAGCCCGAATTAAAGGAGGAGGGTTTTTTAATGTTCAATTATTTATCCGTAGTAACCGTTACAAAAAAAAAAAAAAAAAAAGGCCCCCTAAAAAATATGTGTAATTAAAAAGTTGTATTGAAAATTGTAGAAAAAAATTAGTTTATAACCAGTTTACCGAAAACGGAAATAAATTATCAAAAAGAGGTTAATAATGTACGTACTGGAAGGGGGCACATAGTTTTCAGTGAAGAATAGTCAGAGCTGAGTATCCGTATTTCGTTTGTTTTACAGAGAATGTTACTATCGATTATGAAAACCAATGTGGGTTAATTTTTCATTGTTTTCTGCTACCTTCACTGGAATCCGTTAGGGTTTTGTAAAATATCTTTTTGCACTGAATTCAATGGTACCTCCGCTCGTTGGTTTTTGCAAAAAGAGACTCAGAAATTTTTGTTAGTCACGTGACATAAATTCTATTTTATACGCAAGGCAGAGTTAGAACTTATAAGTTAGAGAACTCGTTGAGATGCCGTCAAACTTTGGACGAAAGTGCCATAATTATTAACCACCAAAAGAAAGAAAAAAAAAAAATATATATATATATATATTAATATGCAAAATTTATAAAGGTTCGTATCCAATGTAAGGTTATATCCTCATTCGTCGTTGTATTAATAATCTGTCTTTTACGCAATAATTATAATTTATAAATAATATAATTTTTCAAACTATTTTTTAATCACATATTTTCTCTATCCAATTTTAAACAATTGATCTATCTCGAAAACACCAAAAATTTTAAAAAAAAAAATTGCGACTGAGACGCCGAACAGACTGTAATTTATTATGATGAAAAGAATATTATAAAAGAAGAATCTCATGCTCAATTTTCTCTAACTTGGTAATACTTTGGTTTATAAAGTTATTTATTTATGATTTTGAGGTAAAAAATAGTGGTAGAAAATTGGAGAAAGAAAATATGTGTACTTAAAAAGTAGTTTGAGAAATTATGTAATTTATAAATTGGTTATAATAAAAAAAAATTTGTGGTTACCAAACGGTATATATTTTTTATGATGACATAAAAACCATAATTAAATACGATTTCATATTCATAAGAAAAATTAGGGCAAATTAGAAATTATGAGTATGAAATTGCTAAACTATTTTTAATGAAATTTGGATTTAGGGTCTCCGTAAGGCGTAAGCCACAACCCCTCGGGAGGGGACTTCCTGCCTTCCCTTCTACCCCCACAGTGACCTTTCCACGACGTCCCCTAATCATTTTATCTCATATACATTTCGAGAGAGGTATTAAAAATTTGGATTATAATAAGATGCGATTAGGTATTACAAAATGTGCGATCCCAGGCATCCCTGATCCATATGCCTGTATTTAATTTTCTTGGTGATTAAATAATATTATATTCTGAAATATTGCAGCAAATCCTTTTTTAATCTTTTACCAACACAAAGTCAAATAATTGAAGTAAATGACTGCATTTAAATATAATTTAAAGTAATAATGAGCTTAAAAACCAGTGGTTAAGAAAAATGATTAATTATTAGTTTATGAAATTAGTTTTAGTAATCACATGCTTGTCGTGTCCCCCCAAAGCATCAACCATTTTACCAACTAATTTAAATTATCATAATTTTAGAAGCTTTAAGTATTACTATGCATATGGAGATTATCTAACAGATAAATTATACCACAAATAACAAGAGGCGGAAATGATACGTTGTCCGAGGAGGAAATGATATGTTGCCCATTGCCAGGCAACTTATGACTCCCCAAAGCCAATGTATGAGCCCCGTGCATGCGTACATTGACTGTCGGACAACAGAACATGTTCTTTAACAAGTGGTTCATTCACCATTTTATTGTAAGTTTCGAAGTAATAGTTGTATGTAGTGCAAAATGAACATAAAGAACTCGAAAAATGTGTGTACAAGAGACTCTACACACTTATGTGTCGTATTTGTGCAAAGAGTGAGACTGAGAGCATGCATGTTCGGATGAGTGCAGGCGTGCCATATTTTTACAAATGAGTGAGTGTACGAGTGCTTTTGTGCATGCTCATGCATGTGAAATATTTGTGCACGGGTGTGCAATTTCATATTGAGTAAGACCGTGAGATCAACAGAATATGTGTGCGTAAGAGCAGTGTAGGTGTACCATATTTGAGCAAAGAAGAATGACGCACGTGCTATATTTGAGTACAAGAAACTCTGCATATACGTGCAATGTCGTATTTGAGCAAGAGAGACTAAAAGCGTGTGTGTGCGAAAGAGTGCACATGTGCCATATATGTGCAAAAGAGTGTGTGCCTGCTCATGCATGTACCGTATTTGTGCACAAGAGACTCTACATGTATGCAATGTCGTATTTGGGCTAGAGAGCGAGATTGGGAGCATGCGCGCAAAAGAGTGTGTGTAAGTGTATTTATGTCGTGGGACAAGAGTGCAGCGGCAAAGTTCCCTTTCAAAAAGATGGGAGACAAAGACACCAGGGACGAAGCCAAACTTTTTGGGTTGGGGAGTCCCATATTAAAATGCAAAAAAGTTTTGAAACAAAATAATTAACGATGATGAATTTTTTTTTTAACACTTTATTATAAGATTTCCTTACAAATTCAGCTACTTTGCTAATAGATTATATTAACACATTCCAAAACATGTAAAATTGATTCTAAAAATCAAGTAAAAAATAATAAAAAAATAATAATCCAAAAAAAATTGGGGAGTCCTGGACCCCACCAAGACCCCCCTTGGCTCCAACCCTGAAAGACACTATATTGTCCACCTTCCCACTTCCTCACATGTTCTTCCTCTCTAATAGCCCATTAATATTAATATAAAAACCATTAACAAAATAAGCACAAGAGCTTGACTTCTAATTGTCATCTCACACGAGCTTAAAACTCTGCAATTTAACATTTTTTTTTCTATAAATCTAGAGTTGATTGCATAAATATTTTTCACTTCCACTACAACAAAAAGGCCTTTTGCAACATGCAAACGTCAACATTCGTTGGTTGCATGTTGCTAAAAGGAGTCTATCGCAACACTCGATGGTTGCATGTTGCCATTGGTTCATTTATCGAACATTTAGCAACATTCAGCAAGTGAATGTTGCTAATGCTAGGGCTGTACAACGAAACCGTCAAACCGCCAAATCGAAATGAAACCGCAATTTTGAAACCGTTAGTTCGGATCCACGCGGACCTGTCAACGTTTCGGGTTTGACCCAAACCGAACCGCTTTTAAATGATTTGGTTTAGGTTTCATTTTTCAAAACCCGTTTCAAACCGCCAACCCGCCAAACAATTAAAATTTAAATTTAAATTTTTAATTGCACAAAAAAAAAGAAGAATTTTTTACTACTTTTATTATCAATTTTACACTTCAAATTTTTATACACATTGCTTGCTGTGATGCTGTCTTTATTTTCCCCTAGCTCCAACCCGTCCCAAGACCCAAAATAACCAAGCCCAGTGAAATAATCTGATATTGCTTCTCAGTTCTCGCCCAAAAGCCTGAAGCATCAAACCCTAGTTACGGAACCCTCCTCTCAATCATCGTCAATACTCAATATCGTCATTGAATAATTGTTCTTTTACGTCGTCATTTTTGAGTTCTAAGCAAAAGGGTCTCAGGGTTTTGAAGAAACCCAAAAGAATTCGAGTTGGGTCGACCTCGAACCTGAAAAGTATGAATTGCAGAAACGTGAATGTTGATGCCCTTGCTCTTCCTCTGGAAATGTCAATTGTTGTTGTTGTTTCCCAGGTACTTATTAACTTAATAACAGTAAGAATACATTTTGGTAATGATGGAAAAGTTAAATATTGTTCTCATTCTTGATATTAATGGAAAATTTTGTATTTTTGCAAGGATTTTGTGCAGTTTTTGAAAAGCTTTGGATTTTAATGAGTATAAAAGTCATGGGTTCAAGATTCTGGGTTTAGATATTTAGTGGATCTACATGCATTATTCGTATAATTTGTGTGGAAAAGTTTGAATCTTTAGTAGGATATCCAAGTCTTTTTAGTGTGAAAAAGGAGATTGAAAATTTTCTAGGAAGATGCCAATGCATATTTTTGAGTTATTGTGCTCATGGAGTTATGAAAATCTAGTGTTAAATTTTCTAAACCTTTTCTTTATGCGCTCTCTATATATATTTTGATTTGTCTGGTAATATGTGTAGTTTACGGCGTCTTCCAACAGGTATTGAAAATTAGTTGTGCCAAATGGAGCCTTAGACTGTGTGCGAATGGTTATTGATTATTGACAGATTATTTTAAAGTTTCGAATAATGAATTCCATTTTAGAACTTAGTGATCATGACAATGATGATATTAGACCAATTAAGATTGAAAGTGTGGATAATAGTGAAAAAAATAAGGCTCATAAGGGGCATAAAAGGTCTGAAATTTGGGCTCACTTTACTGAACGTGATGATGGGAATGTAGAATGTAATTATTGTGGACAGGTGTACACGTATCACTCCAAAAATATTGGCACTTGTACACTAAGAAATCATATAGAGGGGTTGTGCAAGAAGTATCCGTTTAGGTACACTAAGAAATCATATAGAGGGGTTGTGCAAGAAGTATCCGTTTAGGTTTCAGGACAAAAAACAGAAGACACTGAATTTCTCTACTAAATCAAAAATTGATGATGGTGATAATGGTGTACATACAATCACTTTTACTCAAAAAGAGGCCAGAGAACAAATTATTAAGTACTTCATACTATCTGAGTTACCATTTCAACATGTTGAGGATGAGGGTTTTCGATCTTTTACAAGATATTTTTTCCCAACATTTGCATTTCCTTCAAGAGTGACAGTTGCTAGAGATATATATCAACTTTTTCTTGATGAAAAGAAAAAACTAAGGGATGATTTGAGTAAACATAGAGTGTCTTTGACTACTGACTGTTGGACATCGATACAAAATCTTAGTTACTTGTGTTTGACTGCTCATTGAGTTGATGATAATTGGAGATTGCAAAAAAGAATCATAAGCTTCATTCAAGTCCCGAGCCATAAGGGTGAGATGGTAGCAAAGGAGTTGATTTCTTGCCTTCATGACTGGGGAATTGGTAAGATCTTTTGCGTGACTGTTGATAATGCTTCATCCAATGATGTAGCAATAATGAAACTCAAAGGTTGTTTTCATGAGAAGAAGAAAGATTAAGTTCTTGGTGGGGAGATGCTTCACATGCGTTGTTGTGCTCACATTCTAAATCTCATTGTTTGTGATGGTCTAAAAGAGATTAGTCATGCCATTTCATCTATTCGTAATGCCATTAGGTATGCTAGGTCTTCCCTAGCTAGGCTAAAAGCATTTCGAGAGAGTTGTAAAGATGCAAATATTGTATCTCGGGATTTATTGTGTTTAGATGTGACAACTAGGTGGAATTCCACCTACATGATGTTGCAAGCTGCCACCAAATTTAGAAAAACATTTGATGTTTTGAAAGGTGATGCAAACTATACTAGGTACTTTGAGGAGGATAGATTCGATGGAAGTAGTATAGATGGACCTCCTACGCATGAGGATTGGGATAAAGCAGAGGTGTTTATTGGATTTTTGAAGACATTCTATGATATGACATTGAAAATTAGTGGCTCTTTATATGTAACCTCCAACACTTTTTTCAAGAAATATGTGAAATTCATGGAGAGTTGAATGAATTGGCAAAAGAGCCAACTAGTTTGATGGGTTCTATGGCAATAAGTATGCGAAGAAAATATGATAAGTATTGGGGCAATCTTGAGAAGTTCAATTAGTTATTGTTCATTGCAACTGTCCTTGACCCAAGATGCAAGTTGGAGTTGCTTAAAGTTGGATTTGAACTTATATACGATGTGGAGATCGCAAAGATGTTGGTAAATAAGGTTGAACGCACACTTCATAGGTTATATGAATGGTATAGGGACATGATGGCTCCACTTTGTACTCAATTTAACGAAGCAACTCAAACTAGTAGTCCAACTTCATCACTACATGCATGTAGATCTAGGCCGATTTCTTCAATTTTTAAAGCACGACTCTTGCAGGAAGCTCAAGTTGAGAAGAATGATTTGGTGGATTACTTGAATGATCGTTGTGAACATTTAACTGATGAGCCTTTTGACGTACTACTTTGGTGGAAATTGAATGCTCATAAGTACAAGATTGTCTCCCAAATTTCCAAAGATGTCTTAGCCATTCAGATATCTACAATAGCTTCTGAATCGGCTTTCTCTACGAGCGGTAGGATTCTTGATTGTTTTAGGAGTTCGTTGGGTCCAAAGATGGTTGAGGCACTCATTTGCACAAAGAATTGGATGCATAGCAACAAAGAACCAATAGTGTTGCGTCAATATTTGGAGGTTCAGGCATTCGACGACTCCGAGAGAGCAGTTGAAGGTAATATGACATTTACTTTTCAATATATTTTCTCAATTTTATGCATTTTGTTTTTTGTAGTGACTAATGAATTCATTTTTTCTTCGTCTTATTTTTTTGGTATGAAGATGAATCATGTGCAATAGAAGAAGATTGAAGCGCTGGAGCATTGTAAAATGTCAAAGGAAGTTATCATTAGGCAAAACATTTTTGAATTGTATTGGAAGTTGCTTATTTTGTGTCTATTTTGGAATTAGTAAATCTATTTTGTAATGTTATGATCACTAGTTTATGCTTTTGTATTATCTATTAGGTTTTTTAAAAAAAATATTATTGTGATCACTGATCATTTGTTTGTGTTTGTGCCTTGCCTTTGTATCTATCTTAGAAGTTGTTTACCTATTTGTTTTAATTTTGTTAGTCTTATAACATATATTCGTAATGTCTTTGGGTTACTTGCAATTAATTTTGATGTCTTCATTTAAAATTCTATTTCAATAGTTATTTTATCTCAATCTACATATATTAGTTTAGTTTCGTTTGCAAACCGCAAAAAATGATTTGGTTTGGTTTGGTTTAGGAAACGAAATGGTTTGGGTTGGAAAAAAGTCAAACCGCTTTAAACGGTTTGGTTTGAAAAATTATGAAAAACCGCCCAAACCAAACCGTTTACACCCCTAGCTAATGCTAGTCTTTTGCAACGTTCATTACACGTTGCAAAAAGACTAGGCATTTGCAACGTTCATTGCGCGTTGCAAAAGGATTTATCTTTTGCAACGTTCGTTGCGCGTTGCAAAATGGTACCTTTTGGCAACGTTCCCGCGAACGTTGCGAAATGATACATTTTGGCAACGTTCTTTGCGCGTTGCGAAAGGGTACCTTTTGGCAACGTTCCTTAACATTGCCAAAAGGTACCCTTTCGCAACGCGCAAAGAACGTTACCACCGTCAATCCTCAGTCGCACCGTCTCAGTACTCAACGCCTGGTTCAACTTTGCAGATAGCAGTCCTTGGTTCAACTTCGCATCAGTCCGAGTGTCTGACAGTTCGCGTCTGCTACAAGCCTGCAACTCCGATTCGGCCTTCATCACAGCGTCACCAATCACCACGTTTGTGTTCCTGTGTTCGACTCACCTCCTCTCCCGATGACCCACCCGGACTGCCCTCCTTCTCTTCCTCTTTCGATAAAAAGGTATGCATTTCCTCAACTGCTCACTTTCTCATGTCTATACTATTATCTCATATATGGGGTTTCCAATTTTGTGTTTTTACGATGATGCAGTTGATTCAATAAATGTGAAGAAACAAGAAGATGAGTGTGTTGATGGTACAATTGATTCGAGGAAGGAGATGGAGGATTTGAGTATGATGAACTGGCGCATCATGAGAAACACAATGCCACACTGGCTTTGACTTTGATCCTAGGCCCAAATTCTTGAGAGCTTCTGTGCCCCCTAGGTCCTTTGGTGAGCAATTTAATCATATTTTTATTATTATTTTGTTAGGCTATAAATGAGATATTGTGTGTTTTGTAGATCTTGTTAAAATTTGCTATGTGCCATTTTGAGGATATTTTTATTGTTATTATTTCTCGTGTTTTTTGCTCTTCTAGATTTATGTTCGACACATTTGTCTTTTTAATTTGACTTTTCTTTTTTATCAAAAAATGTTTTGTAGTTTTTCTTTCTTTTAAACCAATGTAGCAATGTGGTCTCTCTCTCGTCATCATATTACTTTGGCAGAAATTATCTGAGACAAATCTCTTGTTGATGATGGCACTGAACTTGCATGATTTGGGAGCGTGTTACTAGATGAGCAATAACTATAACTTGAAGGACAAGATGTGAAAAATACTTCGAAATTCCATTATGTAGTTGCCTGATTTAATTTGAATTTAACAAATCTCTTAGCAAAATGTGTGTCAATAATTACATGTGTTATTCTGCATTCATTTTGGGTTTTGAGGGAATTGGAGAGGACGAAAAAGTTCTTAAATGCAACTTCTCAACTATTACTAGGAGGAGTGATTGATTTTTTATGGGATCACTAATTTGAAAGAAGTAGAATCGTTCTTTACCCATAGACTCAAAATTATGAATTTAGTAAAACAAAAAAAAAAAAAATGAAGAAAATCCATAATTTAAATTAGTACTCCTACTAAAAATGAATATTGTTTTGGACATCATCATAAACATTAAAACTGAAAAGAGTTAAACACTAACTATGAGTATTTTAAAACTTTCTTTCATTGACTTGTTTTATCTTTTCATGATGGATAAACAAACGGAAGTATACTTGGAATTCTACATTTCTGCTTTTCTCCAACAATCTTGATAGCGATTGTTTGCCTACGATTTGCTAACTCTACACTTCAAAAATTAAATTAAAAAAAAAAAAAAAATTATGGCCTTTTTCATCATTTCAATAAAACTTGCTCATGAGTACTTCATTGATAATTTTCACTATGCCCAATACTCTTTTACATGTAATGGTAATGAATTTTTCTTTCTGATATTTCCATGTCTCTCTTTTATCTTGGATTTCTGTTGTAGTTGCCTCGTAATCTAAATCTCATTGCCCCTTTGCTTTGCTTTTTCTTCTTTGTTCCTTCTAGAGATTTTTTCCATCTCCTGCCTTTATTCTAATCTATATTCAACTTGAATACGTGATTATAAGAAAAAGGCTAACTCTTTATCGTTTTTTGGTACTTACCCTTCTTGTTCTCGTTCTACTTCAGCTTTTCTTGCGTTCCCTTCGCAACCTTATTGTTCTCATTCTACTCTGTCTTTTTAGTTTTCTTATTTTCTTTTTCACTTGTTTTTTCTGTTCAATATGTCTGGGCCTGATTTCTCAAATCATTGAGATTTCCATATTATTTAGGCAGGATCCGAAAAGATTTGCTAGTTTTCGGTTACTACCTTTCAACTTGTGAATTTTCATTAGCCTTTTCTTGTGCTTAATTGTTTTTTAGTTGGTGGAAGGGGCCTTTGGGGGAGGAAAAACTATTTTCTTGGGAAAAATGAAAAAAAAAAAATTAATTTTTTTAGCGAATAATTAATTGCTTTTTGGATTTTATTTTTTATTTTTGCCTCATAGATCTTTAGTCCTTATTGTGTGAATTTGATGAGATTATTTTCTATGACACAGATGCAATTGCTGCAAGAAGAAAATGGTACCATCTGAAAGTCTCTGTCTGTGTGCACTGAAGAATGACTTCTAGGAATACTGAAGATAATTTTTACTCCAAAATACATCTCTAGATTTTTGTCCTAGAGGTAGACTAGTTAATGACTTTCATTGTAAATCAATTTGGAAAAATAAAGTACCTCAATTTTTATTCAGTATTAACGTAAATTGTTCTAATTTGCTTTAAAAATGCTTGTACTTTATTTTGAATAGTTGATTTATCTATAGAATACATGTTTAATATTTTACATATTATGTATATGTTTGAGAAATTTGTTGATTATAAGTGGAATTATCTATATTGATTTACGAAATTTTTTTTAAAAAAATGTAAATGATCAACGGCAACGCGCAGTGAGTGTTGCTAAAAGTATCAACCACAACACGCAAAGAACGTTGCTAAAAGTATCAATTGCAACACGTAATGAACGCTGTCAAAGGTCTATCGCAACGCGCAATGAACGTTGATAAATATCTACCGCAACGTGCAATCCTTCATTTTGCAACATGCAATGAACGTTGCTGTTTCCTTTCCTTCTACGGAAACACTGCGATTTGCAACATTCACACGAACGCTGCAAAGGTCTTTTGCAACATTTTTTGCGCGTTGCCGTAGACTATTTTTGTTATAGTGTTCTCAATTTCCTCCATTGCTTGATCTACAATAACATCTAAAAAGTAACAAAATCTTTAACAACTTTGATAAACCTATGGTTTTTTAACCATTGAAAGAGAAAGTGGGACTGTGATGTCTATCAAAGATTCATCGAGGTAATTAGTACAAAATTGTTAAGAATTCATTCCAGCAAAACAAACTAAATATGTACTTCATTCAAAATGAAGCCACGAATTGTTTTGAATCTATTATTCAAAACTTATTTTCAATCAATCTTACTTTTTAACCACGCATTCTTAAGAAAATCACAATTCCATTAAAAGAAAGGAAAATGGGTCTTGAACAAAGGCTTAGAGCTTGCTTGGTAAAGCAAAAATTATCATCACAACTTTTCAAACTCAATCTCGATCATCTATTCTTAGTTAAACCCACAATTTTTTATTTTTCAAACATCTTTAAACCACACATGACGCGATACCACTCGGGAATCTTGACGAAAAACGCTGACTAAACGACATAATAATAGGAAAGATCCAAATTCAGCCAAAACACAAGAAACAAGACACGAAACGATAAATAAAAGATAGGATTGACGATAGGACATTGACCCGACAATCACAGCGCAAAGATTCGACGATGCGGATTGAAGATCTAAGGTTTTCGAAATTCCATAAGGACTTGTCAATTTCCTTGGTAAGTTTCTGATGAGAATGCCACAAATATCTCACAATATTTGATAAGTTCAATTGGTTGTTCTTGAAGAACACAAAAGGGAATCATCAACCCTTCAAAGAGAACACTCTCAATTTCATTCAATAATATCCAAGTTAATGTTCAATAATGAATAATAATCATAATATAGTAAAAAAAAAAAGGCCTAAAAACCTAGCCCTAGCCGAAATTAGGGTTCAAATATGGAAATAAATCATTAAAAATGAAAAATAATTAAAATTTGCGAAAATCCGAAAAAACAAAGAGTTACGGCCGTGGAGGACTCTTTTACGGCCGTAAATGATCTTCTGTTTAATACTTACGGCCGTGACGACTGGACTTACGGCCGCAAGTAAGGATTTTCTGGAAATCTTCATTTTTTTGTTGGGAACCCGGGTTGCTCTAATCACAAAAATTGATTTCTTGTGATAGATCATCCCGTTACAGGATTTTCCGTTCTATGTATTTAACTTGGAATAAATAATTTTGTGCACACAAAAAGAAAGAGATATTACCCTTGTAGCGTGCTTTACAATAATCTCTTTTCCCTGCTTCTTGATTTCACCAAAGTTTCAAACCCTCAAGCTTTCCTCGGTGTTCTCCAATGACAGCTGTGCAGGTGTGTGGTCACCTTTCTCAAGGCCTAGGTTAAACTAGGATTAGAGTTTTTTTTGTAAAGAGGAAACACACACTACACACTTTAGTGTGTGTCTCGCCACTTTGCCAATTAGGTTAAGGAAAATAGTCTTAGGAGACTATTTGTAATCTCTTTACACTCCAAAACCCTACCAGGCCTAGTACCATAACCCAAGCCCATTTCTGCACAACCCAATACAGGTAATAAGCCTGTATAAACCCATTATAGTGAAGCCACCGAGGGAACCTGATCGGACCCAATTAAACTAAGCTCCAATAAATTAATTATGACCCGATCAACTCTTGATCGGTCAAAATTAATTTATTAAACACGTTCTATTCCACTAAAAGAACGAGATTGTACTCTTAGTAAAATTGAAATTACTGAAACAATTAATCAATAATTATATCCTCTGACTTATCGTTCTTACATGTTACCCCCGTCGATCAACTCGAATATTCGGAGCAAGTTACAATGACCAAAATGCCCTTCTCTGAATATTCATAAATTCTCAACTCTCATCTTCTATCTGACAGTTCGATGTGATCCCATCACATCATAGAATTCAACAGTCACTGTCGAATTACTGAGCTCAGATTCAACTGTCCACTAGAAGAACCAGTGAGATTATGATCATACCTAAAAGGTGACGGATTCCATAATACGAATATATGTTCCTCGTTAGTTCACTTTAATTCCCAAAGTACCGAGATATTGATCAGCAATTTGATCTCACCCATTGATACCTCAAAGAACTTCAAGTTAGTAATCGAAGTCCATTATCCGATTAGGATTAAGGTCCCACGTACGATAATCAAGTGAAATTAAATTTGTATGGTCAATGTCACAAATTAATTTCACGTTGTCCCGTCCAATACGTTCCAAACGTACTCTCGATTTTATTACCAAAGTCAAATATAGACTTTAATAAAATTGAGACGATCTTATCAAAATAAATTGTCCATATTTATTTACTGATCGTGAACGTTAATTTTAGATCGAATCACAAATTGAATTTTTCTGTGTTTAACAACTTAAACACTCAATTTGTAATATCAAACCGACCCGTTGACAAATGCAGCTTTATATTAATACAATCAATAAACATTTTATTTCGAATGTCGTGAATTATACTCTATGGGCATATATTATTCCAACACTTTTCAACACCAAATTGTCTTCCAGAAATTCCCAGGTGAATTATCACTAGGGAAATCCAATCATATTAAGAAAGAAAGAAAAATAGGAATCAAAACAAGAGTAATAATATTTATCTCAAAGTTGAGATCAATCTCAACTAAATTGACACACATTCATTGGAGAATGGGAAGGTGCACATGCACAAGCCACCTTTTCAATTTTCAATGGGAGAGTACCAACAAGGTTGAGATTTATTTCAACCTTGAAATACATAGCATTATTCTGAAAACAATGGCATGAAAAATCATTGCTAGCACACATAATTTAGAGAATCTAAAACCCCCCTTTCAGACAGAACTGCAGAAGTAAATTTACATAACCACAAAAGGTAGCTTACAAACTAACCTGATAAAGTTATACAAGCGAAAATTTGTCTATACGTAAGACAATAACATTCCCTGCAACGAAATGACCAAAATTCTCACATGATTTTGAACTAACATAACAACAAAACGAGTATGGTTATTCATATCCGAATTAAATTACGAATAATATGATATGCAGGAAAGGAAGATGATTAATAATGTTAGTGTGGTATCCCCGCAACCCAAAAAGCATAAGCATGTCTCTAGCCCAAGATTATGGGAGATGGGGTTCGGAAACCCAACACCGCACAAATTCGAATGTCCCAAAGTGGTGGGAAGAAAGATTAAACACGAATGAAATATTTAACTGTGGTAGCCTCACATACATAAGAAAATATAAGCAGATAATTAAATAAATCGTATCAAGTTACAATAGAATTAGTTCTTTCTTAAATTATATGATCTCATTCTCGATGTTTTTTTGTACCTCCTACAATCTTTTAAACATGGATCCTGCAAGTTCGTCGATATCTTTCAATTAGAGTTACATTAAGGTTCATTATATTTATTCCATTTTATGATCACGCTACCACTTGGCCAACGCATTGACAGATATAACAGTTGCAATAACACTTCTACCTCAATAAACCCGACTTACTGAAAAATTATTAAGCTCGTTATTTAACACAATGATTACAATTTATAAACAACACATTAAAAACCTTTTAAATATACATATTTTCTCTCCCTGCAAATACATATTTTATTTCGAAAATACCAAAAAAATCAATTTATTTTTGCTACAGTGTTACGATCGAACAGAGCCTTATAAAAGGCTAAAACACAAATACTTTTCTGAAGATAAGACAACAAAGGGAAATGTGCATGCTCCATTTGTTAAAAATTTTGTGTTTAAATTTTTTTTTTTTTATATTTTTGAGGTAAAATATTTAGTTAAAAAGTGAAGAGAGAAAACGTGTGTGGTTAAAAAGTGATTTGAAAATTTTTATTATTTAAGAATATGTTTTTTTAATTAAAATCACACATTAAACAGATCGTTAGAAGGTGTCATATTTTCTTATGACTAAAAACTAAGATTTCATGTTACCTAAAGATTACTGAAAAATGTGTAGGTCCTATGATAAGTAGTGTTAATGGATAAAATCACACATTAAATAAAGATGAAAACATAAATCAATTTATAAGGATTTGAGCTACTCTCTTAACAATGTTGACCTTATAAGATGGACCTACAAGTCTTAACATGACATCAAAGTCCATTAAGCTCTAACAAACAATTTGATCCGATTAAGACTAAAAAAAATAAGTACGCGAATTTCAAGATTGTTCTACTCAAATGAGAGCCACAATCTCGAGATAACGTGTTAAGGTATAAAATTTTACATTGAATAAAGACGAAAACATAAATCAATTTATAAAAATTTGAATGGCTCATCTTAATAAAGTTAGTTTTTTAAGATGAACCATCTTAAGATGGTACGTATATACAGAACTCAACTAACCTGGAAACCCAAATTATTGCTTCATGGACTAATACTTCAGGCAAGTACTGAATTTTTTAGCTTTTTAGTTCATGTGCCTTTGCTCTCAATCACGGAAAGCTCTAATTTGATGGTGTGTAATCCTCCTTTATCAGCAACCACATGACAATCCAAAACCTACAAAAGGGTGGCGGGAGATTTTCCCTGAGCTAGGCTGGCAGCCACTTAGGTGTAAGAATAAAAGAATTATACAAGTGCACATGTAAAGACTTAAAATGTACTCCACATCATACCTAAGACTTAAGATGGCCAGCTTTGGTGGTTAACGAGTGTTCACCCTCACAGTAGCGAGGGTACACATGTGCTCCCACCTTAACCTAAATATCATGTGTCAATATAGGGACGTGACTGGTGGCATTTATAGCTCGTGGACCAATCAAGAAGAGAGCATCTCTAATGAGAAGATGTCTAATTATAAAAAGCCTGCCACATTACTTGATTAGGCAATGTCTAATTTTTTTTCTCCAATGCTCCCATGTAATGCTGACATGGTAGAAAAAAATTAGGCATTGTTAACATTCATTTCTAATTTTAGAAGGCACATTCACATGCTGACTTGGCAATCCAATACACCTCACAACTCCATTTCCCTCACTTTGTGCAAAATTGATATTGTCTCCCCCAAACAATTAACTGTCATACACAAAGCAACTCTAGTGGAGGCCCACCCATGATTTAAGCAACACTGCACACGTAAGTCTATATGAAAATTTCATTGGAATATTTACGTATTAAATAATTTTATTTTAAACATGTAAATGCCACATAAGCATCATTATTGAGATGTAGACATAATGCATTGAATGTCATTTTTTTGCCTCAATGTCTATTTAATAGACATTCATAAGAAGTTCAATTAATATTTGACAAATAACACCTACTTTTTAGCTTTGACAATATCTGATTGGAGATGCTTATGGTTGTAATAGCTAGAAATATCAAGAATCATGAATACATATGCCCGATAATCAAACTCCACTCAACTAAGGATATACGACCAATATCTGGTCATCGACCATGGTGTCCGTTGGTCTTGGGGAGAACCATCCAGAGAGATGGTAGTTGTTATTTCTATCACGATGGGGGAAAACTCTGGGGAAAGGTGATGAGAACCAAGGAGGTCAACCCACGAATCCAGGAAGTCAACTCTCGATTCATATTCCAGTAGGGCCCATGACGAGGTCAAGGGTCAGTAAGGCCCAAGAGTCGTTGGCGGGACTCATTTGCAAGCTTCAAAATCAAATCCAATTCGAAGAGGGCAAGATTGAAGTCAATTACATAAAGGTTGATGTTCAGGAACTTTCGGTCGACCGAAAGTCTGCAGGATTCTTAAGGATAGCCTCAGGCGGGTTCGACTGATCCCTGTTTGACCGAAAGTGTCACTTCGGTCGACCGGGTGATCGACCGAAATTGTTTCGATCGACCGTGTCGGTCGACCGAAACACACTGAATCTAAAAACACGGGGTTTTTTGTGCAATTATCCAATTTTTGACCTTTGCCCAAATGTTGTACTATATTAACATTTCCTCTTGTGTCAAGAACCCTAGTTTAGAGCATTGAATGAGGATTGTGTCAAGAACACTTTGGGTAAGTTAATTCTTCCCTTCATCTTGTAAATTCTTGGAAGTTATTCAACTTCATTTTGAGTAATTGTATTCTTGTGATGTTGTTGATTTTCACCACCTTGAAATTTGTTTAATCTTTATCCATTGGGCTTGGTTCTTTAACCTATGAATTTTGGGTGGGATTTAAACTTGGGTTAAGGTGTCTTTTATATCGATTTTAGCTTTTCTTGGTCGATTCCAATTAATGTGGGAATTTTTGGTCAATATACCAAGGGGGTTCACATCATTTGGTATCAGAACTTGGCTCTAAAATTGATATATCTATCTTTAACTTCTTGTTGTTGTTGTTGTTGTTCCCAAAAAAAAAAAAAAAAAAACGAAAATTACACAATGTTTGATATTATCTTGGGCTTTGGTTGATCCCTCCCCATTGGATCATTGTTGTGTCATATTCAATTGGTTAGGGTACATTTGGACAAACACTTTCCAAAAATTCCTATGCTACTCAATGTGTGCATGCAAGGTGTTTGATAAAATGTCCCAAAGGAAACTTCATGTTAAGTCTTGTTTGCAAATATTGAATTGTTCCTAATTGGAAACTTGTTCCATTACCAATTACATTGTGATCCAACCCTTGAAAGCTTTGTCACATAAATTCAGTTCTCTTCTCATATCCCATGTATAGTAGCAAGCAAAGAAATTCCACTTGCTATTGAGTCTAGTCACTTTAAAATCCCTTCTTGTTCAGTGGTGGATTATTCTTTGACGTCATAAGGATTAATTGTCTCGATCTAGTTGGTTACCTTCCTTGGAAACACTTGATAAGGGAACTTGTGAGTGGAAAAAGGTAAGAGTGGTGAGTTCAATTGAGGGTAAAAGCCTATTTGGAGTGAAACACGAGAGAAAATTATCTTGTAAGGACACTTGCACCCTTGCACTTTATGGCTAATGCACACACTTCAAGTGGGCAAGATTCTAATGCCCAGACTCAAGAAATGCGGGATACCTTACAAACCCTTTCAGTTGGCATGAATAGACAAGCGGAGGCGACTGCTATAATGATGAGGCAAATGGAGGCAATAGGAGGGAGATTGGAACGGTTAGAGGCAAGGAGGGCGGATCCACCTCCTAGGGGCAATGTTGAAAGGAGGGGAAATAGGAGAGGAGTTAGGGATGAGGATGTGGATGAGGTTGAGAGTGACGGAGGCAGTGACCAAAACTGGAACATGGGTAGGAATAGAGGAGGGCGCCATGATCGAGAATTTGATCGGGGATATCCGAGGGAGCCTAGAGGTAGAGACGGGGTAGATGGCAATATTGGTAGTATCAAGTTGAAGATCCCTTCATTTCATGGGCAAAGTGATCCCGATGCTTACTTGGAGTGGGAAAGGAAGATGAAGTTAATTTTTGAATGTCATAGGTACTCCGAGGAGAAGAAGGTCAAGCTAGCGGTGGTAGAATTTACCGACTACGCGCTAGCTTGGTGGGATAATTTATTGCTCACAAGGAGGAGGAACTTTGAGGGAGGTGTGAACACATGGGTTGAGTTGAAGAGCCTCATGAAGAAGAGGTTCGTGTCCAATCATTACTATAGAGGGCTATATCAAAGGTTGCAAACTCTTAAGCAAGGGACTAGGAGTGTGGAGGATTATTATAAAGAATTAGAGAAGGCCCTAATGAGAGCAAATATCGAGGAAGATAGGGAAGCCACTATGGCTCGATTTCTTAGTGGGTTGAATAGAGAGATAGCCAATGTCGTGGAATTGCACCATTATGTGGAGATGGAGGAGTTGGTGCACATGGCTATCAAAGTGGAGGATCAATTGAGGAAGAAGGATCAATTCAAGAAAAAGGGGCAAGAAAAATACACCGGGGGCTCTAGTTCCACTTGGAAATCCCGATGGGGCAATGAAAGGAGTGATAGGGCACCTCCTATGGAGAAGAATGGGCCACCCAAGGGGAAGGAAATTGTGGTCCATAAGGACAAGCCCAATGTCGGGTCCACCCCCTCGAGAAGTAGGGATGTTGAATGCTTCAAGTGTCGGGGTAGGGGGCATTATGCTCGTGATTGTCCAAATAATAGAGTGATGGTCGTTCGAAACGGGGAGTGGTATTCCGAAGATGAGAGTGAGGAAGGGCAAAATTTGGTGATAAATGAGGGTGATAGTGATGAAATGGAAGGGATAGTTAGCCCCCCTAAGTCCTTGGTTATCATAAGGGCTCTCAATGCCCAACCCAAAATTGGTGAGGTAGAAAAGCAAAGAGAAAATATCTTTCATACACGGTGCCTCGTTAACGGTATAGCATGTAGTATTATTATTGATGGGGGGAGTTGTACAAATGTGGCTAGTGCTAGCATGGTGGAGAGGTTGAAGTTATCAACGAAGAAACACCCAAGCCCCTACAAGCTACAATGGTTGAGCGACTATGGGGAGGTGAGGGTGACTAAGCAAGTCCTTCTTACCTTTCACATTGGCACTTATAGTGACCAAGTACTTTGTGATTTTGTGCCCATGCAAGCTACTCACATTCTCTTGGGAAGACCATGGCAATATGATCGAAGAGTGATTCATGATGGGCGAAAAAATAGGTATAGCTTCCAAGTGGATGGGAAGCCAGTGGTCTTATTGCCCTTGAGTCCGGAGGAGGTATATAAAGATCAAATGAAACTCAAGAGGGAGGTTGAAGAGAGAGAAAAAAGAGAGTTGATTAACCCGAGCGGTTGGAAAGAGGGGGAAGAAAAAGGTGAGGGGGAGAGTGAAAAAAAAAATGAGGCGGAGAGAGGGAGAAAAAAAAAGGGTGAATTTCTATGCCAGTAAGGGAGATGTCGAAAAAGTTTTAAAAAGAAATCAACAAGTACTCTTGTTAGTGTACAAGGAATCTCTCCTTACACTTGACGAATCTCACAATTCCCTCCCCGATTTAGTTGTTTCCTTGTTGCAGGAATTTCAAGATATTTTTCCGGAGGAGATGCCTAGTGGTCTTCCACCCATTAGAGGCATCGAGCATCAAATTGATCTCATCCCTGGTGCAGTCATCCCAAATAGGCCCGCCTATCGAAGTAACCCGGAGGAAACTAAGGAACTCCAAAAACAAATTGAGGAGTTGATGAGCAAGGGGTACGTTCGAGAGAGTATGAGCCCCTGTGCCGTCCCTGTGCTCCTAGTGCCCAAGAAGGATGGGACCTACAGGATGTGTGTTGATTGTAGAGCCGTCAACAACATAACGGTAAAATATCGTCACCCCATCCCCAGGTTAGATGACATGTTAGATGAGTTGCATGGGTCTCGCATGTTTAGAAAAATTGATTTAAGGAGTGGGTACCATCAAATTAGGATGAGGGAAGGGGATGAATGGAAGGCTACATTTAAGACAAAACATGGTTTGTATGAATGGTTGGTCATGCCATTTGGACTCACTAATGCACCAAGCACTTTCATGACATTAATGAATCATATCTTGCGTGCATTTATTGGAAAATTTGTGGTTGTTTATTTTGATGATATTCTAATTTATAGCAAGAATTTTAAAGATCATGTAGAACACCTGAGGTGTGTGCTTTCGATTTTGAAAGAAAAAAAATTATATGCCAATCTCAGCAAGTGTCATTTTTGCATGGAAAGTGTCATTTTTCTTGGGTTTGTTGTTAGCACCAAGGGAGTAGAAGTTGACGAGGAAAAGGTTAGAGCCCTTAGGGAATGGCCAACTCCCAAGAGTGTTACGGAGGTAAGAAGTTTTCATGGCTTGGCTAGTTTCTATCGGCGCTTTGTTAAAGATTTTAGCACCTTAACTTCGCCACTTACCGAAGTTGTTAAAAAAAATGTTGGGTTCCATTGGGGGGTATCCCAAGAAAATGCATTTAATGTTATTAAGGAAAGAGTATGCACTGCACCTGTCTTAGCATTGCCAAACTTTGACAAAACTTTCGAGATTGAGTGTGATGCTTCAGGAATAGGTATTGGAGCGGTATTGATGCAAGAGAAGAGGCCAATTGCCTATTTTAGTGAGAAGCTCAACGGAGCCACTTTGAATTACCCAACCTATGACAAGGAGCTCTACGCGTTGGTGCGAGCATTGGAGACATGGAGTCATTACCTGTAGCCGAGGGACTTTGTTATCCACACAGACCATGAGTCGTTGAAACACTTGAAGGGGCAAGGTAAATTAAGCAAAAGACATGCTAAGTGGATGGAGTACGTAGAGACCTTCCCCTACGTCATCAAGTACAGACAAGGTAAGGATAATGTGGTAGCCGACGCTCTTTCTCGAAGGTATGCCCTTATCTCTACTATGAGTGCTAAATTATTGGGTTTTGAAATTATTAAGGAATTATATGTGCGTGATGTCGATTTTTCTAGTGTATTTGAGGCCTGTGAAAATATTGCCTGTGACAGATTTTATCGGCATGATGGATTTTTGTTTCGCGAGAACAAACTATGTGTGCCTAATTGCTCCCTTAGAGAATTGTTGGTTAGGGAGGCACATGGGGGTGGTTTAATGGGTCATTTTGGGGGTAAAGAGGACCTTGGAAGTCTTACAAGAGCATTTCTTTTGGCCGAAGATGCGTAGAGATGTTGAGAGGATTTGTTCTAGGTGTGTGACCTGTAAGAAGGCCAAGTCCAAGGTAGCCCCGCACGGACTGTATACTCCCCTACCTGTTCCTAGTGAACCTTGGACAGAAATTTCCATGGACTTCATTTTGGGATTGCCTAGGTCCAAAAAGGGTAGTGATTCTATCTTTGTGGTTGTAGATATGTTTAGTAAAATGACACATTTTCTTGCTTGCCATAAAACTGATGATGCCATTCATATAGCCGACTTATTCTTTAAGGAAATAGTGCGACTCCATGGGGTCCCTAGGAGCATTGTGTCGGATAGGGACGTTAAATTCCTTAGTCACTTTTGGAAGGTATTATGGGGAAAATTGGGAACTAAACTTTTGTTTTCAACCACTTGTCATGTGACGACCTCAAAATCTGACTTAAATTTTTTTTTCTGGATACTAGTATCTTTACATGTAACTTCTACCTAGCTACTGTGTGCTACTAGTATCATCAATTTCTGCTTTTCGTTTTAACATCTATCAAAGGTACTAATATCCACTTGTTCATTTTAAATCATAATAACTTCTTGTTACCAGTGTCATATCACCATGATTCAAAGTTCTTATTTCAATTACTTTCACTTACAATTCCTATCACTATTCCATTATATAACTATTTCATTTTACAACATCAATTTCATCACACTAACATCATAACACTCACATCATAACATTCACATCATAATATCAACTTCATAACATTCACTTCATAACATCATAACGTCAACTTGGAGCCTTACAACATATATGCTTCCCCTTCCTTAGTATCTTATATTCACTATCATATTTCCATTTAGTCACCCTATTAGCAAAAGACTCGGGTGAATTACAAGGGAACCATACAAAAACAGATTAGGCGTTTCATACAAAATATCCCTTCTCACATGCTAAGGGGAAGACTACCATACAAAAGTTAAGTCACTTCTACACCTCATAGGATGAAGAAGTAAGTTCCCTTAGGTTCGAGTGTCACCGCATCATAGGCATGTAACACTTTGTACATCCTTTCCTTAATATATAACCCGGGGAAGCGGGTAAAATGGCTCCAAACTTCGATCTTCGTAATAATATGATATTCCAGTCCATCCCGCGAGGCTCTCCACCAAGTCCTCACCACCTCATGTGTTTCGCGATCCATTACCTATATTAGTCATAAAAGACTTGTAAGCGGCGAAGCTTAGTGAGTAAAAGTAGGAGTAACTATGCAAAATTCATGGAATAACTTTACCTCTAAACTTTGAATCATACCTTGCATATGTAAGTGAATATAGTACACAAATCTGATATAAACAACTTAATAGCTTCACAAGAGTTAAATACACCAAGAAATGCCACAATCACTTATTTCACCAAATAAGTCACATACGGAGCATCAAAGACTCTTTCTCAATCCATATCTAATCTTATTTATTTACTAACACATAAGAATTCTCAACTTATATACAAGTTAAACAAGTATGAAGATGATGTATGGAATGCCATGAATGATGATACACATTCTTCAATCCCTTTTTCTTCTAATTTCTTTATTTCAAAATGATGCATGTACCATTTTCTTTCTTCGTTCATTTTTTCTTTATTCTATTGGGCCCTTCCCCATTAGGATTGTACACCCGCGCGCAAAAGTGCTAAATTAAGCACAAGGTCACTAAGAGTGTTCTTTACACTCGCAAGTTTATTAACTTGATTCTTCCTCTTTCTTTCCCAAGCATACTAGCTCAAATAGTTTCTTTCTTCTATGGGCATCTAGTAGCCCGTGACCTCAATTAAGGACTTTCTCCCTAGGTGTACCACCCAAATAGGGATTCTATAGTGTTTCATTAATTCTTTCTTTGATTATATATTTCTTTCATACCAATGTACTGATCATGCATGCATGTTATGATGCAATTGTCAATCTCATATTTAAAAGTTTAGTGTTTCTAAAATACATCCAAATCTGAAGTTAACAATATAAAAATGAAAAAGTAGATTACTCAAATCATCACAACATTGGCACTTCAATATGACAGAATAAAATAATGGTTCATGCATAAAATTAAATCCCTGTTTCTCTCCTATTTAATTGCTTTGGTATGTAATTACAAATCATAACTTTAACTCCATTAAACAATCAATTTAAACTATCATATTCTGCCTTCTATAGTGTAAAGGCATCCTCTCTAGATATCTACAAGTACTTCTTACTAAATCAATCTTACCATCAAGTTTCTTTACCCATTTTGAAGATCTTTAAATCATGTATGTTGGCAATAAAACATAATTGAAGTGAGCAAACTAGTTTCACTTATTGAATATAAACTGCATGGAAAATTAAAATTTTCTTTTCACTTCCATCTTATTTGTATTAAATCGTTTTCAGATTCATAAGATAGAATTTTTAACACATGCAAACCATGAATCTCATAATCCATGGTATAAACTATATTCTAAACTTCAAGACTTTCCCTACTCAACTAGCAACTTTTTTTCTCATAACATCAATTAATAATTCAATTAAAACTCAATCTTAGGAATCCCTAAAGGGGCTCTATACAATCACTTAAATCTGGACAGCAACCTAAAAATCAGCCTTTTGACACCTGCATGGCTTAAATATGATAAGTCTTAGTATAATGCCTATTCTCAAATTTAATAGTTCAATCCTTAACATCATTCTCAGTTCATAAACTGCAATTCCCAGCTAAACATAACATTTTGAAGTCACATGAAAATCTGGACAGCAACCTTTAACATCATATACAGAATTTGTATTCCATAACTTCATCCCCTAATTAGTTAGATAATTTCATAAATAAGATTTAATACTTCAAGGTCTTACTTAAGTGTTAAAATAATCCATATCAAGCATGAATCCACATACATAAATCTGGACTAGAACATAACATCAAAGAAAAACTATCTACTTTACTCACCTTAGTTTTGATTTCCACTTAAAATTGTTAACCTGAAATTTATAATTATATGGGTATAAAAATCAAGTTAATAATTTGACAAACTAAGGCTAAAAGGAAGCATTTACTTCAGATGATAACCCTGTTTAATAATCCCAACCAGCACTACCAGAATTTCAGATTTTGCACTAACAGATTCGGATGCTAGTAGCATCCGATTCTGCAGATTTTTGGAAATCAGTTTATGTGTTTATTCCATTCAATTTCTGGTAGTATTTGAGTGTATAAGCGATGAATTTCTTATAATTTAGTATTCAACACTCATACCTCCATGGATTAAAGGAATCAAATGAAGAATGTGATAAATTTCCTAAGAATTCTTAGTTTGGGAAAAAAGGGGTTACCTGATTTCTGCTGGGTTGATCGATCAGTAAGGCTTTGGGGGTTTAATTCACAGACTACAGGTGTATATATATATGGGGTCTAAGCTGGGTCATGTTTGGTTGGGTTTATCATATTATATTTCTACTTATTTAATACGCCATGCTATATTTATGTGAATTCAACGATTATTTGTACGAATATATATCGAATTGGTTCCTAATTCAGATTATCCATGCCAAACATGTCTTAATCAAATTCTGGTGCCAGGTGACAGGTGTCCCTACATGCAATATTTTAATAGAAAAAATTTCAGATTTCCTATTCCAGGTAGTCACTTTTAGGCTAAGATTTGAAGGTCGAAACGGGGTCCATTTTGGCCATTCTTTATACCGTTGGAAAGTTCACGTTACGAGCTTCGTAACGGTCATACATGCAACGGGAATGGACCAAAATCCAGCTCTAACTGGTCCTCCAAAGTTGGTTGTTCGACAGGGTATTATACTTGGCCATATTTCAAATTTTCTCAGATTTCTACCTTTTCATGTATGCATGTTTGGCTCGATTTTTCAAGTGACTCCCGGTCTTGGATGATCTCAAATCTGATACCAATGTGTAGAACTCATTGGGATCTAAGAATTGGTGTAACATGCATCGGAAATGGCTCAACACATCTCATTTACTAAGGTCATAAAGTCGAGTCCTCTACAATGGCAAATTCTGTAATTTAAGCTGACTTTTTACCAACTTTTCAGCTTAGTCCTTTTAATATAATTACATTTCTAATTGAGTCCAAATACTTTTCATAATTTTATTCTAAGTCAATTTGGTTTTTGAACTAATGATTAAGGATATTTTGCTTATCTCTTCTTGAGATTTCCCTTATCATCCCTTAGAGCCATAATTATACTAAATAAATAAAGATATGAAAATTTCGGGATGTTACATGTCATCCCCAAACCGACGGCCAAACCGAGGTCGTTAATAGAACCTTAACACAACTCCTCCGTGCCATTATCAAAAGCAATCTAAAGAATTGGGAGGAATGTTTACCTTTTGTTGAATTTGCTTATAATCGTAGTGTTCATTCTACTACCTCCTTTTCTCCATTTGAAATTGTATATGGTTTTAACCCGTTGACTCCTTTAGATTTGATACCCTTGCCCATGGATGAAAGAAGTAGTCTGGATGGGAAAAGAAAGGCCGAGTTGGTCAAATCTCTTCATGAGAAGGTCAAACTCCAGATTGAAAATAAGGATGAACAATATGCATCCAGTGCTAACAAGGGCAGGAAAATGGTGACATTTGAGCCCGGTGATTGGGTATGGTTGCATTTGAGGAAAGAGCGATTCCCCACGCAAAGAAAATCCAAACTGCAGCCGCGCGGTGATGGCCCTTTCCAAATTCTTGAGAAAATCAATGACAATGCCTACAAGCTTGATCTCCCTGGTGAGTATAATGTATCGGCTTCTTTTAATGTTTCTGATTTATCCCCTTTTGATGCAGGAGAAGATTCGAGGACGAATCCATTTCAAGAGAGAGGGGATGATGAGAACCAAGGAGGTCAACCCACGAATCCAGGAAGTCAACGCTCGATTCATATTCCAGTAGGGCCCATGATGAGGTCAAGGATCAGTAAGGCCCAGGAGTCGTTGGCGGGACTCATTTGCAAGCTTCAAAATCAAATCCAATTCGAAGAGGGCAAGATTGAAGTCAATTACATAAAGGTTGATGTTCAGGAACTTTCGGTCGACCGAAAGTCTGCAGGATTCTTAAGGATAGCCTCAGGCGGGTTCGGCTGATCCCCGTTTGACCGAAAGTGTCACTTCGGTCGACCGGGTGATCGACCGAAATTGTTTCGGTCGACCGAAACACACTGAATCTAAAAACACGAGATTTTTTGTGCAATTATCCAATTTTTGACCTTTGCCCAAATGTTGTACTATATTAACATTTCCTCTTGTGTCAAGAACCCTAGTTTAGAGCATTGAATGAGGATTGTGTCAAGAACACTTTGGGTAAGTTAATTCTTCCCTTCATCTTGTAAATTCTTGGAAGTTATTCAACTTCATTTTGAGTAATTGTATTCTTGTGATGTTGTTGATTTTCACCACCTTGAAATTTGTTTAATCTTTATCCATTGGGCTTGGTTCTTGAACCTATGAATTTTGGGTGGGATTTAAACTTGGGTTAAGGTGTCTTTTATATCAATTTTAGCTTTTCTTGGTCGATTCCAATTAATGTGGGAATTTTTTGTCAATATACCAAGGGGGTTCACATCAAAAGGTGTGGTGATGGAAAATGGGGCTCCATGCTTGACTTCGTTCTGTTTTCATTCCTAATAGTATTTTAATGTTACAGCAGTTCAATATGCAATCAATATCCTTGATGTTACAACTTGGATAAGCATGACAATCCACGTAGAATTTTGATATTGACAGATCAACCTTTGGTAGAATCCATTAGTCTACTCGTGCAGTGACCAATGAGGATGTTGGAAATGAGTTTAATTAAGTTGGAATGCAAGCTTTGATAAAATGTTTATGTGGATCCCGTGAATCGATTGAGGTGGGGCCATGGTCCAACGCACTCAACTCTGTGAGTAGATGATCGATTCGTGGTGTATTTGATTTCTCAAAACTATTTCCGAATGAATGAGAAACTGTGGCCTACATGTGACACTTGGTTTGAAATAAATAGACAAAATAAATTGATGGAAAATTGAAAATATGTTAATCTCACATAGGAAGATTGGAAGGAAATGAACCACCTAATGAGGCTAAGGTTTGGCATTTTGATTTGACCTCAAGGGGTATCAATAGTGTTTGAACGAGAAATGACATATATGATAGTACGTTGGGTCGTGGGCTTGTGCTTGAGCTAGGCTTGGCCCAAGCTAATATTAATTTTTTTGGATAAATAATATTTAATTATATTATTAATTTATTTCTCTCAAAAAATTTAGAGCGGGACATGGGGTGCCGCCTTTTAGATTCTGTCGATTTTCTATTGAAAAATATGTCCAAACAAGTTGCATCTGACATGGGGTGCCGCCTTTTAGATTCTGTCGATTTTCTATTGAAAAATATGTCCAAACAAGTTGTATCTGTTTAAAACACAACTTTCCGAATGTTGTATCTTTTGGACACAACTTTTCAATTGTTATAAATTGGCACACCCGATTTTGCATTATTCATTCCAATCCGAAATTAGCCTATTCCTCCAGTTTCTTTCTGTATACTAAACAACCTCTTGCATTAGTCATTTTCCATCATATACAGCAGTCATAAAACTCCAGTAGGCTAACCCCGCACTCAAGTGCAAAGCCTTTCACCTCACTTTGAAAGGGGGAGCCAAGAGATGGTACAAGAACCTACCTATAGATGTCATTATGACTTGACCTGAATTGAAGAGGACATTTGTCACTTATTTCTCTTCGAGGAAGCTAGGGTCATCCCAGTTTAACGCCTCACTAATATGAGGCTGGCTAATGGAGAAGCTTTGTAGAGCTACCTCAGCCTATTTAATGAGAAAATGCTATTTTGTGAAAGTATCTTTGATGTTGAGGATTTTATCAACTCAAGGATGTCCTCAATATAAACCTTTATGGAGAGATGATCGTAAAAAAATTCATTTTACTTTTGATCAACTGGTTGAGATGATCACTGATGAGATCACCAATAAAATATGATAATCCACAATAACTGGGGCGGTGCATGACCTCCTTCCACTATTCCCAATATACCGTTGTCGAAAGGCGTCTCTGTTGTGATAATTATTGCAAATGAACAATATTGTGAATAAGTAGTAAAATAGACTTTTCGAGTTCGAGTTATCGATCTCACAAGTACTAACTTATTTACTATTAGTTTCGATTAATCAAATCCTAAACTACAAATGAAAATTGTGATTTTTGAACAACTAAACTACTGAAAGCAATTAAATGTCAAAATAAATAATCAATTTTTTTTTATTTTTTTTGGGGAATTAAAAGTGTTGGGACTCACGATTTCATCCTAGTTCACCTATCCAATTTCCCATCTCATGCTTTCTTTTTAAATTAGTACTTGATCGAAAAATGTGAAAATGATGAGTTCCATATAAATGTTTGGTTGAAATTGAATTTGAAGAGAAAAGTGGAAAAAACATCCGGGATCAACCAAGCTCTAAAGATGGATTAATTTAAGCAAGACACACATTTTGCTATCATTGATGCTATTGGAGGTTAACATTTTAATATTATTTTGCTATTATTGATGCTATGGAAGTTGACATTTTAAACATAAAAATCATTGGAGGAAACATTGTCGTGATATGGATTGTAAAAAGAATTTAGATCGTATTCATATCCTCCTCAACTGGTTGACCCAATTTTGTTGTTGATTTCTATTATATTTTTCTAGTGTTTGATCATAAATCCACGATAACTATGAAAAAAACAAGGGATAATGTTTTCGATGTTGGGTGGATTTGTGAATAGTGACCCCAAATAAGTAAAATGATGGTTTTGTAAATCCTTTCCGAAAATTGGATAGAATAACGGCAAAGAAAATACAAACAAGAAGAAGAAGAAGAAAAGAAGGACAAAGTCGAGACAAGAGTTGAATTCTTTGTCCTTAAGTCGAATTTGCCCCGCAACGGTGCCTACGGATAACGGCAATCGACTCCCAAGATACAACGGCTTCACTTGTATTTGTAGCACTTCAAAACACAAGTACAACGAACCAAATATATGCTTATGTACTCCAAAGGATGCAATGAAGGAAAATCAAAATAAATGAAATGATTTTGATTTAGGAGACAAGTGAGGACGAAAGGTATTTTTGCATATCAAATTGTGAGGAATAGGACACCCAAAGGGTCCTATATATAGATCATGAAAGGGTGTGGACGAAGTGGTTGAGGCCCAAACCATGCACCATTTCCAAACAATGCACCTTTATGAAAATGTACCTCCTGGCCGGACAACCGTGTGGCCGCTCGGTTATAGACCGTGCGGTGACGTGTCGTCGCACGGTCAAATATTTTGACCTGATTTTCGTCCTTTTCCGTAATTTCTCAATCCGATATTGGTTTTCGAAATGCCAAATATACCCTTCAACATATGCAGAGAAATAAAAATTCTCTTTCGGGGGCGTTGCCCCCGAGCCCCCACGACCCCCGCGATCTGACCGGGCAGGTCGATCCCCGTTTGTGCGCCTTGAAGTAGCGAAGTGGTAAACAATTTTGCCTAAACGGATTGAGTCGAGCTTTTGAGTATTAGGTCAAAGTCGACACGAAGTCATTTTAATCGATTTTCAATTCTCGATTTATTAACCAATATCCAACAATCGAGTGGACTAGTCTTCTTTCTATCGCTGCAAAATTTTGTGGGATTACATTCAGTAACTTGTATGTTCTATCCACATTTAGGCTTTTCATTGTGGTGTTGACTTCATAGCTTCACCATTAAATTGTACTTTACAATGATGTTAGAGTACATTTATGTCTTACTGAGCCCTCTTCTTCACTCTCGCTCTCTCTGCAATCGATGTTTTATTCTCAGTTTGGAGTATGCCTTGTTTAGTTATCAAAAGTGTTGGTTAAATCCTGGCATAAGCAGTACTAGACCCAACTATTCGGTATAATTGTCAACTTTTTAACTTTATCAAGTAATAGTAAATTTTTAGATAATATGCAGATATAAAGTAGGGATCTTTTTGAGTATATATGTAGATTATTTCATTGGTAGAATGATTGGTTGAAAATAAGCTTCTATTTGTCAAACCATAAAAAAATATATTTTTAAACAACACAATTTTTCAAATCATTTATTAATCACATACATTTTCTCTTTTCATTTTTCAACCACATATTTCACCTCGAAACACAAAAAAAAACAATATTTTTAAACACATTTTTTTTAACAAACAAATTCTAAATTAAAAAAAAAAAAAAATTGAATTATGGATACCAAACATAGATTAAGTATGAATTAAATTAACAATGGGGTTGACAATGTGCTCGACAACCCACCCCTTCACATTAGGGTGTTGGCGGCACGGATGCACCACATGACCAGTCAATATGACTGCTCGTAGATTCACGAGGGAAAAATTATGGGTCCATTTTATTGGACCACAACACGACCCAAAAGCCCAACTTCTATATAATTTCCTTCTAATTTCCGGTGGAAATTACACAGCACCAGGTTTATGTTTCCCCTAATTCAAAATTACAAGAAATTAGTATTTCATTCATGTATCAGGTACTAATTCATAATTAAAATAATAATTATGGCAGGTAACCAGATAGATGAGGGGCGTGAACACCAGGTAAAGAACGAAGCAGGTAACCAGCTGGTATTGAAGGCAAGAGCAAGAGTATCAAAATGTCAGCAAGAGCATAACCCAATAACCGAGCAGATGCAGACCAAAATGTCATCAAAATGTCAACTGATTCATGGCATTTTAATCTTTTTTCCTTAATCATGAAATGTGGTATAATAACCACATTATTTATGTACTCTTCCCTAATTTCCGTCATTGCTACCAGCCCAAACAAAGCTCAATGAAAACTTGAAAAGCCATTCCCTTACTATTTGCCAAAGGTCCAAAACGCTGTATCATTCTCCTCTGCTACGTCTCGACCCTTGCCCTAATCTGAAGATGTGAAGTCAGCCATTCACGCAGACACAGTGTGCAGTAGATTGGAGCTTGGAGCTTGCTGCTGCGCCGCACATACCTGTTGCACACCGTCCACTGCATGTGTGCACCGCAAGACAGTCTCCACCGATTGCAAGCCTGGACGGCTTGGTCACCGATGTGAGCAAAGGTTAGTTACTAGTTTGCTTTAGTCTTTTAGTTTGCATACTTATTTGCTTGTTCAATGCTATGGCTCAAACGCTCAGTGGCTTTGAAAGTGAAGTTGTGACTATTTCCTTGATGTTAGAGTGTTAGTGTTTGATGTGTGTGATTTTGAACATTTACTTAGCAACATTGAGTTGTTGTGTTAACTGATTTAGTTGGGAATTGAGAATTTGAGATTGACTAATTTGAGTAGGGATTGAAGATTTTGAGTTGGGAAAAAATTTAGTAATTTGATTACTTTAAGTTTATAATCTGTTGTCACTAAATTACAGACATGAAAATGTTTTATCAACCTGAAAGAAGTCCGGAAACTGGTATAAGTTGCGTTTAGCATTATTATGGCTTGCATCAAATTATATTTTTACTATTATATGAATATGATTTTCTTATTGTTTGATAAGTTACGCACTTATTAAAAATATTTTCACATATTTTATTCATAAGCACCGGTTGTTGACTGGTCAACGATCGCTCTAGCTGATTTTGATTCTTGGATCCGTCACTGGCAGGTCCTCATTTGAAAAAAATTCATCAAGAATTTTTGTGTTTTATTGTCTCATTAAGAATTTCTTATTTTTATTATTTCATTGAAAAACTCTTGTTGCTAATCTACTTCAGATCGGACGAGAGAGAAATTCCATGCAAATTTTTTTTGAACAAAAACAACGTCATTTTGTTTTGAAATTTTATCAATAATTCATTAATTCTTTCTTATATTGAGTTTGGAGATTTATTTATAAACAAATTTATAAGGAACACATATTTTCTTCAAACCATTTTTCAATCAAATATTTTATCTCAAACACAATAAATTACTTAAAAAGTTATCATACAAAAAGACAATAATTTCTTCCAATATTTTTCAAATTCTTACGTAAACCATTACAAAAGCTCATTTGATGAGAAATAATCCCGGTGACTTATTTATATACAAGTTTATATATATATATATATATATATATATATATATATATATATATATATATATATATATATATTTTTTTTCAAATAATATATTCAATTACATATTTTATCTCGAAAATAGTTCTTTATTTATAAACAATTTTTTCCCCCAAAGGCTAAGTAAAAGATTTTTGTGCATAAATGAAGTATGTGATATTTTGAAGGTAAAATATATGGTTAAAAAGTTGTTTGAAAATATGAGTAGTTAAAAAGTGTTTGGGGAATGTTTTGTTTATAAACTTGTTTTCCAAATGGAGTCTTATTAAGATGAAATATGAAAAACGGTAATTACACGAACTTCAATTTCTTCACTATTTTTCAACTACGCACATATTTTCAAGTCACTTTTTAACCATATATTTTAGTATTTTACCTTAAAAATATCATATTTTTGTTTATAAAAAAAATTATCAAACTCAAGCAAAATGAGAAATTGACTAAGAGTCCATTTGGTATAGGAGATTTTGGAGGAAATTTGAATTTTTTGGAGAATATTTAGTTAAAAAGTGTGGAAGTAGCGGTACCATAAAAATGTTTGATTGAAAATGAGTTTTAGGAGGAAATTGTTAAAAAACTCCTAGACCAAACAATGGCTAAAAGTTGCATAAATTCACATATTTGAGTTCTTAGTAACTTTTATGTGTTAATAAACTAGTTGTCTATCCGTGTGATGTACGGAATATAATTTTTAATTCATAATTTGAAAATATCTTGATTATACAATCATATCAAATAAAAAACATAATTCAAATAAAATTTTAATACAAAATGTTATTGAATTTGAAATTTTAAAAAAGACAAAACTAATGAAAATAAAAAATGCTACATGTACATTAAGTAAACCGCGCCACTCAAAATTTGGCACTTAATTAAATATTTTATTTAAAATTTCTTTTGACTTTTAATTACATTTTTCTTTGAAAATTTTCCCACCTCATCACCTATTTCCCTTTTAATATGTTATAATTTTTGATTAACTATATTTTTAAATATGTTGCTTACATATATTTTATTCGAAATCCAATATATTAATTAATATATTTTATTTTTTCTTTTTTTAAACATACTATTTTTTTTTTAAAATGATGAAATTATTAAATTTTCTACTAATTTATCATTGGTGGTAAAAGTTGATAGCAAATAACTAATTATTTTTGTAATATGCTTATTGAAGAATCTACTCATTTATTAACATATTAGGAAGTAAAATTTCAATGATTTTATTTATTTATTTTCAAAATATATTAATTCAAGATTTTTCATTTCTAACTTAACAAATTTATATAACATTTATTTATTTATTTTCAAATATATTAATCCAAAATTTTTATTTTCAATATAACACATTTACATCGATATGATATTTATTTATGTTCAAATATATTAATATAATTTTTTTCATTTCCTACATAACACATTATCACATTTATTTATATTCAAATATATTATTCTAATTTTTTCATTCTTACATAATACATTTACATAAATATCAAATTATTTATGTTCAAATATAATAATTTTTTTATTTATAATCTAGTTACAAAAGTACATTTATGTTAACATTTCTTATTTACTGCTCAAGTCCTCCCTTTTCAGACAAATGTCCAAATTTTATTCCAAACTACCAAACCGGCAAACCCTTTCAAAACCCTAGGATTTTGAATCCCAAAACTCTCCCAGTGAGGACTCCGGCGACATGCCTGGCGTGACGTCAAATTCCAGCGACTCTGCTCTCTCCATTGTTCCCCATTCCTCAAACTCTCAAAGCCCCAGAGTTTACCCTCTCCGGCACCATGGTCTCACTCCTCCACTCGCCCGCGTTTCGATATCTTGGGCTCGTGGCAACACGCTCCGCATCTCGCTCATTCAGTCCGAAGCCGTTCCTGAGCAACAGAGTGGCGGAAAAGTGGTAGAAATGAATCTAACCAATATGGAAGGTGGAGAAATCACCGACGCGCGGTGGCGAAGAATCGCATATGGGTCTGTCACTCCATTTGCGCTTCTACAGAGCCGGAAGAGCACAATGGACTCTTCTCACTACAGTAAAGACTGGTACTTGGTCCAAATTTTTTTCCCATTAGAATCAAGGCATTGTGAATTGGGAGTTTGATTAATCTTTGAATAAAGGTGACAATGATGTTCTGTAAAAATTACAGGTGGGAACATTTAATGGAGTACAGCAAGGAAATAAATTCTCTTCTTGCTAATTCGAAGTCATCTGGTAATCTAGTTATTGAAGATCCAAAGTCATTATTAGAGGTAAGTATGGATTTCTCAGTAGGTTTCTATTTTGTGGCAGCCGACCTTTAAGTTTGAAAGTCAGCTGGCCATAGAATCAATATTTGAGCTGAGCTATGGGTTGATCCTGTAGCATTAAATAGGATCGCTCGCTTCTTGAAGTGAGCTATTTACTGTTTTAGTTTCTCTCTTCTGATGAGCTACTTAGACTGAAAGGCAAGAAAGAAACTAACCGAAATTACTGGACGAAATCATTATGTAATAGATTCTCTCTTCTATTGAGTATAAAGACTACCTACATAGATTCTGTCTGATACCAATTTAAGAAAGGCTAACTTGGATATTTCCACGTTGACATGTTCAGTATTTGTTTTTTAAGATTCATTATTTGACTGGTCCTTGTAAGTCAGAAAGAGGAGGAGCCAACCAGTTTAAAAGCTGCATGGGAGCTGATGGAAATATTTTATGCAGACAAGCAATCTGAGACTTGTATTCCTGAACGGTTGCTTGATTGGATGGCTGTATGACTCTTCCACTTAGTCACTTATCTATTCTCAACGTTGTGGCAGTCCTTTTTTACTCTTGAGGAAATCTATTATTCTGAATTAATGCTTATTTTCTTCAACAGGATTATGATTGTCTGTTCTCTGCAACTCAGCCAACTGTGCATGCAAAACTCGTTGATTTCCAAAAAGAACTTATAACATTACAGGTCTCGGCTTATCCATCATCCTTACATTTGATGTCTTCAGTTTTCAACTTGGAATCTGAGTTCATGGTCTTGTAATTATAATTTACATTTGAAATTTTGCTTACTGCAATAGGTGCCTTGATGCAAGGCCTTCTTATTAAGTTAATTTTTATGCTAAAATTGTACATCTTTTCTCATGTTTTTTGCCCACCAGGTAGTTGAGAATGATCCTAAGTATTGGGAAGCAATGTCCTCGGCCTTAGCAGTTGGCTGGCTAGATATCGTGGTAAGGAATGATTTTTTCTCATTATTCACTTCTGTGTTAAAATGCTCCCAGTAATAAGCAGGTTTGCTGCTTCTTGAAAAACAATTATCTCACTAAAAAGCATTAAATTCAACTTACTACTGGCAGGTAAAACTGTTGCACTTGCATGGATCTTATCAGTTTGATCAGCTAGGAAACCGCGAGGTCAGTGAATGCTACCTATTTTTGGTTACACAACTTATACTGCAAGGTCCAAATGGATTTACATGATTTTCTTGGCCGTTGCGTTTTGTGGAACAACTAAGGGAGCACCGTATTGGTTGTTATTCTGCAGATTTTTTCCCCTTATCTTTTCAATTTTGTAGCTTTATGTGTAATGAAGATGGTGAAAATATTAATCACCAACTGAAACCTCCATTTTGAAAAATCTTTAGCCTCTGTTTGGAAACTCATTATAATAGGCAATAATTACAATTTATAATTCACACAATTTTTTAAACCACTTTTTAACCACATACATTTTCTCTCTCCAATTTTTAACCACAAATCTTACCTCGAAATCCGAAATAAATGGCGGGTACTCATTATAATGGTTGCCAAACAGAGTTTTAATTTTTTTTGTCTGAAATGAAGTACCTATATTTTGTTTCCTTCTGAATTTTGTTGATGAGCTTCGCTGTTGTAGAGAGGGTGGCATGGATTCTTTTCTATTCTCCTCAGTACTTTGTACACAGATTGCACCTTCATATCTATAAGATACATATTTAAGCTTGGAATCTCCAATGCGTACGAGAAAGGAGTTTTTTATTTTTTATTTTTTTATTTAAATTTTCAATGTGTCAAACACCTTAGGACGTGGGAAGGGGAGGAGTTTTACTTGTTTTCAACTCTATTTGTAACTCATTATATTATTATTGGTAAGATGACAATTTTTTACTTAATATAAAAATATTATGATTATCAATAATTTATTGAAAATAGATAAAATTTATTAATCAACACTTTTGTGCACTATATGAGAAGGAATAAAATAACTTCACAATGAGCTGAAGAATTGATTTTCATTATAGCAATATGAATCTTTTGTCAGGTAAATTAAATCTTCATTCGGAAGGAGAATTCAAAATGTAGGAAATTGTCGAAGACTCATTTGATACTCTTGATGATGTAGGTGTTGGGCTATTTGAGATTGCTAATCTATCATTAAATGAGCCCAAGTTGGAGAGTGTTATTTTTAATGATAATGAAGAAGCTCATGGTGGTGATTTTGGAGGAAATGAAGTTGGGATAATTAATTAAGGATTAATATAAAATGTTTTAGGGTTTTATTTTATATTAGGCTTATGTTTTATTTTTATTTATTTTTTAAATAATGAAATAATGTTGAAATTTATATTTAACTTATGAGATCTCTTTTGCCATTAGTCAATTTTTTATGGCGTAATATTTTGCCATTATCCGAGTTTTTATTAAGGAATTATTGTTGGGTGCATTAAGAATTGGTTATGGAATTTGTAAGTACTACTATTCTAATCTTGATTTCATTCAATGTCATTTGTTAGTAATGTAAGTTAACAAAGTGTGTTTGACGGTGATACAAAGCACAATCTGAAATCTTTTGCATCTATCTTAAACAGACAGAAAATGGACTTGTGGAAGCAGTTGCTGTTCTTATATCACAAATGCCACGCATGCGGCCTGATCTACCTTCCGGAAAATTAGGTGAATGTTACCAAACCAAGCCTGAGTTTATGAAGGTAATTTAGAGGCTGGAATTTTCATCTAATGTGACCACTCTATTCTGTTCATTGATGCATTTTTTTATGTTAGGCATGGGAGAAGTGGAGATCACAGATCACTAAATTGGACTGCAGTGCATTCTGGCTTCAATGTGATCACCATCAGACTCGGGAAGGACTGAAAAATATGCTTCAAATCATGCTGGGAAACACTAGCATTCTTTCCAATGTGACGTATCATTGGCTAGAGCTTTATATATCTCACTTTCTGTACATCAGGCCTTTCACCATGGTCAGTGTCAATTTCATTCTTATGCAAGACTTAAAAAGTATTATGATATGTATCTCAATATTCCTTACATGCAGGGTTTAGAAAACATGTGCAACTTGGCTCAGAAATGCATGCATTTGAAACCAATCTCCAATCACCATAAGTTGATGGGTCTCATAATTGGGATTCTAGAAGAAAATACCGAGGTAGGCGATATGAAAGTTACAATAACATTTCTTAATTGATTGGCTTCTCATATAGTCAAAAATCATTTGACTATCTTAATGATTCAGGTGGTTCTAGCTGAATGCTCTAGATCATTTGACCCTTGGTGAGACTCTTACAACTTTACTTTTTTATGTAATCATTATTGGTCAATATTTTTTCGTCTAAAACTAATTATTAAGGAATCATTATGGTCATTGCTGAATAGATGCATTTTATACCCTTGTATATGACCAGTAAATTGTTATAGATCAGAGGCAAATCATGCAACAACACTGGTTCCATATTAAACATAATCTGATGTTAGTCTTTTGAATAGGATGATAACGCATGCTGTAGAGCTGCTGACAGCTGGTAGCACTCAAGCAGAAATACTTCTACATGAAGAGCAGTCTAAACTGGGAGGAATCAGCATAGAAGAGCTTCAAAGACTAGTCTATGCTCAAGTTCTATCTTCTCATGCAATGACGTGGAATGTAAGTGTTCATGGAATGTTTTCTTATGAGCATTGGTATCTCCGTCTTCTAGTCGTTTGATTTCCTGGATCCATGAGTTTAGATAAATCAAAGTTACTGATACACTTTAACATCCTCTTAGTCTTTTCATAGACCAATAATCATTAACTCTGACAGTGCAAAATGTTTACAAGGGCTGTATTGTGCTCGATATGTGGATCGTAGAGGTGCCAGGTGTATGCAAATTTTCCTTGCCAATTGTAAAATGTTCTGCATATTGTGTCTCTATGAATCATTGAATTTTCATTCAAATTTTCCGGTCCCTTGAATTTTCGTTGTAATGCAGTCCAAACCACAAAGTTGGGTATGATTTGTGGATGTGAAACTCTTTTCAGAATTTATGCTAGTGAAGATTGTAGACATTCTTTCAGAGTTATCTTTTATGCACATGACTACTTTATTTTTATGCCTGGCATGGGTGCTCCTTGGACTAATTACTTCTCTCTCTTTTTCAAAAATAGTTATATAGCTGTTATTAAAGATTTTAGACAACGACTTAGAGGCTCCTCCCGCTGCTGATTCCTCTATGGCATATTCGTTGTTTTGATTTTGGTTAGCTATTCTACATATTTGTCTAATTGCCTTGCTAAAATATATAACGCTTTCCTCATTATTTGTTCATACAGATTGCCCCTATATATTTGACATCGTGCATGAAGCAAGGAATGGGCTTGTTGGAGAACTTATTGTACAGGCTGCCCGTGCAAAATCATCAAGTGCTTCTAAAGGTGTTTAAGCTACTTTGTTTAATTCTTTTAATCTCCTATTTACTGTGATTGTTTTATTATTATTATTGTTTATTTATTTATTTATTTATTTATTTTGAGCAGAGCATAGAGATATGTCGTCTCAATGAGCTTGGCATCGTGAGTTCCAATATGATGAAGGTATGGTAATTACCGTTAGGCTTCGTAAAAAAATGTATGTCATGCTATAAACAGTTTCTTTTAATTTCCCAGTACATGTTTCCTCAAATTATATTTGTATTTGTTTTTGACTTTTTGTAGATAAAAAAGATGTTTGAATTGGTGTTGGCATCAATCTAGCAATATGCAATTCATTGTGCTTCTATTTTTTTTGTTTATAATGTGCTTTCTGATTGAGCAGATTTATGGAGTACATAAATGGAAACATGGCCAGAAAGGTTCCGCTGTATTCTGGCTTCAGCAGGCTCAAGACGATATTCGGTTGAACCGAATTGCCAACCAATTATTTGATTTTGTAGGAAAGTCAGTTTCTGATGAAAGTTTCAAGGTAATCAATAGTTGGAACTTTCAGCTGGTTGATTTTGATCACGATCCATTTTTTTTTTAATTTTTTTATTAATTTTTTTTTCCCCAAAGACGAAATTTCCTCTATGAAAAATTTATCATGTAGAATTTTTTGCACACCCAAATCCTCGAAGTGTCATTGGAAAAATATCACCTAAGCCTTTACCAATATTCAACTCTTTCTACAAACCACAAAGAGAACAAGAAAATTCTAAGAGTAGAGACTTGCTATTTTTCATATCTGCTCCCTGATCGCATGCAACAAGAAATGAGAAACATCATATATTTATAGTGATTTTATTTTCTCAATTGATTAACCTAATTTGTTCCAAGGTTTGGGCTGCCTTGTTATATCTTGTAACTATGGCACAAATAACTCATATAAGACTGTTGAAATCCATTAATCCTGTGATACTACGTGTTTTTACTACTCAGCTCGTATTATCTGAAGCAAGAACATAGTGTCCCAAGAACCTAGGAGCATTCTCTTTAGGAACATCTTGGCTTGCATAGCTTGGGAATGTCTCTATATATGTAAAAACTAGTGTTTCAATGATATTCTTGGTGGGCAAGCTAGTGTTGGTACCAGGACAGTGGCTTGGTTTGCGTACTTTTATTTAAGCCCTGATTTGGTAGCATTAAAAACTTAAATTTTAATTTAATTCAAACACACCTTTTATGGGCCCTACAACTTTTCAACCACACATCTCATCAACTTTTATCAAAATATATTAAAAATCTAATTTTTTCAGTACCAAACAGGGGCTAAATATCATTTGAACTACCGTGGTTCATTATTTTAGTTCTATTTCTTCTATTCCCTTGTAGTCTCTGAGCAAAGAAATTGATTGTAAAAGTCAATCTAGAATAAGTGAATCCAACTGCTTGACAAATTTCTTTGCATATCTGTATTTGTGAGCTCCCTTTTATCCTTTTATTTTTCTTCCTGCAGCAATGGGAAGGACTGATTGAATTGCTGGGGATGGAGTCAAGTACAGCTGGCAGTCTTAAGTTTTTGAATATGTACTTAAATTGTTCCTTCATCAATGAAACGATACATCTATAAATTTTATTTAATTCTCTAGAAATCATTCTTAATGTTGCCTGGTGTTTTACAGTTACAGGGATTTCAAACGATCTCTTCTGCAAGTACATGGGGGAACCACCGCTGATGCTGCTCGGAAAGCTGTGGAATTCCTAGTATCAGTATGTTTTAACACATCCTGTAATACCAATTTCAAGCTAGAATGCTCGTCTAGAATCTAATAATGTGTCACTGTCATCCTTACTAGTGTTTTTTGTCCACATAAGGGGTTGACTAAATTTCTTTCTGTAGAGCCAGATTGTCGTCCTTCATTTTGATCTAAATAATGGTGTTTATAGGCCAAGCTTGTTTATGTTCTAAATGGGGAGCATTTGGGAAAAATCTGTTTATATAGAGAAGTCACGCAGCCACTCGTTTATATAGGCCAAGTTTGTTCAATTGTAGTTTCTCATCATCTGATGATTACTGTTATAATTTTTGCAGCTCATGAAGAACCCTTCCACCCCTCAGCGGTTCTGGCTGCCTCTATTATACGATTCAGTGAGTTATTTCTATCATTGAATTTTGTAACTATTGATTTTCTCAATCTGGCAGCTCTTACATTTTATGATTATAATACTCAAATAGATAAATTTAATGTAAGGCTGCGTTTGATAGCGATGGTGAAATTTGGATGGAAATAAAATAAATTCCAGGGAATTGAGTTTTAGGGAATTAAAAGTTTAATGTGTTTGATTGGTTTAATTTTCTAGGTAGAAAAAGTGGAGAATTTTTCAACTTTTGTTTGATTGACATTATTTTTTATGGAAAATAAAGTAAAATTTAGTTATTATAATATTTTTAATTTTTAATTTTTAATTTTTTAACAAGTTTGTACTTAGTAATAATAATGTTAATTTTTGGGAAAAAAATAAATCAATTAACAACAAAAAAAATAATCAAACGTGATGAAAATGGTACGTGATTTTCCTTGGAAAATAAATTCTCCTATCCAGCTGGGAAACGATTTCCTTGAAATCAAGGAACACTCGCGCGTGCATGAAAAGCAAGAAAACCCATTTCCATGGAAAAAAATCCAACCAAACAATGAAAGATGAAAAATAAACATGGAATTGGGCATTTTCCATGGAAAATCAAGCAAATCAAACGCACCCTAAGATGTGTGGTGTAACTTGGTTTAGCTTCTTTCAAACAACACGGCAAATTCCTTCCCTAATCTCTATTATTTGAACTTTCAAGTTTACGTCTTTGCATATTCGAGTTCAAGAGATGTTTGCACTTGATAATTCTGCTCATTACTTGATTATTCCCCCCCTTTGTTCTAGGAATTTCTAGCACATACGCATGATACTTGTGTTAAACTTTCTCTTGTTCCATGCAGTTGAAATTGTGAAAATCAACCAAATCAAACGCACCCTAAGATGTGTGGTGTAACTTGGTTTAGCTTCTTTCAAACAACACGGCAAATTCCTTCCCTAATCTTTATTTGAACTTTCAAGTTTACGTCTTTGCATATTCGAGTTCAACAGATGTTTGCACTTGATAATTCTGCTCATTACTTGATTATTCTCCTCCCCCCCCCCCCCCCCCCCCCTTTTAGTCGAGGAATTTCTAGCACATACGCATGATACTCGTGTTAAACTTTCTCTTGTTCCATGCAGTTGAAATTGTTAAACTGGCAGGAGTGCCCTTTGCTTAATGTTGCTCAAACTCATCTTCTGTTAAATAAACTGCAAGAGTTGTCCATTGCAAAATTGAGGCCAGGCTTCATTAATGCCGATTTACCACCCGAGGCCTTGAATTCTGTCAGACTGGCTCTTGCGACTAATTTAGGGCGTGCTATCCTCGAGGAGTAATGCTCTTTCTAACCTCGTATCATTCAAATGCAGAAGGCCTCAAGTCGTATTAATTTTAATTTAATCTTTCACACCATTCACTTACAACGGTATAGAGAATTTCACCTGCTTCCCCGGAGTGTAAAAATACCCACGAGCTGTGGCAAATTATAGACGGGAGTGTATTTGTTGTACAGTAAAAACTTTTTGATAGCGCTTACTGTATTTGGATTTCTGGTTCTGTAACAGAGATTGTACAACGAAGTTGACTCAAAGTGACATTAAGCATATCTATTTTTCACTTCGTGCTGCATTTTTCGAATCTTTTTATTATTTATTTTCATTCACGGATATTCCATAGGAGTGCATCCAGCCATCTGTGAGCCTAGGCTACTGCTAATGTTGGATCGACCAATTTTTTTATTTTTTTAATTTTTTTTTTCCTAGCAAAATCCCCCCCCCCCCCCCCCCCCTTCTCTTAACATTAAGGGGCCACTCGTTCTAAAGCTGACCTTCAGGATTGCTTTCCTTGCACGCTTTTTTTGCATGTGATGTGAACTAATAGCCTCTTATCGAATCAACTGTGAATATCTAGGGCAAAGCCTGTTGAAGGAAGGGCGCGTTAGCGAACTTATTGAAAACTAAAGCAAGAAGGGCCTTCTACCCTACGGCACTACCTAAGGTTCCTTGAGTAGGGTAAGCTCAGGCCAAAGCTTGCATCTCAATGCACTAGAACCAGCCAGACGATGTGAATGTTCTGACTATCACTCTCGTCTGGAAGTGAATCCCCTTTGATCACTTGGCATCACATCTCAAGTTTTGATATGGTTTCTTGGGCAGGTTATGAGTCTTCTTAAGAAACTTTGAAGCAGATTCATCGTTCCTATAACACAGAACTCACAACAGTGTTCGGTTCAGTCGGATTCCATTGCCCGGAGGTTGGAGGTAAGGGAAGTCGAGATTTTGCAGAGGATCCATATGTTTCCAAAGTTAAGCCAAGCATCTGAATATCTCAACGAGACTTCTGTATCTGTACGGAAGAGCGGAACGATGTCTCTTGCTCTGGAATAGGATACCATCAAATCGAAGGAGGCTCTCATTATGTTAGCAATAATACGTCTGCGAACTCTCTCATGAATGGTATCCGAGATAACGGTAATATTCTGCTCGAGATCCCAGAGGAAAGGCTCGATTCTAGAAGAAATACAGACCATCCCATAAAGCATGGCTAAGATCATGGAAGACAATTTTATAGGCAACAGCCTCGCCGAGTTGTTGGATTGCTTCAACACAAGCAGCTGGTGTAAGCTCAAACTTTTTCAAATACATGTATTCAAGCCTTCAAGGACTGCTGGAGGTCAAATTCAGGTTATACAGCATAGAGTTAGGTTCAATAAAGGAATCAATCAGACACTGAATATATACCTCTTGTTCAAGAGTTCTGTCAATCCAATCATTCAGCTGTCTATTCTTGTCTATATCCAAACTTTAACCATGTTGGCTATTGCATCTTCAGATTCAAAAGGAGGCATCTCACGAATGGGCCTTCCCACCATAATCACTATCCACTGAATCTTCAACGGCAATATTGACAAGATCTTTTTCCAACTTATCAGCGGCTCTAAAAGTGTTTGTACAGCATCTGGTGTCAACTCTGTTATACCTGCTGCAATAAATTGCTTCAGCTCATTCCCATAGCAAGCATGTAAACGTGGTTAAATTACATACTGTGAATTTCTATCTAACAATTCGATTTGTATAACAACTTCTTTAGCTACTTTTATCGATTTGCCATAATGTGGTTAGATATTGTCTAATAATCAATTACAAATTTATTACAATTTTGAAATTTCAATACAATTTTGTAATTAATTATAAAATGTCAATTTCTAATTAATAGTTTAGTCGAAAATGCCCTTTGTATGATATACCAAGCTGTTTAGTTACTTGTATCGATTGTCATAATATGATTAGATACTACCCAATGATTAATTATAAATTTATCAACTCATGTAATAAATTACAATTTATACACACTTATATAATAAATTGTTTAATTTTATGATATCGACACTCTGAACCTTGACCACAGTCCCTAGGCCGGCCTGAGTACGAAAACATTGGTTATAATTGAAAATTTGACTAGTTAATGTCAAGAAAAAAATTATTTAAATTAAAATAGTATTTAAATATTCAAAAATCAAAAATTAAAAAGATAAAAAAAGTACAAAACATGGGTCAAACCCGGGTCCGGATCGACCAGGTCGGCCGAGTTTCCTAGATCAACCTGAGTCGTTGACCAAATTTGACCAGACAAAATTTTAGGTGTTACCCTCTCCAATTTTTTGCTCGAGTTGCGAGTTTCTAATCGGCTCGACTCCGGTTTGAAACAATGATTATAACATTTAAACTTAAGAAGAGACCTTAATTTTATTTTTTAATATTAACGGGTCCGAAGGTTAACCGTCAGACCTGAGCATATTAATTGGCCCGAACTGAATTGTGTAATTATTAGCATGCAAATTGACCTGTTCTAATTAGTGAAAATTACATCCAAACCTGTTTTTAAGAAATCAAATTCAAATATAAGATCAAACACATATAACTTCAAAATTCAGGTTGTAATTAGTATAAATTAAAATATTATTAATAACATACTAAAATTAAATTATTTACTCAATCATTGAAACCCTAATTATTCTCTCTACCACTATATTTCATCCCATATTCCCATCTCTCAACATAGTCGCTACAAAAAGAAAAGTCATCGATCTACCGCTATTTTTCATCCCATCTCTTAACATAATCAATCACTGGCAACCACCTCCACCCCTTCTACCCATGCACACACGCCATCTCCTCTGACTTGCCCCTAGGAGTGGGCATTATCCAACCGAAATCGCCTGACCCGATCCAACCCGATCGGTTTGGGTCGATTTTTTATGGAAAATGGGTTGGGTTCGGGTTATATTCATTTTTTTTGGTCGGGTTGGGTCGGGCTGTGAGTTGGGTCACAAACCCAACCCAACCCAATAAAAAAATTAGAAATTTTGGCCTATTTATTTAAATTTCAAAAACTCAAGCCCAACATTTGCAACGAAAATGAGTGTTTTCGTTACTTCTCATTTCTTTTTTAATTTTGATGTCAACTTATTTAATTGAGCCAGTAAATAAAAATGGACGATTTGGATATTTTTTCAATTTGGGCTAAAGCCCAAACTGCGAACCCAACCCAACCCGATTGAGACTTGGTTGGGTTGGGTTTAAACAGGGTATTGGGTTGGGTTGAGTTTATATTTCACGAAACCGACTAAGTCGGGTTGAGGTCCAACTCAACTCACGCCCACCCCTACTTGCCCATGCATTGAACGTCACTCCCAAGATTGCCGTCGCTGGCAATGGCGATTTCAAAGTAAGCAGCGAAAGCTAGCTATGATATTCACCCTTTCCACCCACAGCCACACACATCCCAGACACACTTGAGCACAGCGGTGTGTGGCCACACCACCGTGTAGCGGCGTAACCCAGATGTGCTCAGCCAAACCACTACTTATCGTCGTCGTGTGGTGATGATGTTGAGAAGGTTGTGTATGGGTGCATATTCGGTGGTGGTGATGAGAACATCGTGTACTTGTGCAGGTTCGGTAGTGGTGGTGAGAACATTGTGTACAGTGTTTGCTTACCGCAAATGTATGGATCGCTCAAGTAATGTAATGGATGTGAGTCAAAGTATTGATCTCACGAGGATTGAGTAAATTGTATTTTAGATTAGATTCCTTAACAGGAACTAGGGGTGTAAACGGTTTGGTCAAACCAAACCGTTTAAAGCGGTTTAATGTTTTTCTAACCCAAACCATTTCATTTCCTAAACCAAACCAAACCAAACCATTTTTTGCGGTTTGGTGCGGTTTTAAACCGCGGTTTGCAAACGAAACTAAACTAATATATGTAAATCGAGTTAAAATAACTATTGAAATAGAATTTTGAATTAGGACATCAAAATTAATTGCAAATAACCCAACGACATTACGGATAGATGTTGTAAGACTAACAAAATTAAAATATATGGGTAAACAACCTCTAAAATAGATACAAAGGCACGATCACAAACAAATTATCACAATAATATCAAAAAAACCTAATAGATAACACAATCCATTCTCAAGTTAAATTTTCCTATTATTTCACAACAAAACAACTTAAACTCAAATATACTGTATTCCAAGCAAAACTACTGAACTACATGATGAAAGAATGATGCTTTAGGAATTTAGAGTTTGATGAATTATCGCTGATGATAAAAGATCTCAAGTACAACTAATTTTGCTTAGATAACCATAAATACTCAAGTCATGACTTGCTAAATTAACAGAAGACAAATATTATAACCAAGAAAAAATAAATAATGAGCAAGTTTATGCATACTCCCCTAAAAAAAATTATAGGATAAAAAACAAATAAAGTAAGAAAGTCACCGGTAGTACTTAGTTGTTAGCACTAGCAAAATGTCTTTCTTAACAATAAAGGAAAAGCAAGGTGCCCCTTTATATAAATTGAAAATAAAAGCAATAAGTTTTTTTGTATTTTTGCAATTAAAAAATTAAATTTTAATTGTAATTTTTTAGCGGGTTGGCGGTTTGAAACGGGTTTTGAAAAATGAAACCTAAACCAAACCATTTGAAAGCGGTTCGATTTGGCTCAAAACCGAAACGTGGACGGGTCCGCGTGGATCCGAACCAACGGTTTCGAAATTGCGATTTGATATCGGTTTGGCGGTTTCGTTGTACAGCCCTAACAGGAACTAAGAAAACTGTTGAGTTGAGAAATTTGTTTTGAAAATTTAAACTAGATTAAACTAAAAAGCAATTAAAGTTTGTTTTTTGAAAACTATGAAAGAAACATGCTAGAATTGAGAATCTATATTAATTCCATCAATTATATATTACTTCAAGCGTATAACGATAATTCACGGGGTTTTAAAAACTCATATCCCTAATATTGTTAAAACTCCATTTCAGATAAGATTTAACACCTTTTCCTACACATAACACAACTATATTTCTATGTTGAATGTGAATGTATAGAAAAACATTATAAGTTTTAGGAACATATTGGTAGATAACACAAAATTTCTATCCCCTATCAAAGTTTGTGATAATTGAAATTTGTCTAATGAATTCCTAATCTTTTGAACTTAGAAAAAATCACAACAGTCATATAATAATTGGCCAAATAATCATATGAAAATAAAAACAAAAATCAATTGCTCAAACCCATGAATTAAATAGATTAAATGATAAAGTAATATATAAAATTCGAAAATTAATACTTTATCACAATTCTAACATTCAAAACCTAGCCTAGATACATAATTGAATATAAATCACAAGAAGTATGAAGAGATGTCACCTTATTCATGTTCTTGATCCTTGATTTTTAATTTTGCTATTGCCTATGTATGGATCCCTTAGCAATTCGACAACGTTTTGACTTGTATTTCACAAGTTGGGAACCCCTAGTGTGTTTCTGCTGTTCCTTATTTGTAGAAGTAAAAAAGTGGCCGAAAATCACTTCAAAATTGACTTCCAAAAGAGTTTCAACCGAACAAGGAAAGTTACTTTCATAGGAGATCTTTTTATTACTGCACAACATTTAGTATTTTGATCATATCTTTCTATTTCCTAATCCGATTGAGGTGATTTGAAGTGTGTTGGAACAATGTCTTAAAGGGCTACAATTTTTCCTAAAATAGTTTTCCCAATTCGAAAGTTTATTGCCCTGAAATTAGTTCTCAAAGTCCGACTAAAAAATTTGCTCGAAAATCTTGTGTTGTTGAAATCAATTTATGGTAATATTTTAATCACATTTCATTCCTTTTTGACTTCTAATTGCCTTCAATTGACTCCTAACAATCTTCAAGTATCATATCATGGTCCGAATCAATCATTGAGTATTTGCAATTTAGTCATTCCTCATTTGATTTGTATACTTTAGTCATTGAACTTCTAATTTCTTCCAATTTGGTTATTTCTTTGCATTTTCTTTCAAATTGCACCATGATTGACTTCATCAATGCTTCCTTTGCATAATTTAGCTCTTTTATCATCCAATTGACTTGATTTTGCTCCAATTCCTTTGTTTTCTCGAACTTTGAGACTATTTCTGAAATATAAACAAATAATAGCAAAATGAATAGAAAATATTCTCAACAAACAAATAAAATCTTAATTTTAGGATAGAAATATGTGTATAAAATACACTTATCATATGGGTGAAGTCTAGTGGTGGTGATGGTGAGAATCTTGATGGTAGTTGTGGTGAGAAGCTTGTGTTTGGGCGGTGGTGATGGTGCTAATGCAGATAGTTGTGGTGATTCTGATGCGGTGATAGCAATAGCGTATAGGAGGAGATGCTTGTGGTGGTGCAGAGGAGGAGGTTTTGGGGTTGTGACGGTGGCACACATTTTCAGATTTTTCAGATCTCCCGTTGATGTAGTAGCCTTTTCAAGTCACTTTTTTAAGTCTTTAGGTCACATGTTCATTTCCAGGTCTCAGGTCACACATATTCTCAATTCCTCAGGTCACACACGTTCAATTCTTCAGGTCATACGTTCATTTTCTTAGGTTACACGTAATTATTTATAGGTCACATGTAATGGTGTTCGTCGGAGATTGTGAGCATGGTGGCAGTGGCGGTGACAGTGGTGGTGCATAGGAGATTTTGTGGTGGTGGAGCATAGGAGAGGACGATTATGATGATAATAGTGATTGTGATGGCATGTCAGAGATTGTGATTGTGGTCGTGGTGGTGGTTTGCTGGTGATAAAGATGGTAGATAATGATGGTACATCGAAGTCTCAAGAATGTGTGATCACATGGAGGAACTGAGAAAGTGACAGTTATACGTTTCAACCAACCTATCAAATGAGGATTAAATGTAGGTGCTGACGTTTATCGGCTCAATTCAGTTATTGAAGGAACCAAAATTTTCGGTTCCATTTTATTCAATCTCAAGAATTGAAAGATTTTGATTATGGTTATTTTTAATTCTTGTCATATTCCTATTAAAAAAATTGAATTTGATGCAAATACTTAAATGTGTGCAAAAATCAAAGCTAAATGAAAAATGTATTGTATTTCAAAATAATACCAAAACTATTATTGGCTGAAATGTTTGCCTTGATCATGGAGAAGTAAATATGCGATTTTCTGAATTTCTAAAATGTTAGCATAATAAAAGAATTAACAAGAATTACACCACATGAATAATTCAATCTATTGGTAGAAGATAAAAACTCATGGAATTTAATAAGCCAATCGATTTAGTTTGTTTGTTTACTTATTTATTTATTTTTGTGGGTAGAAACAAAAATTAATGGACATAATTTAAGGAAAAATACAATAAAATATATTTTATCGGTTTGTATTCCATTTTTGATTTTGGTTTCAATTCTGATTTCGGTTTTGGTTTTGGTTTTGAGAAACGATCAAATTCAATTTTTTTTAAACCGGTTTTGATTTTTGTTTTATTTATTTATTTTCTAAAACGAATAATTTCAATTTTTTTATCCACCCTTAATTAAATGTAAAGAGTCGAGAAGTCCTTGATCCAAAGGGTTGTATCTTTTCAGGAGTCACCATCACAGGTAAGCCATGCATTGGCTTTAAGATCATATTTCTCATTCAAATCAACTCTTTACTCTCCGTTTGGTAAACGATTTATAAACAATTCATAAATTAATTTATAAATCACACAATTTTTCAAATCACTTTTTAACCATATACATTTACTCATCTACTTTTCAACCATTTATTTTACCTCAAAATCATAAATAAATCAGTTTATAAACCATTAAAGTGTTACCAGATGGAGGCTTAATTGCTTTGTCAAGATTGTGGCAATTAACTCAATGAAGAGATCACGTATTTTAAAAAAAGGTTGAAATCCAACCTTAGGAGTTCCTACCGTCCCTACCCTGGGTATCGTAGATGATGCAAATCACGGGATGTATGTAGTAGGGTTGAGATCTTATTGTTTAATGGCGCTTGCATTTGCAAGGAGTCTCATCTATACCAAAGATAGGATTCGAATTCAGAGATCACATATTTTTAATTTTATGAGGTGTAGCTAGAGTAAGATTAGGAAGCAAATAATTTTGTTGGGAAAGATCTTAAACGAAAAATGATTTTTGTAGAGAAAGAGTTCGTAGGCTCATACCGCCGCCCATAAAGGTACCAGTTTTGTCGGCTTATGTTTATCCCCTTGATATTTGCCACACAAACTTCCCTACAAAATATCTTTGTGTGGAAAAGCTTTTACTCACAAATAAAAAGCTTTCCTAACAAATACATTTTGTATGCAGAATGTAAAATTCTAGTAGCGATTGATGGATATTGACCCAAATTAATTGCAATTGAAATTTTGGGCGTATGATTGAGAGACCAAGTGAGGTAATGGAATCGGGCTTTATAAATGAATAAAGGCCCATTAGGTCATTTCTTTTGTCTATGTAAGTAAGGTGTCGTGTTGTGTGATATCTGTACTATATATAAAAGTAGAATAATTTGGTCAGTACGAATGCAAAATGAGATTAGTGTGAATGCAAAGTAGTTGTCTCCAAATGTAAATACAAAATTAGGATACTAAATAATGATTAATATTTTTTAATTTTAATAATTGTGCAAAAATTATATGATATAATAATTTCTTGATCTTTAACGTTGCTCAATTGTCGTATATTTGATTGTTTAAGATTAAACACATTTATAGTTATTGACTTATTGTGATTGGTACTTTTGAATGAGAACTGAGAAAGGCAAATGCAGAAATTATAATAAATATGTTGATATCTTGAACAAACATCAATATTTGTACTCATAATTATCATCAAACATGATATACAATTAAGAAATTACAAAATTTGCATTTTTAATGAAGTCAATAGTAACTTATAAAAATTATTGAAATCAGTAGTTGTATATGTGTGTGTGTGTGTATATATATATCTATATATATATTTTAAAATATATAAATTGACATTTATCATTATGAAGATTTCAATAATTTGGATTAATAATGTTATTTTTAAATTTTAATAATTGTTGTAATAGAAAATTATTTTTATATCTTTTGTATTTGTATTGATTATGTATAATCATTAAATTTTATGAATGTTTATCGATATTACGGTGAGCAATTTCAATTCATCGTACTGGTAAATATCTATACTATATATAAAAGTAGGATAATTTGACAGAATTTAATTGTTAAATTCTTTATGTTTTATTACTATAGTAAATAATTAATATGATGTTATTATTATTTATATATTTTGGTTATAATTATTTTTATTATTAATACTAATATTGAATGAGTTCAATCAATATTTTTAGTTATCAGTATTAAAATTATTATTTATTTATTTATTTATTTTTTATTCTTAATATTATAAATTCTATGTGTAGCCATCAGTATTAAAATTGTGTTTTAATTATTAATGGTCAAATCATTTATCATCTTTAATATTACAAAACATAATTCTAAAATATATATATTATTATTAATTATTTTAATAAATTAAGCCTCCGTTCAACGACCATATTTATATTTCGAGATAAAATGTGTTATTGAAAAATAGTTTTGAAAAGATATATGTGGTTAAAAAGTGAGTTGAAAAAATGTGCTTCTTATAAATAATTTAAAAAAAAAAGTTATTGAAAGAATGCTATTATTGAAGAGTTAATACTTTGATTTTTTTTTAGTTAATAATATTAATAGAATGATTAATATTTTTTAATCATTCATAATTTTAATAAACTTTTAAAGATTATAGGGTATAAGATTTTCGGTATAATTTCATGATCTCCTACTTTACTAGGTGTCGTATCATGATAATTACGAGATTTTCAAAATTATTATTTTGACTACTTATTTTCAAATTATTTTGATTGATTTTTTTAATGAAAATTGAGAAGTATGTTAAATAGGGAGGGAAATGTAGAAATTAAGAAAAATATACTAATACATTTCACATGCAACAATATTCGTATACATAATTTTACATCAAACCAGATATTATATAATGCCCCCAGTGAACGCATGTGTCACCCCCTATTGGGGGAGTATCAGGCGAGGCCCGATGGGCCCCGTCGACATTCGATCCCATTGACAAATGGCGGGTGAAAAATTTTTATGGTCATAAAAGCACTGTATATGAAATATGATATACCATTAAAAAAAACTACTAAATTTCCATTCCCAATGAAATTAATAATAATTCATAAAAATTATTAAAATCAGTAATAATTTATTATTTAAATATATAAATTGACATTTACTATTCAAAGAAATTTTTAATAATTTGAATAGTTTAATTATTTTTTAAATTCTAATAATTATTGTAACAGACAATTATTTTATGCATTTTTATATGTGTTGATTATATATAAGCATTAAAATTTTACTAATACTTATTGAAATCGATATTGCGGATAATAATTTTCGTACATCGTATGGGTGAAAAAACCTTTTGGACGAATTCTGTCTCAATTATGGAAATATTGTGCGCAGATTTATTCTCTCTCTTTTTTTAGTATTCTACTTCAACAAGAAAACTTTCTTGGACACAAATATATATTATACATATTTTAGAGTTGTTACACCTATAAATATGTGTGTTAATATAAGGAGCTGTTCGCTCAAAATAGTGTACCGCAAGCGCACGGATCGCGTACAAGTAATAAAATGGACTTTTTGAGTCCGGATTTTCGATCCCACGAGGAATGTTTACTTTAGATTATACAACTTTAATTAATTTAATTCTAACAATAAACGGAAGCACACAATTAAAAGTTGGATTTTTGTAAATTCTAAACCGAATTAAAATAAGGAAAATGGACGATAAAATAGTTGGGATTCATGATTTCACTTAACTCTTGCTTAAGTAATTTCTCAACACATGCAAATTAATAAATTACTCATTTACAATGTTAGACCCGATTTTCCAAGCTTAACTAATTACCTCGCTCGAGTGAAATTAACCCTAATCAATTGGTTTAACCTACTATATCTCTATGTCGATTAAAGCTCAATCAATTGCATTAACTCTTTGTGAAAATAGCTCAATTGATCATCTAAGGTTTAAGGTATATCTCTATCCTTAACAAGAACCTAGAGCATTTGTTATTTGGTCTAAAATGCATAATATCTCTCGATTATCATACACTTCACAAAACATATATTTGGTGATCAATCAAACACATGGAATAATCTCAATAACAAACACACATGAAATAAGCTCAACATTAATAAACAAACATTAAAATTACTTAAACTAAGTTAAGCTACATCAATCATCCCAACATAAAACAACTAGCCCATTATATAAATATTCCACAAAAGATAAGGTTTATGAAAATACATCACAAAATATAGAAATTAAGGATAAAAATACAAGAAAAATGAAATACAACACTTCCCTTGATTTTTGCTCCAAGAATCTTTCAACAATGCTTTGTATTTCCACTTACTTCTTGCTTCTTTGATCCAAATGGTGCTAGTAACTTAGAAACACAACTAAACTACAAACTAATTTACAAACTAAATCAAAAACAAAGAAAAGAAAAAGAAAAGAGAGAAAAGGGTTTGAAGATGAAAAGTGAAGAAGAACTCCCAAACCCTAGCAAAAAAAAAGGCCCAAATATACCCAAAAATCGCCTAGATCCGCGTCCTCAGCATTTGGGCCGAACCGGGTCGGCCCGGATTATCGCCCAGTTTTTTGACCACACGATCGCATGGTTTAATGACTCGCGATCGCATGGTGGACTTGCAAACTCTCGGGTTGGATTATAGGCTGACTTCGCGAACACGACCCGGTATAACCACGCGATCGCGTGGTTCACCGGCAGCCCCGTCCTTCAATGATTTGCAATTGGGTCCTCCAACTTCTGGTCTTCTTCAATTTAGTCCTCAAATTTTGAATTTTATTACAAATATGCCCCTGAAATATTTGTATCTTTAGTCCTCCAACTTTCTGAGATGTTGCAATTGAGTCCCCGAACTTTTGATTTCTTTCAATTAGGTCCTTGGACATCCAATTTGCTCCTCTTTTAGCTTGATTGCACTCCAATCTTGTCCATTTACTTTCCAATTGAGGTTGTACCTAATTGTACAAGATAAACACAATATATAAGTAAATATTTGCTCAATTTGTCAATTAAATTGTCTATTTAAAAGCACAATAAGTGTGTAAAATGCACACTTATCAGGAGCCAATTAATTGTACTTTGAGAGTGTCATATTGTGACAAAATAGAGAGAAAATTGTGAGCTTTGTTTTTATAGTTTTTTGCAACTTCTTGTGCGATAATTCAAGACGTAGAAACTTATGATTAGATATTAGCCATTTATTAGTATTTTCTGGTCTCTGAGATTGAGTTGGTGAGTGAAAGTCTATATATTTGTAAGAATTTAATATATAATGAAAGGTTTTGACGATCCAAAATTTCTGCGTTGTTATTTATTTTTTTGTTTTCTTATTATTACTTTGAATATAAACAAACTATCTTGTAGATTAAAGAAGAGGGAATTAATATTTAATTCCCAACACTTGTTACCTGTACTTAGGCTAGGCTAGATTAAGCCCAAGATTAGGGCATTACTGTACCCTCTTAGACAAATTACGAGATCGTCAAGGTACAAAGGTCAGGCATGAGAATGTGTGAAGTCTCATGTATGGCATTAAGGTTGAAGGTGATAGAAGTCGGGGAGATGGATTAGACAAGATAGCATAGACGAATGCAAGGGGTGGCTGGACAGAGCTGTAGTAAGGCCCAAATCCATCCCACTTTGTAAGTCCAAATTTTTTTTTATGGGTGTTCACAAAAATACCATACTTTTAGAGATTAAATTGAAATTTAGTTCAATTTTATAAAATTTGAAAATTACTTGTAATAAAATTGTAAAAACTGAAAAACACTTATGATATTTCTCAAGTAGGTTAGTATCATACTATGATACTTATGATTATGTTAGTATCATAGTATGATACTTATGATACTTTTCAATATTTTTTAGTATCACAGTATGATACTTATGATATTTTTTCTATTTTTTGTAGTATCACGGTATGATACTTATGATACTTTTCAATTTTTTTTAATATCAGAGTATGATACTTTACAATTTTTTATGATACTTTATCTTAGGGGTGGGCATTGGGTGGTTCGGTTCGGATATCTCAAGAACCGGAACCGAACCATACTTTTCGATTCTTATAAAATGAAACAATTCGGTTTCATTGAATCGGACGAACCAAACCAGAACCAAACCATTCGATTTTGGTTCGGGTTCAATTCTAATTCGATTCTACAATAATAATTATTTTTCGGGGACCTTATCGATGAGTATCAGGCCTGAGAAGCGAGTCAATAACCTGAAATAAACTTCTACCGAATATACCAAGATCAAGGATTTCGAAAATCCTTTCACCCCGAAAAAAGCATAGAACTCTTCATAAAACAGAAGATATTCATAAACCAAAATAAGAAGTAAATGACCTGGAAGGTTTTTCGAGCATAAACTTGTGGGATGAATCATGATTTTTAAATGCATTATTATTAATTATTTTATATTTATATTTAAATATTTAACTCCATCGTGGTCATTTACAACTTCACTTATTAATAAGTTAATCTCATTCTATTTTCATTTACTAAGAATTTTAGTCAAAGTGTGAAGTTAAAGGTTATAATGAGGTAGAGATGTAACAAATTTCATAAAAAGAATTTAATCATTTTCACTTTACCCAAAAAATTACAAATTATTTTTGATTTTTAGTTTTAGGACAATCAATTAAAACTATAAAAAATAAGGATAAAAGATCGGTTCTAACTTCGGTTTTTTGATTCTAAAAGCAGAATCGAGAATCGATTGGTTCTCGATTCCAAAACCGATTTCCTATTTTAATTTTTTTAAAATCATACAGTTTCGATTTTTTAGGTTCGGTTCCGGTTCGGTCATATTGGTTCCGATTCTACCCCTACTTTATCTCAAACATAAAATAAAACAGTTTTCATTCATTTTTTTTTTTTTGAAGTATCACAGCTTGATACTTTACGAAACTAAACACTTTTCATACACTATTTACTATTTTTTAAGTATCATAGTATGATACTTCACAAATTTTTATGATACTTTGTTTCAGACATAAAATCAAACACTTTCCCTATACTATTCTCTACACTATCATCTGGTGGATGTTTAGCACATCGAAAAATTGCAGCCATGACGAATTTTCTGGAATATTGGCATATTTGCTCGAAAAAATACAAGAACTATCATCGCCAAATGCAAAGTGCGAACCACAACACAGTCCACCATCATCATTGCCAAAGGCCAAACACAGCAGGGAATTTGAGATGCTAATTTGAAATACGAAATATTAGGTCTGATTTTTTTGTCTGACGAAAATCGCCTCAAATCCAATTTTTCTCTCTTGGAAATCACCTTTGGAGGTGACCTGAAGAGGGGTCAATGGTCGGCGTCCACAGAAGGCGTCCAAGGTCGGCGACAGTGTTTGAATGGTGGAGTGACTAGGAAAATAATTTGTAAATTCAGCAATGGGCACTGGGAGGGCAACGGTGGTTCATTGGCGCTGTGGTGGTGGTTCGGTGTAGGTGGTGGTGGTGGTGGAAGCAGTGCTTCAGTGGTGTTCGTCCGGGTGGTGGCAGTCGTCTGGTGACAGTGGGGAGTTTGTGCAGACGCTAGACAACGGTAGTAGGCTTGGGGGAGATAGTTCGTATTTTTCAGAAAAAAAATTCTTGTCTAGTAAATATCAGTTTGATTGGTTTAAAGAGTAATTTGTGTAATTAACCCTTTTTTATGTTGTATTAGTCATGTATCAAAGTCGTCCAGTCAGGTTTAGGGGTGTAAACGGATTGGATATAGATTGGATCTGCCTTTATCCGACCCGATAAAAATAATTCGTAAATTCGATCCGATTCGATAATTCGACGGATATTTGATAGTTAAATCCATATCCGTTTGCTATCTTATCAAATATCCGATCCGATTATCCGATCCCAAATTATTTTTAGCATAATTTTTTAAAATGTTTACATATTAATGAGTAAAAATTTACTCATATAATTAATTATAATTTCATATCATTCATAAAAAAATAAAATCATAATATCTCGAAAAATTATAACAAGATTTATATATTAAAAGTTTTAAAATGAATATTATAATATAAAATAATATTATATTAAAATTATACTTTATATAAAATACATTACAAGGCTTAAAATAAAAATAAAATTATATGGAATAAAATTATATAATAATATATAAAATATATTATATTATTATAAAAAATTCAGATCAGATTGTTATCGGATCAGATTGACTTATATCCATATTTGTTCTATTTAGTTAACGGATTATAGGCTTCGGATCTTTATCGGGTTATCGGACTAAGACCTTAAATTCATCTCCCATTAACTTCATTGGATTTCGAATCGGATTCGGATAGAAATTCAATCCATTGACAGCCCTAGTCAGGTTTAGGTCTTTCAACCCATTTTGTAGTCCATTTTGCAGCCCAATTTCCCAAACATAAGCCCAAACGCTTTGCAAACTGGGGAAATTTCACAACTACGCTTCTTTTTTCTAACAGATTTATAAACACCCTCAAAATTTAGGGGTCGTTCTCTTTGTGTTTCGATTTTGGATTTTGAGTTTTGGATTTTGTTTTGAATTTTGGATTTTGGTTGTTTGTTTTGGGATTGCTGAAAACATGTTCTCTTTGTGATTTTGGAAAACTGTTTTCAAAAATAGAAAACTGAAAAATGCGTTTACTTTGTAATTTTTTGATATATTTATTTTGTGATATTTTATATGTAAAAAATGGTTGATTTGTTGAATTACATTAATTTTAATGTTAATAAATCAGTTAGTTTTCTATATCAATAAATTCATCATTAATATTGTTTCAACTAAACAAAAATCTAACCTCATACCTACAAAATCTTAACATGTATCTATATATAATGACAAAATAATATAAGAACTTCAAGTGAAGGAAGTGTCTCACATTTACCCAAAAATTAATAATAATAATAACAATAATAATAATAATAATAATAATAATAATAATAAATAAATAAATAAAAAATTACAAAAAAAAATCTTAACATGGATCTATAATGACAAAATAACATAAGAACTTCAAGTGAAGGAAATGTCTCACTTTTACCAAAAAATAAATAAATTTTACAAAAAAAATAATCTTAAAATGGATCTATATATAATGACAAAATAACATAAGAACTTCAAGTGAATGAAGTGTCTCACTTTTACAAAGAAATAAAAAAAATAAAAAATAAAAAAAAAATCTTAAAATGGATTTATATATAATGACCAAATAATATAAGAACTTCAAATGAAGGAAGTGTCTCACATTTACAAAAAAAAATAAAAAAAAATAAAAAAAAAATTTACAAAAAAAAATATTAACATAGATCTATATATAATGACAAAATAATATAAGAATTTCAAGTGAAGGAAGTGTCTCACATTTAAAATAATAATAATAATAATAATAATAATAATAATAATAAAAAAAAAATTACGAAAAAAAAATCTTAACATGGATCTATATATAATGACAAAATAATATAAGAACTTCAAGTGAAGGAAGTGTCTCACATTTGCGCAAAAAAAAAAAAAAAAAAAAAAATCCAAAATGCGCGTTTTGGTCGTTTTGGATTTTTTAGCACAAAATATCCAAAACGCAATAAACTCATTTTGAGTTTTCTGTGTATTTTTTTGGTGTTTTGGAAAACGCGTTTATGAAAATGGGCAAAGTGAATGGGTTTTCGATATTTCCAAAAATCGAAAACTCGAAAGGACCGAAAACAGCAAAGAGAACATGGCATTATATTTTTCAAAAATGACCTAAAACATTTTCCAGCTCAATATTTGCATATCGACGAATTTTTTCAGAATTATAAATTTATTCCTTTTTATGGGAAATCAAGTTCCCCCCCCCTTTTTTTGCTTTTTTTGAATCACTTTTACATCATATATTATATTAACATATCTTTTTAACTATATAAATTTTATACTAAAGTAATGTACGGGAAAAGAATTTCGGGGGCACTGTCCCTGAACCCCCCTCAAAGTTAAGTTTCAGCCCCCCATAAAAATAACCCTGAATCCGTCCAGGCAAGATACTCTTAAGCCAGCTTCAATAATTAGAAAAAAAGGTTGAATTCCAACCTTAGGAGCCGTACAACCCCTTCTCTGAAGATTTGTAAATGATGTAAATCGCGAGATGTACTTTGGTAGAGCAAGGTTGAGAGCTTGTTGTTTAACTGCGCTTGTAAGGAGACTCATCCTTACCAAATGTAGTATTCGAACTTCCACCTTGCAGCTGCCAGCTCAGCTGATATTTTTCACTCTCACCTTTTAACAAGCTGAGTTATGCCTCGGGGGCGAGCTTCAATAATTAGAATTGTACGATATGAGGGTATTTCCCTACATGTAGGAGGAATGGGACATCGAGCAATTTTAAATCTAAAGTCGAGTTTATAGTTGACAATATTTGACCATGTCATTAACTTGTCCCATTATTTTCTACATTTAAAAATCATGCTCTCACATTTAGATAAGAAATAAATAAATGGAATAACAGCCTTTCACCTTCATCTTTCCTTTCATGTGCATTGATAATTAAAACCTCACATACTGAGGAACTTGTACTCACTTCATTTCTACAAGGAATCAAGTTAGTGGAAATTGCAAAAAGCACTTTTGTTAACAAAGCTGAAATACACCCCATTTCTATTCTTCAAGATGATTACTGATCAGTTTTAATATTTCTTTATGAAATTCATCCTATTTTAACCAAACTCCATTTTTTAGCTCCATGTTTTCCCCTTGCCATTTCAAACACTAGAATGTTAATTTATTTTTTTTCAAAAACGCTATAAGCACCCCACACTTGCCACGTGAGTGTGTCGTCACTCTTGGGGTCAAATAGACTAATTCTTCTTCTTCTTTTTTTTTTTTTTTTTTAATTATTGGTAACAAGTATGTTATGTAGCCCACAAAATGTTCATCTTAATGAAAAATCGAAATATTGATTTTAAATTTGGGGAGGGGGGAGGGGGTAAGTTTTTAGAAAATTATAAAGGATGTAAATGGTAAAATATTAATTTTCAATGAAAAGATATGTATAATTTTCAAAAAAATAAAAAATAAAAAATAAAAAATAAAAAATGAAGAAGGTAAAATCAGATACAAAAGTATCAAGAAGTTTTCTGCATCAAATATCAAAATATGTAATGCATGTGCATGGGATACTATATATTTTATGTGTAACTTTTTTTCTTAATTATTATTACTGAAAAAGTGACAATTAAGTAATCATCTTTCATATAGAAAAATTTAAATCCAAGCTGATAATTGAGCTAATTCATTCATTGTTCAATAACTCCGCACCCACATCAATACCTATCCAATTTCCAAGCCTGGGCTTACAATTGACTTAAATATTTTTGTACCCCAGTTAATGATCTTGACCAAAAGCCCATTACAAACTTCACATACATATCACTTACATGATCTGATTTGGGCTTAGGCTCGAGTTCATATACATAATATTGTCTAATACAGCCTCATGGACATGATGCAACGGTAAAACAGGAGAAGGTTAATAAGAGGATCGGAAGTTCGAATTTTGACTCTTGGAATACAATATTTAAATGTTAGAAGACAAGTGCTTGCATAGAGGCAGGTATGATATGTCGTGCTATGTCGGCCCTTCGAAGGTCTTGTCTGCACGACGTAAGAGTCTATGGAGAGGAGAACAGTTGTCTGAATGTCTATTCTAAATATGCTTAGACTGTATCCGCATTCGAATTTGTATGAAAGACGAATCACGGGAGAAGGCTGATCTCTCCAGAATTATTCGGGCGAAACTTGGACACATAGGTCATGAATTTTTTTTTTCCAATACAACATCTCGAATATGTCATAATTTTATATGGAGTCCGAGTCCTGCGGATTTCATTACTTCTCATTCTAGGGTGAGCTCCTCTGGGGAATATATCGAAAAAGAAGTTCAAAGCTCGGAGAATGAGTCTCACTCTTGGGACGTTCTCCTAACGCCAAGTATGAATCCAGTCAGAGCCAAACTTGGGACTAGTCAAATCAGGCTGGTGCTTTGGGCCTCAAAAAAATAAGGGCCCATATATATATATATATATATATATATAAAGGGTCCATCCAACTTTTTTTTTTTTTTTTTTAATCTGGGCCTTTTAGTATAAAATGTACAATTTTTTAAAAGTATATTGTTCGTTTTGGATCTTAAAAATTACATGTATGGCTCTGAATCCAATATCTAACGATAGCTAAACTACTACATGCGTGTCCCTGTCAAAAGCCTGTCATCAGAAGTCATGCAGGCCACTCTAGTCAGTCTGAAATCTCAAATTCAGACAAGTGTTTCGCACTTTGCGCCATAAAAGAGTCAAATGTTATTACCCGTGGTACCCACTTTCCAGTTGAATTTCATCTATACATGTCCCCCAAAAGTTTTTACGAGGACAAAATGCACTAAATGAATGAAAAAGACAGTTCCTTTATATGATTTGCATGCATGACATTCAACTCTGGATATGCCAGTTATACTATACAAGTGTGAAATGTATCGAGTCGCTCAACTCGCTTTAAACACGATCAACATTAATTGCCGGAAGGTCTAGTTAGTCGTCCACGCTGGCCTATGAATGCAATTCATGGCAAAGAAAACTGTGTCAAAAGTGTTAAATCCTAACCAAGACTTTTTATAATGAAAAATAAAGTCTTAATATTGTATATATATCAGACGATCAACTAGGTCCACCTAAAGATCAAACAAGTATTTGTATTTCCCATGTACGTCGATTAAAGATGAAAGTCTTAACTAATAAATAAAGGTTTGCATCAGATGTGGCCGATTGGGTAGCATCCCACCCTTATCTGGGTGATAAGAAACTAATTTGATTATAAATGATCGAATCACTTTTAAACAGATTACATTTTTTAAAATTACTTTTCAACCACATGGTTTACTCGAAAACATGCATCAAATTCTTTATTTATAAACAAAAACTTTTACCAAACAGAGGCTAAGAACGACCTACTCCCTTTTCAACTATTGGTTCCGGTCTTGGTTTGCGCCACCCTTCTTAATAAGGCTTGATGGTGTAAGCTAAGTCTTGTCAAACCGATAAAAATTCAAGCGAGTTTCAAGTTGAGGTAAGCGATGAACATTATGTAAGTTGATAACTATAGACAACTAGCTTAAAATTTTGTGGCATGTTGCTTTCATTTTAATATCTTGGGGGTCACACTTTTGGCAGTGACATGGGCCTCATTTTATGTCTCCACCACACAAGCTAGTTTTCACCAACCCGACATTAGAGTCATAGCCCTAATGCATCAGCTGTACATATACTTTGCTGACGATTGACACTCTCATCCACTACAAAACAAAATATATATCCAGGTGAAAGAATTAGGGGTTCATTAATTTCTTGACACGTACGTTTTCTAGTTCTGCTTACTCACTTTTAAATTAAGGCGGCGTTTCGTAGCGAAGGTGAAATTTGGGTGAAAAAAAAAAAAATTCCAAAGAATTGAATTTTAGAGAATTAAATTCCTGGAAATTGAAAATTTAATGTGTTTGATTGATTTAATTTTCTAGGTAAAAAAAGTGGAGAATTTTTCAACTTTTGTTGTTTGATTGACATTATTTTCAATGGAAAATAAAGTAAAGTTTAGCTATTATAATATTTTTTATTTTTTATTTTCATTTTTTAACAAGTTTGTACTTAGTAATAATAATGTTAATTTTTGAGAAAAAAATAAATCAATTAATAACAACAAAAATGATCAAACGTAACAAAAATGGTATAAGATTTTCCATGAAAAATAAAACCTTCTCCCCCCTTGAAAAACGAATTCATCCAAAACAAGGAAAATACCGAATTTCGAGGCAAGTGGAAAAATGAATTCCATGGAAAACTTAGGCAACCAAACAGCGCAAAGTTGGAAAATCAAGTGGAAAATCATATTTTCCATGGAAAATATGTCGAATCAAACGCACCCTAAGGATGTGTTTGATTGCATAGGTGGAAAAGAAGAATGAATTGTAATTTCATAACAAACATTTTCTCACACCCTTCTAAGGAATTGATTTTCGTTGATTTCAAGGTTTTTTGCCTAAGCTAGAAAATATTTTTCAAGGTAAATGTTACCATCAAACACCATAAAAAAAGAAAATGGTGACGATGAGACATTTTCTATGAAAAAAGTCTTGTATCAATTAAACACATCCTTAAATAAATTGTACGAGCATAATATACCGATTGATTAATCAATCGTCTGACATTACTTGTTTCTTGCTGAATTTTATATTAACAATTGAATCTATACGTTTTTTTTCTTACCGACATATATTTTCTGCTATATTTTTGTACATAATAATTTGGCAAATTAATGAAGGGACAATTACTTTTTTGAATGCTAGAATAATTTTGCGCTTTTTTGGTTTTCATAAAAAAAAAAAAAATCATTTTTCTACAGTATTCAATCTCAACTATTCATTAAAAGTCAAGCTCACAATATTTGACTTTTCAATTAAATTTCAACCATCATCCTCCTAAAAATTACTATTCATTTCAAAAAAAAACTCGTTTTAACTAAAACCAAACACACACTTTATTTGATATAATAATATCAGAAATCTAGAACAATTTTCTTCTTGAGTCGATGTCTAACTAAATTTGATTATGGTATGATCCCTAATGTATTGTTAGAAAATTTGTCCATATATGCTCTTTAAAAATGAGCAAGTTAGCACTTGATTTTTTTTTTTTTTTGTAATTGAACAATAAGTTTTCATCACAAAAACAGTCAGATGTTACATCGTCTTGTGGTCCTCTTTGAAACAACTACTTTGATTTCTCGAAAATGAAGAACTAGCTACATGAAATTAAATACATGAGAGTCATGTATATAATCATAAAGGAGAACGAAAGGTCCCTTTTTATTTTTTATTTTATTTTAACGTTTTTTCGTTGGAGATATGTGTTCAACTAAAATGAAAAGTTAAAAATCAACATGTTCCAATTAAGACAGTTTAGCGGCAACCAAATTGTGAAAAATGTTGTTTACAATTGTTTCGCGCGTGTGGTGTTAATTGATGAAAAATGACAAGATCAAGTTTGTTGCCTAAAGGGAAAAATAGTATAATAGTGTGTTTGTATGAACATTTTGATTCTCAAATAGTAAATTTATTTTATCGAATATGATTTTCTGATATAAAAAGAATTTATTTTATTTTCTATCACATGATATTTGTTAGAATAATTAGCATAATTAGTTTATTATAATTATAGTAACTTTCCTAATTATAGCTTTCCTAGTTTAGATTGTATTATGTTTATATATAGTTTTGAGTATTATGATTAATTCAATATATTTTTCTTGACAATTCGTTTTAGGGTTACCTCACATCTCTCTTTCTTTCTTCTTCTTCTTTTCTTTTTTTCTTCTGATTAATTTGTTGAACATATATAAGAATATATATATGTGTCATTGAGTTTTCTACATGGTATTAGAGCAATTTGAATCAAATTGTTGTTGAAAAACGAAATAATTGTGCAGTTTTTTCTTCCTCGCCTCAAAACCCTAAATCGTCACTGTTTTCACTATTTTCGAGGCACCTACAGTAGGTATTTCGACGAACCAATACCATATTCTGACTCAGAAGACGTCGGCGCATCCATCGGAGCGGCGTGTGTGGTGTCACGCGCCGGTTTGAGGAGGAGCGTGAGACGGTTGGCCGGACACTGCGATGGCGCGTGGGGGCGCGTGGAGGGGTTTCTGGAGACGCGGCTGACGGAAAAGTGATCGACTTCTCATTTTCTACCTTTCCGTGGTGTTGGTTTGAATTTATCTGCTTGTTTTATAAACTGCTCTGCTTCACTTTATTGGTTAGTATCGTTTTCTTTCGCTTATCATGGTATCTGATGATTCTCTTCAAGCTATTAATGTGCGTTTGGATGGTAAAAATTATGCTTACTAGAGTCATGTTATAAAACACTTTCTTAAGGGTAAAAAGATGTGGGGTTATGTAAGTGGAACAATTGACAAATCGGGAACCAATGATGCAAATTATGCAACTGTGTTAGATACCTGGGATTCAAATAATTCAAAAATTCTTACGTGGATAAATAATTCCGCTGAACATAGTATTGGTACACAGTTGGCTAAGTATGAAACAGCAAAGGAGGTTTGGGACCATTTACAGAAGTTGTACACTAAATCTAATTTTGGAAAACGATATCAGTTAGAGATTGACATTCGGGCATTGCAACAAAAGAATATGAGCATTCTAGATTTTTATACTGTTATGACATTAATTTAGGATGAGTTAGCTCTTACTGAACCAGTAGGATTGAAAGCATGTGAGGATTATACTACCTATAGAGCGGAGCAACGACTAGTTCAATTTTTGATGGCGTTTCGTAGTGAGTTTGAGGGGCTCAGATGTTCTATTTTGCATCGTACTCCCCTTCCATCTATTGATTCAGTTGTTAGTGAACTTGTTGCTGAGGAGACACGGTTGAAATCTCTTACTGAAGATGTATCTCTTTCACATTCTGGGACTTCTGTTTTAGCTGTACCATCTACACAGAATTGAACCAAAGGACATGTACGGGTCCCAAATGATGTTTGTAGTTTTTGTAGACAAAAGGGACATTGGAAGGCTCAATGTCCTAAATTGTTGAAGTCACAGCAGCAGAGTTATTACTCATCACCGCAGCAGTCTTATAGATCCAATGCTCACACAGCAGCGGTTGTTCCATCTATTGGCTCCTCTATACTTGGACCACCACCCTCATCTGATTCCAGGTTAACTGATCTTAGTGAGCAGTTTTAGAAGTTTTTAGCCTCCCAGCCACATGCCATGTCTGCCTCTACTCATGTAGGTTTGTCCTCTCAGAATTCCTCAGGTAAACCTTCCTCATGGATTTTTGACTCGGGTGCTTCCAAGCATATGTCTTCTAACTCATCACTTTTTGACTCTTTATATCCTTCTACGTCGTCTACATCTGTTATGACTGCTGATGGCTCCCCGTTGTCTTTAGCAGACGTTGGTTCTGTTCATACTTCTAATCTATCTCTTTCAGATGTCTATTGTGTTCCCGATCTTACTTTAAATCTTATCTCTATTGGTCAATTATGTGATTCTGGACATTCTGTTCACTTTACTTCTACTTCTTATTATGTACAGGATCCGCAGTCTCAGAAGCTGATTGGATAGGCCATAGGCAGAGCGGACTTTCTGTTCTGGATAGTCTGAAACCAGCGCATGTTGCAGCCTCTAGTATTGACTTATCATTGTTTCATTTGAATTCTTCTTCTTCTAATTTCTATTTATGGCATTCTCGCCTTGGACATGTGTCTACTAGTCGTTTAAAATTTTTAGCTTCTAAATGTTGTTTAGGAGACTTGAAACCTCATGACATTTCTGATTGTAGTGGTTGCAAACTTGTTAAATTCTCTGCTTTACCTTTTCCTCGTAGTGTTTCTTCTTCTGTTGCATCATTTGATCTTGTGCACTCAGATGTGTGGGGCCCTCCTCCTGTTTCTACTAAAGGAGGGTCCAGATATTATGTTTCCTTTATTGATGATTGTAGTTGTTACTGTTGGGTATATCTTATGAAGCGACGTTCTGAATTTCTTTCTATTTATCGTTCATTCAGAGTACTCGTTAAAACTCAACATTCTGCTATCATTAAATGTTTTCTATGTGATTTGGGTGGGAAATATATTTTTACTGATTTTCGTGAGTTGCTTGCTCTTGATGGTACAATCCATCAAACTTCCTGTACTGATACTCCTAAACAGAATGGTGTTGCTGAACGTAAGTATAGACACATTATTGAAACTGCTCGTTCCCTTCTTCTATCTGCCAAGGTACCTAGTGAATTTTGGGGAGAGACCGTTCTCATCGCTGTCTATTTGATTAATAGGATACCATCTTCTCACACATCTGGTTTGTCACCATTTCAATCTTTGTTTAGTTATTCTCCTGATTATTCTATCTTAAAAGTCTTTGGGTGCACTTGTTTTGTTCTTCGTCCCACAGCAGAACGTAGTAAATTAACTCCACGTTTAGCTATTTGTGTCTTCTTAGGATATGGTGAGGGACAAAAAGGTTATCGATGTTTTGATCTTGTTAGTCACAAGTTATATGTCTCTCGTAATGATGTGTTTCTTGAACACATTACATTCTTTTCTATTACTGATAATACTTCTCACATGACTACATTAGATCTCATTTGTATTGATCCATTCACCGACGACATTGCTAGACCACCTACACCCACTCCTACTATCTCTTCTCCATTTTCGTCACATGCTACAGGTACACATGCGCCATCTCAGAATGTCCTTCATTCTCCTATGGCTCCCCAAGCACCATCTGAGTCTGAGAATCCCCTGTCTCCCCCTCCTCGATATCCTCAACGTACACGTAAATCTACTCACTTACCTGATTTTGATTATTCTTGTTACTCTGAATCCTTTTTTTGTTTCTTGTCTTCCATTCATAAGCTTTCTGAACCTTCCTCCTATAAAGAAGCAGCTTTAGATCCCCTTTGGCAACAGGTTATGACTGATGAACTCTCTGCTCTACATAAGACAGACACTTGGAAATTAGTTTCCTTACCACTGGGTAAACATGCTATTGGATCTCGTTGGGTCTATAAAATTAAGACTAAATCTGATGGTTCAGTTGAGCGTTATAAGACTCGATTGGTTGCTAAGGGATTTTCTCAACAGTATGACTTGGATTTTGAGGAGACATTTGCCCCTGTTGCAAAAATGACTATTGTACGTACACTTATCGCAGTTGCTTCTGTTTGTCAGTGGAGTCTCTCTCAAATGGATGTTAAAAATGCCTTCTTGAATGGAAATCTTCAAGAAGATGTTTATATGGTTCCTCCACCTGGTGTTCCTCATTCTCCCGGATTTGTTTGCAAACTCAAGAAAGCTTTATATGGTCTCAAACAAGCACCTCGTGCTTGGTTTGAGAGGTTCTCTACAGTTGTTCTCTCTCTCTTGGTTTTACATTTAGCCATCATGATTCCGCCTTGTTCTGCAGGTCTACTCCAGCTGGTCGTATCCTCCTTCTGTTGTATGTTGATGACATGATCATTACTGGTGATGATGTTGTGGGGATAACTATTCTAAAATCTGAATTGACTCGTCTTTTTGAAATGAAGGATTTGGGTCACTTATCCTACTTTCTAGGGATTGAGGTTGCTTCTTCTCCTAGATGTTATATGCTCTCTCAGTCTAAATATGCCTTAGATGTCATTGAGCGTGCTCGTCTTACTGATACTAAAACAGCTGATACTCCTATTGAGACTAATGTTCGTTACTCACCTTCTAATGGTGAACCATTAACAGATCCTGATTTATATCGCACTATTGTTGGTTCTCTTGTTTATCTTACCATCACTAGGCCTGACATTGCTTATGTTGTGCATGTTGTTAGTCAGTTTGTTTCAGCACCTACCATGGTTCACTGGGCAGCGGTTGTTCGGATCTTGCGCTATCTCCGTGGTTCTTGTTTTCAGAGTCTTTTATTCCCAACGACCTCCTCTTTAGAGCTTCGTGCTTACTCCGATGCAGATTGGGCTGGGAACCCAACTGATCTTAAGTCCACTACTGGTTTTTGTGTATTTTTGGATGATTCTCTTATCTCTTGGAAAAGTAAGAAGAAATCAGTAGTTTCTCGCTCATCTACTGAAGCAGAATATCGTGTCATGGCCTCCACTACTACTGAGATTGTGTGGTTACGTTGGATACTTGCAGATATGGGTGTTCACCTTTCCTCTTCCACCCCCTTGTATTGTGACAATAAGAGTGCCATACAAATCTCACACAATTCTGTGTTCCACGAGCGTACGAAGCACATTGAGATTGACTGTCATCTTGTTCGTCATCATCTTCAGCATGTGATTATTGCCTTACCTTTTGTCTCTTCCTCGTTGCAGCTAGCAGACTTCTTCACAAAGTCCCATCCGACTCACCGCTTTCGATTCTTACTTGACGAACTCTCGCTGCTGCTTGCTATAGCATCATGAGTTTGCGGGGGGATGTTAGAATAATTAGTATAATTAGTTTATTATAATTATAGTAGCTTTCCTAATTATAGCTTTCCTAGTTTAGATTGTATTGTGTTTATATATAGTTTTGAATATTATGATTAATTCAATATATTTTTCTTGACAATTCGTTTTAGGGTTGCCTCGCATCTCTCTTTCTTTCTTCTTCTTCTTCTTTTCTTCTTGATTAATTGGTTGAACATATATAAGAATATATATACGTGTAGTTTTCTACAATATTCATATTGCATAGACTTTTAGATATACCGGTCCAAAGCTTTTCATTTCTTTCTTAGTCAGGTTATTTGTACAAACACGTTGACTAATCCTTACATGGGAAGTGGGTTCACACATAATAAAATATTCGTGAACCCCTCATCTGAATAGATTAATCCTTTCTTTTGTAGTTCTCGTGAATCGTGTTCTACACTGATCTTTGTTTTTTTGGATTAAAAGTTGATAATACTTGTTTATAAATAATGACGTGACAATATTTTGAAAAGTAAAAAATGATGAGTAATGAATTTTTGACTAGCCAGATTTTTTGACCTTTTTAAAAATTGCTGAATAAAATGTCACTTTTATGAACAAATTTTATCAAACAGGGGCTTAATATAATCAATTTCATGATGACATTAAGCTTCTGATTGGCCACCAGTTAATACCATTTTTTTTTGCCAATTTCTGCTACAGTACCGTTGACTACATGGGACCCACCAATAAATCTCATCATAAAGCCGCCTACAATTTTTGACCTTTACCACGGTAGCAAACCATGGTTTTTGTTCTTATTTGACCTCTACCAGACTAACACTGTAGCAAACCACTGAAGTCTGAACCATATATAAGGGACACACCAAATATTTGTTTATTACACTGTAGTCTGTACATGCACGTTTTTGTTCTTATTTGCTTGCCGGTTAAGATTTATTTGGGCAAATCGGTCCAATGATGTCTTGGACTCCCTTTATTACTTTTCTTTATTTTTTTATGTGGATTCTATAGAGAGAAAATTATTACAAAAAATGTAAATAATTTTGTTAATATATTTTGGAAGCATGCAAAGTCAATGGTTGTACATATCACATTAATCTAACAAGTCATTATCCTAGATTACTTTAATTGAAGAATCTTGATAAGAATGAAATGAAATGTAATAATAAAAATGTTCTTTTTTTTCAAATAAATAATTGAGGGATATAATTTCGGCTACTTGAACCTTGCCGACCTCTCTCCCTTCTAATCATCATGGTTTGTTCTATGTAGTCTACAATTTTTAACCACGTATCTCGTTAACTTTATCATTATCTACTAAAAATCTAATTTTAATCTAAACCAAATAAGGGTGTAGAGTCAAGGGAGTGTGGTTGATGATTTTGAGCTTGTACTCTTCCATTAGAAAATCTCCAATAAGAAGATATCTAACTATAAAAAGTCTGTCACATCATTAAATTAGACAGTGTCTATTTTTTTTTTTTGGTTCTCCAGTGCTCCCGTGTCATGCTGACATGACGGAAAAATAATTATACATTGTCAACACCCATGTCTAATTTAGAAATCATGTTGACATGCTGATTTGACAATTCAATACACCCCACGCCTCCATTTCCCTCACTTTGTGCAAAATTGATATTGTAGCGATCAAGAATTTTTACGCGATTAATAATTATTTTAATAGAAAATCGTGTCGCTACTATTTCACCCATTATTTTGAAGTTAACACCGCGACGTGTTCGTCTAGCCAAGTCAAGAAATATCGAGATTGTTAGATTTTAAATTAAATGTCCGAATTTCTAAAATTATATTATTTGAATTAATTATTCAAAGTATTATTTTCAAAAGTATTGATTTTAGTCCCTCAACTTTCAAAATATCAATTTCGGTCCTCAAATTGTAAATTTAGGGACTTAATTGGATGTTAAAATTTATTTAGACCTTAATCATGACAAATTATTTTTATTTTTGAAATTAAGAAAATATATGCAAGCATGAGAGGTTCCATTATATGTAATCATGAAGAGCATAATATTTGTATAAATATGGTAAAGTATATGAATGGTTGATAAGATTCCATTATATGTAATCATGAAGAGTATAATATTTGTATAAATATGGAAAAGTATATGAATGGTTGATAAGACTCCATTATATGTAATCATGAAGAGCATAATATTTGTATAAATATGGTAAAGTATATGAATGGTTGATAAGATTCTATTATATGTAATCATGAAGAACATAATATTTGTATAAATATGGAAAAGTATATGAATGGTTGATAAGACTCCATTATATGTAATTATGAAGAGCATAATATTTGTATAAATATGGAAAAGTATATGAATGGTTGATAAGACTCCATTATATGTAATCATGAAGAGCATAATATTTGTATAAATATAGAAAAGTATATGAATGGTGCTTTACTTTAAGAAAAGGATGTGTTAAAATTAATAGAATTGAATGATGATGTTTACATTATGCCAACTTTACACATCTATATAAATCCATCTCTTTTACACACAACTCTACACATATACACTTATTTCCAATCTCTTGACAAAATCCACAAGTAAGAGAAATTCAAGGTGGTCAAGAAAGTTTTGGTCCATTTACTACTACACTTCATTTTAATCTTTTAAACGGTAAGTATATCTTATGTTTTTATGAAAAGTAAGTATGTTTTTATGAAAGGTATTACCTTATGTTTTTATGAAAAGTAAGTATACCTTATGTTTTTATGAAAAGTAAGTATGTTTTTATGAAAGGTAAATACACCTTATGTTTTTAAGAAAAGTAAGTATGTTTTTATGAAAAGTAAAATATCTTATGTTTTTAAGAAAAGTAAGTATGTTTTTTATGAAAAGTAAAATACCTTATGTTTTTAAGAAAAGTAAGTATGTTTTTATGAAAAGTAAATATACCTTATGTTTTTACGAAAATGTTTGGATCATTGCTATGAAATCAATCTCACAAGATTGCTATGGGTCCCATATGATATGTTTATGATTATGCTAAGGGGACCGGAGTTTAGTAGCGCTACACATAAGAATTCTTGCCATCTAAGTTCGGTAAAATTCTTGTGTCTCTCTATGTTTGTGAGGATTTCGATCCTATCCTATGTTATGATGAAAATGATCCATATGCTTTCAAAAGAAAATTATGCTTGGTATACTTACTGGGATTTTATAAATCTCACTCCACGATATTTACCATTTTCAGATAATTGAAGGTTCGAGGCGGTCAACATGGAAGTGTCAAAAGTGGTTAAGATTGATGAGATAATTATGTTGAACTTTATGTAAGAAAATTATGTTTTATTTTTATTCATGAAATAAAATTATGGGAGTCTAATTATTCTTTTGAAAAATTTTACATTACTATTTAAGTCTCGATAATATGATATGAGTCACTTTTAGTGGCACTCGAATGGTCGAGAATTCGGGTCGTCACAGTTGGTATCAGAGCAAAGAGTTTTAAAAACGATTCTGTAGATTTTGAAATTTTATTTCTTAAAAAAAAAAAAAAAAAATCACTATTCACGTGAACAGTAAAACGACGTGCTATTCATGATGAACAGTGAACGAAATCACTATTCATTATATAAAAAAAATCTGGGAAATTATTTTTCAAAGACATATTTTCAAAATTTTCTAGAGTTTAGTTTCTTCTTTAATGTATTTGACCTTGAAATTTTAGTTGGGTTAATTATTTTATAAGATTTATGAGTTTAAAACAATGTAAAGATTTGCACATTTTTTACACATGTGATGAAATGAAAAGTTAGTCTATTGGCATGACTTTAAAAGCTTGCTTTATGATAAGAAAATTTGAATTTTCACATGTCAAGTATGGTTATGATTTTGAAAAGCATGATGAAATTTGATGTGCGAATTTCAAGGACAAAATTCATTTTAAGCAGGGGAGTTTGTAATGTCCTGAAAATTTTATGGAATATAATTAGTTAGTGATATGATGTTTATATTGATATCTTTGATAAATTTCTAGAAGTTCGGGGACTAAAGGAAAATAAGATTTGACGATAAATTTTATTTGGGTTAAGTTATTAATTATTGATGGGGAGATAATTACTATATCGATATTGAATTTGTTTTGAAGACTGTGATTAATTAGGAATTATGATTCAAGAAAATGTTGATTTGGATACAACCACATTAAATTATTGTTGATTAAAGGAAAATAAGATTATATGAAATATTTTAACTCATCACTCTACTATGTCACTCTCCACGTATTGACTCCTCGAACCAGGTATGTTATATGCTTTGCAAGTCATTTACGATTTTATTAAGACATGTTAAGTATGAAATCTTCATATATTATGAATCTTTAAGTGAAATATACATGTTGAGTATGATATGAATTGATAGAAGCCTGAATTCTAATTTATTCCTTTTAATGTAGAATCATGAGACATAGAGGATATTGATATGAATTTTGGTTCATATTAAGCTTAGTAAGACTGACTAAATTAGAAAAATAAGTTGGTTCGTAACTTTTGCCAAAAATATATGGAATAATATATTAAACAAACAAAATTAATAATGAATTCGTACAATAATTTATCCCTTTATCACTACCTTTGTGTAAAAACAAGGGAAAAACTGTGGATGGTTATTAGTACTTCCTCTTCAAGTTTCGATTTTCGGTTCAATAATTTATCCCTTTATCACTACCTTTGCTTAAAAGCAAGGAAAAACTGTGGATGATTATTGGTACCACTCTTCAAGTTTCAATTCTGAAAAGAAAAAAAAAATCAGAAAGAAAAGAAAGAAAGAGAACGGGTGTTGAGCATAATGGGAATAATATGACTTAAGAATGATTTTCAAAATAATTGTTGTCCTCGAGTTAGAAATGATGAACCCTAGATGGACTTTGCATAATTGATTTTAGACATGGCACTAAGTATGAGAAGTCAACAGAAATGATTAGAAATATGTTCAGATTATCTATCATTTAGATTTAATGAGAAATAGCGAGCCAATTTTATGAAGTTTTATGAGATGTTAAGATTGTAAGTGATATGATTTTAATGAGACTTTTATGAGAAGCATTATGAAGTTAGAGATTTAAATATTTGGTTATTGGGAATTAAGTAATGGATATTATGTTGAGTAAGTGAATTATGCCTCTATATTGAAGAGAAATTTATTATGAACTTTGGCCTTGTGATTAAATTTTGGGAATATGATTTATGACTTATATTTATAAGTATGAGTAATCTTTTGAGCCAATTAAGGTATTGAAGAAAGTGATATTGTGATATTGACGACTATGATTTGAAATTTCTATGTTGAGGAATTATGAATTGATTTTCTGGAATATTTTTTATGATATTGAAGTTTGATGAAATTGTGGTCAATTTTTAGATCGTTGTGATCAAATGTGGAGTTAGTTATTATTGTGAGTTATGAAGTATGCTTATGGTTTGGATAAGTCCAAATTACAAGGGAGACTCTGTCCAGAATTTTATCATTTGGAATTAAGAGCATGATATGATAAGCATCCACTAAAGGAATTAAGGTTAGACATGCAAGTTCATTTACATCACAAACGAGATTTAGAAGATGATAGCAGAGATTTTATTATTTTCTCATAAGGAGAACACACAAGAGTCACACTGGAAAGGAAATACATGAAACACATGAAAGCATAAGAGAAAAACATGGAAAGATCCTCAGAATGAGAGATGTGTTTCCGGAGTAGCCGTATCCTACCACCTCTGATCTTTTGAGGATATAAAGAAAAAACCTTCAAAGAGGTGTGTTTCGAGAGTAAGAATACTCCGTAATCTACCACCTGGAACCTTTGAGGTACACACAAGATTTAAACATTAAGAAATCCTAGTAAATGGAGGGGTGTCTCGAGAGTGAGAATACTCCGTACTCTACCCCCACCTATTCTAAGATTCACAGAGTTAAATTTACATTAACCGGACTCCATTTTCGCTTGATTCCCCTTCCTTGCGACCAATCTATCTTAACTCCTGCTGGATCTTGTATTGAGATATATGACTGCAGCTTATCCAGTAGTTCATCAATAGTAGGAGCAGAAATAAGAAGCCTTCTGAAAAATGGAGAGATGAATCCCTGTTCCACAGAATAATCAAGAAAGGTTAACAAACCATCAAAGAAATTGTTAACATTCAGAAGCCCAATAGGCTTAGTATGGAGATCTAGTTGAGCCCACGAGGTAATGTTAAAGATTTCTTCTAAGGTACCAAAACCTCCGGGCAGGGCTATAAAGGCATCAGAACCATATAGCATACAAGTTATGCGTTCATGGATGGATAAGGTTTGAACTTCATGCCCTCGTGTTTTTCCTGCAACATCTACCAAAGGGACAGGTATGACACCGATTACTTTTGATTTCTCTGCAAGAGCAGATTGGGAAACACAACCCATTAGACCACTGATACCACCCCCATACACAAGAGTGATACCTTTTTCCCCCAGTTTCTTTCCAAGATCTACAGCCGCTTCTAGATAACCGAAGCCTTTCCCTACTTTTGATCCACAAAATACACAAATAGTTTTGATCTGTCGAAGATTTCGTGCTTCCATCTTTGATAGTAAAGAAGGAAAAACTTACGAAGAAGATGTGATTTTGGGATGCCTGAACTATGAAATATGTTTGGCTATTTAAAGCCAGAAAAATTTACTGTTTTTGATTGATTCTGAAAAAGTAAAGATTTACTTTTGACAAAATCGGACAACTTTTGACTATTTTACCAAAGATATCACCTTTCGGTGAATTATTTCCAGCTTTATCAAACCTCGAGAAAGGAAAATATATTTTATTTCCAAAACGCGTGAAAGAAAACAGCAAAATATTTTAAATGCGTATCAAAAGATTTACCTTATATCATTGCTGAACTGCCAGAAGCCTCATTTTGTAAAACAGACTGGCAAACAGGATCTTTTGCTATTATATTTTGGAGACTATAATGATTTTTGTCCTCGTTAAACTGAGCGTATAAGGAGAGAAGTTCACGTTGCACATAACCACTTGGGTGCATCTCAAGAGTCAGTCGAATATCATCCAAAGACTCCTTACTCAGTCCACCCTTTATGAATTCGATTTTATCATCCCGATTAGTAGAAGAATATCCTACTGATTTGCAACGAGTATTACAGTTCCAACGAGCACATTTGTAGCAACCACCCAGTCTTTTTGCTCTTCGTTTCTTTGCAAACGTGCTTTTGCCTAAACCAGGCATATGTTTTGGAAATGTCGATGGTAATTCACCAGCTAGTCGAACTTTTGCTTCGATCAACCAGCGAACATCTTCTGGAATACCATGAGCCATCAGCAACCTCAATCTTTCGAGCCTAATTCTATAAATTTTTCTCAGATCATTCATAGGAAGATTGGAATAATACTTGCGAATGTTAGAAAGAATGATATCCATTGTTTGATGATTCAACCTCTTCCCAGCATGAACTATTTAAAAGCATAAAGGATCTGAGTGAATCCGCGTGATTTTGGTTTCCAGCAAGAAAGCAGGGATTATTTTTATGAAAAGAGGAGACAGAGTTAATGCGGTGTTAATTATATTGATAAATGAGATTTGATTGGAGATTTGGAATATTTTCTTGGATTATGGGTACTGATATTTTGTTATAATAATGATAATCATGGTATAGTGTGATGATACGTGGAAAGTAAAATAAGGACCGTATTGAATCAGAATTCATAAGTATGTATAAGAGAAAGAATTTTTTTTTTGGGTTTACAGAAATTAGTAATGAGACGTGATGTTATTTTGGATTATTGAATAAGTGATAGTGAGATGCCATTTGAGGAATAGCCATTTTTTCAAAAAATGAGAAATTGGAGACATGTGATTTAATGTTTGCGATTATGTAAGATAATGATAATAGACGTAAGGTCATTTGAGTATAAAAGTACAATAGATGATTGTAAGAAATAATGTGATGATGAGAACTGAAGGTGATACTGTATGAAGATTATGAAATAAGTTATGTTGTTTTTAGAATTCAAAGAATGATGAATTTCAGTCACTTATGATTCAGAAGAATTTTTGAGTTGACACATATGTCTATTATTGATAGAAAAGTCCATGTTCTTAAGAAACAAAGAGATGCTTTTAGTCAAAGTCCAGTGGGTTAAATATGGTAGCGATGATGCTACATAAGATAAAGAAGAAGAAGTTCTGGTTAAATATCCAGATATCAAAGATCAAGTAAGTTTAATTTCGAGGACGAAATTATTTTAAGGGGGTAAGTTTGTAGCGATCAAGAATTTTTACGCGATTAATAATTATTTTAATAGAAAATCGTGTCGCTACTATTTCACCCATTATTTTGAAGTTAACACCGCGACGTGTTCGTCTAGCCAAGTCAAGAAATATCGAGATTGTTCGATTTTAAATTAAATGTCCGAATTTCTAAAATTATATTATTTGAATTAATTATTCAAAGTATTATTTTCAAAAGTATTGATTTTAGTCCCTCAACTTTCAAAACATCAATTTCAGTCCTCAAATTGTAAATTTAGGGACTTAATTGGATGTTAAAATTTATTTAGACCTTAATCATGACAAATTATTTTTATTTTTGAAATTAAGAAAATATATGCAAGCATGAGAGGTTCCATTATATGTAATCATGAAGAGCATAATATTTGTATAAATATGGTAAAGTATATGAATGGTTGATAAGATTCCATTATATGTAATCATGAAGAGCATAATATTTGTATAAATATGGAAAAGTATATGAATGGTTGATAAGACTCCATTATATGTAATCATGAAGAGCATAATATTTGTATAAATATGGTAAAGTATATGAATGGTTGATAAGATTCCATTATATGTAATCATGAAGAGCATAATATTTGTATAAATATGGAAAAGTATATGAATGGTTGATAAGACTCCATTATATGTAATTATGAAGAGCATAATATTTGTATAAATATGGAAAAGTATATGAATGGTTGATAAGACTCCATTATATGTAATCATGAAGAGCATAATATTTGTATAAATATGGAAAAGTATATGAATGGTGCTTTACTTTAAGAAAAGGATGTGTTAAAATTAATAGAATTGAATGATGATGTTTACATTATGCCAACTTTACACATCTATATAAATCCATCTCTTTTACACACAACTCTACACATATACACTTATTTCCAATCTCTTGACAAAATTCACAAGTAAGAGAAATTCAAGGTGATCAAGAAAGTTTTGGTCCATTTACTACTACACTTCATTTTAATCTTTTAAACAGTAAGTATATCTTATGTTTTTATGAAAAGTAAGTATGTTTTTATGAAAGGTAAATATACCTTATGTTTTTATGAAAAGTAAGTATGTTTTTATGAAAGGTATTACCTTATGTTTTTATGAAAAGTAAGTATACCTTATGTTTTTATGAAAAGTAAGTATGTTTTTATGAAAGGTAAATACACCTTATGTTTTTAAGAAAAGTAAGTATGTTTTTATGAAAAGTAAAATACCTTATGTTTTTAAGAAAAGTAAGTATGTTTTTTATGAAAAGTAAAATACCTTATGTTTTTAAGAAAAGTAAGTATGTTTTTATGAAAAGTAAATATACCTTATGTTTTTACGAAAATGTTTGGATCATTGCTATGAAATCAATCTCACAAGATTGCTATGGGTCCCATATGATATGTTTATGATTATGCTAAGGGGACCGGAGTTTAGTAGCGCTACACATAAGAATTCTTGCCATCTAAGTTCGGTAAAATTCTTGTGTCTCTCTATGTTTATGAGGATTTCGATCCTATCCTATGTTATGATGAAAATGATCCATATGCTTTCAAAAGAAAATTATGCTTGGTATACTTACTGGGATTTTATAAATCTCACTCCACGATATTTACCATTTTCAGATAATTGAAGGTTCGAGGCGGTCAACATGGAAGTGGCAAAAGTGGTTAAGATTGATGAGATAATTATGTTGAACTTTATGTAAGAAAATTATGTTTTATTTTTATTCATGAAATAAAATTATGGGATTCTAATTATTCTTTTGAAAAATTTTACATTACTATTTAAGTCTCGATAATATGATATGAGTCACTTTTAGTGGCACTCGAATGGTCGAGAATTCGGGTCGTCACAGATATTGTCTCCTCAAACAATTAACAGCCACACACAAAGCAACTTTAGTGAAGGCCCACTCATAATTCAAGCAACACTGCACACGTAGGTCCATATGGCAATTTCATTTGAATATTTACGTATTAAATAATTTTATTTTAAACATGTAAATGTCATATAAGCATCATTATTGAGATGTAGATATAATGTATTGGAGGTTATTTCTTTGTCTCAATTTCTATTTATTAGACATTCACAAAAAGTTCAATTAATATTTGTCAAATAGCACCTATTTTTTAGCTCTGACAATATCTACTTGGATGCTCTCATATGTCCATTTCTAGGACATTTATATCTCGTGGGTCCGAGCGAGTGAAAGAAACTAGTAATGCGAAGAATGAAAAATTTAAAACCTTATTCAAATAAATTAATTTTTCTCCAGATAAATAAAGTACATTTTTAGGGAGGATGACAGTAGCAGACTTCGCTGAAAGAAAAGTCAAACTATATGCAAAACTCTTGCTCAAACAGTTAAATAAAAAAATATTATTATTAAAAAATACCACTTTTCAAGACAAAAAGATTGGCTACACGATATTTTAGAAATTCTCTTTCATCTTCCTCCTTCCTTCCACCTGCAACTAAAATGCTTAAAAATGGTGACGCACAACTCAGTTCAGTGCGGGCATAATTAAAAATTTAAACGACGACCTAAAGTCCAACGCGGTCAAGTGCCAGCGCTGGGCCTTAGTTGGCTCCGCCTCTGTGTACATATTAATATCTATATTTCTATATAATATATAAAAGTAGCTGAGTTTTGGTGGGAAAACTCAGCTTTTATTGTGTTCACACTGTTGCTATTTTTGACCAATGTGGAATGATGCTTAATTATAAAGAATTTTTATGGAGAATTTTTTACTTATTTATATTTGATTATTTGTATTTAAACCTCTATATTTTCATAAAATTATTTTGAACTCTTAATGTTTTGATTGAATCATACAAATAAGTATTTGTGTTCAGTCATACAAATTCAATATAAATTTTTCACTTCAAAATTATATCGAAGTTATATTACACATTTAATACTAAATAAACCCTATGATATAATTTTTTTTATACAAAATCTTATTATTATTTTTTTTTGTTATTTAGTACATCTACAATTCTAGCTTCTTTGCATTGCTTTTTATTAAATTAATGAGTATTTTTATAGAAAGTTACATTTAATACGTAAATAATTTTTTATAATGATTGTGATATTTTATCGGTCTTAATCTTATAGATAAATAATTTTGTTCAGTCATACAAATTCAACGTCGAATTTTCATTTTCATTTATATCGAATATTTAATCAAGTTGTATTAGATTTTATTATAAATAATCCTACTTTTAAGTTCTTTGTTACATATACATAATAACGTTCTTTTCTATATTAGATTATTTATCAAAATAATTTTATTTACAATTACGTTTAATTATTATTTAATTTTTTATTCCAGAAAGTCTCATATCACATTTTTTAACATTAACGGTTAATAAATTTATTTATATTGTTTTGAAATGATATAGTTATTAATTATTTTTTGTCCTAACTATTACTCTGAATTTTAAAAATAATTAACTACGTTATGATATTAATTGTTATATTTTAATTCAATATTTATTATTCTTAAATTTCTACTACAATAAATAAATTGTCTCCCTATTTACTTAACTAAAAATTGAGATGATAAATTTCTTCTTTTTATGATTATCGAATTCGTTTTTTATATGTATTGTTTTCTATTGTCAATAGTCAAAACATTGAATCTTATCTTTTATACTCATGATCTACATTATTAACCTTTTCATATATTATTTAATTGTTCAGAATATATGGACATTGAAGATCCTATATTTAAGCGTTCATTTTGCAAGGAAAATTTTTGATTCAAGGTGAGAGTAGATAAGCGTTATAAAACATGTCGTAATCCGAAGTTCTCACTTTGTTGTAGGGGTGAACACAGTTTGTTTTGGACAGTTTGTAGTAATATTTCAAACCAAACCATTTAAAACGCTTTGAAATTTTTCCAAACTAAACCATTTTATTTTCTAAACAAAACGAAAGCAAACCATTTTTTGTGGTTTGGTGCAGTTTGACACCGCGGATTTCCAACGAATGAATTAGTATATTCCAAAGCGAGTTCATGGTCACATTCGTCTAAAATTTCAAGTTGAAACTAACTCAATAATAGTATTCAGTTTCTAATCGAGTGCTTTATTTGTTGAGGTTTAGTTCGGTTTCGCAACTTATTTGTTCATCCCTACTTTGTTGTATGCAAGGAAAAGTGAAAATTCCTCTTATGAAAGATCATCCCCTTATTTTGAAAGATTTGTTATATTGTAAGGACGACATGATTAAGAATTTCGTTGATAACATTTGGACATATAATTTGATGTTTTCGTTCACTTCTATGGGGGGAATAGATAATGGGCTGAATGATGGTAGATGACCTCCTATCTTCAGACTACACGGTCAAAATTGTCATAAGGTTGAGAGTTTGTTGCCTGATAACGGTTCAGCTCCACAATTTACTCAACTTTACATTGTTGATAATGCGAATGAGGTTGAAAGTAGAAAAAAGGTCGTGGGTGTACGTATTATGTATTTATTGCTTATATATTTATATTGTTTACGAATAATTTTATTGTAATAGTCCAAATTTTAATTTATGTCTTTTAATGCCCCCCAATAAGAGTGAATCATAAGATTCAATGTTGCTTGATTGTATAGTTTTCTGATTTGAAGGATATGCTGGATATGCTAAACAAGTACAACAAATTGGTAAGGCAGTTTTGGTCGGTTAGAGAAAAAATGATCGAGAATAACACTTCAAATGTAAGACTTAGCCTCTATTTAGCAAACATGTTTTTAAACATTTTTTTCTACACAATTCTCCAAATTACTTTTTCACACACATTTTCTCTCTCCATTTTTCAACCACACATTTTACCTAGAAAATATAAAAAAACATGTTTTTAAACAAAAAATTTTAACAAACAGACTCTATACTTATTAGTCAGTGAGCGACTGATGATGAGCGATATGATTTGCCTGTTGTCGATGAAATTGCCGATTGATTGACGGTGGATTTTGGTACGCAACCTGGACACATGGTGGACCATTGCAGTGGATAAACGTAGTACATCCTCTTTATTTGCCTTTGCAGTATCCATTACTCTTTCTGAGAAATATTAATCATACTCAGGGATTGTGCAATGGAACAAGGTTGATAGTTACAAAATTTAGCGACCATGATCTAGAAGGTCAAATTCTTTCTAGCAGTAATGCATGACACAAGTTCTTTATTCTAAGGACGTTGTTGAGCCCTTCTGATTCTAGGATACCTATTAGATTTCCAAGAAGATAATTTTCATTGATGATGTCCTATGTCATGACTATCAATAAGAGTTAAGGACAATCACTCTCCTATGTTGAACTTCTTCTTAAACGACTGGTATTTACACATTGACAACTTTATGTTACGATTTCTAGGGTGACAAATCGTTCCGGATTAAAGATGTTGATTTGTGGTAGGAATGGAAGACCAACAAAATCAACAAACAATATTGTGTACAATGAAGTATTCCAAAATTTGTAGTCATATGAAACCAATAAATGATGATCTTATCTCTTATTTGAGAAATTTATTTATTTTATTTAAATGATTTATCTAATTTCACATTGAATTATCTTTATTCAGACGTTTCTTCTCATGCATCGCACGGGTGATTCACTAGTTAAGATGAAAGAATAAATCGGAATGTTATAGAATACAAATTACGCATAACACAACTTATCGATGACTGCTAATGAAACACTAATTTAATTTCATAAGATACGATAAAATCTTATCTTATAAATCCAACTAATCCAATTATTTTTTTTTCTTAAAAATGAAATAAAGTGCATGTTTGACAAGAGAGGCCACAACTTGCCACCATTACCAACTCATTGGTTCAATGCTGTGAGCCATCCCTTTCCCTTTTTGTTTGTTGTACCAAATCTTAGGCCCTTATAACTCATATCTAATAATTTCGCATTTATGAATCTTGTCCTATTGTATCATCCACTAAATAGTCCATTATATTATTCATATTATAAAATTGTACTTGTAGTAGAATAAATTTAAGGTGTATATTGTATCATCATATCAACCAACCACCATCTCAAATCTGGTTCTGGATTGAGTTGTGAATTTTGATACTTGTAAAATAATATAAGAAGTTATGGAATAAAATTTGGTCGAAAATTCGACTCAATTGTAGTCCCTATAGGGGATGTATGTGCGTGCGCGTGCGCAATTTTAACACCTATTCGGACTTGATGATGATGTTAAGTACTTCTACTAAAAGATTATTAAACTTGTTTTCAAAATACCAATTAGATGAATGTAATAGAGACGAAGATGTTTAGACGAAAGTGCAACTATATTTTATTGAATAACATGAAAACGAGATTGAATGACAAGTGATTTTTTTAACAGTCATATTATCAAGGATGGATCCACAACCCGGCGAGCTGACTCTCTCGCTTGTGTTGGACTGCTGGATCTGTCGGGAAAAAAATTGTAAGATTTTTGGGTTGGAACTCAAACAATACAGTTGTTTGACTGATGTTTGCTCTAACTGAGCAAAATTTCTGGACGGTCACCCTAACTAGGCGTGGGCGTGGTTCCATATGGTTTTGGTTCCTATGGAACCGAACCGAACCAAGAACCGATGGTTCTTCTGAAAAAGTGTTCTTTTTTGCAAGAGAAGAACCGAACTGGAACCGAACCGAACCGAACCGTTCTGTTCTTTTGGTTCTGGTTCCGATTTCCTAAACTAAAATTTTTCAAACTTAAGTGATGAGCCATGGTAGATTCCTGCTGGCAAGAGTAGTAAGACGGTAAGGTCATCGACTTTGATCAAAATGCGAATACAACACTCAAAATCATTGACACCAAAATATTCATTCATTTTTAAATAGTAACGTATCTTCTCATTGGTGTGTATGTGCTCCTTCTAAAAATTCTTCAATTTCTACTCGTAATTCTCCACCTTTTCAGGGAACATTCGCACAAGTCCAGCAAATACTTGAAAACAAGATAACAATTAATTTTAAGATGAAAAGTGAATATTTATTATTTGTTCATTCTTGAAGAACTGATGACTGAAGGTTTGAAGTTGAACGATAGAACCAATAAAGGAAAAATGATTTTTGATCTATGATTTTTTGTTTATTACTTGTTTTGCTTATAGTTATTGTAATGTTTAATGAGTTAATAGTTGTTGGATAATTGATATTGATTAATGGACCAGATAACATGTATTAAGATTAGGAATTGATGATTTTTATTTTATTTTTTAAACTTATATTTAAAAAAAATAAAAAAATCGTATTTTGTTTTGGTTCTGGTTCTGAACCAAGAATTGGAACCAGAATCGGAATCGATGGTTCTTTATTTTTAGAATCATAATCGTTTAAAACTCTAATAGAACTGAACCAAACCGGGACCGAACTGCTGGTTCCGGTTCTTTTGCCCAAGCCTAGCCCCAATGGAACAAAAATTCTGGATCCGTTCTAACATATTATAATCGATTTTTCATATAATCATTATGTGACAACTTAAAAGCGAAAATAGCATAATATAATTTCAGCATTGTCTTTAATTAGTGAACCAATTGAGATTTCTTTCTTCTACAATTATTTATCATGTCAAATTGTCATGCAGGACACCAGCAATTACCCTATTCAGAAAGCAATATTCGTATCAAAGAAAGCAAGTGCTTTATATTAATATATTTTAATTATTTCTTGTGGCCCTACTTCTCATTAATTAATAATATTAATAACTTATTTTCAAAAAAAAAAAATATAATACATTATGCCGGGGAACTCGTTCTTTGATAGATTTGATCAAAATAATTGAATGTTAAAAATAAATTAGGCCGATATTGTAGAATGTGGAGTTGGTATTAGCTTTCACTTAAATAAGTCACTTAAATAAAGGTTAATTAAAAGAGATTAGTGATAGAAACATGCGAGTATATATGAATTTGATAGATTTTTTTTTTTTAGTGATTACAGCGAAATGACGAGGAAAAGTGTTCTTGGTTCTGGGAAGAAAAATGACTTCCATTGGTGATTATATTATTCCGGATCCCTGAAGTATTTTTTATCGGATTTATTTTGGTTGAATTTTGATGGTATGTATGTATGTATGTATGTATGTATGTATGTATGTATGTGTTATGTGTTATGTGTCAGTGTATGTATGTATGTATTGCAAGTGTTAAAGGTAGGCATAGCTTACATAATTGTATGGTATAAGAATTTAAGAACACTTGCTACTGATTGCAAGTGATTCAGTTCCATGGCTGAATTAATGAAACCAAATTTCTCCAGTTCTTGCAGCAAGAAGTGGGGCAAGTGGCCTCCACCCCTTCTCCACCCATGCAAAGAAAATGTCTAGTTAGATTGTGATCCAATCCATGCCATGCAACCCTGAATTCAAGTTAGGCTAAGTCATTTGATTTTGAGTACCATCTGTTTGATGAAATGACTTATCAAGGTTGTTCATTGCAGTGCTCGTTGAACTCCATTTTTTGTTGTAATTGTCATAAAACTTCTATCAGAACAAGTGTTCCAAAATTTTGGTTCTATCTAATATTTCGTGAGAGTTTCTAGTTGAACTTACAGCTTTATATCTAGCTAGCTTGGCAAGTGGTGTAGTCAATAGCTCGACTCGTCAGCAATCGAGTAAAAAATGCTAGCAACATTTTTTCGGTTTTGTACCGTATGTTTAGACTCTTCTTCTTGGCCGAAACACGTTTTTTTAGTCACCAATATTCTACAAACCATGTATATATAATTATATATAATATATCATAATTGGAGAAGATGCAAATGGCAAGAAATAAAGAAAATATGCTACTTTCCCTTTTCCTCTCTATCAATTGGAACTATTGAACACACAGAATAACACTTCGTTATTTAAAAAAAAAAACAACTGAATCATAATCATCTCTTTAAAAATCAAAATCTTCTTTAAAATTGCTTATTGTTGGGTGACTTTATTTTTACACAATTAATTAAAAAATGCAGGAATTTCTAAAAACTTTATATTCAAAATTAAATTGGTAAAGATCAATAAAAATATTCCTCACCGAATTTAAAATAGTAATATTTTATTTGGGCGTATTCTGCTATTATTTTTTCTTTTCTGTCGTCAAGTTCTTTAAAAATATCTATCAAAAGAGTATAAAAGACACAGTTTATAAACTCGTCCAAAAAGGTTAATATAACATGACATCTCTATTTGGTAATTTTTTTTTGTCTGTCTTTTTTTTAATAAACAAAGAATGTAATGTTTTCGAAGTAATATATGTGGTTAAAAATTAATTTAAAAATAATATGTGCAGTTAAAAAATATTTTGAAAAAATGTGTTATTTATAAACTTGTTTATATACAAGTTTACAAAAAGGGGGCATATCTAGTGGCGGATTCAGAAACTTTGTTCAGTACAGATGAATACCGATAAAAAAATTTTAGTTAGGGCGAACTGCAACTGTATTTTTTAGTGGACTGTATTCGCCCTTGGGCCTATCATGTTGATAAACACTCACATCTTTTAGTAAATGTAAAATAGATTAATCTTTTAAAATAAAATTCTAAAACTTTATACACAAGTTGATGTGATCCAGAACCTCGATAATACGAATCATAGCAGGCTTAACGGGAAAATTTAAATATTCAAGCTCAAACAAGAATTCAGCAGGTTCGACGACCTTTGAAGATCAAACCGTGTCGAAAAGAACCAAAAATTATGCAGAAGCAAAGTTACGGCCGTAACCAAATATTTTCACGGCCGTAAGTTACTCTCGGATCAAAATGAAGAATTCCAGGTTTTCAAAGTTACGGCCGTAATCTTTAAGCAGAAGAACAGTTACGGCCGTAAGTGATGCTGTCATGGCCGTAAGTTAGGATTTTCGCAAATAATGCGGATTTTTAATTCCTTTTTCGTATTTTTATTCATTTTCCAGTTTTTAGCTATTTTAGATTAATTAGAACTCTATTTTGAGTCCATTAACGACTAGAGTTTTATTTTCCTTATTTTTAACAATTTGTTTCCTAATATAATTAAAACTCTTAAGCTAGGTTTTGACCCTATTTATAGGGATGTAATTTTCATTATTCAACACACAACTTTGATATTATAATTGAGAAGCTATTTTGCTTTCACAATCTTATTCTTCATTGAATAAAATCCGAACTTGCGAGTTATTCTTGTTTGTTCAAATCTCGGTGAGAATTAATATTGCTTGTGATCAAGAGGTCAATATATCCTTGTGATTGTATTAGTTGCTTGATTCAATTAATTTTAATTGGATCCATAAATCGTGGTTTCTTGACGTTCTTGGGTCGATTTCAATATTTTGTATGTTGCGTAGTTACAATTGCTACGTGGTTTGCATCATTGAAAAAGGAATTAAAAATTCGCATTATTTGCGAAAATCCTAACTTACGACCGTGACAGCATCACTTACGCCCGTAACTATTCTTCTGCTTAAGGATTACGGCCGTGACCATAATACTTATGGCCGTAACTTTGAAAACCTGGAATTCTTCATTTTGATCCGAGAGTGACTTACGGCCGTGAGAATATTTGGTTACGGCAGTAACTTTGCTTCTGCATAATTTTTGGTTCTTTTCGACACAGTTTGATCTTCAAAGCTCGTCGAACCTGCTGAATTCTTGTTTGGGCTTGAATATTTAAATTTTCCCGCCAAGCCTGCTATGATTCGTATTATCGAGGTTCTGGATCACATCATACCCTCCTTCTTTAGGATGATTCGTCCCGAATCATAACTTTTTTCATGAATGCAACTGCTCCTCCTGGATCAAACGGAAAATTTCTGCTTCCATGCCATGAGTTCAATAAATTATGCTCATTTGATTAGAAAACATGGAAGAGATGGAGCTTGAACTCCCTTTGCCATACGTAGTGTGGTTGAAGTTTCCAAACATAATTAACCTGCAAAAAAGATTTAAACAAATGGGGAGGGACATGTTAACTTCATGAGGTACAAGGTATGGATCCTTATATTCATGATAAACCACCACCAACTCCACTTCTTGAACTACGAGGCTCTTCTCTTCGCCTCTTTCCTCCTTTGCAATTTCTTGTTCAATTTTTTTATCTTCAAACTCAACCACATCTCTGACCTCCACATTTGAATCACCATGTTCATGTACTACCTCATCACTACCACAATGTAGATCTTCCAATTCAAAGCTCAAAATTTGAACTTCTATCCCAACTTCCAATTTTTCTTCATCAAATTTTGGAGTTTGATCACCTAACTCCACCTTTTCAAGCTCAACTACATCTTTTAAATTTTTGGCCTCAACCAACTCCTTCATGTTTTCATTCTCTACCTCGTCAACTTTCAATTCATGCATACCCTCATCAATAATTTTAACTTCTTGTTCATCCACCTCTTTATTACCCAATTCCACATCTCCTACCTTAAATGTTGAATTTTTTTTCAACTATTTATACTTTCAACTCTCCCTCCTTCTTCCCAACATTCATATCCTGAGGCTCTTCTTGCAACTTAACTACATTTTTACCCCTCCGTGCAATCATGTCCTCTTCTAGAAGTTTTAATTGATAATTCAATCTGGATAATGGATTAATCTTTTCAATAATTTGTACCTGTTTCTATTCTTATCATAAAATGCTTTCCTCTCATGCCTCCATGGCCTACCCCACAACATTTCCTGTTGGGAAGGAAAAAAAATTCTACAACATTTTATATCAGTCAAGAAAATTTTTCTTGTCCATAAATGAGGAATGATATCAATTATTTTTTTTAAATCTAAGTTGAATGCATTAAATGACATAAAGAAATAAAAAAAATTAGATATCAAAAAGAAATAAAAAAAATTACATGCGATGCCTGCAACATAAAGAATTCGAGTCACTCATCACCCATAGATAAAAAATTAACCCTATGATGTCCTCACACATTATCATAAGTGTCGCCAACATAATGTTGAAGCATCATTTGCACAACGGAACTATGTGGGGGAAATTTATGTGATGTAAAGGTAAAACTATTTCGTAGTTTTCAATTCCGAGTTGAAACCAAATGCTAGAAATTGATGTAATCACTATGGAAGAATATGCAGAAATATATTTGCAGAAATTCAACATAACATATCGATTATATAGTGCAAAGATAAAATATCCAAGTCACAATCGAACCTCTAGTTTATGGAGTTCGTTGTTGATGCTGATTTTCACAATCGATGTTGAGCCAAAATCAGTAAGATAATATTAATGGAGGAACGTTTATTCTGGTTGATGTATATCTTTTTGCTGTGAAATATTGCTGAAATGTTTCTAGATGAATTTCGTATATCCGTAGAAGACAATGTAGCCTTTTCACTCCATTTGATTTGCTTCACGACAGGTTGACGTAAATCTTTTTGCTCTGAAATATTGCTTAAATGTTTGTAGATGAATTCTGTATATCCGTAGACAGATAATTGTTCTTTTAATTTTCGGTTACAAATGCAGATAAGGGAAACGATTTTATTTCCTGTTTTTTATAATATTTTTTTTGGGAATATTTAATTAGTTCCTGATATATAGGAATGCAGTTTATCGACAAATAAAATTTATCTTGATGACATCTTTGCAATTTATATAATTAGTATGTCAATTAGCAAAAACTAGTATCATTACAAGACATCAATGCAAAGTCACCCTTTTTTTTTTTAGGAAGAAGACTCAAAAATGAAAAAGTATTTAAAATTTTATTATAATTGTTCTCTATGCGATTTCATTTTGTAGTAACGTTCCATAATCACATCACTGTCAATATTAAGTACATCCTTCTCAATATTTGCTACATCAAATTCAAGGATTTCACTCTTAACATCCTCAACATTATCCCGACGTTGAAACACATCTTCAATTTCAACATCAGTTTCTTCACCAAGTTCCTAAATCTTTTATCTCTAACTTCATTTTCATTACTTTGCTCATCAGAAGAAAATGTGGATTTATGCTTAAAATATTTTTTCATAACTGATACAAATAAACAAATAAATAATTGTAAATACATATTAGCCCTAAAATCGTAAATTTTCAATACTCCAAACTCTAAAATCTCAATCTCAATCTCAATTCACCAAAATTTAAATCTCCATTCCTAATAGACAGAGACATAGAGCAAATAAATTAACAATAATCCAATATAATTTTAGGGAATCAGGTAATGACTATGTTCAAAAATCAACTGGAGATTTTTTTAAACAATTTTTAAACCAAAAAAAAAGAGGTCAGATTTTTACTGGGACACGTGCCCTGACAGGCCCCTATGTGGGTCCGCCCCTGGATGGAGGCCACCATTCGAATGGGTGTATCCCTTGAAATGAATGAATGTTTCAGTTGGAAGAAATTTTTAAAATGAACAAATGCATTGTTTGGTGAAGCAGCAAACACTTGTCTGGGTGACAAAACATTGGTAAAACAAAAGATGAATATGCAAAATGAAGAAAAAATATCAAACAATGTATTGGGGTCATAGTGTGATATGATTTATAGTACAAGGATCATAAGTAATTCAAATTGTGAAGTTGCGACGTAGCATAATAGAACTGGTATGGATGATCATTCATTATGAATTGAGTGATTAGTTTATCACACATATAAGATCGTTTAAGTGAAACTTTTACGGACTAGGCCTCGAGTCAAATTTTGTTCGATGTGCATTCCTAAGGAAAGTATCTATGTTCACATGTATGAACTATGCATATATGTATGTATGGTCATAAATGACTTCTTTCGTCCGTCCTTTCTCCACAATGAAATTTGTAAACGCAATAATTGAACTCTTTTTGTAGAGATACATTTGGATTGTACACCATTTTATGTTTTTCTTTGAGGAAGGATAAAAGTAGATACAAGGGCATGTCTGGTCCAGAACAAATCTACCAAAATTTTCCTAAATAATTCATTTTCACCTACATAATTATTTGGGACCACCACTTCATACATTTTTAACTACCTTTTAATCATATATTTAAAAATGTCTTCAATTTCTCGTACACTAAACAAGCACTAAGCACTAAGCATAACTAGTATAGGGTTGCTCAAGCCTGAAAAGGCTAACAGTATTTAAAGATTAGATTACATTATTTAAGTTTTATTGATTTTGTACAGTGTTAGATAAATTCTATTGAATTTTCATTATAAAGAGTTTATTTATTTGAAAAAATGATTTTTTAAATAGTGATTTTTAGAAAATGTGTAGTTAAAAAAGTAGCGATTTTTTTTTTTTTTTTGATTAATATATAGTAATATTATTTTATGAATAAATGCATAATTGAATTTAATGGATCTCAAACCGGACATAATAGTAACTTGAAATGAAAAGGTAAACTAATGGGTGTGGACCTAAGTAAATGCATCATTTTCGAGTCTCGTCATCGTGACGTCTGCTATTAAATACAGAGAAGATTAGTACGGTCCTTGTGCAAGAATGACACGCACAAATCGACCTCAACCACCCACCTTCACAATGTAACACATGAAAAGGGAAAAAGCATCGATCATGACATTGAAGACACATTCTTACTACACGAGAGATTTTATTATTGGATTATTACACCAAAAAGTAGAGGGATATTTTTAGGTCTAACCCTGTACAGGTAGATTCATTGAAGATCTTCATCACAGGCAAATACACAAGAAAGTTTTGTCGGGGAGGGGCGAGGAAGAAAAGTTTTGCCCTTCAATGAAAAATGAAGACGGACAGATATTAATAATTCCACAGCAAGGATTCAAAGCTGAAGCTGGAAATTCCACCACCATCATCAGCATCACCACCGCTCAACCACGGCTGAGAAGGGTCCAGCAAACTGTCCACCACCGAGTTATCCACGTATACAAAATCATTCCACAGTTCCAGAGAGTCAAAAGAAGATCCCAGACACGGCAATTCTGTGATCTCACTCAACTCTTCTGATGTAGTGGAAAGGTCTATTGAATAAACCTGAGATGACAATGAAGAAGAATATGATAAACTACTTGATGAAGATGAAGGGGATGTGAATAAATCAAACTTCTTCATTGCAGCTGCTTTGGCTGCAGCAGCCTGAACATCCCGTGGGCTACGCGAAACCGGCCGAGGAAATACACCGGCGTGTTCAGGGAAGTTGAGTATGGCAGAGGTTCCTTTAATGCTCAATGCCGCCACATCGTGAGCTCGGGCTGCCATTTCCGGTGTGGGGAAAGTTCCGAGCCATATGCGAGATTTCTTGCGGGGCTCGCGGATTTCAGATACCCATTTGCCCCAGTTGCGCATCCTGACGCCCTGGTAGACCGGGTGTTTGCTACCGCCGCTGGTAGAATCCCTGTTTCTCTTGATTTTCTTGGTAGCTTCTGCGGGTAGCTTCTGCTGGGTGTATACAGAAGAATTATTGGCAGCTGATTGAATTTGAGATGCTCCTGAAGATGATGACAAGGACGAGGATAAGTTTGAACTGGTTTCAGGCTCTGAATTCTGAGTTTCAGAACTCATCTTAGTAATCTACTATACTAGGAAATGTACTAGTGGGTTGCACAAACTAGCAAAAGAGAGAGAGAGATAGAAAGAGAAAGATACACACACAAACAGATATATACTCTATAGAGCATTGGTGAAGTGGGGAATTGAGAAGATAGGTTCTCGAAGTAGTTGAAAACAGCATAGAAATGGAAGGAATATATAGCTCTTGTTTGAACCCCATTTCGAGATAAATAATGAGATTTTGAAAGATATTAATGAAGACTTCATCCCCATTTTTTTTTATATAAAAAATACAACTTCATTAATCAATCTCAGTTATCCAAAAAAATCAAGTACACAATTTTTTACTTTTCAAATCACTTTTTAACCATTAAATTTTCAAAACCCAACTTTTTATCAAAAACTATCTACATCAAACAAGGACTTAAAGTGTGAGATTTTGAAAGATATTTTTTGAAGAGTGCGTCATTGAAAATTAAAAAGAGAAATTCACTAAAACCAAATAATTGATTTATAAACCAATTTATAATCTACATAATTTTTTAAACCATTTTTTAATCACATATATTTTCTCTCTCTAATTTTTAATCACATCTTATTCCAAAAACCGAAAAAAATTGGTTTATAATCGACAAGGAAGTTCCGAACAAAGGCTAAATCTTTAACGGAGATAAAAAATATTAATAACCGAGATCACTTTCTTAAGGCTGCGTTTGATAGGGATGGTGAAATTTGGGTGGACAGAAAATGAATTTTAGGGAATTGAATTACTGGGAATTGGATGTTTTATGTGTTTGATTGGTTAAATTTTCTGGGTGGAAAAAATGAGAAATTTTCCAACTTTTGTTATTTGATTGACATTATTTTTCATGGCAAATAAAACAAAATTTAGCTATTTTAATAAAAAAAAATTTAAATTTTTACATACATTTATTGTAACACCCCAGGCCAGGAAAGTTTAAAAGAAATGATAGGTACTACTCATACAAACAAGGTGTACCTTCTTTTTCGGAAGTCCATCGTTAGAAACTCCACACTTAAATGTGCTTGGCTTGGAGAAACTCCAGTTTTCTCGGGGAGCGTGCAAGTGAGGACAAAGCATGTTAAAAAGACTAGTATTGATACACTGGGGACAGTACGCCGTCATCTAACGATCGGGACAACCCATTAAGTGGGACCCGGATCGTTACATTTATATTTGATAATAATAATAATGTTAATTTTTGAGGAAAAAATAAATCAATTTACAACAATAAAAATAATCAAACGTGACGAAAATGGTTCAATATTTTCCCTAGAAAATTAATTATAGTACATGCAAAAGCAATTCCACAAAATGAAGGAACACGCGCGAGTGAAGAAAAAGGAAGGAAATGGAGTTGCCAAGAAAATTTTACATTTCAAACATGAAAAGTTGAAAAATGGGTGGAAATTTTTTCAATTCCATGGAAAAAGAATACTTTCAAACACAGCCTAAGTTTCTTCGTTCCGTCATTTCCCAATTACTCATGATGATATGAGAAAATTTCAAAAATGCACAGTTTGAAATCGCAAAACATATGCTCAACCCATAAAAGAAGGCTTCAAAATCAACTGGGGCTTGACCCATCTTGAACCTTCCATTTTAAACAACGAACTTCAATGAAGATACTCTGTTCTCAGACCTACAGCCTCCATATATTGGTCACCCAGGAGAAAATTTCTAAGGTCTGTAAATTATGGACATAAGGGAGCTCCATTGAGATCAGAAATTAAAGTGGATTCCATAGGGCAGAACGATTAAGAGAATTTTCCTATAACGTAGTGCCTACTATGCAGGTTGGCAGTGGACCCACCATCACATGGCTTTTTACTACAAAAAGTTATCAACGTCATTTGTATAGATTACTGTATAAATTCTTTATTTTATTCATTTAGTTACAGTAAACCCAAAGATTTCTTTATAAATAGAAAAAGGCTTATATCATTGTAAAACATGCCAAAAATTAGGCAAAAATGCTCTTACAATAATTCCAAGAAATAACGAATTTTCCTCCATTTCATTATCTTTAAGTATTTTTCCAATAGAACCAAAAATACCGATCTAAGTTGATAAGAAAATTGTTGCGACTAATTGCTACGTGTCGCAACAATTTTTGACTTCAACAGTTTGACGCTAGAAGAAGGGCATGCCCCTTAGAAACGAGGTTCTCCATCGATCCAACTTATATCACACATCATCTTCTCCAAAACAAATAAAAAAACAGCTTTGTTCCAAACAATTTACTTGACAAAAGCATCCAAAAATGAGTCAACATTCCAGCAATGCAAGAACTAGAAGACACAAAATTGAGATTCCCCCACACTTTAGAAAAAATCAAGGAGAAACACCCAAAGAACTGAAAGATCCTTGTGTTGACGTAATTATTGATAGATTGGATCATTTTGCCAATGTGCTAGCTCGCCTAGAGAAAAATCAACAAACTGCTTCACCTACCAGAATTGAGTTCGAAGTGCAATCCCCTTTACGTAATGCACAACAAACAAGAAGGGATTTAAGCTTTAAAGAGGACTCCTCAAAGGAAACACGAGGAAAAAGAAATGTTTCTCCAAAGAAAACCTATTTTACCAAAAAAGGAGGAGTGTATTCGATCGTTTAGGCGAACCAAGTCAGCAGCCTCAAAAAACCTTGACTAGAACTAGGGATGTCAAATGGCCGAGTCGGGCCGACTCGGCCCATGAAGGTCATGTTTGGTACAGCCTACGAGCCGGCCCAAGTTCGGCTTGTGGCTCGTTCATTTTTTTTTTTGTATTCTAACTTTCTACTAATACTAAAATAATTTAAAATATTAAAACTTAAAATTGTACACGAACTTGATGAGTTTAAAATGGACTTGACGAGCTTGAAATGAGTTTGCCTATTTCGCGGCTTGTTGGGCTTTCACGAGCAGGCCCACGGGCTTCATGAGTCGAACCCGAACTATCCAACACTCGAGTTTTCAGTCCGATTCAAGCCCAAGTCCGTTTTTTCACGAGCCGAACCGAGCTCACGAACTGTCTGGCCCATTTGTCACCCCTAACCAGAACGGAGATTTTTCATGATATGGAGAAAACGTCCCTCCAAGAAATGGGCGAGATAGAAGCCCTGAAACAACAAATCTAGGAATTGGAATCCAGAGAAAAAATGTAACACAAGGAGTTAACAAGGGCTTTCCATTTCCCTTCTCCAAGGAAGTCCTAGCTGAAACATTGCAGGAAAATTTGAGCTAATTCATGGGAGCCATGATGAGGAAAGTACCAAAAGAATGCATTGTGTCCATCAAACAGGGCTCAAATGAATCACTAAAAAGTTACTTGGAAATATTTAACAAACAAAAAGTAGAAATGGAAAAGTGTTTGATGGCGCTGCACTCATGGCTGCGTTATCCGGTCTGCGTCCAAAAACACGCTTTTGGTGGGCAGTTTATGAAGATGGCCCAACATATGATGAAGGTATGGAGAATAATCCATCGAAGGAAGAAGAAAAGCTTCCAAAAAAGGATAGGACTCCGAAGCGGAGAAAAGAGAGGAGAAACCGACTTCGACCTTATCAGGAAAGATTCAAGGATTACACCTTAATAAATACCTCCCTCGAGAATGTGTTTTTCCAAATAAAAGATAATGACATCTTAAAGAGACCACCGCCACTAAAAGCAAGCTCATCAAACCTCAACCAGCAAAAATATTGCCAATTCCACCAATCTGCGGGAAAATTTTCATCACAACTTTTCAAACTCTATCTCAACTATCTATTCTTACTCAAATCCACAATCTTTTACTTTTCAAACTTTTTTAAACCACACATCCATAAAAAAAATCACAAAAACCAAAATTTTTCATATTACCGAACATGCTCAATATCTGTAATTCAGACTTATTTGTTTTATTGCAAACATTTTCAAGGAAAATATCAGATCAAAGAAAAAAATTTAAAATTTTTTTTGTTTGATTGTAGCAATTAGCCTAGAAAATGTTTTCTAGGTACAATTACATAAAGCAGATATATGCCTATTTTCCAAGAAAATATTTTCTTACCCTTTTGCTAAGAAAATTTTCCTCACAAAGGTGAAAAATATTTTATTTTCCAATTTTGCAATCAAACATAGCAGAAAATGGAACTCTTATGCAGGCATATACACATCTTGCTAAGTTAGTCTTTTTAATCACATCGTGTATATATAATGAATAATAATATATCATTTGATGCACCAATGCACGAGTCAATGTAAAATATTTGGAGTAGTAATCGATTCACTTACAACGTGTTTGATGATTTGTTTATAAATAATACATTTTTCTAAAATAATTTTTAATCATACATATTTTTAAAATCACTTTTTAACTACATATTTTATCTCAAAAAATCAAATTCATTGTTTATAAACAAAATAACTTTTACCAAACTGGCCTAGTTGATGACCAACCTATCACACTTCAACAACTTGACCAAGCAAAATAATTTTGGTAAATTGTTTGGTCCAATGATTTGCATAAGTGACTTCTCAATTGGGTCCATGCCATAATATGGTCGCATGGTGCACAAATTACGTGTACGTGGCTCGATCCATTAGCCATCATAGGGTCATGGTGAAAAATATCGTACGTACGTTTCACTATTATATATAAATTGCACTTCATTTTATCACTATTCATAAGGCAGAAATACGCTTTTAGTTATTATATTAAGGAGAGAAGTGCGTCTTTTACGATGGCCAATTATACATATGATTTCTTTCACTATTGTCACTATTTCTTTCACCATTTTGCTTCCTTCGAATTTTCAGTGAGTCTGTGTACCAGAAATTTCAATTCCTAGGGTTTGCGCCTCTTCTACTCTATGGTCGTCGACGAACTGTTGTCGGAGATCGACTGAAAGGTATTAATCTCTTGTCCGATTTCATTGAGTCTTTTGTGGTTTTCGTTTTTTCTGATGGTTATTGTTGTTTTGTTCACATATGGAAAGGGATTTCGGTGAATCGACGTGTTTGGTATGCTCTTCCTTTCGTATTCTTAGGTTTTTCCCCTTCTTCTCGTTATTGTTGAGTTCCTTTTTTTTTTTTTTTTTTTTTTTTTACTTTTTCGTTTTCTGTTGTTAGTTTTTTTTTTTTTTTCCTTTAATCAATTTAGTTATTTATCTTTACAGGTTTTTGCTTCTTCAGGTATAGCAAGTTTTTGTGCCATTGGTAAATCTTTTCCCCTTTTTTACGAAAGTTGTAAAAGATGGGTATAGGAAGAATTAATTTATAGGTTCTGTTAAATTAAGTTTATATGGGTTCATGAATTAGGATTGAAGCAGTAACAGAAAGCTCGAAGTGCACTTGTGACTGCTTGAGTGCTTTTTTTATTTTTTTTCTTCTTCTTCTATACCAAACTGATGTGGTTTATCAATATTCTATAAGCATTTAACTATTATTGTTGATGTGCGAGATTAGTTATGGCATTTATGGTATGATCTAGCATTCTGTTTTTACTATCATAATAGTATCTAATTGTTCATAGACCTAAAGGCAACTGATTATTAGTTTGTGTTCTATTGATGATGTCATATTGATTCTTGCATCGGTTAAAGCTTTGAAAGTATAGATTGTGTGTTTGACACAACTTACCTATTGAAATCTCTAGGTATAAAATTTTGTAGCTAAAAAACTTCAATTTATGATGCAGATACTATTCCATGTATGGACATGTCAAGGAATTAGATCAGGTGATTAAAAAAGGAGCCGAATCCGTTAAAGGAGTAGAGACTGAATCATGGCTGCTTTGTGATTATTCTTCTTCTAATTTTTCAATAGTTAACTAAAGATTGTGAGGAGCGATATCCAAGGTAAATATTTGTTATTGGTTCGTTGTGATAAGAAATGAGTTTTGAATAATGAAGCTCAAACAGTTAGTTTCGAAATGGCAAGTCTTACCTTATAATAAGTTTGAATAATTTAGTCTTCTAGCCTACTAATTTAACATTTAAAACATGTAGTCTAACCATGAGTGCTCTTGTCAGGTTGAACAGGCTGCTCTTTCAAGAGAAAGTTGTATATTGACATAAGTTTTTTAGAGCATATGTTTTAGCAAGTCCAGTGGTCATTGGTCCTTACTCAGATTTAATCTTTTTACATATATAATGACAATCACTGCTCTGATCTGCAATCAATATCCTAACTCACCAGCCACTCTGAAGCTGCACGGTTGTTTAGCGGAATTCCAATCAGCCAAGCCTTCACTTGGTGTTTTCTTTGCAGCAGTTGCTCCACGCCTGCAGCCTAGATTTTATTCTATCTCGTCATTCCCCAAGTGATTTCTTCTTCCTCTTATGTTTTATAGAGACGTAAACTTGAATTTGAGCTGCAGATTGTTGCTCTATTCTTTTATCATTCTACCTAAACGTGCTAGAATATGTTTGCTTTGCATATTGCCCATCCAAAATGCATGTAACTTGTGCATTAATTACGAGAAAACACCTGCAGGACGAATTCACGTGTTTGTTTCATGTGTTTACTTTGCTATGAACTTAAATTGAACTATACCTAGGGATATTTTTAATAAAGAACAATTTTTATTTGTTTGATCTATAGTCTGAACTTTTAAATTTTTCCTCATTTGGAAAACTTGTTGTTTTTCTTATTTTCTTTAAACATTTTGTAAAATCTTATTTCATATTTTTTCCCCAACTTTGTTACTCTACTACTTATAATAGAAGCAAGTCTTGTTTTTTAACAATTTCTTTTTTTTTTTTCTCATTTCTTTAAACATTTTGTAAGATTTTATTTATTATTTTTATCTTTTTCTATTTTTTCCCCAAATTTTTACTCATTCACTTCAATTAAATATACTTCTTTATATTTTCTTCATGTTTTTTCGCATAACGCATTTAATCATCTCACTATTGAAACACATTTTTAGGGGTTTTATGGAAAAATTTTAGTGGTGGAAGATTTGTGGGACTTTTTAAGTGATTTGATTTGATGTTGTTTGATATGGGAGACTGTGAACATGCTACACCGGAATTGGAAATATAAAAAGATTTGATTGCAACACATCAACAAATTGTGAAAACATTGGGAAAGAATAGGAATTTGACGGATGACACTCGAAAAATATTTACAAATCTAGATTTGAAATTTTACATGTTTTGATTGGGTATACTTATTTTAGTTTTTCCATGGAGGATAAGTTTCAAATTTTCTTTTCTCTATAGCTTTTCTTTTTCCTCCCATGTCTACATAAAGAAATATCCCATTTTAGAAGGAGGAATATAGTGCAATTAAATATGTGAACTTGTTTTCTTCCTCCATTGAGGATGGGGAGGTATGTGCATATTTGCATAAACAATGTAGATTACCTTTTAAAATATTATGATTTGGTTATGCAGAGGGAAAAAAGAAGTTCAGGATGAGACTGGTCTAGGTCTTTCTGTCAAGAAGGATGACAACTTTGGAGAGTAGTATTCTGAGGTATGCCTTCTTTCTATTTCTCGCTGGTTTTTTAAATGTTGTCATATGTTGAGGTTGCATGTGTATTTGTTGTGTAATTTTTTATTTCTATTGATTTACGTAATTCCTTATTTTTCCTGTTGTGTACAAATTAAGATGATTGAAGAAAAATCTTCAGAGTTGATGCTTAAGGAAAGTATATCAGGTTCCTACTATTCTTTGTTGTATGTTTCTTAAATACTAAATTAATATCAATTAGTTGATAAGTTTGCTAATCTAAGATTGGGATATTAATTGCCTAACTCTCAAATTAGTTTGTTTCACAATAAGTAGAGGCATGTTACCATTTTACTGATTCATAATGAACTCATTCTACACGCACGTTTAGCTGAGCCTGAATATAATTAAAATTTACCTGTAAGTAATTTAAACCTTTTATGCAGATGATACTGATTTTGAAAGAGAATTTATTTGTGCACATGTTTTTTCTGAAAAATTCACTCTTTATTAAGGATCGCTCTCATGACTTCATTGGTTTTGTACTTCTCTTTTCAATTCCACATTAGTTGGATGCAAGTACTCTACCCATTTCTTCTATGGTTATTCACATGCTCCAAACAGTTCGTCTAACTGCATCTCCACTTATAAGTCATTTCATTCTCATAGGAGCGTATTCTAATTTTCATTTGTTCTTATTCATACACCTCTGCAATCATAATTTTTCCTTTTATAACTATATTTTAACAGTAGCCTTCATTTTATTATACCAATGAACTCCTTTTCTGTACATTTTTTAGATACATTTTTATATTTAGGTATATCACATCTCAATTTTTTATTAAATCATAACATATTTAATTGTTATGCCAAAACATGATATACCATCATTGTTGCTGATATTAAAAATATTCAATTGTGTTCTTCTATGCATTATAGGTCACGAAGTTTGAAGATTTAAAGGAACTCAGCATTAGATCAAATGTAAAGGTATTTCTTCAATTTTTCTATTGCCAAAATATTCATAGATGGTCTTAAATGACATTGTTATAATGCTCAGAACCCTCTTTCATGCTCACATTAATTTTGAATGCACATTTGTTTCATGAGCATATTTGTGGCAAACATGTCAAAAATTTTAATGACTTCAATTATGCTTAGTAATTTGTTATATTATCTACTATTTCTCCAATTTTGTTTTTGCATGCGCTTGAGATTTGTTGGAGGTCAAGGAAACACTGAAACACTGTTTCACATTTATTGAAAAAATTAAAGAAACTTATGAGCAATTTTAATTTGTAAATTGTATATCTTAGATTGATGGTTTATTATGTTAATAAAATTTGATTGAGTTTTTCTTTTACCCATTCCAAAATTCCAAAACATACATTAGTGTAGCTTACTTTCTTGGAAATTTTTTAACCGGTCTTGTATTAATATTTTGATTAAACGAATACTGAATAATTGCTTGAGGTACTGATAATAATTCCGGTGCTAGGAAATAAGATAACGGTTTCATCTTATGTTTCCAGTTTCTGTTTGGTATAATTTGAATCTTTTGCAGGAATAAACTGAAAACCAAACTGTGCTTCCTTTTAAAATAGTAGTATTCCATTTTCCATGAAATATTGTGCATTTTTCGTCTCGAAAGTGCACATCATTTTCTGAAGTGAAATGTGCCAGTGACACATTCTAAAATAGTGCCAAGTTTCTTGATTATAAAAGTTACATATGGATATACATTTATGAGTTCTGTGCATCTTCATGCATAAATATGATAACTTGAATCAAGTATACCCGCACTTCACTACAATAAGGATTCTTTTCCATCATTATTTCCAATTTTCTTGACATGACTGCTAATTTAAATTTGCTTTCCTCCTTTATGGACTGTATGACGGTTGGCCTCGCAGTCCAAAACATCATAATTTGTTAGGTATATACATACCGAGTTGAACCCTACTCATTATATAATTTCCGTGATACATACATCAAATACTAGATATATTTGTAGGTTCTTCATAATGGGACCTTGAAACCCTTGTTCTGAGCTTCCTATATGGAGTCTTGATTATATTAACTATTATGTTCATTTTACATATTATTAGTGGTTGATTGAACATTTTTTGTCATCTTAACAACTCTCTAGGTTATTTAGCTAAAAATTATAATTTTATGTTCATTTAGTTTTATTTTACATTTAAAATTTTATACACATAGATTATAAATGCATTTCTCATTCAAATAATAACATATTTAACTTCACAATTAGAATAATCTTTAATTTTCACATAATTCAATCTCTTGCTAATTATCTCTTTGAAATGATACTATATTTAACTTTAACTAAAATACGCTTCAATTTTCACATTATTCAATATTGTACTACTTACTAACATTATATTGTAACTTGCTCTATATTGTTCCTTTATATAAACTAATTCAAAACTAAAACATTTCTCATACAACTATCAACCTGTAAAATCAAAACAGATTAGGCAGGTTTAAAAAATATAAAATATACATATCATTCATTTAAATTTAATACTAAATGACAATTCAATAACATTACCTTTATTATATAGGGCAAGAGCTGACATCTGTATAGAAGATGAAACTGGGAAATTATCATCCTCACTGATGGGAGAAATTGCTGAAGATTATTTGCAGTGCTCAGCTTTTAAACTGATGAGAATTTCTAAAGGGGTTAGTACCTCCATTTACTTCCACATATACAGTAACATTCATGTTTCACTATTGTTGTTTCAATATTGTAACTCACATTCAAAACATAACAAATTTTCCACAGAGGCTTGGTGATGAGGGAAACATAAGACTCGACATAGATGACCAATACATTTTCTACATCAAAGCAATTCCAATTACTCAAAGCCCAATTGATTGTGGCAAAGCACCAGCTACATTTTCGCAGACCTCTACTCATAAATTTGAGGTTATTTCTCTTGAGGAGTATGTCCCAAACAAGTTCAAGCAACCTCACAGCACAATCCATGAGGAACAGCTTCCTATTATCTCTGAATCAAACAGTTCTTGCACTGCAGTTGTCATTCTGTTTCACCACCTCTAGTGATGCGCATTTTTTTTCGAGCTGATGGCACATTGTCTCCAACAAAGAAGAAGTCGAACGATAAACTTGATTAGAATTTCTTCTAATCGATGCATATTTTGATCAATCTTCAAACTTTCGTATTTTGTATTATCAAAACTCTACATATATAAGTTCAGTTGAACTGTCACTGGTAATGTGCTTCAGGGAATACCAGCACTTTTAACTTGCAAAAACTTGTGTGATTTTGTTAAATTTCTTGCTACAGTGCAAGAAATATATTAGAATCACCTCTATTATAAATATATCTTTTGTTAAACGGGAATCTATCTGCTTCTTAAACTTTCTTTTGCTGTTACTTCTTAACTTCATTTATTGAAATCTATATCTACTATAAAATGGTCATTCTACACTTTTGAACTTTGCAATTGTCATACTCTTCTGACTGAAACTATATGTATAAGTATTACATTAAATTTCATTTCACAGGAAAAATCATGAAGTTATGCTGTCAATTTTTTTCTACTTGTATCCCTTCTACCAGGTTTCAGTTTTTCTTTACATAAATTATAAATGATTAACAGGCTACCTGACTGCCACAATTGTTTTTACGTTACTTCATGTTACCAATCTTCATGTAATAATTTGCTTCTCATTCACATACAATAAACCCAAATCAAAGCAGTTCTAATAAATAATCTACTTTTCTATAAATATTTAATTCAACTTCCATACAAATTCTATAAATCTTAACACTTTTTTTTTTTATGTCCATATAACAATTACTCACCTTTCTATTCCACGCGAATTAACACAACTAAATCACGTCACGTGCTTTGCACGTGTCTTTCCTACTATTAGTTTCAATAAATGTGACTTTACCCAACATTCTCAAAATCACTCGAATTTTAAGGCCCCTTCAAAAACCAAATTATTACTTACCTATCAAGAACGACATGACTTAATTATTAACAAATTTCATCTTTTTTAATACTAGACTAGAAGTGTGTTTAACGGGGTTTTTCCCCTCTTCGGGGACTTCTGGGGAAGGAAAAAAAAAAAAAAAACCCCCACCCCCTCACCGGGGGGGGCAGTGGGGCCGTCCCCAGTGAAGGGGAGGGGAAAATGTTCCCTCGTGTGTTTAAATATGATGTTCTATTAATATGTAAAATGAGCTCGTTATCTCTACTCAAAAAATGAGTTTGTAAAATAAGGATCGAAATATTGGTGAGGGTGTTAAGATTTAAGGGTGCGTTTGATTGTAAGGGTGAAATTTGGATGGAAAGAAAACGAATTTTAGGGAATTGAATTCCTGGAAACTTATTTTTCTGGGAATTAAAAGTTATCGTTTTAATTTTTTAAGTAGAAAAAGTGGAGAATTTTTCAAGTTTCGTTGTTTGATTAACATTATTTTTCATGAAAATAAAGCAAAATTTTGCTATTTTAATCAAAATTATTATTATTATTTTTTAATTTTCCATATGTTTGTACTTGATAATAATAATATTAATTTCTTATTAAAAAATTTAAGCCTATGTTTGGCGAATTCCAATTTTTTTTTTAAACAACACAATTCCCCAAATTATTTTTTAATCATACATATTTTCTCTCTCCACTTTTCAACTACACATCTTAACTCGAAAACATAAAAAAAATATTTTTAAATAATTTTTTTTTAACAAACAGAATGTAATTTTTTTTTCTTTCCGAATTCGAATGTAAGTTATTTAATACAACAAAAATGACAAAATGAGGCGAAACTGATTTTCTACCTAAGGTGGAAAACCAATTCCCTCTAAAGTGGTGGGAAAATGAATTCCATCAAAATAAGAAATTTTTCGAAAATCAAGAAAAGTTGGAAAACAAATTCCATGAAAAATTAAATCAATCAAATGATGCAAAAATTGGAAAATAAGATGGAAAACGTGTTTTCCATGAAAAATATAGTACAATCAAACGGACCCTAATTAGATAGCATCTTTATATGTACCTAACACGTAGAATTCCCGACTTGTTATGATACCATATGGGATCGTTTTGTAGAAATAAACAATTGAAACAAAAAGATATACTGAAGACCGAAAGATGCTCTGTTCTCTATCCTTTTTGCTGTTTTCTGTTTTTATTTTCGAAAATACTAAAAACGCGTTCTGTTTACCATTTTTCGAAAACGTAATTTAGAAAAAAAAAATTGTACACAAAACGCAAAATGTTCAAAACCTCGTTTTAGGTGTTTTAAGTGTATTTTAAACAAAAAAGTTTCAAAATGCGGAAAGCGTTTTTTTTTTTTTTTTTAATTAAGAATTATCCTAACTCGGATCTATGCCTTGAATAAAATTTTATTGAATTCAATATCAACATTATTAAAAACTTTCAATCGAAATTCTTCTTGTTATTGTGTTGGCAAATTTATTTTATTTTATTTTTATTTTTATTTTTTTTGCAAAAAACAATCTATTGGCAAAAAACATACAATCTCCAACATTATAAACATGAGTTATTTTGCTTCTATGTATGAGGTTGGATTAATAAACTCTACATTTAGGGTAATAATTCAAAAAATGCCTTCAACAAGGATTCTATGTGTGATTATTTTGGCTTAGGACCACTTGCAAGTTGCATCTATTTTGTTGAGTTAAACTCTTTGTGTGATTATTTTGTTTACATTAACTCATGTTTAATTGTGACTTGAAATGTGATCTAATTTTTTATAATATTTTCAAGACTTGATCATTAATGACTTTATCTATTTTTATAATATTTTCTGGTCATTATTAAATTAGTCCAATAAAAATTAAATAAGCTAATTTTTTATAATAGAAAGTAAAAAATCTTCAAAAGACAATTTTTTTTTTTTTAACCCACAAACAAATTAATTATAAATAGTTAAAGTAACATTCCGTAAAATTTCAAACAAAACATATTTTCCTGTTTTATATTTTTAGAAACAGTTTTCAGAAATGACAAACGGAACGAATTTTTAATATTTTGAAAACTGTGGTTAATGAAAATGAGCGTTATGCAAATAACTCTAGCCCACAAAAAGTAAATAAGTTAGATGTGCTTCACTTATCACATCTAAATTGTGTGAAAATAAGTCATTTTACATTGTCACTTGCGTTGTCATTCTATCACTTTCAAAATCACAATGGTAGTGTCTAACCAACAAAATTATCGGACGATAGTATCTTTTGGAACTCATTTTCAACTGTTTTGATTGAAAATATATATCATGATCAAATTACATTATATTCTCACTAACACAAAAGGAATGTTTAAACGTTCCTGTGAAATAAGTAAAGTTAATTAATGCAATGTGAAGCGAGAAAATAATGTGGGGGTATATCTAAATGCTAGATCCTTTGATCACAACAAAAATGAGATTTTAGTAAATTTTGATAAAGTTGATAAAATGAGTGGTTGAAAAGTCGTGAACCCACGAAATGTGATTGAGATTGATTGTTAACTTTACTTAAATTAAAATCTGATTTTAAATTACTAACAAACATGGGCTTAGTATATAAAACTATTAGAATGCTAAATTAAGCACTAATTTTCTATTTGGTGGTATACTTTCTTTTTATTTTGTGAAGGGATGGAAAACCTTCAAAATCTTAAAAAAAAATTATTAATTATCAGACAAATTAAATCCGACAGGAATATTAAAAGATTAACGTCATTAAACCTTCTTTTGACATCATGTGTGCTTTCCTGGTTGCTGAATTGCCACCACTTTTTGACTGTTCTAAATTTATTACATTTATTGTATGAGAATATACGGATAATGATACAATTTAACTGATATCGTGACATAACGCATATACGTTAGATAATGTAAATAACTATTCCACAATTTGCACTTTCATCTCTCAATATATGTGTGTTATATCACAATATTACTTAAAAATGACAATTAAAACTATCCCTAGAAGTACTCTTTTTTTTAATGACAACCCAATCTTCAAATTCAAGTGTTCGCTCAAGTCTTGTTCGAATTGAATTGTTTGTTAAAATTCACTCTTTCTACATCCTATCATTTGTATTCACCTAAATTAAAAGTTTAAGCACAACCAAACATGCTGCATGCAAAGATGGGGTTACAGTGCACCAAAAGCAACATGCTACTATAAATCTTCATCCAGCTCTCAAAAGACAAATGCACAAACAGCAAAGAAAACAGGTAGGAGAGACATTTACATTGCTAAAAGAAGTTACTTCAGCCTGTCTAAACCCAGGAAAAAAAAATGAAAAAAAGAAAAAGAAAAAGAAAAATTCTTATCTCAGGGCTGAAACTATGGAATCATTCCCTAGTTGACAACATCTCCATATCTTTGCTACGTACTGTCTGCTTCAGAAATAACAATGGAGTATATATACCAAGTACAATTCTAACATTCGAAGGCAAGTGCTTTATGTCGCCTATTTCATTGTTTGGAAAACTCGGTTGTGCCATACCGAATGAAGTATCATATTGAAAATGTCATACTTCACAGGCCTGGTATGCCAAAGAAAATGCTGTTGTACCAGCTTTACTCTTTGCTGCATCTTCAGATATCTTTTCTTAGAGATGGATAGAAGTATGTTCTTCAAATTTGGTATGTCCTTCTCCAAGACAAAAACTGCGAAAGACTCCCAATTCAAAGTCTCAAAAAACGGTGGGACAAAATTGTCTGATATGATAACAGGAACACATTCGTAGAAAATGGCCTCGACCACTCTAGGACTGTTTACTTCGAAACCTTTGGCACATATGCAGTACTTGCTGCTCTTCATGTACTGGACATAGCTCATTTGGCCTTTCACTTTATGAATCCGACCAAAGATCTTCATGTCAGGATCTTTGTTTTCCCAGTGATTCAGCAAAATGGGACGGAGATAACCATGCATGTTTCCAGCAAAGAAAGCAAGGATTCGTCTTTGGGACGGAGGTCTCCCCCCAAGTTCTCTAAGAGGATTTTGAGCTGAGCGCACAAAGGTCTCCGGAAGAGACGCATCTTTACCAAACTCGAACCCTTCTTTGATATCAGCATTGCACAAAGCTCTAATACAAGTAGCCATCCTCTCCCTGGTCTCTGCTGGTGCCTGAGAACACAAGATTTACTATGTTAATAGATTTCTGTAAGATTTCGATATTGAAACTTAGAAATTACAGATATTTTGCTCAGGGTGTTAAGTAAAGGTCTAAGCCGACTCCAATTTTTTTTGGAAATAAAGCTTAGTTTATTATAGTTGGTTTAAGTAACAGGTCCATGGACAAAATGCAAGATGGCAAAAGAAAAAATATGATCTCTTCTAAAGAAAAGGAAGAGAATGATCTGCTCCACCAATTCTATAAATAGCAAAAAGTAATTGTAATGATATCTGCGAAATTGTATCCTTGAACCTGAATGCCAAAAAAGAAAAAAGTAATGAATTTCAATTCCAAGTGAGAGTCATACCCAATCATGACAGGCTACAAGGAAATGATCTGTTCCACCAGTTCTATTCCAGAAACGATATTTTGTTGTGATCAAATCCATATAGCTACTCAAACATTGAAGCATGTTACTGCGATTATGAGAATCGGGGACATATAAAGTCACCTCTAGTGCCCGCGAACTGAAAGGCAAGTAAAATAGGTGAGCTCTTTTGGGTTTTTTAGTGACAAAATGTTTGTTTGCCTTCAGTAGCTTCATAAACCATCCCTCTGAAGCATATATTCCTTTGAGAGGTGGCTGATGAAATATAGGTCTTTGCCCTTCAGAATAGATGTAAACTTTGAGAGTCTGCTCCATCAATTCATAGCTCCTGTATATAACTTGGAATTATGGATGAAAATTTAGTCGAGCAAATAGTTTCATTGCCCGCAAAAGTGATGATTTTAAAACAAAATCTTGTCACACCATTAAATATATATGCTTTGGTTAAACGCAAAATTGTGAAGTCAGTTCTTGATATGGGACTTTTCTTGAGGCAAAGATAATCATAAAAATCTCAAGACCTGGCTAGCAAACATTCGGGCATACAAGATCTGTACATTCATAGAACTCAAAGATATAAAATAGATCCAATGAATAATAGTAATGGGCAGCGTGATCTTTCGGTGTGTGATAAAAATAAATTAACATGCTTATTTAATTGCTAGTGGTAGTTTTAAGGCAAATTCACCATGTTTAGCATGTGACCCCCCTGCACCTCCAACTAAACATCCCTAGGTGAGTTGGGATGTTGTCTCCTCGCTGCCGGTTTCAAACACTGAACAAGCCCAGTGGTCAAACATCCTTCTCCTACCCCCATGGAATGCTTGCAAACAGAAGACACTCACTATCAAGAATTGTCTCCTCCCCTCTATTAAGTAGTGGAGCCTAATTATTTGATAACTGGATAAGGTGACAATTGAATAATTGGATAAGGACAAAAATTCTAATTAAGGACAACTTAGGAGACTGTGTTATTGTAAAATTCTATTAAAGAATTGGAGTCATTGTCTAATGTGGATTTATTCTTATTGAAGAGTTGGAATCCTTGTGTAATTTGGATTTGCCTTTATTAGATAATTAAAGTCCTTGTGTAACGTGGATTTGGCCCTATTCAATCTTAAAAATCAGGGACAATCCTTAGACTGTTATCATCCATCAAATAGAGAGAAAAAAAGAAATATTAGAGAAGATACGTGTGTGTTTTATCTTATAAAACATTATTTTAATTATAGCGAATTTCTGCAATGGCAAAGAGGACATAGTCTCATATTGAGGCGAATCTCTATAAATCTTGTATTTCTTAATTATTTTTCTTTTCTTCATATTAATTGCTTCTGATAAAAATAGAATTAAGGTCCCTAATTCTCAACACTCTCCACAACCCACCTCACAAAAAAAAAAAAAAAAAACGCATGCAACCCCAGATACAATCACAGTCCACAAACTTACCATCACGCTAAAAGCTACCCCCAAATCCAAATTGAAAACTTCAAAGGCAATACCACCACCATGACACCATCATGTGCATGCGCACCTCTACTTCCTAAAGTTTCACCCACTACCGAACTCATCTGACACCATCTCACATCAGTACCTCCCTGGAAACAATGGGTAAGCCATCAAGGCTGGAGTGTTGGAGTCCAACACATATCGGAGATCGACATGCCAGGCCCATTGTCATCATATTGGTCCCTGGTTTATGATTTTTTGAGCAAAGCAAACAGAGAAAGATATATCTTGCCGTCTGGTATAGGCACATGGGCAGAAAACAGCAAGTTTGTCCAAAAAATCTTTTAACTACTCCTATGAAAATACCTTTTCAGTTTTCATGCTATCATGTCTAATCTATGATCTACAGGTCAAGTACATGTATTGGGGCACTGCATGCATACAAGGAGATGAATTATATATAGCATCAAAATTCAGGTGAGGATTAGAAGAGCTCCAACTAGCATCCATATTTGAACTGATAACACACTTTAATATGTCACTAAAAAACATAAATATCACAAATAGCAACCTATCACGTGTTGAAATAAACTCGAACTTCTATTTTGATTACCTTTTGAATGTAGAAAAATTTCGATACAGATTAACATCAAATTTATCATCTTTTCGTATAATTGGAGCATTCTCAATCAGAGATTTTACATTTAGTAATTCTTGATCTACTGCTGAAGACCATCTTGGTTTCTGTAAACAGATAAAAATGAAAAGTCACAAAAAGTAATGGAAAAAATATCAGATCAGATTTTGCTTGCTATAACACACAGTTCTAGGAAATTTATACTTGAACCCATACATACCATTGTATGATATGATATGCGACTCTGGAGCAACATACCATTCATTTCATTTATCGGAACTACTGTATCTGGCGGTTTCTTGACCCATCTTTTAGCAGGAGTGCTTCTATCAGAAGAATTGCTCATTGTACTGGAAAGGTCATCCTTTTGTAATCCAGGTTTTTCAGCATTTCGAAGTATATTTTCAGCATCTTTGCCCGTTGAAGATTTATTCAGAGAGTGAGGCATCATGGAAGTAATTGAATTTGCACCCATGTTTTCTGAAGATATAAAGCGGGATGGTGAAACTGATGGTGATAAAACAAATGGAGGAATAGCCTGATTGGCATCTCCATTTCTCCCCAATGTTGGAGTTGGAAAAATTCCTCTGTCCAAAGAAGAATTATTTTCAGAAGTATTATTTGAAACTGGTAAGTCACTGCTGTTACTTCTTACCCCACTCTGAACTGTTGAGCTGCTGTTCATTTCCAAGGAGTCCTTGGAAGGAATTTCATCTTCGGGATCAATATCAACATCAAGGTTTTCTTCAGATTTTTTTTTGCTTTCAGATTCAGAAGTATCTTTAACATTACTATCGTTCCCATCAAAGTATTTTGTAACATTGGATACCAAGTGCACATCATTCACATTGGTCGAATTCAAGTCAATCGAATACATCGGATTTCTTGAAGCACTGGGATTACTAGATGAATCTCCAGTTGAAAAGGTTCCAGCTGATGCCACTTGAGATCTATGGGCAGAAAATATAGTTGACACAATGTTTCTGTACGGAAGCTCAACATACTGAATAAACAAAAACAAAGCAAATATCACTCCCATCACCAATAGCAATTTCCTCGTCTCCAATAAGCAAGCATAGCGTAATTCATAGACCATAATGACCTCCAAGATCAATACAATATTTACAACGTCCCTCAAAATTTTTGGAGCAAATTTTTGCCTTGATTTTCGTAAATCTGATTTACTTCATTCCTGTTCAAAGCAGCTCCTTATAAAAGAAAAGCATCATTTATAAACATCACAGTTCAAAACAATAAATTAACAATTCAAGTACAGAAAACAATTTCACTGATTAAAGATTGCAAGATTACGCATTATTTTCCTAAGGGAAAGTTTAGAACAAATTTAAATGCTTCATCCAAACAAAATTATGAAGGGATGAAGAACACAAATTTCAAATGTTCGAACACCTAGGTTATGTTTGATTGAAAAAATGGAAAATGGGTAGAAAGAAAATATTTTCCAGGTAATTAATTTGCCCAGAAAATATTTTCTTGAGAAAATACATTTAATTTTGTTTGATTGGTTTAAATTTCAAGGTAAAAAATGTGAAAGTTTTCCAACTTTTTCTGTTTGGTTGACATTATTTTTCATGAAAAATAAACATTATTTTCATCAGTAAAGCACCACATTCGTTCTAAAAACCTCCAAAAAAAATCTGAATTTCTCCTTAAATCTTCTAATTTTATACAAGCAGAATAAAAATCACCAATAATCTCAATTAACCCTCCATCAATCAACCTAATACAAAACAAAAATCTCCCAAATCTTATCTCAGCAGCAGGGAAAAGAATTCTTATCCATGGCTCATATTACCCGAATTACAGAATCAATTCTTACCTCCAATTGATCATTATTCCCAACCAAAATATTTGGAGACAAAATTCTTATCTCCATTAATCCTCAAGCTGATCACCGTTCCCAATTCCAAATCCCACTAACGATAGAACCCAAAGCACAAAACACCCACACACGAGATACACTCATACACCAATAAAAATCAGTAATCTACAAGCATAAGTTCAAACTGTATGGGAGACATTCATCGACATGGCTAATCTACCAGTACCGCCTTCACCTCCGCGGGCATTTTCTCGTTCTCATACTCCAGCAATGGGAGGGGTTTGTCAACGGGGTTAATCTCCGGCTGAACTGGAAATGAGGCAAGGTCTGATGACGGTTGTGTGTTTTGACTGAGACAAACTGCTTAGATGGAATTGGTGGCGAGGATGTAGCTTGGTGAAAGCGAGAGGTGGCAGCTATGGTTGTCGACGAGTTTGGAGAGGGGATGAGGGAGAAGAAACTTTCCATGGAAAATCTTGCCAATCAAACATAGCTGAGTCAAACATCTAACCATCCAAACAAGATGGGATTTTCATTCTTATGACGGAAATACACAATTTGCAGACATTAAACACATAAAATTGCTAATCGATTTCCCTTTCTATTACATGCAAAAAGCATTTTAACTGTGTAATCTCAAACAATAAAGTCATACAGAAAGAGTGAACAATAAAACCTTTCTTGATTCTTGATTTCACTAATAAACTAGCTCAAGAATCAGAACATTTCTTAAGAAAGCAGAAAGTAAAATTCAAAAAACCCAGATCACGATAACCCCATAAAAACCCATAAACCAGGACTACAATTAACAAAACCCCAGACAGCAATTACCAGGGTAAAAACGAGCAATAATGATACGTTTCGATAAATTACCAGCTCTTGAAGTAATGAGAAAAACTGCTCCAGCTTCAAGTTCGGGCCAACTTCAAATGCTCTTGAAACTAAATAAATGAAATAAAAGAACAGAATAAAGATGTTGTTTGCATCTGTTGAATCAACCAGCACGCCAAGCAGTATAAAGAAGCTTGCTTTATTTAGCTTTTAGTATGAACTTTGATCTAAAACTGAGAATTTGTAATTGAAATGTGCGTATGATACTTCTATAACTTGTTTGGTATTGAAAAATTATATTCTGAAATAATTGGACTCGTGTGGGGTTTCTCTTTGACTTTCCTTTTGCAGTGAATTGTGGGATTTGCATTTTTGCCGGTGGGAGTGGGCAGGAAAACAGCGGCGACTGAATATAATTCTTACATAAAGTCGCTCATTAATACTATTGGCCCCAATTGTTAATTTGAAGTAGTAAATTGGCATCATTTTTTTTTTCAACACAGAATCCTATTGTGAATCTCGTAATCTTTGTTACTCTTATGTTACTGCTAATAGTTTAGGGTACCAACACAAGTTATAAACAACATTTTTTTTTAAATTACTTTTTAATTATACATATTTTTTCTAATCACTTTCCAATTATATATTTTGTCTCGAAAATAAAAAAACTCTTTATTTATAAATAAAGGAACTTTACAAAAAATAATAAAATATGCATTTATAAAGTTGGAGAATGAAAAGGTACGATTTTAATAAAGATTTGAACAATTTTGATCACTAGAAACTTGGAATTTTTTTTCCCCATGGGGTTGCATTGTTTGTTGTATACTTGTATTTCATGATTTTATTTTTTATTTTTGAGTTGGTTAAGGATACGATTGTTATCTCCATCAAAGTTGAGATTACAAAAACAATTTGAATTATTTTATTTGAACAATATTCTTGACAATGAGCATGACAAAAACTTTCACATGTGATGTGTGGATTCCACACATCACACGTGAATCTCACACACCACATGTGAGAGCTTTTATTAAGCTCATTGTCAAGGAGTCTACATTTCCAACTCCAAATAACATTACAAGTTATACATAGATTCAAAATGGATCCCATGTATGTTTTTCATGGGCCTTTTTTTTTAAAATATTAATATTTGAAAATTGTAATATATAATTGAGAGTTTCTTCGAACCTCTCGCAATCTTTTCTCGGTATTCTTCTAATCAACGAGTACTACTCCTCGATCCCGAGTTTACTTCTGCATCGAACTCATTTTGGTGGTAACCGGAATACTCTATTATACCACACAGAATGAAGTATCATATGAAAAATGTCATATTTCACAGGTATGGTATGCCAAAGAAAGTGCTGCCTCGCCATCTTAACTCTCTTCTGCATCAGCTTGTATCTCCTATCTGAAATTGACAGCAATATGTTCTTCAAATCTGGAATATCCTTCTCGAAAACAAAAACCGTGAACGAATCCCACTTCAGAATCTCGAAAAATGGAGGGACAAAATTGTCTGATATAATTACAGGAACACACTCGTTGACGATGGATTCGACCACCCTTGGACTATTGACTTCATAGCCTTTGGCACAGATGCAATACTTGCTGTTTTTCATGTGCCATATGTAGTTAGCATTTTTCATTCGACCAAAGATCTTCATGTCGGGATCTTTGTTTTGCCAATGTTTTAACAGAACCGGACGAACTTTTCCGTGCATTTGTCCAGCAAAAAAGGCGAGGAATTTTCTCTCTGAAGGATTTCTTCCGAATTCTTTTGTGGGATTCTGAGGTGAAATCACATTAGTTTCCGGAAGAGAAACATCTTTCCCGAGTTTGAAGCCTTCTTTTACATCAGCATTGCACATAGCCCTTATGCAGTTCCTCATACGTGGTCGAGTATCTGCTGGAGCCTGGAAAAAGCTTAGATTGTTAAAACTCGCAAACATCTAACAAGGAAATGAAAATTAGCTCATAGGCTTCTGTTTGGTAAACTGTTTATAAACTATTGTTTATAAATAGTGATGTGTCAATATTTCGTTGGTCCATGTTTTTTAAAAGTCGACGGAAATCCAAAATTTTCGACTTTTTATTAAAAAATGGAGTGATGGGATATTGTCATGTGTCCGTTTATAAACAAAATTTATAAACAATTTTTACTATCGTACCCAATCATGGCAAGCGACAAGAAAATGATCTTCCCCGTCCGTTCTATTCCAGAAAGGGTACCGTGTCTTGATCAAGTCGAGGTAGTTGTTCAAATAATCTCTTATGTCTTTAAAACTATGAGAATCTGGCACATAAACAACATCTACTAATCTTTGAGAGCTGAAAGGTAAGTAAAACAAGTGGGCTTCTTCCGGATTGCTGGTTATATATTGTTGGCTAGATTCCATAAGCTTCATGAACCAGCCCTCCGAAGCATATATGCCCTTTAGCTTAGGCTGATGGAATACGGGTCGTTTTCCCTCCCTATAGATGTAAACCTTGAGCCTCTGCTCCATCATTTCATAGCTCCTGGGTTTTTTGGAACATATTCAAACAAAAACTGTTATGATATGAACGTAAATATCAACAAAGATAAAATACATAGATTTAGCCCTTGTTTGAGATCCATTATTTGAGGAAAAATTATGGTTTGAAATAGTATTTTTGGGAGGATGTATGGTTAAAATATGTTTGAAAAGTAAAAAGTAGCAGGCTTGACTAAAATAGATGGTTGAGATTGAGCGTTGAATAAATTTGGTTTGCAAATAATGGGAGCCAAACAAAGGCTTAGTTTTACGTGAGAAATTTTAGAACATGGAGAAAAATTCAAGGGCGGAGAAGAAGAATTTAACTATACAAATACATGAGAGTACAAGAGATTGTGCTTTCACAGTAAAGATGACAATGAGTCGGTACCCCACCGCATGTCTCGTCCCACTAGGAGATCTTCAAACCCATACCTGTCCCATTATCCACTATGTTATTGCAGGGCGGGGCAGGTATGGATTTGGAGGGCGAGGCGGGGCGAGACATCCCATACCTGCCCCGATTGTATTTTTATTTTTGTGTGTGTGTATATATATATATATATTACTTGTTTTACTTCTATATTCTATCAATTAATCTTAATTAATGAAATTTTAAATCATCAATCAAATTTTATTTTATTTTAATTTAATTAATATGCGGGCCGGGTTCGGGGCAGGTTACTCAATACCAGTCTCAAACCCATACCCGATTTGGGGCGACAATATCGACCCATACCCGGCTCCACTAGCTTGGGGGGGGGGGCGGCCAAAATTTGTCCCATTAGGAGCGGGTATCCGTCAAGTTTGAGTTGGAGCGAGTTTTTTTGACATTCCTATTCCAAAGTTCCTACTTGTAACAAATCAGAAACCGTAAAGTACATAATGTAAAGAAGGGCCGAGAATAAACACGTCCATTTTTCTCATAATTTTAGTTTCACAATGTATATCGCACTACGAACATTTTGAGTTGGGCCAAACAGAATTCAGGTCATCGTACTCTAAAAGAAACCAAGTCAAAATTAATATGAGAATACCATATAAAGACTCATATGGTTCTTGTATAGTCATAGGATTTTTCTTTGTTAAATATCAAACTCGCGACTGCTTAATCATGTATATCTCACTAGTATTGATACATCAAGTAGAATTTATTTCCTCCACAACCTATCATTATCTCGTACTTCTTCTAAATCAATTAAGAAACACATGCAATGTATGGACCGCCTACTGCACCATGAACATACCTTACAAATTTTGAAATGTTTCGATAAACAGGGGCATATAAGCTACGATGATCGCCATTGATAGTTGCATGCTCGATTTCAGATCTTGCATCTAATAATTCTTGATCAGCTGCTGAAGGCCATAGTGGTTCCTGCAACAAGAACTTCTCTTATAAATTTGTACTTTATGTTTCTGATTTTTCTTTTCTTTTTCGAGGGGTGAAACAAGGAGAAGGGGGTTGGCTGATTTAGAATGATCACTTTCATGGCTCGTTTGGTAAGTTGGACCATATGCGCGCTGCTAGATAGTAATAGTATTAACGGAAAAAAATTGGACGAATCATGTCAAGTACCACATACCAAACATACCATCAATGTTCTGTACGAGATCAAAACTGGATGTTACCTTAGTAAAGGATGAGACTCGACTTTGGCGTAACATATCTATCATCTCTGATATTGATACCACTGCCTTCTCTGGAGTTTCCTTCGGAGACGGACTATTTGATAAAGAAGAATTATTCTCGAACGCGATATGATCAACTTGTAATGTATCACTGGTTTTCTCATCCTGAGGAGGAGGAGGAGGAGGAGGAGGAGGAGGAGAAGGGGCACTTGAAGGTATCACAGGAGCTATCAGATTTACATCTGTGTCCTTGAAAGAAACCGAATCAGATGGCGAAACCGAGGGGGCTAGTCTATAACCAAAGCTTAAAGGACTATCAGCATTCCTTTCAATTTCTCCGATTTTTTCTTCATCAGATATTCCCGACAAGAAATTCTCATCAGCTGTTGCATTCTCAGCTGTAACTCTAAATTCCAAATCCCCCATGTTTTCTGGTTTTGTACTGTTCAAATATGTACTGTTCTTAGACAAAAACTCTTCTCCAAATTTATTTTCCTCGTCTGACATTGATGTCGATGAATTATTTATAAGTTCGGTATATCCCCCCTCAGATCCTATAGTTCTACTAATCACTCCATTCGCACCCAGAACACCGGCGTTATCGGAGGAAAACAGAAAGGACATAGTATTTCTATATGGTAGTTCAAAATACTGAATTATGAAAACTGAGGCAATAAGCAGTCCTATTAGCCACAGGATCCTCCTGCTGTTTTCCACTTGAAATTCATAACCCATGATTAGAATCATGAAATCCTGCAAAATCATAGATTGAAATTCGAAGAATACATTAATTATTTCAAAATTCAATCCCTGTCATGTTAGTCCTCAAATCCAGTTCACAATTAATAACCTATATTTACATGAAACATAAAAACTGATATAGAATTATGAAATCTCTCATGTTTAACTGTTGAAAAAATATGTGCCATCTATTACAACTCAGATGAGGTAATTCAACGTGATATCGCTAATAGCATATGCACGTTTATGAAAAAAAAGAAATAATGCATTTGATGAAAAAATGAATTCGATTTCTATGTAAATTGCATTTCAAGACAAAAATCTAAATAAAATGTGGTTTCAACATTAATAAACCAGAATAATATCTATTTACTGAAGTACATTAAACAAACAATTTTCACAACTACTCCCCTCCTAAGCCATATCAGAATCTATGAAAAAACATTAATTGAACAAAAAAATAGATAATCCTATCTCTTTGTTCTTTAAATACTGAACAAAAGTAATATTGAAAAACTCAAATAACAAAAAATTAATTCTGAATTCCCACAAAATTTTTCGAACTGAACTTCATTAAAAAAACGGGGGGGGGGGGGGGGGGGGAATCTGCATCAGGTAGAGATCAATTACCTCGATCAGGCAACTTTCATTTACTTCAGCATAACAGGAATAAAACAAAAGAGAAAACTCTACTGTGTTTGCTTTTTTTCCTGGGGTTTGGCCGTTTGGACAATTCATGCATATTTGCCGTTTAATACCACCTTTTGCGGAGTTACAGGTGTTAATGTCATGTGCTCATTGCTTACAAGTTTAAGGTTCTGGTTGAGTGGCTGTTGGCTGACTTTCTTCCTTTCCTAGGAGTATGAAAAAGGTTTAGATTACTACTGTATTAATTCAGACAGGTTAGCAGCCATTGGTAACTGCATAGATTTTGCTTAAACGCCACTCATTTGCTAATTAATGGATTTTTGCCATTATTTTCGGATCCTATCTATGGATTTTGGAAATTAATTGATTCACTTTACTTCTATGATCTATCCTATAATCCTAAATGATTTGGAGAGAAATAGGAAAGAAATTTTTCTAGATTTTTTTTTTTTTTTTTAGTTTTCTTATATGCTATGACTCAACAATGTAATTATTTCCCCCTACAATAAAAGAGGCTTGAAAGAATTACTATTCATTTATGTAACCCTATTGACACGTGAGAGAGTTGAAATATCTCAATTTCAGATCCGCATTTCAGATCCGCCGCTTCTCCTATGAGATAATCCTCCAAATCTCCTTCTCTCTCTCAAAAAAAATATAAAACGCTCTTCCTTCTCTCTTTCTCTTTCGATGAAAATCGTAGATGTACCTCTCGACAAAAAACCGAAAATTGAGGAATCGAAAATTCCTCTCACCACAATCACACAGGACTCGAAGAAGTGTAAACAATATGCGAAGGGAGGTACCGATCATTAACCTCAGATTTGTGCTATTTCCGGCACTCATTTTTTTAAAAAGTAGCGTTTCCGTGTTTTTCCGAATTCTGACCAAATACCTTTTCTTTATGATCTTTGGCCATGGATGGAGAAATGGAGGTAGGGCTGCAATCGCCAGACCCAGTGTTCGTGACTGAGCTTATGGGTGAGACGTTTTTTTCGATTTCTTCTTTGTGCTTGCCTTGATTTCAGGTAATCTGGCCAAGGCTGTTAGTTGTCGATTTCTTACTCGTTCTTTAAGTGTTGTTAAACTTCCGATTTTTGGTTTTTTTATTTTTATTTTTGTAAATCTCATCCATTGGGTAGAGCACTTGGGTGGCAGTATTTTCAATACAAGTTAGTTACCACTGATATTATAACATATAACAGTATATTTTGCCAATTATTAATTATACCTGGACTTCTGACCCAACTATGTTATGTATTATATAATTAGAATTACACCAGAAGTAATCATTTGGCAATCATTATATTTGTGCAAAAGAAGACTTCAAGCAATAAATAAACTGAAATCACTACTTATGCTAATTTTTGCTAAACATATATTGAATACCTTAGTGAACTCATCAAATATCTTGTCAGGTGAGTTGGAGCCATGGTGAATAAGCTGAATGATTTGGAAAAACAATGAAAGTAAACGACAAGAGCAGTGCTATGAGCGGTGACATGAAGAGAACCAACTACCATCGGTCTTAGACTCCAGTCGAGGTGATCAATCAGGCAGGAGGAAGTTACAACAGCTGGTGATGGCCAGAGCCGTACCTGTGATTTTGTAGACCTGAAACAAACAGTTGTTTTTCGAGATATAGGCCCTGGGCTTTACGGGGGTTCGGGGGCAGCGCCCCCGGAAAAAAATTTTTTAAGAAAAAAAACTGAAGGAAAAAAAAAAAAAAAAAAAGGGGCCCATAAGCTAGTGGTCCCTGAAGCCCTTGCTTCATCATCTTCAAGGCTGGTCCGGCTCTGGTGATGGCTCGTTCTGAATATATTTCTTTTCACCTTAATACAATTAATACAATACAAATGAGTATAAAAGGCTTCGGAAGAAACACAACATGCTCACAGAATTCAACTTTAGAATTGGAAAGATATTTTATATTTTTAGTTTGAAACAGTTACGTATGAATTTTGATTGGAATGCTCCAATTCCATTCCACCAAATTATATTTGCATATAATAAGGTAGTGAATTGGAGGAAGATTAGTCTTTTTGACTTCTGAATACAGGTTTATTCATGTATAACTTGATCTCTTGAGCTCAGGCAAGCTAAAGTTTTCCTTCTTAGAAGTTTCTTTCATTCCTTTTTATTTTCCTTTTTTATTTCTGCTTTAGTAACCATTTGACACGTCTTATATTTTCTTATATTTTTATTCTATTTTGTATGTTTCCTTGCATAACACATTTCATCAACAGGGTTCTTGTGAGAATAATTCTAGAACACCGGAGCACGGCATGTGGTAAAGCTTTGATGACCAATATAGTGCCCTGACAAACAAACATAGCAGGGGTCAAAATATTTCAAAAGGTATTTATGTACAGGGGTAAAAATTGTGTTTAACGATTTGGAACAAGTTAAACTCGGTTTAAAGAATCAAGTTTAGGTTAGTATTGAAGAGCTTCTTTTTTCTGAATTAATTGCACTCTGTATTCATGAAGTCCAAATGAAATATAATCCATTGTGCTTTAATTTGTTTCTAAGATGGATATTCCAGCAAAAAAAGCCAACACAAATTCTTGCAGCAACTATCCATATCTGCATTAATAATTTTAGCAAATATTGATAATTGCTTTAAACTCGATTTATGAACTGTCCATCGTCTCTATTTCCAATCTTAGGTTAAGAAGAAAGAGAAAAATGTTAGAAGAATTGTCCTGAATAATGTTGTGGGAACTCTGGACTTGAGCATCTGACACTTCGTCCAAGGGGAGACATATGCTGGGGTACATTCTTGGCTTCCTAAGTTGTCTGCAGATAGCAAAAAAAACATGACATAAAAGCTTCAATCAATTGAGTCAATTGATTGCTTTATATCCAAATAGTCTGATTCCATTTTATTTTTTTTTAATTTATAATTGAAAAATTAATATAACGTTGTTATGTTGATTATAAGTTTTAACGTTTGTATATCTTTCAGTGTGCTTTCAGAAATAGTTTTTGATTTTGTAGAATGAAGATGTTTAATTCGGTAGTGTATTGAGGAATCATATGTTCATAGTAAGAATTTTTTTCAATTTGCTGCCATCATTATCTATTACTAAACTTATATTTGTCTATCCTCTACTGTAGGTTCTTTGTGAATATTAGCTTAGAGGCCATTCCAATGGAACTGTATTTTCTGACTGAGTTTTCTGACTGAGTAGGTAAATTTAAATGTCATAATTTTCAATTTGTGGATCATTGTACGATGCAAAATCATCTGTTTCAATTCTACAGATCGTTTAACATCAAGTGTTGAAATTCTACAAAAAGATTTATCTCATTTTTTGCAACATTAAAATTCTTTTTTTTTTTTTTGTCATTCTAATGACTAGGTTCAAAAAACCTGTCATAGTTCAGCCAAATTTTGAATTCTTTTACTGGTGTCAATGAGCTATCTTCTGGATTATAAGGGATAAGCTTTCCCGAAGGCTAAAGGAAGTTGCATTTTTATTATTTGCTGGAGTCATGGGAACTTCGTTACATTCTGAATCCAATCTAGGCGCTTGTATTCTTGATGGCGGGGCAGTCACATTAGCTGAAAATGGCTTCAAGACAACCTTACTGGTGGGTTATTTTTGCAGTCTCTCTCTCCTCTTATTTTAAAATCCTACATTACAAGATGATATTAATACATTTTTACTCTTTATTTATATGATATGTTCATATAGAATAAGAGGTGTTCTTGAATATGAATGCATATGAGATCTTGAGAATTTAATTACAGTGAATCTATTTCCAAAATAACAGACCAATGCGATTAAACTGAGTTAGGAATTTCTCAGTTTCATTTGTCAGATACATGAAATTTCTTCAAAGAGAAAATGTAGAAGATATTTAGAAAGAACAGAGGATATCATATCATTCCATATAGCTATAAGAGTGGAATTCATCAATTAATCCCTCTCCGTTTTATTGTTAAATGGCATCCTTTACATAGTAAGCTGAATGAAGAAACTTTACCATTACAAGATGATTACTACCTTTATATTTTAATATTGCATTCTGTCCCTGCAATGGATCCCCAAGAAAAAAATCGTAATCTTTCTTTGTTATTTGTAAAATCACATGCACTGTGCAATTTGAATTTATGATTATGTTAAATATAATGAATTAAATAATGCATGGGTATTTCAGCGTCAGTAATCTCTATAGATCTTCTTGAATATTTGAACCTTTTTGTCTCTTTGTAGAATTTAATGATAATTGAATATAGTATTTATCATTGGTTTAGACTGCAATACATGTTCATGTTCTCAGTCAGTACTATCTCCAAATAGACAAAAGCTAAGAAGAAGATGCTATGGTTAAAGGCAAAAAAAAAAAAAAAAAAATACATAAACCAGACCTTCCACCATTAAATAAATCTTTAAGTTCTTGTTGAAATATCTTGAATTGTTGAACAAATGCTTCACTATATTCTCCAGGATTCTTGATGATTCTAGCAAGCATTACTTCTGTGGTAACCAAGTTTTCAGCTCAAGGATTTCAAAGAAGCTTTTTTATTTATTGTATGCTTGATTTCTTGCTGTACTGTCAGTATTATTACATCAACAGAAAACACATCAATGCAGGTAGAATATGTATCACAATTTCTATCGGTAATTATAATTCTTTACCATGAATTATAAATTTTTAACATATGCATGTGGGCTAAAAATACTACTCTTTTCTACTATCATGTGTTGATAATTTATGATGTATCTTTCAAGTAAAATGTCCGGGTTTGAATATTTTAACAGGTTAATATATTTTCTGGCTACATCTATAGATTATCACCGGATTATTAATTTTTCTCAATGCCCAATTTGAACACTGGATCTTCGCGATCTGGAAGCCTACCGAATCTAACAAGGGCAACAATGTTTTATATTGATTACATACTTCAATCTGACATATTTGATGACATTTAGAAATTAAAAAAGTTTTGTCAAATAGACCTGATAAAAAACTTGATATTTAATTATCCCCTACCCAAGTTTATTGAGATTAATAATTAGTAGTAATTATATAATTATATGCTTTTCCTTCCCATATGGTTGAAAAAGATTTAGAGGATTAAATTATGACTGCTTATAGAACAACACTTTCATGTGCACAAGGTCTATGAATCAACTTGTGACTTTTCATTATTATTCCTTGAGTACTTACCTTGTTTATGATGTTTATGATTTTGTCTCATCACACGTTACAAACTATTTACATCAACTTATAACATAATTTATAAGCTCTTGCTTCCAACTCTTTAGATATGATTGAAAATCGAAGAAATCACAACTACTGAAATAGACAAACTTGAAAACCTAAATCGTCATCTACTCGAAGGAGAATTTCAGGGATCTACAAATAATCAAATCGAAAATATTATCGGAGACAGAGGGGAAGAAATGGTTTGTTACGTCAAATGAGAAACTCATACAGAAAATCGTTTACATAAATGAAAGTGTATAAAATTTGGGAAAAGAGAAAGATACGTGATTTCTAAATGCAAATATGTGAATGGGAAAAAGTAAAAGTAAAATGTTAACATTACTTCTGTAAAAGCTAAAATGAGGAAATACATAGAAGTGTAAAATAAAAAAAAATAAAAAAAACATAGAATTGTAACGGCCTTGCCTAACTGTTCATTTAAAAATGACATTGAACAGTAAATGTAACTTCGACTCTCGGTCTTCATCCTCCTTTTCAACATATAAAAAATAAAATCTGAACATTTTCGAAAAATAAAATAAAATAAAATGCTTCACCAGCATCCATAGTCATCATTTTATTTCCGCCTCAAATGGGTTCACAGATAATAATTCATTCCAAGTTTTCCAACATAATCGAACAAAAACTTTATTTTAGTTTAAAAAAAAAAATTTGTGGACCACTAATCCCCAGAAATGAAAGAAAAAACTCAGCAAACAAAAACAAAAATTAAAAACTAAAAAATGAAAAAAAGGTTCGGAGATATGATCGTGTGCTGTGTGTATTATAAATAATATAAATACACATACCAAAAAGGGGTTTTCTTAAATCTTATCAACATGTAGAAGGGAAGGCAGTCAGTATTGCCTCTTTAATATACAACACGAATTAATAATTTTCACAACCAAAGTTACCACGATGAGTTGATTTTGAAATGCCAAAAACATTACAAAACATTGTAACCTATAACTTTTCAAAATTTTCAACCACATATTCTCCCCAAAACTCAAGATTCCTTCAAAACTTGCAAAACCAAACAATTTCTGATTAAACGAGCTACTTATTTTGATATTGAGTTTAAGTTACTTTGTTTATTTAAAATAAATTACTCATACTTATTTTTAAGCTTCAGCCAAACATGCACGTCAAATTGAAAATTCCTTGACGACCTAAGTTTCTTAGATGTAAAATTGTCAATTCGCAAGAGTATAATACCACTTATCTTCTATCAAAATTCAGCAGTGTTTCTGCTACCATTATAATTGATCGGATGAGAATTAGTTGCTTGTATCTTAATTAAATAATATGAGCTCCAAATCGTATTGAAACCGATCGACTGTACTCATTGTATATATAACTAGAGGCATCGCCACGATAAAAATTTCGTTACTAAGGAACATGGTGGACATTGATTTGGTGTATTTTTTAGGTGCTGTGAGAACCAATTATAATCTACATTTCGTTACTTAGACACGATAAAAATGTGGTATAAATTATAATGATTATAAAGTATGAGTAATGGATATTTAAATGATTATGGAATTGAAGAAATTATGAAGTATGAGTAATGTTGAAAGAGAATTCCCTTGCTTCAAAAAAAAAAATTAAAAAGGAATATAATTTTACTTATAAGGAGGTGGCATCATAAGTGGGAATGAGCCTAAGTTTTAGTGTTGTAGTGTAAAATTGTATGTGTGTGTGTGTGTGTGTGTATAAAATAAAGAAAATAAAATTTAAACGTTGATTAATTGAAATATTTCATGGAAAACAACATTTTTTGTGCAAGATTTATGCGTTGAATTAAAATCTAAAGGTTTTATTAAGACCTTAACATCTTTTGATGTTCTAGCTCTTGATAATGCAACATATAATTGTCCATGAGAAAAAACAGGTAGAGGAAGATATAACGTTTGCACAAGAAATACTAAATACAGACAATGAATCTATAACGTTCTATGAACAAAATTTAAACAACGAACAACGATATGCATATGACAAAATTGTGGATTCGGTCATAAATTCCTCTTCTAATATTTACTTTATCGATGGCCCTGGAGGAACTGGTAAAACTTTTTTGTATAAAGCACTTTTAGGAAATGTTAGATCTAAAAACCAAGTTGCAATAGCGACTGCATCATCAGGAGTAGCTGCGTCTTTATTACCAAATGGACGTACTGCTCATTCGACATTTAAAATCCCTTTAGACACAATTGGAACTATAAATTGTTCAATTACAAAACAATCAGCAATAGGTAGAATATTGAAATTATGTAAATTAATTATTTGGGATGAAGCTCCAATGATACATCGTTACGCTATAGAAATAGTGGACAGGTTATTAAAAGATATTATGGATTCCACACTTCCATTTGGTGAAAAAGTTATTGTTTTAGGAGGAGATTTTAGACAAGTTTTACCTGTAGTACAACGAGGAAAACGTGAAGACATAATGAAAGCATGTTTAGTGTCGTCACCTCTATGGCATTACTTTATAAAATTCTCGCTTGTGCAAAACAGCGGACTTTTATGGATCCACAATTTTGTAAATATTTACTACGAATTGGCAATGGAAGGTACTTCTACATCAACAAATCAACCCATTGATGATACAATACATAAAACAACTGGAAAACGTGTTAATCGCTCTAGTACAAATAGAGTAAAAAACTATCGAGCTCGAAATAAAGCATCAAATTTATCACATGTTGATAAACGTCGACGGAACAACTCATCCACATGTATAATTACATTCATTCTATGTATATATAATATAAATTAATTAATAAATTTCTTTAACTATATATCTCTTATTAAAAATATATTTACTATAATTTATTTTCTATTTTATAGTACACAATACTATTACTGCTACATTTATTTGCACTCTTTTTTTGCAGACAACCGTCATAACAGTCTGATTCCGTACCAATTTGACACTCAATTGACGTTTGAAACAACTTCTTTTACTATATACAAATACTGAAACAACTGTCATCTCACAATCTCATCATTCACAAAATAATATATCAACGTTGTCTATACCTACAAGTCTTTATCAATTACCTCATTCAATTTATTGTAGTCATTGTAGTGCTAAAAAGTTTCACACAGAAAGTAAAGGATTTTGTTGTTCTTCTGGAAAAATACAATTACATTCACAGTCTCCACCAGATAATTTATTTCAATTGTTCACATCTAATTCTACAAACTCGTCACATTTTAGGACTGTTGTTAGAACCTATAACAATCATTTTGCTTTCACATCTTTCGGAGTAAAATACGATAAGGAATTATGTAAAGCAAATAAAGGGATATATACATTTAGAGTTCAAGGACAAGTGTATCATTATATAAACCAACTTTTACCTCAATCTGAAAAAACTGCTTCTTACTTACAATTATATTTTTATGATACTGAACATGAACTATATAATCGTCTTCAAAGCTCAGAGAAATTTATTGAACCAGTGCTTTTACAAATTATTGAAATACTTAGACATAATCTTTATTCAACTTTTTTTCGCTCCTTAAACAATGATATAAATTTGCGCACACAACGCCTTCAAATTAGATGTCATCCTGATCTTGATCAACGAATTTACAATGCACCTTCAACTTCTCAAATTGCTGGAATATGGGTCGAAGATGACCCATCTGCAGATATTAGATCACGAGATATTTCCATTTATAGCCACTCTGGTCAATGTCATAAAGTTCACTATTATTATGGATGTTATGATCCTTTACAGTACCCGTTATTATTCACATATGGTGAACACGGATGGCATGAAGGCATTCAAAGAAAGAAATCTACATTACATCAATCAAATGATAGCATCAACGAACTGTTACACCCAATCAATATGACAGATCCTGAACAACTTATTCATAAAGAGTCTCAAGGTAAATTTAAATATACGATTTCATATTAATTACATATTTTTATTTCTTGTTATTTTTCTTATTAATATATATATATATATATATATATATATATATATATATATATATATATATATATATATATATATATATATATATATATATCAACACTACCATTCGTTCACAGCATTGAAATACGGTAAGAAAAGATTCCAGGTATCCTGTAGAGAATATTATTGCTATAAGTTGCAGATTCGCTCACCAGGTAATTCTATTTTACTACATTCTGGTAGAATCTTACAACAATATTTTGTTGACATGTACATTAAAATTGAAACTTCTAGACTTGACTACTTTCGTCAAAATCAAACTCAAATATGTGCTGAACTTTACCAAGGAATAGTCGATAGTATTCAAAATGAAGAAAATAAAGGACATATGATTGGAAAAAAAATTATACTACCTCAGTCATTCACATGTGGACCTAGGGACATGCAAAAAAGATATAGAGATGGAATGGCTCTTGTACAACGTTATGGAAAACCAGATATTTTTTTAACTATGACATGCAATCTTAATTGGCCAGAAATTAAACATGAATTACAATATTATGATATCTCACAAAATCGACCTGATCTTATTGCTCGTGTTTTTAAAGCTAAACTTGAAGAATTAAAAAATGACCTTTTAAACAAACATGTTCTAGGACCAATAGCAGCTTATATTTATGTAGTCGAATTTCAAAAGAGAGGTCTACCTCATGCACATTTCTTGTTAATATTTCAAAATAATTGTAAATTTTTTACACCATCTCAGGTAGACAAAATTGTAACTTGTGAATTACCTGATGAACATACATACCCATATTTACATTCTACTGTTGTTAAACATATGATTCATGGACCTTGTGGATCGGTAAATCACAAAAATGTTTGTATGAAATCTGATCAAACATGTAAAAATAAATATCCACGAGATTACTCTGTATTTACTTCTTTAGGTCAAAATTCATACCCTATCTACAAACGCTCAAACAATGGACATTCTGTTAATGTTAGAGGTCATTATCTCGACAATCGATGGGTTGTTCCTCATAATCGTTATTTAACTGCAAAATTTGACTGTCATATAAACATAGAAATATGTTCTTCTGTTAAAGCTGTTAAATATTTATATAAATGCATTTATAAAGGACATGATCGTGTCAATTTCTCCATGTGTACAAATGAAGAACATAATAATATTGATGAAATTTCGGATTTTCAAAATGGTAGATGGATTTCTCCTCCAGAAGCATCATGGAGAATTTATTCTTTCCCTTTATCTGATATTTCTCCAACTGTTATATCCTTACAATTACATCTCGAAAATCAACATTTAATAACATATCATGATGAAGATATTTTAACAAATGTGATCAACAAAAATAACGCAAAAAAAACAATGTTAACAAAATATTTTAGGACCAATGTATCAAATTCATTTGCCCGAACAATATTATATAAAGATTTCCCAACACATTTTGTATGGAACACATCTAATAAAATTTGGACTGTACGTTATTGGAAGAATTGTCAATGCAAACCCAATTGAAGGAGAACGTTATTTCTTAAGAGTACTCTTAAATCATGTCAAAGGTGCATTGTCATTTCAGAATTTGAAAATAGTTAATGGTATTACAGTTGATACATTTCGAGAATTAGCTTTACTACATGGGCTACTAAGTGGAGATAATCATTGTGAACAATGCATGTCAGAAGGAATAATTTATCAAATGCCCGATTCTCTTCGAAAATTATTTTCAACTTTATTAACGTTATGCAATCCAAACGACCCAAAACTATTATGGGACAAATTCAAGTATAATATGTCTGAAGATTATATATATAACGGGATATCACAGGAATTAGCCGAACTTAAAACTCTACATGAAATCGGTTCCATACTAGAGACATCTAGAAAGAATTTAAATGATTATGGAATTGTACCACATACTATTAATATAGACGACAACGAAAGATTCGATAGAATGTTTGCACAAGAAATACTAAATACAGACAATGAATCTATAACGTTCTATGAACAAAATTTAAACAACGAACAACGATATGCATATGACAAAATTGTGGATTCGGTCATAAATTCCTCTTCTAATATTTACTTTATCGATGGCCCTGGAGGAACTGGTAAAACTTTTTTGTATAAAGCACTTTTAGGAAATGTTAGATCTAAAAACCAAGTTGCAATAGCGACTGCATCATCAGGAGTAGCTGCGTCTTTATTACCAAATGGACGTACTGCTCATTCGACATTTAAAACCCCTTTAGACACAATTGGAACTATAAATTGTTCAATTACAAAACAATCAGCAATAGGTAGAATATTGAAATTATGTAAATTAATTATTTGGGATGAAGCTCCAATGATACATCGTTACCCAATAGAAGCAGTGGACAAGTTATTAAAAGATATTATGGATTCCACACTTCCATTTGGTGAAAAAGTTATTTTTTTAGGAGGAGATTTTAGACAAGTTTTACCTGTAGTACAACGAGGAAAACGTGAAGACATAATGAAAGCTTGTTTAGTGTCGTCACCTCTATGGCATTACTTTATAAAATTCTCGCTTGTGCAAAACATGCGGGCTTTTATGGATCCACAATTTTGTAAATATTTACTACGAATTGGCAATGGAACCGAAAAACAACATCTATGTGACTCCATTACACTTCCTCACAATATTACACTCCAATTCGACGACGAACTGACATCTCTAAAACATCTTATTGAGATTGTTTTTCCGCATATGGAATCCTATATAGATAATTTGAGTGAAGTCATGAATAGAGTTATTTTAACACCAAAAAATGAATCCGTAGATCAAATAAATAATCTACTATTACATCAATTACACGGCCAAATGTATACATATTATAGTTTTGATGAAACGACTGATAAATATGAACAAACATTCCAAGAAGACTTCTTAAATAGTTTATCCCCAAATGGCATTTCGCCACATGAACTAAACCTAAAACTGAATTGTCCAGTCATGTTGTTGCGAAATATTAATCCATCTGAAGGACTTTGTAATGGAACAAGATTGGTTTGCAAAAAATTTGAAAAAAACCTAATAGCTGCTGAAATTATATCTGGAGAATATGTTGGCAAACCGACATTTTTACCAAGAATTCCATTCATACCGTTAGAGAGCGACAAGACTTCAATTCCATTTAAAAGAACTCAATTTCCAATAAGACCATGTTTTGCAATGACTATCAACAAAGCACAAGGACAAACATTAGATTTTGTTGGTTTATATCTTCCTCTACCTGTTTTTTCTCATGGACAATTATCTGTTACATTATCGAGAGCCAGAACATCAAAAGATGTTAAGGTCTTAATAATTTAACCTTTAGATTTTAATTCAACGCATAAATTTTGCACAAAAAATGTTGTTTTCCATGAAATATTTCAATTAATCAACGTTTAAATTTTATTTTCTTTATTTTACACACACACACACACACACAATTTTACACTACAACACTAAAACTTAGGCTCATTCCCACCTATGATGCCACCTCCTTATAAGTAAAATTATATTCCTTTTTAATTTTTTTTTGAAGCAAGGGAATTCACTTTCAACATTACTCATACTTCATAATTTCTTCGTTGCCTTAATTTTTTTTTTTTAATTTATATATAAGATCATCATCCAATAAATCTACGAAATCTTTTTCCATGTCTTAATTTGATGAATAATATGGTTTTCCTTAGTTTCTTTGGTGCTCACACATTTACTATCAAATTTTAGTTTCAGTTAGTCAATTCTATTCAGAAAAGCAGTGTGATTCTATATTAACCTTTTTCATTTATATTCTATTCAAAATTGTTTAAAAATTTAAATAATAGATGCCTGCTTGCTAATGGTAATCACTAACATTATAAATATTTTTTCTATGTCTACAATTTATAATATTTAAACGTTTTGCTCTGCTTTACCGTAAATGTTTTACATTAATGAATTACTATACACTCCAATGTTTCAGAGCCGAAAATTGGATTACACTCACATACTTGTCATTCTGAAGCAAGACAATTCACTTTATTTTGAAGCAAACAAATTCACTTTCAACATTGCTCATACTTAGGAATTTCTTCATTCAGTTCAAAATTTATTCCTTAATGTTCTGTGTCCTGAGCATTTTTATTTCTCGGTTCATTTAATTCATTATTTTTACTTATTTATATTTCAAAATATTGATTTGCAACTTCACGGTTTCACAAATTTAATTTTATATCCATTTTCAAGTAAATAAACTAATTCTTGCTATACATATTTACATTTCATCTACTAAATGTGTGTGTTGATTTGAATATTTAACTAACTTCTTGTTGGTTTCTATTTTTCTGTAGGAAGACACTCTAACAAACCACCCATGTGGACATTCAGTGACAGCTACTATCGATGATGTACCACCAAAGACAATGCATCTGTTGCAGCAATACATAAAGTACCCTTAATTGGCCTTCTCCATTCCATAACCCACTACTCCATTTTAGACTTCTATCTGCTCCAATGATCTACTGGGTAAAGTTTGTTCAGCTTGTTTTGATTAATATCGACTTCATTAATTATAGATTCTTAGTAGCCAGCACCAACTCTATGTTCAAATTAAATCACTTTTTTACGGTATTGATTTCTCTGAACCGTTGGCCCCTGAAAAATTTACGGAATTCAACAACAATCTCTTCAAAAACAACACAGGATCTCTAAAAAAAGCTATGAAATATGCCGGTTTGGAAAAAACCCAAATTCATGAAATTTTCCTTGTTGATGGAAGCACTAGAATCCCTACAGTTTAGCAGCTTCTAAAGGATTATTATATTATTTCAATACAAAGGATCCCAACAAAAATGAGGGAATTACTTACTACATCTTTCCCCACATATTGATTCAAATGAGTCTGCCTTGACCGCATAAGCTGATCCTACTCTTCCTTTCATAATATCCTTATTTCCCTCCATATTTCTGACTATAACATCCCTTTCAAACTCCCTAATACTTTCAAAGACTCACTAGCATTGCAATCTAATTCTGATATAGACTTACAATTTAAATCATCTGATGACTGCATCCTGCATTCCACATTGTCCGTTCCTGAATTTTTGTTAACTTCTTTAATATCCATTCCATGTTCGTTTACAACAAAATAATTCGTTTACAACAGAATACATATTTTCTCTAAAAATATTTATGTGCTTTTCTAAAAATATTTATGTGCTTTTCTATAACTGTATAAATTATAACAACATCTTAAAACGTTTGACTGTTTCTTCTCTGGGAAAGGTCTAATATATGTTGAAATGTCTCAAATCACTTACACCAGTTATTATTTTCAATAACTGTATGAATTAGCAGTCGAACTGATATGGAGAGGCGCCGCCATGCTTATGTTGATCACCAGGTCATTTTCGTTATCTTAAACCTTATTGATGATCTTCATCACCCGCTTCTCTATTTTCATCATTCATTTATTACCTTACACTTAATTATTATTGACCTAACCTCACTTGACCTATTCACAAGTTCTGATATAATATATGTTATAATGAGTGCACACCTTTTTAATGATTAGCAGAGATAAAAAATATTCTGTATGTGCTTAGTTGTTATTTTGTCCAAGTGTAGCATTCAATTATGAATAATTATGCTTTCGGTACTTAGTCCAGACACCAGAAGGGATAAAAGAGTACAGATAAAATAAGATGAACAGTCCTTGGAGAGAGAGACCAATTGAAGAATCACTAAATTTGTTCGATAATATGAAGCGGGGAGTTATTGAAGAAGGCAAGCCTACTTTAAGAATGCACCAAAATACAATGTTGATAAGGGTAATTCCTCTACTCCATCAACCTGTCATCCTTTTTTTTTTAATATTTTAATTAATTGTTAGTTTCATTACCTTGTTTCATTAGATTTTCTTGATCATAATATAATTGAATTAAGTGGGCAAGACTGTAATGTAATGCTGATATTATTATGTACTTGTCAAGTTCTATTGAGACCATCAAAGGTAAGTCTGAGCGTAATTTTGAAGCACTCAAAGAACACATTGCTGGATTAAGGAAGGGATTACAAGAGTTTCTTGCATCAATGCTACACAACCATTCTTAACAGTATCTGATGTTGTACAGTTATTTTTTACACATTTGTACCATATTTGGAATTCAAATATTCTGATTTTACTTTCATCTCATTACTTTCATATTTTGCAATTGAAGATAGTCTTTCATTACAATTTTATCCAAATTTTTTATCTTTCTCGATTCTTTCAACTCTTTTTTTTCCTTTTCTTTTAACTTTTCAGATACTTTCAGATAATCAAAAAAATTATATTTGCTCGGCCTAGCGAAACACAAATATCGAAATACCCCAAAACTTATACATATTTCTCACCAGTTATTAATACGCTTTTTCGTCAAATCATTTTATCATTTTTTGGAAACATCTACACATGTTGTTATTTTATGCTTAACAAATATTTCATGTTTCATAAATCTTCATTACTATAACATAAATATTCACATTCCCACGCAGGATAATTGACGGGAAATTTTTTTCGTACGTTCTGCACTAGTCTTGAAATAAATCCAAAGTTGTTCAAATATTTTACTATTATTTATTTTTTGTGGAAATTGAATGAAAATGACTATATTAGATTTAAAGTCATCTCAACTTATATAATATACCCCCTATTACAAATCTCCTATATCTCCTATATTATATTATATTTACTATATAAAAAGAGGATAGTGCCAAAAAGTTTTCCTCCAAGATTTTCCCGCTCAAAGTTAAAAGAAAAAAAAATATCCTTAAAACTTGGGTTGCCAGCGCAATTCAAATTTTTAAAAAAAAGCGGCTCCGCATTTACAATTTTTTTTTTTGTTTAATACATTTTTTTGACATTTTTTTCCTTCATTTAAATATTTGATATAGATAAACATGCGCTCGATAAATTTGAAAAAATAATTTATAGACATTTTTATAAATCACAAAAATTCTCAAATAGATTTGTTTGTAAAAAAATTTGTGTTTAAAAATATATATATATATATTTTTCGATGTAAGATGTATCATTGAAAAATGAAGAGAAAATATGTACGGTTAAAAAATAATTTGGTGAATTGTGTTAAAAACATGTTTTTTCTGGATTTTCCAAACAAAGGCTAAAATTTTTTACAACACACATTTACAATTATTGTACAAAATTTTTGATTGAAAACTAAAAAAAAAATTGTTAAATACGAGAGTCAAATGCAGAAAAATTGTGTACATTTTCATTTTCAATGAAGTTAAAAATAATGCATAAAAATTATAGAAATCTACGATCGTTTATTATTTAAATAAATATATAAATTGACATTTACTATCTAAATAAGTTTTTAATTAATAATTTTGATTGATTATGTTGTTTTTTAGATTTTAATAAAATAATTATGGAAATAGAATAAATTTTAATAATTATGAGTAAATTTTTATATATAATGCCCATGTTTGATGTTGATTTTTAAAAAGTTTATTAGAAAAAATAGTGTTTTAAATAGTTATTTTTAGGAGAATGTGTGGTTAAAAATAGGAAATCTTTTATGAATTTATATGTAATATTATTTTATTGATAAATGTATGGTTAAAAAGTAGATAGAAAAATGTTCAAATGTTTTGATTAGGGGTGTAAACGGTTCGGTTTGGGCGATTTTTGATAAATTTTCAAATCAAACCATTTAAAACGGTTTGACATTTTTCCAACCCAATCCAAACCATTTAATTTCCTAAACCAAACCAAACCATTTTTTGCGGTTTGGTGCGGGTTCAAACCACGGTTTGCAAACAAAATTAATCAAAAAAACTTTTCAAACCACGGCTAGTCACGAAAATCATGTAAAATCATGTTAAGAGGCTTTTCGCTAGCATAACATAGTAACATACTGTGTTAAAGCTCATAGATAAGTTACACATTAATTAGGAACCAAATATCACGAAGATTACTGTCGAAAAGAAACTGAGTTTGGATTAGCAAAAATGTGTTTCAAATTTAGAATTGGGTTTAATTTTTTTACTGAATCTAGAAAATAGTGAAAAGAATAAAATGCCTTGAACTTAATCACATTCCTAAGTCTTCATTCAAAATGAAGGTAGAATAAAAATGTTTTAAATATCCATTGTCCACAACAATATAGTATGACGACAGTATTAAGAATTTTTCCCAACAAAATGACAAATTATACAAGAATCAAAATGAACAAAAATGGGTTTTGCGGGTTGGCGGTTTGAAACGGGTTTTGAAAAGTGAAACCTAAACCAAATCATTTGAAAGCGATTTGGTTTGGGTCAAAACCAAAACGTTCACGAGTCCGCGTGGACCCGAACCAACGGTTTCAATTCGGTTTAGCGGTTTAAATTTACAGCCCTAGTTTTGATTATTGATATTGGTGTTTTTTATTCATTTTTTTTTTTACATTTTTTGACCTTTTTTTTTTCTTCATTTGAATATTTGATATAGATAAGCATGTACTCTGTAAATTTTAAAAAATAATTTATAAACATTTTTATAAATCACAAAAATTCTCAAACAGATCTGTTTGTAAAAAAATTTGTATTTAAAAATATTTTTTTGATTTTTTTGATGTAAGATGTATTATTGAAAAATAGAGAGAAAATATGTGTGGTGAAAAAATAATTTGGGGAATTGTGTTACTTCGATTAGAGCTAATGTTGGTGATGTTCTCAATTAACGGACTTCTCCATAATGAAATTGTTTTGGCTAATTTATATTTTTGTTACCAATTATTGTATTTATTATTTTCAAGTTCCAGTAAACCTTGCAATTAGATTACTTACTGGTTTACTAATAAATTTTTTTAATTAGTTGAAGAATAAAAAACAAAGACAATAGTCACATAATCTACTCGAGTTTTTTTAATTAGTATAAGAATAATTTTTTTTAATTAGTAGAAAATACAAAGTATATTTTTTAGGTTTTGATGTTAATTTTTGGATTGATTCATATACTCTAGAAAGTGCAAAGTTTAAAAATTTTATTGTTTAAGAGTTGTACAAAAAATGAATATCAGAGTTAATTTTTAAGGGATTGTCTCATTGTTAATTTGAGTTAATTTTTAAGGGATTGTCTCATTGTTAATTTTCCCGAAAACAATTCTTATATAAAAAAAAAAGTTCCTATAAAAAAAATAGTTTGGACAAAAATGATTGGGAAAAAAAAAAACTTAAATCAGTTTTAGTGTGTGTTTAATTTTAGTTAAAATGAGTTTTTTTTAAATGAATAATGATTTTAGGGAGAATGAATGGTTGAAAAGTTAAATATTGTGGACTTGACTTTTAATGAATGAATGAGATTGAGTACTGTAGAAAAATGAGAAAATTTTGATGAAAATAAAAAAAAGCTCTTAGTAAACATATAATAAACTGTCAGAGTTCAAAATAATCAAAATAGTATTTTTTTTTTTTTTTTTTTTTTTTGAGGTAAAGATAATCAAAATAGTATTATTTTCCCAAAAATATATATACTTTTTAGGTATAAAAAAAAAATTGTTGTATCGAAAATTAATTTAAGATTTGGACACAAATGATTGAAAAAAAAAAAAAATTGAAATTGAAATCAGTTATTTTGTAAACAAATGATAAACAGTCGGACTTCAAAATATAATATAGTATGGATAGCAATTAATGGCAATGCTTTATGCACTTTTCGGTGGGCACATAAATCTTTTTTTTTTTTTTTTTTTTTGAGGTAAAATAATTTATCTTTTTAATTTATTCTTCATAAATATATACAGATTTATGATATCCCATATTTTAAAATCTAGTTCTATCCATACACAAAGGTGATCTAACTTTTCAAAAATAATTAAACTTGTTTAGTTTTCGGGACGTTGCAGTTCTTCATTAGAGGATTTCAAATATAATTTTGTTAGTGCCTTGATGAATTTTTTACATCATATATTATTGTCATTCTAATTATATAAATTTCATACTAAAGTAATGTACACTAAAAAAATTTCGAGGGCGTTACTTCCAATCCCCAGCAGGGGGCCCTGTCCCCTCCAACACCCTCTCCTCCAAGTTAAGTTTCAACCGCCATAAGAAAAATTTTGGATTGTTCGCTCTTATATCATTGTTACAAGTATATTGGATAAAAGTTAGAGAAGTGTGTTCCAAGTGCTTTGAAATCTTACAATTTAAACTTTAACTTAGGGACATACTCACTAGAGTCGTCACAATATTTCTTGCAATGGGTGCAAAATGAGGATTACATGAGTGTCCTCAATTGACATTTTAATGAATTTAAGGTCCTTTTAACATTGAGATTTTATTGACTTTCGTTAATATTCATAAAATCTAGGTAACCACAACTAAGGGGGGTTTATTCAATTGAGATTTTGAAAGACATTTAAAGACTTTTTTTAATTGGATTTAATTGACTTTTATGGATTTGTATAGATTTTCAAAGACTTTTGTGGACATTTATTTAAAAGACTTTGATGGACTTTTGTAGATTGATTTTAAAAGATTTTCATAGACTTTTAAAGACTTCTACAGATTTTTATTTTTTAATTGAAAAACTTGAAAATGTCAAGCGAATTGGAAAAAAAAAATTACATTGTGAGAGATAAATAGTTTTAGGACAATAAATATTTGTGATTAAAAAATGGGGGAAAATAACAAAAATAAATAAATCAAGAATCGGCTGGAGGAGGAGGCTCTGGTGCGGAGTAGTTCGATGCCTTTGGAGAAGTTCTCTGAGAATTTTGTGGGTATACAGATTATCGCTGCTGTCGTTAATAGGAGAAAAGAAATCGAGCAAAGTCTTTAGGTTAGGTTGTGGAGAAATAAAGAGAATTCTTATTTATACTTTGTACTCAAAGTTCATCAAAATCAATTATGTTCCAAATTTTTGTTAGGTGTTATAAATAATTATGGAAATTATTAAGAAATCCACCACTAATTTTATACCTAATTTCCACCCAATATATATTGTAAATAATTTGATATGAATGACTTTTCCTTCCCTATAAATAGAGGTAGGAATTGCTTGAATTTGTACACCAATTCTTGATCAAGAAGAAAGAATTCTCCTCCTTCTCTCTAGTTCTCAATCTCTCTATAATTCTTGTGTTTAGAATTTTTGATAGTTTCACAACACGTTATCAGCACGAGTCTCTACCCTATTGAGTAATATGACGGGAGTATGCTCTACAGTTGCATCTAAATGATGAACATCTGTATCAGAAATCAGATTATTATTAATCATCATTTATACATCATAGATTAGAAGATCAATTCCAAATACGTAGAAAAATTGAAGAAATTGTATAATCCGAAACTTCCAAACCAAATTCACGCCAAACCATATATCCAAATGATGATCGGAGACCGGATCCATGAGCACGGCGACCGGACAATTCTTCCGAACCGGCGCGTGTCGACGTCACCGGCACCGGCGCGGCGGCGCGTGAAGCGCGTGAAGACCACGCGCAGACGTCGAGGCGGCGCGTGACGGCGCGTGTGGAGGACTCAGGCGACGACGTCAACAGGCAGTTTGTTCATATCGACGATCTTGATTTTTCTAAGATCTTACTTTTCTGTTTTGTGCAGTTCTGAGATTTTCCGACGATCGAACGTGGCGGTTTTCTTAAAAACCGTTTTTGAAGCACTTCCGACGAGATTTTGAACTTCGGACCAAAAGTAAGTTTATTCTAAATTAAATTTCAAACCTATTGACGGTTTTGATTTATCCATATGAGCAACATATTAAAATATGGACAATTTTACCCTTGGTAATACATAAAAGTAAATTAATCGAAAATTAACGATTAATATATGATCAACAAGATAAAATAAAGATTTTAAACAAGGTATAAGTAAAAATAATCATTGTCATACCGTGACGGATTGAATTATTATGGACTGAATTTATACCGCAACGGATTGGACTATTATGAGTACCTTGACTGGATTTGACGATATGACTTGATCACTATTATGAATACCTTGACTGGAGGATATGACTCGCTCACTCATGAAAGGTAATTATTTCATTATGTTGACACTGCCTATATGGTCGGTTTACGGAATACTTTACGTATATTCAAGTTTTATATTATTTCAGAAACACCTCAGTTGTTGGTTAATTCTAACATATTAGAGGTTGTTGTCAACATATATACGTGGTGGTATAACCCCAGTATTATTATTGATATTATTGTTATTTAATATTTCATTAAATGATACCAGAAGTTATCAATACTAAAGTTAGAAAATATTTTATCAAATAATACCAGAAGTTATCATTACCAAAAGTTGGTAAATATTGATAAAAAGTTGATAAAAAATATTTTATCAAACGGTACCAGAAGTTACCATTATCTGTATTGAAAAGATAGATAAAAATGGATTATCCAACAAAAGAATGTTGATGTATGATAAGATAATATCACATGATAGCATGGACATAGCTAATGTGAAAATAATCTCATCAGTATTATGAGATGAATATTAGATGATAAGTATCTGAAAAAGTTCTTGCACGAGCAATTATGTATTCCAGAAGAAGTACATATTTATACCAGAAGTAAAAATTATCATCTAAACATGCTGAAATGATATTATTATTGCTCCTGAAGAAGCATAAAACAAGTCTTACAAAAGGGAGGAAACATTTATGATCCTCAAAATTAGAGATGTGTTTCGGGAGTAGCCGTATCCTACCACCTCTGAACTTTTGAGGACATAAAGAAACACTCAAAGAGGTGTGTTTCAAGAGTAAGAATACTCTTTACTCTACCACCTATCTTTGAGGTACACAAGAAGAAACATTGATAAAATCCTAGAAATTTAAGGTGTGTCTCAAGAGTAAGAATACTCCATACTCTACCACCATCTATTCTAGGGTTCACAAAGCTAAGTTTACATTAACCGGACTCCATTTTCGCTTGATTCCCCTTCCTTGCGACCAATCTATCTTAACTCCTGCTGGATCTTGTATGGGGATATATGCCTGCAGCTTATCCAACAGTTCCTCGATAGTAGGAGCAGAAATAAGGATTCTCCTAGAAAATGGAGAGATGAATCCCTGTTCCACAGCATAATCAAGAAATGTTAGCAAACCATCAAAGAAATTGTTAACATTTAAAAGCCCAATAGGCTTGGTATGGAGATCTAAATGAGCCCAGGAGGTAATATTAAAGATTTCCTCTAAAGTACCAAAACCTCCAGGCATGGCAATGAAGGCATCAGAACCATATAACATGCAAGTTATGCGTTCATGGATAGATAAGGTTTGTACTTCATGCCCTCGTGTTTTGCCTGCGATATCAGCTAAAGGAGTAGGTATAACACCTATCACTCTTGATTTCTCTGCTTGAGCAGATTGGGAAACACAACCCATCAATCCACTGCTACCTCCTCCATATACTAGATTGATACCTTTCTCTCCCAACTTCTTTCCTAAATCCACGGCTGCTTCTAGATACCCAAAACCTTTTCCTACTTTTGATCCACAAAATACACAGATAGTTTTGATCTGTCGAAGTTTTGGTCCTTCCATCTTTAAGAGAATAAGGAAAAGAAAAACTTATGTCAAAATGATATTTTGGGATGTATGAAACTGTGAAAATCATTGGCTTTTTAAATTTGAAAAACTTCACTATTTACTGCTCATCTTTTGAAAAAGTGAAAACCTAATTCTGACTAAATTACACTACTTTTGATAAAGCTTACCTTTCGGTGATTTTTTAATACACTTTATCAATACTCGAGAAATGAAATATGAAAATATTTTATGTACAAATATAAACACACAATATACTGATTTACCTTGTATTAATGCTGCATAGCCAAAACATCATTGTTTATAACAGCCTGGCAAACAGGATCTTTTGCTACTATATTTTCGAGACTATAACGATTTTTATCCTCGTTAAATTGAGCATATAAGGAAAGGAGTTCACGTTGCACATACCCACTTGGGTGCGTCTCAAGAGTCAATCGGATATCATCCAATGATTCCTTACTCAGTCCACCCTTAATGAAATCGATTTTATCATCCCGATTTTTAGAAGAATATCCTACTGATTTGCAACGAGTATCACATGTCCAACGAGCACATTTGTAACAACCGTTAAGCCTTTTTGCTCTTCGTTTCTTTGCAAAAGTACTCTTACCTAAACCAGGCATGTGTTTAGAAAATGAATCTGGTAATTCACCAGCTAATCGAACTTTTGCTTCGATCAACCAACGAACATCTTCTGGAAAGCCTTGATCCATCAGCAGCCTCAATCTTTCAAGTCGAACTCGGTAAATCATTTTCAAAACATTTACCGGAAGATTAGAATAATATTTGCGAATATTTGATAATATAACATCCATTTTTTATGGATCTAATCTCTTCCCAAATGATATATTTAAACGCGTAAAGGAGCGCTCCGTGTGTCAGCAATATCGATTCCATCAAGAAATAATGGAATAAATTATTGAAAAGGTGGGAACAATGAGATAATGCGTCATTACCTTTTTCGAAATAAGGGAAGATTTGGCGACAAGATTGAGATCATGAGATATTTCCTTGGATATTGTACCTGATTTTTTCGGTATACTAAAAGTAATAAAGGTATACTGATTTGAACTATACAGAAATACGTACTGATGAAATGAATACTGTATTGAGCCAGAAGTTCATACATATGTACAAGTGAAATATCTTACTGAACCAGAAGTTTTATAATGATTGGTTAGATTCCAATTCAATAATGAGATTTATTGAGAATGCAAAATGGCATTCATTAAAGAACCAGAAGATTGTCCAGGTTAACAAGTTATCATTGCTGCTTGTTCTGAAAAGCAAATTAATTATCTCACTAAGAAAATGAATGACTGATTAATTTCTCAAGTAATGATATTACGAGCAAAGTAATAAATGCTAGCATGAATATATCTTAAAGTCATCAATGATTTTATGAATTAGTTGAGATAATAGAATATTATATTGTTAAAGATTTAGCAAATTAAAAGCCTCAAGTTCTATGAGAACAACTTAAATATAAATATTCCTTATGCAGCAATATTCCACATACAAACATGTCAATACGATGAAATAAAGATTTGCTTGTAAAGCTTTATGATTTCTAAAAAGTGCGATATCTATATACACTCCAACAAAACGCACTTAGATATAATATTATGATTATATCCATAATTATGAATGACATGTGTTGCGGCATTGTTAGCCAACTGATATAATACAAGATTCTTGAATATTATGGGGAAATTAAACAATAACACGCATGAAGCGTGATCAAGCTTAAAGCGTAATTATACCTGAAGCATAATGACAATCGATTCCAAAAACAAATATCTCTTGAATAATTGAGATGATCCCTTTGAGGCTAAATACTCATAGTGAGTGAAAGGGACATAGTTAAATGATAAGAGATTCAGGCCTGATGATAAAAATACAAAGAGATCTCTCTATCATATGTTTATATTAACATAAAATGGAATCAATAAATAAGTCGACTGCATACATACAACCCTCTTATGAAAATGAGGTTGATGAAAATATAATACTTTGGCCAAATATAAAATCCCAATATAGGGATTATTGTTATAGGACCTGAAGTCCAAAACACTTAAATGTGTAAAGCCAGTAATTATATGTACAAATGAAAAATATTTCACAGTTGTAAAAGACGACTAGTTGCGCGGGAAATTTTTCATAAAACTGGCATGAAATATGGTGGATAGACTATAGTCTAAATTCACTAGTTTGAGCTCTTTGATATACCAATGAGTGAGATCAAAAAGTGTGATTCTCATCTCGGTACTTTGGGAGTTTTTCTTTGATGTACCAGTTGATCGCGGTACGTTGGAATTTCAAGCGAAATGATTATAGATTATATGTCGAAATTGATATCTATTTCAATGATTGATTATGTTCCTGCAAATTAGAAATTGCAGTTTATAAAGTGCAAGAACGTACATGTATAAATCATTGAAAGATTCAATTTGACCAAAAATAATATCATTATAGAATGAAATGTGATTCTTAAAATAAAATCACATGAAGAATGATATGATACATATAACCCCATAATATAATATGTTGAAAATGAAATTGGAGTGTACTATTATTATATTTGAATATTTGGGCATGCAATTGATTTTCAATATGCAAAATTATATTATCCACCGGAAAATGAATTCGGGAAAATGAATTTGGAAAATGAATATTCACCAGAAGTGAATTTGAAAATGAATATTTAATTATTCATTAGAAGTGAATTCTAGATTTTGATAGAAGTGAATCAATTCTAGATTTGAGTAATGCAATCAGTCAACTAACTAAACATTGATTGGTATAGAATGTTCAGTATATCATAAATGAGCTATGGCTTCATAAATGAGTTATAAACTATTTATAAAAGCTCATCACAAAATATATGATGAAATAATTTGAGATGCATTAATATACTTGTGATATTCCTATGAAGGGAACAAATACTCTCTGCACTCTTTTTCCCTTAACTGAGGTTTTATCCCATAGGGTTTTCCTAGTAAGGTTTTTAATGAGGCAGCAATTATGGAGCAATTATGGCGTATCAATGAGAATAATGTACTCTTTTTCCCTTCGCTAAGGTTTTGTCCCACAGGGTTTTCCTAGCAAGGTTTTTGAGACATTGTCACAGCTATCTGCGAGTAATAATTCAACAACAAGCTCTCTCTTTAAATTGTGCTGAAATGATATCAACAAATGAAGAAAATCATAGACATCTTATGAAGAATGTTATGATGTCGGCTACACACAAGAAGATTTTCATATATACATATTCCAGACGAAAGATGATATCATTATTCAAAAGGTTTATGAATACTTGATTGCACACTTCAGGGGGAGAATCATGCTGTCATGCTGTACTCTTTTTCCTTCGTCCAGGTTTTGTCCCACAGGGTTTTCCTGACAAGGTTTTAACGAGGCAGCAGCTGTACTCTTTTTCCTTCGTTCAGATTTTGTCCCATTGGGTTTTACTGACAAGGTTTTAACGAGGCAGACCTAAAGCAAGGCAGCACTAAAGAACTAAAGCAATAAAGCAATGAAGCACTTCATAATTCGAAGGCAACACTTCATAACTTCAAGTTTCCAGTACATGATTTGTACTACTTATCATTGATGTCATTTTGGATATTAGACTCAATGATTAATGATGACCAACATCAGGGGGAGCAGCTGTACTCTTTTTCCTTCGCTCAAGTTTTATTCCACTGGGTTTTCTTAGCAAGGTTTTAACGAGGCAGACAATTGAGCTATTGAGCAATAAGTCATTCAAGGGGGAGTGTTATAAATAATTATGGAAATTATTAAGAAATCCACCACTAATTTTATACCTAATTTCCACCCAATATATATTGTAAATAATTTGATATGAATGACTTTTCCTTCCCTATAAATAGAGGTAGGAATTGCTTGAATTTGTACACCAATTCTTGATCAAGAAGAAAGAATTCTCCTCCTTCTCTCTAGTTCTCAATCTCTCTCTAATTCTTGTGTTTAGAATTTTTGATAGTTTCACAACATTAGGTTGATTGATAAATTGAATAACAATAATTTTTGAAGGATTTTAAAAAATCTCGATTGAATAATGCATGACTTTAAAAGACATTTTAAAAGTCTGTTAAAATCTAAATTGAATAACCCAAGATTTTAATGGATTTATAAAAGTCTAGATTGAATACCCCTAAACTTTTAAATTCCATCAAAGTCTTTAAATTTCCTTCCAAATCCTAATTAAATAAATCCCCCTAAAATTTTAATGGATTTCATTGAATCCTTTAAAATCTAGGCGCCCTTAAAAACTCGTCAATTTATAAGAATTTCATTATAAAGTCTCGTCAATTTATAAGAATTTCATTATAAAGTGATTTCAAAAGATTTGAATGGATTTCAACTTTAAAAATACTCGTAATTAATTCTTTTGAAATTTCACCATTTTTAATAAAATTTTCATGGATTCTCTGAAATATATTCAAATTCACGAAATTTAGTAGAATTTATTTATAATCTATTAATTCAATAGAATCTTAGTTGAGAACATCCCTCTTAATTTCCAATGTGCTTAGGATTAAACAAGCTTATAATTAAGGGAAGAAAGTGGCCCTGCAGGCTTGGCCATTGTCAAGTCTTCGATGAAATACTCTATGGAGCAAATTTTAGAATGACAAAACACAACAAAATTGTAGTACAAGAACATTGGCTGATGCTTATGTTTCACTAGGAAAGAATATGAATCAGTACAGATGAGAAAAGAAAAGGACTAAATCAGCTTTTGGAAGACATCCGTAATTGGTCCAACTCCATGGCCACTTCTTTCATGGTTGGGGTTGGCCTTCTACTTCCATTTAAATGCAAGCATTTTTCTGCAAGATTAGCGACAATAACGATCTCTTTTTTCGCACCATTTTCTTGCATTCGACGATCAAGAACTGTGTTAACCTGTTTTCCTTTCATAGATAAAAGAAAACGTGTTACTAAACTTAGTTCCTCTTTTGATGGACTTGAAGATAACGACACCAAAGCTATAAACATCACTCTTTAACGAGAATTGATTTGACCGAAAGTACTCTGGATCTAGATGCCCAAACGTTCCTTTGACCTTGGTGGTTAAGTGTGTTTGGTCTAACACAATCGACCTTGAAATTCAAAAATCGGATACTCTAGCTCTATTTTCATCTAAAAGGATATTATTCGACTTGATGTCCCGGTGATAAACGGGAATGGGAGACGCATAGTGCAGATAGGCAAGGGCATTTGCTACTTCTGCAGCTATTCTCAAGCACACACCCCATGAAGAAGGAAAATTGGGACTTTCGTCTTGTATGAGGTCTAAGAGAGTTCCATTGGAAATGAATTCATAAACTAGCAATGAAACTTCAGTCTCTAAACAACATCCTAGTAGCTTCACAACATTTCTATGATTTATTTGCGGAAGTACGACAACCTCGTTTATAAACTCCTCTAGCTTGTTGGTTTGCATTGACTGACTTGGATTTCTTCACTGCAACAACCATCTGATAGCATGCTTTTATAGACTTTGGACTTGGGCTCGGGTTTTGGAGCATTGGCCCAACTTGTGACCTAGCCCAACATGTTATATATATCCCATGTCTTCCCATTGTCTAGAGTAGAAATGTAGAGAAGTGAAGAGGTTGTGACATATGAAATGGGGGAGAGGAAAAAAGAGAGAGCAACCGTTCTTGGAGTTCTAACTTGGTAGTTCTCCATTGTTGCTCTTATTCTTGTTCTTCCTATATTGGAGCAACCAAGAGTAGTGGTTGTTGAGTCGAGGTCGAAATCGAGGTGTCGTATTGGAAAGCTTACTGAGCCCGGAGGTGTATCGAAAACCCAACCACAATTTTAACATGGTATCAGAGCTATTGGAGTGATTTTGGGCGAAAAATCTGGTCGAAAGGAGCCAAAACGGAGCAAAAACAAAAATCTGGACAGATTTTTTTTTTTTTTTAAAAAAAACTGCCAGAACTTCAAACCTGATTTCCGGCCAAACCAGAAGTCGGTTGGAAAATCCGAGACCACCGGTAGACTCAGCATGTCGAGGAGAACGTTCGACCAAAATTTGAGAAGATTCCGGCGGCTGGAACAGTAGAAAAACCGGCAGAAAGTTTGGGGCCGAAACTGTCCGGAAACAGAAATCTGGCCGGACTGAAAAAGTGACATTCCGGCCGATCCAGAACTCCGATCGACGATCGGCCACCTCCATCAGAACAGTCTCTTCGAGGAGAAGACTCTCCTGAAATTTGGGGGCAATCCGACGGTTTAAACAGAAGTTATTCACCGGAGAAGAAAATGCTGGCAGACTGAAAAACCGCGATTCCAGCCAAACGGGAGCTCCAATCGCGAAACGGTCACCACCGTTGGGTTCGTGACGAGGAGGTGAAGCTTCCTATGTTTTTCAGCATTTTCCGGTCTCCGGCGACGGGGGCGGCGGCGGCGGCGGTCCAGCGAGGCATTTCCGGACAGAATCTTCAGCTCGACCCGCCGTCCCATTTCCGAATTCCATTTTGAAAAATCAACTCTCGATTATACGGACATTGAAAAGTCCGCTCTGGTAAATTGGCTAAAACCTTTATTTATCGCACTAGCAGATCATCGTGTGGGGTGATCGTTAGGATTGGGGGTTGCCATTGCTTGGTAACCATTGCCTGTTGATAGACCTAGGAATTATTTGCTTAATTCGTGCCATATATTGTGTGAATTTTGATATATTATTTTCTGTATGGATTTAATATATGCGCTTTAAATGTTCAGTTGCCATTTAGATATGACTGTGACCTTATGAAGTATGATTGGTTGGATTCTTTATGATGTGTGCCTATACTTTGCTTGTGGTCATTGCATTTGTTACGTGTCGTGTTTGTGCATTTTTGGGGTAAGATGACAACACTTGGATTTTCTTGATGGCATGGTGATCTAGTTTGGTGGAGCGTGATATGGAAATGTTTTGGGTCTAGCTAGTGCGGTAGGTAAATGTGATATAAGAACGGGTGGTGTTGGGAGATAGGTGAGGCTTATTGGGAATAAGTGTTCGATGTAGCTGTATGGGCATCTGTGTGATCCTTTCTGCATGTGTGTGATTACTTAATTCGATGCATTGTTTTGTGTAGCATGTTAATTTGTTTGATATGTGTTACTTTGCATGAATTTGTGTGTAATCAGATTTTACTGTGTGTAATGTGTTGGCATGCATAGTGGGTTTGTGATGCATAAGCAGCGAGTGTCAGTGTGTGTATGTCTTTTGGTAATGTGTGGAGTAGATGCCTGATAGTGCATTGATGAGATGTACGGGGGGGGGGGTGTGACATTTGAATGTCCTGTAAATCTTCTATCTGTAAATCCTGGCCGGGTGGAGTGTTAGAGACACTTAGATCACTTCTATTAGGTGGAGACCCATTATCCCCTTAGTTGAGAGGAGTGATGTATTGATAGAGGAGCATCCCATAGATTTAGGATCTATTCTTGTTTACCAGTTAGGCATGTGTGGTGACCAATCTAGTGAGCATATGTGGCGGTGTGTGTGATATGTGTTCTCGAGGAGGGAGATGCATGGAATGGGATAGGATAATTGTGTGAGGTCTTTTCATAAGGTCATTTATGCATTGTGGTGTATATGTGTTGGCCGTCGTGTTTGATTAACTTTGTGTTAGTCTTATGTTCTTGTGTGAGCATGTTTGAAAAGATTTTTGTATTATCTTATGGTTATATCTGTCATTGCATGTTGTATGTTCTTGATTGATTACTGTGATTATCTGTCTTCTGCTTGGATATTTTTGACCTTAGTCCTAGCGAGTAAATGGAGCAGGTATGGTGTGTGTTTCGAGTGCGAGACACGAGGTAAGGTCTGTGATTCCAATTTTATTGGATTACCTTGATTGGGCAAGTATAAACATTGTGTTGTTTTTTCTTGCAGGTTGATTGGGTATCAAGGTGGAGATTTGTTGGGTTTTTTGATACCCAATAAATTCGGGCGATGATGTAAAACAGTTGTGGGAATATAACGACACCTCGATAGATAGTTCGACTCGATAACGACTCGGGGCCACTCGAAGTAACTTAATTGATAGTTGCTCGTGGCCCACTTGGAAGGCCCAAGTGTGGTGGTTATGGGCATGGACTTTGGACTTGGGCTCGGGTTTTGGAGCATTGGCCCAACTTGTGACCTAGCCCAACATGTTATATATATCCCATGTCTTCCCATTGTCTAGAGTAGAAATGTAGAGAAGTGGAGAGGTTGTGACATATGAAATGGGGGAGAGGGAAAAAGAGAGAGCAACCGTTCTTGAAGTTCTAACTTGGTAGTTCTCCATTGTTGCTCTTATTCTTGTTCTTCCTATATTGGAGCAACCAAGAGTAGTGGTTGTTGAGTCGAGGTCGAAATCGAGGTGTCGTATTGGAAAGCTTACTGAGCCCGGAGGTGTATCGAAGACCCAACCACATTTTCAACACTACTAAACTTATTCAACAAACAAAGACTAGCCTCGGTTTGGTCCCCATTTTTTTTAGAACCAAATTTATTCAACATTTAATCTCAACCATCCTAGTGAAGTCTACCATTTTTTACTTTTCAAATATTTTTTAACCACATATTCTCCCAAAAATACTATTCAAAACCACATTATTCCTAAAAAAATGGGGGCCAAACAGGGATTAAATAACTGATGACTAAAAAAAAATAAAATTGACTCAACAATTTCTAAGCTAAAAACTAAAATATAATAGCAGTAACTTTCACTACTTTGTAACGTGTAAATGTAAGATTTTGTTATACCCAATAAATTCGGACGATAATGTAAAACGGTTGTGAGATTATATCAACACCAAATGGATAGCTGGACTCGATAATGGACTTGGTTTGTTGGCCCATTTTGTTGGCTGTGTATTAGTAGGAGTGTACGCGGTCCGGTTCGGTTCGATTCCGAAAGGAATCAAACCGAACCAAGTACCAAAAAGAATCTTAGTCTTGGAACCATTGATTCCATATTTGACAATGAAACCGAACCGAATCTTAACATTTAAAATGTTAAAATAAAATGTTCATTAGTACTAAAGATTAAAAATTTCCTTGACGCTACTTTGAGAAAAATATAGAAGAATTGTATATACTTTACAAAGATTAAAAGATTTAAACAAAAAACTTTGCATACAAATTAAAAAATAATATCCAAATAATATATGTTTCTTTGCATATGAAAACAAGAAAATTATATTTTTAACAATGTTGCAATTTTGTATCTTCGGAATAAACTTTTATAGCTTTTAGATTTTGACGTTATACAATTGTTTAAGTATAGTCAACCGACTTCAAGGTGAATTTAGATGTAGCCAACTGATTATAGATTTATCATTTACAGAAAATAATCAAAAGAAATTGAGAAGATGGAGTCATGGAGGATTTCTGTGGAAAGAATTAAGAAATAAGAAAGATCCAATTATAACTTTCATCTTTTGTGGAAAGAAATAAGGAAACCAATTATAACCTAAATTGAAAGTTTCTTCCTTCATGTGATGTGTCAATAATTGGGTAAACAACACAAATAGTTCCGAGCCTTTAAGTTTCTTGCGAAAATGATCTCCAATGTTTAGATTTTTGCATTTATACCCCCAGAATCACCAAACGTTGCGAAAATGGTCCATACCGTTAGATTCCGTTAGTTTTTACCGTTAAAAACGTTTAAATAGTACAAATGGTCCCTAACCTTTGCGATAATAGTCTCTAACATATTAAGGTTATGTTTGGCATATTTAGTTTGTAACCTACAAACGTTTGGCGTATTTAGTCCTTAACATATTAAGTCCCTATACGTTTGACGTATTTAGTCTTTAACATATTAAGCCCATGTACATTTGACGTATTTAGTCACTAACATATTAAATCCCTATTTGAGACCAATTATTTCAAATAATGTGATTTGTAATTGTGATTTTTTAAAGAATTTGTGGTTAAAAAGTAAAAGAAAAAATTTGAATTTATTTGTAGATTATTTTATTGATAGAATGTGTGGTTGAAAACGAATTTTTAAAAATAAAGTCTATTCTGGATTTTTAAAGTGCACAGTAAAATATTTAACAAAAATTCACCGTATTAACATTTCAGCCTATTGATAAAAAAAATAATAAATTTATGGAATATAAACAAACAAATACATTGGACATTATTTTAGAAATTGAATAAAAAATATGTTTTTATCAGTTCTACTTTCGATTTCGATTATTGATTTTGAGAATCGATCGATTTGAAAAGTAAGTTTGAAGAATTTTTGTTAAAACGTAAGATTTTTTTTTTAATTTATGCATAAATTTAAAAAATATATATTAATAGAAAGTGTGAAATAAAATGAGTTTTGAAAAAATTGAAATTTTAAAAATCGATATTGATCAGTTCTCAAAATCGAAAATAAAATTGATAAAAACATATTTTTTATTTAATTCCTAAAATAATGTCCAATGTATTTGTTTGTTTATGTTCCATGGATTCATTATTATTATTTTTTACCAATAGGCTGAAGCGGTGAATTTTTGTTAAATATTTTATTGTGCATTTTAGAAATCCAGAATAAATTTTATTTTTTAAAACTCGTTTTTAAGCACACATTCTATCAATGAAATAATATACAAATAAATTCAATTTTTTTAGCAACAAATTCTTCAAAAAATTACAATTCCAAATCATATTATTTAAAATAACTGATCTCAAATAGGGGCTTAATATATTATGGACTAAAAATGACAAACGTATTGGGGCTTAATATGTTAGGGACTAAATACACCAAACGTATTGGTGCTTAATATGTTAGGGACTATTATCTTAAAAAACTCAAATATTAGGGACCATTTGTGCTATTTAAACGTTTTTAACGGTAAAAACTAACGAAATTTAATGGTATAGATCATTTTCGCAACATTTGGTGATTCTAAGGGTATAAATGCAAAAATCTAAACGTTGGGGACCATTTTCGCAAGAAACCTAAATGTTGGGGACTATTTGTACTGTTTACCCGTCAATAATTTACCAAAAATGGTGCCAAAAAAAGTCAGTTTAACTGAAGAATCGAATTACCAATAATTCTAAAATACAAGGATCGAGAACCGGACCAGAACTGTTCGATTTTGACTAAGAAGTCCTAAAACTAATTTTCTTGGTTGAACCCGATCCGAACTGGTCAACTCTAATCGGTTCCGATCTGATTCCATCGTTTCTAAGAAATAATGCCCACTCCTATGTATTGGGTAAGTTGGGCCATTTATTTTGACCTAGCTCAATCTGTTATATAACATATCCAAGTCTCATTTGGCAAGTTGAGTTTGAATTGATAGAGAAAGAGAGGGAAGTGTGCAGTTGATCTTGGAGTCTTCCATTGCTAGCTAGTCTTATTATTCCTTTTTCACTTTATGATATCGTTCATCTCCCACCACCGATGTGTAGTTAGAGTAATATTGGAGCAACAAAGGTGGGGTTATTATTAGATCGAGCTTGAGGTTTGGTGTCGTGTTTGAGTTCTTAATAAGCCCGAATTTATGTATTCAAGAACCAACATTTTTAACATGGTACCAGATCTTGGTTGGGCATAATTTGGGGCTTGGAATCAGTAAAAAATCGAGCAAAACAGAGGTCTAAATCGGAAAAAAATGCAGTTGAAACCGGACAGTAAAGATTTTGGAAAAATCAGACCTGTCTAGGCTATGTCCAGTCAAACCACAAATCTGTTGGAGAAACGGACAGCACCACTAGACTCAGCATGATTAGGCGGTACTGGTAGGTCGGCCCTAGGCCTAGTAGCGACACTTGAAGACCACGGGCCGTGGCAATTTGCAGCGCATGGGCTATTTTCTGGCAACGATGTCTGAAGACAATTTGTTCTCGTTGTCGTAGTGGAGCTACTAGTGTTTTCATATTTCAGTTTTTAGTTTTGTACTAAAAGTTGGACGATTTTGCCTATATGGTCGACGGGTAAAGCTCATGTTACTGCAATTTTCGATGGTTGCTTTAGTGGAAATGGTGGTGTCCCTAAAGCGATGCTCTTCGTATATCACCTAATTTATAGACACAGAAAAGTTAACTTTGGTAAATTGGGTGGAACCATTTAATTTATCGTACTAACAGACCATCTTGTACAAAATAAATCCGATGATGTAAAAATGATTGTGAGATTATATCAACACCAAATGGATAGCTCAACTTGATAATGTCGCATTTGGGGAGGCCGAATTGTGGTGGTCTTATTTCTAGTCTTTGGACTTGGTTTGTTGGTTGTGTTTTGGGTAAGTTGGGCCATTTCCCTATAAAAAAAATATGTCCACCACAACTATTTCACAAAATACAATGTACAATAAACCCAAAATACTTGAAATTATTCATCTCCTTTTCATTATATATTAAAAAAAAAATTATTTTTAAGTGAATAATCGGGAATAGAAATGTCTTTATATTTGAAAATTTTTTGTTTTAGAGAAATTTTTATTTATTTTTTCAGTGATTAAATTACGAATTGGTATAAACTTCCTCCCCAATATGAACATGGACATTTTTTTTTTATGATTGAAATTCTTGTAAGAAAGAGAAACAATTCCCATGAATTTTACGTGTGAAATGTTTCTTAACCAAAAAATGGCCTAAATATGGAGAAACCAAATTTATTGGAAAATTTGAGTAAAATTAATTTTTATTGACAGATGTTTTTGGAAGATACAAATGATTTTGAAAATAAATAAATAAAGACAGGAAAATCAAAGAGAGGGGAAGAAGAATATTAGTACTATAGAGATTGTGGTATACTTAACATTAGTAAGAGAAATTAGATTAGAAAAACTAAAAGGATATTTATGTAATTGTATTTGTTCTATTTTAATAAATCAGCAACAATTTTATAATTGTGATGTAAAAAATAATTTTCGTAGTGGCAATATAGCCACCCTTGATGAAGAGAAGGAGGTGTGCAGCCGATCTTGGAGTCTTCCATATTGCTAGCTAGTTTTCTTTTTCCTTTAACACCCTTTGTGATATTGTTTGTATTCCTCTACGAAGGTGTGGTTAGATTAACATTGGAGCAACCAAGTTGGGTTAGATTAATATTGAATATAAACATTCTCTTCCCGTTGAATATGTAGATTTTACCATTGTTTTGATTCACGAGAAAGACAAGATAAATCTTGATTGTGAATGCAATACAGTGTACAAAATCGAGATCAGAAAGTTCACAAAGATACAACAGCTGTTTATGCTCTAAAGGGTCACACTAAAGGTCAAAACCCAATGAGAAGATGCCAATCTCATGGTAAAGAAAGACATGAAAACTATAATGTGCCTTTTGTCATGAGAAAAGACATTATTAAAAAGTAGTTTGGAAAATTGTGTTGTTTATAAATTTATTTATAAATTGTAATCATTGATTACGTAAAAGAACGAAGTGTAAATCAAAATGTGGGAGACATTCATCTTTGGTCCAACTCCATGGCTATTTCTTTTATATAATTTGGCCTCTTTCTTCCATTTAAGTCCAAACATCTTTTGTGCAAGATCAGCAAGGACCTCTATCTTCACATCCTTTTCAAGAACTCGACAATCAAGAATTTTTATATTCAATACATATTTTCTTTCATCTATATATGTTTTAAACCGTTTTTGATAGGTTTAAACTATATACATAGAAATGAGAGTGAAGAAATGGATGGAAGTACTATGTCTTTCTGTTTTTTTTATCTGCATATAAACATTAAACACATTATGAAATACCCTTCCAAAACTGTAATCTAAGAAATTTATTTAGGGTTCTTAACACGTGCAAGTATCTTTCCAAAATATAATCTAAGAACCTTCATATTTGAATTAATAAAAATCATGGCAGAACCTTAATTCTAAAGGTCCCAAGGTATTTACGTACTTGAGCGGTTTCTGTGCCTCAGTTTTTCCTCCAATTCTCAAATCTCTCCGTCTGGGAGATTTTTTTGAATTATTGTATCTTACTGCTACCAAAAAGTTAAAAAAAATTATACTACTGTTGCATTTCATTTTATGATAAAACCAAATATATTTTAGTCCTAATTGCAAGAACATTAAACATGCATGCTTGTTTCTATCAAACAGTGTAATATAGCAAGGGATTGGTTTCTGATGGTACAATGCTCTCAAGATCACTAGATGTCCATGTAGAGTTGAGGTCTGATAATGCTGCTGATCCCCCTTCAGTGATGATTACTTGCATATTTCTTTGGACAGTCACTGGCCTCTTAGATAGAACATTCTCCAATTCCATGGCGACTTCTTTCATTGTTGGCCTTTTCTTCCCATTCAAATTCAAGCATCGATATGCTAAAGTAGCAACAGCAATGATATCTTCATATCTATCATGCTCTAAAATTTTAGGATCAAGAATTCTATGAAGGCAGTTTTTTTCCATGGACATAAGAAAACGTGCTGCTAAACCTCTTTCATCTTCTGTATCACTTGAAGATATTGGTTTCTGTCATGTTAAAAGCTCAATGAGAACAACGCCAAAACTGTAGACATCACTCTTATCAGTAAATTGGCTTGACCGGAAGTATTCTGGATCTAGATAGCCAAAGGTCCCCTTCACTAAGGTGGTGAAGTGAGTTTTATCTATTGTAACAGACCTTGAAATTCCAAAATCTGACACTTTGGATCTATAGTTTTCATCTAAAAGGATATTGCTTGACTTGATGTCCCTGTGATAAATGGGCGTAGAAGTTGCATAATGTAGATAAGCGAGAGCTCCTGCTATCTCTGCTGCCATTCTTAGGCGCATATCCCATGTCATGGGGAACTCAGCACTCGGGTCATGGATGTGATCGAAGAGGGTTCTATTAGCAATAAATTCATAAACCAACAAAGGAATTTCTGTCTCCAAACAACATCCAAGTAGCTTGACAATGTTTCTGTGGTTAACTTGAGAAAGTATTACGACCTCATTTATAAACGGCTCCAGTTGATTATCCCCAACTAACTTGGACTTCTTTACTGCAACAGTTCTCCCATCAGATAGCATGCCCTTATAAACTGTACCTTGACCTCCTCGTCCAAGTATTCTACTTTCATTGAACTGATCAGTTGCCTTCGACAACTCCTTAGCTGTGAAAAGTTTTGTTTTTTCTATGTGGCCTTCCTTAGTAGATATTTGTTGCTGTAATAAAAGACCACCACTTCGTTTGAAATATTTTTGTTAACGGTTACGTTTCCTCCTCTTCTTCACTACTTTGTATATCCAATAGGTAACTGTTAGCAGTAATAAAAACCCAATGCTCATACCCAAACCTGCACATAGTCATGTCAAATTGGACAGGTTCATGCATTTGCTACTTTTTTAGAACTCTCAACACTTCTAAGCATTCATTTATCTGTATTAGAAACTAACTGGACACATTACAACCAAATTGAAAATAAAACACTGCTGTGCCTGTGAGTATTCCTTTCATTTCCCGTAAAGAACATGATGCGAAGAAACACAAGAGTAAAACTGCAGGGGTGACTGTATGTTAAAAACCTGTGAACAACGATTCTTTATTGGAACGCTGGGAAATGCATCCGGAACCAAACTTTCTGCCATCACCAAGGTAACCATGTTGGCAAGAGCATTTATAACCACCTGGAGTATTAGTGCAGATTCCGTATTGATGACACGGATTGGTCTCACATTCATTGATGTCTGAAAACATAATCAAAGTGACAAGAGTCATGGCTGAGCCAAAGGAGATATACGTTGTTCTCGTTGCTCTTTGATAATTCATTTTTGTTTATCCATAGATTAGATCGATAGGTGTGATTGATTGGAGGGTGGAAAAGGAAAATGAAAATCATTTTCCCACCACCCCCCTAAGAAAATAAATTCCTTGATTTCAAGGAAAATTTGCACTTTTTAGCCTTAGGTGCAAAATTATTTCCGTGAAAATTTTGTCAATCAAACACTCAAATGTGGAAATTAGTTAGAAAATATTTTCCTTTCCATCTTTTCTCATGCAATCAAACACTCTTTTCGAACAAATACTAACCAACCTTGGCAACCTGGTATGAGATATGAATTTCCTTCATATCCCTCAGAGCAGCTGCAGCGATATCCTCCAAGACCAGTATCAGAATCAACACAGGTACTATTTCCTTGACAAGCAAATTGACTGGATTTCTGAGCTACAGCACATGTTTGATTCCCAATCACCCAGTCAGCTACCATTGAAACTGTTTCTATAATTCTTTGTTCAAAAGTGGGATCAGAGACATGAGATGGATGAAACCTATAGCTGTCAGATTCTCCTAGAAAGGAATAGCCACAGCGGTTGAATGATGAAACTTTCGTGTGATTTCCATAGCTGCTCATGAAAGTAGTGTAGATCCTTACGCCCTTGGGAATGGAGTTTTGACAACAGCCAATTCCAGAACAGGATCCATCTCTCAAGTCACTGCTCTGCGAACACATTGCAGCACACGAACTAATTAAGTTATCTGTGTTTGCATTTCCCATATAGGAAACATCATCACATCCCACAACTATGAACTTATTTTCGTCCGAAAGGCTGAAAGGGGCAGTTTCCATGCCATATTTGGTTCTAAAATGACGTGTTATACCACCAGTCCGATTATAGCATCTGGAAGCTATCCCGTTGCTTTTGATACGGATTTTAGTGTCTGCTATGCTGATAATCTCGCCATTCGTTCTGCTGAGAAAGGGCTTTGGAGGGTTGAAAGATGTATTACAGTTGATGTCAAACCATGGGCCAATGGAACATCCAGCATCTAAGAGCATCTCTAATGGTTTATGGACATTTTAACCTGTGTGGCATTTAAATAGATAATTATCTCACATATATTGAAAAAATAGATAGTGAATTTTAAAGCTTATTCCCAATAGTATTTGTCTATTTTTTTTTATGTATACATGTATATTCAAATTAGCAACATCTCAATTAACAAACTTCCTTCAAATTGCAAAGAAAAATTCAGTCAACAACCAAAAATGAAACAGAAAATCAAATTCAACATTGTTTAACAAGTTATCTACATCTAGATATAGTATAAGATAATATCCATGCCATGTCAGCGCCACATAAGTATGCAAATTAACCATTGGAGATTAAATTTTCATGCTATTATTTGTTTTTCCTATGTGGCAATCTATTTTTTCCCAATGAATAGGCCATTAGAGATGCTCTAAACCGATGCCAAATGGGTATGGAACGGATACATTTCCGCACTTGGTTGGGCAGCCGGGTAGGGCGATTGTGCTGTTGTTGACGGTTTGGTTTGATATGGACAAGCTAAATGAAAGCCATAAGATGAGCAGAATGCAAGCTTTTTGACGCATATTGCAGGCAGATCGGCAACTGTTATAACAGGATATGATTGGTGTTATTTGTGTTTTCTAGGTAAGATGTGTGGTTAAAAATTGGAGAGAGAAATGATGTATGGTTAAAAAGTAGGATTGAAAATTGTGTTGATTATAATTAATATTTGCCAAACACACACACAATTAATATCTTCACAGTTATTAAGATTTAAGAATGCTTTATCATCAGATAAAGAAGATAAGCCATTATGCCAAAAACTCTCTGGTTAAATAATACAGAAGTTTACATCCTCCAGATATAAGTCAACTTGTATCATGAACAAGGTTAAAATTTTGAAAGAGAATAATTGAGTTGAATAAGTTATAATTTATAGGACAGCATGTGTAATGTGTATTCTAATACTATTGATTAATTAAGCTAAGTAAACAACTCTTAAATTCAACATAGCTGCCTAAAATTAATTTATCTTCAAGAATATATAATTCTATCTTCTTGGAATAAAATTTCAATGTCAATATAAGCCTACCAAATGGATCAAGGTCATAGCTTTTTTAAGGTAGCTGAAAATGCTTTTTTTTTTTTTAATTAGTATTTTATTTATTTATTTATTTTTTGTCAAAACAGATTTCTTCTTATACAAGGGTGTATGGAATTTTTATTTTTAATCATTGTTATAAATAATCTTTCTATACAGGTTATATACATTAAAAATAAATAAAATTGGATTGGATGAATTCATTTTTGTTTTAGTCCAATTAAGAGCTCGTTTGGTAACGGAAAAATTTCACATCAACTTTTCAGACTCAATCTCAACCATCTATTCTTAGTCAAGCTGACAATTTTTGACTTTTCAAACTTTTTTCAATCACACATCCATAAAATAATAATAATAATAATAATAATAATAATAATAAATAAATAAATCACAAAAATCAAAACTTTTCACATTATCAAACAGGCTCTAAGTCCATTAAAAAAAATAAAGTCCATTAAAGCCCATCCAAAAGAAGCCCATGATTGACCATCCTACTTTTCAAAACTCTAACTATTTTATTATTTATTTAAATAGAGTGGATATGGGGGTTATTACAAATTTCTCTATAAATTGGACCTCTATAAATAAATTAAAAAAAAAATAAGGTTGGAGGAAGGGAAAAAAAAAAAAAAAAAAAGAGAAAGAAATATATTGTGTGGAAGAATACAAAATTCTCTCAAGCTTCAAATCAAGTTCAAATTCACGAAGATCAAAGTCTTCTTCAAATCAAATCTAAGTTCAAGAAGATCAAAGCTTTCTTCAAATCAAATCAACTCCAATTCGAATTCCAAACCCAAAGTTCAAATCCAAATCTCAAGTTCCTAGTGCCAAACAAGCCAACTCTCAACAAACCAAGTCTCCAATAAATTCTGAAGTCTAGGAATCAAGTCATATGACCCATCATCTTCAAACATATAGATTGTTAATCAGAGGATTTTGCATTCACAAGAGTTGTCTACTTTTATTCCTGAAATCCAACTTGTAACAAATTCAGTATTTTTCAATTATACGCGAAATTTCTTATACAAATTTCTTGGCACGTCCAGTGGGACACACTTGCCTCTCTCTTCTGATTTTCGTAACTTTCAAGTTTCAATAATTACATCAGACATGGTAAACAAAAAGGCGAAGGAAACTATAATCCCTCTTGAAAAAACACTTGCTGAACTTTTATGAAATGAAATTTGACATCAATGTGTTTAGATCTATTATGAAATACATGATTTCTACAAAGATATAATGCACTTTGACTATATGTACAAATGCTAACAGAATTTTCATGAAAATGCCCTAACTCTTCTAAAAGACCTCTTAACCAAATAGACTCTTTCACAGCATCTGTAGCAGTAATATATTCAGCTTCTGTGGAAGATCAAGCAACTAATTTTTGCAATTGACACTTCCAACTAATGCTTGTACCATTTAAAACAAAGAAATATGCAGAGGTAGATTTTCTATTATCTATATTGCCAGCAAAGTCAGAATCAACAAATCCTTTAAGAAAAAAATTAGATCTTTGTTTTTCAAAAATAAGACTCAAATCAAAAGTACCTTTCAAGTATCTAAATAAGCATTTCATAGCTTCCCAATGAGTTTCACCTGATTTACTCATAAATCTGCTAAGTATACTAACAACAAATGAAATATCAGGTCTGGTACAGACCATAAGATACATACCAGAACCAACAGCATTTTGATAAGGCACATTTGTCCTTCTGTTTTCTTCTTCTGCAGTTTTGGGAAACTGTTCAATAGAGAGTTTGAAGTGACTAGGCAAAGGTAAAAAAACAGGTTTAGAATCAAATAGATTAAATCTTTTCAAAATCTTTTCAATATAAGCCTTTTGATTTAAAACAAGTTTCCCGATTTCTTTATTCCTAAAAATATCCATCCCTAAAATTCTCCTAGCATTTCCTAAATCTTTCATTCCAAATTCTGCACTCAGTTTTTGTTTCAGAAGTATAATTTCATTCAAATCAGATCCTGCAATCAACATATCATCTACATATAATAGCAGATACATATAACTAGAATTTAGACATTTAAAATAAAAACATGGATCATATTGACTTTTAAAAAATTTCAAACTTTGTATAAAAGTATCAAATCTTTTATACCATTGTCTAGGTGCCTGTTCTAGGCCATACAAAATTTTTTTAAGTAGACATGCATAATTTCCAGGTTTTTAAAAGCCTTTTGGTTGACACATATATATAATTTTATCAAGAGAGCCATATAAGAATGCAGTTTTTACATCCATTTGTTCTAATTCAAGACTAAATTGAGCAACCAATGTAAACAGAATTCTGATAGAGGTATATTTAACAACAGGTGAAAATATCTCATTATAATCAATACCTTCTTTTTGAGAAAATTCCTTAGCTACAATTCTAGCTTTATATATGGGTTTTATATCTTTTAAGTTACCTTCTTTTATTTTAAAAATCCATTTACAATCTATTAATTTCTGCCTTTCAGGTTTAGAAACAAGAACCCATGTTTTATTCTTCAATAATGAATTCATTTCATCTTGCATTGCTGCAAACCAGAGTTTAGAATCTTTTGAAGAAATAACTTCTTCATAAGATTCAAGTTCTGATTGTAAAGGTTCAGTGTAAGTAAATGCAGAAACAAAGTCAGGGTCTTCAAACCTAGAAGGAGGTCTAATTTCCCTTCTAGTTCTATCTCTAGCAAGTTGATAATTGTCAAGATTTAAGTCTGTTTCAATCTCAGCTTCTGTTTCAGGAATAAAATCTGGATTTGGTGACTCAAGTTCAGGAATGTTATTCTGAAAATGTGGGGGTTGCTCCACCTGAAACTAAGTATTATGCAGGCCATTTTCATTACTCAGATAGTCTGCACTCAACTCAGAGGTGAGAAAATTCTTTTCACTAAGAGGATCTTTCAAGTTTTCATCTTTACAAGGATTTTTTTTTTTCATTAAATATGACAGACCTACTTATAATGACTCTATGACCTCCCTGTTCTTTTACCCAAAGTCTATAACCCTTGACCCCTTCTTCATAGCCCAAAAAACACATTTTAAAGATCTAGAGTCAAGTTTGGTTTCAGTTTGATGTGAGTAGGTAGCACATCCAAAAATTTTAAGTTTAGAAAAATTAGGGAGAGAATTATTCCAAATTTGATCGGGTATTTTAAAATCAATGACACTGCTAGGTGAAAGATTGATCAGGTAAGAAGCAGTTTTTTATTGCTTCTCCCCCAAAATTTTTTTGGTAAGTTTGAATCAAGTAAAAAACACCTAGTTCTTTCTAAAAGTGTCATATTCATCCTCTTAGCAACCCCATTTTGCTGTGGAGTGTAAGTGACAGTCCTATGTCTAAGGATACCTAAGTCACTACAGAAGGAGTCAAAATCCTGATTACAAAATTCTAAGCAATTATCAGTCCTAATTACTTTGACCTTCTATCTTTCCAAAATGTAATCTAAGAATCTTCGTATTTGAATTAATAAAATCATGGCAGAACCTTAATTCTAAAGGTCCCAATGTACGTACTTGTGTGGTTTCGGTGCCACAGTTTTTCCTCCAATTCTCTAATCTCTCTATTGCGCTATTTCCTATATGAATCGCACAATTAATAAAATAGATCACGAGTCCGTGTATCGTTCCCACGAGTATTGAGTAAATTGTATTTTAGACTAATTACCTTAACTGAAAATAAAGAAATCGTTTTGATTTGGAATTTGAATTAAACTAACAAATAAAAATAAACAAGTTTAAAGTAATGAATTTAATGAAAAAAATATGCTAGAATCGAGAATTCACTTTATTTTTCTATCATTGCTATGATATAAATGTTTAACTACAATTCATGGGATTTTGAATATCAATTTTTATTCATTTTGTTTAAAATTTCTTTCTTACAAGAATTAAATCCTATTTTGTGACCCTACTATATATTTTTCTGACGAATGCGAACGCATAGAAAAGCATTAACATTTTATGAAAATTTTGAAAGATAATATAAAACATAGGAGTATATTTCTATACCCTATCAGATTTTATGACAATTAATTTAAAATGTATCTAATGAATTCTTAATTAAAATTTTGAATTAATTACTCACACTCTCAAATTGTATTTTATACATAAATCAAAATATGAAATCTGGAAATTAAAGTTTTATCAAGATCCTAAGATAAAGAAACTAGCCTAGAAACATGATTAAAATATAAATACAAATGAGACTTACATAGAGTACAAGTACCAAATAAAAATATAAAGAGTGTATGCGAGTAAAAGGATTTGATAGAATTCATGACCCGATTGGATAAATTATTCCTCCCTTTGCATAAAGCTCCAATTTTGCTTTCGTGTGCCAATTGGTTCCTTCAAGAATTTGGTAGAGGTTTTGTGTGGATATTAGTATCGAGCAATACAAATCCTATATATAGGCAAGGAAGAATTCTAGTGGAATTAGACAAGAAATTAGTCAAACCGTGTTTTAAGGATAAAAATCCAACCCAGCTGGATCGGACTACCACACAACCGCGTGGTTGAGAATCTCGCGATCGCGTGCTTATACCTAAAATGGTTCCGCTGATTCAAAAGGTGACCTCGTGACCGCGTACGAATCTCCTGCGCGATCGCATGGTTAAATGTTTGGTTTGCAATTTTTGTCTTTAATTCCTAAGAAGTTGGTCCTCATACATTTTATTCTGGATTCTTTCTTCCTTCACTTTAGCTCCGCTTTGACTCTCAATTGGCTTTATCAACTTCCACTTTGCACATTTTAGCTTCGCTTGTCGTGCAATTGACTTTTATTCACTTCAAATCTTTCATTTTCTGAACTTAGCTTTGAGATAATCCCTGAAATAATAACAAATAACAACGAAATCAATAGTATTTATTTTAAAACGAAAATATAATATCTTAATTTTAACATGTAAATAAGTGTATAAAATACAGTTATCACTCTCCATCTGAATTTTTATTTTTATTAAACATGCATGCTTGTTTCTATCAAAAAGTATAATATAGCAAGGGATTGGTTTCTGATGGTACAGTGCTCTCAAGATCACTTGATGTCCATGTGGAGTTGAGGTCTGATAATGCTGTTGATCCCCCTTCAGTGATGATCACTTGCATATTTCTTTGGACAGTCACTGGCCTCTTAGATAGAACATTCTCCAATTCCATGGCAACTTCTTTCATTGTTGGCCTTTTCTTCCCATTCAAATTCAAGCATCGATATGCTAAATTAGAAACAGCAATGATATCTTCATCTTTATTATGCTCTAAAATTTTAGGATCAAGAATTCTATGAAGGCAGTTTTGTTCCATGGACGTAAGAAAACGAGCTGCTAAACTTCTTTCCTCTTCTGTATCACTTGATGATATGGGTTTCTGTCCTGATAAAAGCTCAATGAGAACAACGCCAAAACTGTAGACATCACTCTTATCAGTAAATTGGCTTGATCGGAAGTATTCTGGATCTAGATAGCCAAAGGTCCCCTTCACTAAGGTGGTGAAGTGAGTTTTATCTATTGAAACAGACCTTGAAATTCCAAAATCTGACACTTTGGGTCTATAGTTTTCATCTAATAGGATATTGCTCGACTTGATGTCCCTGTGATAAATGGGTGTCGAAGTTGCATAATGTAGATAAGCGAGAGCTCCTGCTATCTCTGCTGCCATTCTTAGGCGCATATCCCATGTCATGGGGAACTCAGCACTCGGGTCATGGACGTGATCGAAGAGGGTTCTATTAGCAATAAACTCATAAACCAACAAAGGAGTTTCTGTCTCCAAACAACATCCAAGTAGCTTAACAATGTTTCTGTGGTTAATTTGAGAAAGTATTACGACCTCATTTATAAACGGCTCCAGTTGATTATCCCCAACTAACTTGGACTTCTTTACTGCAACAGTTCTCCCATCAGATAGCATGCCCTTATAAACTGTACCTTGACCTCCTCGTCCAAGTATTCTACTTTCATTGAACTGATCAGTTGCCTTCGACAACTCCTTAGCTGTGAAAAGTTTTGTTTTTGCTATGTGGCCTTCCTTAGTAGATATTTGTTTCTGTAACAAAAGACCTCCATTTCGTTTGAAATATTTTTGTTTGAGATTATGTTTCCTTCTCTTCTTCACTACTTTGTATATCCAATAGGTAATTGCTAGCTGTAATAAAAATCCGATGCTCATACCCAAACCTGCAGCAAAGGGACATGTCAAATTAGACAGATTCAAATTAGAAAATAACTGTGTGACTTGCAAACAAATTGAAAATAAAAACAGGGTTACTATATGTTAAAAACCTTGGAACACTGATCCCTTATTGGAACGCTGGGCAATGCAACCGGAACCAGACTTTCTGCCATCACCAAGGTAACCATGTTGGCAAGAGCATTTGAAACCACCTGGAGTATTAGTGCAGATTCCGTATTGATGACATGGATTGGTCTCACATTCATCGATGTCTGAAAACATAATAGTCATGGCCGAGCCAAAGGAAATATACATTGTTCTTATTGCTATTTGATAATTCATTTTTATTTATCATCTTCAGTAAGGCACTATTTGACAATATATGAACGCTTAAAATTTTTGTCCACTGTCGAGTAATGTTTAATATTGTGTACTAAACATGCCCGTAGAGTTCAAACAAATACTAACTAACCTTGGCAACCTGGTTTGAGATATGGATTTCCCTCATATCCCACAGAGCAACTGCATCGATATCCTCCAAGACCAAGACCAGTACCAGAATCAACACAGATACTATTTCCCTGACAAGCAAATTGACTAGATTTCTGAGCTACTGCACATGTTTGATTCCCAATCACCCAGTCAATTACCATTGGAACTGTTTCTATAATTCTGTGTTCAAAAGTGGGATCAGAGACATGAGATGGATGAAACCTATAGCTGTCCGATTCTCCTAGAAAGGAATAGCCACAGCGGTTGAAGGATGAGACCTTCGTGTGATTTCCATAGCTGTTCATGAAAGTAGTGTAGTTCTTTACGCCCTTGGGAATGGAGTTTCTACAACAGCCAATTCCAGAACAGGATTCATTACTCAAGTCGCTGCTCTGCGAACATATTGCAGCACATGAACTGATTAAGTTATCAGTTTTCGCTCTTCCCATATAGGAAACATCATCACATCCCACAACTATGAACTTATTTGCGTTCGAAAAGCTGAAAGGCGAGGTTTCTATGCTATATATAGTTTGAGATTGATAAGTTATGCCACCGGTCCGATTATAGCACCTGGAAGCAATCCCATTGCTTTTGATACGGATTGTGGTGTGTGATATGCTGATAATCTCACCATTCGTTCTGCTGAGAAACGGCTTTGGAATGTCAAAAGATGAATTACAGTTAATGTCGAACCATGGACCAATGGAACATCCAGCACCTAAACCGATACCAAATGGGTATGGAACAGGTACATTCCCGCACTTGGTGGGGCAGCCGGGTAGGGCGATTGTGCTGTTGTTGAGGGTCTGGTTTGATATGGCCAAGCTAAATGGAAGCCATAAGATGAGCAGAATGCAAGCTTTTTGCTGCATATTGCAGGCTGATACAATAATATCTTCACAATTATTAAGAATGCTGATCAACAGATAAAGAAGATTTGCCAAAGTCTCTCTGGTTAAATATTACATATAAGTTAGCATCCTCCAGATTAAGTAAACTTATATCATGAACAAGGTTAAATTTTTAAAGGGGAATAATTGAATTGAAAGTTACATTTTTTAGTACTATTGACTAATTAAGTTAAATAAATAACTCTTAAATTCAACATAGCTGCCTGAAATTATTATATCTCCAAGAATATTTAATTCTATCTTCTTGGAAGAGGATTTCAATTTCATTATAAGCCAACCAAATGGATCCAACATTTTTTTGGTTATTTAATCGTTGTTAAAAATATTCTTTTTATAGACTTGTTGAGTTGTTGTTCATTAATTTAACCCAATTAATGGTCAACGACCAACTCGACATTCATATTCATTGTTCTTTTTCTTTTTCTTACTTTTCTCTATCATATTACGTACAAACATTTAATATTTAGGTTTGTTTCAATTTACATTTTTTAACACTTTAGTCTACTTTCTTTTGGTTGAAAACACGGTTAATCATCCAACTTAATTTCTTTTTTTAATTTGATCTTTGAAGTTTTCTTTTTTGCTTTAGTTAGAGGTCTATGATCACTTTCGTCACTGACATTGATGTTGATTAAAATTCAACGTTTAGGATAGAAACTTGGACACACCATATGGTAGAGTTAGAATGATGTGTTTGATTGAAAGATGTACAAGATTATGATTTATGAATGCCAAATATTTTGAGAAAAAAAAACTATGTTGCATTTTATGATAAAACCAAATATATTTGTCATCACTGCAAGAACATTAAACATGCATGCTTGTTTCTATCAAACAGTGTAATATAGAAAGGGATTGATTTCTGATAGTACAGTGCTCTCAAGATCAGTAGATGTCCATGTGGAGTTGAGGTCTGATAACGCTGCTGACCCCTTTCAGTGATGATTACTTGCGTATTTCTTTGGACAGTCACTGGCCTCTTAGATAGAACATTCTCCAATTCCAAGGTGACTTCTATCATTGTTGGCCTTTTCTTCCCATTCAAATTCAAGCATCGATATGCTAATTTAAGTTGCATGCAACAACAATGATATCTTCATCTTTATCATGCTCTAAAATTTTAGGATAAAAAATTCTATGAAGGCAGTTTTGTTAAGAAAACGTGCTGCTAAACCTTCTTCGTCTTCAAGTGATACACTTGAAGATATTGATTTTTGTCCTGATAAAAGCTCAACAAGAACAACGCCAAAACCGTTGGCATATTGGTTTGTGTTTGATAAAAGCTCAACAAGAACAATGCCAAAACTATTGGGAATGCAAAAAATCTCAAATTGGTTGTGCGGAAGGAAATAAACAATCATATAACCCAAGTGGATTATTCCACCAATTACCAATTGATTTTGGGTTGGAATCTCACTTGAGCCTGAGGTTTGGGCTTGGGATTGGGCAAAATTAAAATATTCATGGTCCCAACAGTGGTATCAGAGCCGGAAAGATTATACAGTGGACGTACAATCGAGTGGATGTACGTGACTCCCAAACAACGGCAGATGAATCGAGATGATGAACTCAAAATGAAGAATTCCTGTGGTTTCTCACAAGATGGAAGATCCATGGTAACATAGTGTGCAGCGACTATGGTGGATTATCTCGGTGAATGGTGATCTCCCTAGGCATGAGGAGATGTGATAGAATTTATCTTGAGGGAGGACTAGATGGGCCAGGTGTACCTCGTGGGCCTTATTTGAGGGAGGGATTGTTGGGAATGCAAAAAATCTCACATTGGTTGTGCGGAAGGAAATAAACCATCATATAACCCAAGTGGGCTACTTCACTAATTACCAATTGGTTTTGGGTTGGAACCTCACTTGGGCCTGGGGTTTGGGCTTGAGATTGGGCAAAATTAAAATATCCATGGTCCCAACAAAAACTGTAGACATCACTCTTATAAGTAAATTGGCTTGATCGGAAGTATTCTGGAAAGATCCCCTTCACTAAGGTGGTGAAGTGAGTTTTATCTATTGCAACAGCCCTTGAAATTCCAAAATCCGACACTTTGGGTCTATAATTTTCATCTAAAAGGATATTGCTTGACTTGATGTCCCTATAATAAACGTGCGAAGAAGTTGCATAATGTAGACAAGTGAGAGCTCCTGCTATCTCTGCTGCCATTCTTAGGCGCATATCCCATGTCGTGAGGAACTTAGCAGTCATGGATGTGATCGAAGGGAAGAAAACGGAAATGAACAAAATACTAATTCTAACTTTGTTGAATGACCATGGGCCACTTGAATACATATTGAATCATATTTATAGTTAAATAGGAATAACAATTCTTTACAAGATAACATCAACTAATCAATCTACATTATCTAGGACTCTATTCTTCACTTCTTGTTGGGATATCTTCTGTTTGAATTCGATTCTCCTTTATCTTATTTGATATTCGTCCTTCTTTTATATTTTTTATCATCCTCCTACAAATTGTGCTGTGGCTGAAAGCACATTTTCATCTTGAGAAAGCTGCTTTGGATATTAATTTTGTGAAAAACCAACTTTTTTTTTCTCTTCATCATTGCGAAGATGTGTGGATTTACATTTTTGCGAATCTTGTGTATCTCATATTGCATGGGTTGTGTCTATAGGAATTTTTTCAGAGAACGTGCTGATGATTCAGACTTTTAATTGGCAATGAATTCATACGTTGATTTTTGGTATGATTTTCTTTTTGTTGCTGTGTTTTTTCGAATTTGGTGCGGGTAAATAGGATCTTGATTTGTATTGTTTGAATCTGGTATGATGTATTTGGTGAAAGATAACTTTTTTTTTCTTTTAGCTTGAGATGAGTGAAAATCAAACTTTTGATGTGTTGGATAAGAAATCATGATAAAAGAGAAGGATTATAGAGAAGAAGATTGAAGAAAAATAAGGTACTACCTTTCATTGAATTTATATCTTCTGTTTGAATTTAAATCTCCTTATTTAATTCAATCCTCTCCCTTCTTTGATATTTTTTTTAACATGAAGAGGGTACTATGAGCAATAAATTCATAAACCAACAACGGAATTTCTATCTCCAAACAACATCCAAGTAGCATAACAATGATTTTGTGGTTAATTTGAGATAGGATTAGACCTCATTTATAAATTGCTCCAATTGATTATCCCCACTAACTTGGACTTCTTTACTGCAACAGTTCTCACATCAGACCGTATGCCCTTATAAACTGTACCTTGACCTCCTCGTCCAAGTATTCTACTTTCATTGAACTGATTAGTTGCATTCGAAAACTCCTTAGTTGTAAAAAGTCTTAACAAATGAGTAAATTTGCACGGGTGACTATTTGTCAAAAACCTGTGAACACTGATTCCTTATTGGAACGCTAGGCAATGCAAACTTTTTTGCCATCACCAATATAACCATGTTGGCAAGAGCATTTGTAAACCACCTGAAGTATTAGTGCAAATTCCGTATTGATGACATGGATAATGGATTGGTCTTGCAATCATTGATGTCTATTACAAAACGGTGACCCGAATTCCATTTGACCTGACCCAAAAAGTTCGTGGTATGACCTTTGTTATGAAACTAAATTATGAAAAAAATGGGTGTCTCTAATGGTAGTGGAGGGATCGGGCCGAGATGCCTCTCATAGCCGGTATGGACGTGTCGTATTTTCAACCTTTATGTGATTTAAGATTTCGATATTGTTACAAGCTAGAGTCCTCATAAAACAATCTTGTACTATCATATTTTCGTATAGTTGTAATGCGGTTATGTACACGGGATAGACAAACTTTACACTACCACTGGCTTTTGTAGTGGTAGCGGAGGGATCGGTCTCGATCCTGTAGCCACCACTAATCCTTATAGGGGTGCGCAGGTAGCTCCCAGTGTAAGAACCTACCTTATTTTCGGCACGCTTGCAATTTAGGGTTTCGATATTGTTAAAAATAGGAGTTTTCAAAACACAATTTCTTGCACTACCATATTTTCGTATAATGGCATAATGAATTCTTCGTCCTCTGCCCGTGGTTTTCTCTCAATTTTAGGGTTTCGCAATAAAATCTGTGTCTTCTTTATTTTTCATTGTTATCCTTGCATTTATATCATAGCAATGTCTGAAAACATAATAAAAGTGACAAGAGTCGTGGATGAGCCAAAGAAAATATGCATTGTTTTATTGCTGTTTGATCATTCATTTTTGTTTATCTTCTTCAGTAAGGTAATTGGACACTTATGGATATGGAAGCAAAAAAAAGAAGTTAATATTTTTGTCCACTGTCGAGTAGTGTCCAATACTATGTACTAAACACGCCTAGAGTGCTCGGCAACCTGGTATGAGATATGGGTTTCCCTCGTATCCCTCAGAGCAGCTGCAGCGATATCCTCCAAGACTAGTATCAGAATCAATGCAGGTACTATTTTCCTGACAAGCAAATTGACTGGATTTCTGAGCTTCAGCACATGTTTGATTCCCAATCACCCAGTCAATTACCATTGGAACAGTTTCTATAATTCTGTGTTCAAAAGTGGGATCAGAGACATCAGATGGATGAAACCTATACTTTTCCGATTCTCCTAGAAAGGAATAGCCACAGCGGTTGAAGGATGAGACCTTCTTATGATTTCCATAGCTGTTCATGAAAGTGGTGTAGTTCTTTAAGCCCTTGGGAATGGAGTTTCTACAACAACCAATTCCAGAACAGGATTCATTTCTCAAGTCGCTGCTCTGCGAACATATTGCAGCGCATGAACTGATTAAGTTATCAGTTTTCGCGCTTCCCATGTAGGAAACATCATCACATCCCACAACTATGAACTTATTTTCTTTGGAAAAGCTGAAGGGCGAGGTTTCTATGCTATATACAGTTTGAAATTCACGAGTTATGCCACCGGTCCGATTATAGCACCTGGAAGCTATTCCATTGCTTTTGATACGAATTGTAGTGTCTGATATGCTGATAATCTCACCATTCGTTCTGCTGAGGAACGGCTTTGGAGGGTTAAAAGATGACTTACAGTTAATGTCAAACCATGGGCCAATGGAACATCCAGCACCTAAACCGATACCAAATGGGTATGGAACCGGTACATTCCCGCACTTGGTGGGGCAGCCGGCCGGTAGTGCGAATGTGCTGTTGTTGAGGGTCTGGCTTGATATAGCCAAGCTAAATGAAAGCCATAAGATGAGCAGAATGCAAGCTTTTTTCTGCATATTGCAGGCTGATACAATAATATCTTCACAGTTATTAAGAATGCTGATCAACAGATGAAGAAGATTTGCCAAAAACTCTCTGGTTAAATATTACATAAGTTTGCATCCTCCAGATTAAGTCAACTTATACCATGAACAAGTCAAATTTTTAGAAGGGAATAATTGAATTCAATAAGTTACATATTTTAGGACGGCAATGCATAAATAATATTAATTCTATTTCTTTATAAGCTAACCAAATGGATCCAGGCCATACCTTTTATTAAGTTGGCTGAAAATGAGTTTACAAATGTTTATTTTATCGTCGTTAAAAATAGTCTTTCTATGTACGTATTGTTCATCTTACCCAATCAATGATCAACTACCAAATCCACATTCCTATTCATTTATCATTTTTTTTTCTCTTTATATCTTACTGTTCTCTATCATATACCTACAAACATTTATTATTCAGGTGTGTTTGAATTAACGCATTTTTTTATAAGCTTTTGTCTACTTTGTTGTGGTGGAAAACACGTTTAATCTTCCAAATTAATTTCTTTTTATGATCGATCTTTGAAGTTTTCTTTTTGCTACAGTTAGAGGTCTATTCACTTTCGTCACCGGCACTGTTATTAATTAAAATTCAACTTTGAGGATAGAAACTTATTTAATATTTACTATTGTTAATTAAAATTCAACTTTGAAAACAGGAGGTTATTTACTATTTTAATCTTAACACGGTTTTATGGTAAGGCCATTTTATTTTCTTCTCACCATGGGTTCCCGAGAGAAAATATTAAGGGACTGGCTAGGTGAAATGAAAGCTCCTTTCATTTGGGATTTCACGTAAATGATAATGGACAAAATGGATTTAGGAATTTGATGCCAAGTTCACATGATCAGTTGAAAATCATGAACTTGTTCATTAATAAAGAACCACAAGTAGAGATGGCAAACGGGCCGAGTCGCTCGCCGGCTCATCAAAACACGAGTCACAAGTGGCTCGTACTACTCACGAGCTCAGGCAAAAACAACGAAACAGAAAAACAAGCTGAGCATGGAATGGCTCGGCTCATGAAAAGGTGGACGGTTCGTGGCAACGAGCTCGTAATTTTATTTTACTTAAAATCCATTTTTACTCCACTCATTTTAGAAGAGCAGCGAGCCCGACTCGTCTTGGCTCGGTCATTGCCAACACTAACCCAAAGTTTTCCCTTGCCGTTACTAATTATACACTAGAAAGATTTTTATTTTTTTTCCCTTCTTAAAGCGAATTTCAAATTTTGCAAGTTTCCAACAAGATTTTGCACATCATTCTTACTGCACAAAATGATATATCACAATTTTCGTGATTTACCATTAATTAGTTTGACTACTTTTTTTAACGTGAAGGAGAGTGAATTTAATTCAATGGAGTTGGACGCAGTAAAGTTCATAATGCGAAAGGGAGGTCTACCAGAACCGTGCATTATCTTGGAAATGTGAAGGGTGGATTTAGCTAGCTAAACTGTGAAATGTGCCACCGGAGAGCGGTGAAAGAATTCATCAAGTCTCCAATGTGGCTGAGAACAGCACCTTGTGGAGCGTCGTGAATAGAGGGTCATTTTACTTCTGCTACAGCAGAGCTGAAATTTGGTCCCTCACAAAAATGGCCATGGACACAGGTTTGTCAAGGAAAATGAATTGAATATTTTGAAGATTGTGTGGTTGGCCCCCTTTTTTGTGAATAGTATGGTTTTGAATAATATTATTGAAAGAATGTATGATTAAAAAAATGTTTGAAAAATAAAAAATGATGAGTTTGACGAAAATGGATTATTGAATAAATTTGATTTAAAAAAAATTGAAAACCAAACGGGAGCTAAATATCTCATTTTGTCACTCTTACCTTAAAAGAGAGGATAGATAGAACTATTCATCATAGTAACCTTTGTGTTCACATTGAAAATTCCAACTATTAAGAAACTGGTTTTCACTGTTATAACGCATTTTTATCTCTTCTCTCAAAAGTCTTCTACATTTCATTAAGTCGGTCTCACACTTTTTCAACACAAAATCTCTTCTCTTCATCTTCGAGCGGTCACAGTTTCTCTCTTCATCTTCGAGCAGTCACTATTTATACTACTACGAATCCATAATCAACCACTTTTTGTTCTAGATCTCCCGTAGATCTACCCTAACTCAGCTATTCAAACTTTAATTCACCGATTAGGGCTCCCATTCGTTCCCTTTCCTTTTATTACTGACCGAGAACATCTTCTTCTTCCAGCCATCCAACCGGCGAACAGCCACAACCATCAGCTTCGTAGCGTCGAGGACATAACTCGGCCCGAGTTTTGGCGTGATCCCGCAGCGTCAGAGGCGAGAGTTGATCAGAGAAGTGAAGTGCAAATCGGGCCCGCAAACTCGTATTTCGGCCAAACAGAAACTCTGATTGTGAAACGGTTTCCGCCAATAGCTCAGCGAGGCAGAGGAGCAGCTTTCTGTGCACTTTGACATTTTTCGACGGTCAGTCTTTTATAATCTCTTTCATTATCTTAGACTGCAAATGTGCATAAGTAAACCTGTGAATGATGTTTGAAGTTGATTACTTTTCTCTTTGGGTTAGTGGGTTCGAAGAATTAACACATACAATGCCCTATATTTGGGTTTTTTAGTTTATATCTATTTCTTGACTACCTGGATTAGGCTCAAGCTCTTTTTATGCCCCAAAATAGTTGAACAAATAAGTAATTCCAAAAAAGGTGATTGGTAATTATTACCATGTGGCTTTAAATGTTTTATCTATGAATATAACACAGTTTTATTGATGCAAACTTGTAAAAAGTCATGCCAAAAATGACAATGGATTTTTTTATTTTTTTATTTTTTTTAAATTTGATCACTCTTTCTATTTCTCACAAACATGTTTTTGAATAGTTCATAGAAAGCTAGATATTAATCTTTGCTGTCTGAGAAGGTATCTCTGAAGTGGTTTGAACATTATTATTGCAATAAGAAAAGTAGTTATTGAACAATTTGTGTCAAAATGTTAAAAGGATTTCTCAAAATGAATTCTTTATTATCTAATTAATGAGTTTCTCAATGAGTTCATTCTGTGTAATCATGTGAAAGATTTTCCAAAGCTGTTTTAAGAATGGGCTACACTCATTTTAAGTATGAAATGGTTGGTCAGATTGTTATTCTTACAGTTTATATTGATGATAATCCTAATTGGTGATGTCTCAGTTGACATAGATGGATTGATAATATCTCTTGTTTAAACATTGTTTGATTAATTACTGCTTGGAGAATAGCGTAGAAGTTCAACTTATCTGGAGTTGAAAGTTCTATACCAGCATAATATGAGAAATCCTTCTCATCCTATATGGTTATTTTAGTGTCCTCTTTCCTAATTTTGCTTATATCCATTCAATTATCACTATATAAAGTATTGTATCTTTCTTTCTCACACACAAACACACGTGCACAATCACATTATAAATATTTACTGTTGTATGGGTTAATATATACATACTTGTGTTTTTCTGGGAATGAAATAACATGTGTTTATCTTTTTCCTTTGGTCCTCTTATTAAAATGAAATAAGGATAAAGAGAATGTTTGTCTTAATTGCTTTTTAGAGGCATTCGATAAAATGCTCATGTGTTTACCTACTTATTTCCAGGCAAATGACTAATTAAAAAATTCTTGCAAGTATCCCTCTTACCTTAAAAGAGAGGATGTATTTACTGTTCAAATGAGTAACCATCGTGTTCACACTTGTGAGCTTCCAAACCGACAGAAAGAGGATGAGGATGCATTTTATTATCGTGTTCACACTTGAGCTTCCATAGCATTCATAAATCGACTTCATTAACACGTTTTTATCTCTTCATTCACACCGATTCAAATATGGTTCTCTTCTGCTCTTAAACTGGCGAACTACCGGACGCCACTGTTCTTTGACTGATGAGCTACCGACAGGCGCTATTTGTCATTTTATTCTACCTCTTTGTGCCTTCTTCATGATTGTTGTTCTGATTGAGGACTTTACACTTGCTCATAATGCTTTATATTTACATAAAACAGCTTGTAGTAGTTAGTTATAATTTTTTTTTGATTAATTGAGGGCCTGTTGTAGTTTGATGGAAGGAGTACATGTAGGACCTTTCAATCTTGGAAACCTTGCGTGGAATTATTACATCCATATTAGTTTTACAAAAAAATTATTGCTTGATTTTTTTCAGCGTCCTCTAATGCTACCTTATGGGACTTCATTTCCATATCCAGGTATATACGCTCCTAGGGGATTCTATGCACATTTCGATATGGCTATGATAATTGAAATGCAAAAAAAAAATAAATCTTTGTATTTATTTCTTTGTGAACTCAAATTGATTTTTTGATGTTTCTATGCTATTCTATGAGATTTGAACATGATATCATTGTTTTTTTAAATCTCAATGCTTACTTCAATTAATTTTTAATCTGCTTGTTTAGTTTGGTAAATATAACGACTTTTTCATTCATTAGGTGTGATTCAAGTAACAAGAAATAAACTGTAAATTGAATTAAATTCTTGGACCCAATATCTCACCAATTTACCTTTTACCTTGCTATTTTGTTGATACCTCACTAATTCACCTTTACAATCCTTGATACCTCACCAATTTACGGTTCTCGTACTTTTTTGTTTAATTTATTTTTGATAAACACAAATTTCTGGGTATTCTTTTGAGGGGTTTTTGAGTTATTATTAAGACAAAATGAAATTTACAACGCTTGTTGCCATTTTTGTGGTTATCGAGCTTCAAGTCATGCTGGTATAATAATCCTTTTTGTGCCTTTTTATGTTTTCTTTTTGAAATCTCAATGCTTACTTCAATTATTTTTTAATTTGCTTGTTTAGAGCATGTTTGGTCCATGGAGAAGTTTTGATTTTTGGTTTTTTTTTATTATGGATGTGTAGTTTAAAAATGTTTGAAAAATTAAAAACTGTGGACTTGACTAAGGATGGATGAATGAGATTAATTTTGAAAAGTAGTGGTAAAAATTTTCCATGGATCAAACAGGCTCTTAGTTGGTAAATATTACGAGTTCTTGATTCATTACGTTGCACAATTCAAGTAACAAAAATTAAATTAAATTACATTCCTTTCTTCTTACGATGATTTGCTTCTCTTTTTTGGTTATATTTCATACATTAAGATATAAATTGCAGACTTGCTCTTGACAAGAATCCTGGGCATGTAAAAGCTTTTGATGTGATCCAGACCAGGCAACGAAGGGCGAAGTCGAGCCATCAACAATATGATAGTGATCTACGTGCAAAACGGAGCAAGTACCGTGTTGGGATCAGGCCGAGAAGAGGGACGGATCGAGCCGAATCGAGTAAAAGAAATTGTTTATGCAGAAAATGCCTTACGGCCGTAAATCTTACAATCACGGCCGTAATCAATTAACGAGGAAAAATGAAGATTTTCTGCAGAACGAGGCTTACGGCCGTAAGCTTGGAAGTTACGGCCGTAAAAGGAGCAATTCACGGCCGTAAAAGAATTATTCACGACCGTAATTCAAGATTTTCCAGATTTTCCGGATTTCTCAATTAATTTATTTCCTTTTATTATTCTAGGTTATTTTCCAATTTTAGAATTTTAGCATAATTAGAATTCTATTTTGAGTAAATTAGATGTTAGGTTTTCTTGCTTATTTATATTTCTTTTCATCATTGTAAACAGGCAGTTAAGATTGATTTTGAGATTAATATAGTTGAGAGAGTTTTCTCCAATTGAAAGGTTGAGGAGTCCCTTTTGTGTTTTTCGATAACAAATCCGACCTATCAAATATTGTGGAAATATTTGTGGCGTTGTACTTATCAAATATTCGCGAGAATATTTGTGGCGTGTCCGATTAGAATCTTATCAAGGAAATTGACAAGTCCTTGTGGTGTTTCGAAAACCTTGGATCTCGATTCCGCATCGTCAATTTCTTGCGTCATGAATCTTGAGTAGAGGTGGCAATGGGCCGAGCCGAGCCGGCTCGGCCCATGGCTCGCAATGCTCGGCTCGTCAAACTGACGAGCCGAGCAACGAGCTCGGGTTAAACGAGCCAAGCTTAGGCTCGGCTCGTTTAACCCTGGCCGAGCTCGGCTTGGCCCACGAGCCGCGAGCTCGGCTCGTTTAGCTCAGGTTTTTTTTTATTTATTTTTTATTATATATATATATATATATATAAAAACTTCTCTTACTGTTTTTTTTTTTTTTTTTTTTTTTACCGTCTTAAGTTTATTTATTTAGTCGACAATCTTCGATAACTAAAATATTTGAAATCTTGAATACTAATAAGTATAAATATAAGTATAATATTAATAAGTAATAAGTTATGCATTAAATAAATTATTAATAACTTAATAAGTAAAAATACAATGTTTTTTTTAGTTTTCAACGTAAAAAAACGACGTTTAAATTTTTTTTTTACACGAGCCGGCGAGCCGCTCGTTGAGCTCGTTGGCACGAGCTCGTGGCTCGTGCCAACGAGCCGCTCGTTGAACCACGAGCCGAGCCGAGCTCGGCTCGTGGTTCAACTAAAATGATTGGCTCGCCCACGAGCTCGTCCGTTTGACGAGCCGAGCCGCCCTCGGCTCGTGTTTTCGTGAGCCGAGCCAACGAGCCGACGAGCGGCTCGGCCCGTTTGCCACCTCTAATCTTGGGTCAAGGTCCTATCGTCAAGTTTATCTTTCCAGTATTTTAATTCTTGTTATTTTCGTGTCAGATCTGATCTAGATCTTTCCTAGGGTTTTAATTATCGTTATTCCGCGTGTTCGACGAGATTCCCCGACTGGGATCGCGTCATCTGGTATCAGAGGTTGGATCTATTTCGGATTCTTGCGTTTCTTGATTTTTTTATTTTTTTATTTTTTTTTCGTGTTCTTCGCGTTCTTCGTGTCAGTCATAATTTTCTTCAGTTTGATCCATAAGAGTCAGTCCCAAAAATTCAAAAGTGTTTTTCTTGTTCGTTTCTTGACCAAATCCAATTCCGTTTTTTCTGCCATACTCGTAGTCAAATTTTCTGGCAGATTAAAAAAAAATCGAATTTTTCGAGAATTTCCTAATTTTTTTTTTTACTTTTCGTATCTTCCATAAATTCCTTAATTTTTGATCATTGGTTTGTTCTTGGGTAAAATTTGAAGGGGTTGAGTGTGATACACGAGTGAAAATAAACACGAGAGGAATTTTTGTTTGTCTTTGAAAGCTAGCCATGTCTCGCAGGGAAAAATCTCCATCAACAGGTGACCACAAGAATTTTAAACAGATGGAGGCCATGAAGGTAAAACTTGAGAGATTGATGGTTAGGATGGAAAGAAGGGAAGCAGAACTTGCTCAATGGGAAAAAGAACAACATCAGGCGGATTCTAGGGCTATGAGGCATAAGGAGTGTGAATCCAATTCTAGAGGTGGAGATGGGGGTGATGAAAGGCCATTGAAGTATAAAGAGACATCAAAACGGGAGAGTAGTGATCATGTTCATAAAAGGAGGGAGGAACTGACAACCAAAGGTAAAAATAATTCTGATTCCAAGCCTCTCAAGGGTAAAAATGTTAAGTGCTTTAAATGTTTGGAACGGGGTCACATTGCACTTTATTGTCCACGTAAAAAGGTTAGGTGTGATAGTGAAGGGGCTAAAAATGTTTTGGTGGATGAGTCAATTACTGATAGGCATGTTCTTAGCGCTAAGCGTAAGGCGAATGTTTTGGAAAATGTGGATGGGCAAAGGGATAATATTTTTCGCACTAGATGCTTAGTGGATAAAAAAGTTTGTAGCTTAGTGATTGACGGGGGAAGTTGTACTAATGTAGTTAGTACAATGTTGGTGGAAAAATTAGGCTTACCTTTAACGAAACATCCAACGCCTTATAAATTACAATGGTTGACTGAGTCAGGGGAAGTTAAGGTGAAGAGACAGGCTTTAGTGGCGTTTTCTTTGGGTGGGTATTCGGATGAGGTAGTTTGTGATGTGGTGCCAATGCAAATTAGTCATATACTGTTGGGGAGACCTTGGCAATATGAAAAGGCTGTGCTACATGATGGGTATACGAATAGATACAGCTTGGTAAAAGGGGGGAAAAAGTTTACTCTAATGCCACTATCTCCAACTGACGCCCTGAAAGATCAATTGAAAGTGAAAAGTGAGTTTGAGGGGAAAAATAAGAGAGTTGAGGCCACGACCTCAGAAAAAGGAGAGGGAGTGGAAATTAAAGAAAAGAGAGTTGAGGCCACGACCTCAGAAAAAGGAGAGGGGGTGAAAAGTAAAGAAAAGAGGGTTGAGGTTCAAACCTCAGAAAAAGGAGAGACTGAGTGCAAAAATCAAAAGAAAAGAGAGTCTACCACAAAAATGAGTCTATTTGCACTTACTCACGCTAACACACCCCTCCCCAGTTCTTTAAATTCTATTTTACAGGTACCGAAGTCAAACCATGAGCTTAAAACAGGAAAGAAGCTTGTTGGCAAAAATGAGCAGCCCAAAAGTCTAAAGGATCGCACGAGGCATAAAAATGATCATCGAGCCCAGGAAAGCAGGAGGAATTTGAAAAACCGACCAAAAATGGATTCGAGGTCGAATCCTTTTCAAGAGAGGGAGTATGATGTGATCCAGACCGACAACGAAGGGCGAAGTCGAGTCATCAACAATATGATAGTGATCTACGTGCAAAACGGAGCAAGTACCGTGTTGGGATCGGGCGGAGAAGAGGGACGGATCGAGCCGAATCGAGTAAAAGAAATTGTTTATGCAGAAAAGGCCTTACGACCGTAATGGAAATTCTTCACGGCCGTAAAACATTTATTCACGGTCGTAAATCTTACAATCACGGCCGTAATCAATTAACGAGGAAAAATGAAGATTTTCTGCAGAACGAGGCTTACGGCCGTAAGCTTGGAAGTTACGACCGTAAAAGGAGCAATTCACAGCCGTAAAAGAATTATTCACGGCCGTAATTCAAGATTTTCCAGATTTTCCGGATTTCTCAATTAATTTATTTCCTTTTATTATTCTAGGTTATTTTCCTATTTTAGAATTTTAGCATAATTAGAATTCTATTTTGAGTAAATTAGATGCTAGGTTTTCTTGCTTATTTATATTTCTTTTCATCATTGTAAACAGGCAGTTAAGATTGATTTTGAGATTAATATAGTTGAGAGAGTTTTCTCCAATTGAAAGGTTGAGGAGTCCCTTTTGTGTTCTTCGAGAACAAATCCGACCTATCAAATATTGTGGAAATATTTATGGCGTTGTACTTATCAAATATTCGCGAGAATATTTGTGGCGTGTCCGATTAGAATCTTATTAAGGAAATTGACAAGTCCTTGTGGTGTTTCGAAAACCTTGGATCTCGATTCCGCATCGTCAATTTCTTGCGTCGTGAATCTTGAGTCAAGGTCCTATCGTCAAGTTTATCTTTCCAGTATTTTAATTCTTGTTATTCTCGTGTCAGATCTGATCTAGATCTTTCCTAGGGTTTTAATTATCGTTATTCCGCGTGTTCGATGAGATTCCCCGACTGGGATCTCGTCAGCTTTGCTTCTTATGGGACAAATAATGTTATAGAAGGAAGAACTTGCTGAGGCTACTGAGTTCTTAGAGAGTTCCATTTCAAAGGTCTGATTTAATTTTTATGACAAGACACAGATTTATGTGTAGTAAAAAAACTTTTTGTGATGAACCTTTGTGCCTATCATGAAAATCAATCATGATATCATTTTCTCGGTTTTATTTATGATTTATTCTGCCATTTTTAAAGCTTTTTGTGGGTACTTTTCCTCAATTTTGAATTACAGAATGGTGCGGTTTTTCCGGAGTTACTTTTGAGTTATATTCTTGCTTGGTGATGGTTAGATTGATGCTGATGGTGTTGTGGATTGATTAATTCCACAAGCATATCTCTGTGTTCAAATCTTAGTTTTGGATTAAGGTTTTGTTTCTTTAAATTGAATGAAAAACATTTCTCTGTGTTCCAATTTCAATTATGTATTCCTCCTATGTGTTTGAAGGGTTATAAGATGAAATTTGATTTCTAATTGGTTTTCAAAAATATAAGAAATGTAATTTGTATAAATTGCTTCTAGATAATTAAATTTGAACCTTGCACTTTAGACCTAGAAATAAAAGAACTCATTTAAGTTTACAATGTGAATGATTATATAGCCTTTGTTTAAGAATTTATTTTTATATTAGATGCATTTCATAGAAAATTCAAGTGAGGGGGATATAGTATCGCTTTTGATACCTTATCATAAACACCCGATATATTTTTATGAGTCAAATATTGCTGACTTTGAGGTAAATCTTGATAATTTTCAATTCAACTCTTAGTTTTAAAATCTTTTAATAATTTTTATTTCATGTATAGTCATCTTCATTGCTTTTTGACGAGTTTATAGTGAGCCCATTTTGATTGAAGTAATAGCTCACAAAATGATAGCATAGATTCAGCTGTCAATTTTTTTTTTTTTTAACTATATAGTTTGTTCATCATTGTTTAATTTGGATTATTTTCAATTCTAAAGTAAAATCCACTTCTCCTTGGTAAATAGTTAGATGATGTGTTTATATTTTCACTCTTTTGCTGTGATAGTCATCTGACTTAAGTAATAGCTAACATATTTATGCCTTAATTAGCCTCTTAGTTCGTTAAAAGTATGCAACTGCATTGTGAATTGAATTTTAATTTTAATTTATTAAGTTTAAGACCAGGTGATTATGTTAATTTCTGTTCATATTCTTGAACATATTGATGTTGTGTAAATAGAGATGTAAAGGAAAACTTTTACACAGGTTTTTCTTACTAATGTTAAGAAAATTTAAGTAAATTGTCTTGTTTGGTGGTAGTTTCCCTCAGCCCTCGATACAGTTCACAACTCTAAACAAAGAATATTAGATGGCCATGATTGTTGTTCTGATTGAGGACTTTACACTTGCTCATAATGCTTTATATTACATAAAATAGCTTGTAGTAGTTATTTATAATTTTTGTTTGATTAATTGAGGGCCTGTTGTAGTTGATGGAAGGAGTACATGTAGGACCTTTCAATCTTGGAAACCTTGGTGAATTCACTGTAATTGAACTTGCACAGGTATGTCATGCTTCTGTTTTCTGATGCTGCGTGGAATTATTACATCCATATTAGTTTTACAAAAAATTATTGCTTGATTTTTTTTCAGCGTCCTCCAATGCTACCTTATGGGACTTCATTTCCATATCCAGGTATATACGCTCCTGGGGGATTCTATGCACATTTCGATATGGCTCTGTGTAGCGACCAAGAATTTTTACGCGATTAATAATTATTTTAATAGAAAATCGTGTCGCTACTATTTCACCCATTTTTATTAAGTTAACGCCACGACATATTCGTATAGCCAAGTCAAGAAATAATCGAGATCGTTCGATTTTAAATTAAATTCCGAATTTCTAAAAATATCTCCATTCTCTTGATTTAAAGTATATTAAGTTCAAGTACTTAATTCAATGTTATCCCAATATTTATTTATACAAAAATTATTTTTATTATTGAAATTAAGAAAATATATGCAAGCATGAGAGGTTCCATTATATATAATAATTATGAGAATCTTAATTTAATAAATATGGAAAAGTATATGAATGGTTGATAGACTCCATTATATGTAATCATGAAGAGCATAATATTTGTATAAATATGGAAAAGTATATGAATGAATTATATACTCCATTATATATAATCATGAAGAGCATAATATTTGTATAAATATGGAAAAGTATATGAATGATTGATAAGACTCCATTATATGTAATCATGAAGAGCATAATATTTGTATAAATATGGAAAAGTATATGAATGAATTATATACTCCATTATATATAATCATGAAGAGCATAATATTTGTATAAATATGGAAAAGTATATGAATGATTGATAAGACTCCATTATATGTAATCATGAAGAGCATAATATTTGTATAAATATGGAAAAGTATATGAATGAATTATATACTCCATTATATATAATCATGAAGAGCATAATATTTGTATAAATATGGAAAAGTATATGAATGATTGATAAGACTCCATTATATGTAATCATGAAGAGCATAATATTTGTATAAATATGGAAAAGTATATGAATGATTTATATACTCCATTATATATAATCATGAAGAGCATATTATTTGTATAAATATGGAAAAGTATATGAATGGTGCTTTACTTTAAGAAAAGGATGTGTTAAAATTAATAGAATTGAATGATTATGTTTACAATATGCCAACTTTATACATCTATTTAAACCCATCTCTTTTACACACAACTCTACACATATACACTTATTTCCAATCTCTTGACAAAATCCACAAGTAAGAGAAATTCAAGGTGGTCAAGAAAGTTTTGGTTCATTTACTACTACACTTCATTTTAATCTTTTAAAAGGTAAGTATATCTTATGTTTTTTATGAAAATTAAGTATGTTGTTATGAAATGTAAGTATATCTTATGTTTTTATGAAAACTAAGTATGTTGTTATGAAATGTAAGTATATCTTATGTTTTTATGAAAATTAAGTATGTTGTTATGAAATGTAAGTATATCTTATGTTTTTATGAAAAGTAAGTATGTTTTTATGAAAGGTAAATACACCTTATGTTTTTATGAAAAGTAAGTATGTTTTTATGACAAGTAAGTATATCTTATGTTTTTATGAAAAGTAAGTATGTTTTTATGAAAGGTAAATACACCTTATGTTTTTATGAAAAGTAAGTATGTTTTTATGACAAGTAAGTATATCTTATGTTTTTATGAAAAGTAAGTATGTTTTTATGAAAGGTAAATACACCTTATGTTTTTATGAAAAGTAAGTATGTTTTTATGACAAGTAAGTATATCTTATGTTTTTATGAAAAGTAAGTATGTTTTTATGAAAGGTAAATACACCTTATGTTTTTATGAAAAGTAAGTATGTTTTTATGACAAGTAAGTATATCTTATGTTTTTATGAAAAGTAAGTATGTTTTTATGAAAGGTAAATACACCTTATGTTTTTATGAAAAGTAAGTATGTTTTTATGACAAGTAAGTATATCTTATGTTTTTATGAAAAGTAAGTATGTTTTTATGAAAGGTAAATACACTTTATGTTTTTATGAAAAGTAAGTATGTTTTTATGACAAGTAAGTATATCTTATGTTTTTATGAAAATGTTTGGATCATTGCTATGAAATCAATCTCACAAGATTGTTATGGGTTACATATGATATGTTTATGATTATGCTAAGGGGACCGGAGTTTAGTAGCGCTACACATAAGAATTCTTGCCATTTAAGTTCGGTAAAATTCTTGTGTCTCCCTATGTTTATGAGTATTTCGATCCTATCCTATGTTATGATGAAAATGATCCATATGCTTTCAAAAGAAAATTTATGCTTGGTATACTTACTGGGATTTTATAAATCTCACTCCACGATATTTACCATTTTCAGATAATTGAAGGTTCGAGGCGGTCAACATGGAAGTGGCAAAAGTGGTTAAGATTGATGAGATAATTATGTTGAACTTTATGTAAGAAAATTATGTTCTATTTTTATTCACAAATAAAATTATGGGATTCTAATTATTCTTTTGAATAATTTTACATTACTATTTAAGTCTCGATAATATGATATGAGTCACTTTTAGTGGCACTCGAATGGTCGAGAATTCGGGTCGTCACAGTTGGTATCAGAGCAAAGAGTTTTAAAAACGATTCTGTAGATTTTTGAAATTTTATTTCTTTAAAAAAAAAAAAAAAAAAAAAAAAAATCACTATTCACGTGAACAGTAAAACGACGTGCTATTCATGATGAACAGTGAACGAAATCACTATTCATTATAAAAAAAAAGTTGAATTTTCACATGTCAAGTATGATTATGATTTTGAAAAGCATGATGAAATTTGATGTGCGAATTTCAAGGACAAAATTCATTTTAAGCAAGGGAGTTTGTAATGTCCTGAAAATTTTATGGAATATAATTAGTTAGTGATATGATGTTTATATTGATGTCTTTGATAAATTTCTAGAAGTTCGGGGACTAAAGGAAAAATAAGATTTGACGATAAATTTTATTTGGGTTAAGTTATTAATTATTGATCGGGAGATAATTACTATATCGATATTGGATTTGTTTTGAAGACTGTGATTAATTAGGAATTATGATTCAAGAAAATGTTGATTTGGATACAACCACATTAAATTATTGTTGATTAAAGGAAAATAAGATTATATGAAATATTTTAACTCATCACTCTACTATGTCACTCTCCACGTATTGACTCCTCGAACCAGGTATGTTATATGCTTTGCAAGTCATTTACGATTTTATTAAGACATGTTAAGTATGAAATCTTCATATGTTATGAATCTTTATGTGTTACACATAATATACATGTCAAGTATGATATAAATTGATAGAAGACTCAATTTTTTTATTCTTTTCAATGTAGAATCATGAGACAGAGAGGATATTTATATGAATTTTGGTGCATATTAAGCTTAGTAAGATTGACTCAATTAGAAATTAAGTTGGGTTGTAACTTTTGCCCAAAATATATGGAATAATATATTAAACAAACAAAATTGATAATGAATTCGTACAATAATTTATCCCTTTATCACTACCTTTGTGTAAAAACAAGGGAAAAACTGTGGATGGTTATTAGTACTTCCTCTTCAAGTTTCAATTTTCGGTTCAATAATTTATCCCTTTATCACTACCTTTGCTTAAAAGCAAGGAAAAACTGTGGATGATTATTGGTACCACTCTTCAAGTTTCAATTCTGAAAAAAAAAAAAAAAAAAAATTCAGAAAGAAAAGAAAGAAAGAGAACGGGTGTTGAGCATAATGGGAATAATATGACTTAAGAATGATTTTCAAAATAATTGTTGTCCTCGAGTTTAGAAATGATAAACCTTAAATGGACTTTGCATAATTGATTTTAGACATGGCATTAAGTATGAGAAGTCAACAGAAATGATTAGAAATATGTTCAGATTATCTATCATTTAGATTTAATGAGAAATAGCGAGCCAATTTTATGAATTTTTATGAGATGTTAAGATTATAAGTGATATGATTTTAATGAGACTTTTATGAGAAGCATTATGAAGTTAGAGATTTAAAGATTTGGTTATTGGGAATTAAGTAATGGATATTATGTTGAGTAAGTGAATTATGCATCTATATTGAATAGAAATTTATTATGAACTTTGGCCTTGTGATTAAATTTTGGGAATATGATTTATGACTTATAAATATAAGTATGAGTAATCTTTTGAGCCAATTAAGGTATTGAAGGAAGTGATATTGTGATATTGACGACTATGATTTGAAATTTCTATGTTGAGGAATTATGAATTGATTTTCTGGAATATTTTTTTATGATATTGAAGTTTGATGAAATTGTGGTCAATTTTTAGATCGTTGTGATCAAATGTGGAATTATTTATTATTGTGAGTTATGAAGTATGCTTACGGTTTGAATAAGTCCAAATTTCAAAGGAAACTCTGCTTAGAATTTTATCGTTTGGAATTAAGAGCATAGTATGGTATGCAATCACTAAGAGAATTGAGGTTAGACATGCAAATTCATTTACATCACAAACGAGATTTAGTAGATGATAACAGAGATATTTATTATTTTCTCGTAAGGAGAACACACAAGAGTCACATTGGAAAGAAATACATGAAACACGCAAAAGCAAAAGAAAGCAACATGGGAAATTCCTCAAATTGAGAGATGTGTTTCCGGAGTAGCCGTATCCTACCACCTCTGACCTTTTGAGGAAATAAAGAAACCTTCAAAGAGGTGTGTTTCGAGAGTAAGAATACTCCGTAATCTACCACCTGGAACCTTTGAGGTACACACAAGATTTAAACATTAAGGAAATCCTAGGAAATTAGAGGGGTGTCTCGAGAGTAAGAATACTCCGTACTCTACCCCCACCTATTCTAAGATTCATAAAGTTAAGTTTACATTAACCGGACTCCATTTTCCAGAAGATTCCCCTTCCTTGCGACCAATCTATCTTAACCCCTGCTGGATCTTGTATTGAGATATATGACTGCAGCTTATCCAGTAGTTCATCAATAGTAGGAGCAGAAATAAGAAGCCTTCTGGAAAATGGAGAGATGAATCCCTGTTCCACAGCATAATCAAGAAAGGTTAACAAACCATCAAAGAAATTGTTAACATTCAGAAGCCCAATAGGCTTAGTATGGAGATCTAGTTGAGCCCACGAGGTAATGTTAAAGATTTCTTCTAAGGTACCAAAACCTCCGGGCAGGGCTATAAAGGCATCAGAACCATATAGCATACAAGTTATGCGTTCATGGATGATAAGATTTGAGATATGAAATATTTTTCTTGGATTTTGGGTACTGATATTCTGATATAATAATCAAGGTATAGAAATAATACGGGAATACGTGAAAGAGAAATAAGGACCGTATTGAATCAGAATTCATACGTATATACAAGTGAAAGAAATACTTTGCAGGAAATGTGGTGATATTTAAGTAAAGAATCTTAGTTTGGGAGATATTTGTTTACTGAATTTTGGGTTACAAATATTGGAAAGATAAGTTGATGATATTATGTTGATATGTTATTGGGTATATTACATAGAGAGATTATTCAGGGAATTGTTTTGATTATTTTGAGAATATTCGATGATAAGAAGAAAGGAAAAATTATTATGATATGATATATCAGTAAAGATTTGTTGAAATTTTAGAGATATATACTAATATCTGAGGTCACATGATACGATGATAAATGACAAGTTACATGAATACTACAAGATATGATGAAATATCACATACGATTGGGAATTTTCATTTTGATTCAGAAGAATTTATGAGTAGACATATGTCTATTATTGATAGAAAAGTCCATGTCTTAAGAAAACAAATTGATGCATTTAGTCAAAGTCCAGTGGGTTAAATATGGTTGGGTTAAATATGGTAGCGATGATGCTACATAAGAAGAAGAAGAAGAGATTCTGATTAAGTGTTCAGAAATCATAAGATCAAGTAAGTTTAATTTCGAGGACGAAATTATTTTAAGGGGGTAAGTTTGTAGCGACCAAGAATTTTTACGCGATTAATAATTATTTTAATAGAAAATCGTGTCGCTACTATTTCACCCATTTTTATTAAGTTAACGCCACGACATATTCGTATAGCCAAGTCAAGAAATAATCGAGATCGTTCGATTTTAAATTAAATTCCGAATTTCTAAAAATATCTCCATTCTCTTGATTTAAAGTATATTAAGTTCAAGTACTTAATTCAATGTTATCCCAATATTTATTTATACAAAAATTATTTTTATTATTGAAATTAAGAAAATATATGCAAGCATGAGAGGTTCCATTATATATAATAATTATGAGAATCTTAATTTAATAAATATGGAAAAGTATATGAATGGTTGATAGACTCCATTATATGTAATCATGAAGAGCATAATATTTGTATAAATATGGAAAAGTATATGAATGAATTATATACTCCATTATATATAATCATGAAGAGCATAATATTTGTATAAATATGGAAAAGTATATGAATGATTGATAAGACTCCATTATATGTAATCATGAAGAGCATAATATTTGTATAAATATGGAAAAGTATATGAATGAATTATATACTCCATTATATATAATCATGAAGAGCATAATATTTGTATAAATATGGAAAAGTATATGAATGATTGATAAGACTCCATTATATGTAATCATGAAGAGCATAATATTTGTATAAATATGGAAAAGTATATGAATGAATTATATACTCCATTATATATAATCATGAAGAGCATAATATTTGTATAAATATGGAAAAGTATATGAATGATTGATAAGACTCCATTATATGTAATCATGAAGAGCATAATATTTGTATAAATATGGAAAAGTATATGAATGATTTATATACTCCATTATATATAATCATGAAGAGCATATTATTTGTATAAATATGGAAAAGTATATGAATGGTGCTTTACTTTAAGAAAAGGATGTGTTAAAATTAATAGAATTGAATGATTATGTTTACAATATGCCAACTTTATACATCTATTTAAACCCATCTCTTTTACACACAACTCTACACATATACACTTATTTCCAATCTCTTGACAAAATCCACAAGTAAGAGAAATTCAAGGTGGTCAAGAAAGTTTTGGTCCATTTACTACTACACTTCATTTTAATCTTTTAAAAGGTAAGTATATCTTATGTTTTTATGAAAATTAAGTATGTTGTTATGAAATGTAAGTATACCTTATGTTTTTATGAAAATTAAGTATGTTGTTATGAAATGTAAGTATATCTTATGTTTTTATGAAAAGTAAGTATGTTTTTATGAAAGGTAAATACACCTTATGTTTTTATGAAAAGTAAGTATGTTTTTATGACAAGTAAGTATATCTTATGTTTTTATGAAAAGTAAGTATGTTTTTATGACAAGTAAGTATATCTTATGTTTTTATGAAAAGTAAGTATGTTTTTATGAAAGGTAAATACACCTTATGTTTTTATGAAAAGTAAGTATGTTTTTATGACAAGTAAGTATATCTTATGTTTTTATGAAAAGTAAGTATGTTTTTATGAAAGGTAAATACACCTTATGTTTTTATGAAAAGTAAGTATGTTTTTATGACAAGTAAGTATATCTTATGTTTTTATGAAAAGTAAGTATGTTTTTATGAAAGGTAAATACACCTTATGTTTTTATGAAAAGTAAGTATGTTTTTATGACAAGTAAGTATATCTTATGTTTTTATGAAAAGTAAGTATGTTTTTATGAAAGGTAAATACACCTTATGTTTTTATGAAAAGTAAGTATGTTTTTATGACAAGTAAGTATATCTTATGTTTTTATGAAAATGTTTGGATCATTGCTATGAAATCAATCTCACAAGATTGTTATGGGTTCCATATGATATGTTTATGATTATGCTAAGGGGACCGGAGTTTAGTAGCGCTACACATAAGAATTCTTGCCATTTAAGTTCGGTAAAATTCTTGTGTCTCCCTATGTTTATGAGTATTTCGATCCTATCCTATGTTATGATGAAAATGATCCATATGCTTTCAAAAGAAAATTTATGCTTGGTATACTTACTGGGATTTTATAAATCTCACTCCACGATATTTACCATTTTCAGATAATTGAAGGTTCGAGGCGGTCAACATGGAAGTGGCAAAAGTGGTTAAGATTGATGAGATAATTATGTTGAACTTTATGTAAGAAAATTATGTTCTATTTTTATTCACAAATAAAATTATGGGATTCTAATTATTCTTTTGAATAATTTTACATTACTATTTAAGTCTCGATAATATGATATGAGTCACTTTTAGTGGCACTCGAATGGTCGAGAATTCGGGTCGTCACACTCTGATAATTGAAATGCAAAAAAAAAAAAAAAATTCTTTGTATTTATTTCTTTGTGAACTCAAATTGATTGTCTGATATTTCTATGTTATTCTGTGAGATTTGAACATGATATCCTTATGGTCTTTGAATCGAACATCATTTTGGTAGGTGGGGAAGCTTTAGTTATATCTTTTTTGTTTGTTGTGCTTTCCTTAGACTCTAAGCAATGTGGTTCTTGTGAAGTTTTTAAGTTGTTTATGTGTATTTGAGCAAGACATTAATGATCATCTTGTGGTGTTATGATTTGAATGTTGTGTACATGTATAGATTGTTTTTGTCATTTGTCACTGTCATTTTGCTCTAGAAAAATAGCTTATTTCTACTGATATTTCATCAAATCTATAAAGAAACTGAGATTGTGAGCAATGTTTATGATTTTAATTTATAAATTTAGTTCTTAGGGCAAAGATAATAGGAAATCTGGTTGAGTTTATTTATATTAAATTTCTTTGATACATCTTCACTATTAGTATCTTTTCAACATACGTGTGTGTGTTGAATTCTACTTTTGCTATTAGCTACCTTATTATTGGTTCTAAAAATTAACTTTTGAACAGTAGGTTGCATATGGCTCCAAACCCCTAATTAAAAAAATACCTTTAACATCTTTTTACTACTTGTTCTCCTGCGTAGCTCTTAATAAGAGACATCATTTAGTAGAAAGAGATTACTATGGTATCTTCATTTGTTTTTATGAGAATGTAAGCTGACAATAGTGTTCAGATAATTTGAAGGAATACTCAAAATTCTTGAGCATACCTATAAAACTGGTGTACTCTGTAGTGTATAATGTGCTCATCTCTGGTAACTGTAATGAATAATATTTTGATAAATTTTGTCTAAATGCCAAACATTTGTATGATGACTAACCAGATTTGTAACAACGCAGGGGTTATCTTAGATATTGCACCAAGCCACTATTTGTAATTTATGTGGATGAACCATCCAAGGATTGAAAATGAGTTGTCTAGCCCACTTACAGTTTCCATTTACATCAATAATTCACTATTTCATGAGGTATATTAAGAGAAGTGGAAGGAAAAATTTGAAGAACATTCAATATGGTCAGTTTTATATTCTTGAGTAAAGCAGCTTAATGTGCTCATTCACATTGTTTTCTGCTTCCTCTACGTATGAGCATCAGTTGATCAAAGACAGGATGGCTTTCTCCGTGAAAGGTGATGGAGGATATATTTGGGCTTATAAGAGCTACAATAGAGATGTACAAAGTAATTTAATTGCACAAGGTGAATACCTGTATAAATCAAGACAAAGTAATTTTATTGGCTGCATCTGAAAGGACAAGAAATGAGTGCAAACATTATTGCTTCTATATTTGCATGGACGAGAGGATTAGAACACAGGTTCCTTTTGTTCCTATAACATAACCAATTGATTTATTTTCCAACTTGCCAGGATATGACTAATTTATTTACGGATTTCTTTTATTCTTTTCAGATTGATTGATGGGAAGAGTTGACACTACAAGATATTTACCTGTCCACCTCGACCTAGTTCTCTATATTGTTCTCAATCTGACCAATATATTGGTTACTCAAGAGCACATGTACACGATTCTTGTCTGGCTAATTTCCATAATTCATTACCCCTGCTTCGAATCTTGTAGTTTTTGCTCTTGTAACTAATTTGAATATTGACATGGATTTATGGAATTTCTGCTTGTACGCCCAGTCAACTTGCAGTTTCACCAACTGTGGCTCCGTCTCCATCTGACGAGATGAATGAGCATTGCATTCAAGTATGTTAATTCACCTTTAATTATTTCCATATCCATATCATGAAGGAATACGTTTAGGTTAATTGTTTCCGTGTTGTGCATGTGGAAATGTATGTGATTGAGGTTCTATGCAATATGGGACGCTTTCTGATTTATGTTAACTTCTGTTGTAGTGAAATTCATCATTGGATATATGCTAAAAAGATGTCTTTGTAACCAGGCTCGTAGCTACTCACCAAGTACCCAGAGTACAACTGTTTTTGAGACTCCCAGTATCAAATTTGTTCCAAGCATTTGTCCTGACAGTCACTCAGATATTGGACCCTGTTGTTTCAATGAGGATGAACATATTCGGATAGATGACTTATCTGCGCATTTAGGTTCTCTCTACATGTGGTCTCGACTCGTTATATTATGCTGTGATATAGAGCTCAAGTATTAACACAGATATTCTGAGTATCAAGGTGCTGCCAGACGTATTGATTGATGGTTATAGATTTGGATGTATGCTGACACTATTTCCTGTGTAAGAATGGTTTCAATGTCATTATCTTAAAATGTCTACATGCATACAGTTATGGATAAAGACTGGTTAGACTTCTATTGATACCAAGAAATTTGATAACAAAACAAATAAGATTTCTCCCGAGATCGACTAGGCACTAGAGCCATTAAATTGTGACACTAATTCGATAATTTGTTCCTCGATAATGCATTTGGATTTGCAATATAAGAATCATAAGTGAGTTCAACTATTGATTTTCGCTAATATTTATCAACATATAATTCAATATGCACAACAAGAAGGGATGTACATCAAATTTTGGAAAAATCATGTTACAATTGTATTAACATAACGCTAATAAATACAACTTTAAAACAGTTCTCGTACAACGTACGACTTTCAACTAGTACTCTAAGAAAGCAACTCAAATTCTCCTTCAAACTAATATAAGAGTCAACGATCAAAATAGTAAACTCAAATTCACCTCAAAGTCAAACAATGTCCTTTTCGGTCGCTGCAAGAATTCAATGAAAAAAATATATATATTTTACAAGAGAAAGCGCATACATATTTTCTCTCTATTCCGATGAATAGTAAAATCCTAAATATTGCTCCATATTTATAAGATTAAATAGAGGCAAATCCGAACTATACAAGCACTTCAATTATGTAATAGAAAGTTATAAGGACACAATCTCCTGAGATATCCTTAACTAGAATTTTTGTTCAAGGTGCTCTTCTTCCTACTCCAGGGAGGGGTAGACCCCTCCCAACCCCCATGACGACCTCACTAGGAAGGTCAGATTGACTGCTTCGCGAAATGACAATAATTAAGTTTAGCATTAATTAGACTCGACCAATAATTAAGCTCTACAACTTAACAATTGTATCTTCTTGGAATAGTATAAGCCAACCAAATGGATCCAGGTCACAGCATTTTTTAAGGTAGCTGAAAATGACTTTTTTTCTTTTTCAATAATTTTAGGAAAATATTTTTTTGGGACATTTTTAAGCGACGATGTGACATGTTGTACATTCATTAAATGATGAAAAAGTAAGTGATGAGGTAGTTATTTTCACCATTCAATGAATGTGCGATATGTCACTTAAAAATGTCCACAAAAAATATCTCTCCATAAATACTCTTTTTTTTTTTTTATCAAAATAGTTTTCTTCTTATTTAAGGGTTAAAAAAATGTTTATTTATCGTCGTTAACAATAGTCTTTCCATCTATGTATCGCTCATCTTACCTAATCAATGGTCAACTACCAAATCGACATTCATATCCATTTATCATTTTTTCTCTATATATCACCGTCTCTATCATAGACCTACAAAAGTGTAATATTTAGGTTTGTTTGAATTAATGCTTTTTTTAACGCTTTTATCTACTTTATTGTGGTGGAAAAAACGGTTAATCATCCAACTTAATTTCTTATTTTAATTTGATCTTCGAATTTTTCTTTTCGCTTCAATAAGAGGTCTATTAACTTTGGTCAATAACACTATTGTTAATTAAAATTCAACTTTGAAGATAGAAACTTGGACACCCATTTGGTAGAGTTAGAATAATGTGTTTGAATTTGATACAGCTCATGGGGTGGTCGAGTTTGTGGAGTAGGTGAGCGGAAAGGCTTTTGGTCACGAATTCGATTAGGCCTGAGTGTCGGGTAAATCGATCCAAATATTTCAATATCCAGAACCACCCATTATAATTCGAGTATTTCAAATTTTCCATTCTGATTCTTGTAATTATTGAAATCAAACCCGAATCGAAAACTCCAAGTGTAACATATGCTTTCTTCTTGTGCCTCCTCCAAAACTGCCTGTTCACACACACACAAAAATGACCAAAAAATAACAAAACACCAATAAAATGTTTTTCTATCAAAGAAATACAGTAACAAATAGACCAATGAAAGGAAAAACAAAATTGAAAACAAAATAAGTACTTTCAGCAAAAATCCATAACATTTTCTTTATATACACACTAAATAAATATTTTCATATAAGTCTTTTCGATACGTATACAGAACACGTTACTACTCGACAATATTTGTGCAATGAAGAAAATTAAGCTAATAAACTCAATAAACTTGACTCAATAGTACAGACTAATTATATTTTAAATAGAGAATAATGAACTCAAGATAACAAAAAAAAATGTACACTACATTCCAAACTATGAATATATCAAATTTAAGTGTAACAAATTATAAAAAAATTTAAAAAATATTTAAGTTTGTAAGCAATGCAAGAAAATAAAAGTCTGAATTATAAAAAATGAAAAGTTTAATTCATCAGCTCAAATTGCGAACATTATTAAACTAACCCACAAAATGCAATATTTTAATGTGAAACGAGAGGTAAAAGAGTAGGAGCAAGTCTTATTTTTTAGTATTTAATCTAGAGTTTTAGAAAAATTATTACCTAAATAAGATTTTTAAGTTATGTATTTTTTTACTCAGTGTATAAATTGTAAAAAATAAAAAAAATATATAAAAATCGGTTCCTTTTGGGTACACATGGTTATGTTTCAAGAAACAAGAACCAACCCGGAACTAAATGATTTTCGATTTTCAATTTCAGTTCCTAATATATATTTTTTTGGAACTAGACCAAAACCTTTGGTTTCGGATCCGTTTCGGTTCGGAAGGTTCGGTTCCAGTTAAAATACCTAGGCCTAAGTTTGATTCCTCCTACCAACACTTTCTCGATCGACTCTGTCGCACCAAGCTTGCCGTGCGATTAACCTGGTTATCGTGATTTGTAAGCTATTGTGTCACGACCCTTCCCAGATCACCCTACTAGACCCAGAATGTAACGTGTGCCGATAGCAGGTGCCAGGTAGTTGTTAGACCCACCATCAAGGCAAAATTAACTTTTCTTATCTTTCAACATCTCTCTTAAAATAATATAGATCCTGTATGAATTTCTAAAAATGTTGACAAAGTCTCCTCTATAATTTTGGCATAACCAGCCTGTAAAACGACGACAAATCCTCAAACAACTACTCATGTATATTTATAGCACTACATAAATCTTCTAAGCATAACAATTGATATAATAAGATAATTAGAGACTCTCAATTTACTCCTTTATATATATACATAACCCAAATGAATATACATCTATGAAAATGTAATGAACCCATAAGCTTAGGTACTTGAATAACTTAATCACATAAATCATATTCTCTCACTAGGTCTGTCGTAGGACTTGGGATATCAACAGGCTCCAATTTTTTCTTAACTCAAATTTACCTACAATCTATAAGAAAATATGGGGGAAATGTGAGTTTATAACTCAGCGAGTGGATAATTTAAAAATAAGGATAATTTTCTCGTAAATATATATTTACAAATCAATCGTAATTATTCTATTTCAATTTTAGGAAATTCTATATTATGATAATTGCTTTTAAGAATGAAACATACCGAAATCATAACATCTTTTATTCTTTATTCTAAATGAGCATATGTAAAACATAATGAGTATATGTAACCTGATATCATGAGAAATAAGGACAAACTGTTAATACACTATAAGCTGAAATCTCTATTTTGTAAACTGAATAAACTGAAACTATATTCTATTATCCATGGTTTAAAAAAAAGTTTCGCCTTGACGCCTTGAGGCCCGCCTCAGGCTGGGGCACTAGAAAAACGTCTCAGTACCCGTATTACTTAAGGGCTGAATGAGGCTTACGCCTCAACTGATTGAGGCTTACGCCTCGAGGCATACGCCTCATTAATTAAGAGGTGTGCGTCTCACAAATGCTTGGTCCTTTTCTTTTTAAAACAAAAATTCGAATAATATGCATATCTAATTTAATCATATCATTATATTAAAACCTAAAATTGTTATTTATTTTGCTATAAATAAAAGTAAAAAATTTAAACTAATCATAAAAAAAGAAAAAATTTAAAGATACTTTGTTTGATTTAAGTTGCTACTTATCTTTATTAATATTTAGCCCATATTTGGTCCCTAAATCTTTTTACAACTTCCCTCAAAACTCATTTTCAAAAACACATTTTTATATTATCCACCGCTTTCACACTTTTCAGCCTCTTTTTAACCACACATTCTCTCAAAGATCAAAAATTTTTCCCCAAAATATCCTACATTAAATGGGCTCTTAATAATTTGTTATTTTAAAAACTTTTACATTTTATTTATGTTATTGAATATTCATTTTTATATATTTCAATATTTTTGCTATATTTTTTGGTTCACGATAAGGCTTACGCCTCAAAGCACCTCAAAACTTATGTCTCGCCTCATGAAAGAAAAACGTCTCAGCACCCGTTTCCCTTTTTTTTAAACTATGCTATTATCTGGAATCTAATAAACTGAAGTCTATTATCTGGAATCTGATAAACTGAAGTCTATTATCTGAAATCTGATAAACTAATATAATACTAAAAATCACACCAAAATGTACCCGAAGAACAACTTTACTCATGTACAGAGTAATCTCGATGTATAAGACAAAGTCATTCAAATCTGATAAGCTGATAATTTGATAATATGTGTCATATGCGCATAGACTGCCCCAAAGGCTAAAAGCACTCTGGTGCATAGCCCAAAGCCTATATGTGCATAGGAGTGGGTCCCAAAGACCTCTAATAATCTGATAATCTGGTCATATACTGTGGAAACGAATTCACATTAGTGCAGAATGGGTAAAATCCACATATCTAGTCATACACTGTGGAAATGAATTCACATCAGTGCAAAGAGGGTAAAATCACATGGGTACTTTTTGGTGGTTTTAAAATAAATCACTAAGATCTATAAAACAGATATATTACTCCAATGAATTGATTTAATTGAATCTAATAGAACCTTAAAAGAATTTCTTATAAAATCATTTTATTCTAAAATTTATGCTTTTCTAGCTCAATCTGGAAATAAATAATTTTAGCAACTTATATAGTATAATATGAGTAGTACATAACAAATAACATCCATTTAAACTTTGAAAACTAAATAAGTGTTTATTTTATGGGAAAATAAAGTTTTTCACTCACAAAACTATTGACTGAAATCTGACTGAGGTGATAGGCCTTATCCTATCTCTAAACACCTCCTGAAACAACAATATAAATCTTTTGTATTAAAATCAATTATAACAAACCATGAGAATTTATCTAATACAATTCTGTAACTTAATTCATTTACAATACAATAGACTCAATTTGATTCGCAAGTTATTCTAACTCATATTCCCTTCATATACTTATCAACCAATCATCCTAAATTATCCAGCTTATTAACATCTAAACCTTAATATAACCCATTTTGAATACTTATTAGTCATAAAACTTCATTCTAACTTTCCAAATCTAAGAATTCTAAACTTTGACAAAAACAACACTAAAATTCCAACTCTGAATATATAGGCACTAATAAAGAAATGTTCGATAGAATACCACTTTTCGGGACAAAATTTTAATATTAAAATCACTACACTACCTTTGCTTGAAAATAGCTTTAAATTACCTAAATAATGGAGAAACCAAACTTATAATCCTTAACTAAAATGTTTAGTATCATATAAGCAAAAGGAAAATCAAAAGAGATTCTATTACACAAACCCAATTCAAAATCTCAATTCCTTTAACATCAATCTTCCATTAATACCTCAAATACATGTCAATAAACCTTAATACTTGTTAAACTTCGAATTAAAAGCAAATAGTCCAAAAATCTCGAATTTAAACTCAATCTAAAATGTGTAAATTCTTGCTTTACCTCTTGAAATTGAAGTAGGAAATGAAGAACCCAAGCTAAAACCATCTATTTGGACTCTATTCGCCTTCCTCTTCTTTCTTCCCTTTTTCTTCTTATTTCTTTCTCTCTCGATTTTTCTCAAACTTGGCCTTTGTTATCTCCACCGAGAATGAGGAAGGAATGGGTTTAATCCCTTTTAGTTGACACATATATATAATGTAATTGCAATACAAGTTCTCATACATTTATATCACATACCTTTTAATCCTTTAATTCAAATTATGGAAAATAAAATCCTTGAATTTCTATTATCTATCATCTCTGTCCTCAAGTTTTGTAATTGCAATCTAAGTCCCAATAAAATTATTTGTTCAAATTAGGTCTTTATTTGACTTTGACTACTAAAGAGTGAGGTGTAACATATTGCTTCAGCCTGAGAGTTTTACCCAGTGCACACCCGGTGAGTAGTGGTTGTGGGTTCTCTCGTAAAAAAAAAAATGATGTCTTTGATTGCAAGATTTGCAAAATCGTGATTTATAAACATCAGATATTTTAAAACATGAGATTATATATTTACTATTTCAATCTTAACACGGTTTTACGATAAGGACATTTTATTTTCTTCCCACCATGGCTTTGAAAAGAAGTTTCCTAAGAGAATATTAAGAGACTAGTTGAAATGAAAACTTCTTTGAATTGGGATTTCAAGTAAATGATAATGGACAAAAATGGATCTAGGAATGTAATTAGGACAATGCTACAGATACCGTCAGTGTACCATGCATTCACATATGGGGGAGGATGAAATGGTCATTACACTGCCCATGTGCCTGTATGATACAACTCGATGTACACTTTAGCTGTAACTTTGACATTTTCCATGTAGTTATATGCCAAGTTCACAGCTTATGTTTAGGTTTAGTACTTTTTTATGACTAATCAATTGAAAATCATGGATTTGTTCATGAAGAACCCAAAGTTTTTCCTTGCCGTTACTAATACACGAGAAAGATGTTCTTTTTTCCTTCTTAAATCACATTTCAAATTTTGCAAGTTTCCAACAAGATTTTGCACATCATTCTTATACTACACAAAATGACGTCATAATTTTCGTAATTTACCGTTATTTTTGTTGGGAATTACACACAAATTCTCTCTTTAATTAACTCCACAGAAATTTTTGACGTTCAAGAAATAATTGAGCCAACAAGAAAATAAAACAACAACGCAAAATTTACGGACTGCCAAAATTTTTCACTATATAATAAATTTTTACAATTATATAGAATTTGCACTCACCAAACCCCCCAAGTATTGTAGGAAAAATAATCAAATTTTACCACATCTACTAATTTCTACTTTATTGTACAACCCACAAAGAATTCAAGAAAAACTAAGATGTTATACTACATTTTTCCTCACAATACTCTCTAGTCAATGTGCTCTACAGCAAAAGAGATCAACAAGTATTTATAGAGAATATATGCAGCACACTTCTCCTAGAATTCATGTCACTGGCATCTTCAATTCGAATTGGGAGATTTCTTTCCTTGGTTAACTGCTCTACTTGCAATAATAGTTGTCTCTGATTGTTCCACTAGGAAACTTAAACCACTAGGAAACAAAATCTGACAATCTGTAGAGGAAAGTACTACTAGGAATTAATTACCTCAATTCAATTAGGATACGTCAATAAATAGCCACAAATTTCATAATTCACTTTACATTAGGATTTGTATCCTAATCAAGTTGAATTACAAAATTTATTCTCCAATTGCAATTAAAATCCTCCAACTTTTTGGCAATTTGAGGCAATTAACCAACAATCTCCACCTTTCCGAAAACGAGCAAAAACTCAATCATCTCTTTTGTTCACAATACTTGAGAAAACAGGTAAGCCTTTGACACACTTTGACGGTCTCAATTCTCAAACCATAGAATTAACATACTCCACCATATGAGTATAACAAGCACTCAGAATTATCAACGAACTCCGAGCTTTTCATCTGCTCATGTTGAAATAAACATTGCTGAAAAATTATGGTGTAACTCCCGTTTTTGGCATTCCCTGAGAACTCATCAGTCATCGACATTAAATTCACCACACACCTTGCATTAATGCCAAACCAATGCCCGTGTGCAAATACATGAACCTACCAACAAGAACACATCCTATATCACGGAAACTGACTTCATGCCATAAGAAAATCTCATCTTACTAAAGTACATCATCACCACCCTCCTCCAGGAGAATCGCATTGTCCACCTCCGAACAGTTAGCCGACTCTGCTCCCCCTTTTGGACAATTTCTTCTTACATAACTAGATTTAGCACAATTCCAACGTATTACCTTTTCTTCATGGAGTTAGCTCTCTTCCACTTTTCAGTGACAAGCAAAGCATTTTCAGTTGAACTGTCACTTCAACCTAATCAACTTAACTTCTGAAAATTCCACTGTTTCCTTCCCGTACATCAAAATCAGCATGATGTGCTCAAACGTGGATGGAAGAAATCAGATGAACATTATCCTCATTATCAATCTTAACTCCAATAGATTCCAGTTCAGAATCAATCTCATTGAGAACACTAAGATGGTCCAAGATTTTCATACCTTCAATCATTCTCAAAGAATGAAACCGCTCCTTCATATACAAGTTATTTGACAAATTCTTCATTTGATACAACTCTTCCATTTTTTCCCACAGTTCCTTCACAGTAAATATCCCATAAATATTTGCAAGAACATTTTTGGCCAAACAAAGTTGTAAAATGCTAACAGCCTTCAAATCCAAATTTTCTCAATCTTCATCACTCGTGCTGGATTCAGTTTCTTTGTCGGAACTCGGGGTTGGTTTTCCTTCAAAGCTTTCTACAGTCCCGTCTAAATCAATACATCCATAACCAGTACTTACCACAAGCCAAAATTGATCTTCTAGTCAAATTTCTTCACGTTGTACTTTCCAAACATATTTTCTTTTACTTCAAAATTTTTTTCAAACTACCTGATACTCTATTAATTAGACGTCGATTTTCCTGTCGACTGCGCCACTGTTGGGAATTGCACACAAATTTCCTCTCTAATTAACTTTACAGGAATTTTTGACGTTCAAGAAAATAAAACAACAACACAAAATTTACGGACCCCCAGAAATTGTCACTATATAATAAATTATTACAATTATATTGAATTTGCACTCACCTAACCCCCGAAGTATTGTAGAAAAAATAACCAAATTTTACCACATCTACCAATTTCTACTTCTTTGTACAATCCACAAAGAACCAAAGAAAAATCAAGATGTTAGATTACATTTTTCCTCACAATACTCTCTAATCAATGTGCTCTACAACAAAAGAGATCAACAAATATTTATAGAGAATATATGCAGCGCACTTTTCCTAGAATTCATGTCACTGGCATCTTCAATTCGAACTGGGAGATTCCTTTCCTTGGTTAACTGCTCTACTTGCAATAATAGTTGTCTCTAATTGTTCCACTAGGAAACTTAAACCACTAGGAAACAAAATCTGGCAATCTATAGAGAAAAGCACTACTAAGAATTAATTACCTTAATTCAATTAGGATACGTAAATCAATAGTCGCAAATTTCATAATTTATTTTCCATTAGGATTCGTATCCTAATCAAGTTGAATTACAAAACTTATTCTCCAATTGCAATTAAAGTCCTCCAAATTTTTGGCAATTTGGGGCAATTAACCAACAATTTTTACTAATTTTTTTTACTTCAAATAATCTCTCTCGAACAGACACTAAGTGTTACTTAGAATTAAATGATTTTTTTCAGTACTATATTCGATTCGTTACAAGTAATAGATCATTAAGAATACACTACAAATCACTTTAAACTTAAGGGAAACATGTAATTTTCTGTATATTAATTATATTAAGTAAATAAAAATTATAATCAACGAGTTGAAGGAAAACACTAAAGATGGTGCATGTGCCAATGAGTGTCCCACATCACATAAACATACAAATAAGGCCAAAGAAAAGATGCTCTTTTTTAGATAAAAAAATGATACTATAAACTAGCTAGTGTTTTAAAAATCATAAAGTGTGGCGAAACAGTGAAATCGAGAATTATGCTTAAGCACGCCTAAACGTGAAAAATTCCAGCAATGCGCAATCGAAGTACGGGTGAAATGTGATGAAGCGTATGCTTAAATGCGCCAAATGTATGCTTAATCACGTTTTTTAGAACAGTACTCAACACCAACTTTTCAAACATTATGTATTATATACATACAAATGTTGGCAGTTTTCAAGAATTAACAGTTTTTCTCTTGTTTCTACATTCTAGAGAGAGATGGCTAGTAAATTGCGAGCGAATTTCTTCATGGGAAGGCCTCCATTTTCCCTCAAATTTGATGATCATTTCAGAGATTCACTTCACACCCTTCTTCTTTGAGTTTTTACGTAAACAACTCTGCCTGTTTCATTTGTCATGTAGACGGGCTCATTTGATAAGTTGGACTGGATAGTATTTATAAAGAAGAAAATATAAGATATGATATTGTCTAGTTCAATCTAATATATAGTGTACTGAACGTGCCCACTTATAAAATAAAGAACACAACTGATATCTGAGAGAATTTTTATTTGATGATAATCACAACTCTTTACAATCTATTTATAGAGTACAATGAATGAATAAAACTAAATTTGTTAGACTAGATAATTATAAGAGATGAAGATAATTATTGTTGTACAAGATATTTACAGAATTTAAAAATACAAACAATCTTCTCAACAACTCTAAATTGAGGATAAGACATTCAAATGTGGGGATGATATTTCAAAGATTGCATTATTCTTTCCTGGCTTGGACAGTTTCTTCACAAGCATGTTTGGCTGGTACAATTTTTCCACCTTATGCAAAGGTGATAGACTTGTTTTATTAGTGCATTAATTTTATGTAACAATTTCCTTAACAGGCCCCCGCAAGATTGAGGATCCATTGGAGACTTCAATCTTGGAACGAATGGAAATAAATTCTGTTGGGGGGTGGGGGGGGGGGGAGTAAATATTTTATGAGTGCATCAGCGAGCTGATCATGTGTAGAGAGATAGGAGACAGTGAAGGATCCAAATTGAACATGGTTGCGAACAAAGTGGTAGTCTATTGCTATGTGCTTCATGCGGGAATGGAAACCTGGATTTAGTGAAAAATATGTGGCACCAAGATTATTGTACTAAACTCCTAGGTACATGGTTCGAATCCTGCGGAAGGCAAAAATCCACTTCTGGAGAAGGCCCCAGCAAGGGAGCCAGGGGGAGTGGAAAGGCCTTGAGTACGACTCGGAAAGACTATAACGAGGGAGCCGGGTCATTACAGCACAAATCCATTATTTCAGAATAACTATTTAAGCGGAAGATTAATAAAATATTTCTCATAGTTGCCAATATTTAAATAAAACCAAATGGTAAATAAAATTTAATAACTTTGAATTTCTTGAAATAACAATTCAAAAGAAATCTTTTAACAAAGATATAATATTTGCTAGCATTCTAAAATTGAAATAAACTTTTTATTATTTAATTATTTTTGCCACCAGGTCCATCACGCGTCTCAATCTTTGATATCTGCAAATGTTGTTAAAAAAGGAATGAGCATTTCATATAGACTCATCGTCAATAATTAATTTACAGAATAATTGAACACATAATTATGCAATTTATATAGTGGCATAATCATCATCATCATCTCTTTTATTTTTAAAAATCAAAGGCTCTTTAAAAAAATAGGGTGTGGGTAGTCTCGTCTCATGCATTAAAGCATGTAAGTTATGCATAACATCATAATCTCGTCTCGTCTCATGCATTAAATGCATATAAATCACGTAAAATCACATAATACATGCAATTATAATTTAAATTAATTAGTGGAGGCGAGTCTACCTTATTTCTCAAGTTTGTTGAGCGGGAAAAGTCAATCTTCTAAACGTCCAAATGCCTCATCTAGACAATATATAAAATAAATATTAAACTAGTCTTTTAGGATTCAAAGTTTTAAAACGAAAGAGTTTTTAAAAGAAGAATAAATGTTTAGGGTTTAAATTGAAATCAAACCTAGTTGGGATTTGAAAAGAGTTGGGACCAAAATAGATGACTTTGAAAATGGTTGGACTAACTCACAGAATCAAAAACATTTGGGGCTAACAAACTTATTTCCAAAAATGCAAGGTTTGAATAAAAATACTTTTAAAAAATTGGGACCAAATTGAATGACTATCAAAGAATGGGGGCTTAAAGGTAAATCTTATAAAATCAACTTTTAGAGCCTGTTTGCAGTTTGCTAATGGTAAAAATTTTACCTCAACTTTTCAAACTCAATCTCAACCATCTATTCTTAATCAAGCCCACAATTTTTTTACTTTTCAAACTTTTTAAAACCATACAATCCTTCAAAAAATCACAAAAATCAAAATTTTTCAAATTAAACAAAACTTCAGTTTTCTCTCTCTCTTACTTCACTCAATAGATAGGAGAGTCGAGCGACTTGGCGAGATGGCGACGGGGCTGCCGGTGCATTCACTGGCGTTCGCGGGCGACGACACTGCCATTGAGGGGCAGCGAAGACGATGGGTGTAGGGGCGGCGGAAGGATGGTTTAGTGAAATTGATGTGCGAACCAAGAGGAAAAAGTGGCGGGTTGGAGCTTCGTTCCAGTCATACTCCGGTCTAACTGGTCGGAGGTCAAGGTAAGTTTATGGGTTAATTTATTTTCTTGGTTTTGGGATTGATTTTTAGGTAAATTTGAGGTGGGGCTGTGGCGGATTTGGAGGTGGTGTTTCGTTGTGGCGGTGTTGGCCAATGATGATTCCGGGGACGAAGGAACGTGGTGGTTTCTGTTTTGGGCTGGTTGGCTATGGAGTTTTGGGAATCTTGTGGTGGTAGAAAAATTGTGGTTCTTGGGTTGAGTCTGTGATTTGGTGGGGTGTGTCGAATTCTGATGTTGGTGGATGAGGCTTGGTTTTTGGTAGAATTTTGGTGGATGGGTGTTGTTGAATCGTGGTGGTTGGCACGGTGGTGCAGGTTGCAATGAAAGGCAGTCGGCAATGTTGATTCGGTTTGGCTATGGTGTCGTTGTGAAAACGAATTGAAGGCTTGCAGTCTGTGATTTTCTTTTGATTGGTTGATTGTTGGAGGCAATAATGGAGAATCGATGATCGTCAAGTTCTGTTTTGGCAGTGTGCATGTTCGACTATGGAGGTGGAGTTGTGGGGCTGCATGTGGTGAGAGACACTCGGTTGTTGGGAGGTGAAAGCTTACCGAGAGTTGCTGCAAATTCGAATGTGTGTTATGAATGTGAAGGGGGTATATATATATATATATATATATATATATATGTATTGACGGGTTGAGATGTGTTGTAGTTGAAATAGAATTGTAAAAACTTGGACTCAATTAGGATAACAAATAATTTATGACTTCTAATAAGACAAGAATTGTATTAAGAAATAATTTTGAATAATAATCACAAATAAATTGAAATTTGATTTAAAATAATTTTGGGAATTAAAATAAATAATTTTTGGAATTAAAAATGATTTTTTTTTAATTTAAATAATTTTAGAAACTCGGAATTGGCTTAAAATTAAATTGGACTCGATTTCATATCTTTGCTCGAAAATACTCGACATGACTAAACAAATACGTTTCAATTTAAAAATATGTGAAATTATAGCGACACGCTTTTAAGAAATTAAATATTTATTTTATAATCAACTGAAAAATTCTGAGTCACTACATTAAAGATATCTGCACTCTTGATGCTACTCTTGATAGGAGACAGTGAAGGATCCAAATTGAACATGGTTGCGAACAAAGTGGTAGTCTATTGCTATGTGCTTCATGCGGGAATGGAAACCTGGATTTAGTGAAAAATATGTGGCACCAAGATTATTGTACTAAACTCCTAGGTACATGGTTCGAATCCTGCGGAAGGCAAAAATCCACTTCTGGAGAAGGCCCCAGCAAGGGAGCCAGGGGGAGTGGAAAGGCCTTGAGTACGACTCGGAAAGACTATAACGAGGGAGCCGGGTCATTACAGCACAAATCCATTATTTCAGAATAACTATTTAAGCGGAAGATTAATAAAATATTTCTCATAGTTGCCAATATTTAAATAAAACCAAATGGTAAATAAAATTTAATAACTTTGAATTTCTTGAAATAACAATTCAAAAGAAATCTTTTAACAAAGATATAATATTTGCTAGCATTCTAAAATTGAAATAAACTTTTTATTATTTAATTATTTTTGCCACCAGGTCCATCACGCGTCTCAATCTTTGATATCTGCAAATGTTGTTAAAAAAGGAATGAGCATTTCATATAGACTCATCGTCAATAATTAATTTACAGAATAATTGAACACATAATTATGCAATTTATATAGTGGCATAATCATCATCATCATCTCTTTTATTTTTAAAAATCAAAGGCTCTTTAAAAAAATAGGGTGTGGGTAGTCTCGTCTCATGCATTAAAGCATGTAAGTTATGCATAACATCATAATCTCGTCTCGTCTCATGCATTAAATGCATATAAATCACGTAAAATCACATAATACATGCAATTATAATTTAAATTAATTAGTGGAGGCGAGTCTACCTTATTTCTCAAGTTTGTTGAGCGGGAAAAGTCAATCTTCTAAACGTCCAAATGCCTCATCTAGACAATATATAAAATAAATATTAAACTAGTCTTTTAGGATTCAAAGTTTTAAAACGAAAGAGTTTTTAAAAGAAGAATAAATGTTTAGGGTTTAAATTGAAATCAAACCTAGTTGGGATTTGAAAAGAGTTGGGACCAAAATAGATGACTTTGAAAATGGTTGGACTAACTCACAGAATCAAAAACATTTGGGGCTAACAAACTTATTTCCAAAAATGCAAGGTTTGAATAAAAATACTTTTAAAAAATTGGGACCAAATTGAATGACTATCAAAGAATGGGGGCTTAAAGGTAAATCTTATAAAATCAACTTTTAGAGCCTGTTTGCAGTTTGCTAATGGTAAAAATTTTACCTCAACTTTTCAAACTCAATCTCAACCATCTATTCTTAATCAAGCCCACAATTTTTTTACTTTTCAAACTTTTTAAAACCATACAATCCTTCAAAAAATCACAAAAATCAAAATTTTTCAAATTAAACAAAACTTCAGTTTTCTCTCTCTCTTACTTCACTCAATAGATAGGAGAGTCGAGCGACTTGGCGAGATGGCGACGGGGCTGCCGGTGCATTCACTGGCGTTCGCGGGCGACGACACTGCCATTGAGGGGCAGCGAAGACGATGGGTGTAGGGGCGGCGGAAGGATGGTTTAGTGAAATTGATGTGCGAACCAAGAGGAAAAAGTGGCGGGTTGGAGCTTCGTTCCAGTCATACTCCGGTCTAACTGGTCGGAGGTCAAGGTAAGTTTATGGGTTAATTTATTTTCTTGGTTTTGGGATTGATTTTTAGGTAAATTTGAGGTGGGGCTGTGGCGGATTTGGAGGTGGTGTTTCGTTGTGGCGGTGTTGGCCAATGATGATTCCGGGGACGAAGGAACGTGGTGGTTTCTGTTTTGGGCTGGTTGGCTATGGAGTTTTGGGAATCTTGTGGTGGTAGAAAAATTGTGGTTCTTGGGTTGAGTCTGTGATTTGGTGGGGTGTGTCGAATTCTGATGTTGGTGGATGAGGCTTGGTTTTTGGTAGAATTTTGGTGGATGGGTGTTGTTGAATCGTGGTGGTTGGCACGGTGGTGCAGGTTGCAATGAAAGGCAGTCGGCAATGTTGATTCGGTTTGGCTATGGTGTCGTTGTGAAAACGAATTGAAGGCTTGCAGTCTGTGATTTTCTTTTGATTGGTTGATTGTTGGAGGCAATAATGGAGAATCGATGATCGTCAAGTTCTGTTTTGGCAGTGTGCATGTTCGACTATGGAGGTGGAGTTGTGGGGCTGCATGTGGTGAGAGACACTCGGTTGTTGGGAGGTGAAAGCTTACCGAGAGTTGCTGCAAATTCGAATGTGTGTTATGAATGTGAAGGGGGTATATATATATATATATATATATATATGTATTGACGGGTTGAGATGTGTTGTAGTTGAAATAGAATTGTAAAAACTTGGACTCAATTAGGATAACAAATAATTTATGACTTCTAATAAGACAAGAATTGTATTAAGAAATAATTTTGAATAATAATCACAAATAAATTGAAATTTGATTTAAAATAATTTTGGGAATTAAAATAAATAATTTTTGGAATTAAAAATGATTTTTTTTTAATTTAAATAATTTTAGAAACTCGGAATTGGCTTAAAATTAAATTGGACTCGATTTCATATCTTTGCTCGAAAATACTCGACATGACTAAACAAATACGTTTCAATTTAAAAATATGTGAAATTATAGCGACACGCTTTTAAGAAATTAAATATTTATTTTATAATCAACTGAAAAATTCTGAGTCACTACATTAAAGATATCTGCACTCTTGATGCTACTCTAACTGAATTTATGATCTTGGCAGTTAAGATTTGGCTTGGTGGATAAATATATTAGCAATATAAATGTTTTTGAGCATTCCGGGAAGTTCTACTCGATTTTTGAGAATCGCATGCCTGAGGAGATTGTTCGTTTGGAAACTGGGATATCAATAAAGCTTGGCGAAGAAACTGTAAAAAGAGCAAAAAAGCAAAATCATCTTTTTCAGGTGTAATATGAACTTTCCTGTAACCGTTTAGACATATATCGACTAATAAATGGAGGCCCATTTGTATTCTTCACGTTAGTTTTGAGAAAATCTCATTCATGTTTAAAAAAGATAAAAAAAAAAAAATTATTGAATTTAGTGCAACAATTTAGATGAACGATATGAAACAAAATGTAAAGAAAATAAACAGATTTAACATGATTCGACAATTTGCCTACATTAACAAGAGGGGAGCTTCTCTATTTTCACTATGTTGAAAAACTATAGGATTACGACATATTTATACTAAACCCTAGCCTCGAATAAGTATTAGGTTTACTGAGAGGTGGAGGAGATCGAGGAAACTCACTGGGGACCGAATACTCTATGGATTTTCCGATGATGAATGAAAAGTTCGTGGTCCTGAAAACAAGTGCAGGTACACAGGTCTTCTTAAAAGTTATTTATCGTGCTTTTGATCATTGGTCGTAACTAGCAATGGATCATAAAAGTTTCCTGCATTGCAAAATATGGTGGGCTAGCCAAACTCTGCTTCAAGGAAAGGAAAGTCAACTTTCTCCTGGTTATAAACTTCTCTTCTACATTCTCCTGGTGCATGTTCGACTTTGTGGAGTCTAATTATATATATTGTTCACTTATATCCCATCAATGGAAGATTGGCCTAGTTTTCTATGCTAGATAAAGGAATTTGAGTGGAGCGTTATCCGTATTGAACCATTTGATTTAAAATCATTTAAATATAATCTTCAACACGATCCCTCACGTGTAAGCAAACTCATTTTCTCCCTTCCAAGCTTAAACGTCGTGGACAAATTCATTTAAATGAGTGACGACAAGACTTCAACTCAGCACCAATTGAGTACTCTAATGTCATTGTTCACCTGATATCTCGCGATGCGAAATACCCCCGCAAGTGCACGGGTCGTGAGAAGTAATAAAGTGGACCTAAGAGTCCGGATTATCGTCCCACGAGGACTGCTATTAAGTACCGAAATGTGTTAGTTCCTAACTCTATTTGAACGGGCGAATTTGTTTGAGATTGTTAGCTACAACTAAAGAATTAAACTAAAGAAATAAAATTGCGAGATTGCTTTTGTTTTTAAATACGATTGTAAAGTAGTTGGGAATCCCGATTTCACCTAGCCAATTATATTAACTCCAATTCAAGTTTTATTTCCTAATTATGCATTCGGTCGAATTCACTAATTTAAATTGAAATTCCTCTCTCGAGTTTAAATCAATTCTACCTAAATAAGTCAACCATGTATCTCTACAGAGGGTCCGAATATTCCTTATCTAGATGCATAACACGCAAGAATTCACACACGACCGCAATAATTACAAGAGTATATCTCTATCTCTCGTTCAATTACCGGATTTATTACCACGTTCTAAATTATTAACTCACCTCTCGGATTATGGAAATAACTCAATAAATCATGAATTGGTGATCAAGCAATTCAAGCATTAAGAACAATAATAAATCAATACATGCAACAAAACATTAAAACAACTGAATTTGAAATTAAAATAATATGACTAGGCTACATCGTTCATCCCAACATCAAAATTAGCTACACATCATATTTAAATAACAAAAACAGTAAAAATAAACGTTCATTAAAGATAATATAAAGAATGGAAATCTTGCACCAAGTTTTGATTCTTCAATTATCTTCAATTCACGCCCCTTTGCGATGCTTGAGTCTCCAAGAATTTGATGTTGATTTCTCTGTTGTGGCTCGTTCTATGGAGAGGCAAAGGTCTTATTTTCGTGCCTCTCATGTTGTATATATATATATCTTTTGGAGAAAACCTAGGTCAAAACAAGAGAACTCTGTTGAAAATCGCGAGAAAAAGCCCACAGACGGCCCAGCCGGAAAGCCACGCGATCGCGCAGGCTTATGGCCGGCGATCGCGTGGACGACCCACAAACTCTCGGGTTGTAATTTAACACCTTCTCGCGATCGCGTGTTCTGCAACCAGCGATCGCGACTTCGCTCTTTTCGCGACCGAACAAGTTAGTCCCCGTTCTTTAATTGCAGTCGTAGTCCTCCACTTTCAATTGTTGCGATTTAGTCCCCAAACTTTATCTTCTTCTTGATTTGCCCATTTAAGCTCTTAACTCCTTCAATTAGGTCCTCCAACCTCTGATTTAGTCACTTTGGCACCAAACATGTTTCCCGGTTGTTGTCACAAACTCCTCACTTGTCCAATTTAGCTCCAATTAACATCCAATTATGCGTTTTTCCCATTGATTTCATCATTCTTCATCTTTTGGGATATTTTCTGAAAAGTAAACGATAAACACAAATTAAATAGCAAATATTCCAAAACGACAATAATTACACCTAATTTAGACATACAAATAAGTGTATAAAATACACTTATCAAATACCCCCAAACTAGAACTATTGTTCGTCCTCGAATAATGTAAACTAAACTATCAAGTATTTTTGTTGTGTCAACATGTTTACCATATACCTCCATAGTCCAAATCAATTCAAGCTTTAAGCAAGAGTCATGAACAACAATGCAAAATAATTTTCTAGTTATGTCCGCCGGAATTTCAAGTGTGTGTGTGAATATCCAATGTCGAACGCATACTTATGCAAAAGATGTGCTCATACTGTGTGGCTCATTATGCATAATCTGGCCCGAATCCCATGTGGTCAATCTATGATTTCTAATAAAATTCCTTTCAACGCTCATGGATGATCACTACTTTCTGCTTTTCTCTCACATATCCCGGATTTCTATCTATGTGGGTTCTAAAAATATTCTTAGCTTTTTCCACACAAGGCAGTCAAAATTAGAAATATGCGTGCATGACAAATCAAAAGAAAGTGGACCCCAATTCTATAACCTTAACCACTACAGCTCAGTCAACAAAGCTTATACCATACAATAATTTTTTTATTTTTTTATTATTTTTTTTATTGGACGACTTTTTCTTTTGATTGTCCCTGTCTTTTACCATCTTTGTGTAGAACTTTTCATACTTGCTTTCTATATGACCCCTGTAGCGGGCTTTCAGATCGGTAACTCCCAAACCAGACGGCTTTAGGGTACCAAGTTCAAAGAACCCCTCAGACGTACTTGCCCGAGTCATAAAGGCTTAAACAGAAAAGTTAAAGATGTTATAATGTCTTATGTGTAAGTCCACTCTCCGTACTTGCTTTCTAATTGACCCATGTAGCGAGCTTTAGGTCGATGACTCCCAAGCCAGTTGGCTTTAGGGCACCAGGTTTGAAAGATCCCTCGGACTTACTTACTCGAGTCAAAAAGGCATTTGAAGAGCGGAATAAGACCTTCAGCATTTTTCTGTTTTTATGCTGGAAATGGTTTATACCAGTTGACCAAACTGCAATGACTAGAGTGAAAAACCAAGAACCACAAACCTCCAACCCGTCAATACACACAAATTCCAACAATTTTACCCCCAAACTTGTCTTTTAGCATGATTGGTTCTAATTTAGAGGTGGGATGTCTAACGATCTAAGTTCAGGGCTTTTGAGTCATTCCTAAGTTCAAATTGCATAAAACTTTGCCTCACATGCATTAAACAACATCCCTCACACAAGCAATTATCCAACACTGGCTATGTGCGCAATAAGTATGAATCTAGCAAAACATAACTAGTTCAAAATAAGTTCATGCTTTCATGTTGTCCAATTTTCAAGTCTAAGCACAAATTGATTCATACTATATCCTAGGCAATAAATGTGTTAACAAAGTTTTCAAAATTTATTTTTTTTTCCTTTATTTTTTTTTAATCCCAATAAAATCGAATGAATATAAAATGAATGAAGAATGCAATGAATTTGCACCCCCAAACTTGAAATGAACATTGTCCTCAATGTTTGTCAAAAAGATTCAATAATGTAAAACAAGACAAAGAAAAGAGAACGAGAACTTCCCAAGTTTAGAGGATGTATTTCTTTGAAGCTTCCTGTTGCACTGTCTTGGATGAATCGACTCTTTTCTTGCTTTTCCCGATTTGGTTTGAGGTGTCCTGATTGAAGTTTACCTTGCAAATAAGTGATAAGTAACATTAGAAGTCATAAACATCAATAAGAAAAAATGGAAGTTCAGTACTACACCCCCAAACTAAAGTTAAAGCACAATTTTTTAATTTTCAACAATGGTAGACCACACATATTCAAGCCTTGATATAACCTAGAAAAACACAAATTTTTCCGAGCCATATTTTGATATGTTAAAGTTCACAGCATAGTCTACAACATATTAAAAATTTAGGTCATTTGGAGTTCTATAGGGTCATGTAAAACTATGGCAAAGTTGGTGACGTGAGTGGATTTTCAGGTGCAATGGCCTGCAGTGGCCTTGCAATGAGGCTGTCATGGTGCAAACATTGTTTTAATGGATTTCATGTCATGAAGTGTACTAATTTATGAACTAAACATACTTACTCAATGATAACCATGTCATGAAGATAAATGCTCGGAAGAATCTCTAAAATTAGCACAAGAATGTCTTTGTAGCATTTCATCAAACACTATATGGGCATTGCAAAAATCAATGGATATGCATAGGGTTGGAGGCATGAATGAACCCAAAATTTTTGTCTACTAAACCACAAATCACACTCTCCAACCACTAACCTAAGCCCATTCTTCACAATTCACAATTTCTAGGTAGAAGAATTTAAAGAGACATTCACAATTTTGACTAAAAATTGATTTAAGTGAAGAGATCATACCTTCGATTGGATTTTGAAGTCATGTAAGCAATGATATTGATGCAACAAAGTGTTGATGACATGCACACAAGATGTAAGATCAAATACAAGGTGTTTAGGGGAGAGAAAACGAGTTTATAATGTTTGAAATTGAAAACATGAGGCACAACACTTAAACTGTCGATTTTACTCTCAGTACAGCCACGTGATCGCCTGGCTGGAGTGCCAGCGATCGCGTGGTTCAAGGTTTAAAAATCTGTTGATTTTTTAATGCAAAGTCGCGATCGCTTAGTATACGGCAGTACTGAAAAATTTTCCTATTTTTGATTTTCAAAATCGTTTTTATCCCCCTAATCACTTCGTGATTGATGCAATGATTTTTCAAACATTAACTTCATGATTCAAACTAGTGTGTGTGTGAGTTTGGAATGACGATAAAAACCTAGCCTAATGTAAACATACAAAATCAAAAACATACCTAAATATGCAGTAATAGACTACTATGCACAAGTGTTCTAAACATGAAACATGCAGAACACTCAAACACATTTCCTACCATGCATATATCTAAAATTTTAATACTAAAATAAATAATAAAAGCGTAATAAGTAAAAGGGAAGAAAGGTTGGGTTGCCTCCCAACAAGCGCTCCGTTTTAAGTCTAAAGCCCGACTTTTTACCTGGCTGTTCAAGGAACTTTAAATAGAGCTTTTGATGACCTTCTTTGTTTGTGAAGGTCAAATTTGTTCCAAAATGCATTTAAGCTCAAAAAATGTACCTTGCCCATGTCATAAGTGTTAACATCTCCACTCGATTCAACTTTCAAAACGCAGACTTCAATTATTTCTTCATCACCAATGATGAAATCAATTATTGCCCAATCATTGAATTTGGAGGATTGCATTGCAACTTCAACACCCTTAAGTGTCTGCTTTTCTATGATCAACTCCTCTTTCTTCAATTGTTCTTCCTCTTTGATTGAAATCTCCTCAAGCTCGATGTCCTGATTCTGCATTGTTGACAACTGGACAAGGATATCTTCATGGCAGCTATTTTCTTCTGGTTGATCCACTCTTTCAAGTTTTTCTTCTTTTTCTTCAACTGGTTCAACCAATTTGTCTGGCTCCTCTGATCTCTGCACCTGAATTTCTGGTAATGGCAATGGCTGACTCTCTATCGTGCTTACTGTCCACTGCGCCATCAACTTCTTAATTTCAACATGTTGTTTTTGCAATTCCTGATTTATCAAATCTTCATTGTCAAAATCTTCAGTTTCAACTTGAACTGCATGTATTGGTGGACACTCCTGCTCTACCATATAATAATTCCCACAACAATCAGCCTTCCATATAGCATCCTTGGGTGCAATAGGGCAATCGAATACAACATGATTTTCCCAACAGAAATCACACATCAGATACGTCTGAACTGCAGTTCGATCAAAGAGCCATTGATTATTGTTTGCTGCCATCTTACTGTGTTGCCTCCAACTATCTAAAAATTCATTCAATACCTGAGAAGGAGACAATTCATAAATTTTTTTTTTAAAAAAAAAAAAACTCAAAAAAAATAATAATAATAATAATAATAATAATAATAAAAAAAAAAATACAAATATAAATTCAAACTAAAGCAAGAACTAATTGGTATCGATATTAATATAAAAACAGTCCCCGACAACGGCGCCAAAAACTTGTTCACCTGATATCTCGCGATGCGAAATACCCCCGCAAGTGCACGGGTCGTGAGAAGTAATAAAGTGGACCTAAGAGTCCGGATTATCGTCCCACGAGGACTGCTATTAAGTACCGAAATGTGTTAGTTCCTAACTCTATTTGAACGGGCGAATTTGTTTGAGATTGTTAGCTACAACTAAAGAATTAAACTAAAGAAATAAAATTGCGAGATTGCTTTTGTTTTTAAATACGATTGTAAAGTAGTTGGGAATCCCGATTTCACCTAGCCAATTATATTAACTCCAATTCAAGTTTTATTTCCTAATTATGCATTCGGTCGAATTCACTAATTTAAATTGAAATTCCTCTCTCGAGTTTAAATCAATTCTACCTAAATAAGTCAACCATGTATCTCTACAGAGGGTCCGAATATTCCTTATCTAGATGCATAACACGCAAGAATTCACACACGACCGCAATAATTACAAGAGTATATCTCTATCTCTCGTTCAATTACCGGATTTATTACCACGTTCTAAATTATTAACTCACCTCTCGGATTATGGAAATAACTCAATAAATCATGAATTGGTGATCAAGCAATTCAAGCATTAAGAACAATAATAAATCAATACATGCAACAAAACATTAAAACAACTGAATTTGAAATTAAAATAATATGACTAGGCTACATCGTTCATCCCAACATCAAAATTAGCTACACATCATATTTAAATAACAAAAACAGTAAAAATAAACGTTCATTAAAGATAATATAAAGAATGGAAATCTTGCACCAAGTTTTGATTCTTCAATTATCTTCAATTCACGCCCCTTTGCGATGCTTGAGTCTCCAAGAATTTGATGTTGATTTCTCTGTTGTGGCTCGTTCTATGGAGAGGCAAAGGTCTTATTTTCGTGCCTCTCATGTTGTATATATATATATCTTTTGGAGAAAACCTAGGTCAAAACAAGAGAACTCTGTTGAAAATCGCGAGAAAAAGCCCACAGACGGCCCAGCCGGAAAGCCACGCGATCGCGCAGGCTTATGGCCGGCGATCGCGTGGACGACCCACAAACTCTCGGGTTGTAATTTAACACCTTCTCGCGATCGCGTGTTCTGCAACCAGCGATCGCGACTTCGCTCTTTTCGCGACCGAACAAGTTAGTCCCCGTTCTTTAATTGCAGTCGTAGTCCTCCACTTTCAATTGTTGCGATTTAGTCCCCAAACTTTATCTTCTTCTTGATTTGCCCATTTAAGCTCTTAATTCCTTCAATTAGGTCCTCCAACCTCTGATTTAGTCACTTTGGCACCAAACATGTTTCCCGGTTGTTGTCACAAACTCCTCACTTGTCCAATTTAACTCCAATTAACATTCAATTATGCGTTTTTCCCATTGATTTCATCATTCTTCATCTTTTGGGATATTTTCTGAAAAGTAAACGATAAACACAAATTAAATAGCAAATATTCCAAAACGACAATAATTACACCTAATTTAGACATACAAATAAGTGTATAAAATACACTTATCAGTCATGTTGAACAACTTGATTAATTTAAAAGCTTAAACTATTAAATAGAATCACATGTACATCATTTAAATAATATCTTCAACAATCTGCATGTTTTTGTGTTTTGTTTCAAGATAAGAGACAAACCGAAGAAGAGTTGATAATGGTGGAGTATCATAACTTTCCACAAAATTCATTTTGCACTGGAGCTGCCTTCGTGGGGAAACCTGGGAGTCCTGAAGAAGAAGATGGTGGATGGATCATTACATATCTCAAGTGAGTTTTCTTACCATAGCTTTAATGTTTAAATTGTTCTCCTTGATTAATTGATGATAAATTGACATGTAAACTTCTTGGCTATAGGTTTATTTAGTTGATGCACAACACTTCATCTCTCATTTCAAACTTCACACGGACCCACAAATGGGCCAGTGAGGGTCGTGTATGGACCACAGTCCATGTGGGTGTTGAGTCCCCTGCCTTTAACTTGTCCTTTAATTTGAATTTCAAATTCGAGCACTTTTGTCTTCTTAAATTTTTAAATGAAGGATATATAGGAAAATAGTTGTCGAATTTGATTGACAAAAGAACAAACAATAAAATGAAACGCAATGATATAAATATTGATGAAAATCAAAAATATGTAAATTCGAGCAGAATCTGGAACCGAGACCCGTGCTACCACGGTTTCCTTAAAACAGATTTGCCCCCATGCAAATCTGTGTTTGAGATTTTTTTTTCAAACGTCTGTCTCCCAGGATAAAACGAAGATTGAGTAGTTAACGTAACACAAAGTTACCACTCCGACAAAACAAACTTATGTATGAACAATCACCAAAACATAACATAATAATAAAATGAACAAAGTTAAAATATGGACAGACCAATGCTTAGATCAAAGCAAGTGTGATAACCGTGTGTCTTCAAAATGTTGGTGGGAACGAGTTTAAATGCCATGTACTTAAGATAATGGAGTTACAAAATAACTCTACTATTAAAAGGCACGTAAGTCCTTTCAAAAAAAAAAGGCAAATTAATCCTTGATTAATTGCCATAAACAAAGAGTTTCATGAGATTTAATGTGGTCAATTACTCCTTAATTAATAATTTGAGGAGTTTCTAGTTTAAATTGACAAAAACATAGACTACGCAAAATTTATATTGAACTCCAATTTCTCATTCACATTTTTCCAAAAGGATATTTTTGTCTTTTGATGTAAAAACGGCCACTGTGGTAAATAAAAAACAAGTTGGAGTAACAAAAAAAAAAAAAAAGGTTGAACCTCAACCCTAAGGGCTCTGCCATGTCCTGAATCTTGGTGGAAGATGTAAATCGCAGGTTATGCTTCCCAGAGTGCAGGGTGAGGGCTTACCTTTGCACTTGGTAAGGGTCGGATTCGAACCCCTGACCAAGCGAGGCTGGTCTTTCCTCTAGTGGAAGATGTGCCTAGGGGCAACAAGTTGGATTAACATGTTGAATTGCATGTTTGACGTGGGCTTTCCGAAAATTCACCCCGAGGACTTGGCCTCATTTCCAGACATCCAATATGTGTACAAGCATTGAATAATCAAGACAAAAACTGAACCAATCCCTCTAGAAACAAGACTTCAAAGGGCTAATATTTTACAAATTTGGATTTCTCAATTGAAAGTAACTATTTGGCTCCATGTCTGTGGCAGGTTTTGAATCAGCACCCACCAGAAGATGCTCCTTAGGATAAATTAAGTTGTTCAATTGGGACGGACAGAAAGATCCAAAGGAAAAAACAGAGAATCAAGCATAAAGAACCATAATTTATATAATAGTTTAAGAAACTTGCTGAACTACACCCTTAAGAACAGTGTTTTCAATTGATTTCCAGGAAGAAGAATGCTACACAGCAAAGTTTTCAAATTTTTGAAGAAAAATAAGTGAGCCCTGCTCGATTTTTCTATGGAATTTTTTGAGGTTACTGTCATTCTCTTCTTGTGTAAATGTGCTGAAGCTCAAGATTCATCCAATAAGGATGAGAATCTATTTCATCCAAGCATGGCAGCAGTTCTTGTTGTTCTGTTAATCATGTTCTGTTTAACATTTCTCATAGTGGCTTACGCGAAGTTCTGTTACAGACCAGAGTCTTATCATCAGTCGAACAATGAACAAGATCCTCGTGTTCTTCTTGCATCAGGATCCCGGTTTTCTGGTATTGATCGATCAGTAATTGAGTCGCTACCTTTTTTCACTTTTTCGTCCCTCAAGGGCTCGAAAGAAGGCCTTGAATGTGCAGTGTGTTTATCAAGATTCGAGGAGACTGAAGTTCTTCGATTGTTGCCAAAGTGCAAGCATGCATTCCACGTGAACTGCATCGATAAGTGGCTCGAAAATCACTCGAGCTGCCCCATTTGCAGATACAAGTTTGATGTGGGAGACTTGAGTAGTTCGACGCATACAAACAGCTTTAGGTACCCCCGGAACTCGTGCAATCTAACAGAAGAACCAAATTTCGAACTTTTCGTTCAAAGAGAGCAAGATCGAAATAGGTCATCCAGATTCAACCTGGTTAACACGTTCCAAAACGTCGCGAGGGGGGAGGAAGACGAGGTTTTGATTCAGAAATGTAGCAAGGATAATAATGGTGACATGGAGACCTTACACAAATTCAAGCACAAGATCATTGTCTCTGATGTAATTGGTAAGAGCAGGTGGAGTGATGTCAACACTTCAGACCTTATGTTTCTGAATTCTGAGATGCTCAATGTTATTTCGAGCAAACGATTTGAGCCAATCGAGTCGAACAGTGGAAGATTCACCAATGAACTTTCAGCCAAGAAACAAGTTTTGAAGATTAAGGAAGCTATGGAAACAAAAAGATTGTACCATTCTAAGGTAATTACAACTGCCACTTCAAGCTCTCCTTGTACTGACAACAGGAATATGGTCGAAAAGACCATGGCAAGACCACTGGATCCAGGTGAGAAGAGATCAATGTCTGAGATTACAAATATTTCAAGATTTACAGAATTCAGTACAAGAAGCAGGATCAATGGATTATCATCTCCAGTAAATATTGTGAAGGATGAAAAAGTTTTTAGGCTTTGGTTTCCCATTGCAAAGAGAACAATTCAATGGTTCGCTAATAGAGAAACCAGTTCAAAGATTTCAAAACATGAATCAAATGTATGAATTCTACATGCATTTGATACAATAGTATTAGATTGTATTGATAGTAGACAATTTTTTTGCTTATATCTTTTTTCTTCATTCAGTACTGTCTACTTGACTACTTCTCCATACCAAATACGTGTTTTCGTTTCTAGCTCATTATAATTGTGATTAATTCTACTTTGGTGGGTTTATAAAAAAGGTGAAGCCCTCACCTTGGGGTCCCACCTGCCCTGCCCTGTGCCTTGGTAGAGGACGTAAATCACGGGATATGCCTCAACTGATCAGAGACTGAGAGTTTTGCCACTGATCAAATTCACAAAAAAGCCAAGTCTAAAACATTGTTGTCAGGACTCAAACTCCACACCCTAGGGATTGCCAGCGAAATTAACATTATGTCCTTTCAGCCTTTGTCAGTTGAGTTGTACCCCAAGGACTACTTTAGTGGGTTTATAACTTCATTAATATGATAATCCAAGAGTACTGCCATATGCCGGAGAGAATTGGGGTTTCATCCCAAAACAAGTTAGCTTATTGAAAGTATAGTCTAATCTCCTTGTAATATTAACCAATGGCCACCTAACTTTAAAAGTTATCTCAATGACCATCCAACTTTAGCAAAGTTTCTAGTTAGCCACCGAACTTCAAAATGTATTTCAATGGCCACTAAACTTACAATGTTATTTCTACTTAACCACCCAATTTTAAATGATTGAAGTAATAGTCGATAAATTAGCCTATATTCTTTAACACAATCATTACAATTTAGGACAATTAGCGCAAAATATCCCTACATTTGGACTCTCTTGCGAAAATCATCATACCTTTGTTCTTTAGCAATTTCGTCCCAACCTTCACTTTTTTTTTTTTTTTTTTGAAAAAGACGTCCCTACCGTCAAAAAATCTGTTTGTTGACTAAGAAATCATTCATTGACCATTATAATGAAGGGTAAAAAAGTCTTTTTATATTATTTAATTTAAAATTATATAACCAAAAAATTTAAATGATTAATTTTACTAATGGCCACCAAAGTTGTATCAGTATTTGAAAACAATCGGTAAATTTTTAATTTTGGCCCCAAAAAAATTTGCTGGGACGCTCCCAACTTCCTCCTTCTTTCCAGCCATCGCCACCACCTTTCCCAGCCTTGTTGGATCTCCGTCATCGCCACGCTAGAGTTCAGCCGAAAAAAATGTCAAAAACGCCAGTAGAAGCTCCTCACCCTCGCGAACCCAACGGTGCAGACCGTTTCACAATTGGAGCTCTGGAATCGCTGTTTGAAAGTCCGGTTTCACACCCTATTTTCGGTCAGATCTTCCTCTACCACCGTCAAAATCTTACCACACTCTTGTCGAGTCTTCTTCTCGACGTTGCAGTCCAAATAGTGGGGTCTTGCTCCGATTGGTTGGTAGGAAATGAAGTTTGAAAAAATGTTTGAATCCTGCGGAAGGCAAAAATCCACTTCTGGAGAAGGCCCCAGCGAGGGAGCCAGGAGGAGTGGAAAGATCATGAGTACGACACGGAGAAGGCCCCAGCGAGGGAGTCGGGTCGTTACACGCTCTCTCTCTCTCTTTTCGGTCGACTTCACTCCTCTTCTAGCTCCAATTTTGGACGGTCTTGAGTTACTTCTTACTACACTAGTCCGGGGACGGTCCGACAAGGCTAGGAAAGGTGGTGGCGGTGGCTGGAAAGGAGGAGGCAAATGGGAGCGTCCCTGCAAATCTTTTTGGGACCAAAATTAAAATTTCACTGGTTGTTTTCAAATACCGTTGCAACTTTGGTGACCATTAGTAAAATTAATCATTTAATTTTTTTTATATATAATTTTAAATTAAAAAAAATAAAAAGACTTTTTTACCCTTCATTATAATGGTCAATGGATGATTTCTTAGTCAACTAACAGATTTTTTTGACAGTAGAGATGTCTTTTTTCAAAAAAGGTGAAGGTACGTAGAGACGAAATTGTCAAAAAAATAAAGGTATGGATGATTTTCGCAAGAGAGCCCAAATGTAAGGATGTTTTGAGCCAATTACTCTACAATTTATAAATAAATCAATTTATAAACAACGCAATTTCTTAAGTTACAATTTTTAGCTACACGCATTTCTTCTCTCCACTTTTTAACCACATTTTATTTTTAAAACATAAATAAACAAATTTATAATTGTTATAGTGTTACCGAACATAGTCATAATAAATAAACAAATTCACCAATTCAAACTCGAGCAAATGGAATAAATTAATAATTTTCATAAATTAATAAGATAATATTTTTTTGAAACAATCTCGTTAAATTAATACCACATCAATAAATATTATTTATAAAATAATTAAATACATACATTAAACTATGTATTGATTAATGTCTTTTTAGTTCATAGATGTTCATTAATTTAGCATTAGGTTGTTCAATGTCTTTTATTTGACATGTGTTCATTAATAGATTATTTATTAGATTTTAGCAATTTATCGAGTATTACTTTAGAAAGTTATATTGTACGTCCATCCGTGATGAGTTCCCGGTCGGGGAATCTCGTCGAACACGCGGAATAACGATATTTAAAACCCTATGATAGATCTAGATCAGATCGACACAAGACAAACAACGAAAAATAAGGATAGAATGACGGTAAAGCCTTGACCCGACAATCACGACGCAATTTATGACGATGCGGATTGAAGAACCAAAATTGGTGAACGCCATAAGGACTTGTCAATTTCCTTGATAAGTATCGAATTTGGAAACGCCACAAATATTCTTGTGAATATTTGATAAGTTTGCTGGAAGAACGCCACAAAGATCGGATCTTTGATAAGTTCAAGAAAAAGGTAATAAACTCAACCTCTCAATTTTGGAGAATCCTCTCACAAATTTTATTAATCAAATCAAACTTTTCTCTTTACAATGAATTGAAAAAGCGTATAAATAAGCAAAATAAAGCATCTAATTTACTTAAAATAGAATTCTAACTAGACTAAAATTCTAAAATAGGAAAATAACCTAAAATAATAAAAGGAAACAAAATAATTGGCAAAATTCCGGAAAATCTGGCTTTGCTTGTTTACGGCCGTGAATAATTCTTTTACGGCCGTAATCACCTTTCTGATCAAAACTGTACCATCAGTTTTTACGGCCATAAGACTGGACATTACGGCTGTGAGACCTTTTCTGCTGAAATTCTGCCTTTTTCTTCGACCATTGATTACGGCCGTGATAACATGATTTACGGTCGTGATTATATGTGTTACGGCCGTGACGAATCTCCATTACGGCCGTAATGCCTTTTCTGTATAAATAATTTCTTTTACTTGATTCGGCTCGATCCGTCCCTCTTCTCGACTCGACCCCAACATGGAACTTGCTCCGTTTTGCACGCAGATCACTATTATAGTGTCGATGGCTAGACTTCGTCCTTCGATGCCTGGTCCGGATCACATCATACTCCCTCTCTTGAAAATGATTCGACCTCGAATCCATTTTTGGTCGGCTTTTCAAATTCCTCCTGCTTTCCTGGGCTCGATGATCATTTTTAAGCCTCATGCAATCCTTTAGACTCTTGGGCTGCTTATTCTGGCCAATAAATTTCTGCCCCGTCTTAAATCCATGACTTGATTTATGTCCCTGCAAAACAACTTTTAAAGAACTGGGGAGGGAATTGTTAGCTCGGTTAAGTGCAAGGCGTGGATCCCCGTACACCAACCTATGTGCAAATAAACTCAATTTGGGGGTGGACTCTCTTTTCTTTTTGCACTCATTCTCTCCTTTTTCTGAGGTCGTGGCCTCAACTCTCTTGTTTTCAACTTTCACACCCTCTCATTTTTCTGAGGTCGTGGCCTCAACACTCTTATTTCTTTTTTCAAACTCACTTTTGATTTTCAATTGATCATTTTGAGCTTCTTTTGGAGATAACGGAACAAGTGTAAATTTCTTCCCACCCTTCACAAATGAATATTGATTCTTAAACCCATCATGCACTACCCTCCTGTCATGTTGCCAGGGTCGCCCCAACAATATATGACCAACATGCATAGGTACCACGTCACAGACCACCTCATCCTTATAACCCCCGATGACAAAATTGACCCTAGCCTGCTTATTTACCTTAATTTTCCCCGACTCGGTCAGCCATTGCAATTTATAAGGGTTTTGATGTTTCATCAAGCTTAAGCCCAATTTATTAATCAACATTGTACTAACCACATTAGTACAACTTCCCCCGTCAATCACCATACTACAACCCCTTTTGCCCACCAAGCACCTAGTATGAAAAAGATTATCCCTTTACTCGCCAATTTCATCCACCCTAGCCCAGCACTAAGGACACGCCGATTAACAAGTGATTCTTTTTCAGGATAGGTCAATCCTTCCTCATCACTACTACTAGCTCCAACATCCACTAACTTAGGCATTCCCTTAAATTCATCCTCAGAACTAATTTCACCATTATCACGCAAGATCATTAGCTTCCTATTTGGACACTGGGATGCTATATGACCCATACCCAAGCACATAAAACACTTAATATTTCTATCCCGAGTAGTTTGAGGATCAGAAATATTTTTACCTTTCGTTGTAGGCTCCTCCTTCCTTTTCGGGTTATGTTCATCGTTGGATTCCTGCTTAGGTTGTGATGTAGGATAAGATGGTGAGTGTCTTGCTGCCCCCTTTCGCCTTAGCTGTCTTTCCACCTTCATGGCCATGTGCACCATGTCCTCTAACTACACGTAATGTTGCAGCTCAATGACATTGGCTATATCTCTATTTAACCCACTTAAAAACCTAGCCATCGTAGCTTCCCGATCCTCCACCACATTAGCCCTAATCATCGCTACCTCCATATCCTTGTGATAATCCTCTACACTCCTCGATCCCTGAGTCATACCCTGCAGCCTATGGTAAATATCCCTATAATAATGAGTCGGCACAAAACGCTTCCTCATTATAGTTTTTAATTCACCCCAAGTCTCCACCGGCTCCTCAAGGTTCCTCCTCCTACCCGTAACTAGTTGATCCCACCAAATATTTGCGTAGTCGATGAATTCAATCACGGCTAATTTCACCTTCTTCTTTTCCGAATAATTATTACAATCAAAAAGCCGTTCGATCTTTGTCTCCCAATCCAAGTATGCCTCAGGATCACTCCTACCCTGGAACGATGGTATTTTCACTTTAATTTTCCCAAGGTCGCCATCAACATCACCTCTACCCCCACGATGCCTCCTAGCATCCCGACGCTCCCTATCATGCCTTCTTTCGTGCCTATCTCCTCTATCCCTCCTTCGCATGCTACCCAATGATATACTTCCACTTTCACTACCCATGCCTTCATCATCCATACCAACCTCACGCCTATTATTTCTCCTAACCCGAGAACCATCATGAGATTGATCCCGCTCGGCACCCCGATTTTCCATCTGTGCCATAAGCCTCTCAAACTGCGCCCTCATTGCTGCCATATCATTGTTACCCTGTTCATTCCTGCTGTTCACACTCCTGTGCTGTTTTCTGTCTCCAATAGAAGATGAAGATGTGGAAACCTCTCTATCAGACATTTTTTTAGACACAAACAAGGAAATTTGGAATATTTGGGGAATATTTGAAAATTTTCGTATTTATTTTTAATCTGCCAGAGAATTGGACTACGAGTATGGCAGAAAAAACGGAACTGAATTTGGACGAAAAACGAAGAAGAAAAACACTTTTGAATTTTTGGGACTGACTCTTATGGATCAAACTGGAAAAATTTATGACTGACACAAAGAACGCGAAGAACACGAAAAAAATCAAGAAAATCAAGAAACTCAAGAATCTGAAATAGATCCAAGCTCTGATACCAGATGATGAGTTCCCGGTCGGGGAATCTCGTCGAACACGCGGAATAACGATATTTAAAACCCTAGGATAGATCTAGATCAGATCGACACAAGACAAACAACGAAAAATAAGGATAGAATGACGGTAAAGCCTTGACCCGACAATCACGACGCAATTTATGACGATGCGGATTGAAGAACCAAGGCATTACAATGAATTGAAAAGGCGTATAAATAAGCAAAATAACCTAGCATCTAATTTACTTAAAATAGAATTCTAACTAGGCTAAAATTCTAAAATAGGAAAATAACCTAAAATAATAAAAGGAAACAAAATAATTGGCAAAATTCCGGAAAATCTGGCTTTGCTTGTTTACGGCCGTTGATGCGTGTCGCAATGCACCAAAATAATAAATAATTCCTTACTCGCTAAAAATTAATTAATAATGTAGTAGTGAGAGTAAGGGTCGATCCCACGAGGAACGGAAACTAATTTTAGTTGTTCGATCAATTAGAATGTAATGGGGGTTTTGTTATTTGAATTGCTTGAATGAAAACTATGCATAAAATAAATAATTAAATATGACTAGAGAATTAATATGAGAAGAAATCTTGTTCTCGGGTTCAGTTGTGCCCTCAATTAATGTTATACTTTTCCTTGTAACGTGTTTCTATTCCTAATTCAATTATCAATCATAAATAATCAACAAGCTCTGATTATCTAAATTCTTCCTTATGTGTATTGATTCAAAATAAGCTCTTTGAACCAATTCTAGTCATGGACAATCCTAAACAAGCTCTTAGGATTTAATGCACGACTAGTATGAAAATTTAGAAGAATAGATTGAATTGGATCGTTAATTACACAAGCTCGAATTAATCAATCCAAGTTGAATTATTACTAAACCTGCACGAGATTTATTTGCTACTAAAGTAAAGATTCAATGACAATTACGGATCAAGAATCTAAACATAGCATATTCATGAATCCAAAGATCAATAATCCAATTGGCCAAATTAAACTATTAATCAAATAAATTCAATGAACGTTCAAAACATAATAATCCAACAATTGAAATAAGGGAATAAATTCACGCTACTAATTTGTAGGAAAAGAAAATAACATAATTAAATTGACACAACTTCCCCTTTGAACAAGATATGAAATTTAGCCTAGCATTGTTGTGGTATATTCTTCAAGTTGCTCCATGAATTCCATTGTTGTTGATATTCTTGCACTTGAAAATCTCCCCAAGAATGCTCTATATTTTTCTCTCAATTTTCCTCAATGTGTAGCCTCTTTCAAAAATAATACAAGTCTCTTTTTCTTGTCATGAAATTTCCTTTTTATAACCTCAATTTCGTGCCCTAACTTTGGAAGCAAGAAATCCCAAATTATGGAAATAATTGAAATAAGGAAATTTTTGACTTGAATAGTTACGGCCGTAACTTTCCATTTACGGCCGTAATTGGGTTTCTGCGTATTTTTCACAAAGTGAGGTTACGGCCGTAACTTATTATTTACGGCCGTAATTTGGGTTCTGCTGATTTTCTACTTTTGAGGTTTACGGCCGTAATGGATATGTCTTACGGCCGTAACATCTTTTCTGCTCATTTTTGCACAACGATATGAAAACGTTTATGGCCGTAACTATATGTATTACGGCCGTAACGTATTTACACCCAAGGTCCTCAATCTTCGATTTTAAGCGCATTTTGGTCATTTTTCCTTCTTTTCTCTTCCTTTGTGATCCTATACAATATAAAACATAAAATGCATTAATAATACTTAGATAGAATCACATTATGGCATATTCAAGGATACAAGTGTATAAAATAAGCGTTAATATAACATTTATCAAATCCCCCCACACTTGAACCATTGTTCGTCCTCGAACAAAGATTTGCAGAGATAAGAATAGGATTCAAACAATAGATTACAATTTAGAGACTTGAGGTTGCAACCCACTTTTCTTTAACAAAAATGTTCCATTGCATGATCGGATTGTGTTCGTGTGTGCTAGAGATGGAACGCCATTTATTTCCCGTCCCAATCATGGCTCAATATGGCTTATTTCCTTTCACCTCTCGTGTTTGATCACATCCCAACCATTTATGAGTTATTACGAGAAGAATAATTTCGCCCAATTTTAGAGGAATGCATTTGCGTAAACCGAGTTATTCATGATGTGAATTTAGTCAACACAGTACCCCCGACCACATTCATACCACCAACCCTAGACCAAGCAATTCAAACCACTCATAAGTATATGTAATGGGTTTTAACACCCTCACAAGATATTTCTCTCTTCGCACAAAGTGTATAAGGTGTTGAATTTTCGCTCAGCTCTCTGCATGGATAAGTTAATACCACAGATTGCCTAACTGTTATAACCGGAGCCAACAATAACACAAGTGCAAAGCTAAGGTCTTTATTTGATTGTAACGGGGCTTCGGGTCGGTAGGATAAAAGGGTATATTTAGCCTAAGTCGAGAAGGAATTTCGAAAACTAAGTCAATTCAAAATAATATTACTTCCTTCTCCCTTAATATGATCTTCATTGTTTCATACTACCCAACTTTATTTACACTTGAATCTCGTTCTTGCTTTTCTTTTCTCTTTTTTTTCACAAGTTGAGTGTTTGACATCCTCAACTACAAATTTTTATGACTAACTTCCTTTTCATTGCTTTTTCTCTTTCGATTTTTTTTTCGATTATAGACTGCAACTTTTTTTTTTTTTTTTGTATTTTTTTTTTTCAAATCATTACGCAGTCATCAATTTGCCCAAGATAGAATTACAATCCCCTGAATTCAGTCCATTTCACAACCAATGCTCAACACAAGATAACCATTTCAACTTCTTGGACTAGACCATAGCACAATCATCAATCAACAAAAGCTTGCGAATCCCTTCTCTATGGGTTCAAATCAAAACAGAGATAATGCGAAAGAAAGGGTATTCGTGGCTTGTAGCGTGACATGAAATTTCAAAGAAAGGCTAAGGCTCAAACGGGCTTCTAATGGTCCATGTAGCAAGGTAGGCTCTTTTAGCAAGTCAAATTTGGCTTATCCTATTGCCTTTGCTATAATTTGCACTTGAATCAAGAAGCTACAACGGTATACACAAGAAAGCACATCCAAGCATAACCCAACCATGCAGGACACACATCAAAGAATTACGAGCTCATAAATATTAAAAACAGCTCTTAGGCTCAAAAGCTCACAAATTATGGTTTTCATGTGTTTCTCCCATCCAATTATGAGTTATAGGTCATTGCTTGATCTTCATTCCAAATCTAAATCCATTGGTCGAGGATAGTGGTTAAAAGTATTCAAACCATGACTACTCACAAAAGTATAATAATTGGGATGTTCAGGGTTATATATGAAGGAATAATCTGTCTATTGTAGGTTGGGTTGACTCGGTTGTAGATATTTGACAATTTTACTTTTCAATTCCAACCTATTTGTGAAGTTTTGGACGAGATCATCTCTATGTGCTCAATTAATATCCAATTATGCAATGATTTTTTTTTTCAAAAAAAATAAACCAAAAGTGGGGTTGCTTCCTATCAAAGTATGGTTTAGGACCTAAGTAGCATAGATAGGTGGCAGAAGTAGATAACAAGATTAAAATGGGTGCTGACTCAACATGAATTTAATGTTTCGACTACAGAAAGAGGATAAAGACATTAAGCTCACAATCAATTCAATCCCCCCCACACTTAGACAAAACAATGTCCTCATTGAAAAGCAAAACAATAAAAGGGAAAAAGAAAAGAAAACTCCCTCGGACTAATGTGGTGGTTGATCGGCACGGGGTCTCTGCTAATGTCGAATCTCCTCCCGAAGGGCTCTCTGCTCTTTTAGCATAAGTTGTTGATCTTCTTGCATGGCATTCAGCTGAGTTTGGAAGGCTCGCATCAATTCCAGCATCTGCAGTTCAAAAGGGGTAGGAGCAAGGGTACGTGAGTGAAGCAGTTCTTTTTTTTTTTTTTTTTGAAATGTGAAATTTCTGGAATTACGGCCGTGAATGTCTCACTGACGACCGTAAGTCCTAATCTGAAAAAAATAGCAAGCATCCACTACGGCCGTAAAATCAAGTCCCACGGCCGTAAGTTGGCCTCTGAATAAATTTACTGGAATTGTGTTACGGCCGTACTTGAGTACCTTACGGCCGTAAGTTAGCCACTGAATTTTTTTTTTTTTTTTTTGTGAATGAAATGACTAAATAAAATAAAAATAACCAAAAATGAAAATACGAAAATAAAGAGTCGAGGAGGTAAAGAAACTCCCCTCTCGGGTTGCCTCCCGAGCAGCGCCTTTGTTTACTGTCGTTGGCTCGACAGGTTGTTCCCTCCTTCAACCGGGATTAGGTGGATTACCAAAGCTCAATTTCCTCTTCAAGCTCTTCGTTAGTGCCTGCAAAGTAGGGGGAAACTTCTCATCAGCTACTGGTAGGGCGGTACAAAAGTTTTCACCTGGTTGTGATGGCTTTCGACAATTATTAAGCTCAGCACCAGTTTCCTGAAATGGAGAATAACTCACAACAGTAGAATGAACTTTGTTAGCATCATTAATGTGTTTCATGGAGTCATAAATATTGAACTTAACAATTTTATTATCAAACTCCATGGTAAGTATACCATCACTAACATCTATCTTAGTTTTCGATGTTTTTAGGAATGGTCTGCCTAACAAAATAGGAGTGGGGTTTGGAGAGTGATCATCATTCATGTCTAACACATAAAAATCTGCTGGAAACACTAAACCCCCTACTTGTACTAAAACATCTTCAACTACCCCATCCGGATATGCATTGGAACGGTCGGCTAGTTGAATGATAACACTAGTTTCAGTCATTTTATCAAGTTTTAATGAAGTGTACGTAGATCTAGGCATTACATTTATGGATGCTCCTAGGTCTATCAATGCACGATCTATCCTAGTGTTACCTATTTGACAGGGTATGGTAAACATACCTGGATCCTTGCACTTGGGAGGCAATTTTCTTTGAAAAAGTGCAGACACGGATTCACCCATTCTTACCATCTCATTTCCATTTAGCTTTCTCTTATTGGTGCATAGATCCTTCAAAAACCTTGCATATCGGGGAACTTGTTTGATGGCATCCAATAATGGAATGTTGATTTCCACTTTCCTGAACATCTCCAGTATATCCTTTTCCTTGCCCTCCTTAGTCGCTTTTGCTAACCTGCCAGGAAAAGGAGGTGGAGTCAATTTAGCAATTGAGTTAAAGTTGGATTTTACCTGCGGGTTTTGCGAAGTGCTGTTTTTCTTTCCAACCCCTTCCTTTTCATCTTCATCCATTTCAGGTGCAGCCGGTTCCAATTGCGGACCCTCAATTTCCTTTCCGCTCCGGAGAGTTATGGCGCTCACGTTTTTGGGATTCACCTCGGGCTGTGATGGTAGCTTCCCTCCAGATTGTGCCTCCAATCTATTTATGGCAATGGCCATTTGGCTCATTTGATTTTCCAGGTTTTGAATGCTTGACTTGGTATCCTGCTGGAATTGCATCGTGTTAGTTGCCAACATCTTAACCATATCCTCAAGAGACATACCTGAATTTTGAGGTTTTTGTTGATATTGCCCCTGTGGTTGGAAGGTTCCTTGTTGCTGAAATTGCCCTTGAGATTTGTTGGAGGGGAAACCCGGGGGTTTGTTATTTCCGTAGCTCAGGTTGGGGTGATCTCTCCACCCGGGGTTGTACGTGTTTGAATATGGGTTGTACTGTTGCCTTTGAAATGGAAACCCTTCTGCGGCCTTTACCTGTTCATTGTTTTCTTCTTGCAATACCGGACATGTATCCGTTGGATGTCCAAAGTTCGAACAGATTCCACAGACTTTGGCTTGCTTCGAATTCCCTACATCAAGTTGTTTAACGAGATTTGTTAGTTCAAACAATTGACTTTCAATATTGGAACTACTTACCTCATTCACGCGTTGAACTTGCATATCCCTGTTGGAGTTGAACTGTTGAGTGTTCTCAGCCATATTAGAAATCAGGGCTCTCGCCTCTTCCGATGTTTTGTCCATTATCGCACCTTCACTTGCGGCATCTATCATACTCCTGTCCATCGGCAGCAGTCCTTCATAAAAATATTGCACCAAGAGTTGCTCACAGATCTGATGATGGGGACAGCTTGAGATGAGCTTCTTGAAACGCTCCCAATACTCGTACAATGTTTCGTTATTGTTCTGGCGCACCCCACATATTTCCTTTCTGATGGTACCAACTCTAGATGCGGGGAAGTATTTCTCCAAGAAAAGTCTTTTTATGTCATTCCAAGTAGTGATTGTTCCAGATGGTAGACAATAAAGCCAGTCTGCGGCCGCATCCTTCAATGAGAATGGGAAAGCTCTCATTTTTATTTGCTCCTCGGTAATGCCCGTTGGCCTCATACTGTCGCATACCACATGAAATTCTTTAAGGTGTCTGTATGGGTCCTCACCGGGATGTCCTCGAAAGGTTGGCAAAAGATGGATTAGTCCGGATTTTAGCTCAAAAGTCCTGCCTTCTTCCACTGTCGGGAAAGTGATACATAGCGGTTGTTGAGCAACATTTGAGGTAGCTAGTTGCTTGAGAGTCAGGTTATTGTTAGCTACTGCCATTGGTTGTGCAGCTCTTCTTTGCTGTTGAAAAGTTCTCTCGATTTCTGGGTCAAAATCAAAAAATTCAAAATTAGTTGATCGAGTTTTATGCATATAAGCAAAGAAGTAGACAGGCAAGATTTTTTTTTTTTTTTTTTTTGAAAAATTATACAAATGAAGTGAAAATAAAATTAATAAAAAAAATGCAGAAAAAAATAAAATTCTAATTAACTAAACAACTAAATTGGTTGACCGTTCCCCGGCAACGGCGCCAAAAATTTGATGCGTGTCGCAATGCACCAAAATAATAAATAATTCCTTACTCGCTAAAGATTAATTAATAATGTAGTAGTGAGAGTAAGGGTCGATCCCACGAGGAACGGAAACTAATTTTAGTTGTTCGATCAATTAGAATGTAATTGGGGGTTTTGTTGTTTGAATTGCTTGAATGAAAACTATGCATAAAATAAATAATTAAATATGACTAGAGAATTAATATGAGAAGAAATCTTGTTCTCGGGTTCAGTTGTGCCCTCAATTAATGTTATACTTTTCCTTATAACGTGTTTCTATTCCTAATTCAATTATCAATCATAAATAATCAACAAACTCTGATTATCTAAATTCTTCCTTATGTGTATTGATTCAAAATAAGCTCTTTGAACTAATTCTAGTCATGGACAATCCTAAACAAGCTCTTAGGATTTAATGCACTACTAGTATGAAAATTTAGAAGAATAGATTGAATTGGATCGTTAATTACACAAGCTCGAATTAATCAATCCAAGTTGAATTATTACTAAACCTGCACGAGATTTATTTGCTACTAAAGTAAAGATTCAATGATAATTACGGATCAAGAATCTAAACATAGCATATTCATGAATCCAAAGATCAATAATCCAATTAGCCAAATTAAACTATTAATCAAATAAACTCAATGAACGTTCAAAACATAATAATCCAACAATTGAAATAAGGGAATAAATTCACGCTACTAATTTGTAGGAAAAGAAAATAACATAATTAAATTGACACAACTTCCCCTTTGAACAAGATATGGAATTTAGCCTAGCATTGTTGTGGTATATTCTTTAAGTTGCTCCATGAATTCCATTGTTGTTGATATTCTTGCACTTGAAAATCTCCCAAGAATGCTCTATATTTTTCTCTCAATTTTCCTCAATGTGTAGCCTCTTTCAAAAATAATACAAGTCTCTTTTTCTTGTCATGAAATTCCCTTTTTATAACCTCAATTTCGTGCCCTAACTTTGGAAGCAAGAAATCCCAAATTATGGAAAGAATTGAAATAAGGAAATTTTTGACTTGAATAGTTACGGCCGTAACTTTCCATTTACGGCCGTAATTGGGTTTCTGCGTATTTTTCACAAAGTGAGGGTAACGGCCGTAACTTATTATTTACGGCCGTAATTTGGGTTCTGCTGATTTTCTACTTTTGAGGTTTACGGCCGTAATGGATATGTCTTACGGCCGTAACATCTTTTCTGCTCATTTTTGCACAACGATATGAAAACGTTTACGGCCGTAACTATATGTATTACGGCCGTAACGTATTTGCACCCAAGGTCCTCAATCTTCGATTTTAAGCGCATTTTGGTCCTTTTCCTTCTTTTCTCTTCCTTTGTGATCCTATACATTATAAAACATAAAATGCATTAATAATACTTAGATAGAATCACATTATGGCATATTCAAGGATACAAGTGTATAAAATAAGCGTTAATATAACATTTATCAGCCGTGAATAATTCTTTTACGACCGTAATCACCTTTCTGATCAAAACTGTACCATCAGTTACGGCCGTGATGAATTTCTTACGGCCGTGAAAATGTCCTTGTTTGAATGTTACGGCCGTAAGACTGGACATTACGGCCGTGAGACTTTTTCTGCTGAAATTCTGCATTTTTCTTCGACAATTGATTACGGCTGTGATTATATGTGTTACGGCCGTGAAGAATCTCCATTACGGCCGTAATGCCTTTTCTGCATAAATAATTTCTTTTACTTGATTCGGCTCGATCCGTCCCTCTTCTCGGCTCGACCCCAACACGGAACTTGCTCCGTTTTGCACGCAGATCACTATTATAGTGTCGATGGCTCGACTTCGCCCTTCGATGCCTGGTCCGGATCACATCAATCCGTTTCATAAATATAGACTCGTTTTCATTTTTTGTTTGTCCTAAATTATAGGTTACTTTAATTCATTATTGATAATATATTAATGTCTTAATTTCCTAATATACCCTATTAATATACATTGTTATCAACAAATATGAACCGTCCATTAGTTCAATATATGGGTATATTAGGTAAAATATAAGTAAATTTATAGTTCCAATATATATTAATTATATTTTCTTAATTTATGTGAAAATATAAATAAGTATATCTTTATGGGACGGAGAGGGTGTTATATTGTAAGTTGGATGGTCATTGAGATACATTTGAAGTTGGGTGGCTAAGTTGTAATGTTCAGCAAGTTGGATGGTCATTGGTTAATTTTACTTGTTCGGAGCCTAACAGTTTTTTGGGAATTTGAATTTTCATTCCAAAAGATTAAAATGTTAGAGGTGTAACTCAATCCCGTATAAACTTCATGCTTACTCCATGTAAAGCGGAAGTGTTAGTACTTCTCTCAAACTTCTATCGTCGAATTCGAACATCAAGAAAAATATAGTTTGAGTCTCTAAAGGTTTTTTATATATAATGAAGAAAAAGGAAGGGACATTATGATGTAGGCTCACCTACAATTCCATAAATAACACAATCTCCAAACAAACTTAAAACACGGATTGCAATTCGATAAAACTCACAAAATTTTATTCGAAACCAACCAAAACCTAAAAATAATAATGAAAGAGTTTAAATACAAATCATTAATGGACTTTGACAACAAAACAAGCTCGACTTATGAAATAAATAAATAGAAGACTGAAAACACTAAGGCTGTGTTTGATTGAAAAGATGAAAAATGGTAATAAGAAAATATTTTCTAGGGAATTGATTTGCTTGGAAATTATTTTCTTGAAAAATGTTAGTTGGAAGTGTTTGATTTGATTAATTTTCCAGATAAAAAAAGTAAAAATTTTTCCTAATTTTGTTGTTTGATTAACATTATTTTCCAAGGAAAATAAAGCAAAATTTAGTTATTTTAATCGATTTTTTTTTTAATTTCTCATACATTTGTACTTGATAATAATATTGTTAATTTCTGATAAAAAAATAAGTTAATTAACAACAACAAAAGTGACTAAACGAGACGAAAATATCAAAGTACATGCCAAAGATTTTCCTAAAAAATATTTTACCACCCCAAGCCAAAGAAAAGATTTTCCTCCTAAATGAAGCAAATGGGTCATGTGCATGTGTTAGAGGAAAATTTTTACCTTGGAAAATTTGGACAATCAAACACAACTAAAAGTGAAAAATGGAAAATCTTTTTTCTTTTCCATGGAAAATATGCCCTATCAAACATAGCCTTAATGAAATAATAAAACGTAGTTTTTAAGTAAGTAAACGATTTCAAATGACTAAAATTCATTGTTGTTACAGCAAAGTGATGACTCTTGTATGGCATGTCAAAACGATTCCTAAAATATATTATAATAGTCATTCTGACACCGTATACAATTTCTATAGCCATTTGAAGTTGAACCACCTATGAACTCACTTGTTGCGATCCCAACTCCCCAAGAAGGTCAATGCTTGATCATGTAATCCATCACATAACAATCATAGAATGTAAAAATGACAGATATGAGAAAGGGACACAAATTAAGGAAGCTCATGTGAATAGAGTACATGTTATTGATGGGTGTGAAAGGTACTTCTACCAAAATCTATTATACTAATATACCAATTAATTATTTAAAAGTTTGTTTGAAGGTTATATAGACATTCCTAGGTTAATATACCTTAACTCACAAATAGTAAGTCCAACATATCATATTTAAGGAAGAGAGATTAGAGAAATTCCCAAATTTCTCAATTAATATTTCTCAATTAATCTATTATGTATTGTTTACTAATTATAATATCAAGGTTGATTTTTCCTAGAAGTTAGATTAATTATACGAATTTTCAATTATTATATTCAATCGTGTTTAGAAATTCGACAATTGTTAATAATGCTACATGTTACTATGTTAGATTGATAGTATGAAATTTACCAAATATTCCTCGAGTCTTGTAATATATTATATGATGGTTAATTTTTTTGATCGTGTTAGATTAATGGTATGAAATTTGCCATTTTTTTTCTTTTGTCCTATATATCGTTAGGGTTACTTTTGCTAAGGAGACATATATATTATATAGTTTAAGTTAAATTAATAATTAATTTCAACACCACATTTCATGGTAGTAAGAGTATATTCACAAATTTTTATCAATAAATATGGAGATAATTTTGCCCATGTGTTAGATTAATTATGAATAGAGATCAATTTTTCGATTACCCTATTCTTGTGTACCAAATTAATATACTATATATGATGGTTAATTTTCCCAATACGTTATATATAATAATGGTATAAAATTTGTTAATCATTTTCTTCAACCATTATCTTGTACTTGTATGCTAAAATTTACTTTCAGGATATCATTGGAGTTTGTTCTGTCTCTCGATCTAAATTATTCTATTCTTTCATACATGAATTTTTTTATGTTTTTAGTTTTAGACACGTAACGTCCTATAAATTCACATGATTTTAGAAATTAATATCAAGAATTCCGTGGTTATTGCCCATTTGAAAATAAATGTAGTATTTAATTAGATTGTATCTATCGCCACCACTTCAGTCAGCAGAACTGAAAAAATAAAAGAGTTTAGTTGCGGGCTTGAAAAATGGAAATTAAAGAACCAAAAGAGTTGGTAAAGCTCCATAAATTCTTGTTCCAATACAGCTGCAGTACCGTAGCAATTTGCACTTTCTAGCTTATATATTGCAAATTGACAGCCAACGACTGTTTTAGGTCTTCTTTATTAGGCCTTTAATTCTTTTAGCTAACATTTTCCAGAATTTTTCCATTTCTTACATCTTTAATTTCCATATGACCATATCTTTTGTAAGCGCGTATTTTGTACAAAATTAACAAGATTTTATACTCCCTCCGTCCTAATTTTATAGGTTTATTTGACTTTCACACAGATTAAGAAAATATATTTAATGTCATTGAAAAAGTCATTTTTGCAAAGGAAATTTTCAATTTACTCTTATTTAATATCAAAACTATTATATTGGAAGTAATAAATAGGGGTACATTGATAAACAAACAAAATAAATACTTCTCAATAAAAAAACAAGTCTATATAATTGGGACAAATAAAAAAGGAAAAACAACGTATATAATTAGGATGGAGGGAGTATTATTTGTAGCGAAGACAAGATTTATGACTTGTGACCCTCTTTAATGACTTAAACATTTAATTTAGATATGTATTGGAAAAGAAAAAGTTTATGGGTTCAAGTCTAGACGTCGCCACCAATAAATTCAGGGACGGAGGCCTATAAGGCCTAGTGGGGGCCATGGCCCTCACTGATTTTTTTTTTTTTTTTTTGAGTTCAAAATAAAAAATAAAAAAAATTGGAATCTTGAATTTATTTCCTTTGATTTTAATTCTCTCTCTACAATCATTATGTTTATTAAGAAGTAAATACAATATTTATTACTAATATCTCTCACATTGAAAGTTTACATTTACTTTTCAGTTATAGGTATTTTCTTTTGTAAATTACTAGTTTACACTAGTTAGTTGTTACTTGTTAGTTAACTTAGTTTAACTTTTGATTTGTTGCTTCATAATGTCAATCATTTTTGTTCAAAAAAAATTCGGGGGCCTCCGCCCCCGAACCCCCGGGAGGGGGCCTCCGCCTCCCACCATTTGAAAATTTTGGCCCCCACTCAATTAAAATTCTAGCTCCGTCCTGCTGATAAATTAGATGCGCAGATCCTCTCTAACATATTGAAAAAGACTCGAGTAAACTTTTTCTTGAAACTTTGCAAGTGTGTCTACGTACATGTGGTCATCTGATTATTACAAGTATGGCTGGACCATCTAGATCTTCCCGAGTCCAAACGGTCCAGTCTATCTTTAGAAAAATAAGTTTAATAAATGTTTGGAAGAGTATCATGCCTCCTGGTCCCCAAGCCTTCAGCATCAAAATCCCCTATATTGCTTGGTAGGAGTAAATGTCTGTCTTGACTCTTCACCGAAATTTGTACTGCATGATAAGGAACACGTACGCCTGAAAATGAATTGATTTTGCTTCAAAAGTTGGTTCCCTTCACAACATAAATAGAAGTTTAAACTTTAGCCTCTGTTCGGAGGCTCCAATCTGGTTTTTAAACCAGTGTTTTTACTGTTTTGCACGGATCTCGAGGTGGGTGGAGAGTTAAAAATTGGAGAAAGAAAAGATGTGTGATTAAAAAGTTGTATTGAAAATTAAAATTTAGAGTACTCAGCCCTTATTTGAACCTCATTATTTCTCTTTAAAAATACAACTTTTTTATATAGTAATCATTCTCAACCATTCAAAAAAGTCAAGCTCGCAATTTTTTATTTTTCAAACCACTTTTTAATCATTAGATTTCCAAAACCCAAATTATAAATTGAAATAATGGGGCTCAAACAGGGGCTCAGTCTACTATGATATTTTTTGAAAAATTGATATTTTGGAGAATAGGTGATTAAAGTAGGAAAAAATTATGAGTCTAAGCGTAAAAATATTTTATTCCATGAATGTTTTATTGAAAGTGTGTTTTAAAAACTATGTACCAAAAATGGGCTCAATCTTTGCTATAATATATCTGTCCTCAATCTTTCATTCTTGGTGCTTTCTAGCACAAAATATGACTAGGGCGGTTATGGAGTTTGAAAATATTAGCAAGAAATAAAGGTTTGGAACACAAGTACGGAAAGAGTAAAGGTTAGAGATCATTTCCATCGTCATTATAAGAACCCGTTTGGTATAGGATATATTTGGGAGGAAATTTGAATTTCTAGGAGAAAAGAAGTTGAAAAAATGTTAAAATGATGGATCACATAAAAATTTATGGTTGAAAATGAATTTTGGATGGAAGGTTTACAAAAACTCCTAAACCAAAAAGGGGCTAAATTAATAGCAAAAATTATTCAAATCTTCATTAAATTGGAACTCCATCCTCATAAAAACATCAAGAATGTAGTTGTAATAGCAAATTGACAAAAAAAAAAAATGAGATGATGAAATTGTGGATGTTGATGTTAAAGTTGATATGATGGATGATTTAAAGAGATTGTGACGCACATGCATATTGTCAACATTTTAATTAAATTGCTTCTACAAGTAGAATAATTGAAAAAACATATTGGTGGTTTGTTATGCTACTTTTACAACCTTGTTGACAAAAAAGTAGACAAAAAATTGATGTGGCAAAATTGTAAGTGTTGATTTTGGTGATGTATAAAATAATAGATCATGTCACCTATGCATTGTTGTACATTTGCTTCAAACTTCATTTCATAAAATGAGACATGTGAGAAGATTTAATATAGATTCATTCCGAATTGACAAGAATTTGTTATTTTCCATAAATTTATAATATATTTCAATATATAGCCACTTTATTAACATAATATGGTGAGCTATATATATACAAGTACTCCAAGTCTTGTTCCAGCATCCCTTTTCTCCTCACCATGGAATACTATGGCAAGAGAAACCTCTACAGCTTTATAGAGGAAGAAGTAAAAGTAAACCAATCATCACCACCTCGTCTTTCCTTCAAATCCCACCGTCAAATTTCTGATCATGATCATGATCATGCACCCTATAGCCCTTCAAGGTCCACTTCCACACCTAATGTCAACATGTACTCCCTAATGCCACCCCCCAGCCCGGACTCCCCATGGACACTTTCCCCTCTCCAAACACCCTCACCCTCCCTCCTCCACCACTGCATCGCCTCCCTCCGCCGCCAAGAAGGCACCATATTTTCCATCGCTGTCTCTCGCCGATTAATCTTCACCGGCTCGGAGAGTTGCCTAATACGCGCTTGGCGACAACCAGATTGCACCGAGAGAGGCTATCTCCGAGCAAGTTCTGGCGACGTCCGGTCGATTTTAGCCTATGGTAACACTCTCTTTACTTCACACAGGGACAACAAGGTCAGAATGTGGAACATAAATGTGTCTGAAAATTTTCAGGCCAAAAAGGTTAATACCTTACCTAAAAGGAGAAATTCCTTTCTTATTTTCCCCAAGACAAATACCCAAAAACACAAGGATTGTATCTCTTGCATGGCTTATTTCCATGCAGAAGGGCTTCTGTATACAGGATCATGGGATAAAACAGTGAAGGCATGGAGGGTTTCTGATAATCGTTGTGTCGACTCATTCATTGCACATGACGACAATGTGAACTCAATCGTCGTAAATCAGGAAGACGGTTGTGTATTTTCTTGTTCATCTGATGGTTCTGTGAAGATTTGGAGGAGAGTATATGGCCAAAGTTCTCATACTCTCACCATGACACTAAAATTCCAGCCTTCACCTGTCAATGCATTGGCCTTAAACACATCATTAAACTCATGTTTCCTCTATTCAGGTTCTTCGGATGGATTAATAAACTTTTGGGAGAAGGAAAAAATGTCCAGTAGATACAATCATGGAGGGTTCTTACAAGGTCATAGATTTTCAGTTCTTTGTCTGATAGCAATTGAAAAGCTGATATTCAGTGGGTCAGAGGATACAACAATTAGGGTTTGGAGAAGAGAAGAAGGGAGCTGTTTTCATGAGTGTCTTGCAGTAATTGATGGACACAGAGGGCCTGTTAGGTGTTTGGCTGCAAGTTTAGAGACAGAAAAACATGTTGTTATGGGATTTTTGGTTTATAGTGCAGGATTGGATCAAACTTTTAAGGTTTGGAGAATTAAGGTTTTGCCTGAAGAAAAAAAGGGAGGGTACAATATTGAAGGTGTGGAACCTATTGATACAAATACTAAGATTTCAGAATATGAAATGAGCCCTGTGCTCTCTCCTTCATGGGTGGGGAAGAAACTCCAAGGTAGTCACCCTGTCCACTAGGATCTGGAAAAAAAATTACTTCACTTCTCTCGATCGTCTCTACATCAAGCGACGAACTGCGTGAATTCTTTTTGTTCCATTATATTGTCTCGTTTGTATTAATATCGTCTAAATTCCAACTAGGGGGTTGTGTACAACTTCTCTAGGTAATATCAACTCGATTATATCTATTAATTTCTTAATTTCTGATGATCTCCTACTACATTTTTCTTTTAAGTTCATATTGTGTCAAGTATAATTGTGAGTTTTTCTTGCCCATGAATGAAGTGGCCAACTGCATAAATTATTGAGCAAATGTTAGCTAGAAAAAGAGACCGACTCTTTTCTTAAAGGAATATTTGGTGATCTATCCAAAATATCCGGCAAAATAGTGCATCGCAGTAAAGATGATAGTAACATAATTTTAAGAATGATCAACTCGTGTACGTACTATATATGTATGTGGTCCAAACTATTTCATAATAACTTGTGATTACTTAAGTCTGTTTCTTTTAAATTAAGAGGTCTAACACATGTTGAGTCCTTTGGTAATATATATTCTATACTAAGTCCACAATTAATCTCAAAACAATGATCAACCCGTGTACGTACTATATATGTATGTGGTCCAAACTATTTCATAATAACTTGTGATTACTTAATTTAGGACATGTTTAAGGTACCATTAATTAACTTAATAAGTATAATTAAAGAACATATAAATATATTGGTTGTGCAGAATTGAATAGTACTCTGAGCTACCCCATGCTGAAAATGAATGCACGAGCCATTCACCATTAGAGGCCCTAACTTACTTCAATTGCACATTTAAGGCACAGGAAGTAGATAAAGTTTTGATGGCGTATTGCAGTAACAGGGAAATATACTTTTATGATCTTCAAAATAATTGATTGGTCGTTGTAGAAATTAATTAATATATCAAGTGACACGTACGTCAATTTAGTTCATTATTGTGCAAGGTAAGGTACTAACCTTATCGAGAGTTATCAATTAATTTAAGGGTTGCTTTAATTCTTTCCAAAATTTTGATATGCTAGCTCAACTAAAGAGTACTGTGTATAACTTGAAGACACTTGTCCAATTAGTACGAGGATTTCAACTTAAACCTTTTAAAAGATTTTTAGGTCTTGAGTTCGAATCATTGGAACGTGACAAAAATTAGTGAAGGGTAAAATAGGCCAAGGCTTTTTTAGAGCGGACACTAACGACTTGGGTACAGGGACCGCATCTGTTTATAAAAGGTTTATTAATGCTTGAATGGAGTTGTTTAGTTGTTAATTTAGATCTAGTTTAATTGGATTTTAATTTATAAACATACTTTCAATCTACCTTATCAAATATGTAATATTTAATATATGAGACACGCTATTTGAAATACAAAAAACATGGCACGTGAAATGCACGAGATTGGAAAATTTTCAACTATTGACAAAGTGAACCATAGTGTTTTGTAAAATGTGCTTTTACTCTAGATAAAGAAAGGCGTGTTTGTCAATTGTCAATATGTAGCATAACCTAGCCATTGATCATTTCATAAGGTGTAGCCCACACCTGATCAAGGGCCCTAACTCACCTGCCCCTGTCTTGGAGCCTTGATGAGGGTGGTTAATCGCGAGATGTGCCTCAATAGAGTAAGATTGAAAGCTTACTTTTTTACTGCGCTTGCAAGGAGTCCCTTCCAAACCAAATTAGGAATCGAACTCTCACCCCCAACAGCTGTCAGCTAAGCTGAGAGTTTCTCACCTCACATTTCAACTATTGAGCTATGTCCCGAGGGCAGCCATTGATCATTTCATGCTCATGCATAAAGAGTAAGAGCTTGTTTGATAATGGGAAAAAAATGATTTTTGGAGAATGTGTAATTGAAAAGTGGTTGAAAGTGCGAAAAGTAGTGAGTCCCTTACAAATATGTGGTTGAAAATGAGTTTTAAAAAATGAAAAAAATTCCAAACAGGGCCTAAATCTTTGAATTTGGTCGTATTGTACATCATAACATCGACATACCACTAGTACAGACAGGCTCATTCGCGTCGATTATAGAAGCGATGTATATGTCGCAGATGCGTAAAGTCTTGACTTTAGGCGTCGATTGTAACTTACAACCAACGCCTAAAGTCAGTTTTAGTCATTGGTTGTAACTTTATAACCGACGCTTAAAGTCATTATTTTTTTTACGTGCCCACTATAGGTCATGGTTGGCAATTATCTTAACGTGGCCTACAATGGCCCAGTTCGCTACTAGTCATGATCTGCAATCACTTGAAAGTGGCTTGCATTGACCTAGGTCACTGCAGGTCATGACCTGCAATAACCTATGTCACTGCAGGTGCAACCACCTGAACGTGGCCTGCAATAACCTATGTTACTGCAGGTGCAATCACCTGAACGTAGCCTACAATGACCCAGGTCACTACAGGTCATGACCTATGTCACTGCAGGTGCAATCATCTGAAGAGAAGAAAAGACAATACGCGCGGGTATTGGGAAATATAAAAATATGCGGGGTTTACGCGTCGGTTGTAGCTAAACCGACGCGTAAAACCAGTTTTAAGCATCGGTTCATCGTGAACCGAAGCCTAAAACCGGCGCAAACCGAGTTTACGCGTCGGTTTAGTGTGAATCGACGAATATTCCTAACCGTACCGTCTTACGCGTCGGTTTCAACATTACAACCGACGCGTATTTTTGGGATTTATTTACAAAAATGCCACCGTCACGTTGGTTTTTACTAAAAATCGATGTTTACTCCCTTTTTTTGTACAATTCTGTACTAGTGTACTCTATTGTTTATTAAAATTAAAATAAATTGACAACATAATCTAATAGAAAACTTAGAGTATCTTCAATGCTATACACATTCTAAAAAGATGATGTGGCAAGAGAAAAAAAAAAAAAAAAAGAGGTGAGAAGAGAGAGTAAAAGTGTAGTTGAAAAGTGGTTAAAAGTGTGAAAAGTAATGAATCCCTTAAAATATGTGGTTGAAAATGAGTTTTAAAAAGTGAAAACAATTTCATTAGCAAACAGAGCCTAAATCTTTGAATTTGGTCGTACTGTGCATCATAACATCGATATACTCTATTGTTTATTAAAATTAAAATAAATTGACAACATAATCTACTAGAAAACTTAGAGAATCTTCAATGCTAGACACGTTCTAAAAAGATGGTGTGGCAAGAGAGAAAAAAAAAAGTGAGAAGAGAGAATAAAAGTAGGAAAGAGAGAAAAATAGAGGAGATAGATGCAAAATTGCAGCATTTGTTGTGGAAGTTGACTAACACATCGTCTACAAATAGACATCATGTCAGACTGTCACATCAAATTTGTCTCATTCACCTCATTAGAGCATCTACAATACTAAATTTTTCACATTGAATAAATTTTGCCATATATGGCAATTAATGTATGAAATTTTTTTCCACATAGGATAAATGTTCAATGAAAAAAAAGAGAATGTCTAATGAAAAGAAAGAGAATATCAAATGTCATCTCCAATGCATTATTTATAATCTATAGTCTTGCCTATGTGGTATTTTTTTTATTTAAATAAAATAAACTTAAACTAAAAAAATAGCATTTAACAAAAATTGTTTAATCATCATGTTAAACACTCTTTCTTTCAAGTGCTAGAAAGTGGGCTTGAAACTTTCTTCATTTATTATTTCCATGTCATCATTATGGACTCCAAAATTTAAAGCATTGGAGATTAAAAAAAATAATAATAAAATATTGGTACAATGTCTTTCTTAATGATGTGGCAAACATTTTTCAATGTGAAAAGTGTAGCATTGTAGATGCTCTTACCATATTAGCTAGACATTTAAAGTGGAAAGCAACAATAATGATGATGCCTCTAGTAATCGATATGCTTATATGATTGGACTAGATTAGAAAATGGAAAATTTCGCTTAGTTGTGCTTTTTATAAATAGAAGTTAAAAAAAATTTAAAAAAAAACCAGGTGTTTCAAAAATATTATTAAAAATCAAGTATTAATAAAAAGAATATATCCTAAAACCCTAAATCATACCCGACCCCCTCTCTCAATTAATCTATATTAGGGGTGGGCGTGATTTCATATAATTTTAGTTCGCAGGGAGCCGAACGGAACCAAGAACCAATGTTCTTTTGAAAAAAGAATCGTTGGTTCTTTTTGTAAGAGAAGAACAAAATCATTCAGTTCCTTTGGTTCTGGTTCCGATTTTCTAAACTAGAATCTTCAAATTTAAGCGATGAAGCCATGGTAGATTCCTGCTGGTAAGAGTCGTACGACGGTAAGGTTATCGACCTTGATCAATATGTGAATACAACAGCCATCTTTGTCCTTGACATCAAAATATTCACTCCCTTTCAGACAGTAATGTATCTCATCATCTACGTGTATGTGCTCCGCTAAAAAATTCTTCAATTTCTGCTCGTAATTTTCCACTTTTTTTAGGAAACAAACGCACAAGTCTAGCAAATCCTTGAAAATAAGATAACAACTGATTGTGAGATGGAGATTGAAGATTTATTGTTTGTTGATTTTTTAAGAACTGAATGTTGAAGGCTTGAAACTGGACGATAAAACCACTGAAAGAAAAATGATTTTAGATTTATGATTTTTTGTTTATTACTTGTTTTGCTTATAGTTATTGTAATGTTGAATGAGTCAATAGTTGTTGGGTAATTGATAATTAAAATGGACCAGATAACAAACATATTAAGTTTAAGAATTGATGTTTTTTTTTAAAAAAAAAAGTTTATATTTAAAAAGAAATTAAAAAAAATCATGTTTTACTCTATCGGTTCTAGTTCTAAACCTAGAACCGGAACTATAGCCGAATGGTTCTTGATTTTTAGAACCATGATCGTTTAAAATTTTGAAAGAACCAAATTGAATCGTTGGTTCCAATTCTTTTGCTCAGGCCTAATCTGTATGCTAAAACATATTTCCCACCAAACCATAACCACCCGCTCCTTCTTAACCATCAGTCACACAACCCTTGACCACTATGCAAATTTGGATCTTGACCCAACCACCTCCATCTCTGTCAAGAAAAATTGAAACCTCGACCACCACCACCATCTCCTCCTTCCTTCGCTTCCATAGTCATCCAATCATGATTTCCATTATTTGAAGTAGGCTTGAATTCCTACTTTTATCTCCATCTTTGATCTGACAAATAAATTAGTAAGCACGAGCGCTCTTAGCATTGCTCACCAATTCCCCTTCCTTCACTACTACTGCTTAGAGTATCTAATTTGCTCTTCAGTTAATGAATCGGTGTCTACTGTGTCAATTTTAGAGTTAAAGAGAAATCACGAAAAGCTAAACATGTCTATTCATCTTGCTCAAAGAACGTGGTACAGGAGCAATATCTCTAAAGGAGGGAATAACTTGGCAACTTGTGGTTGCAGGACATTTAGTGTTCATATCTAATGGCTCTTGCTGTAGAACACGCTATTGTAATTATTAATTGAGGAAATTACACCATCCCATGTTTTTGAACTTCACAATTCAAAAACAAGATTTACATCTTATATATACAAAAATTAGGTTTTAATTGAAAATTTTAAAATTAATAATTATATTAAATTAAATCAACCCAACCCCACACTATCCTACCCACCTTACTCTAACCATAAATCACTTTCATCTCTTTCTCTATCTATCCTCTTCCATCCCTCTCTACCCCCATATAGTGTCGCCAGATGTCGGATAGGCGGATAGTGAACGGCCACAACGACGAACCAGACAGTAGCAAAGATGAACCGTCGCAAACAAGATCCAGCAGAGATCTCGCCGCTGCAGCAATGGAAAGACCTCAGAGATCCAGCGGCGATCTCGCTGTCAGGCGCCGCTGCAGCAAAGGCAAGATCCAGCGACGATTGCGACTGGAAGCATAAACAGTGGTTCGCGCCGCTGCTATTGCGCCGTGCAACATCCACTAGCGGTGTTCCCTTGTTGCTGCTGTGTCGGTGGTTTATGGTGGTGTTGTGTTGTGTTGTCTGATGGTGGTGCGGTGCGGTGTGGTGCGGTGCGGGTGAGTTTTGGTGGTGGACGCGGTGGTGATAGCGATGGTATAGTTTTAGTGGAGTTGACCTCGTCGCTGCGCGGTGGTGCAGAGGAGACAGCTGCTAGTTCGTAGGAGGCGGCTGTGATGATAGTTGTGGGTCTAGAGGTGATTGCGAAGTAGAGAGGTGGCCGGTAGTGGTGGCGGTTTGGGCAGCGGTGATGGCGACAGTGAGGTGGGATGGTGGTGGTGGTGTTGTTGGAGGTGGTTGGTAGAGGTGTTGAACATGGTGGTGCAGTGTAGTGGGGTTAGGGGTGGTGGTGTTTGTATAATATTGTGACCAATTATCGTGATTGTAACTGATAAAATAGATAAGTTGTGACCTAAAAAATTTGAGAATGTGATTAAATCTATAATTGTGACTTACATTTGTGCTTGAGTAAATGATTGTGACCTATGAAATTTATTATTTGTGAGTAGTAAATAGTATGTGACATAAAGATTTTGATAATTTGTGACATTTAATTGAATGATTGCGACCTAATAATTTGATAATTGTGATCATAAAATAAGTTGTGACTAATTAATTGATGTGACCTATTAAACTTGTGATTTGTGACTAAGAAATAGATTGTGATCAAATAAATCGATTATTTGTGACCAAAAAATGAGTTAATCAAATAATTTTATAAATTGTGACCTATAAAATTCATGATATGTGACCAAGAAAATTAGAAATTTGTGAAAATTGTGACCTAAAAAATTCTTCATTTGTATTCGAGAAAAACTGTGACCAATGAAATTTGTGACTCATAATTTGTTAAATTGTGACCAATTGACACGATATTTGCGACCGAAAAAAATCGTGACCTACGAAATTCAAAATTTGTGATCGAGAAATAAATTGTGACCTAAAAAATTGTGACTGTGACCATAAATTTATGATCTAATTTGTGACTTGTGACCATAATAAGCTGTGACCTAAAAAATTGTGACTTGTGACCATAAATAATAAAATATATATAATTAAAAGTTTCTTAATTTTGAAAATGTATATTTTAAAAACCTTAGTTACGTATTCTTCCCTTATTAATTTTTTGGCAGGGCATCATTATATCATGTTCAGAAAGCTGAAAGCTGTTTCCCTGATATCCCTTAATATTAACCATGTCGCAGTAAGCCTTGACGGAAATTTGACATCAGATATATATTGTTGTTGTAGTTTTGCTGGTGGCTATTTTAGTTGTCGGTGGTGACGATGGTACAGGCGAAGAAGATAGACAGGTATCTATTTTCTCATATCCACGACAAATCAGATCTCATCTCGACAAACGAAATCTAAATCTATTTTCTCAACGTCGTAGAGAAAGAAATGTTTGCCGTTGGAATTTCCCAACGGTGGTCCCGCGACGGCGGTTTTAGCGGTGGCTAATTATAAATTAAATTAATGTAATTAATTACAAATTATGAATTACATTAATTTTTTGCGAGTTTATGTATTATTTTGAAAAAATATGTAATATGAATGTCAAATCAAAGAACTCAATGGGAAATTTAATATAAATTAACAAGTGATAGCAAACTGTAAACATATTATCTATAAAATCGTCTCAATGATTAAAGGTAAAAGTTTTATTTTACATTTTTTTTACTTTTCCTCAATGTCTCATTCATTTTAAATATTAAATCATTTAAATCCTAGAATACCATCTATAATTTGTTAACTAAATTCAATTTTTTCATAGATGATTAATTTCAGTTCGAGCTGTTTTTGTTATCAAATTAAAACAAATAATAAATTTGTGAATTTTCAAAGTAAATTTAATTAAGTCGTATTAATTTTTATAACTTAAGATTTCGAACAATTCATTCGTCATTTTGATTTATTTTGATTTATTACTGATTCTGTTATTTTTCTATTTTTTATTATAAATTTAAATAATTACAATATACAGAATATATATTACAAATATTAACAATTAATTCATAAAATTTTTATTAAACAACTGGTTAGTTAGCAATTTTTATTAAAATATTAAAATAATAATGTAATTATATGAATAAAGAAATTCTCAATATGAAGAAAGAAGAATCAATTAATGTAACGATATTTTTTAAAATTAATGATTATTTTATTAGAAAAACACTTGAAATTAATAATTAATACTTAAAAAATCAAAATATAACACCTACATCTCTTTTTGGGAAGAATGTGATTAAGAACAATGATACAATATATTAAAATAAAATCGTCGGTTCTAAAGAGAATATGTAAGTTAAATCTTGCATATGTATTGTATGAGCCTAATTTTATAGTTAAATTCGAAAATCAAGTTGATATATTCATGGTACAATCACTAAAATTCTTAATTCATAGCCCTTTTCCTCACAAAGATGGTAAAACAATTCACCTTTCTGCATTTTTTTTAAAATATTAAAATAATATTTGTATGTGGTAAAAATGGTAAATTTATATATATATATATATATATATATATATATATATATATATATATATATAGAGAGAGAGAGAGAGAGAGAGAGAGAGAGAGAGAGAGAGAGAGAGAGAGAGAGAGAGAGAGAGAGAGAGAGAGAGATTTGATTTAGATTTTCATCAATAATTTTTAAAAAAAAATTATTGACATATAATTAAATATGCATTTAATTATATTCAATTAAATACATCACATTTTAAAAAAAAATCAATTATGCGAAGGGTCTCTTGTGTTGAATTTCACTTTCATGCAATGCAAATCTAGATGTTGATTTTCACTTTCGTGCATCTTCAGCATTTCTTAATTTGTTGCATTCATTTAAATATAGGATCGCATATATTTAAGTTGTTGTAATTACTTTATTTTATGTAAATTATAATATTTTGAAGATTTCTATTCATAGTAGTAAAAAAATATTTGGATAAAAATTTTTATATTTCTATACAATATAAGTTTGAAAAATTGCATTATTTAATTTAAGTATGAGCAATTGTTTAAAATATATTTTGTCTATAACAACTTTCGTGCATCAAACGGGTATGAAAACTACAAATTGTACAAACAATGTAGTATTTAAAATGATTTTCCAATATTTATGAGAATTCTAATTCATTTCTAGTTTGAGCATTATCAAAGCAAATTGTATATACAAATTTTTTTCTATTTAATAACAATATTTACAATAAATTTTTTAAATATTATTCTTCCGTGCAACACACGGATGTGATGCTAATTAAAATAAAGTTACAATTGTAATTAATTACAAAACTTGATTTTGATAATTATTTTGATACTTTTGTAATATACTACAATTCACATGATTACAAATATTTCAAATTTAAATGCTTATAATCATGAACTTAACCCATTAGAACTTCCTCTCGTGAGAGTGGAACGTGAGATCTGACAATGAAGAATTTCTCATAGATATATCCAGCAAGCCCACCTCCAATGAGTGGCCCAACCCAGTAAACCCAGTGATCGGTCCAGTCACCGCTGACCAAAGCAGGCCCGAATGACCTGGCAGGGTTCATTGAAGCCCCTGAGAATGGCCCACCAGCCATAACGTTGGCACCAACAACAAGCCCAGTAAGAAGTGGGCCCATCCCTTCAAGGAACCCCTTCTTGGGATCCACAATTGTTGTATAAACAGTGAATAACAAGGAAAATGTCAATACAATTTCCATTATAATCCCTTGGGTGAAATTCACCCCAGTTGCAAGTGTATGTACTGGTATGGTCTGCAAGAATCAAGAAATCGCAAGATTGAAGATTCTACGTTAGAATGTAACAGTAATAAGTTTTTCGGGAAAGTAATTTACCCTGAATAAAGTGCCGTGACAGGTTATCAACCTATTTGAGAAAAAACTGAAACTTTATAACCTATATTTTCAAGTGAATATACACAAATAAAATGCAAAAAGAGAAGAAAAGGTGATGAACTTTTCACGTCTAATCTCAAGAGGAAGCCCACATAGGGATGGAAAATGGCCGAGCCGGTGCCCTTGAACTCGTGGACAATGAGATGAGCCGAGCTTGGCCCACAAACCCTCATTTTTTTTTTTTTTTTTATAACTTCAAAAAAAATATTTATTTTGGCCACAAAATCATACGAGCGAGCTCGTGGACACAAGCCTCTCAGGGCAACTCGCAAACCGAGCGTTTCGGACACCGAGCAACTCATGGGATGAGCCTCAATGAGCCGCTCTGCCTATACGTCACCTCTAAGTCCTCTTGACAGCTAATCGAGAAATATCATAAAATCATCTAAGACATGTAATTCTTCGTCATTTTACATACCTAGCTAGACTAACCAAGATCATTAAGATAAGAAGCCGAAGTGAATGAAATGAAATTTTGCTAGGTCGTTTCTCTATTTGTTCTTTCGATATCGTGTATGATTCATGTCTAGTAAAACATCCTAAGACGTTTTCGGCAACTTTTTACAGATTTTGCATTTTCAAAGAGAAAACTGATCGAATGCCTAGGAAAAGCAATTATGTGCTTACGAGTCCTCCAGTGAGGTACTTGAGCAAAGTACAAGCTGCTGTAGAAGCCAATAACTGATCAATCCAGTAGAGGAATGATCTGACGACGGTAATATGGCCACCGGCTAATAGGCCGAGTGTGACGGCCGGGTTTAGGTGGCCACCGGAAATACGGAATCCAGCTGAAATCATCACCGCAACAACCAACGCATGTGCCATAGCCACAAAAAATAGTCCCACCAACGGATCCCCGTTCAGCTTATCTGTTAATACTAGATTAGATACATGTAGTTGAAAATGGAATTTAAATGAGGAATCTCAACTCATTACCGGTGGCCATGGCGGCGCCGACCCCGGCGAACACAAAAAGAAACGTGCAAATGAATTCCACAACAAGGGCCTGGATGCAGTCCGATTGAAAGGCCTCTCGAGCATTTCCCAAGGCAATTTTAGCCATGATTTCTCCGTCGCCGCGAATATGTGACTTGTTTGGTAATTATTTTAAATTATGCCACACAGAGCAATGCAATTTCTTGGACTCTGATTGGCTACTATATATAGGATTAAGAAGATGCCATCACCCTCATAGCTTCGGGGGTGGCATTCATGTGCAATGCCTATTTGTTGAATATAAAAATAAAATTCAAATTACCAAAATATTCTTAGAATTATTAGCACCAATTTCTTGGGGGTAATTGAGTCAATAATGAAAAACACATTTCTTTTTTATCCGACGCAGGGAAGGAAAGGCTGAAATGCTATTAATTAAAGAAATTGGTGGGATGCAATCAGTAAGTTTTGGTTTGTATAGTCAACTTCCAACTTTTAATTATATGATTTTCCTTTGGTCCATTTGACATTTAAATAGTATCAACCAACCCCTTGTAATTTGAATAAGCAAAAAAAAAAAAGAAGCAAAATTACAACTTAAATAATCAAAATCGTTTTACATCATAATTGAGACAAAAGATATTAAAAGCCTACATTGTATGGATATCATGTGAAAGTAGAACGATTGATCATAACAAAAATGAGTTGGTCTAAGACCAGACTTAGTAGATAGTTGGCTTTTGATCGGACATAGTCTGGATTCAATATGAATATCGATCGTAATCATGTTAGACCTTCTCTTTTTACCTAGTCACAGGGGCGGAACTAGGATTTAAAAATGTAGTAGGCTAGATAAAAAATGGGGGGTGGAGGGGGGAGACCCCCCTCCCGGGGGTTCGGGGGCGGAGCCCCCGAATTTTTTTTTTTCAAGCCAAAGATAAGAATGATTTAGACTTCAAATTCGTAAATATAACAAAATAATTATACTTCAATGTCAATAAAACCTAAATAAGCTATTTCCAGTGTAGCGCAAAAAAATCCAAATAAGTACTTCTATAATAAAAAAATTAACTACCACAAAAAATTCTAAATAAAACCTAAATAATTTAAGGCTGTGTTCGGCAATTGTACTTTAAGCCATTTTAAATCCAAATTTAAATTACACAATTTTTAAAACTACTTTTTAGAGCCTGTTTGGTAATGTGAAAAATTTTGATTTTTATAATTTTTTTTGATTTTTTGATGGATGTGTGATTTAAAAATATTTGAAAAGTAAAAAATGGTGGGCTTGACTAAGAATGAATGGTTGAGATTGAATTTGAAAAGTTGTGGTAAAAATTTTAACTTTAACAAACAAGCTCTTAACCACTCACAATTTCTCTCTCCAATTATTAATCACACATTTTATCTAGAAAATACAAATAAAACAAATTATAATGCAAATGAGGCCGCCGAATACAGCCTAAATTAATTAACACACTCAAAACAATTAATAAGCATCAATCAAAGCCCAAATGAACTGAAATTGAGAGCTCAAATGAACTTCAAAATTTAAAATAATACTACCCAAAAAAAAAAAAAATCAAAATTTTCAGAATTTTGTAGTTGGCTTGAGCGGACTAATGCCAAAGCATAGTTCCGCCCCTGCCTAGTCAGCATATCTATAAATATTTTATACATATCTAGATCATTTTAACACAGTATGTCTCAACTACAATTTTGAAAACATCGAACATTCCCTCATCTCAATATTAGTGTCCTTTCACTATTTTGCATTATTAAAAATATAAAACTCAAAATCGCTAGTTGTATACGTGTAAAACTCAAAGGTAGATGACATTCTTTAAAATAAAATAATACAAATTAGTCTAAAAAACCAATATTGAATAACAACTCACATTGAATTATTGATAAAAACAAAGATCATTTAGTGTGTTTGATGTATATTATTTTGGAAATAAATTGTTTTGAATAATGATTGATGTGATATTTTGTTGTTGAAAATGAAAGAAAAGTTTTAGATATATGTGTTGAATATTTTAATATTAAAATGTGTTGTTAAAATTGATTATTGTAGAAAAAAAAAAAAAAATTTGATGAATACCAAACATGGACTTAGTTTATGATGTCCACACAACATTTCCAACTAGAGCGTTTACTTTTTTCTAAAAATATGCTATATGTATCGCATTTATTAAAGTATCATAATGAAGCAACTTTAGAATATTAAATTCGTGTTTAAGAGTAATTAAGTTGGATTTTTGCAAAGAAAGTGGAATTAATGAGGATGTAAAGCAAAAGGATAGAGTGAGGTATGATAAAAATAGTCACATAATATTAAAATTAATTGTATGTCATATCTATTAATATTATGCTTTGTATCACTATGTCGATGTTAAAAATTAAAGACATAAAATTATAAAGTATGCTTTTTGAGGTTAAAAACGACAGTGACATGACACTCTTTTATACAGTCCCTTAAAACTAGTGATCTTAATCATGTCAAGACTTTTTCTAAATTTGGCTCTGACCTCCATCAATTTGACTTTTTCTAAATCCATTTGATCGAGTCAAAGTGACCTGGACTCATCCCACTTCTGGTTCACTGGTTCCTAGAAATAGAATGACAACAATATTGCCTATAATTGATAAACAAATGAATCATACTAAAATAAACTGATTTGTAAATCATTTTATAAACTTCAAATTATTTTTAACTATATACATTTTCTCTCTTCATTTTTCAAGCACAACTTTTTATCTCAAAATTATAAATAAACTAATTTATAAATCAAACAGTGTTATCAAATTATATATCCATTATTAAGGAATAAATCCTATATTTCGAATAATCATAATAAATGACATATAAGGAGTTGAGGTGATTTTCCCTTAACGAAATTGATATTTTATGATGAATCTTTGAATTTTAATATGATATTATATTATAGCTCATAAAATGGTTACTTCTACCCAACTAAAACTAAAAAACGAGCACACAAGATTTCAAAATTACTCAATTCAAACGAGACACAATTTCCAAGGGCATGTTAGCAGATGTATCTAATATTGATTGATCATAAAATATACAAGGGTTTGGTCAACTTCCCGTAACAATATTAGTCTTTATAGATTGAACCCTGGGTTTTAATACTTGGATGCTCGAGTCATATCTTATCTAGAAACAAAAAAAAAAAAAAAAGAGTTAAGTATTACATTGCTTGTCAGAAATTCAATCAAAAGACCTTAAAAAAAAAAAAAAAAAATAATTGTATTAAATCTTTCAAATTATATGTATATATAGTATATACTTACAACCGAACATCATAACAAAAACTATTGAGACAATCGACTCTAAGGCTTTGTTTGAAACACAACATTTTCCCTGTAATTGAAAACATTTTCACCATTTTCCTCCTTTTGGTGTTTGAAATGTACACTTCTCTTGGCAATTCTATTTTCCTTCTTTTCCTTCCACGTACGAGTGTTCCATATTTTTGGTGAATTAGTTTTCCTAGTCAACTAATAGAATTTATTTTTCAAGTAAAATATATAACTATTTTCATCACATTTGATCATTTTTATTGTTGTTAATTGTATTATATTTTTTTCAAAAATTAACATTATTATTATCAAGTACAAATGTGTGAAAAAAATAAAAAAAAATATTTTTTTTTTTTATTAAAATAGCTAAATTTTGTTTTATTTGTCATGGAAAATAATGTCAATCAAACAATAAAAGTTGAAAAACTTTTCACTTTTTCCACCTAGAAAATTAAACCAATCAAACACATTAAAATCTAATTCCCAAAAATTCAATTCCCTAAAATTCATTTTCTTTTCACTCAAATTCTATCATCCCGATCAAACGCAGTCTAAAGCTCTATTTGATGCACTTGAATATTTTTCCATAGAAAATATTATTCCACCTTTCCTCTTTTACACCTATTTGATGGCAAAACTTTGGACTAGAAAATCTTTTCTTGGCACCAATGCACGCGCCTAATTTGCCTTGATTCAGTGTCCATGTTTTCAGAAATTTTAAGTTATGTTTGATCAATTTGCTATTATTAATTGACTTATTTTTATTTTAAAAATAATAATATTATTATTATCAAGTAAAATTATAGTTAAAAAATAAAATAAAAATTGATTAAAATAGCTAGATTTTATTGTATTTGCCATGAAAAATAATATCAATCAAACAATAAAACTTGAAAAGTTCTCCACTTTTTCCATATAGAAAATTAAATCAATCAAACACTTTCAATTCATATTTTCCAAACAAATTAATTGCTTGAAAAATATTTTTTCGTGTATACTTCCACCCTCGCAATCAAACATACCCTAAATTTACTAAAACAAAATTTATTTTTTAGTAGTGAAGTCATGATGTGCCATATCAGTTGACAATTTTGTCCAATGCAACTAGCATATATACATTTTTTTTACTAGCTCTTTTAATTTTCACTATTCACCACGCGTGCAATGCAAGGGCCGCAATTTTAATCAAATATTAGCATGAACTTCTCGTAATTGACAGTTATATTTTATTGTTTGTAAGTCAAAATGTTAATTTTGAATTGTCAAATTCATTTATGAATTAAGTATTGAGGTAAAGGTGAAGGAGATGTTTGAAGAAAAACTATTATGTTTGAAAATAATGGAATTGAAAATTCCTAAATTGAGAGAATGAAAATGAATAACAGAATGCAAAAGGAGAAGATCTGAAGCACGTGATCATTATAAAGGCAATATTAGCTGACCATTAAGTTCTAAAAAATCTACACAGCTATTATGTTTGAATATAGTGGGATTGAAAATTCCAAAATTGAGAGATTATGAAAATGAATAACATAGTGCTAAAAAATAAGGTAAACACACACACACACACACACAGAGAGAGAGAGAGAGAGAGAGCATGATCATGATAAATAATTTACACATTCAAACTATTGTGTCTCTGGCTCAATAAATTGAATTTAGGTAAAATAAATCTACAATAACAAACAAAGAAGCAGCATTTTATATTTTCCATCTACAAGATTAAAGAAATAACATTCTATTCTAAAACAAATAATTTTGTAGAAGGAAAATGAGTAAGGTTATCAAGCAACATTACACATCAACAACAGACCGAAACGTTATTTTTGGAAAGTGGGAAACAACATCGTTTTACACGCGAGGTCATGACTACATCATTTCGTACAAGGACGAAAGTTATGAACGAAAAACTCTAAACCAGCTTGATGCTGTAAAAATTCCTAACATTGACGTGGCAAGATTTGGAGTTATTTGATCACTAGAAAAGATGAATGGATTCGCTTTGAATGACCTGCAAAAAAGACGATGAGGAATCTCCCCGTCGCCCTTCCGGTCCGGCATGAGAATTAGTTTTCTAGAAAAAGAAAAATAGAGAGAGAAAATATATAACTGGGAAAATATGCTGTGAATTATGAATGAATTATCTGTAAGTAAATGAGTTATATTTATAGGGCTGAAAAAGCCCATAACATTCTTTAATTAAAAGGAGTCCTTTTGGTACCTTTTAGGAGGAGTTCTAACCTTACAAAAATTGAGCTCTCCTTTTTTAGGATGTTTCCTTATAGAATACGTCTTGTCTTGGGGGCCCAAGACGATAGCCCATTGATAAAGCCCATAAACGAAGGATGCTTAGAGTCCTGTTTGTATTGGGCTTTAAGTGTAATAGGACCGAGATGGACCGACCACAAATGACAAGATAAAGATATGGTCGGGAATACCCGACCTTAGTGACAAAGTATGTCCTGGATATTATGTCGGCTTATGAATAAATTGAATGAATAACCTAGTTAGGCCGGGAAACAACCCGAGCTATGTTTGGTCAGGCATTTATGCCCGACCTATTGGTTATTTGGTTACTAGTTTTAGAGAGATCGGGCACCCAGGTCAGCCCAATGGTCAAGATGTGCCGACCTGTTATACTCCAAACATCTAGTCTAGCTCATATTTGGACGTTATGAAATTGTTCCAATCATTGGCCCATGTGCATCAGAGATCTGCAATAGATCTCTGATTGCATTTATTCTTTGACAGTTATCATATTTATTTCTGACAGCGAATGACGCGTTTTGCCCACTTTTTTCTTCTTCAATTAATGTGATGAGGTGAACAACCTTAAGTCAGATGGTTGACATGTGTCCAAAGCGAAAGGTTGAGATTCAAAAAATTTCCCGCCATTTTTGCCTATATATATGTGGTCACTATCCTCCCTTTCATTTTACTTTGCGAAATTTTCTAAGAGATCAGAGAACTCCTCGAGCAAGTAGCACAATCTACCCCTTCAGCAAAAAAAAATAGCACTTTAGGTGAGCTGGAGCCTTCCCGAGCTCATTATTTATATAACTTATTCTACAAAAAAAGAAAAAAATATGGTTAGGCAAGTGACATTAGGAGACCTTAGGGAAGTAGAGAATTTGGACAAGCCTTCAGAGGTCGAACCACTAGGCTTTTACCAGCCCCCATCTCCTCAGGATGAAGAATCAGGTGATGAGGAAGGTGTAGAAGACAACCCAGATTTGGATAGAGGGTCGAGTGAGGGCGACCTTGAGCTCCTGACTTTTAATAGTAGGATGAAGGAGCATATGGTCGAGGCCGATATGATAAAGTTTTGACTTTCTAATGGGTATACAACTCGGGTCCCGGATGAAGACAACGTCTCCTACTACTGTCGGGAAGGAGAGATTGTGGTATTTCACGAGGCCCTTGTGGCCTGACTTAGGTTTCCTCTCCACCATTTTTTTATTGATTTTCTCCTTATTACTAGTATAGTCCCGGGTCACCTCGCCCCCAATGGATAGAGAATCCTAGTATATTTTTTTTTGTTTTATGTAGGAGTTTAGGAATAGAGCCTACTGTAGACTTGTGTAAATGTCTGTTGGATTTGAAGTACTTGCCTAGGTGCAACTGCTTTGTCTACCTGAGCGGGAAAGGACGCTTCGAGGTCCCTTGGGTTCCCTCCTCAAAATATTGGAAGGAGAGGTTCTTCTACGTAAAGCCTCGAGTCGAGGAAAACATTTTTTTGTCAACCTTTAGAAAGCCAAACGTAGATAGTTTTAATAGGATGGGGATAAGAGCGAGGAGGAGATGGCCGACCTTCTTGCTAATGCCATTAGGGTATGCGATTTTGGCTTCTTGGCTGAAGAGGCGTCTGATTTGACAACAAATGAGATCTTGAGCCAGGCCGGTCTTGACCTTCAGCCTGGTAGGCCTCGGCCTTGTACATTAAGTAATATATATGCTTCTTTTGTAATTTTTACGTTTTTCGGTTTCTCCTTCACTTTCTCATCTTCTTCCTTCTTTCTTTTACATTCTGCAGGAATGGCTTTTGATGAGGACAAGTTGAGAAAGGCGACCGAGGAAAGGGCACGGAATGCTGCCCAAAAAAGGAAGGACGACGGGGTCGTGCGACACCGATATCAAAAAAGGCCTCACAAAGATCAATCTGGGATAGGGGAGACCTCCAGGAGGAATGAGGAGGCTCCCCCCTAAAGGGAGAGTGGTCGAGATGCTCGAAGCCCACCAGCTCGAGAAGAGCCAGTGCCCGAAGTTGTCCCAGAGGGGCCTATGCTGGCTGATCTTAGAGAGAAAATGGAGGAGGGTCTCCATCCCGGACTTCTGGAAAAGTACTGCGAAGAAGTAGCGCTCGAACAAGGGGCGGTCCACTTTATGAATGCCGCAATGAAGGTATATTTCTACCTTTACGTTTGTACTTAATAATACTTTAAAACATCACTAAGTTTTTATCCCGATTGGCAGTTGATCAGTATTTGCCAAGGGCTGATCAACCAAGGCATCAAGCGAGGAGAGACCTCGAGCCAACTCCTTAATTCTGTCCAATACGAGGCTACCAAAGCCCGGGCTGCTGAAGAGAAGCTAGCTAGGGTGGAGTCAGACCTACTGTTGATGATCCAAGAGAGAGATCTTGCTTGAGAAGAGAATTCCAAAATTGTAGAAGACCTTCGACGTGCTCAAGAAGAGATTGATCAAGCCAAGGTCGAGGCTATGGAAGCCTTCAAGAGGTCGGAGTAGTACGACCTTGCTCTGGGCAATTATGCCTTAGAGTCATACTCCTAAGGAATGAAGCAGGTTCGAGCTTGGATTCGACTTCATGCTCCCAACCTGGATACTAGCCCCCTTTCCCAATTTCCCCTGGGACGGAAGACCTCGACCTAACTCCATTCGTAGAGGTGGATGAAGAAGAGGAAAACTCTGAAGGGGAGGCTAGTGAAGCGAGCGACCACAGCCCCTAGCAGTAGAGTAAATTGTAGATTCTGATGTAAAGCCCAGGGTATGCCTCATGAACAACTTGTAATTTTTTTACTATGAATAAATTTGCATATCTTTTGTCAATGTTCATGCTTTTTACTTGTGTTTTACTGACAAATTAATTCACAATTTTGAGTACACAAGCTGACCTTATAAAGGCTTATAAATAAGTAGTATGTGATTCCATGTCTTGAAAAGTATATGGTCGAGCAAAGGCGACCTTATAATTTTGTTATAAGAATGGACTTCGATTCTTTGTAGCATCAAACTCTGGATTGATGACAAATAATCAGCAAGGTCGGGCAAGACCGACCTTTTAGATGATCAATCCAAAGATGTGGTCTAATATCGACTACCGAAAGGTCGGGCAAGGCCGATCTTTTTGATAATTTATACAAAGATGAGGTCGAGCTCTTGACTTTGCGAATCTGTGGGACATAAATTGTAATGTCTAGCCGCGAAACAATGTAAATCATTGTGGAAGAATAACTTGTAATGTCTTGCCATGAGACATTGTACATTATTCATAGAGAATAATTTGTAGCGTCTTTTCATGAGACATTGTAAATTATTGTGGAAGAATAATTTGTAACGTCTTGTCATGAGACATTGTAAATTATTCGTAGAGAATAATTTGTAACGTCTTGCCATGAGACATTGTAAATTATTCCATTGCGTGGTTATATGTTGCTCATTCTTCGGAAGGAATACTTTTATTAAAGGGGACTAAACTATGGGCATCGTTAAAACCTTATCCAGAAAAAACCCTTTGGGAAAAAATCTGGATAAGGAAAAAAAGTACTCGTCTCTGACTCTGAAAGAAAGCACGATGGGAGCGCAGGCCCGACCTTACTAAAAAATGTGGATGGACGTGCAAGTCCGGAAATAATTAAGAGAAAAAATGGGTTCACAAACCCAACTCTTCTACAACTAGATGACCTTGTTGCTACCGGAAAGGTAACTACTTGTAGTAAGGCTTCAGATTTTCAACATTCCATGGCCGAGGAAGGGGCTTCGAATCCATTGTTCGGAGGCTGTATGAGCCCTTTCCCACTTTTCGAATAACTTTTTATGATCCTTCCCAGATAGGTCCAAGTTTTCCAGGTTGATGACCAGCGGCTTCACTTCGACGTAGGACAAGATCTCACATTCTGAACTCTCTCCTTTTGACTCGGATATTAAACTTCTTGGACATGGCCTGTTGATAAGAAGCTATTCTTAGGGCGGCACTTTCCCTGACTTCTTCCAGAAGATCCAGACTTTCTCTCTGCCCTCAAGTTGATTGGGTGATTCTGTAGTCATTGTGCGGAAGCTGGGAATCGTCACTTCCACTAGAATAGCGGCTTCCATCCCAAAGGCTAGCATGAATGGAGTTTCTCCCATTGTTGTCTTAAATGTTGTTCGATTTGTCCAAAGAATTTCGGGAAGGAGATCGGGCCAATCACCCTTGGCACTGTCGAGGCGAATCCTCAAATCTTGCAAGATGAGCCAGTTTGTTACCTCAGCTAATCCATTACTTTGCAGGTGTGAAACGGAAGTTAATCTGTGTTCTATCCCCAAATTCTTACAAAATTGTTTGAAGGCTTGGCACTCGAACTGTAGTCCATTATCTGTGATTAATGTCTTAGGAAGAGCAAAACGGCAGATAATTGACTTCCAAACGAATACCTCCAATTTTTATTCTGTGATTACGGCAAGAGGTTCTGCTTCTACCCATTTTGTGAAATATTCTACAGCCACTTCTAGGAACTTAACTTGGCCACGAGCTATAGGGAATGGTCCAAGTATGTCAACTCCCCATTGTGCAAATAGGTATGGGCACATAATTGAAGATAGTTCTTCTGCTGGTTGATGCAATCTGGCTGCAAATCTTTGACACTTATCACAAGTTTTCACATAGTTGAGTGTGTCCTTCCTCATGGTTGGCCAGTAGTACCCGTATCGCATTAACTTAATAACCAGTGCTCTTGCTCCCTGGTGTCCTCCACTAATTCCTTCATGAACCTCAATCATAGCAAGGGCTACTTCTTTCGGGGTTAGACATCGAAGGTAGGGAAGCGTAAAGCTTCAACGGAACAAGGTACCCTGTAATATGGTATACCTTAAGGCCCTTACCTTGACTCTTCTTGCCTCTGCTTTGTCATCTGGAAATTTTCCCGACATTAGGTATTGGATAATTGGATCCATCCAAATGGGCTCATGTTCTGAAATATCTATGATATCGGATTGTTGTGTGATACTGGGCTCATGCAGTGTTCGCACGAACACAGTTCTCTCCAAGTGGTCCAGATTGGAAAAAGTTAGTCTTGACAGGGCATCCACTTTGTGATTAGTGGACCTTGGTATTTTATCTACGCTACAAGATTTGAACTTCCTTTACAAGCCCAGAACCATCATTCTGTAAGAAAGACATTTTTTCATCTTTGCTTCAGAAGTGCCATTCACTTACTCTACCACCAATTGTGAATCACTCAAGACCTTGACATGCTCGACCCCTAGATGTTGAGCTGCTTGAAGCCCAGCGATAAAAGCCTCATATTCTGCGTCATTATTAGTGGTCCGAAAGTCGAACCTAATTGTGCACTGAATTTTCATTGTGCCATCATCCTTTTTTAGTATGATTCTAGCCCCCGAGCCTGCGCCATTCGATGCTCCATCAACTTGCAAAATCCATGTAACCTCTTCCCTGTCATGACCTGTTAGCCCTCGAGGTCTTGGAGCAAGTTCGACGATGAAGTCTGCCAAGACCTGTGCCTTTATGGAAGGTCGAGGTTTGAACTCAATGTCATATTCCCCAAGCTCGATGACCATTTGAGTAGACGACCACAAACATCCGATTTCTGCAAGATGTGTTTCAAAAGCTGGTTCGTGAGGACTGTTATAGCATGGGCTTGGAAGTAAGGTCTTAACTTTCTAGCTGCTGTGACCAGGGCAAGCGCGAGCTGTTCTGCCAGTGTATATCAAGTTTCTGCATCCAACATCATCTTGCTAACATAGTATACAGGTTTTTGGATCTTCCCTTCCTCTTTGACCAAAACGGCTCTTACTGCATGATCTGAAACCGCTAGATACAAGAACAGATTGTCTCCCAGATTTAGTTTTACCAATATTGGAGGAGTCCCAAATATTCCTTCAGTTTCCTGAAGGAGACATTGCATTCTTCATTCCATCTGAACTCCTTGTCTCCTCCGAGAGTCTTGAAGAAGGAAAAACATTTATCTGCTGCCCTTGACATGAAACAACCCAATGTTGCCACTCTACCCATAAGTTTCTGCACTTCCCTAATGGTCCTGGGAGGTTCCAGTGATGTAAAGGCCATAATTTTATCAGGGTTAACTTCAATGCTCTGCTGAGTGATCATGAATCCTAAAATTTTACTCGAACATACTCTGAAAGCGCACTTGGCTGAATTTAGCTTCATCCGATATTGTCGGAGTGTAGAGAAGATGTCTTCCAAGTCGGCTATGTGGTCTTTCTTTCTCGAGCTCTTTACGACCATGTCATCAACATAAACTTTCATGGTTAGCCCGATGTGTTTGGAAAAGACCATGTTTACCAATCTTTGATAAGTAGCCCCGGTATTTTTTAATCCAAATGGCATGGCTTTGTAGCAATATATCCCTTCATTGGCCATGAAGGAAGTTTTCTCTTAATCTTCCTGCGTCATTTGAATCTGATGATATCCCGAGAATGTGTCGAGGAAGCTGTAAAGTTCAGAACCTGATGTGGAGTCAATCAATCTGTCAATTCGAGGAAGAGTATAGCTGTCTTTTGGACATACTTTGTTTAAATCTGAAAAATCTATGTAGACTCTCCATTTTCCATTCGGCTTCTTGACCAATATCACGTTGGCTAGCCATTCTGGATACTTTACTTCCTTGATGAACCCTGCTTTCAAGAGCTTATCTACTTCCTCCTTTATTATTTGCCTTCTTTCAGTAGCAAATTGTCTTCTTCGTTGTTTTACAGGCTTCTTATATGGCATGACGTTAAGCCTATGTTCAACAAGAGCGGGGTCAATCCCCGGCATATCTTATGCGTTCCATGCGAATATGTCGATGTTTCTTTTCAAACATTGCGACAGTTCTTACTTCTTTATTTAATGTCCCAAGAAGCCTCTTTTGATGAGGGAATCTATCTCCTATTTTAGTATTCTGCACTCATCCGTAGTACAACCCAGGCTTTTGTGAAAGTCGCAATATTTATGTCGATTTCTTTCATCGATCTTCCTCTTGATAAGTCTTCGCCAGCGGAAATCTTCTCGACCTATGATTTCCATGAGAATGTGAGACCGAGGTGCATTTAATGGAGTTAAATTCTGATGCCCATAACCGCTTCCCTTTGTGTTGGACAGGGAAGAATTCCTTCCATCTTATTGCCTCGATCTTTTGTTCCCATGTTTGACGGGTTCCGAAGATTGTACTATTGTTCCATGAACTTGATCATGTGCCCTAATCAATAACAGTGTCTCTTCCATATTTATGTATTTTTCTTCCCTTCTGAGAAGTTCGGTCACATTTGCAGGCGGATTAGGTCATGAACTCTCGCAGTGTCTCATTAGGTCCTTGTCTCAACTGCATGATAGAAGCGACTATCTTCTTAATCCTTTTGTAGATTGATTCTGCATGTCCATGACATCAGTGTAGGTATTCAGGTGGTTGTTGGGATCTGTAGTTCCATCGTATTCTTTTATCCAAGGATACTTGAATCTTTCTGGTAAGGGGAACGACGTTATTTCAGGGGTGAAAGGGGTTCTTCTCGTGAAAGAGGTTCGACCTTGCCTGTTTTACCTTATCCCGTCTGCTATTCCTTCCTGAATAATTCTGAAAATTTCCCGCTGTGTCAAGTTGGCAGATCCCTCAGTCATGTGATGGCCTTGTTTGGTAATGGGAAAAAATTATTTTTGGAGAATGTGTAATTGAAAAGTGGTTAAAAGTGTGAAAAGTAGTGAATCCCTTAGAAATATGTGGTTGGAAATGAGTTTTAAAAAATGAAAACAATTTCATTAGCAAACAGAGCCTAAATCTTTGAATTTGGTCGTACTGTACATCATAACATCAACATACTCTATTGTTTATTAAAATTAAAATAAATTGACAACATAATCTACTAGAAAACTTAGAGAATCTTCAATGCTAGACACGTTCTAAAAAGATGGTGTGGCAAGAGAGAAAAAAAAAAGGTGAGAAGAGAGAATAAAAGTAGGAAAGAGAGAAAAATAGAGGAGATAGATGCAAAATTGCAGCATTTGTTGTGGAAGTTGACTAACACATCGTCTACAAATAGACATCATGTCAGACTGTCACATCAAATTTGTCTCATTCACCTCATTAGAGCATCTACAATACTAAATTTTTCACATTGAATAAATTTTGCCATATATGGCAATTAATGTATGAAATTTTTTTCCACATAGGATAAATGTTCAATGAAAAGAAAGAGAATGTCTAATGAAAAGAAAGAGAATGTCAAATGTCATCTCCAATGTATTATTTATAATCTATAGTCTTGCCTATGTGGTATTTCTTTTATTTAAATAAAATAAACTTAAACTAAAAAAATAGCATTTAACAAAAATTGCTTAATCATCATGTTAAACACTCTTTCTTTCAAGTGGTAGAAAGTGGGTTTGAAACTTTCTTCATTTATTGTTTTCATGTCATCATAATGGACTCCAAAATTTAAAGCATTGGAGATAAAAAAAAAATAATAATATTGACACAATATCTCTTTTAATGATGTTGCAAATATTTTTCAATTTGAAAAGTGTGACATTGTAGGTGCTCTTACCATATTAGCTGGACATTTAAAGTGAAAAGCAACATTTATGATGATGCCTCTAGTAATAGATATGCTTATATGATTGGATCTAGATTAGAAAATGGAAAATTATGTTTAGTCGTGCTTTTTATAAATAGAAGTTAAAAAAAAACCAGGTGTTTCAAAAATATTATTAACAATCAAGTATTAATAAAAAGAATATATCCTAAAACCCTAAATCATACCCGATCCCCTCTCTCAATTAATCTAAATTAGGAATGGGGATTATTTCATATGGTTCTAGTTCCCAGAAAACCGAACAAAACCAAGAACCACTACAACAAAGGTAGCCTTTTAAGGCGTGCATTGCATGCCGTAAAATCATTTTTACGGCGTGCAGCCGCACGCCGTAAAAAGTCACGCCATAAACTTTCACGGCGTGCATAAATTTACACGGCATGCAAAAATGCACGCCGTGAACTATTACGGCGTGCATAAATTTTGACCTGATCCAAAATTTCGACCCGACCCGCCAATCCAAGCATTTTATTTAATTCATATGATATATATGTGCATTATAGGATTCGAACCCTTGATCAAAGGGTTATGTGGCATTGTCAAAACCACTAGGGCAACTCAATTCTTGTGTTTATTTTTGTTTTAACTAATATATATTAGTTAGAAAATTGTATAAATATATAGTAAGAGAATTAAAAAAAAAATTTGAACAAAACTAAATATAATATTTTACACGTTTATATAAAAAAAAAAAAAAATTGAAAATTAGGGACGACTTGAAAAATCCTAGTTTACGGCGTGCAAAATCGTATCTATTTACGGCATGCGATTTTGCACGCCGTAAAATAGCGCCCTATTTTTTCATCCAAGTTTGGTGATTTTAGGCATTTTTCACGGCGTGCGTAAATGCACGCCGTGATTTTAGGAATAATTTTTACGGCGTGCGAATATGTACGCCGTGTTTTTTTTTTTTAATTTTTACGGGGTTTTGGTTTTACACGCCGTTAAAGGTGATAATAAATTTTACGGCGTGCTTATCATGCACGCCGTAAAATATATTCATTTACGGCGTGCCCTATATGCACGCCGTAAATTCATGTCGTAAAAGGTCACTTTTTTGTAGTGAACCAATGGTTCTTTTGAAAAAAGAACCAACAGAAAAAAAGAACCGTTGGTTCTTTTTGTAAGAGAAGAACTGAATTGGAATCGAACAATTCAGTTCCTTTGGTTCTGGTTCCAATTCCGATTTTCTAAATTAAAATTTTCAAATTTAAGTAATGAAGTCATGGTAGATTCCGGCCGGCAAGAGTCGTAAGACTACCGGTTATCGACCTTGATCAAGATACTAATACAACAGTCATCTTTGTCCTTGACATCAAAATATTTACTCCCTTTCAGATAGTAATGTATTTCATCATCCGCTTGTATGTGCTCCGCGAAAAAATTCTTCAATTTCTACTTATAATTTTCCACCTTTTTAGGGAACAGTCGCACAAGTCAAGCAAATCCTTGAAAATAAAATAACAACTGATTGTGAGATATAGATTGAAGATTTCTTATTTGTTGATTCTTGAAGAACTAAATGTTGAAGGGTTGAAGCTGGACGACATAATTACTAAAAAAAATGATTTTAGATCTATGATTTTTTGTTTATTACTTGTTTTGCTTATAGTTATTGTAATGTTGAATAAGTTAATAGTTGTTGAGTAATTGATAATTACTAATGGACCAAATAACATGCATTGAGTTTAAGAATTTTTTTATTTTTTTATTTTATATTTAAAAATAAATAAAAAATCCTGTTTTACTCTATCAGTTCTGGTTCTAAACTGTAGCGACCAAGAATTTTTACGCGATTAATAATTATTTTAATAGAAAATCATGTCGCTACTATTTCACCCATTTTTATTAAGTTAACGCCACGACGTATTCGTATAGCCAAGTCAAGAAATAATCGAGATCGTTCGATTTTAAATTAAATTCCGAATTTCTAAAAATATCTCCATTCTCTTGATTTAAAGTATATTAAGTCCAAGTACTTAATTCAATGTTATCCCAATATTTATTTATACAAAAATTATTTTTATTATTGAAATTAAGAAAATATATGCAAGCATGAGAGGTTCCATTATATATAATAATTATGAGAATCTTAATTTAATAAATATGGAAAAGTATATGAATGAATTATATACTCCATTATATGTAATCATGAAGAGCATAATATTTGTATAAATATGGAAAAGTATATGAATGGTTGATAAGATTCCATTATATGTAATCATGAAGAGCATAATATTTGTATAAATATGGAAAAGTATATGAATGGTTGATAAGACTCCATTATATGTAATCATGAAGAGCATAATATTTGTATAAATATGGAAAAGTATATGAATGGTTGATAAGACTCCATTATATGTAATCATGAAGAGCATAATATTTGTATAAATATGGAAAAGTATATGAATGGTGCTTTACTTTAAGAAAAGGATGTGTTAAAATTAATAGAATTGAATGATTATGTTTACAATATGCCAACTTTATACATCTATTTAAACCCATCTCTTTTACACACAACTCTACACATATACACTTATTTCCAATCTCTTGACAAAATCCACAAGTAAGAGAAATTCAAGGTGGTCAAGAAAGTTTTGGTCCATTTACTACTACACTTCATTTTAATCTTTTAAAAGGTAAGTATATCTTATGTTTTTATGAAAAGTAAGTATGTTTTTATGAAAGGTAAATACACCTTATGTTTTTATGAAAAGTAAGTATGTTTTTATGACAAGTAAGTATATCTTATGTTTTTATGAAAAGTAAGTATGTTTTTATGAAAGGTAAATACACCTTATGTTTTTATGAAAAGTAAGTATGTTTTTATGAAAGGTAAATACACCTTATGTTTTTATGAAAAGTACGTATGTTTTTATGACAAGTAAGTATATCTTATGTTTTTATGAAAAGTAAGTATGTTTTTATGAAAGGTAAATACACCTTATGTTTTTATGAAAAGTACGTATGTTTTTATGACAAGTAAGTATATCTTATGTTTTTATGAAAAGTAAGTATGTTTTTATGAAAGGTAAATACACCTTATGTTTTTATGAAAAGTAAGTATGTTTTTATGACAAGTAAGTATATCTTATGTTTTTATGAAAAGTAAGTATGTTTTTATGAAAGGTAAATACACCTTATGTTTTTATGAAAAGTAAGTATGTTTTTATGACAAGTAAGTATATCTTATGTTTTTATGAAAATGTTTGGATCATTGCTATGAAATCAATCTCACAAGATTGTTATGGGTTCCATATGATATGTTTATGATTATGCTAAGGGGACCGGAGTTTAGTAGCGCTACACATAAGAATTCTTGCCATTTAAGTTCGGTAAAATTCTTGTGTCTCCCTATGTTTATGAGTATTTCGATCCTATCCTATGTTATGATGAAAATGATCCATATGCTTTCAAAAGAAAATTTATGCTTGGTATACTTACTGGGATTTTATAAATCTCACTCCACGATATTTATCATTTTCAGATAATTGAAGGTTCGAGGCGGTCAACATGGAAGTGGCAAAAGTGGTTAAGATTGATGAGATAATTATGCTGAACTTTATGTAAGAAAATTATGTTCTATTTTTATTCACAAATAAAATTATGGGATTCTAATTATTCTTTTGAATAATTTTACATTTCTATTTAAGTCTCGATAATATGATATGAGTCACTTTTAGTGGCACTCGAATGGTCGAGAATTCGGGTCGTCACAGTTGGTATCAGAGCCAAGAGTTTTAAAAACGATTCTGTAGATTTTTGAAATTTTATTTCTTAAAAAAAAAAAAAACACTATTCACGTGAACAGTAAAACGACGTGCTATTCATGATGAACAGTGAACGAAATCACTATTCAATTAAAAAAAAAAATTTTGAATTTTCACATGTCAAGTATGGTTATGATTTTGAAAAGTATGATGAAATTTGATGTGCGAATTTCAAGGACAAAATTCATTTTAAGCAAGGGAGTTTGTAATGTCCTGAAAATTTTATGGAATATAATTAGTTAGTGATATGATGTTTATATTGATGTCTTTGATAAATTTCTAGAAGTTCGGGGACTAAAGGAAAATAAGATTTGACGATAAAATTTTATTTGGGTTAATTAGGCCCAATCTTATGTAAAGATGCGAAATGATTAATAATAATTTTTTTTTTAAAATATTTTAACTCATCACTCTACTATGTCACTCTCCACGTATTGACTCCTCGAACCAGGTATGTTATATGCTTTGCAAGTCATTTACGATTTTATTAAGACATGTTAAGTATGAAATATTCATATGTTATGAATCTTTAAGTGAAATATACATGTTGAGTATGATATGAATTGATAGAAGCCTAAATTTTAATTTATTCATTTTAATGTAGAATCATGAGACATAGAGGATATTGATATGAATTTTGGTTCATATTAAGCTTAGTAAGATTGACTCAATTAGAAATTAAGTTGGGTTGTAACTTTGGCCCAAAATATATGGAATAATATATTAAACAAACAAAATTGATAATGAATTGTACAATAATTTATCCCTTTATCACTACCTTTGTGTAAAAACAAGGGAAAAACTGTGGATGGTTATTAGTACTTCCTCTTCAAGTTTCAATTTTCGGTTCAATAATTTATCCCTTTATCACTACCTTTGCTTAAAAGCAAGGAAAAACTGTGGATGATTATTGGTACCACTCTTCAAGTTTCAATTTTGAAAAAAAAAAAAAAAAAAAAGATTTACGAATGATTTTCAAAATAATCTTTGTCGTCAAGTTTAGAAATGATGAGCCCTAAATGGACTTTGCATAATTGATTTTAGACATGGCACTAAGTATGAGAAGTCAACCGAAAGGACTAGATAATATTTTCGAATTATTCATCGTTTAGATTAAACGAGAAATAGAAAGTCAGTTTTATGAAGTTATGATGAGATGTTGAGATTATAAGTGATATGATTTTATTGAGATTTTTATGAGAAGAATTATGAAGTTGGAGATTTAAAGTTTAGGCTCTTAATTATTGAGAAATAAGGACTTGATATGGTGATATTAGAAATTATGATTTGAAATTTCTATGTTGAGGAATTATGAATTGATTTTCTGGAATATTTATGATGATATTGAAGTTTGATGAAATTGTGATCAAATGTACAATTAGTTATTATTGTGAGTTATGAAGTATGCTTACGATTTGGATAAGTCCAAATTTCAAAGGAAAACTCTGCCTAGAATTTTATCGTTTGGAGTTAAGAGCATAGTATGGTATGCAATCACTAAGAGAATTGAAGTTAGACATACAAGTTCATTTACATCACAAACGAGATTTAGTAGATGATAACAGAGATATTATTATTTTCTCATAAGGAGAACACACAAGAGTCACCCTAGAAAGGAAATACATGAAAACACGCAAAAGCAAAAGAAAGCAACATGGGAAATTCCTCAAATTGAGAGATGTGTTTCCGGAGTAGCCGTATCCTACCACCTCTGACCTTTTGAGGAAATAAAGAAACCTTCAAAAAGGTGTGTTTCGAGAGTAAGAATACTCCGTAATCTACCACCTGGAACCTTTGAGGTACACACAAGATTTAAACATTAAGGAAAATCCTAGGAAATTAGAGGGGTGTCTCGAGAGTAAGAATACTCCGTACTCTACCCCCACCTATTCTAAGATTCATAAAGTTAAGTTTACATTAACCGGACTCCATTTTCGCTTGATTCCCCTTCCTTGCGACCAATCTATCTTAACCCCTGCTGGATCTTGTATTGAGATATATGACTGCAGCTTATCCAGTAGTTCATCAATAGTAGGAGCAGAAATAAGGAGCCTTCTGGAAAATGGAGAGATGAATCCCTGTTCCACAGCATAATCAAGAAAGGTTAACAAGCCATCAAAGAAATTGTTAACATTCAGAAGCCCAATAGGCTTAGTATGGAGATCTAGTTGAGCCCACGAGGTAATGTTAAAGATTTCTTCTAAGGTACCAAAACCTCCGGGCAGGGCTATAAAGGCATCAGAACCATATAGCATACAAGTTATGCGTTCATGGATGGATAATGTTTGAACTTCATGCCCTCGTGTTTTGCCTGCAACATCTACCAAAGGGACAGGTATGACACCGATTACTTTTGATTTCTCTGCAAGAGCAGATTGGGAAACACAACCCATTAGACCACTGCTACCACCCCCATACACAAGAGTGATACCTTTTTCCCCCAGTTTCTTTCCAAGATCTACGGCCGCTTCTAGATAACTGAAGCCTTTCCCCACTTTTGATCCACAAAATACACAAATAGTTTTGATCTGTCGAAGTTTTGGTGCTTCCATCTTTGATAGTATAGAAGAGAAAACTTACGAAGAAGATGTGATTTTGGGATGCCTGAACTATGAAATATGTTTGGCTATTTAAAAGCCGAAAAAATTTACTGTTTTTGATTGATTATGAAAAAGTAAAGATTTACTTTTGTCAAAATCGGCCAACTTTTGACTGTTTTACCAAAGATATCACCTTTCGGTGATTTATTTCCAGCTTTATCAAAACTCGAGAAAGGAAAATATATTTTATTTCCAAAACGCGTGAAAGAAAACAGCAAAATATTTTAAATGTGTATCAAGAGATTTACCTTATATCATTGTTGAACTGCCAGAAGCCTCATTTTGTAAAACAGACTGGCAAACAGGATCTTTTGCTATTATATTTTGGAGACTATAACGATTTTTGTCCTCGTTAAACTGAGCGTATAAGGAGAGAAGTTCACGTTGCACATAACCACTTGGGTGCGTCTCAAGAGTCAGTCGAATATCATCCAAAGACTCCTTACTCAGTCCACCCTTTATGAATTTGATTTTATCATCCCGATTAGTAGAAGAATATCCTACTGTTTTGCAACGAGTATCACAGTTCCAACGAGCACATTTGTAGCAACCATTCAGCCTTTTTGCTCTTCGTTTCTTTGCGAAGGTGCTTTTGCCTAAACCAGGCATGTGCTTTGGAAATGTCATAGGTAATTCACCAGATAGTCGAACCTTTGCTTCGATAAACCAGCGAACATCTTCTGAAACACCATGAGCCATCAGCAACCTCAATCTTTCGAGTCTTATTCGATAAATTTTCCTCAGATCATTCATTGGAAGACTGGAATAATACTTGCGAATGTTTGTAAGAATGATATCCATGTTTTTGATGGATCTAACCTCTTCCCAGCATGAACTATTTAAAAGCATTAAGGATCGGAGGGAATCCGCGTGATATTGATTCCAGCAAGAAAGCGCGGAATAGAATAATGGAAAAGAGGGAACAAGAGTTTATACGCCGTTTACTTTCTTGATAAAAGGAAGATTTGATGATGACGGGATTTGAGATATGGAATATTTTCTTGGATTTTGGGTACTGATATTTTGATATAATAATCAAGGTATAGAAATAATACGGGGATACGTGAAAGTGAAATAAGGACTGTATTGAATCAGGATTAATAAGTTTGTGCAAGTGAAAGGAATACCTTACGGGAAATGTTATGATATTTGAGTTAAGAATTTTAATTATTTGGGAGATATTTGTTTATTGAATTTTGCAGAAATTTTGGGTTACAAATATTGGAAAGATAAACTGATGATTATGTTGATATGTGAATAACATGTTTGGGTATATTACATAGAGAATATTCAGGTAATCGTTTTAATTATTTTGGGATATTTGGTGATAAGAAGAAATGACAAATTATTATGGTATGATATGTTAGTAAAGATTTATTGAAATTTTAGAGATATTAATACGAATATTTGAGGTCACATGATACGATGATAAATGACAAGTTACATGAATACTACAAGATATGATGAAATATCACATACGATTGGAAATTTTCATTTTGATTCAGAAGAATTTATGAGTAGACATATGTCTATTATTGATAGAAAAGTCCATGTCTTAAGAAAACAAATTGATGCATTTAGTCAAAGTCCAGTGGGTTAAATATGGTAGCGATGATGCTACATAAGAAGAAGAAGAAGAGATTCTGATTAAGTGTTCAGAAATCATAAGATCAAGTAAGATTAATTTCGAGGACGAAATTATTTTAAGGGGGTAAGTTTGTAGCGACCAAGAATTTTTACGCGATTAATAATTATTTTAATAGAAAATCATGTCGCTACTATTTCACCCATTTTTATTAAGTTAACGCCACGACGTATTCGTATAGCCAAGTCAAGAAATAATCGAGATCGTTCGATTTTAAATTAAATTCCGAATTTCTAAAAATATCTCCATTCTCTTGATTTAAAGTATATTAAGTCCAAGTACTTAATTCAATGTTATCCCAATATTTATTTATACAAAAATTATTTTTATTATTGAAATTAAGAAAATATATGCAAGCATGAGAGGTTCCATTATATATAATAATTATGAGAATCTTAATTTAATAAATATGGAAAAGTATATGAATGAATTATATACTCCATTATATGTAATCATGAAGAGCATAATATTTGTATAAATATGGAAAAGTATATGAATGGTTGATAAGATTCCATTATATGTAATCATGAAGAGCATAATATTTGTATAAATATGGAAAAGTATATGAATGGTTGATAAGACTCCATTATATGTAATCATGAAGAGCATAATATTTGTATAAATATGGAAAAGTATATGAATGGTTGATAAGACTCCATTATATGTAATCATGAAGAGCATAATATTTGTATAAATATGGAAAAGTATATGAATGGTGCTTTACTTTAAGAAAAGGATGTGTTAAAATTAATAGAATTGAATGATTATGTTTACAATATGCCAACTTTATACATCTATTTAAACCCATCTCTTTTACACACAACTCTACACATATACACTTATTTCCAATCTCTTGACAAAATCCACAAGTAAGAGAAATTCAAGGTGGTCAAGAAAGTTTTGGTCCATTTACTACTACACTTCATTTTAATCTTTTAAAAGGTAAGTATATCTTATGTTTTTATGAAAAGTAAGTATGTTTTTATGAAAGGTAAATACACCTTATGTTTTTATGAAAAGTAAGTATGTTTTTATGACAAGTAAGTATATCTTATGTTTTTATGAAAAGTAAGTATGTTTTTATGAAAGGTAAATACACCTTATGTTTTTATGAAAAGTAAGTATGTTTTTATGAAAGGTAAATACACCTTATGTTTTTATGAAAAGTACGTATGTTTTTATGACAAGTAAGTATATCTTATGTTTTTATGAAAAGTAAGTATGTTTTTATGAAAGGTAAATACACCTTATGTTTTTATGAAAAGTACGTATGTTTTTATGACAAGTAAGTATATCTTATGTTTTTATGAAAAGTAAGTATGTTTTTATGAAAGGTAAATACACCTTATGTTTTTATGAAAAGTAAGTATGTTTTTATGACAAGTAAGTATATCTTATGTTTTTATGAAAAGTAAGTATGTTTTTATGAAAGGTAAATACACCTTATGTTTTTATGAAAAGTAAGTATGTTTTTATGACAAGTAAGTATATCTTATGTTTTTATGAAAATGTTTGGATCATTGCTATGAAATCAATCTCACAAGATTGTTATGGGTTCCATATGATATGTTTATGATTATGCTAAGGGGACCGGAGTTTAGTAGCGCTACACATAAGAATTCTTGCCATTTAAGTTCGGTAAAATTCTTGTGTTTCCCTATGTTTATGAGTATTTCGATCATATCCTATGTTATGATGAAAATGATCCATATGCTTTCAAAAGAAAATTTATGCTTGGTATACTTACTGGGATTTTATAAATCTCACTCCACGATATTTATCATTTTCAGATAATTGAAGGTTCGAGGCGGTCAACATGGAAGTGGCAAAAGTGGTTAAGATTGATGAGATAATTATGTTGAACTTTATGTAAGAAAATTATGTTCTATTTTTATTCACAAATAAAATTATGGGATTCTAATTATTCTTTTGAATAATTTTACATTTCTATTTAAGTCTCGATAATATGATATGAGTCACTTTAATGGCACTCGAATGGTCGAGAATTCGGGTCGTCACATAAACCTAGAACCGGAACTAGATCCGAATGGCTCTTGATTTATAGAACCATAACCGTTTAAAATTTTGAAAGAACCGAACCGAATCGTTGGTTCCGATTCTTTTGCCCATGCCTAATCTATATGCTAAAACAAATTGACCACCGAAACATAACCACCCGCTCCTTCTTAACCATCGGCCACACAACCCTTGACCACTATGCAAATTTGGATCTTGACCCAACCACCTCCATCTCTGTCGACAAAAATTGAAACCTCGACCACCACCATCTCCTCCTTCCTTCGCTTCCATAGTCGTTCAATCATGGTTTCCATTATTTGAAGCAGGCTTGAATTTCTACTTTTATCTCCATCTTTGATCTGACAAATAAATAATTAAGCACAAGCGCTCTTAGCATTGCTCACCAATTCTCCTTCCTTCACTTGTACTGCCTAGAGTATCTAATTTGCTCTTCAGTTAATGAATCAGTGTCTACAGTGTCAATTTTAGAGTTAAAGAGAAATCACGAAAAGCTGAACATGTCTATTCATCTTGCTCAAAGAACGTGGTACAGGAGCAATATCTCTGAAGGAGGGAATAACTTGGCAACTTGTGGTTGCAAGGAATTTAGTGTTCATATCTAATGGCTCTTGCTATAGAACGCGCTATTGTAATTATTAATTTTTCGGCAGGGCTTCATTATATCGTGTTTAGAAAGCCAAAGGTTGTTTCCCTGATACTCTACTCTTTAATATTAACCATTGCAAGCCATTCCGCAGTAAGCCTCGAGAGAAATTTGACATCAGATATATATTGTTGTAGTTTTGCTGGTGGCTAGTTGGTGGTGTTTTAGTTGTAGATGGCAACGATGGTACAGGAGAAGAAGATAGATAGGTATCTATTTTCTCAGGTCCATGACAAATCAGATCTCATCTCGATAAATGAAATCTAGATCTATTTTCTAAACGTCGTAGAGGAAGAAATGTTTGCCATAGGAATTTCCCAATGGTGGTCCCGCGGTGGGGGTTTGTAGCAGGGGCTAATTATAAATTACATTAATGTTTTGCGAATTTTTGTATTATTTTGAAATCGAAAAATATGTAATATGGATGTCAAATTAAAGAACTCAATGAGAAATTTCATATAAGCTAACAAGTGATAACAAACTGTAAACATATTATCCATAAAATCGTCTTAAAGATCGAAGGTAAAAGTTTTATTTTATATTTTTTTACTTTTCCTCAATATCTCATTCATTTTAAATTAAATCATTTAAATCCTATAATACCATCTATAATTTGTTTACTAAATTCAATTTTGTCATGGATGATTAATTTCAGTTCGAATTGTTTTTGTTATCAAATTTAAACGAATAATAAATATATGAATTTTCAAAGTAAATTTAATTAAGTCGTGTTAATTTTTATAACTTAAGATTTGGAACAATTCATTCGTCATTTTGACTTATTTTTATTTATTACCGATTCTGTTCTTTTTCTATTTTTTTATTATAAATTTAAATAATTACAATACACAGAATATATATTTCAAATATTAACAATTGATACTGTATGTCTAAATTAGAAGAAATTATTGTCGTTTTAAGAATATATGCTCTTTAATTTGTATTTAATTGTTACTTTGCAGAAAATATCCCAAAATATGAAGAATGAAGAAATTAATGGAGAGTTGATACAATTGGATGCTAATTGGAGCTAAAACGAGCAATTGATAAGTTTGTGACGTCAACTGGAAAGATGCAATGTGCCAAAATGAACGAATCAGAGGTTGGAGGACCCAAGTGAAAGAATTGAGAGCTTAAACTGGCAAATCAAGAAGAATATAAAGTTTGGGGACTAAATCGCAACAATTGAAAGTTGAGGATTGAAGGTGCAATTAAAAGTCAGGGACCAACTTACACAGCCAAGAAAAGATAGAAGTCGCGATCGCTGGATACATACCACGCGATCGCGAGAAGATGCAAAATTGTAACCCGAGAGTTTTAACGAAGTCCACGCGATCGCTAGGGTTGAAGCCACGCGATCGCGTGACTTTTCGGTTGGGCCGACTGTGGGCTTTTTCTCGCGATTTTCAACAGAATTCTCTCTTTCTTGACCTAGGTTTCTTCGAAATCTATATATACAACACATGAGGCACGAAAATCAGACATTTGCCTCTCCATAGAACGAGCCACAATAGAGATTTCATCATCAATTCCTTGAAGATTCAAGCATTGCAGAGAGACGCGAATTGAAGACAATTGAAGGATAAAAACTTGGTACAAGATTTCCATTCTTTATATTGTTTTTCAATGAACGTTTATTTTTACTATTTTTGTTATTTCATAATGATGTGTAACTAATTTTAATGTTGGGATGAACGATGTAGCCTAGTTAATTATTTTAATTTCATATTCCTTGTTTTAACAATTCAATGCATGTGTTGATTTATTATTGCGTTTAATGTGTGAATGAACTAGCCATTTTTCCATGATTTCATGTGTTATTTCCATAATCCGAGAGGTGAGTTAATAACATAGATCTAGGTAATAAATCCGGTAATTGAACGAGAGATAGAGATATACTCTTGTGATTATTGCGATCGTGTGTGTGAATTCTTGTGTGTAATGCATCTAGGTAAGGAATATTCAGACCCGCTGTAGAGATACGAGGTTGACTTATTCAGATAATATTGATTTAAACTCGAGAGAGGAATCTCAATTTGAATTAGTGAATTCGATCAAACAAATATTTAGGAAGTGGAATTGGAATTGAGTTAATTGGTTAGGTGAACTCGTGAATCCCAACTACATTCAACCATATTTAAAAACAGTAGCAATCCTGAAATCTCGATCTAGTGCAAAAGTTTAATCTTTTAGTCATCGTTCATAATTTTAGTTTAAAACAATCAAAATTCATTTATTAGTTCAAATAAGGATAAGAATTTACATATTTCGATAATTAGTAAGCAGTCTCTGAGGGACGACAATCTGGACTTCTAGATCCATTTTTATTACTTTTCACGACCCGTACACTTGTGGGGATATTTCGCATCGCGAGATATCAGTGAACAATAATTAATTCATAATTTTTTTGTTAAACAACTGGTCGGTTAGCAATTTTTATTAAAATAATAATATAATTATATGAATAAAGAAATTTCCAATATGAAAAAGGAAGAACCAATTAATGTAACGATATTTTTTTAAATTAATGATTTTTTTTTTTTTTTTGGAAAATACTTGAAATTATGCGAAGGGTCTCTTGGGTTGATTCCCACTTTCGGGAATCGTCAATATTTCTTAATTTGTTACATTCATTTAAATATAGGATCGCATATATTTAAGTTATTGCAATTACTTTATTTTATGTACATTATAATATTTTGAAGATTTTTATTCATAGTAGTAAAAAATATTTGGATAAAATTTTTCTTCCAACAACGCAAGATTCATAAAAGCCACATGAAGTTGAGCATAATTTTCTCAAAAGAGAAACAATATTAAGATGAGGATTTTACCACACAAATACTCTCCAAAGAGGATTCAATATTCTTCCATTCTAAGTTATTAGGGTTTGATGGAAAATGGGTATATATAGTACAAAATAATGGAAATAAAATAAAAATCGAAAATGAACTAAAATCCCGAGAATTCTGTCTTCAGTATAACTGAGCGACCGCGCAGGAGAAAACCTCGTGGCCACGCAGGTGGAGATTTTTCGTTCTGTTGATTTAGTAGAGGAGCGCGCGGCCGCGCGGTCTTCCTTCTGAGAGGCCCCATGGAGTAAATTCTAGCATGCGTGATTTTGATCTCCAATTTGATTCTTGGCTTGTTTCTTGAGTTTAATCACTTGTTTTAGCCTCGAATACTATACTTTTATACTTCAGGAGTCCTTCAAAATGTACTCAAAATTTGTTTGGCTCACATGATTGTTTTTTCCTTGTCGACCCTCCTATGATTCTCATTATAAATGCTATTGATTAAAGAAATTGGTGGGATGCAATGAGTAAGTTTTGGTTTGTATAGTCATCTTCCAACTTTTAATTATATGATTTCCTTTGGTCCATTTGACATTTAAATAGTATCAACCAACCCCTTGTAATTTGAATAAAAGAAAATTGCAAAATTGCAAGTTAAATAATCAAAATCATTTTACATAATAATTGAGACAAAAGATATTAGAAACACACATTATATGGATATGTGAAAGTAGAACGATTGATCATAATAAAAATGAGTCGGTCTAATACTGGACTTAGTAGATAGTTGTCTTTTGGTTGGACATAGTTTGGGTTCAACATGAATGGCGGTCATAATCATGTTAGACCTTCTCTTTTTACCAAGTCGGTATATCTATAAACCTTCCCTCCTCTCGATATTAGTGTGCTTTCACTATTCTGCATGGACAATTCTACTTAAACAACATAGTTGAACAACATTGTGGACAACACCCCACCCCCCTTTGAGTGTGTTGTCCACAATGTTGTTCATTATTGTTGTCCAAATAGCTTTTTCCATTCTGCATTATTCAAAATACAAAACTCAAAATCGCTGGTGGTATACATGTAAAAATCAAAGTACGTAGATGACATTCTTTAAAATAAAATAATAAAAAAAAATTAGTCTAAAAAACCAATATTGGATAACAACTCACATTGAAATACTGATAAAGATGAAGATCATTTAGTGTGTGTTTGATATGTACATTATTTTGGGAAAAAAATTATTTGAATAGTGATTGATGTATATTGTGTGGTTAAAAATGAAAGAAAAGTTTTGTATTTATGTATAGGATATTTTAATATTAAAATGTGATTAAAATTATAATTGAATACTGTAGAAAAAAAATAAAAAAAAAAAATATATATATATATATATATATATATTTTTAAGGAATACCAAACAGGAGCAGCTTATGATGTCCACGCAACATTTCAAACAAGTGTTTACTTTTTTCTAAAAAAAATATATGTATCTCATTTATTAAAGTATCATAATGAAGTCACTTAGAATATTAAATTCATGTTTAAGAGTAATTATTTTAATTAAGTTGGATTTTTGCAAAGAAAGTGGGATTGATGAGGATGTAAAGCAAAAGGATAGAGTGAGGTATGATAAAACACTAATTCAAATGAGATATTCATTAGGGACATTTTTAAGTGATATTGTAACATGTCACACATTCAATGAGTTGCAAAAATAATTACCTTATTACTTATTTTTTTCACCACCTAATGAATGTGTGGCATAGCACAATATCATTTAAAAATATCCAAAAAAAATTTCTCTCTAAAATGACTCATGATAAAAATAGTCACATGATATTAAAATTAATTGTACGTAATAGCTGATAAGTACGTTTTGCGTACTTATCTTGGCTTTAAATTTAGACAATTGTAAGTGTTTTAGAATATGATATTGCTAATTATATATTTATTTTATTTGTTTTAGGAAAAAATCAAATTTGGATGCGTTTGAAGGAAAAACGAAAAAAAGAGATAGAAACCGTACAAAAAATGGTAAAGTGAGATTAAAGTGCAAACTTCCAAAAATTGAAGAACTCGAATTGGTATAAATGAAGACATGGGCTACACAATTAAATACTTAAGGATCAACTTGAATTGTTTGAAAAAAATTGAGATCTTAAAGTACATTTTTTTTAATGATAATTGGGCCCTAAATATGATTTGAAATTGGACTCCTTGGGCTACAAGAAGACAGAAGACTCGGCTGAATATAAGGAGGGCAGAATACATACACAGATGGAGAGATATACATAGAGCCGAGTGGGAGGAAAAACAAGAGGGCCTTTTTGGGAGTTATTGGAGAGACAGATTATACACGGCTGGGAGGTGTTGGGGAGAAAACATATACATATATATTCGGCTGGTCACATATTGGAGAGGAGGTTTCGGTGGATTGGAGTTAAGAAAAGGGCAGTAGCTAGTGAGAAAAAAAGGAGAAGACTTGGCTGTGGTATAGGAAAAGAGGGGCTACTGGGAGAGAGAATTGGCACCGACTGAGAAGGAAATAAAAAGGAGGCAGCCATCTGGTGAACTTTGATTCTGGTCGACAGGTAGTGGAATTGAGGAAATTGGCATAATTTTAGGTGGTGAATTAAAGGAGATTTTTGGGGATAAATTGAGGAGTTCATTGCCGATTGTGGGTAAAATTAAAGACAGGATTCGGCTGGATTTTGGAAGCAAGACGTTGAGGAATTTACGTCGAAGAACAAAGATTTCATCGCTTGGATTCGGATTTGAATGCGTTAATTGGAGATTTTCATAGTTTAATAATCCGGGTGATGGCTTCCTTTTATTTCTTGTGTATTTCCCACTTTAATATGCTAGGCTAATTTTCTTTATGTATTGGATGAAGATGAAACTTGTTATTAATTTATTCTAATTCGATAACTAGTAGTTTAATAATTTCTTGTATTGTCTTGATTGATCTTACATGCTTTATTATTATTATTATTTGATTGATTGGCCACCAATTAAATATATTGTTTCTTGTTGTAGTCTTGGAAAAGTCACAATAAGTTGGAACATTGCATGATCAACACATGAACACTAGATGTTAGGAATAACACTATGACATGTGCAATCTCATTGATAATTGTGTGATTTAATACGTTCTAAACATTCGTATTCGGACTAGGAATAGATTTGTTTCATGTTTGGGATAGATTTAATTTGTCTTGGAAAAGAAAATTAATTATATGTGAATTATCGATTGTCAAGAAACGCATGAATGATTTAAACTACGAATTGTTGAATTGAGATAGGTGATAACAAGTGGATTCGGATTCCAATACATGCTCTTCATTCATATTTTACTCCCAAACATTTGTTTTTATTTAAGTTTTATTTATTGCAAATTTTTAGAATAGATAGACAAACAAAATCATCCTTTTATTTTAATTGTTTTCATTAATTGAGTCGACGATAAACTAGTAATTAAGACTAAATATTATTCATCGTGAGAACGATACTTTCAACTCATCACAATTATTACTTGTCAACGATCCCGTACATTTGCGGGATTCGAACCGAACAATAGCTATTAAACATATATTATGCTTTGTATCACTATGTGGATGTTATGTTAAAGACAAAAGGTGGAGTCTTTGTAAGGGTAATATCATATAAGTAAAAATGAAAATGTTAAGATGAGTGTATGGTTATGTTATAATGGATGATATATAAAATTGGAATATATAGACCAATCTTGGAAAGTATGTTTTTCTAGATTAAAAAGTGATGACAGTAATGTGACACTCTTTCATACATTCCCTTAAAACTAGTCATCTTAATCATGTCAAACTTTAATGTTTCAACCTAAAACTTTGTGCCGCTGCTTGTTTGGTAAAATTAGATTGGTTTATGAGGGAGCCATCCTGTAAAATATAATCATCATAAAAGGGATTAATTTTTGTGGATGGTGAATATCATTACCATTACAAAATTGACACAATACCACATCCCTCTCATTGTAAATGAAATAATGGGAGTTTGATCAAAAAAAAATGAAATAATGGGAGAATAAATGCTAAAATTAAAACTTCTAATTTCACAGTTCTAATTTCAAATCATTCAAACTACATCCCACTTGAAGAAATAATAATAAAAAAAAAAAAAAATAAGTAACTATAAACAAAAAAAATAAGTAGATCGTTACAATCTAGTACACACAACAAAGGTTAAGAATTAATTCGTGAGCGATATATATATTATTGATAAATGAAGCTCGTTAAAACTTATTACTATTTTCAGATTTTGCAATAAATTAAAATTTGGTGGCCCAATTGAGATCTTTCTTAAATTTTAGTGACCAAAATTGAAAGTAATCCTATGAACATGTACTGGAAAGCTGTAACAGACATTAACTACCTCAGATTAAGGTGGTCTCCAATGGCGTTTCAAGTGACGTCAGCTCAACCTTGCTTTTCTCTCAGTACATTTTCTTCTTATACTCATAATAATTATAAAATCAGGGTTTTTTATGCCTCTGCTGAAAACCCATCTCGCAGAATCGCCCTTTTTCAACTCGGCACTGGTATGCACTCATTATTTTTTCTTGATTTTTCGTATATACATATAACCAATTTAAAAGTTTTAATTACTTATACGTTCTTATTAAAGCATTTTTACATTATTTTATAAGTTCATTCAATGCGTGTGAGTGAAAAAAAAAATATATTTGGGCTTTTCATTGTTTGGGGTTTTTTCTGGTTTTTGAAGGAAATTTGAAGGGTTAGGTTTAGAGCATGTTTGGCTGAGCTTCAAAATAAGTAAGTTAAGTATATTTCTTAAACTATACTATATAATATATTGGGCGAGTTACCCTTTTTTTTGCTTTACGATTAAAAAAGCTACTTATTTTAAAAAGCAAACTTAAGTCTTAACTGTTTGTAATTTTGATCCAACTTATGTTGAAACTTGTAAGAAAATTTACTTATAAGATCGATTTTTTATGAATGGATACCCAGACAGAAGGTTTTTCTTGATAGAGGCATTATGAGTTCCCAGGATGAATTAATAATCTTGCTGAATATTTGCTTCTCCTAGTATCAATTTGAGTAGCCTCAATTGTTTCTCTGGTTGCATATTTTCTTATTTATAGTCTTATTTGTTTTCCTGTTTTCTTTCTTATTATATCAATATTTCGGGCGTGTGTGTGGTTTCATGGTTACTCAGGAAGAAAAATTGGCACTGAGGGGAGATAACTCATTGTAGTTTATTTCATTATCCAGCTATTTCTCAGTCACAATTATTTGATGCAAATGCAAAATTGTTAAGAAATGTGGGAAATAAATTAGAGACGTCTATCCTGCCATTAGATGCTGAACCAGCCACTTCAGTAACTGCGGAAAATATTCTGGAGTGGACCAAAAGAGACAACAGAAGAATGCTTCACGCTGTTTATTGTGTTGGAAATTTGGACAAGACTATCAAGTATGTATCTGTTAGTAGAATTGATTTGAATGTTTGTATATGAATGTTTCAATAAACTTGGAATATGCACAGATTTTACACTGAATGTTTGGGAATGAAGCTGTTGAGACGACGTGACATCCCTGAAGAAAGATATTCAAATGCATTTCTCGGATATGGGCCTGAAGATTCAAATTTTACAGTGGAGCTTACTTACAGTATGCCATCTTATATCCTCTGTTTTTATCAGATATTTACTGAAGGAGGCTATAGCTTTAACAGTTACTGCTTCGGTTGCTGACTTTTATGGACTTTGATGGATTCCAGATTATGGAGTAGACAAGTACGACATTGGAACGGGATTTGGACATTTCGGCATAGCAGTTGAGGATGTAAGTGAAATAAATGAAGAACAGTGGTATGGCATATTAATGTCTAGTTTCCCAAGCAAGGAAGCTTCAAAATGCACTCTTTCATCAAAATAATAGAATATCTTGCAAGTTAATTGGCTGAAGCAAGAATATCCTAAATTTCATTTATTAATTTTTAAATTTTTTTCCCCACATAAGGCACAAAAAACTCAGATTATTTGCAGCAAACAAACACTAGTATATTGCTTGCCAATCTCCTTTCTCATTTTGTAATGCCAATTATGAAGTATCAAGAAATTGGAGCACCATTTCAAGAATTAAGTTTGATTCATGTTGAGGGAGTTGGTCCAAATTGAGCCTCATTTGATGATGGGTTAGACCAAATAAATTTCATCATCACTACATATGTACTACTATTTTCTTGGCCTCCACAACACAACACTTCATTTCATTGTTGTTGGATATTTGACCCAAATTAATCAAGTGCCTAGTGAAACATAATGAGTGCCTAGTTGAAACAAAAGATGGTGGAGCTAATTATAGTATTTGAATGATAATTAGTCTTGACTAATTATGATGTCTTTGAATGATAATTAGTCTTGACTAATTATGATGTCTTGAAATGATGATTAGTTTTGACTAATTTCATGTAATTAGCTCAAATTCCTTCTCTATTTATAGAGAGGATTCTACATGAAATTTCTTGAAATGATGATTAGTTTTGACTATTTATAGAATCCTCTCTATAAATAGAGAAGGAATTAGAGGAAGAAAGACACCATCACAAACATATGAGAGAGTGCTAATTAGTGTCACATTGTGATCAAAGAGAGAAAATTGTGAGCCTAGCATATTGTGAACTTTCTTGTAACTCTTTGTAGTGTAAGTCAAAGGGTAGAAATTATATGCGGTAAAGCTCGTTCGTAGTATTTTCTCTGTGGTCTGTGGGATTGGGTTGGTGAGTGAAAGTCTATATATTTGTAACAATTTAATATATAGTGAAAAGCTTTGGCGAGGGTCCGTGGACGTAGGCATTTTGCTGAACCACGTAAATTTCTGTGTTCGTATTTATTTTCTTGTTTGCTTATTTTATTTTGAACATCGAAAGATCCTGTGGGAAAATTAAAGTGGGAATCGACGTGTCGAAATTCCCAACAATTGTCACAGTGTTATATTTATAATTTTAGAATTAGGGGTAGTAACCACATGGTTTAAGTATTGCATATTGTACACTGAGCTATCATTTTTCATTGCAATGTATTTATTTGTACGTACTGCATATTTTGAAACCCTATATAGGTTTCCAAAACAGTAAAGTTAATAAAAACTAAGGGGGGCAAAGTAACCCGGGAACCTGGCCCTGTCAAAGGTGGAAGTACAATTATTGCTTTTGTTGAAGATCCAGATGGCTATAAATTTGAGCTTATCGAAAGAGGGCCTACTCCTGAGCCCCTATGTCAAGTAATGCTTCGAGTGGGAGATCTTGATCGTGCTATCGATTTCTATAGAAAGGTGAACGATGATACATGTTAAGAAAAACTGTTTTCTTAGACTTGCTGTTACTGCATGTTCTGTGGGAAGCATATGGTAAATATATTTAACAATCTCCATTTATCATGAACTTATCAAGGGTTTTGGCATGGAGCTTCTTCGGAAAAGAGACAATCCTGAATATAGAGTGAGTTTATGTGGAGAAAAGTAACTTGATTTTATATTTTATTGTATTTTCATATTTTAGAAATTCAATTAATTTTATGTGGTGGCTATTCCTCAGTATCTCACACTGTTTTTTGCTAATTCTTCTGGGTGATTATATTCAGTATACAGTAGCCATTATGGGTTATGGTCTCGAAGATAAAAACACAGTTCTCGAGTTGACATATAACTATGGCATCAGAGAATATGACAAAGGAAATGGTTATGTTCAGGTATATTTTAAACCTTAAGCTTGTTATTCCTTAAGCCAAACAATATGGATATCAAAGTTTATTTGTCGTGAAACTTGTTGTGGTTTTACTTTTACCAGATTGCAATTGGTACAGATGACGTTTATAAGACTGCAGAGGCTATAAGACTTTCCGGAGGAAAAATCGTCCGTGATCCCGGACCCTTGCCAGGGATAAACACTAAAATCACTGTATGCTTGGATCCTGATGGTTGGAAAACGGTATGTCTTTCGTTTATTTATTTTTATTTTTGCTTGCAAGTTAAGATTTTGTGTCACTGATGTCTTTGTTCCTATATTTTGTCTCTAAAGCTAGCAATTCTTTCTTATTTATCAAAATTTAATTTCAAGTATTTGATCTATCTTTCACTCAATGGGTTCACAAATTCTTATTGATGCTACATATTTATTATTAATCTCATGATTGCTTGCAGGCATTCGTCGATAATATTGACTTTCTGAAGGAGCTAGAGTGACAGAATCACTCTACTTTCTCCATTCACATAGAGTGGCAAGCACCTATCAAGGTGCTTGTGATTGACCTAAAAGAGTTTTCAGGGCTCGTGAGTTATTACCAAGAGCCCTACAAATTAGATCGCGGTTTCAAGAATTATCTGCTGAAACATTCTTGATCATTGGTTATCTGTTGTAAAATTCAAATTAAATTATGTATTACCCTTTGCTCAGTTTGTATTTTTGAAGAATAACATATTGTCTAGTTTTTCGTAAGAGTAAAGATCGATTTTTTTGACAATTATTGATCCTCTAACTCAAAATCATGTCATTTTGACACTCAAATGCAACATATGTTGGATCCCTTCAACCCACATCTGTTTTTCCCCTTTGTTTCTACATTCAAACTCAATGGTCCTATCAGCAGTTTGTATTGCAAAATAGGCCTTTTGCTTGTTATTCTCTGTCTCACGTCCGGGCCATGCTGGGATGTCACAATATACACCAGAGACTATGCCTGCACTCAGTAAAAGAACAATTCAGATTACAGTGAAAGATATTTGAAGTAAATTTTCACCTGATACTGGTAAATTGCTTTCTTACATTTCTTTTTCTTAGTGAATGTTCCTCCCATGTGCTTGCTTTTCATCTTAGCCACAACCTGTTTCATTATATTGTATTAATTAACATGTTTTGAAGTTTAGGAGAATACAGCAGAGTGGTCAAAAATTTACCTGTAAATTTGAATTTATGTTGAATGAGACTAGCTTCCAGTGGAGATCTCCTGTAAAAACCATGATTATATGGTAAAAAAAAATAATACAATCTCTCCGTTGGATCAGTTCATTCACTGTATCATTACCTTTCCTTGTGCATTTAAGAAGTTCTTCCCCTCTTGTGACAAAATCTAATGCTGCTAAGGTATTTGATTCTGTGCTGATTTGAACATTTTCGTCATTCATCGCAATTGCAGGTCCATGCACCTTATGTAGTCTAGCTCTTAGAGTGGCAGCACCTCTTAATGCTGTATTAGTAATTAATATCACAAATCAGATATAGTATGATTGGGTAGCTTTCAGATTCCTTTGTATCACAAACCACTAGAAATGTCATTAAAAAATTATCTGGTCGGGTGACATGAGTTTGATTTTTTTGTACTCTGACTTGATCTTTCATAAGCGACCTTTACTGGACATACAAAAAAACCCAATAAAATCTTTCCCATTTGTAAAATTTGGTTGATTTGTCTTTTTAGATTTAGATGACTGGAATCTATGACAGCAATTAAATTTCTACAACTGTACCTGTAGCAGCTCCAGCAGTGAGTGTCATTACATCACCATTAGTCCTTGCACTGATTGCTGAATTTACAACTGATAAGATTTGCTCATGATCAGCTCCCATATCCTCTGCAACTTCTATGCAGTGAGATGCAACAAGAGCAGCTGCAGATGCAATTCCAGTGGATTTCTTATTTTGGGCAGCTGCTTTTTCCGGAGAGGTTACTGATGAGGCTGCAAGGGAAGCCACAGCAGTAGCAACCCCTGCCACCGATATTGCTGCGTGCAATTGAGCATTGTGAGCTCTTATCTCTTGCCTTTTCCGCTCTTTATGATCTTTTAAACATCTACCTAATTTCTTGCTCCTGATAGTGCTCCTGTAGAGCTGTTTAGACAATAACAGAGATCAGGAGAATCTGTTTATAGTGTCTTTCTTATATGATAGTTACGTCGGTTGAGCTTAAAAATTATGTACCCCATTTCTTATCAACTGTGGATTAAAAAGAAGCTCCTGGTTGAGAGCTTGATGCAGTTGAAGCAATTCCTGTATAGATCGAACTGATTGTGAAAAATACTCGGAGTATGATGCTGTAAGAACCCCAATATGTATGAAATGGTGCAAAAGGCAATGCAAAACTTTGCATCTGTTTGGTCCAGAATGAATTCAACAACTTTTTCCTCAAATTCGTTTTCAACCACAAATTTCTATGGTACCCCACAACTGTACACACTTTTCAACAACTTTTTAGCCAGACATTAAAATTTTTCTTTAATTTCTCCTACACCAAATAGGCTTGAAGAATGGAAGTATCTAGATTGTGTTATTGTGCATTAGTCTAGTGGTAAGTATTTTTCTTAGAACCTAATCTGTTGCGAAAGTGATTGCCTTGTAGTTGTGGTTGTTCATTGTTCTATGCATTGCCTGTACAAAAGACAGGGACCCGAGTACCTTCGTGTCGTCGCTTCCTCTTGGAGACAATGGAGGACTCTCTGAAGTTGCTAGTGGTTGATTCTTTAAGAAAATGGAAAAACCAGGTAAGCAAATAAGAAGAGCAATTTAATATATTTACTGTTATGACGTTTTTTTAGGTAGATTCGACATTACTCAATAGTATTAAAGAAGAAAAAGAAGCTAAAATCTTGTTTATTGTACTCTTAATACTGTCGAACACTGTGTATCAAGCATGCATTTACTGTCCTCAGGAGTACCTGAGGCAGAATGATAAAATTTAAAAGACCTACAGGCTCCTGCAGGGAGAGTAAAGCGCTTCCATCGTCAGCTTGAGCAGTAGCACCGGGAGAGCATGAAGATGGCTTTGCAACTTGGACGTGGCAAAGAGCATTTGACAGTTCCTTCGCAGACAGGCTCCATGATCTAGCCAAGAACTCCATTGACTCGGTAGGAGTTTCAGGAGGGGGACAGGTTGCCGGAAGCCAACTTTCAGCATTGTCTTCCTCGATGTTTTCCAGCCTATTCGGCTTGAATTCCGAGCCACCAGAGCATTTCAACACTGTAACAATCATAAAGTACAAATAAACTTGGCAAGTTCTTGCTTATCCACTCATTGAAATTAAGCTGAAATTTTGATCATTAGACTTACTCTTGCTGTGTTTGTATAAACCAGTTGATGAAAACAAGCTTGAGAGGAAGATGATGAGGGGAAGGAGCAATAATCTGATATTTATATACTAAGAAGCTAATTTTTTAAGTGAATAAAATCAAAAGAGAGATTCTAAGTGGAAGTACATTTTTGTTTTCTTTATATTTGAAAGGTCTCAAATAAAGTCAAGATAATTCATGTCTTCCAATTTCTCAGTGTCTGCTTTATTCTCCATGTACTATTTTTTTTTTTTTTTTTTTTTTTTTTTTTAGCTTTATATGTGCATAAAAGGCTAAAAATTTCTTGAGCGGCGGGCTTAATTATGACTAAGGAATCCTTTTTCTCCCCCATTATCCCTGTTTAAAGTAAAAAAATAGGGCCCTCCATTACAGGTTTCCCTGAACTATATCAGCAGTCAGCAAGAATATAGTATATTTACTTATTTAGCAAGTTTTAAGTGGTTGGACTCGAGTGGAAATCATACTCTTGAGAATCTACCAAGTAGAATATAGATAGTCGTGACACTCGAACCCGTGTGGTTTGTGCATGTTCGTACTTCTTAGCCAGCTTGCATCATAGATGGTAATGTCGAGTGTGACAACTTGAAAAGGAAGCTGAGGTCAAGGTCCCATAAAGAATAGGTTCCGACAAATGAATGACAACATTGAATCGGTATAAAACCACGAATAAGATTTGAACAAAACGACCCCGCAAGGTCGAGCAATGATAAGAACTGAAAGCATGAGTACTTTACTTCACATTATGAATATGTGGTCTGGGTTGAATGGACACGATATTGAAACGTCAATATGTGATTTTTATTAAAATTGGGATACGACACGTTGAGTAAATGCAAATTAATTTTGTAACTTATTATTATTTATATTTTTTTTAATTGTCGACATTTCTATCCTCTTTTTTTATTTTGATGCGTAAAATGTAGCTCTGACAAGTTTTGAAAAGTGTTCGTGTTCGGAGAGTGTAGATGTCCAACACACGTCGGACACCGACACGCTAGCTCCAACAAAGTGTTCGTGCAAACAGTGACGTCTATAGTTTTCTAACTTGAAGGCAATCAAGAAAGTGGGACTCTCTTTGATCATATTGCTTTAAGTCTAATCATGTTTTAAGAAAACAATTGTGCACCAATGACATGCCATTTTCAGCTGATGGGGTGGGGTGGGTGGGCACTTTTATTATCTTTTTTACTGATTGAAATGATGAAACTTGTAGAGGTGCTTTGCTTCAGTCATCTTTTCATCCCTCTTTGTAAAAGGACCATAGAGGAGAATCTGCAGTTAAGCAGGCTCTGATAAAAGTGACTAAAAGTTTCTTGATTCAAAACACGCTTTATTAAAAACGAATGTACATCATACTATTGGAGCACGCAGTAACTTCACAATCACAGTAATATACATCATCTAATAAAACTTTAAATTGTTAGAACTGAATCACGATCTTGATTGGACTCGTAAAGTGAAACACGAGAGATTTTTTGAGGACTCTTCAAACCAGGCCGTGTCATGGGGGATATAAGAGAGCGTTCTTCACGAGAGCGTGAGCAACACAACTAGATACTCGCCTAACAAAAAAGACAACTAAAGAAGGAAAGGAACTAAATGAATCTGAAATTATAAGCCATATGTTCACTGCTTGTACAACATTTTATAGCAGTGTGAAAAATGGAACATAAAAATGAATACTCAGGTGGTCTTCGTCCATTTTTGTTGCTCAGTATATTGCAATATTTACACAACTCGTAGAAACTATATATCAAATAATGGCATTGAAACCTAAATATAGACATTAAACAGGGAAACCAATGCAACCTGGTACTGCAAGTTTGCATTAATCCGAATCATCTACAAGCCCGGGGGTTTGAGGAAAGGAACCAAACCAAATATACCTTCCACATCAACAGGAAGTGTAAGAGATCGTTTTATAATTTCCGGTGTGTAAGTATTGCCTTTCCATGTGTTGAACCATGGTCCTCCTCCAACTTCTACGGCTGCCATGTTACTTGTTACATCCAAAATAACCTACCAACCAAATGGAAAATGGTAAAGAAATATTAGGTAAATTTGGAAAGTTGGAAGCTCATTGTATCATAATAAAGGCTGCTAAAGCTAGGCTCTTAGATGGGCTTGTTCATGAATCTCCTGTGTAAAATTATGCCATTTTTCTTGTTACATCCAAAATAATCTACCAACCAAATGTAAAATGGTAAAAAATTATTAGGTAAATTTGGAAAGTTGGAAGCTCACTGTATCATAATAAAGGCTGCTAAAGCTAGGCTCTTAGATGGGCTTGTTCATGAATCTCCTGTGTAAAATTCTGAACATTTTCATTTTCTTTTTTTGTCTGATCTTTTTCGAGGGAAAGAACAAATTGCATATTCCTTACATTTGGGGTAGGTATGAACAGTGTCAAGTGTCGACTGAGAACTCAAGGAACTTAACAGAGAGTTATCCATGGACAATATTTTTGACATTCAATCTATCAACATGAGAGGCTTACATCAGGGGAAAGGTTGGTGAGTTCAAGGTTAGGAGTTTTGTTTGAGGTTAAATACACAAAATGTACATTATAAAAAACAGTAATTATGGAGAGTGATTGGTGGGAGAATAGAATTTGGACATGTCTGTAAGTGTGGATAAAGGCTCTCCAACAAATTAGGTTTAACCCGTTTTGGCCTAGCAAATACGTGTGCCAAATAACTGATGACAGGAAGATGTCATTGTATATAGTAGTTTCTGAAGCACTGACACTTCCTAAGTGACAACCATGGAGGAATAGAAATACCTTTCCTTCACTGCCATCATATCGTTTTTCCCATAATCGGAGACTTAAGTCAGCAAAACAAGTATCCTTGCAAGCTGGAGCAAGACCAGCCTCTGAGGTGGGGGCTCGCAGTGTAGTACCGGCATCCTTTGTTGTTGCCACCAACTCCACCTGCATAAAGGTCTATTACTTAGAAACCAAATAAAACTGCAGCACAAGCTTGACTCAGATTGGTATGAGATTCTTATTTCCAGTTATTAATCACCACTGTGATAATTTGAACCCAAACAAAATTTGGCTTAATAAAATTAGTGATGATATACTAGTGCTAGAACATCAAAAATAAAAACATTTGTCACATATGTGATACCTTGTGCTTTTCATTCTCTGCGGAAATGCACCACTGACCCCATGGAGCAATTTCCCAATTCACAACTCCATTCCATGGTACAAACTCATAAAAAATGCCTCCATAGTGAATTCCAATCTGCACGCATACTTGATGTGAATATTTCTTTACAAGAAAACAGACATTAAGGCCAGCAAAAGTATATCAAAATTGCACAGGAAGAACGGAAAACAAGTACCAGTGCAGCATTTTCAAAGTTCTCACTCAACCCCGGGAGCTGTCTCAATCCACCACCAACAGTCAAAGCAATCTCTCCACTTGCACCTTCAAAGACATTACATTGCACCTGTAGCACAACAGACCAGGCTTTAAGGATCTAAACATGGTCAGAACATCATGAATCGCAAACATTGCATCAGTGAATAGACATTCACTTACAAATAAATGCCTAAAGAGATCTCTCTTTCGAGATTTAATTTCACCTCATTTACTATAAGTATAAGATATTTAAAAAAAAAAAATTGTGGGTAAAAAGCAGTGATAACCAAGGATTTGATAGCAAAAGACATAATAAAAGAGAAATGGCACTATACAGATAAGTGCATCATAACGACGTTAGGTATCTTCAATTTCTGATGCTATTTATTTAAGATATGAATTACAGTACACAGTGCAGAAATTGAACCAATGAAGAGCTGACTGTGATAGTGCCAATGATACAGGGAGATGCCAAAAGAAGGGATAACAATATACCCAGAACCACTTTCTAGGGAAGGCACCACCCCAGTTCTTTTCAGAATATGAAGGGGCATTTTGGAATTCAAACCTTTCACCATCCCATTCAATCCAACCTGCAGGAGAAAACCAGAAATTAAATGAGTGCTCTAAGAACCAAGGAAAATAAAACAAAATCAAGGTCTTCCTCCTATCTTATTACAGCAAAATATTTTGAGTAAAAGAAAACCGAAATGCACAAGGTATTGAATGAGGTGTTTCTTTCAAGTTTCAACAGATCGTAATAATATTACAGCTTCTGAAGGATAGAACATTTATATAGATCAGTTTATTTATTTATTTATTTATTTTAATAGGGCAGTTGATTAAGCATAAATTTGATCATTGTCTTGAATTACCTTTCATTCTAAATTGCATGATGTAGAAATTGAATGCTGTTATCTAGTAGGATATAATAGGATGGATAAACTTTGTTACTCGTGATGAATTATTATTAGAAATGCATATATATCTTGTCAACATGCTCTCTAATTTAAAAGGATAGTAATTTTTGCAAATCAAGTGTGCGTATTTATGTCTAGTAGCTGCAAATAAAAGCAAGTGCATCTTTTTTAAAGCAGTAAACAATCAGCAAATCATCAAACTCGATTTTAGCAACTTTTCAAACAATAGAGAGGAAGGAAACATCGTTAATACCTGTTGAAAGTCCACCAGCCATACATATCTGCCAATGAGGTTCAAAAACAGGAAATGCAGCAAGCCATCCTGCCGTTGAATTTTGCTTCGACCCAACATTTCCCCATCCGTAAATAGGGCGGGTGCTGTACTCCCACCGTGCACTCTTAACAGTTTCTGCATAAGGTGTCCTATATACCAAAGCCATAACAACAAACCAAAGTATAATGGTCAATTCAAGTCCAGAAAGTATAACCAACATTTTGACGAATATACAGAGTTCAAATTGTACGAGTTTAGGCTGGAACTGTATTATGACTCAATCATGGGTTTCTATCATTATTACAGAGACTACCTACATAAAGATATAATGAAGTGTATAATCATTTACACTCAGAAATCACACATCTATCACTGACAAGTATTGTTATTCTAGTGGTCGCTTAAACAAAAATCTAAGAAAATACTAACATCTGACGTGGAATATAATTCATGATGGAATAATAAGTTATGGAAGAAAGGGTAAAGGTTACCTCCCGTCATCACGGATAAACCCTTGGTGCCAAAGTGGGGTAACTTGAAAACCCTCCAAAACTCTTCGGTTGAACTCCTGAACGAGCAATTATAATACATCAATTTATGGCAAAATATGATACATAATGTCGTGACAGGAATTGGTAAGTTGATACTGGTGCAGATAAAAAGGAAGTTATTATCTTCCTAAAATATTGTCAGACTAGAGATATTTGCAGCATGGAGAATCCCTATCTCTATAAATGTTAGAAGATGTCAATTGAAGCAAAAGTCTTCGGGAAGCAAATATACTTGTACCACTTGTTATAACTAAAACTAGCATACACCAAGCTATCATATCAGCAGATGTGATCATTAACTTCATAAAGTGAAAGCTAGCTCATTAAGGTGTGAAGTTAATGTAATGAAAACATTAACTCCTCTCTCTGTCTATCAAAAAACTGACTCAACGTAAATTACTCATGATAACAAAATATAAAATAAAAGCCAAGAAAAGAAAAGAATAAAGAGGAAGCATGCTGACCTGAGGAGGAACCTCAGTATTCGCAGCCTGCATATTTTTTTGGGCAATAAAAGTATTTCCCAGCATCAGTTCATTCCTACCTATGCATATGCAAATTATCAATAAGATGAGTGGAACAAGTTATATGATCAATGATAGCAGTACGATGTACCATATGAACATCAAATAACGAATTGAAGTTCTATTTAGTGCTTGTTTGATTCCCATTATTTTTGGAGAAAGTTGAGTTTTTAGGAGATTGTGGGGTGTAAATTGAGTTGAAAAGTCAAAAATCGTAAGCCAAATGTAAGATGTATGGTGTAGATGGTCAGCCAAGTTGAAAGCAGAGGAAGAAAAGCTAAAAACACAAGGAAAAAAATGTGTGAAGGGTAGGCAGGTTGTATTAGTGTCTAAAAGGCTAACCTAGGATCAAATATAGACAGTCAACTGTACTTAGACTGCCTAAGGAGCGCCTAGGCCAAAGAAAGGCGTGCCTTTTATTTATTTATTTACAGACTTTCTTGTTATGAAATCCAGCTCAAAAAAAATGCTCAACCATTGCAAAAACTTAAAATGGATATAATTCCAACAAGAAACCGACCCTAGCCCAAATCCTGCCAACAAACATAGCTTTCTGCACCCACAAACAAAGCATTACTAATTTAGAGCATTTATGATTTTGAGAATTATATTTTTTGTTGAAACTCGAAAACTTGAAAAATATGTATGAAAGTTATTTTATTTATTTACTGGTATACATAATTAAATAATATTAAAAATAGAAAATGCCTTATTACGCATAGGTTCATAAGGCTTGAAGCTTGCCACACCTTACGCCTTTTAGAACCAAGTCTACAAGGTCCCCTACAGTCCAACACATTGTAGGCAATAAACAAGCATCAAGGAATCCAGTGAAGTATTCCAGCCAGGGGAAGAAATGTCAGGTTAAAGAAACCTAATTGTAAACTTTACATGCTTGTGATCAACCATAGGAAACCCTCCCGTCCCCACTTAACTTGAAATGGAGCTCTATGAGTCTCTTTGATACTTGACTAACTAAATGTTATGAAAATAAAGGCCATTTAAAGAAAAAAATGAAGCGAAAATTTGAGTCAGAACTTGCAACGCACAAAAAAATACAGGTCTATGATTAGAAAAAGGTTTTCTAAAAATATGTGACAGAAACAAATATGGATCCGGTTCTCAGTCGACCGACAACCAGCTTATGGTTGTATTCATGTACCCACCAATCAATCAATTCCTATTCCTATTCCCAACAGAAGAGGAAGAGTACTTCCCTGTGTCTCCCCAGTCAGGAATTTAAATACAACCCATCCCGTTGTCAGTTGTCACTCTAATCACCAACCTTAACCTTAAGGGAGGTTTTCTCCCCTACAATGACAAAAAAGGAATTCATACGTCCGCCTATCTTCATCCAATCCTCTCATTTCTTCCTGCATAGATAACTAAAGGTCTTCTTTACCATAGCCTCCTCTCTTCTTGTCGCCGTCCTCTTCCCCCTTTCTTCCCACTCAAAGAAAACACAACTTATTAATCAATTACACTTTCCCAATCAAATCTTCTCCAAATCCAAACTCAGAAAATGCTAAACTATCTAATTATCAAGGCCTCAACTGTACTTCCAAGATATTCCTTGATTTGAAGTCATATCTTACAGTCAAATCCTACAGCAGGAAAGCAATATACCAATAAAATACTTAACTATCATGAAATATTAAAAAGATATTCTAAGTGTAGGAAAAAACATAATATATGGACTACATCGTGGCATAACCAATTAGCCTAAAAAAGGTAATAATCAACGGTTACAAACAACTGTTACCAGCCAGAAATGAGCACAAGATTTAACATGAAGACATACTCCCCCAAAAGTTCTGAGATTCTTCAGTGTATTGGCATATATATTTATCATCGGCCCCTAGAATCTGAGCTCCAACTCCTGTAAATCTAGGTCCATATTGTGCCTGTTCTAGTCTGTTTAATCTCTTTGGAAATGCTGGGTTCTCCACCGAATACATGAAGCAGAAACTCTGCCTACATTCTGGTATTGAGACCTTGAAGTACCAGCCCTCAAAGAATTTTCGAGGGGTTCCATCAAAATGGTACCTGCATAAAAATAAACGTAAAAGTAAATAAGTATTATAATAAACTGATAACAGACATCAAATACAATCTATACTCTATAGCCAACAAAACAAAAGTCATTTCAATTTTACCTCTCCACTGCCAGGCAATTATTTTTCTATATTTACAAAGGTCACAGATAAAATTAACATTGATTTCAATTTCTATCGACATCCTTATTTGTCAATTACGAGAACAAATAAAATTTTATCCTTAAATCGATTTAGCTAAGCACTTAGGGCTCGCATTCGGCTCGAAATTAATTCGGGCATTGCTTCCAGGGCTTAACTCGCATTCATGGTTGAAGCCAAGCCAGGTCAACGCCATTAACATCATCACAATACAAAAACTTTACACACTTGGCAGTTGACACAAGATCGAAGTTTATGACTACTTGCAACACTTTGAATCTATACCAAAAAATAGAATTAAGAAACATTAACAGAATGCAGAAATGATTGAGATTACCCGCTGTGAGGAGTTCGTGTAGGGCGATTGGAAGGGGTAGGTTCATAAGTAGGTTTTATACTGGCAGCCTCCGTAACATCGTCGGTGAACGGCTTCTGAATAATGGAGGAACCAATTGAATTGGATTTAGACACGCATTTTAGTGCAAATGCATGTGGAGACATTGAAACTTGAAGTCTTGTAGCAGTTCCGACTGGAATTGGAGTACAAAAATATGGGTTTTGGGGGATTGTGCACATACTTTCCATAGATGAAATTTGTGAGGGTTGAGAAGAAGACAGAAGAAACTGGTGGGTTATAGATTTTTTTTTTTTTTTGGAGCAGAGGTGGGTTATAGTTATATACTCTACCCTGTGTATTTGGGTTGTGGCGGAGAAACTGAGAGGTGGCTGAACTCGGGACACCTGGTGTTAGAGGGCTTAACAAGTGCAAATACATAAATTATAAATATAAATTTTAAAATTGAAATGAAATGAAATTTGTATAATTTCAAAAATTGGGTTGTAATTAAAATTAACATTTAAATTAAACTAATATACCGCTTTAATGCGGTGGATTCAACCGTAGGGGAAGACTACAAATTCAATAGGAAGTAGATATGAGCAAGATTTGTACAGCAAAATCGAATAATTTTCCGTAGGGAAAAACTACAAATTCAATGGAAAGTATATGTGAACAAGATTTGTGTTGTAAAACGATAGAGAATATAGAGAGAATTTCTCATTAGGAATGTTTCTCATTAATTCTCATTAATTTTCATCAATACGCCTCAACTGTTGCATCATTAAAAACCTTGCTAGGAAAACCCTGTGGGACAAAACCTTAGCTAAGGGGAAAAGAGTGCAACGCGTATTTATTCCTTTTCATGGAATATCACAAGTATATTGATGCAATCTCGTATCTTTTCATCAAACATATCATTCATGATGAGCTTTATATAAATCATTCATAGCTCATTTATGATGTCATATCATGCTATATTAAGCAATGTTGTACTAATTTATCGATTGCATCTTTCACTTCTGGTGAATAATCAAATATTGCATCTTTCACTTCTGGTGAATAATCTTTCACTTCTGGTGAATAATCAAATATTGCATCTTTCACTTCTGGTGAATAATCACATTTAGAATTCACTTCTGGTGAATAATCAAATCTAGAATTCACTTATGGTGAATAATAAAATCTAGAATTCACTTCTGGTGAATAATTAAACATATTCATTTTCATATTCACTTCTAGTGAATAATCAATTTCTCAGATGTCATAAATAGTACACTCCAATTTTACTTTCAACATATTATATCATGGAGTCATTTGTATCATTCTATAGTGATACTAATCTAGGCATATTGAATCTTTCAATGATTTATACATGTATGTTCTTGCACTTTATAAACTGCAATTTCTAATTTGTAGGAGCATAATCAATCATTAAAATAGATATCAATTTCGACATATAATCTACAATCATTTTACTTGAAATCCCAACGTACCGCGATCAACTGGTACATCAAAGAATACTCTCAAAGTACCGAGATGAGAATCATACATTTTGATCTCACTCATTGGTTTATCAAAGAGCTCAAGCTAGTGATTTAGACTATAGTCTATCCACCATATGTCATTCCAGTTCAATGAAAAATTTTGCGCGCAACGAGTCGTCTTTTACGACTGTGTAATATTTTTCATTTGTACATATAATTACTGGCTTTCCACATTTAAACATTTGGACTTCAGGTCCTTGAACAATAACCCCTACATTTGGGTTATATGCTTGGCTAAAGTATTATAATTTCATCAACCTCATTTTCATAAGAGGGTATGCAGTCAACTTATTTATCGATTCCATCTCAATATAACATAGAGAGATCTCTGTATATGTTCTATCATCAGGTACCTGAATCTCTTTTAACTATGTCCCTTATACTCACTATGAGTATTTAGCCTCAAAAGGATCATCTCAATCATTTAAGAGATATTTATTTTTGGAATCGGTAGTCATTATGCTTCAGGCATAATTACGCTTCAGGCGTGTTTTCCCCATTATATTATATCAATCGGCTAAAATGCCATAACACATGTCATCTTTTTAGGGATATAATCTCAATCATATATCTAAGTGCGCTTTGGTGGATTGTATACATATCGCACTTTTACAAATCATAAAGCTTCTCGAGCTAATCCCTGTTTGACATAGAATATTGTTGTATAATAAACAATTTCTGAATAAGTTATTCTCATAAAAAAAATAATTTGAAACTTTTGATAATCTAACCGTTTATTATAGAACTTCTGGTTCAATACAGTTTTATTTCAGTTCTATGTATGAATATTTGATTCAATACAATATCGCTAAACTTCTGGTTCAATACAATGTATATTTCATTTATGAGCTTCTGATTCATACTATATACATATTTCACTTGTACGTATGAACTTCTGGTTCAGCAAGATATTTCGCTTGTACGTATGAACTTCTGGTTCAATACAGTATTCATTTTATCAGTACGTATTTCTGTATAGTTTAAATCAGTATACTTTTATTACTATTATTATACCGAAAAATATCGGTACCAAAATCCAAGAAAATATTCCATATCTCAAATCTTATCATCAAATCTTCCTTTCGAGAAAGTTAACGGTGCATTAACTCTTGTTCCCACTTTTCATTATTCTATTTCATGCTTTCTTGCTGGAATCAATATCACGTAGATCCACTCAACTCCTTTATGCCTTTAAATAGATCTTTTTGGGAAGAAGGTTAGATCCATCAAAAATGGATATCATACTTTCAAATTGATAAGATCCCGGACGGGGAATCTCGTCGAACAACGCGAAATAACGAAATTAAAACCTAGGAAAGATCTAGATCAGATTTAAACACGAAATTAAAATACTGGAAAGATAAAATTGACGATAGGACCTTGACCCAAGATTCACGACGCAAGAAATTGACGATGCGGAATCGAGATCTAAGGTTTTCGAAACACCACAAGGACTTGTCAATTTCCTTGATAAGATTCTAAATTGGAAACGCCACAAATATTCTCGCGAATATTTGATAAGTTCAACGCCACAAATATTTGATAAGTTGGATTTGTTCTCGAAGAACACAAAAGGGACTTCTCAACCTTTTAATTGGAGAAAACTCTCTCAACTTTATTAATCTCAAAACTCAAACTAAACTGTTTTTTTTTTTTTTTTACAATCATGGAAAAGAATATATATAAGCAAAATAACCTAGTTGCTAATTTACTCAAAATAGAATTCTAATTAGACTAAAATTCTAAAATAGGAAAATAACTAAAAATTATAGAGGAAACAAAATAATTGAAATTCCCGCAAAATCTGACCCGCTCCTCAGTTACGGCCGTGAAGAATACATTTACGGCCGTAAAAGCCTTCTTTGGTCCAAAACTGTTTTACGAGTTACGGCCGTAACTTTAAGACTTACGGCCGTAAGTCTGGTTCTGCTGAAATTCTGTCTTTTCTCTCGCTAGTTGATTACGGCCGTGACAATAGCTTTTACGACCGTGATTATATGTGTTACGGCCGTGAAGGATCTCCATTACGGCCGTAATGACCTTTCTACACAAATAATTTTGATCCCTTGATTTGGCCTGATCCGTCCCTCTTCTCGGCTCGACCCCAACATGGAACTTACTCCGTTTTACACGTAGATCATTATCATATTGTCGATGACTCGACTTTTCCCTTCGATGCCTGGTTCGGATCATATCATACTCCCTCTCTTGAAAAGGATTCGACCTCGAATCCAAATTTGGTCGGCTTCTCGAACTCCTTCAGCTTTTCTGGGCTCGATGATCATGTTTATGCCTTGTGCTTGCTTTCAACATTTTGGATTGCCTATTTTTCTCCTTCAACTTTCTCGGCCTTTCGAGCTGTTCATTTTTGCCAATGAATTTCTTTCCCGTCTTAAGTTCATGGTTTGACTTCGGTACCTGTAAAACAGATTTTAAAGAACTGAGGAGGGGTGTGTTAGCGTGAGTAAGTGCAAATAGACTCATTTTTGTGGTAGACTCTCTTTTCTTTTGCTTTTTGCACTCAGTCTCTCCTTTTTCTGAGGTTTTAATCTCAACCCTCTTTTCTTTATTTTTCACTCCATCTCCTTTTTCTGAGGTCGTGGCATCAACTCTCTTTTCTTCAATTTTCACTCCCTCTCCTTTTTCTGAGGTCGTGGCCTCAACTCTCTTATTTTTCCCCTCAAACTCACTTTTCACTTTCAATTGATCTTTCAGGGCTTCAGTTGGAGATAGTGGCATTAGAGTAAACTTTTTCCCCCTTTTACCAAGCTGTATCTATTCGTATACTCATCATGTAGCACAGCCCTTTCATGTTGCCAAGGTCTCCCCAACAGTATATGACTAATTTGCATTGGCACTACGTCACAAATTACCTCATCCGAATACCCACCAAAAGAAAATGCCACTAAAGTCTGTCTCTTCACCTTAACTTCCCCTGACTCAGTCAACCATTGTAATTTATAAGGCGTTGGATGTTTCGTTAAAGGTCTACTAACTACATTAGTACAATTTCCCCCGTCAATCACCAAGCTACAAACTTTTTCATCCACTAAGCATCTAGTACGAAAAATATTATCCCTTTGCCCATCCATATTTTCCAAAACATTCGCCTTACGCTTAACGCTAAGAGCATGCCTATCAATTATTGACTTATCCACCACGACACTTTTCACCCCTTCACTATCACACCTAACCTTTTTATGTGAACAATCAAGTGCAATGTGACCCCGTTCCAAGCATTTAAAGCACTTAATATTTTTATCCTTAAGAGGCTTGGAATCAGAATTGTTTTTACCTTTAGTTGTCGGTTCCTCCCTCCTTTTGTGAATATGATCACTACTCTCCCGTTTTGATGTCTCCTTTCGCTTTAATGGCCCTTCATCCATCCCATCTCCGTACCCAGCATGACATTCACGCCTATTAATTCTCCTAACCCGAGAACCATCATGAGATTGATCCCGAGGTCTTTGTTCACGTTCTGCAACTCGATTCTCCATCTGAGCCATAAACCTCTCAAATTGTGCCATCATTGCTGCAATATCATTATTACCATATTCATCCTTTTTATTCATACCCCTGAGTTGTTTTTTGTCTCCAATAGAAGATGAAGATGTGGAAACCTCTCTATCAGACATTTTTAAGACACGAACAAGGAAATTCGGAATTTTTGGGAATTTTTGAATTTTTTTTAATCTTCCAGAGAATTGGACTACGAGTATGGAAGAAAAAACGGAACTGGATTTGGACGAAAAACGAACAAGAAAAACACTTTTGAATTTTTGGGACTGACTCTTATGGATCAAACTAAAGAAAATTATGACTGACACGAAGAACGCGAAGAACACAAAAAAATCAAGAAAATTCAAGAAACGCAAGAATCTGAAATAGATCCAAGCTCTGATACCAGATGATAAGATCCCAGACGGGGAATCTCGTCGAACAACGCGGAATAACGAAATTAAAACCTAGGAAAGATCTAGATCAGATTTAAACACGAAATTAAAATACTGGAAAGATAAAATTGACGATAGGACCTTGACCCAAGATTCACGACGCAAGAAATTGACGATGCGGAATCGAGATCCAAGGTTTTCGAAACACCACAAGGACTTGTCAATTTCCTTGATAAGATTCTAAATTGGAAACGCCACAAATATTCTCGCGAATATTTGATAAGTTCAACGCCACAAATATTTGATAAGTTGGATTTGTTCTCGAAGAACACAAAAGGGACTCCTCAACCTTTTAATTGGAGAAAACTCTCTCAACTTTATTAATCTCAAAACTCAAACTAAACTGTTTTTTTTTTTACAATCATGGAAAAGAATATATATAAGCAAAATAACCTAGTTGCTAATTTACTCAAAATAGAATTCTAATTAAACTAAAATTCTAAAATAGGAAAATAACTAAAAATTATAGAGGAAACAAAATAATTGAAATTCCCGCAAAATCTAGCCCGCTCCTCAGTTACGGCCGTGAAGAATACATTTACGGCCGTAAAGCCTTCTCTGGTCCAAAACTGTTTTACGAGTTACGTCCGTAACTTTAAGACTTACGGCCGTAAGCCTGGTTCTGCTGAAATTCTGTCTTTTCTCTCGCTAGTTGATTACGGCCATGACAATAGCTTTTACGGCCGTGATTATATGCGTTACGGCCGTGAAGGATCTCCATTACGGCCGTAATGACCTTTCTGCACAAATAATTTTGATCCCTTGATTTGGCCTGATCCGTCCCTCTTCTCGGCTCGACCCCAACATGGAACTTACTCCGTTTTGCACGTAGATCATTATCATATTGCCGATGGCTCGACTTTTCCCTTCGATGCCTGGTCCGGATCATATCACAAATATTCGCAAATATTATTCCAATCTTCCGGTGAATGATTTGAGAAAAATTTATCGAATTAGGCTCGAAAGATTGAGGTTGCTGATGGATCATGGCCTCCCAGAAGATGTTCGTTGGTTGATCGAAGCAAAAATTCGATTAGATGGTGAATTACCAGATTCATTTTCTAAACACATGCCTGGTTTAGACAAAAGTACTTTTGCAAAAAAACGAAGAGCAAAAAGGCTTAACGGTTGTTACAAATGTGCTCGTTGGACATGTGATACTCGTTGCAAATCAGTAGGATATTCTTCTAGAAATCGAGATGATAAAATCGATTTCATTAAGGATGGACTGAGTAAGAAGTCATTGGATGATATCCGATTGACTCTTGAGACGCATCCAAGTGGGTATGTGCAACGTGAACTCCTTTCCTTATATGCTCAATTTAACAAGGATAAAAACCGTTATAGTCTCAAAAATATAGTAGCAAAAGATCATGTTTGCCAGGCTGTTATAAACAATGATGTTTTGGCTATTCAGCATTGATACAAGGTAAATCTTTTGATGCACATTTAAAATATTTTCCTATTTCATTTCTCGAGTTTTTATAAAGGCTAGAAAAATAAATCACCGAAAGGTGAGTAGGATAATTTTGTCAAAAGTAAATCTTCACTTTTTCGAAATACGAGCAGTAAATAATGAAGTTTTTCAAGTTTAAAAAGCCAATGATTTTCAAAGTTTATGCATCCCAAAATATCATTTTCTCATAAGTTTTTCCTTCCTTATTCTCTCAAAGATGGAGGGATCAAAACTTCGACAGATCGAAACTATCTGTGTATTTTGTGGATCAGAAGTAGGAAAAGGTTTTGGGTATCTAGAAGCAGGCGTGGATTTAGGAAAGAAATTGGGAGAGAAAGGTATCACTCTCGTGTATGGAGGAGGTAGCAGTGGATTGATGGGTTGTGTTTCACAATCCGCTCTAGTAGAGAAAGCAAGAGTGATAGGTGTTATACCTACTCCTTTAGCTGATATCGCAGGTAAAACACGAGGGCATGAAGTACAAACCTTATCTATCCATGAACGCATAACTTGCATGTTATATGATTCTGATGCCTTCATAGCCCTACCCGGAGGTTTTGGTACTTTAAAAGAAATCTTTAATATTACCTCATGGACTCAACTAGATCTCCATACTAAGCCTATTGGGCTTTTAAATATTAACAATTTCTTTGATGGTTTGTTAACATTTCTTGATTATGCTATGGAACAGGGATTCATCTCTCCATTTTCTAGGAGAATCCTTATTTCTGCTCCTACTATCGAGGAACCGCTGGATAAGTTGCAATCATATATTCCAATACAAGATCCAGCAGGAGTTAAGATAGATTGGTCGCAAGGAAGGGGAATCAAGCAAAAATGGAGTCCGGTTAATGTAAACTTAACTTTGTGAAACCTAGAATAGGTGATGGTAGAGTACGGAGTATTCTTACTCTTGAGACACACCATAAATTTCTAGGATTTTATCAATGTTTTAATGTTGTGTACCTCAAAGATTTAAGGTGGTAGAGTATGGAGTATTATTACTCTTGAAACACACATTTTTCTTTATTTCCTCAAAAGATCAGAGGTGGTATGATACGGCTACTTCCGAAACACATCTCTAATTTTGAGGATCATAAATGTTTCCCCCTTTTTGTATTTTGCATGTATGACTCGTTTATACTTCTTCAAGAGCAATAATAATATCATTTCAGTATGTTTAGATGATATTTTTTACTTCTTTTGGAGTAAATATGTACTTCTTCTGGAATACATAAGTGCTCGTGCAAGAACTTTTCCAGACACTTATCATCTAATATTCATCTCATAATACTGATGAGATTATTTTCGCATTAGTTATGTCCGTGCTATCATGTGATATTATCTTATCATACATCAATATTCTCTTGTTGAATAATTTTCATCCACCCTTTCAAATACAGATATTGGTAACTTCTGGTACCATTGGATAAAATATCTTTTATCAACATTTACCAACTTTTTGGTAATGATAACTTCTGGTATCATTTGATGAAGTATCAAATAACAATAATATTGTATATATATTAACAATAATAATACTGGGGGTTATACCACCACGTATATATGATAAACAAAAATAATACTGGGGTTATACCACCACGTATATATGATAAACAATAATAATACTGGGGTTATACCACCACGTATATCTGTTGACAACAACTTCTAATATGTTAGAATTAACCAACAACTGAGGTGTTTATATGTATTCAATTGATAGACCGACCATATAGGCGGTGTCAACATAATGAAATAATTAAACCGGCCATATAGGCGGTATCAACATAATGAAATAATTACCTTTCATGAGTGAGCGAGTCATATCTTCAAATCCAATCAATGTATTCATAATAGTCCAATCTGTTACGATAATGAGTCATATCCAGTTAAGGTATAAATTCAGTCCATAATAACTCAATCCATCACTGTATGACAACTATTATGTTACTTTTAAATATTTTAATTTATCGTATTGATCACATAGTAGTGTTAAATAATTTTGAATATATATTTTATTAACACTTATCATCATATCATTAATAATGATTAATCAATTTCGTTAAATCACGATTAATATATTTTAACGTATCATCAAGGGCAAAATCATCCATATTTTAATATATTGATCATATGGATAAATCGAAACCGTCAATAGGTTTGAAATTTAATTTAGAACAAACTTACTTTTGGTCCGAAGTTCAAAATCTCGTCGGAAGTGCTTCAAAAAACGGTTTTTAAGAAAACCGCGACGTTCGACCGCCGGAAAATTTCAAAACTGCACAAAACAGAAAAGTAAGATCATAGAAAAATCAAGAACGTCGATATGAACAAACTGCCTGTTGACGTCGTCGCCGGAATCTGCCGTCACGACGTTTGCGCGTGGGCCTCACGCGCCGGTGCCTCCGCCGTCGACACGCGCCGGTGCCGGAGGATCGTCCCGTCGCCGTGGTTATGGATCCGGTCTCCGATCATCGTTTGGATTTACGGTTTGGCGTGAATTTGCTTTGAAAGTTTCGATTTTTTCAACTTTTCTTCTCTGGTCGATATCTTCTGTTTCAGCCGTCGGATCATCACCAAATTTCAGGAGACTCTTCTCCTCGACAAGCCCGTTCTGATGGCGGTGGCTGATCGTCGATCAGATATCTGGATCGTTCGAAATCATTCTTTTCAGTTCGAGAGAAAATGAAACATTGATTAGTAATAATCAAGTTTCTGATACAGGGGTTCATCATTTAGATGCAACTGTAGAGCATACTCCCGTTATATTACTCAATTGGCTAGAGAATCGTGCTGATAACGTGTTGTAAAATGATAGAGAATATAGAGAGAATAAGAGAGAACTTCTCATTAGGAATGTTTTTAATGAAATGAAATGGCTCCTATTTATAGGAGGGAACAATGGCACAATCGTAACATATAAAATTTACAGGGGTATAACGGTAATGTCATTCACATATTTATATATATATATTTATAACAATTTGTACATTTTGAGGGATTTATGGTGATTTTATGGAGATTTAGAAAAGAAGTCAATTTTTGACAGATAGACATCTATATTCTTTTTTGGTTCATAGAGGATAAAGACCTCCCTACGATTGGTGATTAAATAAAAAATATTTTATTAATTATAAATATTAAGATCATAACATTGTAAAATCTTTGATCACAAAATACAATTCTTTGAGTCACAAGTCTAAAATCAAGGTTAGGTCACGGTTATTTAGAATAACAAGTCACAACCACCAATTTTTTCCAATCACAACTTGTTAACCATCATTTTTTAAGTCACGATTATTATGTCACGAATATTTTAAGTCAATTATTTGATTTCCTTAGCCACACATATTTTGTGAAGTCACATGTATCAAGCAATTATCCATTACTGTTTTCATGTCACAAATCGTTGCTAACACTATCTCAACGCCACCAATACTACCACAGTTCTGTCGCCGTCATAATTTCCCCAGCCTCCATCACCGCCAATATTAATACACATCATCGTAACACCATCTCACCACGACCAGAGCCACGGTGTTGTCACCATCATAGAGGCCTCCACCACCACCAGTATCAAAACTCCACCCATCTCCAAATTCCAATACCACAATGCTTAGGAATAGAATTGTTTGTTATACAGAAAGGATTAAACCAACCATGAAGTAACTATTATCGCACCGTCACCGTCACCGCCACTTCACATCGGATCCACCACTAGACCGAAACAACAGCACCACCACTTGAGTATAAAACACTACTAGATCTGTAAGCAACACCACCACTTACCTGTAAAACACTGTTGCATTGAAGCACCACCACCATTAGATCGAAGCGGAGTGGCGTCGTTACATCACCAACTAATTATTTTCTCTCAAGCAAGGACATAAGATCAAAGCGGAGCAGTGCCACTACACCAACAACTAATCATTTTCTCTACACCGATCTACCAGCGTCAGCGTTGCAACACTCTCGTGTTAAGAGCAGCGCCACGATTACCTTGAAATCGCCACTTCCAAAGGAGGTGTTTCCGGCGATGTTTGAGGCTGTGACTAGAGTTCGGATGGACATGGTGTGTGGCCATGGGGGTGAAGGCCATAGTTGGTGGTGGTCTGTTCAATTGAGGGAGAATGGATGAAATAGAGATGGAGAGAAAATAATTAGGGTTGAAGACTTGAAGTGTAATGTGGTGTAAGATTGTGATAATGTTTGGTATTTAATTTTAGAATATTCCAATTTAATAATTAATTAATTTACAACATGAAATTTGAATTTATATAAGTTTGATATTATATTTGAATTTGGTTCTTATAAAACATGTGTAGGCGTAATTTTCACAACTTGAATTTACAAAAAAACCACTATACTACCATGGTAGGTCTGATTGTATTCTTCTAACTGTTGCTAAATCATCTATCTACATCTATATATACAATCTTAAAAGTGTGGATGAGTGAGAATATTTAGATTTCTCATTTTATCATCACATTCTTTTATTTTTCTCAATAATACTCTTAGGGTCCATTTGATTGCGATTGTTGAATTTAGATAGAAAAAAACGAATTACAGAGAATTGAATTTCTTGAAAATTATTTTCCTAGGAATTGAAAGTTTTAATATGTTTGATTGGATTAATTTCTATGTGGAAACGTGGGGAATTTTCAAAGTTTTTTTGCTTGATTTGCATTATTTTTTACCAAAAAATTGGCACTATTGAGCTATTTTAACAATATATATATTAATTTTTTACACATTTGCACTTGATAATAATAATGTTAATTTCTAAAAAAAAAAAAAAGTCAAACGAGGTGAGAAAACAAATTCCTTCAAAAGATGGAATTGAGGCAAAGTTGAAAAACATTTTCTCTATCAAACGAGACAAAAAATATGGAAAAAAGGGTTGAAAATCCATTTTCCATAGAAAGCTATCAAACGGACATTTAGTTCACTTATTGAAACTTATTTTGTATTTATTTTAATTCTTATTTTAAAATTATTAATTTATCCTCGTTGACTAAATCAAAATTGATTATTTAATTATTATTAATTTAGCATCTTTAGTTTTTAATTTACTTTTAGACTATTGTCCCATCGAGCTTCATTTCCCGTTATAATTTCATTAAACAATTCAAATAGTGCGCTTATGTGTTTAATATATTTTCTTTTCTACTTTTAATTTAAACAATTATCTTTTAGCCCTCTATTGGACAATATTATTTCGTTTATAAACACACTCATTAAACAATTCAAACAATATGTTTATGATTTTAATGAATTTTTCTATTTTTAGTTCAAATAATTATGTTTTAGTTACCGATAAAAACATTTTTTTTTCAAGGTATGGCGAGTTTGAAACTTTTATTTTTAAACTCAATTAAATTCTTATCAAATCATCAATTAATTTTGTATAAAAAGAATAATATTTTATTAATTATTTTCTAATTAAGAATATAATATAATAGAAAATAACATTATTAATGCTACTTATACTTATAGATTGACAAGGAGGATGATAAAAAAAAATAATAATAAGGTGACGAGATTGTATATGTTAATTTTGAAGTTGATGTAATGTGTAAAGTGATCTAATTGTGTGTTAACATTCATATCAACTTTCAAGATGCTCAACTTGTGGGTCGCACCACCATAACACTCCCCCCCCCCCCCCCCCCACACACACACACAAGTAGGGGACCCACACTCGTAATGTCCCTTTGTGAGCATAATAGCATTCCTTTAAAAAATAAATAATTTCAAAACTCTTTAGAAAATAAAAAAAATCAAAACTGAAATTTTAGCTTAAATTGATATTGTCACTGTTTGGTAAGAATTAAAATCAGATTTTTAATAAAATTTGATAGAAATTAATACGTAGTTAAAATTAATTGTTGACTTTAACTTTGATTAAAATCTTATTTAACTTTCTCCCAAATAGGAGCATAATATTAAAAAAAAAAAAAAAAATCAGTATAAAAATATGCTCACAAATTAATTTAATTTATCTAATCACAGTTTTTTCCACATATATTCACGACTTATAATAAATATTTTATAAAACAATTATTGATTCCATGATATTTTATGATATCCGATTGCTTCACATGCAATTTATTTATTAAGTTGACGCTTTAAATAATTATCTAATATATATTTTAAAGAGTTGGACGAAAATTTTCAATAAAATATTAATATACTAAGAATTGAAATCAATTTACCGTTTACAATTTTCATCTAACAATATCAATTACATCTACTACTTTAAAAAACAGTAATATTACTTAAAAAACGTTATTTTGACGTTCATCATATGCATAAGACGTGCAAAGCACGTGCATACTACTAGTAAAAAAAAAAAAAAGTTGCTGAGAACGAAGGCCATAGTAAAATTTAACAAATGATTATTTGAAATTAAAATCAGATTTTTAGTAAATTTTGATATGAATTGATGAAATGAGTGTTTACAAAGTTGTGACACCCACAAAATACGTGATTGATATTGATTGCTAACTTTGATTAAGATAATAATCTAAGTTTTAATTTGTATCAAATATGGACTTAATCAGGAAAATAACTTTTCAAAATTAAAAGGTAAAGAGAAAAGGAGAATAAATTCTTACTTAAATGAAGAAATCTAAGGGTGTGTTTGATTGCGAGGTGGAAAATGGGTGAAAAGAAAATATTTTTTAAGGAATTGATTTTGCTTGGAAAATATTTTCGTGGAAAATCAATTGAAAGTGTTTGATTGGTTTAATTTTCTAGGTGGAAAAAGTTGAGAAATTTTCAAGTTTTGTTGTTTGATTGACATTATTTTTCATGAAAAATAAAGTAAATTTTTGTTATTTTAATCAAAAAAAAAATTTTTTTTTTTACTTTTTTAATATATTTGTACTTGATGATGATAATGTTAAATTTTGGAAAGAAAATAAGTCAATTAACAACAATAAAATTGATTAAACGTGTCGAAAATAATTTTCCATCTACCATGAAAAATAAAAATCCACAAAAACCTAAAGAAAATTTTTTCCTCAAAAATAAGGAAAATAGGCTAAGGAGTGGGGTCCACGGAAAATATTTTCCGCAAAAAATTTTCGCAATCAAACGGAGTAAAAATAGAAAAGTTGGAAAAAAATTTCATTTTCCATGAAAAATTTTCGCCTATCAAACACACCCTAAAATCATTCTTCTCTTGAAAATGAATCGGAGGGTTAGAATCACAAATTATTGAAATATTATTGATAGTAAATTTCTTAATTTATTTTATTTTAGATAGTAACTATTTATATGTAAATTAAGAACAAATAGATCTAAAAATTTTGAAATTTGGTTAAGAAATTAAAAAACAATTTTAATGTTAAAGGCTCTTAAAAGAGAGCCTTGCCCAGCAATTGATATGAATTCAGCCAAAATGCTCAGAAATTTGCACGGAAGTGGGCCATGTGAGATGCAAATGTAGATGCAAACATACATCTAAATATACATTTTCACCGAAAATTTTATTTATATCCAATATACAGCTTCCCATTGGAGCTCATTCCGAGCAAATTGAAGATGTAAAATTCCATATAGATATAATATATACCATCATTGGAGTTGCTCTTATTGAACAATAAAAATCAATCAAACAATCGAATCTTTAACAACGCTTAAATAGCAAACAAAAGACGTAAATAAATTAACATCTAAATCTAAAAAAATAAAAGAGTAAAATTCTTTGTGTGCTTGAAGAAGATGAAACATTTTCATTTTCTCTTAATTGGTACATGATATTTTGCAATTTCATTCTCAAGTTGAGATTTACATCTTCAAGAATTGGCTTTGAAATGCCTCTGTTCGGCGGCCTTAGAACCGTCGTTATATTTTGCTTTTTATGTTTTTAGGTAGAATTTATGGTTAAAAAGTTGATTAGAAAAATATGTGTGATTAAAAATATATATTAAAATTTGTAATTATTATAATTTTGATTATAATAAAGTATCCGAACACATACTAAAGCAATATCAACAAAATATATATATTGCATCAAAATGCACAAAACAAGAACAAAAACCAACTCAATATTATATTTTACTGTGACAAAAACCATGAAATGAAAGTTATTAAGCTGTGTTTGATAGCATCTTTTTTCCATGGAAAATACTTCAACTCCAACCAATTTCCAACTTTAGGCCATTTGATTGTTTTTTTTTTTTTTTTTTTTTAGGGAAAACGTTTTCCCATTTTTTACTTCCCCCACTCCTTTTCCTTTTTTTTTTCTATGAATTCATTTTCAAGCCTACTTAGGAGATTTTATTTTCCAGATAAAATTTTATACTATTTTCGTCACATTTGATCATTTTTTTATTATTAATTGATTTATTCTTTTCATCTAAATTTCATCCTTACTATCAAACGCAACTTTACGCTCTAAAAGTTGATCAAAACAATTACGAATAGTCTTTGCACACACAAATCTTTGTGCCTTGTGGAATTATTAAAGAAAGAAAGAGAGAGCTCAAATATCCTCCACAACAACAATAAATTCAAGTGTTTGGTATAAGAAAACAGCCAAATCTTGTACAACTCTAATCACACAAAACGTATAAAGTTTTGCCAACCATTCTGCCTCAAAGGTTAAACCATTCCCCCCGTCGCGTCAATGGAGGTATGTACAAACTCAGTGACTGTACATAAATAATATATATTCGACTTCAAGGAAATGGGGAATGGTGGAAATGTCACCATCTTCCGACGCTTTGGACTCGAACAATGCACTTTAACTGGCAATAGGTGAGCTTTAGATCTTGAATGGTATGTAGAAGATGATTTTTACTCCTTTCATGCAAGTGGAACAATAATGCTCAAACCATTCTCTATAACCCGTATTTGAGGATGGGTATACAAATTGGTGTTACGATTCCATACCATAACATTTTTGGAGTCTGAAGGAAAGCATTCCATCTGGCTTTCGTCTTCCACAACTTGCTCGATAAATATGCTTGCCTGCAATGGAAAAAGACAATGTTAGAACTCGATAAGTAACACATTTTCTCTCTTCTTTCCTATAGTCTGAGTCTGATTAAAAATTGAGAGACTCACTTGGAAACCTTCTTCGACTGTATCAAGGTGCCTGACGGGTTCAATTGTAGGCCGGTGCCATTTCCTTGTGTCCCAAATAATAGTACTATTAAAAGCAAAACCTGACATCTCGGCATGGAATCTCCGATATCTTTTTGTCATATCATTCACATGCCATCCTATCACTTGAGAGCCATTACAAATTGGACCCTCGAACGCAACGTGTCTTTCTCTTTCTGCTATCTTGGCCACTACCCAAGTACCAAACTGCCTGCATTAGAAAATTATATTTTTGACACAAATATGATTTCTCTTATAAAGAAAGAAAAAATGACCATAATAGAGCGTCGAGTCGTATACGGACATGCTACCCTAATTGAAGTGCTCATGCAACAAAAACTTAATTAGAATCAAACAATATTATAGAAAAAGTTTGAGACTAGCTAGATTGATAAGGAAACTGGAAAATATGCATATAGGATATGAAGTTATATTCACAAATAAAGGAAGTACGTACCTGATTTGTCTCATTTGGTTAAAGAGATGAATGGAGTATATGTTGTGATCATCTGCAAAGTAAACAATTCCATTGAGACGATGCGTTTCAATGTGTGAGAGAGCTATGTTCCTAAGGTGTACACCTCTTTCGTTTACGTCAACTGACTTGTTACTACTGCATACTAGATGCCTGTATATGACACCCGTTTTCCTCAATAAGTCCGCTATTTCCACTGACTGAGACTTCATCTCCACTACAATCCACAGATAGGGATCCTGGATCAGTTTTAATGTGTTGGCTAGACGATTCATATAGTATGCCTGAAGAGGCCGAGCATATGTTGGTGTAACAATGATCAAAAGTTTATCTGAACCTTCATAGGTCAAATTATTCGAAACAACGTTGTCACTCTCTGGCTCTAACGACGTTGTATTTTCATTTAAGGACAATCTGTCAACTTTTATGTTCCCACCTGCACCAGCACCACCCTGAGTTTTTGCAACTGGTTGAAGCACCTTGAAGTAGATATCGATGGAGAAGTTGAATGACATAAATGGGGTAAGACCAACAAAAACCCCAATGACAAAACATATAAAGAAATGGAGAAAAGCTCTCTGCCAAACTTGTCCCTTTGCCTTTGACCGAGAAGATTGTGGAGAGAAGAGAGCGTGTACAAAATATTGGGCTTTGTACAATGCATTGTCCAATCCCATAAATAGGTAATTCTCATGACTGTTTGAATTAGATGACTTAGACAAAGGAGACGCAACCTGATATGCTTCTCCACTTATTTTAGTTCCAAGTCGAGGCACGGGAGATAATGTTCTTCTAATAAATGCCATCAATCAAAATTCCTTTAAAAATCCTGCTTTTCCCACAATCTGCTATCTTCTCAAAAATTCCAGTGTCACCTATACTAAAAATAGCACTTAGTTTCAGTCGCTTTCCTTATAATTGCTTCAATAAACTCATAATTTTCACTCTTCAGGCATTATCTTCAATCTACCAAAATTTTGGGTAAACATTCAGAAATATTCTGTTTTGGAGATGCATTTTCAGAAAGATAGTTAAAAAATCTGAATCAAAATGTGAAATTTTCACTAATGTAGCTACTGTAGACACAAGACTATTGTGTAAATTTCTTGTCTAACTGAAAGAAAATAATGTTTATCATGCAAAATGGACACTTTCTCAAAAACAAGAAAATAATCTCTGAAAACTCACAAAACTAGTATTCCTAATTTTCAATGCATTTCATCAAACAAATCATATTTGAAGTTCCAAGTATGAAAATATGAGCTCAAAAGTAGTGTTACCATATATTCACTCAACGAGAAATGGGCTTTCAATCTTTCGTATTAATCTGTAAAGTAGAGAATAACAAGAACGAGCAACTTTCACATAAAGTCAGCTCTATAAACAAAACAAAAAAAAAAAAAAAAAAGAGAACTATAAAAATTGGATTGGAAATGGCATGTACCAATGGAAGTGCGTTGAAATTAGTAGGGTTTTTTAATCTTGGAAAGGCAACAAGACAACAATTATTTGTTGAATGATACTGAAAATAGTGTTGCAAAACACCCACTCAGTCATATGAGAAATGGAGAGATTAGTGTTGCAGTATATATATACACTACAGAACAAGAGAACTCACAAGTAAATATAATTTTTAAAATTTGTATTATTGGTGAGAAGATTTTTAAATTATCGCATGATCTTCTATAATAATTTCTAAACTGGTGAGAGGACTTTTCAATATAACATTCCATAATTAGCATAAACATTGTAAATATTGAAAACATGTTACCAATACAAATTAATTAAGTTTAAAAGGCCACGATTTCATTTAATTTTTTCTATTTATTTTGCTCGACGAATTTATGTGTTGCATTAAATCTTTATCATTCATTTAAGATATGTCTATAAAAGTTGAATGAAAGTGTGTTCGCTTGTATATATAACAAGTAAAATATCATATTTTTCTTTATTTATTAATCTTGTTTCTTACGAATTAATTAACTAATTAATGTACAATAAAATTAATCTTAATGAGGGAACATGAATTTATATGTCGGTTCATCTCATACCTACATTGAACTCGAATTAACAAGTCATATCTTTACATAAAATGTTAATTGTATATATCTTGTATCACTATGAAACCTAACTAATTTATGTCATTTCTAGATTACTTGATTGCATGAAATATTTTTCCTTCTCAACCACCCGACAAATATTATTGAAATTCTTTAAACTAATAGCACAATAATAATACTATTTGAGTCTAGCCATCGATATGGATACAACTAATTTAAACATGATCTTTAGATGTCCTGTGCTTGCTAAAATAAATTGACCAAGAAAAAATGTATAATAATTTCTAAACTGGTAAATATTTTTCCAAATAAAATTCCATAATTAGCATTAACATTGGAAATGTTAAAAACATGTTAACGATACAAATTAACAAAGTTTAAAGGCCACAATTTCATTTTATTTTTTTCTCTTTATTTTGTTCAATAAATTTATGAGTAAAACAAGTAAAATATTGTACTTTTCTTTTTTTTATTTATCTTTTTTCTCTTTAATGACACTAATGTATAATAAAATAGATATTAATGAGGGAACAAGAACGTATATGTCGGTTCATCTCAAGCCTACAATATTGAACTCAAATTAACAAGTCATATCTTATCTTATCTTAATCTTAATCTTAATCTTATTTTATCTCTATATAATATATAAAAGTAAGGTAGTTCCTAAAAATATTTTCTCGCCCATTCTTCTATTTCTATAAATAGTAAGGTCCCATAAAATTAAATAGTGTAAATGTAAAGTGAATTAGTATGAATGCAAAATTGATGTATATTAAATGTGAATGCAAAATCTCGATAAATGTGAACGCGTTTATTACATGAATTATATATATAGTAAATACTAAATAATTGTTGATATTTTTTTAATCAATTTTAATTTTATTATTAATTAATAGTAATACTGAATGAGTTCAATTAATATTTTTAGTTATCCGTATTAAAATTATCATTTAATTATGTTATTTATTTGTTATTCTTAATATTATAAATTATATGTATAGCCATCAATATAAAAATTGTGTTTTAATTATTAATTGTCAAATCATTTGTTATCTTTAATATTAAAAATCATATTTTCTGAAATATATATGTAGTTGAAAAAATGTGCTGCTTATAAATAATTTATAGAAAAAGTTATTGAACGAAGACTAATATTGAATAATTAATACTTTGGTTTCTTTTTAGTTAATAATATTAATACAATGATTAATATTTTTAATCATTCTTAATTTTAATAATTTTTTAAAGATTATAAGGTATAAGATTATTTGTATAATTTCGAGATCTCCAATTTTAATCGGTCGTTGTATCATGAAAATTGCGAGATTTTGAAATTATTATTATGACTATTTGACTTTGATTTTTTTGAGAATTGTTTTTTTTGTGAAATAGTGATTTTTTAGAATGTATAGTTCAAAAGTAGTATGGAAAATTGTAAAATATAATTTTTAAAGAATGTGCGATTGAAAATGAATGTTCAGAAAAATTGATTTTTGAAAAATAAATTCCATATGTGTAAGTGATAAAGTATTATGTTTTGTGGGTTAAATAACCGTGCCACTTTTATGAATTGAGATGCATAGATGATTTCTTAGTAAATAAAGTTAAATATATTTACGATATACATTCGTCAAAATTTAATCAAAACTAAAATTTCCTGCTGCTTAATTTGCTACATTTATTTAAATATATGATCACATCTGTTTAATTTGTAATATTAAAGTAAATATGAAATGAAATATTTGTTTAATAAATTTAAATATAATAAGACAGTTAGAACAAATTCTAATAGTACTATTCGGATTGTGATAAATTATTTGTGATAATCTAGAAATTATATTTTGAAAAGATTAATTACATTAATAATCATTAAAATTGAATAGTTATGCAAATGGTCATTGAATTTTTATTATTTTTTTAAATGGTAAGTTATTTAAGTTACTAAGCCTTTGTTTGATTCACATTATTTCTTATTAAAAATACAACTTTTTTCTACATTAATCAATCTCAAACATCCAAAAAAGTCAAGCTCACAATTATTGCAACTTAGTTAAAACAAAATAAAAAATAAAAAAATTGCCCCTATAATTTACATATAAATTAAAAAAATAAAATCATACTTTTTAATAGTTCATTCTATAAAAAATTACTTTTACGAACTATATTACTTGAAATAATGAGTTTCAAACAGGTACTTAAATATACATTCTCCACAAAATCATTATTATTAAACTCATTTTGTAGATAATGAGAGCTCAAATAAGACTAAATATGCTCACGAAAGAAAAACGTAATATATAAAGAGAGAGCACTTCCCAAAAACAGGTATTGACCTATTTTCCTATCTAAAACACATTTTCTAAAATGGTAATTAGTAGTATTAATTCACTATTTACTATTTATTTTGGACAAAATTCAGATTTAAATTAATCCAAAGGAATGCAGATTTTTAAATAGCTGCAATATTCAAGTCCCGAAGTTTCTTGGTTCGTTTTCCCCTTTTGAAAATAAATTACATTAATTTTTTAAATTCGTAAAAATAAAAAAATAAAACTTCGTCAATATCACACAAATATTTTTATTTAAAAATAAAAAATGAAAGATAATGAAATAAGAACGTTCATCAATCTATTTTTCTTTTCTTTTCATTTTCGTTTTAATAAAATTTTAAGCGTATATCAAAGAAATATCTATTTTTTCTACTTATTACAAATTATATTTAAACGTAATTTTTCTTTTCCATTTGAAGTTTTAAATCAACTCAAATTGCAATATTTAAAGAAATTTCTGCAACGATGAACATACGAACCGTAAAAAAAAAATTAAAAAATAATTAAGGTATACAATGTACCTTTGTAATTAATTGTTTTCATTCATTTCTCATTTTTAATTAAGTATTAATTTCATATGTTAAAATATAAATTTGATATATGTAAGTAACAAATCGCCGTGCATCGCACGGGTGTAACACTAGTTATATATAAAAGTAGAATAGTCGTCACCAAAATACACACATAGTTTCCCGCCAAATTTTTTTTCTAAATTTGAAAAAAAAATTGCTAAAAACTGTATGTTAAATATTTTAGCAATTATTATTTTACATGTGTCATTAATTGCACTGACATGTTATTAATAACATCAAAATATTATTTTTTCTATTTTATTATTATTTTTTAATAATTATTATATTATTTTGAAATCGAAAAATATGTAATATGAGTGTCAAATTAAAGATTACAGTGAGAAGTTTAATGCAAACTAACAAGTGAGAGCAAATTTTAAATATATTGTCCGTAAAATCATATCAAAAATTAAATGTAAAGTTTTATTTTTTATTTTTTATTTTTCCTCAATAACTAATTCATTTTAAATCATATCATTTGTCCTATAATATTATCTATAATTAGTTAATATTTTTCTTCAATTCATTCATAATTTTCACATTATTTTTATTTATTAACTGATTCTGTTCATTTTTCTATTTTTTATTATAAATTTAAATAACTAAAATATGCAAAGATATATTACAGATTTTAACAATTAGTTCATATAATTTTTATTAAACAATTAATCGATCAATAATTTTTATTAAAAAATAACGTAACAATATGAATAAAGAAATTATCTGTTTGAAGAAAGAAGAATCAATTAATGTAACCATATTTATTAAAATTAATGATTATTTTTTGAGAAAAACACTTGAAATTAATAATTAATACTTAAAAAATCAAATTATTCCAAAAAATTCTATCTTACACCTCTTTTGGGAAGAATATGATGAAGAACAATTTATGAAAAGAAAAAGATCAGTCTTAAGAAGAATATGAAGTTGAATTTTGCACATGTATTGTATAAGTCTAATTTTGTAGTTTAAAAGTTTTTTTAAAAATGAAAATTTCATTTATTGAACTTTAATTCCAGAAATGAAGTTGATATGTTCACGATATAATCTCTAAAACACTTAATTCATGGCATGTTTTCCCGTAAAGATGATAAAACAATTCAACGATTTACAATTTTATTAAAATATTAAATATATAATTATATGCAGTAAAAAATGATAAAACTTTATTTCTTAATTTTATTAACATATATTGGCAAAAAGATTCACTCTATATATATATATATATATATATATATATATATATATATATATATATATATATATATATTCATTAATATTTTTTTATTGACATATAATTAAATATGCATTTAATTATATGTTCAATTAAATGCATCGCATTTAAAAATTAAATATTATTAATTATTCGAATGATCTTTTGAGTTGAATTCCACGTTCGTGCGCCACAAATTTTGAGGTTGATTTTCACTTTCGTGCATCGTCATTATTGTTTAATTTGTTACATTTATTTATATATAGGTTTGCATATATTTAATTTATTGCAATTACTTTATTTATGTAAATTATAATATTTTGAGGGTTATTATTTCAATTTACGTTAGTAAAAAATATTTGGACGAATGAATTTTTATTTATATATTCTATACAACATATATTTGAAAATTTGCATTATTTAATTTAAATTTGAGCAATTGTTTAAATATGTATTATTTATAGTAACTTTTGTGTATCACACAGGTGTGAGCAACTACAAACTATACAAATAATGTATTATTTAAAAAGTTTTTCCAAAATTGATGAAAATTGTAATTTATTTCTATTTTGAGCATTCATTGACATTCTGTATCATTAATCAAAGCAAATTATGTGTTCAATTTTTTTTTTCTATTTTGTAATGATATTTACATTAAAATCATTTCATATTATTATTTCCTGCAACGCACGGGTGTGATACTAATCTTTACATATATGTTAATTGTATAAAATATTTTTCCTTCGCAACCGCCGACAAACATTAATGTAAATCGTTAAACTAATGGCATGACAATATATACTACTTGAGTCTAGCCATCAATATAGTTATGCAACTAATTTCAACGTGATGTTTAGATGTCTTATGCTCGCTAAAATAAATTGACTAAGAAAAAATACATAATAATTCTAAATTGGTGAATATATTTCAAAAAAACATCCATAATTAGCATAAACATCGGAAATGTTAAAATATGTTAACGATACAGATTAACTAAGTTTATAAAGGCCATGATTTCATTTTTATTTTTTTCTCTTTACTTTGATCGAAGAATTTATGCGTAAAACAAGTAAAATATCGTACTTTTCTTATCTTATTTCTTACGAATATAACTATGTACAATAAAACAGATCTTAATGAGGAAACACGAATGTATATGTCTGTTCATCTCAAACATACATTGAAATCGAATTAACAAGCCATATCTTTGCATAAATGTTAATTGTATCTTGTATCATTATGAAACCTAATTAATTTATGTCATTTCTAGATTCTTTGATTGCATGAAATATTTTTCCTTCTCAACCACCCGGCAAACATTAATGAAAATCAAACTAATGGCAGAATAATACTACTTGAGTCTATTCATCGATATATATAGTTACAACTAAATTCAACTTGATGACATTGTGATCAATCTATGAGGATTTTCAATAATATCATACTAAGGGCCGTTTGACATAACTTTTCAGAAGTCAAAAATAAGTTTTGAGACTCAAAAATTGTTTTTCAACTCAATTGGCTAATTTTATGAAAAGTGCTTCTTGTACTTAGAAGAGATTTCAGTGAAAGTTTGTCTAATGTGACTTTATCTAAAAACAATTTTGAACTAGGAATTTATTTTAATAATTAGTTTTCAAACAAAAATTTAAGTAACTTTTATTTTATATATATATATATGGAGTTGAAGCGAAAGAATCCTCGAATAATTGCATATGCTCGACATGTTGATGTTGTAGATGTGATAAACGAAAATGCAATAGACCACAATTCAGATGCATCAGAAGCACCATGATATTGATATCAAGCATTTGAGTGACAATCCAACTAATGAATAAAAGAAATTTTGCTTATTTTTTCAGCATAATAATAATATATAATTAATAATATCTAATACAAGTTACCAGACATGTCTAAAGTGAGTGAGTGACATTAATCTTGTTATTCCTTTGATCGAATACATTTTTTTTGAATATTCTGAGATGTTTTAATTTGAGACTCTAAATGTTTATTAATTGCAATTGCTCGTGAAATTTTAAATTGTTATGTAAACAATGCAAAAGAATCGAAAGAACGTTATGTGATATTATAATTTATAATACAAAATAACACTGGATGATGATTTCAAACCACGTACAATTCAATCATAAAATATAATCAACTGTCAATTAATAACCAGATTTCCAAATAATATGATTAATGTACAAAATTTGTCCTCGTAGAAGGGACCCTATGTGAAATCGAGGCTACACGACACTACAAAAACCAGATAGGCTTCTTAAAACACCCTTACAATTGGAGCATTGAGTCGTATATAAAGGTTGAACACAAAAATCGCACTATCGAGCAAGATGACTGCATGTCATACAAGATGTGATTATGTCCCAAGTAACAAAACAATTTGTAGCCCCAGGACACATTTTCTAGTGGTAAAGGGGTTGGCCTATAACGTGCACAGCGCAACTGTGTGCATTATTCGAATTCTAACGACTGAATAATGGATTAACTAGGGTTACATTACTTCGCGAGGCGTTACTGAGTGTCATTCACTCTGACTCTGGAAGGCATAATTTGCGATTTATTTTTCGAACCAACGGTCCATAATTGGGTCGGTTCGAGCCCCAGGATATGGGTTACACTTTTTTTTTTTTTCAACAAAACAATTTGTACATAAGAGATCTACGTCACGTGACACACTAGTCATCTAAAGACCAAGCTCATTCCTTGTCATCATGGCAGCAAAATAGACATCAAAAAAGAAAATATAAGAAATAATTCCCTTGTACAAGGGAAATCCCTATAGAGAGGCCAAAAGGCTATAATTTCTAGACAGCAAATAAGTAACATATTATCGGAGGTAAATAATGACATGCTTTGTAGCGACCGAAATTTTTTTAATTACATATTAAATGAATATTTTATTTTCTTAAAAGCGTGTCCCTGTAATTTTATCCACTTTTAAAATTTAAGCACATCGTCTAACCATGCATGAATATGAATTCGGTCAAGGCAAAAGTTGGACTCTTTATCCTTAAGATGATAATGCTCTGCACGAATGCTAACAATTATTTGGTATTGGTCTCTCAAGATACAACGATCACGTCCCGCAATAAGAGTACTCCAAGTTACGTAGATGAATGAACTTTACTTATGTTTTGAACTCTCTTCATATGAAACTCGACTTCAAATAAATTCAAAATTTATTTTTAAGTGAATATGCATCAACATAATAATGCAATAATGAAAAATGAATGAATTGATAAATGATTCAATTGATGAATGAATTAAAATCCAAGCGCATGGATCTATTTATAGATTTTGGAAAGTTGTGTTTCAAAAGACAATCCTTTCAAAAGACACATCTTTTCAAATTTGTCTCTAATTAAAAATACACAACTATTGAAAAATAATAATTTCAAAAGTCACAAATTTTCATATGAAAAGACACATCTTTTCATTTAAAATTAAATTAATTTTGGAATATTTTATATTTTATAATAAAATGATGGCTTGAAAGAAAGTGGATGCAACGTAGGCTGTAGACACCAGCTCAGAGACACGTTGAGCACAATTGTAACACTTGTTTTTTGGTTGCCAATAAATGAATGATGATAAATTTCTGCCCATCATCCCTAATTAGAGTTTAAACTAAAAAATATCATTCAGTTTTGAAAGACTCAGTATATCTAATTTGGCCCATATTTGGTTCAAATTAAAATTTTATTTTAATCTCAAGTGAAAGTAAAAAATTAATTTTAATCACTCATCTTATAAGTCCCGTAACTTTAAAACCACACGTTCTATCAGTTTTTATCAAAATCTACTAAAAATCTTATTTTTAATTTTCACCGAACAGTAGATAGATATGTATAATAAAAAAAGATTAAGCCCAAAACATCATTACACAAGTCTACTGTGTTGATCTACTGCCACGGATATCCAGGAAAAATATTTATATTGGGATCAAGTCACGTAATTTATAGTGACAAGAACATAAACTTCCATAATGGATTTTAAATCAAGTTTTGAATAAACCAAATTCTCATCACAACATTTCAAAGTTAACTTTAACTTTGCACTTGATTCCTTTTTCATTCTCTGGACTTATGCTGCTGATCCAAGTTCAATTTTTTTTCAGTGAGTAATCAAAGAAAAGTTTTAATCTTGTTTCGTTCTGATTAAAATCTAGTTTTATTCTCAAATCAAAGTCAATGATTAATTTTAACCGCATATTTTGTGAGACCCACTGAAGAATTCAGTAGAGATTTAGTGAAGAAGAAACGATTATTTCTCATGTCATTGAAGTTCAAAGAAGACCAGCTATATATACAAGTAAAAGAAATATAACGAGCTAACTAACTGTGTAATCATCCCTAACTAATTACAGATTAACTAACGTAATAGAATTTATACAACTAATTACAGTTAATTACAGCTAATTACGATTACAGTTAACATCCCCCCACAAATTAGGAGTTGATGAAGGTCTATCAAACCTAACTTGGAGAACAGAAGACGGAAACGAGGAGAAGGTAAGGCCTTTGTGAAGAGGTCTGCAATCTGGTTGTGAGAAGACAAGTGTTGAGGAAGAATGAACCCTTTCTTGAACTGATTCCGAACCAAATGACAGTCGATTTCAATGTGTTTTGTGCGTTCGTGGAATACAGGATTGGCGGTGATATGGATTGCTGATTGATTGTCATAGTGAAGAATAATGGGTAAGGGAATACTGAGTTTGAAGTCGTTCAAAAGATATGATATCCATTGTAGCTCACGGACTGTTGCTGCCATGCTCCGGTATTCTGCTTCAGCTAAGCTCCTTGAAATGGTCGACTGCTTTTTGCTCTTCCAGGAAATGAGTGCACCACCAAGGAAAAGGCAAAAACCAGTGATAGATCTTCTGGTGTCGCAACAGGCTGCCCAATCTGCGTCACAGTAAGCTGCAAGACTGAGTTTATTTGATGAAGGAAAATAAAGCCCAGTCGAAAGTGTCCCTTTAATGCACTTGAGTAAAAGTTGAGCACATGTCCAATGAGTTGTGGTTGGAGAGTTCATAACTGGCTTTGTTGTTGAATGGCAAAGCTGATGTCTGGTCTTTTCAAGTTAAGATATAGGAGTCTACCAATAAGTCTTCGATACTGATCCTGGTTGTGGAAGTGTGGGTTGTCATCTGCTGCTAGCTTCAAACCTGTAGGAAGTGGAGTGGAAGTAGGCCTGGCTCCCAAAAGTCCTGCATCATAAATAATATCCATGGCGTACTTTCTCTGATTAACACAAGTTCCTGCTTCATTCCTTGCAATTTCGATACCCAAGAAGTATTTAGTATAACCGAGATCTTTAATGGTGAAGGCACTATCCATGGAGTCCTTCACTTTCTGAATTTTAGATTCATTATTTCCTGTAATTAAAACATCATCGACATATATTAATAGAGCCAAGAAAATTTCATTAGTATCAAAAATGAACAAACAATTGTCATTAGGTGACTGGATAAATCCATAAGCCTCCAAATTCTTGCAAAATTCAACATTCCATTGCCTGCTAGCTTGCTTAAGACCATACAATGATCTTCTCAGCCTACAAACCTCTCCTGTCTTTGCTTTTGGATATCCCTCAGGAGGTTTCATTTATAACTCTTCATCAATAAAACCATGTAAAAAGGCATTATTTATGTCAAGTTGATGTATGACCCAGGTGTGTGAAGTGGCAATGGTGATAAAAATCCGGACTGTAACACATTTTGCAACAAGAGAAAAACTCTCAGAATAATCTATCCCCTCCACTTGATTGTATCCCTTAGCCACTAGTTGTGCCTTACACTTATCTGGGCTGCCATCAGGCTTTAGTTTTACTTTATAAACCAACTTAGACCCTATAGGTTTCTTTCCTTGTGGCAGAGGTACAAGGTCCCATGTGTGATTAAGCTCAAGTGCCTCTAGTTCTTTATTCATAGCCTGCACACATTCTTCTTTAGTACTAGCATCCCTGTAAAAAGATGGTTCTTGGATTGTTGTAAGATTGGTCAGAAATTGTGTGTAATCATGTGAAATTAAGGGTGTTTGGTAAAAGGGAAAAGTATTTGGGGTGTAAATGGATTTATTGCTAGTAGTGGGATCCTGACTTAAGGCTTGCACAGTGAGCAACTTATCAGATTTTGGTTCGGTGGAACTGTAGTTGATGACAAAATCTTGTAACCATATGGGAGTATTTCTGGTTCTATTACTTCTTCTGGGAGTAACAACATTTTCTGGAATGTGATTCTATGGAATTTGAGTGGTTTGATCAACAAGTGGGGAATCTGGTTCAACAAGTGTAGAATCTATTTCAAGGTTTGAATGATCAGTGTTTCTCTCAATGGTAGTGATTTGTAGAGGATTGGGAATAGACGAATGTGAATGAACTAGAGTCGATGCCTCAGAAAAGTCATGATCCGCATTAAAATTAGGCAGTGGAAAAGAGCTGTCGGAAGTAGAAATTGATTTATAAGGGAAATTTTTTTCATAAAACAACACATCTCTAGAAACAAAAATTTGTCTTGTGTCTATGTTATATAGTCTATATCCCTTTTGCCCAGAAGAAAAACCAATAAAAATACATTTGTGAGTCCTAGGTGCAAATTTATCTTTTCCTGGTTTTATGTTAACAGCATAACAAAGACAACCAATGATCTTTAGATGATCATATACAGGGATTCTCTTATGTAGTAATTCATAAGGTGTTTTCCAATCTAAAATTTCAGTAGGCAAGCGATTTATTATGTAATTGGGCATTAGGATAGAGTGTCCCCAAAAAAATTTAGGTAACCCTAACCGAAACATTAAGGCACTGGCTACTTCAAGTAAATGTTTATGTTTTCTTTCTACTATACCATTTTGTTGTGGCGTATATGAACAACTTCTTTGGTGTAGTATCCCATTTTTTAAAAAGAAATTTTGAAACTCTTGACTTGTAAACTTAGATCCATTGTCAGACCTTATGGTTTTTATGTATTTATCAAATTGTGTCTTAACCATCTGATGCATGTTCTTGATCATAGTAAGAACTTCAGTTTTATGCTTTAAAAGAAAGGTCCAAGTAGCTCTACTATGGTTATCAACCAATGTTAAGAAGTAATGTGCCCTTGTTATAGAGGCCACTTTGTAAGGGCCCCAAAGATCCATATGAATCAAATCAAACATTTGTGCAGGTTGTGTAATGCTACTAGGGAAGGGTAGCCTATGCTGTTTGGAAAAAGAACCGATATCACATGGTCTAAAAAATTATTTATTACATTTTATTTCTAAATTCAAATGTTGAAGGACATTTGCTGAGGCATGTCCCAGCCTCTGGTGCCACAAATGTGTAAGATCTTTCTTCACTTTATAATTTGAAGTATCAAAAACATTGAAGGAATTGACAAAAACTTTATTGCAAGTATGCTGACTGAAATTCTGAATAGAAGAAATAGAAAAGGAGGATTTGTTCAAGATATAGAGGCTTTTAACAAGTTTGCCCACTACCACAGTCTTTTCAGTCCGAAGGTCTTGAAACAAGCAATGATCTTCTATGAAAATGAATTTTATTTTGGAATTTTTGGCTAATTTGCTAACTGATATGAGATTAAATTTGAAGGAAGGTAAATGTAGGACATTGGTAAGTGTTAATTGGTCATTTAAGAGTGTGTCACCAGTATGTTGAACTAAATTTATGGATCCATCTGGTAAAAATACAGGTATGGCTTGTCTTATTTTTGTAGGTTTAGGTAAAAGGCTGATATCATTACACGTGTGATTTGATGCACTAGTGTCTAAGATCCAAGAACCAATCTCTACCAGACTTGAAGCACTAAAAGCATGAATGAGTGTAGGATTTAGAATAGAACCTGCAAAGTCTTCAAGGTGTGCATAGTTCACCAGCCCTCCTGAGTTGAGATCATTTCCTTTCATCATCTTGACCAACTCTTGTTGTATCATTTCAGACAGGTTGTTTCTTTGGTTTTGTTCCATTCCCTTTCCAATCTTCTTATCATCCTCTATCTCAAAAGGAGTGTCTGCCATGTTAACTACATTTATTTCCCTGTTCTGCTCCTTCAATTTCTTGTACCAATTTAGGTAGCCTATTATTTTGAAGCATGATTCTTTATTGTGACCATTCATATTGCAATGGACGCAATACTGATGCTCCTTCTCTCTTTTATTCATTTATCCTTTTCTACCATATCCCCTGCCTCCATATCCTCTGCCTACTCCACATCTCATTTGACCTTGCTCTTTCACATACAAGGCATTAACTTCTGCTGTCTCTCCAAATGAAGTTTGGACTTCTCTCTGCTTCTCCACCCTTTGCAGCATAGCATATGCTTAGTTTACCGGAGGCAAAGGCTCCATAACTAGAATTTGGCTCCTAGTATGCTCATATTCATCATTCAAGCCCATTAGAATTTCATGAGTCTATTGAATGAAGTGATTTCCCCCACACTTTTAGCTAATCCACATGTACATTCTGGTAAGGGCACCAAGAACGTGAGTTCATCCCAAAGCCTTTTCAATTTTGTGTAATACTGGGAGATAGATAAATCTCCTTGTGAAATTATTCCAATCTCTCTTTGAATTTGATAGAGCATCGGTCCATTGCAGCCTCCAAAACATTCTTCCAGTTCGCACCACAGTTCCCTCGCTATGGTGGTATACAAGAATGCTTCAACAATCTCTTTGGATATTGAGTTCAATATCCATGATGTAAGCATGTAGTTCACCCTGCACCATTTTTCGTATTGCTGAGATGTCTTCTCTGGTGGTTTGATTGTGCCATCAATCATCCCCAATTTCAGCTTTGCCCCTAGCGCTATCTTTACAGAGCGACTCCATGCAAGGAAATTCTTTCCTGTCAATGGCGCCGTCACCTGAGACATTTCAACTGTGCAAAGTCAGTGAGTCCTCATTTTGCCCTAAGGTTTCGCCATTATTCTGATTCTGATTTACCAAATCACCATCTGCCATTTATTAATCAATGAATGTGTTTCACCTCAGATCTTCGTCTTCTTGATATCAGTATTCCTACTCTGATACCATGAGGAATTCAGTAGAGATTTAGTGAAGAAGAAACGATTACTTCTCATGTCATTGAAAGTTCAAAGAAGACCAGCTAACATAATATTGCCCACATCGGACAAAAGATCGACCCTGTCTTCTTCAATTGATAAATGGATGTGAATCCAGAAATCATCACATTCACATTTTTTCCACATGTAGCCTTCCGTGATCACTTGGAAGTTCAGTGACTTGGGAAATGCTCCCTGATGCTGAAGATTTTAGAATTGATTTTGGAGACGGCAGTAACTCCAATTTAAGGAAATATGCAGAAACTCAATTACGGCCGTGAAAGGAATGTTACGGCCGTAAATCTTCAAGTAAAAAATTTCCTTATTTCAATTCTTTCCATATTTTTGGATTTCTTGCTCCCAAAGCTAGGGCACGAATTTGGGCTCTATAAAAGGAGCAATTCAGTACCAAAGAGAGGGAGGAGAATTATTTTGAGAGCCACCAAAATCAAGACAATATTTTTGGGGAATTCTTCATGGCAATGCGTGGCTAATCTTCTCAACCTAGTTCAAGGGGGACGTTGTGTTCATATTATTCTATTATTCATTCCTCAAACTCGTAACGTAGTTCTTGTTTTTATGGTTTATTTATTGGATTTATCATGAACATTAATTTCGTCAAGACAATGTATTAATTGATTGAGGCCTTGTCTTTTAATTATTGTGTTGATGTTTGCTAATTTGGGTGATTGGATTCGTATTTGTCTTGTTATCCAAATCATAGTAGCAATTGGTAATTTTATATTTCCATATGAAAATCAAATCTAGATTAATCAATTCGAGCATATGTAATTGATAATTTAGTTCACCTAATTCTTCTTGTTTTCACATAGTTAATGCATTAAATCTAGGGAGCTTATTCTAGGTTGTTCATTCACTCTAAATTGATTGGAGAACTAATTCTAATTGATTATTATTAAGAAAGAATTGGATTAATTAGAGCTTTTTGATTATTCCGGGTGATAAATAAAACAAAGGAAATAGTACATGCGTTGCTTGGGGAATGACAATATTATGATAGGGCACAACCGAACCTGAGAACTAGGATTCTTTATTATTTGATTTTTATTCCAGCTATTTTACATCTTTATTTGATTATTTAGATTAATTGCAATTTTCAACTCAAAACCCCACTTATAATTCTAATTGACATGGCATTAAATTAGTTCCCGTTCCTCGTGGGATCGACCCTTGCTTCCGCTATCACATTTAAATTTGAGTTTTGGCAAGTAAGGAAATTTAATTAATTCTTGGTGCATCGCGACGCGCACCAAGTTTTTGGCGCCGTTGCCGGGGAACGGTTAACCAATTTTCTGTTTAATCGATTAGAATTTTATTTTCTGCATTTTTATTTATTTACTTTTATTTTCGGTTTAAAAAAAAATTTGAAATTCCGAAAATTTTATTTATTTATTTATATGCATAAAACTCGATCCACTAATCTTGAATATTTTTTATTTGATCCAGAAATCGAGCGAACTTTTCGACAGCAAAGAAGGGAAGCACTAGAACAAATGGCAGCTCATAACCTCAACAACAGGACACTTAAACAATTGGCCACTCCAGATGTCGCTCAACAGCCACTCTGTATCACTTTTCCGGTGGAGGAGGGAAAAACTTTTGAACTCAAATCTGGACTCATTCACTTGTTGCCAACTTTTCGAGGACAGGCTGGTGAAGACCCTTACAGGCATCTCAAGGAATTCCACGTGGTTTGTGACAGTATGAGACCCACTGGTATTACCGAGGAACAAATTAAAATGAGGGCCTTTCCATTCTCGTTAAAGGATGCCGCTACTGATTGGCTATACTGTTTACCATCCGGATCAGTCACCACCTGGAATGACATGAAGAGGCTATTTTTGGAAAAATATTTTCCTGTATCTCGGGCTGGAACAATCCGGAAGGAAATTTGCGGGGTTCGTCAAAACAATGGTGAATCGCTGTATGAATATTGGGAGCGCTTCAAGAAGCTCATCTCGAGCTGCCCCCATCATCAAATCAGCGAACAACTACTGGTGCAATATTTCTACGAAGGACTGCTACCAATGGACAGAAGTATGATAGATGCCGCAAGTGGAGGTGCCTTAATGGACAAAACACCGGAACAGGCTCGGGCTTTGATTTCCAACATGGCTGAAAACACTCAGCAATTTAACCCAACCCGAGACATGCAAGCTCGCCGCGTGAACGAGGTAAGTAGTTCCAATATAGAAAGTCAACTGTTTGAACTAACAAATCTCGTTAAACAACTTGCTGTAGGAAGTGCACAACAAGTCAAAACATGCGGGATATGTGCTAACTTCGGACATGCAACGGATGTGTGCCCGGTGCTCCAAGAGGAAAACAGTGAACAAGTGAACGCTGCTGGAGGCTTCCCATTTCAAACACAACAATACAATCCGTACTCAAACACTTACAATCCTGGCTGGAGGGACCACCCGAACTTGAGCTATGGAAATAACAAACCTTCGGGTTTCGTCTCCAACAAGCCTCAAGGGAATTTTCAACAATAAGGAAATTTCCATCCACAGGGACAATATCAGCAAAAGCCACAATCATCAGGTATGTCTCTCGAAGAAATGATGAAAACTTTGGCCACTAACACTCTACAATTTCAACAAGATACCAAATCCAGCATTCAAAACTTGGAAAATCAAATGAGTCAAATGGCCACAGCTATCAACAGACTGGAAGCACCAACAGGAGGAAAGTTGCCATCTCAACCCGAGGTGAATCCGAAGAATGTAAGTGCAATTACTCTTCGAAGTGGAAAAGAAATTGAGGCATCACAATCAAAGCCAACCGCGAGTGAAGAGGAGGAGGTTGAAGAAAAAGAAGTCGAAAAGAAAAACATCATTCCACAAAACTCTCAGGTAAAAACCGAACCTATTGTGAATGCGAAACTAACTCCACCGCCTTTTCCGAGCAGGTTAGCGAAGGCGACTAAGGAAAGCAAGGAGAAGGAAATTCTGGTAATGTTCAGGAAAGTGGAAATCAACATTCTACTGTTGGATGCAATCAAACAAGTGCCCCGATACGCGAAGTTCTTAAAGGAGCTGTGCACCAACAAACGGAAGTTGATGGGAAATGAAATGGTAAGAATGGGGGAAAATGTGTCAGCACTCTTCCAAAGGAAACTGCCCCCAAAATGCAAGGATCCAGGTATGTTTACCATACCTTGTCAAATAGGCAATAAGAAAATAAATCGTGCTTTAATAGACTTAGGAGCATCTATCAATGTAATGCCTAGGTCCACTTACACCGCATTAAAACTTGCTAAAATGACTGAAACTAGTGTTATCATTCAACTAGCCGACCGTTCCAATGCATATCCGGATGGGGTAGTTGAAGATGTTTTAGTACAAGTAGGCGGGTTAGTATTTTCTGCAGATTTTTATGTATTGGACATGAATGATGACCACTCCCCCAACTCTACTCCTATTTTGTTAGGTAGACCATTTTTGAAAACATCTAAAACTAAGATAGATGTTAGTAGTGGCACACTTTCCATGGAATTTGATAATAAAATTGTTCAATTCAATATTTATGATTCCGTGAAAAATTTTGATGATGATCCTGTTTATTCTGTTAATGTGAATGACTCTTTAGTACAGGAAGTTCTCGATATTGGTGGAAAGGACTGTCCAAAGTCTCCGAAATCAAGTAAAATCTCATCCATCTCATTACCAATTTCTGATGAAAAACCTCTACCCCTATTTTGCAGGCGCTAATGAAGAGCACGAAAAGGAGATTGAGCTTTGGGAATCCACCTAATCCCGGTTGAATGAGAAAGGATTCAGTCGAGCCAACGACTGTAAACAGCGGCGCTGCTCGGGAGGCAACCCGAGAGGGGAGTTTCTTTACCTCCTCGACTCTTTATTTTCGTATTCTTATTTTTAGTTTATTTTATTTTTTTTCAAAAAAAAAAAAAAAAAAAACTTGAAATTTCCAGTGGCCTAGTTACGGCCGTAAGATACCCTTTTACGGTCGTAACTCAATTCCAGTTTTTTTTTTTACAGAGGCCTTATTACGGCCGTATTTACATTTTTTACGACCGTAATTGTTTCTTTGAAATTTTTTCAGAATGTGACTTACGGCCGTAAGTCTGCTTTTTTTCAAATTTTTAATAGCACGTAGCCCTCGCGCATAACTCCCCTTTTATTGTTTTGCTTTTCAATGAGGACATTGTTTTGTATAAGTGTGGGGGGGATTGAATTGATTGTGAGCTTAATGTCTTTATCTACTTTCTGTAGTCGAAACGTTAAAATTCAGTTTGAGTCAGCATCCATTTTAATCTTTGATAGGAAGCGACCCCACTTTTGGTTCATTTTTTTAAATATAATTGCATAATTGGACATGAATTGAGCACGTAGAGATGAATTTTCTAATACTTTCCGAATAGGTTTGAAAATGGGGACAAAATGCCATATCTCTGCAACCTAGTAGATTCAAACTCAAATTTGATATGACTGATAACTACCCCGAGTAAAGAGATTCACCCCTTTGGCCACTAGATTTTTTGCATTTTTAAATTCGACCCTAAGACCGAGCAATGACCAAAACTCATAATTGGATGGGAGACACACATATGAACCATAATTTGTGAGCTTTTGAGCCTATGAGCTACTTTTACTCTTTACATAAAGCTCTTATGTTTTTAATGTGTGTCCTGCATGGTTGATCTGTTCTTGGATATGCTTTTGTGTACATGCCGTAGTAACTTCTTGGCTCGAGTGCAAAATATAGTAAAGGCACTAGGATGAACCAAATTTGGCCTTCTAAATAAGCCTACCATTGTACATTTACCAATAGAAGACCCTTTGAGCCTTAGCCTTTCTTTGGAATATTAATACCACACTACAAGCCACGAACACCCATTCTTTCATGTTATCCTTTTTCTTGAACCTATAGAGAACGGATTCACAAGCTTGTGTTGGTTGAGAAGTTTGAGATGGATTAAGTTTCAAAGTGGAAATTCAATCTTGTGTCATTGGGGATTGTGGGGTGATTTGACCAAAAGAGAAAAATTGCAGTATATGTTTGAAAAAAAAAAGAAAAAAAAGAGAGAGAAACAAAAGAAAAAGAGAAGTTCAGGCCAGTTCTCAAATTACGAGGTCATGAACATTTGCTAGTATTGAAAATAAACACTCAAGCTGCACAAAATAGAAGTCTAGTGTTAAATCAGTTGGATAGCAGGGAGATTATTAAATTCATGTTGAAGAAGAAAGAAGAAATGTTATAATTGAACCGATTCGGCTTGTGAAACTCCTTCTCGATTCAGCTTAAATGTTTCCCTTTTATCCCACCTGACCCGAGACCTTTGCTTTGCACTTGTGTTATTGTTGGCTCCGGTTTTGACATTTGAGCAATCTGTGGTAACAAGTTTTTCATGCAGTGAGTTGAGCGTAAAATTCTCACCTTTATATACACTTTGTGCGAAGAGAGATATCCGGTGAGAGTGTTGGCTCCCATTACATGTACTTATGAGTGGTTTGAATTGCTTGGTTTATATTTTGTGCCCTTTTGATCTGAAACTGTGTATTGACTAAATTTTTACCATGAGATAAATCGCACTAATCTGTTGGCATTTACTTGAATTAGTCAAAACTTACATTTTTATGGGGAATTGATAAATTCAGAGAGAACTCACGAGAGGTGAAAGGATATAATCCACATTGGGGTATCAATTTTCATTTTTGTTCGGAGAATATTGGGTGATGCATCTCTTACACACACTAACACACTCCGATTATGCAATTTGATTTTCGTGCTAAAAAGAAGTGGGTTGCAACCTCAAGTCTCTAAATTGGAATCTATTGTTTGAATCCTATTCTTATCCTTGCAAATCTTTGTTCGAGGACGAACAATGGTTCAAGTGTGGGGGGATTTGATAAGTGTTATATTAACGTTTATTTTATACACTTATATCCTTGAATATGCCATAATGTGATTCTATCTAAGTATTATTAATACATTTTATGTTTTATATTATATAGGATCACAAAGAAAGAGAAAAGAAGGAAAAATGACCAAAATGCGCTCAAAATGAAGTTTGGGGACTTAGGTGCAAATATATTTACGGCCGCAAGAAAAGGTGTTACGGCCGTAAGAAAATAAGGTTACGGCCGTGAAAGTGTCGTGAAGCAAGTTGAAAATAAGCAGAAACCACTTTACGGCCGTAAAGGAAAAGTTACGGCCGTAACTCCAATTTAAGGAAATATGCAGAAACTTAATTACGGCCGTGAAAGGAATGTTACGGCCGTAAATCTTCAAGTAAAAAATTTCCTTATTTCAATTCTTTCCATATTTTTGGATTTCTTGCTCCCAAAGCTAGGGCACGAATTTGGGCTCTATAAAAGGAGTAATTCAGTACCAAAGAGAGGGAGGAGAATTATTTTGAGAGCCACCAAAATCAAGACAATATTTTTGGGGAATTCTTCATGGCAATGCGTGGCTAATCTTCTCAACCTAGTTCAAGGGGGACGTTGTGTTCATATTATTCTATTATTCATTCCTCAAACTCGTAACGTAGTTCTTGTTTTTATGGTTTATTTATTGGATTTATCATGAACATTAATTTCGTCAAGACAATGTATTAATTGATTGAGGTCTTGTCTTTTAATTATTGTGTTGATGTTTGCTAATTTGGGTGATTGGATTCGTATTTGTCTTGTTATCCAAATCATAGTAGCAATTGGTAATTTTATATTTCCATATGAAAATCAAATCTAGATTAATCAATTCGAGCATATGTAATTGATAATTTAGTTCACCTAATTCTTCTTGTTTTCACATAGTTAATGCATTAAATCTAGGGAGCTTATTCTAGGTTGTTCATTCACTCTAAATTGATTGGAGAACTAATTCTAATTGATTATTATTAAGAAAGAATTGGATTAATTAGAGCTTTTTGATTATTCCGGGTGATAAATAAAACAAAGGAAATAGTACATGCGTTGCTTGGGGAATGACAATATTATGATAGGGCACAACCGAACCTGAGAACTAGGATTCTTTATTATTTGATTTTTATTCCAGCTATTTTACATCTTTATTTGATTATTTAGATTAATTGCAATTTTCAACTCAAAACCCCCCTTATAATTCTAATTGACATGGCATTAAATTAGTTCCCGTTCCTCGTGGGATCGACCCTTGCTTCCGCTATCACATTTAAATTTGAGTTTTGGCAAGTAAGGAAATTTAATTAATTCTTGGTGTATCGCGACGCGCACCAAGTTTTTGTTGATGCGTGTCGCAATGCACCAAAATAATAAATAATTCCTTACTTGCTAAATATTAATTAATAATGTAGTAGCGAGAGTAAGGGTCAATCCCACGAGGAACGGAAACTAATTTTAGTTGTTCGATCAATTAGAATGGAATGTGGGGATTTTTTTGTTTGAATTGCTTGAATGAAAACTATGCATAAAATAAATAATTAAATATGACTAGAAAAATAATATGAGAAGAAATCTTGTTCTCGGGTTCGGTTGTGCCCTCAATTAATGTTATACTTTTCCTTGTAACGTGTTTCTATCCCTAATTCAATTATCAATCATAAATAATCAACAAGCTCTGATTATCTAAATTCTTCCTTATGTGTATTGATTCAAAATAAGCTCTTTGAACCAATTCTAGCCATGGACAATCCTAAACAAGCTCTTAGGATTTAATGCACGACTATTATGAAAATTTAGAAGAATAGATTGAATTGGATCGTTAATTACACAAGCTCGAATTAATCAATCCAAGTTGAATTATTACTAAACCTGGACGAGATTTATTTGCTACTAAAGTAAAGATTCAATGACAATTACGGATCAAGAACCTAAACATAGCATATTCATGAATCCAAAGATCAATAATCCAATTGGCCAAATTAAACTATTAATCAAATAAACTCAATTGAACATTCAAAACATAATAATCCAACAATTGAAATAAAGGAATAAATTCACGCTACTAATTTGTAGGAAAAGAAAATAACATAATTAAATTGACACAACTTCCCCTTTGAACAAGATATGAAATTTAGCCTAGCATGATTGTGGTAGATTCTTCAAGTTGCTTCATGGATTCCATTGTTGTTGATATTCTTGCACTTGAAAATCTCCCAAGAATGCTCTATATTTTTCTCTCAATTTTCCTCAATGTGTAGCCTCTTTCAATAATAATACTAGTCTCTTTTTCTTGTCATGAAATTCCCTTTTTATAGCCTCAATTTCGTGCCCTGACTTTGGGAGCAAGAAATCCCAAATTATGGAAAGAATTGAAATAAGGAAATTTTGACTTGAATAGTTACGGCCGTAACTTTCCATTTACGGCCGTAATTGGGTTTCTGCGTATTTTTCACAAAGTGAGGTTACGGCCATAACTTATTATTTACGGCCGTAATTTGGGTTCTGCTGATTTTCTACTTTTGAGGTTTACGGCCGTAATGGATATGTCTTCCGGCCGTAACATCTTTTCTGCTCATTTTTGTACAACGATATAAAAACGTTTACGGCCGTAACGTATTTGCACCCAAGGTCCTCAATCTTCGATTTTAAGCGCATTTTGGTCATTTTTCCTTCTTTTCTCTTCCTTTGTGATCCTATACAATATAAAACATAAAATGCATTAATAATACTTAGATAGAATCACATTATGGCATATTCAAGGATATAAGTGTATAAAATAAACGTTAATATAACACTTATCAGAGATTCCTTTTGACGAACAAAATAAATAGATATATCCTTAGGAAGATTGAAGATTGATCAAGATATATTGTCGAAGAAATTGAAGTGCTTAAAAATGGAGGTGAAAATAGGGCCAAATGTGCATTTACTGGGATGTGTGTGAAAATTTTAGGTCGATTAAATTAATTTATGATTTTAATTGAAATAGAATGATGAGGGAATTTATTTTTAAAAACCAATTTTACTAGCATCTTAAGTATGTGTAGAAATAAAATTAAGGAACATTTGCATGGATGATAAGAAAATGCATAATAATACAAAAAAAATGACAATTTTCCAAAAGGTACTAAAAAATAACTAATTTTGCGCATGAATTGTCCACTGTGACCCTTATATCACTACAAGATAAAATTTGTATTAAGCAAGTAGACTCATGAATTGATTGATTTGATGTACATGAAATTCCACAACTACCCAACGGATAAAGGAATTAGTCAAAGGATAAAAGCTTTAGTAATTTTTTTTTTTTTTTTTTTAAATGAATAGGAAAAAAACAATTTTTTTATTTTTTTATTTTTTTTCCATTTCATTTGAATATTATATTTCTTGTACCAAAGAAATTTTCCTCCATCTCCATTAACACTTGAAGAAGATACAATTTGAAGTTTGAAATTCCATTTTGAAAGGTAAAACATTTTAACTTTGTTATAACATATGAATTTGAGCATTAAATATGTTGGATCTTATTTTGATGATTCATCTTTCAAAAATATTGAGATCTTGAAACACATAGATTTGGACTAGAATGACAGCCTACATGTCCTCATAAATGCATAAAGATCCCTCATTGTTGTAATTTTCTTCATGTCATTAAATATTGTGGTAGTTGAGCATTAATGAAAGACATAATTTTTTATGAAAATTTTGAGATAAACCTTAGTTTTTGAAACTCAGTCGCACAGTACTAACTGTCGTTTTCGACGACTCATTTGTTGTTCCCGACAGTTTTGAAACGTCGAACTCGACATTTGAACTGTCGAATATCCTAGTTCACAAACCTGACAATTACGAGTTGTAAGTCCACGTGTGACTTCCTACCTAGAGAGAGCAGATTTTGCATTTTGGTCTACAGCACATTTCACTTGAAATTGATACAAAATTATGACAAACAACAATGGGGACAGTTTGAACACAAATTTGAGGCATGCAAGTGGCTTACCCTCACTTATCTAGTGGAACACATTCGAAGTATCATGCAAAGATAGTTTTATGATCGGTTTTCTACCTCTTCGCAATGCACTACACAACTAACTACGAGAATGGAGGAAAAGTTACGCATATCATTTGAATTCGGTACTAAATTGCGGGCTCATGAGTTGAGCGAGAATCTAACTCAAGTAGGTATACCCACTAAGTATTGGAGACGTGCATAGAATATTGTGGAAGTTGACCATTGATGAAAGCCAGTAATTGCTGATGAAAAAGTTGAGAAAAACCCTAGTTTTTGTAACCCAGTCGTCCAGTACTAACTATCGTTTTCGACAAGTCATTTGTCCATCTTGACAGTTTTGAAATGTCGAACCAGACAATTTAACTGTCAAATATTCCAGTAGAATGTAGATATTTCTCTTAGTGGGTCAGAAAATGTGGATCATGATTTAGTCAGTGAGGAGTCTTCACTAGTACAAATAGACTCATTTGCGTCGGTTGAACAAGACACCTAAAGTTTTTTTCCCACCAATTATTGCACAGATCCACTCGTATTAAAAAGGAAAAAAGAGAAATAAATTAAACAACGAAATTAAACTATAAATTCCCAACATATAATTCCATAGCTTTATTATCGAATCCTTGACATCATTTATTTTTTTATCAATTTTGAATTTCCATTTAAAACAAGGACCGTGTGAATTACTCTCAAGCCATGGCACTAAAAATTTGGAATGAACTCTACAGGCGCATGGCAAACTGCATTATAGTCTCTTTTGCCATAAAATGCCTCCAAACATACTGCACATTCCTCTTGCTCATTTCCAGCTTAATTTTGCCCAATTAATATTTTTTCTTTAATCCAAATACTTCCGCCCCTTCAATTGTAGGCCTCCCTCCAGATATCTTGGTCTTTGTTTCTCATTAGAAATCCTACATTTAATTCAAAAGTATGAAAAATAATATTAGCTTTAAAATGTGATCAATCAAGAGCCATATAGAAAGTCTACACCAAGATAAAAATGCTTCCTCTACCCCCATGAAAGCTAAATTTATAAACCAAGAAATATTTTGAAAAACTTAAGCAGGTTTGACACTTCCTAAAAATTCTAATATCACCATTTTATGATCAAGTTCTTAAGGGAATTTACATATTGGGATTTAACAGTTATCACATAAACTAGCAACTTGGAACAATGTGACTCAAAAATCATAACCAAAGGTTTTGCCTCAAGAGCACAGATTCTGTTTATCATTCATCTCCATGGTTGACAAGGCATTTTCAGATCTAGACAAGGAAGAAACTACATAATAATATTCTTTAAGAACTGATTATATGCATCTTTCAAACATCTTCTTGTAAGGAAGAAGCTTTTCAGCTGATTGTCATTCGATCTCCTTTCTGAATCCATCCGATACATCCTCTCGAATTTAGGAAATAGGAATATAATTTCCCACTGGAAAAAGAATCGCAAACTCCCAGTTTTCAATATATAACTTAATTCATGTTCTACGTTTTTGGTGAATTTCTTACTTTTACATACCATTTTTTGTGGGGTTATACCAGTAAAGTAAATAGAAATGCAGATATTAAATTAGAACTAAAATTTAAACAAAAACCAAGTGATCAAACTCAAATAGGAGTCGATAGATTTTAAGTTCGAATAAATTTAAAAAAGACCCCTAAAACCCAGAAAACGTAGAAAAAATACCAATACCTAGTAGATTTCGAAATCGGATGAACAGTGAATCTGCCCATAACAACTCGATTAATCCTCAAAAAAGTGGTAATAGCTTGAAATAAAGTTGAATCGAGGTACAGGGGACAAAGCCAAGTACTAAAACCCAAGAAATTGCGAGAGATTTGCCACCAAGAAGAAGATGAAAGTCATGTATGAAAGTGTTTACGTGCGTGCTGTGTGTTGTGTGTGTGAGACGAGAGAAATGAGAGGGTTACCGTGGGGATATGGTGGAGGGAACGGCGGCAGGAGGAAGACAGGGAGAGAGACCGAGAGGTATATGATAGATTTTGGTTAATTTTTGTACTTTTTAAAATAAATGTCAAATTATGTAAGTAGGACTTATATGGTATTAAAAATTATTCAAAGGAAAAATATGTAAAAAATTGTTATATTTGGCATAATCATAAAAAAATGTCATTTTTATTGATGCAAAGGGAAAATGTGTTATGGAATGCAATTTCCTCTTTAAAATTTCTGATACTCCATATTATATGCAATATTTATAGGTAATTAATTTTAGAGGAAATCTATCTAGAATCTTTTACGGTTGGAATCAATTTTATGGTAATATTCTTATCATATTCCATTTCTTTTTACTTTTACTTACATCCAATTGACTCCTAAAAATCCTCAAAGTTTCTTCTTGTGATCCAAATCAATCATTAAGTTGGTCCTTTGTGTTTAATTTGCTCTTCGGTCCTTCAGCTTCTAATTTATTCACTTTTGCACCATGTATGATTCTCGATTGTTGTCATAAACTCCTCAATTTCTCAATGAAACTCCATTTAGTATTCAACTGTGTATTTTTCTCATCAATTGCTTCATTCTTCATCTTTTAGGATATTTTCTGAAAAGTAAATAAATAGACATAAATTAAATAATAAATATTCTAAAACAACAACAATATATTCCAATTTAGACATATTTAAGTAGAATTGATTTAAACTCAAGAGAGGAATTTCAATATAAATTTGTGAATTCGACTGAGTACATATGTAGGAAATAAAACATGGAATTGGAGTTAATATAATTGGTTAGATGAAATCGTGAATCTCAACTACCTCAAAATCGTTTTTAAAACAAAAGTAATCTCGCAATTTATTTCTTTAATTTAATTCTCTAGTGTTAGTTTAAATTTTCAAATAAATTTGCCCATTCAAATAAGGATAGGAACTAACACATTTCGATACTTAATAGTAGTCTCACTACTAGAAAACAGACTTTTAGCGACGGATTTTTTTCGACGACGGTCGGGACCGTCGATTCTGTATGAAATTTCCGACGGAATATTTTCGGCCTTCGAAAACATTTTCTGTCGAAAATTTTCGACAGAATACGCATTCCATTGGAATTTTTTAAAAATGTAATTAACGATTTAATTAACAATGTAATTGTTTTTTTTTTTACAAATTATAACTATCATTTTTAAAAATGTAATTAATTTAAAATAATTGAGTTCAATTAACTAATATAAATAACTAATATATATTTATGAAAATAAATTCATTCACAAAAATTCAATTAGCCCAATGGTTGGGTTGCTTCCTCCTTATCCTTTAGTCAAGATTTGAATCCCTCCAACTACACAATTTGTTAAAAACAATTGAAGTCCAAGATGGACTTCCGGAACGGGTAAGTCGGGCAGGCGGGTCGAGTCGGGGCTTACCAAAATATTTTTTTTAATTTTTTGGAAGTTTCCGACGGCATATAATTTCCTATGGAAATTTCGAAGCCGTCGGAAAAGTATTTCCGCCACGTGCTTCTACGATGGATTTTCGAATGGTTGAAGTTTGTCAGAAAAAGGCATTTTCAACAAAAATTGCCCTTTTACCGACGAATTTTTCGGTCGAAAAAAGTTATTTTTTTTAGTGTTCTTATGGGATCGATAATCTGGACTCTTAGGTCCACTTATTACTTTTCACGATTCCGTACACTTACGAACGTATCTCACATCGCGAGATATCGGTGAACAACAGCACTACATGACAACAACAACAACAACAAAAAAAATCTAGGCTTCATAAAACACCCTTAGAGACGGAGCACTAAACCATGTAGAAAGGTCGTGCACAAAAATCACACTATTGGACAAAGTAACTACATTTTGAGTTATTGTCAAAACGTGACATGATCGCGAAATGAAATCGACCATACGAATTTTGGTGACCAAACTTTCTAATTAGTAATTAATATCAATTTAGTACGTTTTCAAGTTCACAATATTGACGCCAACATGTTGGATACAATACAATCCAACATCGACACTGTTTGATCCACTTAAAACTGTGGGCCCACTATAATTTAAATCATGGGCCAGTACTACAAAGTTGACGGAATCTTAACTCATTACTCAGTACAGAAAATTTCTGTATAGGAAATCATGCTTTCAAGCTTTTTTCTTATATAAAATAAAAGGAATATTAATCTTGCTTTTAATCGAAATTAAAGTCAATAATTAATTCCAACCACATATTTTATGAAATTTAAAATTTTTTAATTGTATATTTCATCAACTTTTATCGAAATTATTAAAAATCAGATTTTAATCTCTACCAAACAAACATGGCCACAAAATCAATTAATATTTTTTATTATACATTTGGTGACTTGTTTATAACAAAACATTTTCTTAACCTCTTTTTAATCCCACATTTTCCAAAATCACCTTTTTAAAGACATATTTTACCTCCTAAATATCAAATTATTTATTTATAAACAAAATTTTTTTTACCAAAAAGAGGTATTTGATATTTTTTTCCACAAATCCCTATAATTATTATCTTGAATTTATTGAGTTTGTTTGGTCACGTGAGTTTTTTCTTTTTCTTTATTCTGAATTTCATTTTCAATCAAACATTCACGGGATTCATCATTTCTCACATTTAAACCATAAATTTTCCCAAAAATCTAAAATTTTTCTTTAATCACCATCACCAAACATGCTCTAAATAAGATATATCATTTGCTTTCATTTGGAGGCAACACGCACGACAGGAGAGGACTCGAGGATTCGAATTCTTCATTTCCTCGGGTCGGATCCATGTTTAAAACAATTTTGTAACGTTGTTGATCCTACAAGAAACAGCCACCCAAGTTGCAAACTAAAACCAAGTGTGGATAAGGTTTGAGGATGTGGAAATTGAAAGTAAACCTAAAGCAAATTGGGGCGAAAACAATAGAAAAAACTAAAAAGAAAGCAATGGGTGGGGTAGATGTGGGGTGGGTGAAAGGGACAAGGATCTCAAATTCAAAGGACAAAACACATATTGATCCATATCCAAAACCAAACTACAGTCTTTTTCAACTTATCCGCACTCAATACACGTGTGCCTACCTTTGATTGCGATGTTTCATCACGTGATCTTCACGTGATTACGTGGATTTTTTAAAATTTTTTTTGGATGTATATTAAACAAATTACGATTACACCGACTAGCATAAAGTAAGTGTAATTAAAATCTTCTTAGCGAATTTTAAGAAAATTTGATGGAGACTTAAAATATATGTGATTGTAATTAATTGTTGACTTTAATTTTAACAAAATATAGATTAAATAATAGCTAAATTTATTTGGCCCTGTTTAATGAAAATTAAATCAAAACTTTAATTCATGTTAAAGTAATGATTAAATTAGCACCACAACTTTAAATCACACTTTTTTTGGGTCATAATTTACACTCCATTCGGCGGCTGTGCTGTTAAGATTTTTTTTGTTTTTTTGATTTTTTGATTTTTTTTCAAGATAAAATGTGTGATTAAAAATTGAAGAGAAAAAAAAATGTGTGATTAAAAAATGATATGAAAATTGTGTAATTTAAAACATGTAATCATTACAAAAGAAATGCAAATAAACTGTGCAGCCGAACGCACTGTTACTCAAATTTTAATTTCTGTTCGGCTACCATTTTAAAATGGCAATGATTGCCCAAATTAATTTACACAATTTTTCAAATCACATTTTTTCTACAAGCATTTTCTCTCTCAAAATTTTAACCACACATTTCACTTAAAAAATTCAAATAATACACATTATAAATCAAATTCTATTTATTTGAGCAGTCAAACAAAACCTATAATGGGCAGCTTAAGTTCGATTTGTTAAAAGTTTCATTTTAATTTGACGTGCATCATAAAAAATTAAGCTTATTTTTTATTATTTGTGTTTTTTAAGTAGAATATGTGGTTAAAAAACTATTTCAAAAAATGTATGTGGTTAAAAAGTGATATTGAAAATTGTAATATTTATAAATATTATTATAAGCATTTTACCGAACATACACTAAAGAGGGTGTTCCTAACATGGAATTTATTGAAATTTTTTAGATTCGTGAATTCTCATAAATTTTATGGATTTTAATAGAATTCAATAGAATCTCTCAAATTTTAATGGAATTCTATTCCACAAATTTTAGTAGATTTCAATAAATTTTAATAGAATTTGTTGAACAATATGTCATCAATATGAAACAATGAATTTTAGAATTTCATCAACTTCTACAAATTATCGAGTAATTTCTTTCTTTATTTATTATTTTTTGTTGTGCAAGTTGAATGTGAACTTGAGACACAAGTAAAATAATAATAATAATAATTGTTGACCACCTAAAAATTGAGGTGATTGCTTCAACCTATATTATATGAAGACCCACTTTAAGTTCAAAGTCAACAAGAGAAAGATTAGATGTCATTATGAGGAATGGAAACAAAGCTAAGACCTCGGCTGGTCTTCCATGGATGACCTCCCACCTGAGACCTCAGCAGGTCTTCCATGGATGACCCCCCACCTAAAACCTCGACAGGTCTTCCACGGATGACCTTCGAGCTAGGAGGACCTTGAAAATAAGAAGACTTAGAAGTACCTTGGAAGACTTAAGGATTTTGATTGACCTTTTCATTGAAGAATATTCAACATCTCATTCAAATCCCAGCACCTTTCTAATTTATTGATAAAAAATCCTATACCTATGTAGTTTCTTGATGATGGCAGAAAAAGTTAGCCATATAAAATTACTAGTTTTTCTTATCCACTAAAAAAATTAAAAATTAAATCAGAGGTCTTGAAAAATTCGACCTCGGTCCATGAAGAGCTCGGTACTAGAAGACCTCGGACCTGAAAGATCCCAGCATGAGAAACCCGACCTCAAGTCTTGGATAATCTGAACTCAGCTTTGGGAGGTCCAAACTCAACACAAATGAGCTCAGAGGCAAAGACCACATCAAGATTCTAATCCATATCAACTTAGAGGAACTAAAAATAACTCAGGACCCAAGAGCTGAAAGATCAAAAGTCATAAAAAGGGAATCTCTCAAGCAGCCCAAAAGATCAACATTTGTTAAAAGATACTAAAAAAAATCTTGACTCACAAAGAATACCTCAAAGATCAACTTATAGGAGGTACTGAAAAAGAGAAGATCTTCGAAGAAGCCCTAAAGGCAAAGTACTCTGCATGCAAAGAGCCCTAAAAGAAGAAGCTCAACAAAGAGAGAAAGATCTCAAATCCAAATAAATAGTCCATAAAGTTCACAACATGAGAGGACAAGGACTTCAAAGAATGGAAGAAGCTCTGAGATAGACTATGGTCCTCAGATCATGAGCTCGGCTACGACCCTAAGCTCTTCAACAAAATTCCTGAGTTTGGCTACAGCCCTCAGAAGTCCCGAGTTAGGCTACGGCCTTAAAACTCAACAAGGGAATAAAACCCGACTACGGTATAGTAAAATTGCTCCGCTGGTACGCCCAGCAGTCTTTATGGGAGGATAAGAGCTCAAATCGTCCAAAAATCCTCACGAGAGGATAAAGGACTCCCAAAGAGTGTAAGTGCTGCACACTTGAAAGAAAAACCTGATCCCACAAGAGCATCAGATGAACAAAACCTGATCTCGTAAGAGTATTAGAAGGTTCTAAAGGGCTAAAAAAGGTCCTAAAAAGAACAAAGAGTGATAATTTTGCAGGGTCAATTTTCAAACAAAGGACTCGAGCTAATGAGCTCAAAGTAAAAAATTGGACAGGCTCAAGCTTAAGTTCAATCAACCCTCGAAGAAAAGCACAACATGTAAGACCTCGACCTTAGAAGAGTTCAGTCCTTGAAGAATTAATCAACAAAGTACCTGGGAACAGAGACTAAAAGATGCTAGATCAAGGTCTAAACTAAATATATTTAACACAGACCTTGGGGGCAATTGTTTACCACCTAAAAATTGAGGTGCTTGCTTCAGCCCATATTATATGAAGACTCACTTTAAATTCCAAGTCAACAAGAGAAATATTAGAGGTCATCAGAGGAATGCAAACAAAGCTAAAACCTCGGGAGGTCTTCCATGGATGACCTCCCACCTGAGACCTCGGCAGGTCTTCCACGGACGACCTCCCATATGAGACATCGGCAGGTCTTCAACGGATGATCTTCGAGCTAGGAAGACCTTGAAAATAAGAAGACTTAGAAGTACATTGGAAGGCTTAGAAATCTAAATTAAGGTCTTGGGAAAGTCTAATATTAGGTGTTGAAGTGAAGACCATCATATTGAGCTCAGAATACGAAATCCAGCTCTCCACCTATCTCGGAGATAGAATATTTATCCAACCAAGCATTAAAGTGTCAAGTGGACCAACTTGGCCCACTTGATTAAATATATTCTTTCACAATTTTCAATTCATATTCTTGGAACTTACAACTGTATGAGAATTGCAATAGCCAAATAATGCAACTAGTTGATAAAAATCAACATTATAATTGATTAAAATATTAACAACTTGTCAATATAATTTGCCTATAAATAGCGATGTATTGTAAACAAAAAGGGGGAAAACACTCTCAAACCACTTGTATTCTCTCAATTTGTCTCCTCATATATACATGAGAAAAATCAATTAAGGTCGGACCAAGAGTCCGACCCTACCATGTGTTCAAGTCTCTTTACGTTTACCTCCTACTTTTTCATTTAAGCAAAGGGTTAATAGCACAAAACGTCCCTACCTTTGACATGTATTGTGCAAAACATTCCAACGTTGTGATTTTTGACGCTGAACGTCTCAACCTTTACATTTTCTTGTTGAAGACGTCATTTTCGTTATATTTAACCATATTTCAACGTTAAATTGAAATTGAATTAGTAAATATGAGGGGCATTTTTGTCCAATTCTATTTTTAATTCATTTCTTAATGGTAATTGGTACAAAATGTCTCTACATTTGACACTCATTGTGGAAAAACGTCTATACGTTCATTTTTTGGCGAATAACGTCCTTACGTTCATTTTTTGGTGAACAACGTCCCTACCTTTAGATTTTCTTGCTGATTAGTCCCCAAATTTTACTTTTCTTTTAATTTAGTCATTATGCATTTGATTTAAAGGTCATTGTCTTCAAACGTGTATAACTTTTGATCTACAACTCCGAATTGCACTCCGTTTTTTGCGTTGAACTCCAAATTCAACAATCTTTCTTATGATGTATCATGTGCTCCTTTATTAAATATTTCGTTTTTGACTTTTGTATTGTAGATACTTATTTTGTTATGGCATCATTAATTAATATAAATTGATTTCTGTAAATTTTATTGAAACAGTGAAATTTTAATTTTAGTGTGTGTTCGACGGTCAGCGAAATTTATAAATTGGATTTTTTTGACTTTTTTATTTTTTTAAGGTAAAATATTTGGTTAAAATTTGTTATGTTTAGCCCATGTTTGACCCATATTATAATCCCAAATCATTTTTTGAACAACACACAATTCCTTTCTCCATTTTTTAAAAAGTGGTTTGAAGAAAGAAAATGTGTGTTGTTCAAAAGTGATTTGAGATTATAATATGGCTCAAATAGAGGCTAAATATAACAATTTTTAATCAAAGATTTTACCTTAAAAAAATAAAAAATTCAAATAAATTCAATTTATAAATTCTGCTGGCCGTCGAATACATACTAAAATTAAAATTTTAATGTTTCAATAAAATTTACAGAAATCAATTTACATTAATCAATGATGCCCTAACAAAATAAGTATCTACAATACAAAAGTCAAAAATGAAGAATTTAATAAATGAGCACATGATACATTATAAGAAAGATTGTTGAATTTGGAGTTCAACGCAAAAAACGGAGTGCAATTCGGAGTTGTAGATCAAAAGTTATACACGTTTGAAGACAATGACCTTTAAATCAAATACAGAATGACTAAATTGAAAGAAAATTAAAATTGGGACTAATCAGCAAGAAAATCTAAAGGTAGGGACGTTGTTCGCCAAAAAATGAACGTAAGGACGTTATTCGCCAAAAAAATGAACGTAAAGACGTTTTTCCACAATGAGTGTCAAACGTATGGACGCTTTTCCACAATGAGTGTCAAACGTAGGGACGCTTTGTGCCAATTACCTTTAAAAAATGAAATTGGACAAAAATGCCCCTCATGTTTACTATTCAATTACAATTTAATGTTGAAATAGGGTTAAATATAACGAAAAGGACGTCTCCAACAAGAAAATGTAAAGGTTGGGACGTTCAGCGTCAAAAATCACAACGTTGAGATGTTTTGCACAATACATGTCAAAGGTAGGGACGTTTTGTGCTATTAACCCTTTAAGTTGACTAAAAGAATGCCACGTCTTCAAGTCATTTTTTGACGTCAACAATAATAAAAAAAATTAAAAAATTAACATAATTTCTTACTTGATCTTCAATAAAATAAAAAAAGAAACAAGAATATTTTAACCGTTAAAAAATAAAATATATAACATTGTCTAATTTTAATTAAAAAAAAGAATAAAGAATTTAATTTAAACACGTGAAGTATTTTCTTATACGTATAATCAATTAAAACAATCAATTGCATTTAAATAATTAAACTCAAATTTCAATTATATTAAAACGTTTATAGATTATTACAAACAAATTGACAAAATTTTATTAATCAAAAATTGATGAATAATGCATTATTTTTTTTCCTTCGGTACATATAATTGTCAACTTCTAGAATTGTTGAGGATTATGACTCTCAAATGACTCAAATTATAAGGATAGCGGATCCAACACCTTCATTTATAAATAAAAATAGAAAAAAAAAATATTAAAGATCATGTGCTTGACATTTTAGAGCTTTAAAGTAGTGCTTCATGTATTATAAGATGAATGAGCTCATTGTACATTTTTTTTTTTTTTTACACCCACTATATGGGGTGCATTATTTAATTCCATCTATAATCTGATCCCATCCTAGTCTGAGTGGTGTACAATAAACATATATAAAGAATACGAACCTTATAGAATATGTGGATTAAATAGAATTTGACAAACTTATAAATAATTATAAACTTTACCAAACATGCTTTTACAAGGTTAAAATTTAAAGTGTAATTTCAAAGTCGCGTTGACTGGTACGGATGAATTTTATTACATATGCATAAAAAAAACTTTACGACGATTTTACTACACACTGAATGCAATGTAAGCTTCCAGATATATATGGTTTGTTCAAATTTAAAAGATTAAGAGAATGTTTGATTCTAGTTAAAATGATATTGTTTAAATGAATAATGATTTTTAAGAGAATTGATGATTGAAATTTTGTTGAAAAATCAAATTTATGAACTTAACTTTTAATGAATAATTAAAATTGAGTAATGTAAAAAAATGATAAAATTTTGATGAAAACCAAACACGAACTTATTTGTATCAAAAATTATTCGAAATGCTTAGTTGGCAAGAAAATATGTGGAGAATGTCTATGACGCTATCCACTTGTACTGTGCTAAACATGTAATTAAGAAAAAATATATTGTCACAAAGGAAAAATAAATAATGATATGAAAATTTAATCTTCAATGGTTAGTTTGCATGTCTATGTGGCGTTGACTTGACAGAGATATTATTTAGTACTATATTCAGATATAGATTAACTAGTTAGACAAAAAATTGAAGACACGTGTATACACAAAAAGTTATAGACAATAAATATTGGAAATAAGTTTTAAATTTCACTATCTATTTTATCAATATGAGTGGGATGATTATCTACTTAAGTGCCACATAAATTAAAATATCCATAAACCATTAGAAATGCTCTTAATTTTCTATAATTTATTTTAATTTGAGTACGTGTCTATTTAATTTTGTCATTGTTTGGTTTTCATTAATTTTTTTATCTTTTTCTACGTTACTTAATCTCAACCATTCATTAAAAGTCAAGCATCACAATATTTAACTTTTCAACTAAATTTCAATCATTCATTCTCTTAAAAATAACTATTCATTTAAAAAAAAAAAATTAAACAATATCAAACACCCTCAAAACTCACTTTACTCTTTTTCGACATCAATTCTCATGTACACGTGGCACACAGTTAGTAAAATATACATCGCAATGAATATGTTATTCCTATTTCAACAATATTACATTCACAATGTGATCCACAATATGGATGACAATCCACTCACATTGGGATGGGGGCCACAAAATAGAGCTGTTCATTCCTATTCATTCTCATTTTGCTTGTCACATATACAACATTAATATTGTTGCATTGAAAACGCATATATCATTTAACCATCTATGTGTACAATTTGAAAACCATCTTCATATAACGTGACGTTTGTAATGATATGATATGATAAAATAAAATCAATTAAATTTGTGAATACGAGTATACGATACTCAATTTTTAATGTCAACTTTGTATGAGAATCATCTATAATTTGTAATAATAAACTAGTTTCACACCCGTGCGATGCACGGATATATTCCATTGACAAAGACTAAATTAAAGAAAAAGTACAATTAAAAAAGCAACAAAAACTCCAAAAATCCAGTGCTAATTTAAATAATAGTATGCACTCTATTATCAAGAGTATTACAGATTTTTAAAAATCTCCTATACATAACATTTGTCGTCACATTTGTTCTGTACTCGCTACATACAACTATCCATAGTTGAACACTGATTTTTTTAGGAATAGTCTCACAGGCGAAAATGATTGAATTTAAAAATAAAAAAAAAAAAAGAAAAAAAAAAAAAAAAGAGAAGAAGCAATGAAATAAATGTCAAATTCTCTCTCTCTCTCTCTCTCTCTCTCTCTCTCTCTCTCTCTCTCTCTCTTATGCACTCTGATTTTTACCATAGAGTTTTAACTTAAGCCTTGTCAAGCATTTGAGTGTCCTAACTAATAAACCCTTTTCCATTTCAAATAATCTCACATTTGAAACAACCACAAACTTATATCTCTTGTGGTGGTCTTGTGCAAGGAATAAATAGTTTGAGAAACCACATGATACATTGAGAATTTGGGAACTAAGACCCCTTTAAATAAAAGTACCTAAAGACTGGGATACAAATAAAATCATAGCACAGTTCATGAATCTACCTTCAAAGCCACGAAGAGGAAATCCATGTCGGCACCTTTCCTTCTAGTACCAATTGGAGGACATATCACTACTGTATTGAAATTCGATCTATGTAGAAGTCAAGAGCATTGAGCAACATTTTAAGAATTTCTTTACATCCAGATGTGTACAATTAGAAAAAGACCTACACAAAGTCATATTTTCTTAACATATAGAATTAGTAAAATATTGCATGTCCATGTTCATCATATGGAACATTGCAAAATTATTTTTCTACTACTGTCTTTCTTCCCGTTTGCAGAAATATAAAACATTTTTTTAATGATGACAGGAAAAGAGCTACCTCGCCATATTAAGTTCCTAATATTGTAGTGAACAAAGTCCATGTCTAGCTGCAAGTGTAAGAACCCAATATGAAATATACCAAATAAAAAATTAACGTCAAGGCTTCTTAAAAAAACATGCAAGGTCAAAGAAAAATGTGAATACCTTTGGGTATTGTTGAAATTTGTTTGTGTGCTTCCTTGAATACTTTGTTATCCTTATAAGAATGTTATAGCCCCATAGTCCAGATATGTCCCATTTATCCGCCCATACGTTTAAGTTGTGGAAATTAACTCTTAGGCAATACTATACACCATCATAAGCTTTAATTCTCAAAATTATATCATAAGCCACTTGGTATTTGTACAACTCTTGGTCATCCACAACTCTTGGTCATAAGCTGACAGTCTAAAAATTATTTTAATAAAAGGCCTTTTGGGTTCAACCTCTAAACCTGAGAAAACAAATAAAACTTTGAGGAATTTAAAAGGGTAAGAGGGCAGGAATCGATTATCACCTGAACAAATCTGTACAGCCTAGGAATTGACATAGCGTTAGCACCTAACAGCTTCAGTACAAAGTCAACATGAGGTTCCAAAGCGAGATTTAAACAAAAAAAGAATGTCAGACTTTCAAAATGTATAATATTTGGCATTTAAATAGTAGGAGAAAAAAATTATCTTTTTTTATAATTAGTATATATAATGTCTAATCTCAAAAAATGTGTAGAGTAGAAGAAAAGAAAGGATGTGAATGACTCCAACCCTGTTTAAAATATATTCTTTATATTCTGTTATAAATATTTTTTCAAATAAAGATGAGTCAGTCAATATACACATTTTCCAAAAGAGATCAAAGCTGGGAAAACATGCAAATTACTTCAAGGAATCCATAATAAAAGAAAGAAAAATAAACGAACGAAAGATTTCATAAATGCCCTCCAAATTATGCTACAGAATGAGAAAAAACTATACTTGGATGGAATCAAAGAACAATAAAGGAAAAACCAATAACTCTCAAACCTTGATCAAGTTAAATTAAAACTCAAAATTAACTTTAAAAAAGCTCTTATAAAACCACACATGAAACTTCTATTACCACAATATTATGTTGATAAATTAAATTTAAAGACAATTCCTAATTTGGCCTTGTTAGAAAGCCCTTCAAAAGATACTTAAAGAGATATTTCCTGATAGTTATCAATTAGTTACTTTTTGATTATCTATTTCTCCTATGTAATCTATAAATACTCTTGTAAATCATATTTGATATATATAAATGAAAAAGAGATTACATTAACTTCTCAAAATCTATAGAAACCTGTCACTGAGACTTTTGGCAGCATGCACAAGCACAATTTCAAAACCAAAAGATACAGTAGTTCATAGAAATCATCTGCAAGAATTGACCAAAATTCAACATTGAAGCACCAGAAAACCACTAACAAATCGAGAATATAAAATCCCTCACTTTCCACAAATAATTCAACCCCCCCCCCCCCATAAACGCTGATACTAATCAAATTCATCTAATAAAAAAAGAAGATTTCAAAAAATCAGATATACAATAATACAAATACATACACAGATACATGCCAACTATTATAGACAAAAGCAGGGAAGGGTAGGAACACCAAAACATACACATCTGCTCTGAAGCCAACCCTTTGTCTTGACCCACAACCTAAACCTCCCCCCTCTAAACATTGATAAATAATTGAAAGAAATTATATTTAGTGTGGTTATGTTTCATTATATGGCATATAGCAGGGAATGAGAAGATGGCATTTTTATTATCATGGTGAATTGATATTTATAAATGGAAGAAAAATTCCCTAAAAATATGTTAATCTCTCAAAGCTCTATGGTAACTCACCTTGTACCGTCGACGCTGCCGCCTCCTCCAACTACCAATCTTTCACATTCCAAAGCCATCGCCTCCACCACACTGCCTTCGCCTTCGCCTCTGGAATGTTATTCTTCTCAACCCTTGACTGCTCTAACTCCATCTTCGACTCTTCTTCTTCTCCTTGGGGACGATGAGGATAACTCTTTCAGCTTCAGTTTTGATTTCAAATGTACAGTGCTGAATCTAGCGAAAATGGGGTTTCTAGAGAGCGAAGGTTCTGATTTGGTTTCTGGGATTTTGGGGGTTAGAATGTAAAATAACCGTATAATATAATAGTGGGAAACCGTTTGATGTAACTCCCCACTAATGAACTCATACGAACAGTTCTTAGAAAACAAAGAATTCCCATTTATAACTGTCCATGTTTTCAGACCACGTTTTCAAGACAACCAATTGCATATTTCACTGCGATTTTAAATAAATAAAATAAATTTCAGATTCTTTAATTGAGATTCTAATTAAGATTCTTCAAAATTAATTTTGAAGAATCTCATTTGACTTTAGTATAATATAGATTAACAATATTAACCTTTTATCTCACATCATAAGGAGATTATGTATTTTATGCATAGCAATTAGTATTAGCAACTTAGAATTATGATATTCTACAATCCAAAATTTGTCACACTCTCATATGAGTGTTTGTGTAACGACCCCGCTCCCTCGCTGGGGTCTTCTCTGAGTCGTACTCATGATTTTTCCACTCCCCCTTGGCTCCCTCGCTGGGGACTTATCCAGAAGTGATTTTTTGCCTTGGTCTAATGGTAGCAGGATTTTAAGAATCATTGTACTAAATCTCTAGGTACATGGTTCGAATCCTACAGAAGGTAAAAATCCACTTCTGGAAAAGGCCCCAACGAGAGAGTTAGTGGGGAGTGAAAAGACCATGAGTACGACACTGAGAATGCTCCAGCGAAGGAGCCGGGTCGTTACAGTTTGTGGGACCGTCCTCATAATGAGTGACCTCACTTCTCATGTGAGGGGAGTGGCACTCAGTGTAGAACATCGAATGGTAGAATAGCATTACTCAACAACTTAATACATATGGTTGAGAAATTTAATGATGAATAAATTGCATAGTGGACCAAACTTCCATTTTGAGTGGGCGGCAGTCCTATTTGTACTCATAGACAGATGGACAGACAAAATAATTTGCACAAATTGTAAGGTCCATGTATGCCATTATAGGATAATAAAAAATTTCGCTCCCAACTCGAACTCGGCGGATACCCGCCCTTTATGAGGCAAATTTTGACCGCCCCCACTGGTTGGTGGGTATGGGTTCGGGGTTTTCCTGACGAGGCACGGGTCAAGGGTACCCACCTCGAATTCGTCACATTGCAATCTCTAGCTATTAAATCACCAAATTTCTTAAATTATTTTTTAAACACACAAATTTTTCCTTTCTAATTTTCAACAACTACTTTTTACCTCCAAATTGTAAGTAAATTATTTTATAAATCAAACAGTGTTTGGCAAACTAGAAAAAAATATGTTTTTAGAAAGTTTGGTAATGGTAAAAATTTTACATCAACTTTCAAACTCAATCTCAACCACCCATTCTTAGTCAAGCATATAATTTTTGACTTTTCAAACTTTTTTAAACCACACATCCATCAAAAAACAAAAAAAAAAAATCACAAAAATAAAAAAAAATTCACATTACCAAACAGGCTAACATCACAATTTCTCAAATCACATTTTTACTACACATATTTTTTCTATTCACTTTTCAACCACAAATTTTACTTCGAAAATATAAAAAAAAACATGTTTTTGTACACAAAAGACTCAAGTAACAAAAATGAAAAATTTTAAAATCTCGAACTTCCTCAAAATGAGGCAAGGGTGAAACTTAAAATAAAATAAAAATACCTCTATTTAAGAATATTATATTATTATCAGTAAAATATGCCAAGAAAAGTTACGGATTGTACTGTATTCGTCCAAGTTAGCACATGCTAATTTGATAAACTTATTTACAAATATTATATTTTTTCAAACAATCGTGCTACTCGTACATGTTGGTGTACGAATTGATATACAGATCGAACATATGACAACATCATATTTATCTACACATCACATTATTTTTCGATCAACGATCAGCACATAGGCCAATAGACTGTCTGGAAAACAATTTGTACACAAAATCTGTACAAATAGATTTATTTTTTTTCAAATCACTTTTTGATAAAACACATTTTTCGATACTACTCATTAAATATACATTTTTTCAAAAAAAAAAAAAAAAACTCAAATTTCTTTTTTACAAACAAAAAATTCACCCGTGATGCACAGTTTCATATCTATACAACACGACGGGTGCAATATCGCAATACTGAACATGCTAAGTTGCTAACCGCCCCCGACCCGACTCTGTGGGTTAACAGTGGTGACGTGCACCAGAAAACAGGGATTGCAAGATGGAAAAATAATAGCCCTCCACGTTTCAGTTAGTTTGACATCAAAAAATTTCGCTTAATTACCGTACAAATGTTTTTATCCCGAAATGACGAGATATTTTGGCGATTATTTCGTGAGTTGAATTGCCAGTTAAATCGTGTCAGATATACACGCGGAAAATTAATTTCACCGCGTTGTTGACGCAGTACAATTCACGGGCAATTTATGGCTGATTTTCCTCAAATTAATCCGTTTGGTAAATGATTTATAAATTACTTTATAAGTTACATATTTTTTTAAATTATTTTTTAATCACACATATTTTCACTCTCCAATTTTTAACTACACATTTTACCTCAAATTAATAAATCAACTAATTTATGAATCAATACAGCATTATCAAACAGAAGTTTGTTGAAACTAGGGATGGGGTTTAGGGTTTAGACGGGGACGGGGACGGGAGGGGATGCTCATAATCCTCGTTTACATCATTGTTTATTATTATATAAATATACATTTTGGTCTATTAATGTCTTTTTTATAATAGTTATCTAATAAAATTCCTCTTATCATATAATATTGAACATTACTCCTCGACAAAATAAAAAAGTTTGTAGGTGCACCATGAAAGTATGACCTAGTAGATTAGTAAAGATATTTATGGTTATCAAATGATGACCTTGCATAAGAGAACAACTAATTTTTCAATTTGATATATGTTCACAACTTAAAGAAACTGATACATGAGTGATTATTTTATTTTCTGTGAATATTGATGTTTTTCAGAATACTTAGTTATAAAAATTCTTTTCTTAAAGTATGATTATTTTACAAAATTCTTATTTAACAACTCTAGAGAATGATTAACATTAATAAAAAAAATTCATAATAACTTTTATAAAGCAGTACAAGTTCAATTGTGTTAAAAATATATTAGGAGAAAATGCAATGAAATTTGAGAGTGAGAGATGAAGAGTAATATAGAGTTGAAATGTAATGCTTGATTTTGAAATTATATATTTTGACATTGGATGATTAATGACACTTTTAATTTATTTGGATTTTCTTTAATTGAATTTATTAATCAGGGATGGTTACGGGGCGGGGACAGGGATTTGACAGAAATCTCATCTAGGGGTGTAAATGGTTCGGTTTGAACGATTTTTATAAATTTTCAAATCAAACCATTTAAAATGATTTGACGTTTTTTCTAACCCAAACCAAACCATTTAATTTCCTAAACCAAACCAAATCTAACCAAACCAAACTATTTTTTAAGGTTTGGTACTAGTTCAAACCACGGTTTGCAAAACAAAATTAATCAAAAAAAATTTCAAACCACGACTAGTCACGAAAATTATATAAAATCTTATTAAGAGACTTTTCACTAGCATAACATAGTAACATACTATGATAAAGCTCATAGATAAGTTACATATTAATTAGGAATCAAACATCAAGAAGATTACCTTAAAAAAGGAACTGTGTCTAGATTAGCAAAAATGCCTTCAATTTAATCACATTCATACGTCTTCATTTAAAATGAAGGTAGAATCAAAATATTTTAAATGTCCATTGTCAACAGCAATATAGCGTAACGACAGTACTAAGAATTTTTCCCAACAAATGGCAAATTATACAATCAAAATGACAAAAATAGGTTTTGCGGGTTGACGGTTTGAAACGGATTTTGAAAAGTGAAACCTAAACCAAATCATTTGAAAGCGGTTTGGTTTTGGTCAAAACCAAAACGTTGACGGGTTCGCGTGGACCCGAACCAACGATTTCAAAATTGCAGTTTCAATTCGATTTAGTGGTTTGACGATTTAAATTTACAACCCTAACCTCATCCCCGCCCCATTCCCAATTGAGAATATTTTTTCATTCCCATTCTCGTCCCGTTTGAAACAGGTCCCATTGGGTTCGGCATTCCACACCCCCATGCCATCCCTAGTTGGAACTCATACATGAATATCAAGTAGAAAGAGTATAATATTATAAATATATTTGGTAAAATGTTGTTTATAAATAGATATATGTCAACATTTTACATAATCATTTTTTTAAAAATCAACAATTTCGACTACTTAAATTTTTTCGCTACCATTTTTTTTATTTTAAAAATCAATAAAATATTGACATATCGCTGTTTATAAACAAAGGTAAATCCTTTATAAATAATATATTTTCTTAAATTACTTTTTAATCATACACATTACTTTTAATCATACATATTTGAAAAATGTGAATTGTCAAAAAAATAATTTGAGTAAATGTCTTGTTTCTAAACAAGTCTACCAAAAGAAGTCTTTTTAATTGAAATAAGTAAATGAACAAGAAATAAAGATACAAGTACAACTTGCCCTAAAATTTGAAAAAAATAAAAGAAAATAAAGCTACTAGACTTTCCTTTACTTTGACATAATCCAAACAAGTCCTAATTTAGCGGCCCCATGAGAGCTCGTTCTGCCCAGTCAAAATTGAGCCTTTAAAGCCTGTGAGAATTTGAGTAAATGCAAAGGTAAGGTTAGCCTAAAGATATTTTAACTTAACTATGGTGAAGTTAAATTCTAACCAAGGTTAATAAAGCAGTTTATAAAGGATCCTCCAACCTCCTCTTGTAGTGCAGGTTGAAGGTCATGACAGTGACTATAGGGCGTAAAAATTTCTTATAATGATGATGATCGGAGATACCCGGAAATCGAATCCTATCGTCCAAATACCGGCGTGGGATTGTCATTTTCTTGATGATCCAATCGCTCACATTCACTCCAGCAGCCCTGATGTGTCCCATTATGAGAGCGCTTTATCGGCGTTACAGAGGTTTTTACCATCGCGGAAGGACGATGACGTTTTGCAAGGAGAAAATGGTGGGTCTGATGATTTTGATATTCCGGTTGATGCATTTTCGTGTGATGATTTCAGGATGTTTGATTTCAAGGTGAAGAATTGCACACGAGCCAGGTCACATGACTGGACGGAGTGCCCATTTGCGCATCCTGGCGAGAAGGCTCGCCGGAGGGATCCCCGGAAGTACCATTATTCCGGCACTGCTTGCCCGGATTTCAGAAAGGGGGTGTGTGGAAAGGGGGATTGCTGTGAGTACGCGCATGGCGTATTTGAGTCTTGGCTCCACCCGGCTCGCTACCGTACACAGCCATGCAAGGATGGTACTCACTGCCGCCGGCGGGTTTGTTTCTTTGCTCACACTCCGGAGCAGCTAAGGTTGCTTACTCCTGAAGGGTCTCCAGGTCATCTCGGGTGTGACTCGCCCGGTCGACTTGGACAGGACCCGTTTCTGAATGCGGGGGTTTATGGTCTGTACTCACCTCCATCTTCTCCGACGACTGGGTCACCTCCGGTGTCGCCGAGTGGAAACTCGGTTTTTGGGCTGGCTGAGTCAATGCGGGGACTGCAGATTAAAAAGGTTAGGATGGGCCTGAGCCCAGCTTTGAGCATGAGTCCCCCGTCATGGGGTCTCAAAATGGGTTCCGGGTTCGGATCTCCTCGGAGCACATCAACTATCCGACCCGGATTCATGAGCCTCCCTACAACTCCGATCCGGTTCCCAACCCGTTCCGGACACACCGCATTCGACATTTGGGAAACATGTTGCGAAGAGGAGCCAGTGATGGAGAGAGTCGAATCCGGGAGAAAGCTACGTGAGAAAATCTATGAAAAACTGAGCAAGGAAAACTCGTTGGACCGAGTTGAGTCGGGCATCCCGGTTTCCCACTTCGGGTGGGTTTCTGAACTATTGCAGTGAATCGGGTTTGTGGATGTTTTGAATTGTGGATACATTACGTTACGTTGCAGCTGATTCCATAGAAGTTGACTGACTGTTCTGTAAATATTATGTTAATTAAATGAGATTGAGTGATTAAATCTCTATTTTGTTGTGCTTATTTTGGGGAAAAAATGTAAATGTGAAATCTGGATTCTGAATTGTAAAATCTCAAGTGAATATTTTCAGGTTCAATTTGGAATTTTAAGGTTGTTTCCTATTAATTATGTCATCTTGTGATTTCTTTATATTATCATTTTGATAAAAAAAAGTTTGGTTTTGTTTGATCATTCTTACGTGTGACAGATAATCAGTAGATAGATGTTCTTCTATGGAAAGATTGTCCAAGGTTATCATTTATCAACTTATTTAAATTAGGTGAATTAATAGGTTCTCTTATTATAACAGTTAAATAGTGAGTGGATTTAAAAGAGCACAAGTTGGAGGCGGCCAAAAATCTTGATATGAACGCCGAACACCTTTGCTTGCCACTAAAGAACTGGCTTGTAATTTAAATCGTTTATAAAATGTGATATTGGAACATTTTATTGGACAATTTTTTTTTTTTTTGAAAAGTAAAAAAATAGTAGTCGAAATTATTGATTTTCAAAAAAATTATCCAATAAAATGTTGTCACGTAATCAAAATTCAAAAACAAGTTTTACAAAATGGAGGCTACAATATGAAGGTCTTATGGAAACCTAATATCTTTGAATCTTTGATCAAGATACCTAATAAACCTGGTTTGAAAACAAATCTTGAAATGTCCCAACAAGAATATCACCTTTAAGAACAAGACAAGATTAGAGTACACCATAAGTGTGCTTTACTGTTATACCTCTTTAATAAGAATTATTTGCATCGGAAAGTAAAAAGATCCGTAATTTCATCAATAGCTCAGCAAAAACAGGGACTGTATAACTTATGTAGTTGGCTCTTTTAATCTTATCGAGAAAGAAATTTTTATGCAGATGGCTTTTCTAAGCTTATTGAAAGATATGGTTTATTGTAATTGAATGTATGTATTCATATTGAAAACAAGCACATTTTAATGATATTATATCAAAGATCTTGACATCGATCGTCTTAGAGAGGCTTTAGTCAAAGATGGGACTATGATGGCAAGATTAGTTGTTTGACATGGAAATTGAACCGATAAGTATGTCCTTGTCAATCTTATCCTCAATTAAAAAATTGGCACTTGCATAATCACATATAATCATTGAATTTATACTTTTGAAAAGAAATCTTAGACAGAATGAATCTTGAATTTCACGGATTTCTCTAGCTATGTTTAGTGGAACCTACCAGAGTTGCGTATAGCGATCATTTTTAACAGTTTATTCGAAAGAATTCTTCAAAAAACTCATCAAGGGGCATAGATGGTCATTTTTTTAATCCAAATTATGTTACAAATTTTAGCTGTTAGGAAGTGAGAAGTGTACTGGAAGAACAAGCAACAAAATGTTGGAAGTGATTGGAATAGTGTAAAACAGAGTGGACAAGATCCTTGGTTCTAGTGTCGCTTTTCTTAGGTCCCCGACAAAGAAAGTGCCAAAATATTACATAACCCAACCTCAAAAGCTGAGAGTTTAACTTTGAATTCATTCTATCTGTGAAGTGGGATGTACTGGTATGGTCTCAAAAACTAGGACTCATCTTTTACTGTTTGTCATATTGCAAAGTGAACGGGAGTCAGGACCATATAAAATGAACACACGCGCGGACCACACCTAGCAAGTGACTAATTAAGCCTCTGTTTGGTAAACTGTCAAACAGTGACGTGTCAATATTTCGTTAGTTCATTTTTTTGAAACGATAAAAATAATAGGGGAAAAAATTTTGAGAAATTTTTGACTTCCAAAAAAAATGATCAATGAAATGTTGCCACGTAATTAATTATAAACAAATTTTACCAAACAGAGGCTTGAAGATCCGTCTCATTAGACAACTGTTTCGAGCAATGCCAAGTGCCAAACCGTGTCCTCACCGAGTTACTCGAGAGTCGAGATCATACCTTAACGGGTCGGCCAAGTGCAGTGTTGTAGCTTACAGCAAAATTAAGTGATATAGCGGTAACTGTATTCTTACTAACTTGCCTCTAAGAATTGGAAAGCACCTATTCCAGTTAACAGGATCAAATTTTAAGCCATCACACCTTAGTTTTTATAAGAAACTTCTCAGAATTTATTTATTCACACATTTATATAGCAACTTGCCTTGTTGCAAGGCCAACTAAATCCATGATGCCATTGCAAAGACAAGACGGAGCATCAGTTCATCCCAATTTTTAGTACATTTCCAGCATTTTTCCCCTTAACATTGCTTCTGCTTTCCTCACCTGTTTTGCTGGCCCAATAATAAAAACCTGCGAGAGCCACGTGAAATTTGTCAAGGGAATCTTATACAAACAGAAGTAAATGTCATAAACTTCACATACCCTTGTTGCTACCTACTTACAGAAGTACTTAATTTTAGCTCCTAAATCTGATTTTAATTTTAAGTCAAAATCAACAATTAATTTTAATCACATTTTATAAGACCCACAGTTTTTCAATCACACATCTCATTAATTTTTATTAAATTTACTAAAAATCTAATTTTAATCTATACCAAACAGGGGCTTAGTTGATGATAAAAGCAACAATTCAGTTTTCCATTCAATATGGGATCTTATAACCATACAAAAAGAAATTAAGACTGGCCCATACTTCTTTGGTACACTACGTTCACATTTACTTGCATTGAGGGGCCTATGATGATAATGTTTATGCTAGGAAATTCATTTCAAAGTCGGGGGTTTAATAGCAGATCGACAAAAAGAAGGTTTAAATTAATGAGTGAGAGTATAGGAAGACACTTCAACAACAATGAAAGCTAACCTTGTCCCGAGGACCTTTATCACCTCCAGTGACTATTTCAGCACTGCAAACATATGAATATTAAGTAAGGAAAAGATTAAAAGAAAACCAGTCACAACAGAAAGAAACATGTTCAAATCCAGGGAAACAGCAAATACACATCGATTATTTTATTACTTTCTTGACTCTTCAGTATAACTTATATTTTACCTCCTGATTCATGTACTTCAACACAAAGTGGAACTTGAAAAAATTGAAAGTCAAATTTATTAACTCATTTGTTTCCTAATGTCTGAGGCAGAAGTCCTGTAGCTCCAAAACCTTTACCTTTTCACTACATATCATATAAGAAAACATTGAAACTCAATGAAGATATGTGCTTTACATATATACTCCACGCATGGAGCTCAAACACACACATCCATACCATATCACCGTTTCAAATTAATTATTAACACCATAAAAAATTGAAAAAAATAAAAATAAAAAATTTACTGATCATGTATTCTAGTAACTATTTCATGATGCGTTACGAGTTTGGTTCATATCAAGAAAGAAGAGCATACTTGCATGACCCCTTTACTGACAAGATATTAACTCCCCGTCGTCCAATAACACGACCCATTTTTCCAGGGGGAACATTAAGAACTGAGAGGACTTCTTGTTCTGGAGCATTCTCATTAACGATCAGATTGTCTGAAGTGAGAAAAGAAATACAGAATCAGCACCACATAAGGCATAACTTCAAAATGATTATCTAAATTAAATTTACGTGCAGCAATTCTGTAACAAGAAGATGAGATAATTTGATAACTAAAATAAATCACTGGGACATTATTCAATACTTACTAATGCACCACTAAAACTAAAATGACATTTGAGAGATTTTAAGTGTAAAGCAAGCACTGAACAACTAGGCTATCATTGTTGAAACTAAAATCAGCAAAGCAAATGAAAAGGCCACAAAATGGATTTCATAAAATTAAAAGCTGAAATATATGACTTTGCAATGCGCCAAAATTCGGCAAATTGACCCACATCTCTTGAGCTAAGAGGCTGGGATCTCAGCAACAGAAGGCAGGGATTTTTTCACCAAATAAAACTCACTGAATGGCTTACCTTTTACTTAAGAAGAATATATAGGGTCAAACAATGTTTTGCAACAAGTTATCTCAATAGACTAGGGTACACAAGTAGAAGAAGACTATGTCTTGCAACAAAGGACAGGTTTTATCAAATGTTTTACTTCATGCTAGGTAATTTGAGTTTCTTCAATGAGCTCCATTTACGAATTATATAATTGATAAAAGCACGCATTCAAAAGCATGAATGAACAAACGCATATTAGTAGAACTACAAACATTAGGGGGAAGAAAAGAATTGAAACCTGGGACTGGAGGCAGAGGGGCCCAATCTGCATAATTATTTTCATTGGTGCAGAAACATCTGCAATAAAGGGCACCACGGACTGATAGATACCACAGTGATCTTTGGTTCAATTTTTCCACCATCTTATGATAGATAAACAGAAGAAATCGAACATCATCTGCAGCTGCCCGGATCATTAGGTCTGATAATGGTCTATACTTCCAAAAGTTACGATCCTATAAATGAGTAGAAACTAGAGATCATCAAGACAGACAGATGTATCTCCAATAGCAAAGTGACACTACAGTCCTACATGGCATCAACAAAGAAAAAGTGTGTAAACACATCTAATATTAGGGTCAATGTCTTAGTATTCTAAACCTTACAACTGTAGTTACAAAAGTGATAACACATATTTTCCCATGAAACATGAATGAACCAAAGGAGTTTAGAACCAAAGATGCCAAAATTAACAAAACGATGACAAACCATATACACAAACTCGGCATTTTAATGGTACAATATAGGTATTTACCTCACCAGATATGCCTATGAGCAGGTAAGTAATGGTACATTAGAAAATACTTATGCACAACTAACTTTTGATTTGGGATTACTTGATGTCGGTAAAACCTCTTAAAATAAAATTGTTCACGTATTAGGGCAAATTAATTTAAATCGGATGCAAGTCACTTTCTTCCCCAGGGGAAGAAGGGTCATCGGGATTCGGCCTAATTGTATGACTGTCTTACATGTGTTACTTGTAGGCACTAACAAAAATCAGAGAATAAACAACCGAACTTTCATCTGAATTGCATTTCTTGAGAAGAAACTAAAACCAACCTGCCTCAAAAGAACTCGAACTACTTCCTTCTCAACATATGATATGCCTGCAAAAACATTTCAAAATGTGAAATTCAAGCACCAAGGTGACTATTGATGCAAAAGTCTTATTATATAGTGTAGACCTGTTCTTGTAAAGGAGATCTGGGGCGTTTTTTTTGCAAACAATAATTACCAAACTCATATACCTCCAACAAGAATTAAAATAAATAAATCAAATAAAGGGTCCACGATCGTAGAAAATTACCATAAAATAAACTACAGTGGAAAATAAACTATAATACCTTGGCTTAGATTTATTTGTCACTTTTTTCACAACCTTTGCACCATTCTCGACAAATGAATTAAATAAAGTCTTCTCAAAACTTGCTTTCTTTTCACACCCCTATGGTTTACTGCTCTTTGTCATATCCTCGGCTTTCAAGTTGGAAAGTGGAGAAGAGATGATCTCAAAACCCAGATGAGATCTTCTAAGTGTTATGTTAACTTTGCCTTTCACTTTTGGAGTAATACACGTTCTTGTGCTTAGAGCTTAAAGTGTATTCATGTTGGAGTATCTATAGTTCATTTTGATGGTCTATAGTTCCTGCATTCTGTGCGCTCTAATATCCTTCCAAACTATTACTAAACTTATTTTCCTGGATCCATATATTCAAAATGCATATCCTAGTTATTCCCAATTCTTTTAGCAGTAACACTTTTCATAACATGTTGCTCACTGGTAAGTGTGCCCAGTGGAGGATCCAAAAACTTTGTACAGCCAGGACGGTCGCCCAGAAATTTTGTTCAGTTAGGACAAACATCGGTCAAATAACTATATTTTTCAAGTCGCAACTCAAAAAATGCCAAAAAAATTTAACTGCTTTTTTTTTTCCCAACGGATCCAGCACGGGCGAGCGCGGGGGCTCGCCATGTGGTGGATCCGTCCCTGAGTGTGCCTTGTTACCGGTACATTTGGCACCAGTTATATATGTGATATTATTTAATTGGAACCAATTTTGTATCTTTCCTTAGAAGTAAAAATATCGTTATCCAACAACTCCTATCATTCTAAGAGAAGTCCATTTAAAAGTCCATTTAATGTTTAAATGACTTATTGGACGAGAATTCAAGTATGCTGTCATTTATTCAATAAGTTTTTACATTATAATTAATTTAATAACTCTCTCACACACACATATATATATATCCTTAATCATTAGTGAAATAACAAATATCATGGAGTCCTAGGGTGAATGCAAAAATTAATTTGAAGTTGAGAGCATCATGTCACTTTCATTTGAAGTTTTGAGCATCGTGTCACTTTCGACTGCAATATGAAATATTCATACATGATTCTAGCCCCTCTGAATTCTAAAAACATATTCTCTCTCTAATTAATGAATTTATTTTATTTTATTTTATCCAATTTGATATTAATCACGTTAGATCATTGAAATAGTCTTCTATTGATATTCCCTGCTGCTTCAACGCATTGTCCCTTGTTTTCCTACAGATACAGAAACCACATTACACAGAGGATCCATGTCGGAGCCAGTGTGAAGAAAACTCTCATTTAGGAGTCTCTCTACCGCCGACTTAAGTAAATTGGAAAAATTCATTTCCAGATGCAGCAAGCATAGACCAATAATACATAGGCTCACAAATGTAGTAGAACGATAGTAAATCAAAGACAGAATTATGACAGAACCAGAATGATAAGTTAAGCAGACGAGCTGATTAGTTGATTGCCTATATTTTTTTAAGCTTGGCAGGTATGCAAAATTAGCATTTTTTAGACTTACAAGCACCACTACTAACTCATATTCTCTTATACACCTCTATTGCCAATTGTGAAGAGCAGTATTTTAAAAAATAAAATGATAGGGCCTTCAAAATCTAGTTGGTTTGACAATATAGCTCATAATAAACCTAAAACCTTCATAAAAATGACTCGAGGCCATCTTCACAAGCAAAGAATAAAAATATCAAACAGGTACCCCATAGGCAAAGAGTTCCAGTACAAGGAACAATGTAAACAAAGAGTGCAAGAAATGCATATACCACAATATTGTGGATCAGCGAGGAGGTCAACAAAGGAAATGTAGTCATAAGGCGCTCTTTTCTGTCCTTCTTGCTCCTTAATCAGAGAATAAGCAATCTGCTTGTGAAGAAAATAATAATTTAAGTTAAATTGTTATCATTACATACAATTTTCTATAAAAACCACCACCAAAATTAACATTTAAGCAATGAGAACAAGATAGAAAAAGCAAAAGAATGACAATGCTACATCAATTCTTCCCCTCATCCAACTCTCCCCGAAAGTGCAAGTACACATTTTTTAATTTAGGATAGGAAACCTAAAAATCAACAAGCTAAAGTTCCATATTCCCTAGAGCCCAGTACAGCATCAACATGTTGATCTGGATCAAGCTTGAGCCCAATATATCTTGAACTCAGCCCAGTCATCCAGGTGATTAAAAGCAGAAAAAAGGAAAACAAAGAGAACTTTTTGTTGACTCAAAGAAGACCATACCTGGTTAAGCATGTGCATATCAAAATCAGAAAGACTATTTCTTTATCTTTTAGCAAAACCTTGTTAGTTAAATCATGAACTATAACTTTGGACAACCGAAAACTTAGTACTTATTTTCTTAACATAAATTTTTAAACATGATCCTCAACAGCATATATTACATCCCTTCTGCAGGGAATGAGGATTTAAAAAATATGACCTCCATGTCATTCTGGTCATTCAAATTTCTGTATAAGAATATGGCTACCGGGCCACATCCACAATAGAAAAACTCAAGGAAAAAAAAGGACAGCTAACCTGGGTATCCACAACATTATGTAACTTGATGCCAAATTGAAAATATAAAGCCTGCAATAAAAGGAGAAGAAATAAAATACAGTATCTTCCACAACATATGCAGATTCAAGGGGAGAAGACTACAATAAGAGACCTCACTATCTCGTTTGCAATCGTGAATAACTTTAGTGATAAAACTAGACTCGAGTGCAGGCTTACAGGCTTTTACAAGCATCTCACCACCCTCAATGGCATCAACCAAATATATTGCATCTGGAAAGGCAAGCTGCAAAAGGCAAACAATTGGTTGAACCAATTTACATTTGACATAAATGTTTAGTTGTTTACAATAATAGAAAGTACATCAATGTAGGATAAATAATTATATTCTTATGTTTGTTTAATTGGTACTTTATGAGAAGTTTCATCTTCAAATTAATAATTTAGCAATAATATAACTTGTACACGCACTTTTTAATTGCTACCTCTAATTCTCAAATGCTAATTTGCCTTGGTCACTTGCTCGTTGAATTGTTGGAATAGACCAGAAAAACGTGTGCTTGAAATCAAATAGATTATCCCACATCCCACATTTTAAGGTAGTAATTTTTCGAATTTAATATAAAAGAGTATATAAAATGCATTGAAATAGCACAGAAGCTTCTCACTAAATACACTTGGGGTTTCACAAAAGATTGTATGCATTTCAAACATTCAAAGAACATTGAGATGACTGTCTCCATTAAAATATGGTTTGAAAATGAAAAGACCGATACCATGACCATGAAAGACTTCCAGTTCTGCAAGGACAAAAACTATATGTTGATAATAATATTTAAGCAAACCTGAATGATACAAAGAGTTCCATGGCGACAAAGGTCAACCCCCTCACAATCAAAGCCTATTACTAGTTGCTTCTCAGGCGACGGCTCCAGAAATTCAGCAGGAAGTTGACATGAACTGGTAACAACATGGATTGGAACTGGAGACAAATGCTCTTCATTGTTGTAAGGTTCGTCACCTACAAAATTCAGTCAAGGAACCTTTCATGTGTATTATTAATGAAAGTGCTCTTATTCCTACTCGTGTCATTCCCAAAAAAATGAGATGTAATGCCAAGCAGCAAAATAAACAAGAAAAAAACCATTTCATAGAAGAACAACGTTGACACTATGAATGCATGCACTAGAATTTAGCTAACCAAATATTACATATGAATCAGTGATCCCCATTAAAAGCTTTGGGACATAACATAAAACACTTGGGAATGAGGCTTGGTTTTAGAGTTCTAAAAAAATATTACAACAAGCTAAGAATAAATCCTAGTTTCTGATAGAGTTCTGTTGCTCAAATTGCAACCTTACTGTTAGAATAGTTAGTTTGTTTAGTTGTTAGTTGTTAATTGGTTAGTTGTTTGTAATCCCTTCTATAAAATGGGGTTAACATCATTGTAATCACAAGTTATTCAATATAATTTCCATTTCCATTTTTTTAACATGGTATCAGAGCTATCTTGAAATTGGAGAAAATGGCTCCCTTCTCTGATGGAAACCAAACACTTCTCTCGGTTACACATAGATTAATTCTTCATCTTTCCCGACAATTGAACATGGCCCCCGCCACCGTCGATTCAACCTCCATTGTCATCTCTGTCGCCGCATACTCAATTCCCACTTCTCAACTCTCTCGCTCTCCTCTACATTCCTCCTCTCCCTCCATAGTCGTCGACCTCCAGTGTTGAATTGCAACAGTAACTCGCCCAGCTTATGGTCCAGTTTCCCAATTCGTCGCAATTTTCATTTCCCCAGTTTACTTTCGCTGCTAATCTCTGCCTCTAATCTTTCTAGCCTCTTGAGCCGCAACAATTAGTTCATCAAAATTTATTGTTTGTCTTCTTAATAATCTTTAAGAGGGAATCACTTTCCTTAATTTGCTTTTATCACGAGCCACAACAGCATTAGTCAGAGGATTTCGAGGTTGCTTCATTGTTCTACTCCCATTTGCAACTACGTCTTCCACTTGTGGAGATGTGTTCTCACCGTCTAAAGATGGCATGACAAGCCTTGGCGTCATCCTTTATTTCTACAGCAACATAATGACCTGAATCAATACTTCTACCCTTGTGTGTCAGCGCAGCAAACAAATCATTTATTCCTGAAAGCGTCTTCTCTTTCTCAGAAGCATCTTCAACTGTTTCAGATTTAGAAGAGTCCCCACTTCTATTTGACGGTGCCTCTGCCATCTTGACATCATTGTCCAGTTAGTTCATTCTAATTCAAGAGCTCGTACTGCTCATTCCTTTCAATTCAGCCACTTTCAATTTCAATTCAGCCATGTTCTTTATTTTGATGTTCAGCACGGCCATAATTTTCTGCCTCCATTTTGTTGATTCGGTTTGGCGGACAGATTTAGTTCAGTTCGATTCAGTCATGCACGAATTCAATTCCAGTTCTTCTTCCTCAGACTCTGCGGGTAATGTTCTGGGTTCTTACCTTCTTGGTGCCGGTTCATGAATCCCAGAATTTGGGTTCAATTTTGAAGAAAGAATTGTTATAGCTTCAGCTTTTGTTTTCACTGAAGACCCAAAATGAATTACCGAAATGATTAAAAGTACTTTCTGATGATGGATGTATTCTCCCGGTGGAGCAGATAATGGGTGAATATGTTTGTGATTTTGATGTGTTTGACGGAATGTCCAAGAAAGTCAGTGTTACTTGGGAAGGGATTTTTTGTTAATTTTTGCCATTTGCCATTAATTGGCATTTCTTCGAGTTCTCGATATCTCCATCAGTTCATTTTTCTCGGTTGTTATTAATCACCGATCTTTGTTCTTTGCCAATATTTGGCATTTCAATATCTCGGTTGATGTTAGTCACCGATGTTTGTTCTTTGCCAATATTTGGCATTTCAATTTCTCGGTTGATGTTAATCACCGATGTTTGTTATTTGCCAATATTTTGACATTTCAAATCATTTTTCTCGGTTGTTGTTAATAACCTATGTCATTTTTTCTCATTGCCTGTTGGTGGCTTTTTTAGCCTTTTGTTGGCTAATTCTCTCATTGTCCGTTAGTGGCGTTCTTAGCCTTTTGATGACTTATTCACTCTCGTTGCCCGTTAGTGGCCTTCTTAGCCTTTTGTTGGCTAATTCACTTTCATTGCCCGTTAGTAACCTTCTTAGTCTTTTATTGGCTAATTCTCTCAATTTCCATTGGTGGCATCTCATTTTTAGCTCGTGGAAGCTCTTTCTATATGTGCCCAAAGTTGGCCTCTATTTTTCAATGTATTCACTTTGTATTTTGATATTCGTTTTACTTTTGTATTTCAAGTTGGAGTTATATAGTATATAACTTCCAACTTGGGGGGGGTGTTGGAATAGTTATTAGTTTGTTTAGTTGTTAGTTGTTAATTGGTTAGTTGTTAGTTGTTTGTAATCCCTTCTATAAAATGTGGTTAGCATCATTGTAATCACAAGTTATTCAATATAATTTCCATTTCCATTTTTTCTAACACCACTCTAAATGATCACAAACAAATTAAAATCAAATTCCATGCTGGGAACTGGGAAGGATACATTGGATCTTGGAAACAAAATTTGTGTACAATAACCTTTCTCACTCTCCCTTCCAACTATATACTCAAGGTTCAACACAAAATGCATAACCATATCACCCAGATATCAAATAAATTTTCAAGTCCTCTATCAATTTTAAGCTTCAAAGCCCGCTGTTTTAAATTCTCTTCATTGATGTGCTACTCATCTTTGTTAATAGCATAATAATCTCATGCAATCAGTGTGCCTCCAAGGCCAATACCAACACTAAATAAATTCAACTACATTAAACAACATTAAAGCTGCAGAAATGAAAAAGTAGAACAAAAATCGTGTCAACAAAAATAATTTAATAGTAATAACTATGAACAAAAATTGTGAGGCCGTCAAAACGGAAATTGATTATTACCAGCAATAAATCGAGAATGTTCAACAACTAAAAAGCACGCATAAACAGAAAGCTCACATTTATAATCGAATAAAAAGTGAAAAGACAAAAGTGAATTCATCAGATCACATTTAGCACGAAAACCACAGTTGACGATTAAGAGAAAAAGAAGCAAAAATCAAGAAATTAATTGTTCTGACATCAGAAGAAGGTAAATTAATTAGATGAAATTCGAAATAGAAATAGAAATGAATTACCAGAGTCAGGTAGCAGCGGAGTGTGGGTCTGATGACGGGAGGCCATGTTAAAATTCTCGCGAATTTCAGTGTCAATTTTTAGGTCAGGGAACGGGGTCATCTGCGATTTATTTTCGTCCAATTGTGTGCGGTTATAGTAACAGCCTATTTGAAAATGTGAAAAAATTATGTGACATTCTGTTTGTATTTTATTTTATATTTTTATTTTCGAAAATATTTTGATGACATTCTGTTTTTATTTTATTTTGTATTTTGATTTTTGAAAATATTTTGTGTTTCCTGTTTTTATTTTTGTTTTCAAATTTGCTGAAAACGCGTTTGGTTTGTCATTTCTGAAAACTGTTTTTGAAAATGAAAAGTTAGAAAACACGTTCTGTTTAAAATTTTACAGAATACTACTTAAATTATTTTTAATTAATTTGCTTGCAGAATACTACTGACTCAAACTTAAATTTTTCTTTCACGGTACACTAAAACATGGTTACATGCAATACACTAATGTGAGTATTAAGAGTCTATATTAACACGCTTGATCAGGTTCGGGATTTGAGGAAGCTCTAGTTCTATTAAAATTCAGAAAATGTAAATTCTTTCAAAATTATCAGAGTCAATTTATCAATGCATTTTTTTGAAATATAACAAGAATTTTCACTTAATTTTTTTTTTTTTTTTTAATTTTGATATTGAATTCAATAAAACTTTATTTAAGCTTAGTTCTAATTTATGATAATTCTAATATATATATATATATATAGGTTTAGTTTCAAGTAAGGATAGAAGAAAAAAAAAACTTTATATTAAACTTAGTTTCAAGTTAGGATAATTCTTAAATAAAAACAAAATTCCAAAATGGCGTTTCGTATACAATTTTTTTTTTTTTTTTCCAAAATGCGTTTTCGAAAATGGTAAAGAGAACATGTTTTTAGTATTTTCGAAAATAAAAAACAGAAAACGACCTCAAAATAGCAAAGAGAACAGGGCCTGTATTTTTTGTTTTTATTTTTGTTTTCAAATTTGCTGAAAACGCGTTTGATTTGTTATTTCTGAAAACTGTTTTTGAAAATGAAAAGCTGGAAAACACGTTCTGTTTAAAATTTTGCAAAATACTATTTAAACTATTTTTAATTAATTTGCTTGCAGAATACTACTGACTCAAACTCAAATTTCCTTTCACAATACACTGAAAACATGGTTACATGCAACACACTAATGTGAGCATTAAGAGTCTATATAATACATCTTGGTCAGGTTCGGGATTTGAGAAAACTCTAGTTCTATTAAAATCCAGAAAATGCAAGTTCTTTCAAAACCATCAGAGTTCATTTATCAGTACATTTTTTGAAATATAACAATAAGAATTCTCACTTAAATTTTTTTTTAATGTTGATATTAAATTCAATAAAACTTTATTTAAACTTAGTTCCAAGTTAGGATAAATCTAAAAAAAAAAAAAAATCATCTTTATTTAGGCTTAGTTTCAAGTTATGATAATTCTAAAAATAAAAAATAAAAAAATAAAAACTTTATATTAAGTTTAGTTCCAAGTTAAGATAATTCTTTAAAAAATATAAAAAATTCCCAAAACACGTTTTCCGCGTTTTGGACATTTTTTGTCGAAATACACACAAAACGCCCAAAATGAGGTTTTGGGCGTTTTGCGTTTTGTGTACAAATTTTTTTTTTTGTTTTTCAAAATGCGTTTTCGAAAATGGTAAAGAGAACGCGTTTTTAGCGTTTTCGAAAATAAAAACAGAAAACGACCTCAAAACAGCAAAGAGAACAAGGGTTTTTGTGATTTTTTAAATTTTTTGATGGATGTTTGGTTGAAAAAGGTTTGAAAAGTCAAAAATTATGGGCTTGAATTTGAAAAATTGTGATGATATTTTTTTCTTTACCAAATAGCCTCTAAATCGCACCGATAAAGACCCCGTTGTTCTAAAATAATAATAATAATAACAACTAGTATACCGCTTTTTCGCGGTGGAATCCGACCATAGGATCCATTTCCAGTCCCTCCATCTTCATCACTTTTGCAATATTTGCATTTGAGATTTGCAGATTTTGATATGAAACTTAAAAGGGAAGAACCCAAAAATCGCTTATATGTTGTGTCGATTTCAATAGTGACAAGATCTGGGAAAGAGATAAGGGAAATTTATGTAGAAAATTTGAAGAAATTATATGAATTTCATAATTTTTTTGATGAGGTATAGAAAATTTGGAGGTGAGGGTGAATTTTTGAAGACAGACATCCACTGTCTTTTTTGCTTCATAGGGGAGAAAGACCTCCATACGATCGGTGATAATAATAAATACTTAAATATATAAATAAATCTAAATCATAGTTCAATTAATTTTTAAAAATATTTCATGACTCAATTTTCAATAATATTTTACCAATTTTTATCAAAATATGCCCCCTTTTTTTTTTTACCAAAATAAAAAAATAAAAAAACCGAGATACCAATGGGTGCCATCATACAACTTTCGAGTCTAGGTGGAGAAAGGAGTAGAGATGACAATAATATACACGGACTCGATATTCGTTGGAGATCCGACTTAAACGGACATGGATTATCCGACTAAATGATTTGTAGGTCGGGTATGAAGTTAAATTTTAGGGAAAAGCACACAAATACAAAATAATAATAATGAGGACCAAATTTTAAATATAAGGTATTTTAAAAGATATTTTAATAATATAGAACATATTATTAAAATCAAGTAAAATTAAAAAAACCATGAACGAATGACAATGAAAACGAAAACGAAATCAAAATCTCATTCTCCAAAATTTCAAGTCTGCTTCATCTTCCCAACTCCCCCACATCAATACTTAAAGAGTTTCAGAAAGAAGAGAATGCAGATGAAAAAAAATTACTCAAGTAAATTTACAGACGAGGAAAGATTCAGACTACGCCAATTTCAACCACATGTCTTAAGGCTTTGGAGGGGGGTTTCAGTATAATCATGGATCTACACTTGGACTTTGCAAATATGGTTTTAGTAATCTCATACGTTCCTGCTCCCCTTTGCAACTAAAATGTACTACTCTCAAAGACACCATCATCTCCGAAGAGTCATTCATCACATGTATTATGCAAAATCAAGTAAGGAACAAAGCTGTCAATTTCAACCATATTAACCCTTGATTTATTGCTACTACTTCTGAAGGACAAAAGATCTTGGTCTTCGGTAACCTCAACAGAACTTAAGACCCCAGCTTGAGGAGTATCATGAGGATCAAGACATGTCAAATTACATATGTTTTTAATTAGTTTATCATTTCGACCAGGTTTTCGTTTAATGCAGTGATGTATAAGCTTTGTCAAGCCTTCAGCTGCCTTGTTTTGCTGCATTTTCATCCGAAAGAAGTGATGTAACACAAAATAAATACTGAATTTAGGTGTTTCTACAATGAAACACTACATAATTTTGATTATGCTATATGTTCCCTTCTGATAGAATCCATCAAAGGTAAAATAATTGGATTAATTTTATTTTTTATTTTTTTTGAGATGTATTAAAAATTACAAAGGGGGGGGGGGACTTTGAGGATGGATGGTGACTCGAACTCGGAACCACAAGTCCAATAAAGGGGTGCCTATACCACTAGGACAACACCCCTTGGTCTATTAGATTAAGTTTTGATGACATCCAAACAACTGTAACTTTATTTTAGGCTTTGTAATTAATTACAATTGTAATTTTATTTCAATTTTGTAATTAATTACAGTTGTAACTATTGAGTTTGTAAAACATAATAGTTTTTTGCTAAATAATAATTGAATTAGTTATATGCACCTTAATTACAACTATAATTGTAACTTAATTACAACTATAATTGTAACTTAATTACATTTTGTAATGAATTATAATTTACAATTAATTAAAAATGTAACTTTATTTCAATTTTATAATTAATCTATATCTATATATTACTAATGATAACTGAGATTCTGGCCAATTAATTTTGACCAGAATCTCAATTGTCAAAGATTCTTATATTAAGTACAGATTTTTAATTTAATTGATTGATTCTGGCAGTTTTTGTCAAAGGAGCCCACAAATTTTTAATTTAATTAATTCTGGCAGTTGGTGTCCCATTTATTTCTCTATTGTTACAGCTGTCAATGAGGAGCTGTCAATGAGGCCACGTCCATTCCAACAGTTTTTATCAAAGGTCTCCCATTTATTCATTTTCATTTATCAAAGATTCTTAAATTACGTACAGATTTTTAATTTAATTGATTCTGGCAGTTTTTGTTAAAGGTGCTCCACATATTTTTAATTTAATTAATTCCGGCAGTTGGTGTCCCATTTATTTCTCTATTGTTACAGCTGTCAATGAGGCCACGTCCATTCCAGCAGTTTTTATCAAAGATCTCCCATTTATTCCTTTTCACTTAAAGCATATAATGAAGTCACGTAGTGGGGTGGGAGTTGCAATGTCTGCAGCATTGTGATAGTGGGGAACCGACACAGTTATACTAAAATGCGGTTGCCATTTCCAGATGTATAAATAGCTGCACCATTTTTTGTTATCACTCACAATTACCGAAATTATCATTCCAGTCCGGTTCCTTTCTTTCTGATTCAATACAGCAAAATTTATAACACTCAATTCAGCATTCACCATGCAGTCTTCTTTGCTTTCAAATATAAACAAAAAGAAAACAGATTGTATAATCAAGGTTCATGTTGCTAGAAAATACATAGTCCCGATGAACGACAACTCCGACACGGCACGAAGCATGGAGCTCATTCTCGTGGATCATGAGGTAATTGTACATTTATTTGCCTTGAAACGTTTTCTGGAATATACGATAACAAAATTTTTTTGCTGTCTACGAAATAGGGCGACCGCATACAAGCCTCAATAATGCAACCATGCGTGAAAAAATCTAAAGGCCAAATTCGTGAGCATATGCTTTACTACCTGACAAATGTTATTGTGAAAGACAATGTTGGAAGATATTGGGCAACTACTAATGTATTCCGTATCTATTTTACGCCATAACTGAAGTTGTTGGTGTAGTTGACAAGAGTTTTCCCGACTCCATATACTACTTTAAAACAATACTAGAAATCGAACGAATGAGTAACATTGATGACGTCGGCATGTTTGGTATGTTAATTATGTTATGAATTTTTTTTTAAAAAATGTTTTTCTCCAAAATGTGCATTACTGATTCTTTTTTTTTTCCCCCGCAGATTTTATTGGTAAAATAATTGCAAAAAATGAAATACAACACCAAAAAATAAATTCAACAGGAGTACCTACAAAACACATTGACGTTATCTTACAGGATCTTAAGTAAGATATTTTATCTACTGTTCCTACCACGCTTTTTTTAACATAATTTATTTATCTATAATTTTGTTTTCATAATGTTTGCAGTGATAACACAATATCCGTCACACTATGAGGATCATAAGCTGATGAAATTAACAGCCACGTGGAGAGTTCGGATAATGAGCCATTGGTTGTTATTATTCAACTGTGTAGGCCCAAGAAATTCCAAGGAAAGATTGGTTTATGCAATGCATTCCATGCAACAAAGCTACTATTCATCAATACCATCAAAGAAATAGAAGAATTCAAGAAGTAATTTTTTTAGTTGATTTTTGAATTACTAAAATTTTGAACATTATACTTTCTTAACCATTTATTTGCAATGTGATTTTTTCCTTTAAAGGACATGTACGGACGATAAATCTACTGCTCCTATTACACACATATCATCTTCATCTATTATAACATTGGCAGATGAACTTGAGAGTGGTAATATTGAAATCTTGACACTTGAGGAACTAGCAAATTGTAAAAAGGTTGTTTTAATCTTACGAAAATATATTAAACGCATCATCACTTATGTTGAACATTTTATGTAATTAATATGTTTCGTATTTTAAATTAAATATTTACAGAGCGGGTTTTACTTCGTCATCGGCAGAATATCAGCAGTGATTTCAGATGGTGACTGGTCATATATTAGTTGCAAGAAGTGTCGTAGAAAACTTGAGGATACACCGAAAGGATTTTTTTGTAGTATTTGCAATGTACGAGCTACCAATGCTATTCCAAGGTACAGGGTAAAGGTAAATGTTGTTGATGGCACTCAGGACTCTACATTTCTTTTGTGGGACTGGGTATGCGAAATTTTACTTGGCAAAACTGCTCTAGAAATTAGAGAGCACATTTCGAAGGTATAATATTTTTTAGCACATTTTGTGATAATATACTTTTCACATTCCAATTTTCTAATATTTGATACATTGACATTTAGGGATCTTCTAATGGAGGAAAACATGGACAAGCAAATGAAAATTCAATATCTAGATCAGGAAGACTGAAGGTGATGCGAACAGCGAACCCCTTTGGTGATTAAACCAAAAAATTCCCACAACAATTTTTGTATCAACCCAAGAAAGCTAAAAATGGTAATAAATGAAGAATCTTGACCCAAGTTTAACCCAACCAAAATTCTAAGGAAAGTGAACTCTAGCCCAATGGAGAGATTAAGACAAATACCAAGATATTGTAGAATAAAATACAACAACATACACAAGATAGATTCTCAATATATAAGTTGAAGAAAATTCCAAAAATAGTTACAAGTAAATAAAGGAATTTTTTTTTACCTCTCTAAATGCTCTCCAATGGAGTCTTTGTCATGTCCAAAACTAACTAGGGTGAGCTTTACAATATGTATAGAAAATGAAAACAAAAAGTTTGAGAAATTGCACAAAAAATCCCGCTTTTACATTCGGGAGACTTTCAGTCGACCGAACCGATCGACCGAAACTATTTCGGTCGAACACTTGGTCGACCGAAATGGCATTTTCGGTTGTACAAAGCTCAGCCGAACCCGCCTGAGGCTGCTTCTAAAATCCCTGCAGAGTTTCGGTCTATCGGAGTGACTTTCGATCGACCGAAATGTCCTGAACTTCCAAAATTAGGCAATTGACCTAAATCTTGCTCTCTTCCATGTGGACTTGATTTCAGATCTTGAAAAGGAGTCCCGCCATCGACTCTTGGACCTCTTTAGCCTTGGATCTTGTCATGGGCCCCACCGGTATTCTTATCGATGGTTGACTTGTTTGACTTTGACTCGATTGACTCCCTTGATTCTCATCATCCCCTTCCTCTTGAAAAGGATTCGACCTCGAATCTTCACCTGCATCAAAAGGGGATAAGTCAGAGACATTAAAAGAAGCCGATACATTGTACTCACCAGGGAGGTCAAGCTTGTAGGCATTGTCATTAATTTTCTCGAGGATTTGGAAGGGCCATCACCACGTGGTTGCAATTTTGATTTTCTTTGAGTCGGAAACCGCTCCTTTCTCAAATGTAACTATACCCAATCACCGACCTCGAATTTCAATCGCTTTCTACCCTTGTTGGTACTGGAGGCATATTGTTCATTCTTCTTCTCGATTTGGAGTTTGACCTTCTTGTGGAGAGATTTACGAACTCCTCTTTTCTCTTCCCATCTAAACTACCTCTTTCATCAATAGGCAACGGAATCAAATCCAAAGGAGTTAAAGGGTTAAAACCATAAACAATCTCGAATGGAGAAAAAGAAGTAGTAGAATGAACACTTCGATTATATGCAAATTCAACAAAAAGGTAAACACTCTTCCCAATTCTTCAAATTTCCCTTAAGGATAGTGCGAAGAAGTTGTGTTAAAGTTCTATTAACTACTTCGGTTTGACCATCAGTTTGAGGGTGACACGTCATAGAAAATAAAATTTTAGTCCCCAATTTTCCCCACAAAACCTTCCAAAAGTGGCTGAGGAATTTGACATTTCTATCCGACACAATGCTCCTAGGAATCCCGTGGAGTCTCACCACTTCTTTAAAGAATAGGTCGGCTATGTGAGTGGCATCATCGGTTTTATGACAAGCAAGGAAGTGTGTCATTTTACTAAATCGGTCAACTATCACAAAGATGGAATCACTCCCCTTCTTGGACCTAGGTGACCTAAGATAAAATTCATAGAAATGTCGGTCCACGGTTCACTAAGAACGGGTAGGGGCGTATATAATACATGTGGTTCTACCTTGGACTTGGCCTTCCTACAAGTTATGCACCTAGAACAAATTCTCCCCACATCCCTCCTCATTTAAGGCCAAAAGAAATGTTCTTGCAAGATCTCCAAGGTCCTCCTCACCCCAAAGTGACCCATCAATCCCCCTCCATGGGCCTCCCTTACAATCAACTCCCTCAATGAACAATTTGGCACACAAAGTTTACCTTCACGAAATAAAAACCCCTCGTGCCTATAATATTTATCAAATGCAACCCTCTCACATGATACAAATATACTAGCAAATTTCGCATCATGCGCATACAAGTCCTTAATGCTCTCAAAACCCAATAACTTAGCACTCGAGGTAGTAATAAGAGCATACCTTCGAGAAAGGGCGTCGGCTACCACATTCTCCTTACCTTGTTTGTATTTGATGACATAGGGAAAGGTTTCCACGTACTCTACCCACTTGGCATGCCTCTTGCTCAACTTCCCTTGCCCCTTCAAGTGTTTCAATGACTCATGGTCGGTGTGGATGACGAACTCTCTAGGCCACAAGTAGTGGTGACATGTCTCTAATGATCTCACCAACGCATAGAGCTCCTTGTCATAGGTAGGGTAGTTCAGGGCAGCTCCACTGAGCTTATCGCTAAAGTAGGCAATCGGCCTTTTCTCCTGTATCAAAACTGTTCCAATACCTGTGCCTGAAGCATCACATTCAATCTCAAAAGTCTTGTCAAAATTAGGCAAGGATAAAAACGGGGCGGTGCACAATTTGTTCTTTATTTCATTAAAGTCATTTTCTTGTGCCTCCCCCCATTTAAACCCAACATGCTTTTTGACAATCTCAGCAAGTGGTGAAGCTAGTGTGCTAAAATCCTTGACAAAACAACGGTAAAAACTAGCTAACCCGTGAAAGCTTCTTACCTCGGTGACACTTGTGGAAGTGGTCCATTCCTTAATGGCTTTGATCTTCTCCTCATCGACCTCTATCCCCTTAGTACTAACTACAAATCCAAGAAAGACCACACTCTCCATGCAAAAATTACACTTGTTAAAGTTAGCATACAATTTTTCTTCTTTTAAAACCAAAAGTACACTTCTCAAATGTTCAATATGCTCATTCAATGTCTTGCTATAAATCAAAATATCATCTAAGTAAACTACCACAAATTTCCCAATGAATGCACGCAAAACATAGTTCATTAATCTCATAAAAGTGCTTGGTGCATTAGTAAGACCGAAGGGCATAACCAACCACTCATATAAACTATATTTAGTTTTAAAAGCGGTTTTCCATTCATCTCCTTCTTTCATCCTAATTTGGTGGTATCCACTTCTCAAGTCAATTTTGCTAAAAATGCAAGACCCATGCAATTCATCTAGCATATCATCTAACCTAGGAATGGGGTGTCGATATTTTACCGTTATGTTGTTAATGGCTCTGCAATCAACACACATTCTAAAGGTTCCATCCTTCTTGGGCACTAGTAGCACGGGAACGGAACAAGGACTCATGCTCTCACGAACATATCATTTGCTCATCAACTCCTCGACTTGTTTTTGGAGTTCCTTGGTCTCTTCCGGATTGCTTCGGTACGCCGGTCTATTTGGAATGACGGTGCTCGATGCCCCTAATGGGTGGAAGTCTACTAGGCATCTCCTCCGGGAAGACATCTTCGAACTCCTGCAACAAAGAAGTAGCTAAAGTGGGGAGGGAAGTTTGAGGTTCATCAAGTGTAAGGAGAGACTCCTTATACACCATCAAAAGAATGGAATGATTTTCTTTTAATGCTCTCTCCACATCACCTTTACTAGCATAAAAATTCATTTTTTGTTCAACATCTTTCGCCCTCTTTCTTTTTTCTTTCACTCCCTCATTTTTTTCACCACTTTTCTCCCCTTTTTTTTTACTTTCTTTTTGTCCTCCACTCAACTCCATCTTTTTTTTTTCTTCTTTCTTTTTCCTCCTTCTTGAGTTTCAATTGGTCTTTATAAACTTCTTCCGGACTCAGAGGTAGGAGTGTTACGGGCTTCCCATTCATTTGGAAGCTATACCTATTTTTCCTACCATCATGCAATACTCTCCTATCATATTGTCATGGCCTACCCAATAATATATGTGTAGCTTGCATGGGAACCACATCACAAAATACTTGATCTTCATATGTCACAATGTTGAAGGTAAGTAGTACTTGTTTGCTTACCTTCAACTCACCATAATCACTCAACCATTGTAACTTATAAGGACTAGGATGTGGCATTAAAGGTAATCTCAACATTTCCACCATACTAGTGCTAGCTACATTGGTGCAACTCCCCATCAATGATGAGACTACAAGCTTTGTCCCTCACAAGACACCTAGTGTGGAAAATATTCTCCATTTGCTTAGCCCCCTCATCCACCTTGGCTTGGGTATTGAGAGATCTAATGGTGACTAAAGACTTGGGTGGACTAACAACTCCCTCCACCTCTTCTTCCTCGCTATCACTATTTCCTCCACATTGCACTCTCTCTTCGTCCTCTTCATCTTCTGAGTACCACTCTCTATTTTTAATAATCATCACCCTATTATTAGGGCACTCTCGAGAATAATGCCCCCGTCCTCTACATTTGAAGCATTCAATATCCCAACTCCTAGAAGCGGTAGGAACAACCTTTGGTTTATCCTTGACGAAACCCACTTTCTTCCCCTTGGAGGTTTCAATATTGTTCTTAAGTGGTGTTTTATCAACCTTTTCACTCCCCCACTTAGACTTCCAATTGGAACTTGGACCCCCCAAAATTTTTCTTGTCCCTTTTTTTTAAATTGCTCCTTCTTCTTCAATTGAGCCTCCACTTTAATGGTCATGTGTACCAACTCCTCCATCTCCACATAATGGTGTAATTCCACTACATTGGCTATCTCCCTATTCAATACACTCATAAATAGAGCCATATTGGCTTCTCTATCCTCCTCTATGTTAGCCCTCATCAAGGCCTTCTCCAACTCCTTGTAATAATCTTCAACCCCTTTAGTTCCTTGAGTAAGAGTTTGTAACCTTTGATAGAGCCCCCTACAGTAGTGACTTGATACAAATCTTTTCCTCATAAGACTCTCCAATTCATCCCAAGTATCCACACTACCCTCGAGATTCCTTCTCCTAGTGAGCAATAAATTATCCCACCAAACTAAGGCATAGTCGGTAAACTCCACTACCGCTAACTTAACCTTTTTATTCTCGGAGTACCTATGACATTCGAAAATCAATTCCATTTTCCTTTCCCATTCTAAGTAGGCATCCAGATCACTCTTCCCATGGAAAGAAGAAAATTTCATCTTTATACTTCCAAGATTACCATCCACTCCATCCCTACCCCTAGGGTTCCTCCCATGACCTCGACCAAATCCCCTTACATTCCTACCTCCTTTATTCCTACCCATGTTCCATTTTTGGTCACTACCCCCTTCACTCTCCAATTCATCATCATAAACATCATCACCCTCATACTCATCTCTAGGCCTTCTCCTATAACCGCTCCTAACATTATCATCCCTTGGGGGTGGAACTTCCCTCCTAGTCTCCAACCTCGCTAATCTACCCTCCAATCTTCCCCCATATCCGCCATGGTAATCATGAGAGCTTGTATCATATCCCTCAACTCTTGAGTTTGTGCATTAGAATATTGTCCGCTTGAAGTATGTATATTAGCCATGGAGTGTAAGTGTGCAAGTGTCCTCACAAAATATTTTTGCTCGTGTTTCACTCAATTAGGCTTTTTCTTTCTAATGAGCTCACCACCCTTGCCTTTTACCACTCCTCACTTTCTTACCCAAACTTTTCAAGGAACGTAATTCAACTAAGTAGAGAATTCAATTCTTGTGTAGCACAAATTCCACAAACAATAAAGGAAGCAAAGGAAGGATTGACACTATAGCAAGTAGAATTTAGTTGCTTGCTACTATACAAGGAAGTAAGGAATTGAACTTGATCAACAATATTTTCAAGGGTATAGTCACAACAACTTGATGTAAGACACAAGGAATTCAACTAGGAATGTGTTTGATAATTGAAAGGTAGGATTCAATATGAAAACACTCTTTGAAACATTTTGTCAAACACTTAGGATGCAAACTTGAATAGTTTAGGATTTTCAAGTGTTTAATCAAATGTAACCCCAACTACTTTTCAAATTGATAATAACAACAATGTCCAATGTGTAGGAATCATGAAATATTCATGGGCATACACAATTTCCAATTTTTCCCAATTTTCGTTTTTTTGAATAGCAAGAACAACAACAAGAAATGTAAAGATATGACTACCAATTTTAGAGCCAACCTCTGATACTAAATTATGCGAACCCTTTGGTGATTAAACCAAAAATTTCTACAACAATTTTTGTATTAACCCAAGAAAGTTAAAAATGGTAATAAATGAAGAATCTTGACCCAAGTTTAACCCAACCAAAATTTTAAGGAAAGTGAACCCTAGCCCCAATGGAGAGATTAAGACAAATACCAAGATATTGTGGAATAAACAACAACAAATATGCAAGACAGATTCTCAATATATAAGTTGAAGAAAATTTCAAGAATAGTTATAAGTAAAGAAAGGAATTTTTTTTACCTCCTCTAAATGCTCTCCAATGGAGTCTTTGTCATGTCCAAAACTAACTAGGGTTTTGTGAGCTTTACAATATGTATAGAAAATGAAAACAAAAAAGTTTGAGAAATTACACAAAAAATCCCGCTTTTACATTCGGGAGACTTTCGGTCGACCGAACTGGTCGGCCGAAACCATTTCGGTCGAACACCTCGTCGACCGAAATGGCATTTTCGGTCTTACAAAGCTCAGCTGAACCCGCCTGAGGCTGCTTCTAAAATCCCTGCAGAGTTTCGGTCGACCGGAGTGACTTTCGGTCGACCGAAATGTCATGAACTTCCAAAATCAGGCAATTGACATCAATCTTGCTCTCTTCCATGTGGACTTGAAAATGAGTCCCCCCATCGACTCTTTGACCTCTTTAGCCTTGGATCTTGTCATGGGCCCCACCGGTATTCTTATCGATGGTTGACTTGTTTGACTTTGACTCGATTGACTCCTTTGATTCTCATCAGGAGGAGCTTGAGAATTTGGTTGGACGCTTATTTCTGTTTAAGGTTAATGTTAAAGACAGAAATATTGAAGAAAATGATATCGTTTTCTCAGTGAGTCGTATTTCAGACAACTCTGAGTTAATTGAAAAATACAAGAAGACTCAAGTAGAAGTTCTGAAGGTGCATGACTATTATGTATTTTATTTAACTTTCCGTTAAACAATAAATTCTTAATTTTTTCTCTGTATTTAGAAATCAGATTTGCTTGTGTTGATTGCAAATTCAGGAGAGGAGATAATTGAGGTTTGATTTCGAAAATTATATTTTACTCCATATCTTTTAATACAAGTAAATGTTCATTAAATTATAGGTTCTGGAATGTTGTTTTATTCACAGGTTGACAACTCATGTAGCGATGCAGAAGACAGCCCCAACCAAGCTTCCCTAAAGAGAGCTCGACTCGGAGTTACTGATGATTCGGACAACAATAGCTGTATTTCTGACGGAGGATCAACAAAGTTTTCGGCCATGATGAAGAACAAGGGAATAAAAATAGAAAAGGACTGACCATCATTCCCACGTAATATTGGATTTAAGTTTATGTTTATTTTAGTTTGATATGAAGAAAAGGTTTGTCCATGCATAAACTTAGTTAGATTTCAAATGAACTGTGTTTATTCCTACTTACATACAATGAAAAGACTCACTTTGTTTTCATATTTGATTTAAGGAATTATTGTTATTTGAGTTCAAATCATCAATCAACAGCAAACACATTTAAATAATGTAATAAAAACTTCTGTTTTGCAATAGAGAATATACTAAACCAACAACAAATATAATTTAGCATTTAAGTGTTTCATTATTATGATTCAAAATAATTGAGAGTAATAAATTGTAAATTTTAGACATTTAAAACCATGATTTCCTTTTTAAATAGATCTCGAATCTACATTTTTCAAGTTGAAAAAAAAAATTAATATTATTTGTAACAAAATTTGAAATAGAAATAAATTTCTTTATCATATAAATCCATTTTTCTTCTAAGAAAAATAATTAGAAACTATAATTTTAAAAAAGAAACATAATATATGCTATGTACTCTTCACAAGATTTACGGAAGCAATTTTTTATTAAAAAAATAAAAATAAAACCAAAGGCCACCCAATCAATTTTAAATATAACTGATAAGGCACTATGTAGGTCAACAGATTGGATTTTTAAGTGTATTTAAATATTATAATACTTAAAAATCTTAACTGATTTCATTTTTTGTAGTGGTTAATAGTTACCCACTACCAAAAATCATAACTGCCCATGTTCTGTTCCCCTCAACTGTAAGGAGAACAAAAGGTAATCCCTATAAAATAAACTACCTAAAAAATAAGCTACACATTCCAGGTATGTGCATGCATTCAAATATCAAAACCAGGCATTCATAAATATTCAACAACCCATTCAAACAAAAATCAACCATGAAAGATAATTCAAGCAACAAGAAAAGGGGGATGATAGCAAAAGCAACACAAACAGGTTTCTACCACTATCTTCTAATTTTAATTTCGATTTTCTCTTCAATCTGAACTTATTGAAGATACTCTTTACTTTATTCTATCATGATGTTTTCCATATTATTTTTGTTTTCTGAAAAACATTTAATCATTAACTCTAGAACAAATATCAATGATTAAAAATTGTTTCCAGAAAGGGATATAGATATACCTTCAAACTTTGTTGTATCACTGATTGCAGAGCAAAGTTCAGAAGAAAATAATCCTGATCCAGAAAATGTGGAAAGTCATGTATTCTCAAAAATGCGAGCATGTAATCATGTAGCTAATCAGACTCGAGATCATTCTGAATTCAAGGACTTGACAAATGGTAATTTCATAGAAATGAAGTAATTTTTTTTTATATGCACTGTTAATTATTTCCAATTTTAATTGTCAAAGAATGTATAGATATTCCTAGCAACTTGACAGAAGTAGTTATTGAATATGAGACTTTGGATAGTAGCAGTGTATCTCAAAGTACTATTAGACGAAGGCAGTCCAAGATCAACCTCAAAAGAAACTATACAACAATGTCCTACAGAACTTCTGTTGGGAATAGTTCCAATATTAACTTCCATAACGAAAAAAACATCACAAACAAGTAAACTTTAAAGTACGCATTTGAAAAACACCAGTCAATATTTCTACCGCTATCTTCTAATTTTAATTTTGATTCTCTCTTGAATTTGTACCTATTAAAGATATTATTTACTTTATTCTATCATGATGGTTTCCATATTATATTTGTTTTCTAAAAAACATTTAATCATTAACTCGAGAACAAGTATCAATATTTAAAAATTGTTTCCAGAAAGGGATATAGATATACCTTCAAACTTTGTTGTATGACTGAATTGCAGACCCAAGTTCAGAAGAAAATAATCATGATCCAGAAAATGTGGAAAGTCATGTATTCTAAAAAATGAGGGCATGTAATCATGTAGCTAATCAGACTTGAGATCATTCTGAATTCAAGGACTTGACAAATGGTAATTTCATAGAAATGAAGTAAAAAAATATTTTTATGTGCAATGTTAATTATTTCCAATTTTAATTGTCAAAAAATGTACAGATATTCCAAGCAACTTGACAGAAGTGGTTATTGAATATGAGACTTTGGATAGTAGCAATGTATCTCAGAGTACTATCGGACGAATGCAGTCCAACATCAACCGCAAAAGAAACTATACAACAATGTCCTGCAAAACTTCTTTTGGGAATAGTTCCAGTATTGACTTCCATAACGAAAAAACGTCCTGCTTCAAAGGTATTTTTATATATTATAATCAAAGTGCAAAGTCATGAGATATTTGTAATGGAGGTGCACGTCTGAATATATTATTTCTCATATATCTTTTCCAACAAGGTATTATAATAACCATTTATTAGGTTCGTAACTAAGAAAATACAATTGAAATGTGCAAACATATTATGTTTAGAAAAAAAAAATTGTGTCAGTTTACATTATCCATTTATAAGGTATCAATATTTTATGAGATCATTGATTCTCGGTCATTGTACAACTTTTGAGTAAAAGTTAGCGTATTTAATCGGAAAAAACATCAGGTTTACCAATTATCATACTTTAATAATTTATCTGTTATCATAGGTATGCAAATAACAATTTCACATGAAACAACATAAGAAAAATGAATAAAGATAACAAATACATACCTTAGATTGCAGATATATCACACCTTGTGAGGCAACCTGGAGATTGTTTGGTTACGATATACACTTCAGAGATCCACCTGTTGAACGACTTTCTATTCACCTCCCTGATGAACAGTGTATTTTATTTCATGACTATGATGCAATTGAAGAGGTTTTGAATCGACATACTGCAAGACATAGTATGTTCACATCATGGATGGATGCGAACAAAAAATTTGTTGAAACTAAAGAGTTGACTTACGCAGAATTTCCAACAAAATTTGTGTGGAAAGCAGACAAAAGAGAGTGGCAACAAAGAAAACATGGTTTCTCGATAGGTCGTATTTTTTACGTTGCACCTGAGCAAGGAGAATTGTATTATCTAAGAACTTTATTGAATGTTGTTCGTTGGCCGACATACTATGAAGCAATTCGGTATGTGGACGGTGTACAACACACCTCTTTCAGAAATGCTTGCTATGCATTGGGATTGTTGGACGATGATAGAGAGTATGTAGATGGCATTGTTGAAGCAATCCATTGGGGATCTGCACATTCATTAAGGAGTTTATTTGCAACATTGTTGATGTCCGAATCAATGTCTCGTCCTGAGTTTGTTTGGCAAGAATGTTGGCGTTATATGTCGAATGACATACTGTACACACGCAGACGTGTTTTAGGTCACGAAGGTAATATATAATCCTATTTTGGATATTAAAAGTATCGTTGTCCATTTTGATTTTGTATTTCGTCTCATAGTCATTTTTAAAGTTTTTTTTTTTTTTTTTTTTTACCATATATATTTGTTTGCAACCATTTTCAAACTTTTTGTTTAGTTTCATAAAATTTCAAATGATGTATCATATTTTAATTTCAATCATATTCGTTGTGCAATCAGGATTGCAGTTGAATGATGAAGAACTTATGAATTTTGCACTTATGGAAGTCGAAAAGATTTTACGGAGTAGAGGGAAAAATTTACATGATTTCAGTACGATGCCATACCCTGACGATTGTGATTCATCAAATACTATTAATAGATTAATACATGATGAGTTGAATTATGACAAAGTTTATTTGGCTACCGAACATAAGAGAATGTTGCAATTGTTGACGGGTGAGCAGAAATGTGTATACAACACGATTTTACATTCTGTTGATTCTCTGAAAGGAGGTATATATTTCATTTATGGATGCGGTGGAACTGGTAAAACTTTTATATGGAATACTCTGTCAGCTGCTTTTCGATCAAAGGGTGAAAAAGTGCTGAATGTAGCATCAAGTGGTATAGCATCTCTTCTATTACCAGGTGGCCGTACAACGCATTCACGATTCGCTATTCCCTTGAACCCCAATGAAGACTCTACATGCAATATTTTACAGGGAACGGAACTTGCAGAGCTTATACAAAAAACAAAGCTTATAATTTGGGATGAGGCACCAATGATGCATAGATATTGTTTCGAGGCACTAGACAGGACATTACTTGATATAGTAAGATTAGAAGATACAAGTAGATGCGTTCAACCTTTTGGAGGGAAAACTGTTGTTTTCGGGGGTGATTTTCGTCAAATTTCGCTTGTTATTCAGAAAGGGAGTAGGCAAGACATTATACTTGCAACAATCAATTCATCATACTTATGGGCACATTGCAAAGTTTTGAAACTGACGAAGAATATGAGACTGAAAAATCTTGGGAATGATGAACGTGGAATCGAATTGAAAGCATTCTCTGATTGGATTTTAAGTATAGGTGACGGGACTTTCGGAGGCGATAATGATTGATATGGAATAATAGAGATCCCGAATGACCTATTGGTTCGTGCCTCTGATAATCCAGTCCAATCTGTAGTCGAAAGTACGTATCCTTCATTTTCTGGAAACCTTGAAGATGTGGCATGTTTGAATGGGAGAGCTATACTTGCACCTACACTTGATCTTGTGCGGAGTATAAATGAGTACATGGTTTCAATGAACAAATCTGATGTCCGAAATTACTTCAGTTCAGATAGCTTGTGCAGGGAGAAAAACAGCACAGGTTTCTTTGAAGAAATTCATTCAACAGAATTCTTGACCGGTATAAATTGTTCAGGTGTACCTGCCCATGAGTTGATCTGAAGATTGGTGTTCCTGTGATGCTACTGAGAAATATTGATCATGCTGCAGGTTTGTGTAATGGAACAAGATTAATCATTACTAGACTTGGTCATCGTGTAATTGAAGCTAAAATCATGTCCGGAAGTAATGCAGGCGATAAAGTACTACTCCCAAGGATGTCGTTGACTACTTCAGATTCGAGATTACCTTTTAAATTCCAACGAAAACAATTTCCGTTGATTGTTTCGTATGCTATGACCATAAACAAGAGTCAAGGTCAATCTCTTACGCATGTTGGACTGTTCTTAAAAAAGTCGATTTTTAGTCATGGTCAGTTGTACGTAGCAATGTCTAGAGTTAATAATCGTGCTAGTCTTAGAATATTGATATGTGATGACGAAGGAAAACCAACAAATGTGACAACTAATGTTGTTTATAAGGAGGTTTTCCAGAATTTGTAGTAATGTTGATAACATATTTATTATGAATGGTTATGTTATGTTCTGTTCCGCATTTCTCGGTCATTTGTATCCTAACAAATTCACTTTATCAATTGAATGTGTCCGTGCAACGTACGGGTGTGAAACTAGTTACTATTGTAACTAATGAATTTGTTAAAAAGACAATTTTTTTTTGTTAGAATTAATTGAATTAATTACATTGACCTTAATTACAGTTGCAATTGCAACTTAATTATATCATGTAATCAGATATAGTTTACAATTAATTAGAATTGTAACTTTATTTCAATTTTGTAATAATTACTTACAATTTGTAATTAATTTCATATTACTTTCAAGATTAATTAAATTAGTTACAAATTATAATTAATTACAATTGTAATTTAATTTCAATTTTGCAATTAATTAAAATTGTAACCAATGAATTTGTAAAAATCATTACAAGTTTAATTGCTGAAATTAATTGAATTAGTTACAAATTATAATTCATTACAATTACAACTTATTTGTATATTACAAGTAACTCAAAATTTATTTTTCTTTTAAAATTAATTTTTGAATTAGTTACAAATTGTAACTTACTTACAATTGCAACATAATGTCAATATAATTAATTAATTAATTATTATTTAACATAATTGTATATTAAGTCACTTTAAATTTCATTTTTATTTTAAAGTTAATTGAATTAGTCATAAATTGTATTAATTACATTTTGTAATGAATTCAAGTTAATACAATTTTGAAAAGCTTGCTACTGGAGTTGCAATCAAATAGCCATTGGTCAAATACAGTGTTGAAACTGATGAATCCAATTGAAAAACGAACTAAGTTCAACAAAATGAGAGAGATTGTCAGAGTTTTCCTCAATCGGTGAGTGTCGCATAGCTTTTACGCTCTGTAAACCTTTAATATTCATACTTGACAATTGAAAAATTATCCAACATAGAAAAAATGGATTTTCATAAACTATGTTACTCGGGATTTTGGGAATACAATAATTAGCGACGATTATTTATGTAGTTAACGATAATATGGTTTATTGTCTTTCTCGTAGTAGTCATCTGAATGGGAGAATGTGTGCCTTCCTGTCTGTCGGTGTAAATGGTTGTATTGATTTTAATCAAGCGGAATTGTAGGAGAGAGAGAGAGAGAGAGAGAGAGAGAGAGAGATTACGTTTCCTTATACAGGTATAGATAGAGACTTGATTTTCAAAAATAATTCTTACATGTATCTTATTTATAATAATAAAATTCTACATACATAGTTCCGAGTTATTTTCCTTAAATTTTAAAAGAGGAAATTAGGTAGAAAAGCACCCAAGTTGCGCACTACTTGAAATTTGACATCCTCATATTCCAAATTCGAGATTTGCTACCTCTAGTTAAAAAAAATTGCAAAAATATCACCCAATAAAAATAATTGATAAATAGTAATAAATATACATACATAAGATTATATATCTTTATACATGCTCTTCCTCACATTCCTCACAGCCGCACTCCTCTCCACCCCCAACAGCACATTGCCCTTTCTCTATCGGAATTCCCTATCACCACCAATAAAACAGTCCTCCCACCCTTTTCTCTTCCCAAAAGCTCAATTCACATTTCATTACCCACTAATTCATTTTTTTTCAAAACCTTGTGTTGCAAAATGGTGATCAGATCAATTCATCTTAATCTTCTCTTACCCTTTGTGTCCGATCTCACAAGTTCTGTGTTGAATAGTCCCAATTCAAATGCAACCCACATCGTATCTGCATTCAGTATAAAATTTTATAATATTCTCAGTTTCATATCTCTATTCTCACGCAGGCACAAAACTGAGTTGGCAAATGCTATATATTGAAGCTTCGCTGATTCTACAATTACTTTGAAACAATATTAAGTCAGATTTAATCATCATGCAGAAACTCGTCATTTTACCCTTTCTATAGCATTGACATCAAATCTAAGCAATACTGTCTTCTGATATGAGTTTTTGAGTTCACTCGAGAATCCTAATCTTTCATTTAACCAAATTTCTGGAATTCTTCCCAGCGACGTAGGGAATCTTGGGCAACTTTAGCATTTGGGACTTTCTTTTATTAATTTCTATGGGAGTATTCATGAAGCCATAACATCACTAACCAGTTTGCAAGTTCTTAGTACAAATGGGTTCGAAATTTCTGGCCTCAGCAGCCATGAACGATTTCTATTTCGATTAAAGGTAAATTTATCGAAAGTTTTTTATTTTTGTAAACATATCATAGAGGTATTTCTTTTAGGTCTAATATTGTATAATTTTGCAGATATCATCACTGAATCTATTAGGTGATTTCGGGGTAGGAATGATGTTCAATTGGGGAGTTGAATGCTGCGAAGATTTGTCAAGGATAAGCTCAAGAGGGAACAGAACTAAATTTTGGACTCTGTTGTTCTCCAGTGGGATGATTCCCAACTAGGGGTTAGGATTAAGGAGAAACATAGGTTATTGAAGGGGATTGATAGGCTGACATTCGCAGTGGTAGCGACTAAGAGGGGGAAGTTGAAATTAAAGAAGACAGAGATGGAGACTGTATGACTTGGGGGCCAAAATGATTGAGGCATTAGGGACGGAGAAAATAGAGTTGGGATGTTATTGCTATTGATATGTCTTATGGAAAAATTACAAAGTTTGGAAGGTCATTCTCGAGGTCAAGAGATAATGAATCAATGGGGGTGCAAACCAAGTTCCCGATAGGGAGCTACAAAAGAGAAAGGAAGTAGTGCATTGCGTGACACTTCATCTTCATGAGATTGATGTTATCAACAATAGATATATTGATTTATATTCATTTATATACCCTTGAGATTTGAACATGGATGCTGAAATTGAAGAAGCTAAGAAAATGGTTGTGCTTAATAGTTGTTGAAAGTTGGTTGAACTGATAGGCATGGATGATCTGAAAAGCTTTATTTCTCAAGTAGAAGATAATGGTTCTAATGTTGATGAGGTGACTATTTGGTATGGCAGATGCTTTTGTTAGAAGATGAGATTGTGCTACAGCAAGGGGTTCGAATTCATCGAATGAGGTTGTGAGGCTCTTAACCAATGCTTCAGCCGTTGTCAATGCTCTTGGTCTGTGAACAATTTACCCAACCACAATTCCTATCAATTGTTGGCCACCAGCATCATTCATATACTTTTTTAGTAGATTAAAGGGTTCTCGCATGTTGGTGTATATAAGTATTGACCTGCTAACATATTCCGGTGCGTCATTGATTTATTATGAACTTTTCTTTTACAAGTGTTCACGGGCTGGTATATATTCGAAGCATCACTGATTCATCTATTTCTTTGATATAATAGTCAGCGAGATTTAATCACCCCGCAGAAACTCGGATCCAACACTTCAGTAGTTGAAGAAGCGTGGATATTTGTTTTCTTCCTACTCTGATATTATATGCTTCCTCTATTATCAGATTTACAAGATATATGCAATTAGATTTATTCAGTAATTGAAGAAGCGTGGATCTATTCAGTCACCGGGTGAATAAGAATTCTGAAGATATGAAGTTGGTTGGTCGTACGTCATTTCTGTGATTTCTTGTAACTGTTAGTTACATTATTGATCTTCACAGTATGGAGGTGTATGGTTCCCAAGTTTCTTATCCCTTTTTTTGAATTTGGGAATTGCGGAAATGAAGGTCCGTTTTCAGGGAAACGTAACTGGTTTTTTGCTATTTAATTTAATTATTTTTCAAAAAATATTACCCGTGATATTGGATGTTATTTTCACAATACATTTATTTCAACATGATATTTTCAAGTTTAAGATTGCACATGTCAAATATCAAATAAAAGTTTCAAGGATGGGTATCAATCAAAAATTTTAAAACCCGATATGGGTATGGGTCGGATGTGTATTTTACTACAAGATCCATACCCGACCCCCATACTCATTATTTTCCTTAAAAAAATTATTATAAAATTTAAAACAAAAGTGATTGTGTAAAAAAAAAAAAAAGATCTCAAATATCTATTGATATTGTTAACATCTAAGCCTTAATATATTTAAACTGTTAATATTGTTAACGTCTAAAAAAATTGTTTAAATTCCTTGTTTAGTTTCAACCTAAAACAAGTTTTTTTCCAAACCAAATTCAAGCGAAACCCAACATTTAATTGATTCCAGTTAATTTGGAACGCTTCTAACCTATAACTTATTTACAGCCATGGAAAAATAATAAATAATGGGTAATGAGTTTCAAATGGGTATAAAAGCATACGGCATACTTATCCCCGACCCGACTTTCTTAAATGAGTATATTTGTAGGATATGGAGGTTTAAAATCTCTAATGAATAGGAGATGAACATATCCCACCCATTGCTATCCCTATAAAAAAACACATCCGCAATAATATAGAATAAAGTGATAATAAAGTCATCCAAGTATGCATTGAGTTTTGTATGTAAATACCTGTATGGAAAAGGACACGAGAAAGAAGAAGAAATTATTTAACATAAAGTAGACTGATAATAAAATGGGTTGAAACCCTAGAAAAATAACCTTTATAAAGAAGTAAACATTTTGTCAATTTTTTTTAGCAAGAAAAATGCTATAAACTTCTGTGCAGTAACACTGCGACAATTATAAATTAATTTATTTATGTTTTTGAGGTAAAAATGCGTGGTTGAAAAGTGAAGAGAGAAAATATATATAGTTAAAAAAATAGTTTAGAAAATTGTATTGTTTATAAATTAGTTCATAAATTATAATGATTGCGTTAAAGAATAGAGAATATTTACTTGTTTGATATAACTTTTAAAATATTAATATTATTAGTTTTTAGATGTATATAATGGTTTAAATAATGATTTTCATATACATAATATGATGAGATATGATTGAATCATGATTTATTCAACCAAGTAAAAAACTTCTACTCTCGTTTTGATACCCTATCTATCTATAATAAATTATTATGTAACCCACGGAGAATGATATGGTGTCCATGATGAGCACCAACTATTGAATTCACCATCGTCTAAGTGTTGCTAAGTGTTCAATTAGTAGAATATCTAAAATCTCAAACACTCGATTTACACTGTGAACACTGAACACCATAAATACTATGATAACTCTATTATGTACATATTATGTACAGATGTCATTATTATTTAATTATGTATAAGCAATTAGCCTCATAGAATATATTTAATTTAAAGAATAAGTAGACAGTAATTTTGAATCTAACAAAATGTATAATAAAAGTAAGTTTGACGAGAAGTGCCAAGCATTCACTAAAAAGTTGTTCATCATTTTTACAGCATTGATTAATAAATAAATATAAAAAAAAAGGTCAAACAGGATTGTTGTTTAAAACCCAAAACTGCGAGTTATTAAACTATTTTGCAAGCCAAATTCTCAAAACAAACAATTACAAAGACTGCATACAACATCTCTTGGAATATTATATACATAATAATTTGCACCTACTATCATATATATTTCTGTAGCAAAATTACAGGCAATATATATCAGGAGAACTGAACTCAGCTCTGGCGTTTTGGCTACACTGAATCATACTGTTTTCTCTCTTCCTGTATAGACCTAAAAATTCGAGCAGCGGATTCCGTTGCAGTCATGGCATTGTGAGGCACAACCTTGATCACTTGTGTGGCGCGTTCGGGTAAGGGAGGCTGAGAGCTACAATCAGGGATGTCGAGACTTGGAGACGTGGGGAAAAGTCGAAGCATGTTTCTTCCTTCCATAGCATTACCCGTCCCACTTCCGCTCAGATTACTCATTGTGCAAGCTTTCAATTCACTATCCTTAGATGCACACAATGTAGAAACATCAGGAAAAGCACCGCTCTTCTGGCTCAGCATATCAAAGGAGTGGTGATGCCGCGAACCGGGATTAGCTTCCTCAGCTGATAATTGGTCATGCATGGTAAAATGGTTTACTTGTTCAACAGATGAACCTGAATAGACTGGATTCACAAGTGGCGTGTCATATGGAAGGAAGTATCCATGAGGTTTGGCTGGAGGATAATAAGGTAGTTGATGTTGATGACATGAAGCTGGAAACCCATATCCTGGAGCTGGTCCATGCGGTCCACCTCCAAAGACATGGCCCGTAAATCCCGGTCCAGGATACGGTTTGTATACGAGTCCTTCAGAAGGAGTCATCACGGGAATCAACCACTGGTGCCCGTTTCCTCGACACCACGGTCCAAAATTGTTGGCAACACTTACTGATGGTGCAGGAAGGTTTCCTGAAAATGGCGGTACACTATATTGCACAGAAGTAGGAGATTCCTTCTCCACAGTATTCTCAGCAGAGCATTCCGTTGGATGGCTCGGTTTATCCGAGACCCTTTTTCGCTTGGAAATGTTCAGAGGCACTTCAACATTATAGTCCAGTGCGAGTTTCTTCGCAGTTGAAGCCTTTACGGGTTTGCCCAAATAAGCAGCAGCACCCTCAAGCAAAAGATGTGGAGAACCGGCAATCGATCTTTGAACCTGTTACGAAATAGAAAATTGCACACAGCAATTTAGCGATGCGTATAAGCAAATAAAAATGAGATTACAATCCATCTCGGTAATGATAGAATCTGAACAACTGCTCTCACCTTTACCAATCTATGCAACTCAAATACTTGAACTGCAAAAACCTTTTGTTGGCTGTAAAGAGTAAAAAAAATAGGGTCAAATGCAGGCAGCAAAGCTTAGTAAAAGACGACAATAAGACATTGCACAATCAAAACGTTTAAGCAGTTTTTTTCTGCAGAATCTGTGAAGCTCTATGTTCTGACAGCAAACCACAGCAAACGTAAGAGTTCCCGAGAAAAAGGGCAACTCGTGTTTTTCAAGCTTTTATTTTTCCTGCTCGTGACTGGTTCGTGAACTTAGTGTCTCAGATTTTTTTTTAATGGGCACAGATTGAAAAAATTTTGACACAACTTTTACGTAATATCAGTATATCATCATTACAACTATAAGCAAATGTTAACACGTTTATAACCAATTGAAGAACCATTTACTTCTCACCACAAGTGATTTGAATTTTAGTTGGCTTGTGCATGATTTCTTGAGTAAAAACGTTCTTTCACCTCCAACGTACCATATAACAACTAATCAATTTTATGGCAGTACACTTATTTTCTCTTTTTGAGTCTTGCAGAAACTCTTCCAAATCCTTCATACTTTTAAAAACAAGCTTAGATAATAAATTAAATGAATATCGGAACTTACTTAACAAAAGCCCTCCTGGCTTTCCAAAATTGTTTCTGACCGATTACTCCTACAACGTCATCAGGTGATACATCGTATGCAGACAAAGAATCTACCATTGAAGTCTCAGACACACTGTCACACCTGTCCAAATGAGTCTCTGCATCATTACTGATGTCCTGCTCTTCGGATGGAAAATCCTTCATTGATTTCACTACGTCTGTACCACGCTTCTCCGAAAGAACATTACTATGCGCAGAACCAGCAGGTTGCAATTCGGCACTGATCACCGATTGTATTCTGCAATCAGTCTTCAATCTATCGATGCTATTACCAGGATCATCGCTTTGCTTCTGCAGATCTCCTTTCTTATTTGTTGAAGAAGAATTTGAGATGGCTTTCACTAATGAATCTTGGTAAGCCACAAACTCCTTCAAATTCTCTTCCTTCTGCCTAGTACTTTCTTGTCTCATACGGTGTCCAATCAAACTCGTCCTATTGGCTTTCATAAGTTTCACTGATTGATTGGGATGAGTAGGGTTGGAGGAAGGGAGTTTTTCCCTTTCAACGTCGTTAAAATATTCTCTAGGGTCGTGACTTGGCCTAGAATGGATGAAGATGGGAACTGTAAAATCATCTTCATCGGACTTCTTTTTTTGCTCAACTCGTGTTAACGGATTGTTCAAATCAGAATATTCGCTATATAGCTTCTCAGCCTGATGTCTGGCAGGCAGCTGATGCGGGAAAAACGTGCCCCTTTCATTTCCATTCCCCTGCAAACACAAGTAACTTGCAGCAATCAGAGCAATATTCAGGTTTAAAAAGCAAAAATATCTTAAAGGACTGACTATCATGAGGAGATAACTCTGATGATCTTATTCAACAATAACCTAAAAACTTAAGTAGCTCGGTTCCATCAACAAAGACGGACGTTATCCAAGTTACCGACTCTTTAAGGTCATCTCGTCTCATCCTTTTCTTTTCCTTTTTTTGCTGATAATGAATAAACAACCTAGAACATATTTCCAGTGTTCTCTAGCATAAGATTGTTGCACCACCAAGGTGCAACTTTCAAGGATACTTTTGTCTCCATCAATTTGAACTTCAATCCACATACAGAAAATTGGCAAAACCATGATAGCAAAATAAAGCTATATAACTTGACGCAGTCATAAAACAAGACAGGGCCAAATCAACCAACAACTACAGTTACCACTTACCACTTACAATTCTATCAGAAATTTCAATATTTAACTGTCAATTCATCAATAAAAAGATCAAGATACAGAAATCACAAGCAATAAATCTGAATACTCGAGAAACCTGGATTGAAGAAGCCGAAGGGACTAAATTCACGGTTTTACTTGTGGGATTAAGAGGCGACACTGAATGAGTGAATCTCTGTGAAGGGATGCTCAGTTGCTCATAAAGGGCCATCTTGTTTCTTGGAGGTGCTTTTGGTCCTCCTTTCTCTGTATCATTCACATGAAGCCTCGGAAACATAGGCCCACCCATAATTTTCTCTTCATCTTTCCCTCTCCTCATCTTTACTCCTTTTCGCAATACACCTCTTAATTTTCCAATTAAGTTTCCACTTGTTCAGAATCTCTAACGTTTAGAAATAATTTAAATGAAAATCCCTGGACAGAAATCAAGATTATTCTTTTTAAATTATTTTCATAAAACAAGGAATTTTCAAGAAAGGAAGCTTTTTAATCAATACCCACTTGTAAAAACTCAAAATTCACCAAAAACTGAACAACCAAGATCGAATCACCGACCGACTGGAGATTTCATGCTTAAAATTGAAGAGCAACGTAAACCCACTTGAAATAAAACAAAATCGATCCTCTTTCTTCCTCAGAGTCAACAGATATAAGAACAAGCGATGGAAAAAAAAAATGCAAAAAGTAAAGCAACTTTTTAGAGAAAGACAGGACAGACAGAGTACTTCTTGAAATCTACGCAATCTAATAATCAGAAACGGTATATATTGAAATCAAAACAGATCCTAGAAAGGGCAAAAAGGCGAATAGGAAATTCTTGAAGGAAAAGAGATTAGAATGACTGTGTGGAAAGGGAAAGAACAAAAGTGCAAACTCTGGACCCAATATTTGGATAGAATAGAACTGCAAGTCTACGACGAAGCAACTATAGAAATAGATGTTGTATATTGGTTAATAAATCGAGAATTGAAAATCGATTAAAGTGATTTTGTGTCGACTTCGATCAAATACTCAAAAGCTCGGTTCAATCCGTTTAGGCAAAATTGTTTGTCACTTCGCCGCTTCGGGGCGCACAAACGGGGATCGATCTGTCCGGTCAGGTCGCGGGGGTCGAGGGAGCAGCGCCTCCCGTGGGGGCTCGGGAACAACGCCCCCGAAAGAGAATTTTGATTTCTCTGCATGTATTGAAGGGTATATTTGACATTTCGAAAACCAATATCGGATGAATGAGAAATTACGGAAAATGACGAAAATCAGGTCAAAATATTTGACCGTGCGGCCGCATGGTTAGTAAACCGTGCGACCACACGTCAATTTTATTTTCGGATTTTTGAGTAAGACCGTGCGACCGCATGGTCTATAACCGTGCGGCCGCACGGTTGTCCGACCAAAAGACACCTTTTCGTAAATGTGCATTATTTGGAAATGGTGCATGGTTTGACCTTAAACCATTTCGTCCACACCCTTTCATGGTCTATATATAGGACCATTTGGATGTTCTATTCCTCACTTTTGATATGCAAAAACACCTCTCTTCCTTACTTGTCTCCAAAATCAAAATCATTGCATTTGTTATTTTGATTTTCTTCATTTCATCTTTGGAGTACATAAGCCTATAGTTGGTTCGTTGTACTTGTGTTTTGGAGTGCTACAAACACAAGTGAAGCCGTTGTATCTTGGGAGTCGATTGCCGTTATCCGTAGGCACCGTTGCAGGGCAAATTCGACTTAAGGACAAAGAGTCCAACTCTTGCCTCGGCTTTGTCCTTCTTCTTCTTATTTGTGTTTTTCTTTGTCGTTACTCTGTCCAAATTTCGACTTGAATTTACAAACTTTCAATATTTGGCGTCACTATTCACAAATCCACCCAACAATAGAAATATATCGAATAACAAATATTTGCGGGGACATTGATTGGCTGGTCACGCTAGTGGATCATTAAACAAATCGAAAAGAGTAGGTAAGGATTAGTTTATTTCTGACAAGTAGGCAAGATTATATATATAATCAAGAGTCATGCGTTTGATTTTCACTATGTTGATTCATCCTAATGCTCTTTCTCCGGTACATGTAGAGGTTTATGTCATTTTTTTTAAACGTTAGTAACGTTGAGGTTGCAGGTTCAAATTTATTAGACGTTTTGTCGGTTTAGTGAGTGGTATCAAAATTCTGGACAGTTTAAAGTATAACCTGCGATTTATATCTTTCACCAATTTTAAGACAGGAAAATAAAGGCGCCTAAGATTAGTGATCAACCTTATATATATATATGTTTGGTTAAAAGAAGGGCTATTTGAAATATTAAGTGACCAATTTTATTGCACAATGGCTAACTTGTTCCAAATAATTATTTTATGCAAATAAGCTATTCTTTCAGAGTAAATTATTGATACAATCCGACAATATTTTGTTATACTCTTGTTGGATTGTGATTAAAATCAGATTTTTAGTAGATTTTAATAAAAATGGATGAAATGTAATTGAAATTAATTTTGACTTAAACCTCAGAATATCTCCAATGCAATGTGTGTTGGGAGAAATTAGGTGACATATATGGGTTAAAAATACTTCTCTAATCCTGCAATGCATTAGGAGATTTCAGTTTGCCTCTCGGACTGTGTAACTTGGAGGAAGGAGTCCTCTCCTTACTCTCATTGCAATCTACCAAATCACAGATCTAGGAATTTGAAACTATCTTTATCCACCTAACTCAATACATTGCTTGAGCAGCAAGATGCTAAAACTTGATTGGAACTAATGCCAGCGCATGAATCCAGAACTAGATCCAAATTTGTTGAAGCAAGATCTGGTTCATCTTTGAAAGCTTCTCTGAACAACAGAAACACAATTGTCTCAAATTTCCTTTTTGACTCGTCGCCATCAGCTTTTAACTGCTCATATTCGCGCTCAGCGTCAGCCAACTTCTCTGATCGCATTAATCTGAGCTTGTTCAGATCAATTTCCTTAAACTTGATTGTTTCAGCCAGTTCGCAGTGGTGCTGAAAGCATTTGCTCTCTCTGCTATTGTTGCCTTAATAGACTGCACAGTTCAAACATACTCTTTCAAAGGTTCTTCAAAATTCATCAAGAGGTGGTGAGCCTCTCTCTTCAGCTTGATGGACAACATCTCTGATTTTGCCCCAAGCTCAACAAATGCATTTCCAAGAGAATTTCTTTCACAGTTGCCAAGGAGCTTTATCAAAGTCTGATAAAGATTGACTTAACTCTCTATGTCTCTTTACAAGGCATGCTTCTGAGCCTCAGCTAAGTGATCTTCAAGTTGAAAAATATAATTCTTTTGTTTTTCATACTCAGGATTTGATTCTTCAAGTGGTTTTCCTTTCCAAGTATGACATCACTCACTTTAGATTGCACATCCTTGAAAATTTGCATAAAGTCCGTTGGGAAAAAAAAATTCCGGACGAGCAGGTGGCTACTCGCCAGAGAATGAATTTTTATTTTAAGGTTCTAATGTTAGAAAATTTTATTACAGATAATAATTTATCTATAATCTAAATAATCATCATGTTGGAATTATCAAGAATTAAATAACTGAAGCGGAAGCGTACCTTAATCAAACGTGATTCACGATAAACGATTCGGCGGTGTTTTGGATCATCTAAATCGATACGTAGTCCTTATTTTCTCTCTGATGATGGGATGTCAGACAAGATGAACAGTACGTAGGATTCAGGGACCATAACCGACTTTATAAACTGAATTGTCAATTAACCTAATCCGGCCCATCATGAATTAGGTAATGGCCTGGTATCTACACATAAAAGCCCATACATTTAATTAGATGCATTAAAACCCGATATTTATTAAATCTTTATTAGATCACTTTAATTGGGCTTAACCAAATTGATAGCCTTTTATTGAATACACAATAATTCACATATAAGCCCACATGATTGATTAAAATCCTTACAATCTCCCACTTGGGCTATATGTGTAACCATACAATTGTGTATCAATCATAACCTTATGAGTACTCAGAATTTTGCTATCATTACTGAATGCATCCCCAAACAATCCGGTCCATCAATTATATCAACATAGGATCAAAGCGGCTTTCGCTACATTAATCGTAACTAAACCTTCAATGGTCACGTATATCGACATAACTGAATGACATGGATCAAGTATGGATGTGTAGCATGGAAATTACATGTAATTTGATCTTCAACATGCCTATTTCCAACTGGTCCAACTTTAGTGAGATTATCCTTAAACAAGTTCAGAGATAATAAACTTGAAACCTTACAGCTGTAAATAACTTTAACTTTAAACTGTATCCAAAAGGACAGTAAATGTGTCTTATGCACCCAAAATACAAACTCCCACTGAAACCGAATATCCTTAAGAAATACAACACCCATATGAGTAATGTACTCATGAAAGACCTTGGGTTGTAATACTTTAGTAAGCGGATCCGCAATTATGGAGTTTGTCCCAATGTGCTCTTATTGACACGTGTTCACTCTGAACTGTATCCTTCACAACCAGGAACTTATGTCAATGTATTTTGACTTAGTTGAGCTCCTGTTGTTACTGGAATATAAATCTGCTGAGTTATTGTCACAATATAACTTTAGTGGTCTTTCTATACCATACAGAATACGCAGCCTTGTGACAAAATTTCGCAGCTATATTCCATAATCAGATGCCCCCAAAATTGCTACAACCGTGCTACCAAGTGAAAGAAGCTAAAGTGTCTGTTAAGCACTCTATCCGGAAATAGCTCCTCCAACCAGCAGATAAATGTAGCCTTATGTGGATCTTTTACTTTCTTGGCATCTAGAAAAAATCGGAATCATAATACCATATGATCTCCAACTGATCCGATTTTCTGTATGTGAGTATGTAATCTTTTGTTCTCTTTAAATACTTTATAGCCCATGTTTGGCTGCCTTCCAAATGATCCATCCCAGGGTTACTTAAATATCTCCTTAGTATCTCAATAATGTATGCAATTTCCGAACGCATACAAATTTGAGCATACATCAGACTTTCTATAGCTTAACTATATGGGAGCCTCTGCATTTCTTTAACTTCAAGATAACTTTTCGGGCATTAGTCGAGACTAAATTTGTCTCCCTTAGAGATAGGGTTGTCCCCTGATTTACTGTCTTGCATGCCAAACCTCTTAAATACTTTATCGATATAGCCCTTTTGTGACAATTCAAGAATACCCCGAGAACAATCCCGGTGTATCTGAATTCCTAATACAAAAGAGACGTCACCAAGATTTTTAATCTTAAAATTCCTTGACAAAAATCTCATAATTTTATGTGACATTCCTATATCATTAGTGGCAAGCAATATGTTATCAACATATAAAATCAGGAAAATATACTTACTCCCACTGAACTTGTAATACAACCAATCATCAACAACATTAATCTCAAGACCAAATGAGATAATTACTTGATGAAATTTGTATTACCCTTAACGGGAAGCCGGATTGAGTACATAAATGGATTTCTTTAATTTGCAAAGCATATCGTCCCATCAATGTCACCATTGAGAAACGCCACCTTAGTATCCATTTGATGTAACTCGATGTCAAAATGTGCAACAACCTAACTTTCCTGAAAGAGTCTTTCATTGAAACCGAAGAGAAAGTCTCTTTATAATCGATGTCATCATTCTGTGTAAAGCCCTTAGATGCAAGACGAACCTTATATCTTTCCACATTACCTATCGAATCCCTCTTGGTTTAAAATTCTGTTTAAGACCAATAGGCTTCGCACCTTCTGGTAATAGGACAAGATCCAAACTTTATTGTCTTGCATATGCTTATACTCCTTATTTATGGCATCAATCCACTTTTGAGAGTTAGAACCCTGCATGACCTGATGGAAATTGATTGAACAATCTTCCACCATGGCATTACTTTCCTTATGTTCCTGGAGAAATACTATTTAATTATCCGGAATAGCATTTTTCTCTTTCTCTCGTGGATTTCCTTAATAGCTTTAGTTATTGAGGTTGTTGAGTTTGTCCTTCTGAAATTTACCTTATTTTGGGTGGGAGGTTCTTCAATATTGTCTAATTGAGGTTCCGAATATGCTTCTTGATCAATGACATGTATAGAAACTTGCACATTATCAAAAGCAATAGTAGGAATCAAAACCGATCCTTCCTCAACTTCTTCCTTAAAGACAATATCTCTAACCTTATTTCTCCCCCAAACTCAACTTCCTCAAAAATGTTGCAGTTCCCGTTTCAAAAATTGACTTAAGTGTGGGATCATAAAATTATTAGCCCCTCGACGACTTTATTTTCTTTATTTGTTTTCTTGCCCTTATCTTTAGAGGTGTTTGCCAAGTGAACACTTTCAGTTCTGTCCTACTTCAACTTTTCTTCCTCTTGCACACAAAATAGAATGAACTTATTTAGAGTTCATTTCTCCCTTTGATTACAACTGACCTTAAGTTGACTGAATTGTGCAAGAAGCTTGCACACTATGAAATGAACTCATTGAGAGTCCATTTCTACTTTGACAGTTATAACTAACCTTAAATTAACTATATTGCGCAGGAAGCCATATCAATACCAAATGCACGAGCAAGTCATTAGACGAGTCGAGATTTAGTTCCTTAAGTTTTGAAGCAGTGTGAGACATCTTCATGATGTACTCCCTTATTTTCCCATTGCCTTTATACTTTATTGAAATCAAGCTTTACATAAGCGTGCTTGTTTCAGCTTTATCGTTTTTCACAAAACATTTCTTAATTTCAGCAAGGAATTCATTGGCATCATTTACCTCCTCAGATACTGTGCCACTAAAGGCTTCCGGAATGCCGCACTTAATGATCATGAGACTCACATAATTTTAAGCAATCCCACTTCTCAAAGTTCCTCATTTAATTAGATGAACTTTCATCCGTAAGAGGAGTAGGTTGCTCAATCCTTAGTACACGATCTAGATCGATGCAGCCAACGAAAAGTTAATGTTCTTGTTTTGATCCTTGAAGTTTATTCCATAAATACAGGGATTAAATTTGAGCTTGTAGATTTACTACTAGCAGAATTTGAAACCGAATAGAGAACACTTAAATAAAATTGCTCACATAAATACCTTATTATGCAAATCATACTTTCAAATAATGGTAGGGCCCATCACAAGATACCTAGCACAACATCAATATTTAGTCTTTGGACAGAAATATTGACTTGTAAGTGGTACTCTTGGCGTAGTAATCAAACACTGACAGTAAGACATGTCAACCAACAAACCTTTCTTTGGAACGATTTATTGATCATACGTAAAACCAAATAACCGTCACGTATTTATCACCACAAGTTCATGTGAAATTCGGGCCAAATATTGACCTTCCTTTGGGCCGATCAATATCCGCATGAGATAACACACAAACACCTAATTTTCCCTTAGTGTAGTGATCAAACACTGGCAATAAGACATGTTAACCAATAGACCTTTCTTTGGACCGATTTATTGGTCACACGTTAAACCAAATAATTGCCACGTGTTTATCACAACAGGTGCATGTGAAATTCGAGCCAAATATTGACCTTCCTTTGGGCCGATCAATATCCGCAATGAATAACACACACACAAATGCCTTCTAATATTCAAAGTTAATTAATATCCACAAGAGAGGTTGCTTTGGCGACATGTTGCTTCAATTAATTTACTTTCGAATATTATATCTCTCAAAAGATTCCGATGTACCAAGATTTGAAACTGAATTCCATTGATTTGCATCTATATTTGATTTTAGGATTTGAATTATAGAATTCAAAACTTTAGAATAAAGCAATCCTTAAGTTGAAAGAGTCAATTGCAATATTCTTAAACTTTAGGTGGTCAATTCTGTAAAATTTTAAGCTTGAAGGGCTTAAATTACAATTTTTCCAAAACCTTATTGGCCAATTTAGAGAAATTATAAACTTTAGGTCCCAATTTGAAAGAAAATTAAACTTTAGAGGTCCAAAATAAGAAATTCTCAATCTTTAAAGGTTGATTTTGAAAATTTTCAATCTTTAGGAGCCAATTTAGCAAATTCCCAAACTTTAGGGACTTAATTTTAAAAAAAATTCAAACTTTAAGGACCAATTTTGAAAATTTCCAAACTTTAGTGACTTAATTAGAAAATTTTCAAACTTTAGGAATGAAAATGAAAATTTTCAAACTTTAGAGGACCAAATTAGAGAATTTCAAAACTTTAGGTGCTTTATTAGAAAATTTTCAAACTTTAAGGACTGAAAATGAAAATTTTCAAACCTTAAGGGACCAAATTAGAGAATTTTCGAGCTTTAGGGACCAATTTTGAAAATTCTCAAACATTAGGGGCTGGATTGGAAAATTCTCAAACTTCAGGGGCTGAATCATAAAATTTCATAACTTGAAAGGTCCTGACTTAAATAAATTTATAACTTCAGGGGCTCAATTTATAAATTTCAGAACTTTAAGGGCCAACTTAAATGGTTTTAATAACTTCGGATTTAAACATTATTTAAAACAAATGGGGGGGACCTGATGTGCAATTAAACAAAATTATCCAAAATTGCATAAGGAACCCTGAAGACTTCAAATTTCTGGCGTAAGTCCTTCGTTCAAAAATCGCGACAGCTAGGGTTTAAACCCTAGCCGCCGCCGCAGCCAAAGAACGCGGCCCGTCGCCTGCAGCGCCATCGACGGCGCTGCAACCAAGAACACAGCGTCGCGGCGCGCGACGCTGTAACCTCAACAACCCACATCGCGCACGGCGAAGCAGCAAGCCGCGCGCAACCCATCAAATCCGACGCCGCAACGCGCTGTGCGCGGTGACCCCAAGTCCGACCAGATTCATACAATAACTTCAACCACAATTCATACATACTTCACAAATTCATTACCCCATAACCGAATTTCGACCAAACCAATCAGCCATACCAAATTCATCCACCCAAACTCCAACAACCAGATTCAACCGCAAAATCCAACCTCAAAAGCCGAATTCATGCGTGATTCGCAAAAGTATATACATACAAGATTCACACAATTTCGATTTTGTTGTATATGTGTATGAACTTCAATTCTTAATCTCGAAAAAAATATATATACACACAGAACAATCGATTGGCTGAAACCATTTTTCCAAATTTTGAAATCAAGCTGTGTATGTATAATTCTCAACTACACGAAATCAGTAGATTGGTTTTTACATATGCGTTCGAAATTGATCTGATAATTCAACACGATGTTGGCTCTGATACCACTTGTTAGAAAATTTTATTACAGATAATAATTTATCTATAATCTAAATAATTATCATGTTGGAATTATCAAGAATTAAATAACTGAAGCGGAAGCGTACCTTAATCAAACGTGATTCACGATAAACGATTCGACGGTGTTTTGGATCATCTAAATCGATACGTAGTCTTTATTTTCTCTCTGATGATGGGATGTCAGACAAGATGAACAGTACGTAGGATTCAGGGACCATAACCGACTTTATAAACTGAATTGCCAATTAACCTAATTCGGCCCATCATGAATTAGGTAAATGGCCTGGTATCTACACATAAAAGCCCATACATTTAATTAGATGCATTAAAACCCGATATTTATTAAATCCTTATTAGATCACTTTAATTGAGCTTAACCAAATTGATAGCCTTTTATTGAATACACAATAATTCACATATAAGCCCACATGATTGATTAAAATCCTTACATCTAACCCAAGAATCGAAATTGCTCTGATACCATGGATAAATTTAAAGAGAGAAATAATATTTGGAGGAAGAAAAATGTATTATTCAACCTCTATTTTTACGGCACAAAATTGTGTACATATTGTAATTGTAATTAAACTAATTTGTTAGCTCTAACTAACTAACTAATAAACTAATACTAACACTAAGTAACTAAGTACAATGCCAACAACTAGGGTTACAAGCAATGATATATATATCATAAACTTCTACATTTTCAACTTTTAAAGTAACATAACGGATGGAGGGGATTGTGAGTGTAGGCACTATAGAATTAGAATGAAAATTGCAAGCATGTGATGCTAGCTTTTGAAGAGAGAATTAATTCAATCCCGACAACGAGGAATTAAAATTTCTTGAACTCTCTTAAATGTTTCCTTTCCATTTCAAACTTTACAAATACATAAAAACCAATGTTCTCGGTTCGAAGCTTGACCTTGTCGCCTAATCACACTTTACACTTTTTTTTTACGTCTAGACTTGACTAAACACGTAAAAGCTTGAAGTTCGACCTTACTGCCTAACTAAGCCTTTCGTCTTTTAAAACATTTCTATAAACTAGTTATTTGAGCATTTTTCTAATTTCTAACGGCTCACCAATATAATAATCCAATAAGAGAAGCATACAAATTTATTGTTGTTTTACAAAAACTAACAAACTTGTCAAGGACACTTATAGTTCCTGCCGGGGCCTCCATAGTAGAATTCGGGTTCTTCAACATAATCACTAAGGTAGTAAGTATCATAACAATTATACTCATCCGTATAAATATTAATCCATTGAGGAAACATCAATTCCATATTATTTCTGAGTACCCTCATTCTTTTGACATAACCCGAACTTTGCATAATATAATCAGAAAATCTTCCGCTTCCCATGCCAGTAGCCGTGTGCGGATGAGTTCCTACCTGTTGAAGACAAGATTTAAATGAATATATGCCGCCACGAGTACGCTTTAAATGAATACATGTAGTTTTTAGATAAGCTTTTTAACCTACCCTAGAGCTATAAACGTCGCCGCCCCATTGAACGGTCTCAGCATGAGCTTTTAACATACCAAAGAGATCAGATGGCCAGTATCCTATGTTGATTCTCTCTCCATATTGCACCCACCAGTTGCTTGTGTTTGGGTCCTATAGAAAAAAAAAGGTACTCATTTAAGCATTCCAGATCTGTTGCCCGTCACGGGCAACATAGCAGGGCAGTATTTTTTGAGAACCCACTTGTATTGCCCGTGACGGGCAATAGAGCAGTTTTGCTCATTTAAGATGTCAAACGAAACTCAACTATTCCCCTCTTTGGTTTAACTAAAAATAAGATTTTTACTAGATTTTGGTAAACGTGGGTGAAATTTGTAATTGTAAAGTTGATAAAGATTGTAGATTCTATAAAATGTAATTAAAATCAATTAGTGACTTTGACTTAAAATTTTTTTTTTAGCTAAACCAACCAGAGGATATATATAATCATTGAAATTGTAGAGTAGCTTTCTAAATTGTCTAACTTTATAGATATAAACAGTTATCTGATATGGAAGTCCCGTAGGATTTGAGATAGGATAGATGGCAGCGCCGAGCGCTATCTCGTTGCTGGTTTGAATGAAACCGGGACAAGTGATGTCAAAACAACCCGTTTTCTTCGAACCATCAGCCTGGCATGGACATATCATAATGTGTGAAACATCCATTAATCGTGTGTGAAAGCGAGCTATAATAAAAGTTTATCGAACATGAGTTTAGGTGAAATGGACGATACTAGCGAAGAGAAAGAAGCTGAAATCTTATTTTAAGAAACTTACGGTCCAATAAACATATAGTCGAGTTTGCCTGTCCCCATAAACGCTGGGATTTACCTGCAATGTCGTCATTTTTGTGCATAATAAAGTGCTTTAGAGACATTACTATTATCAGCATAGCTCTATTTTTTGCTTGCGTAAAATAAAAACTGACTTAGACGAAACTATTAGAGCGATTATACTCACGGCCCATCCAGTTTCAATCGCATCATAGTCCAACTGAGGGCCACTCCTCAGAGCAACTCGAGAAGTACTATATTCATCGTCTAATTCAACTTGTGGAGTCCAGACTTTTATATCTCCTTTCGCGCCAAAGTAAGCGAATCCCAATGTAAGCAAGATTGCGATCTATTCACACGACAAAAAGTTAAGACGGAATTCTAGTAAGAAATGTATGACTAGCCTCTGTTTGGTAAAATTTTTTGTTTACAAACAAAGAATGTGATATTTTCGAGTGATTTAGGGAAATTTGTATAGTTAAAAAGTGATTTGAGAAAATGTAATATTTATAAACAGTTTACCAAACCGACAGTGTGTAATTTGTAAATTGCTCACTAACATCAGAAGGAAATGTACATACTGAATGGTTTGGCTGTAGAAGATTTTGCATTTTACTTTCATTTAATTGCTTATTGTTGTTAAGGAAGGAAGCAGGCTTTTTTCTTTCATGCTTCTCAACTACATCTTCTCTCGTACCATTATTCTTCTCTATCCTCCGAATGGGAATTGTCCCCTCGGGACAACTTCCACTTCTCTGCCATAGCTGTGTCGTCACAGTCTCGGAAGAGTCTCTATTTCTTTCAGTAAACGATTTCTTTGTCTTTTTTGTTAGATCATAACTGGGGGCCAACTGCGTGAAAATTTATTTGTTTTTAGCGTTAATCATCTTGCAAATATCTCATAATTCGAATCATAATCATATCACGAATGTACATATATAGACCTGGATTTTATGATTCTTTAAAAAGGGATGATCCAGAGATGGCTGCTTGTGGATATGGATACAGTCGATAATATCTCCATCTTCACTCTAACAACGGGACATGAAAGTATTTTATACGATCAATAATACCTCGTGTTAACCAAATGTATGCGATGGAACTCGATTTACATAAGACAGATGGCGAATACTATCTACTTATTAAATCAAGATCGATTTAATAGTTAGCCCCTGTTTGGTATGGATTAAAAATCAGATTTTTAATAGATTTTGATAAAATTTAATAAGACTATTGAAAAGATGCGAGTTCCATAAAATATGTGATTAAAATTAATTGTTCACTTTGACTTGAGTTTCTGAAGTCTAATTTCAAAATCAGATCTTAATCTCCACCAAATAGGGGCCTAATTTTTTATTTTTTATTTTTTTCGCCAAGACGAAAGAGAATGGGGATATAAGAGGGCATACCTGAATGCTTTTAATTGCATGGCTTCCCTGAAAGTTTTCTTTTCTATGTTCATTCTCCACTAATATGCTGCTGACAGAGGTGAAAATAATTTCTAGTAACAGAACAAACATCCATTTAAATCCCATATTTTTTTATATGAAAAGAGATGACAAAAAAGCAAGTACAAAAATCTGCTTTTATCCTAAATGAAAAATGTTTATTTTGGCTCCGAGTTGAAGAGTGCAGGAAAAAATGTATATTATTATAGAACTGCTAACTGCTAAACAACTCAATGTCTGCATGACTTACTTTCCAATCATTCAGATTTCATTCGCAATTTGAATTATTAATGAAACGTAACTGTGATAGTATAAACCATGGAGTGATGATTTCTTGTAATGGCTTATTGCTTCTTTTGTGTGTGGAGGGGCGTGTTTCACCAGTTTTACAACTTACACTCTGTTCGGCGACACAGCCACTAGAAATAAACAATTTATTATAGTTTTTTAGGTGAAATGTATGATTAAAAAGTGGTTTAAAAAAATGTGTGTTATTAATGTATGATTAAAAAGTGGTTTCAAAAAATGTGTGTTATTAAAAGTGGTTTAATATTGTCTTATTTAAAAATTGGTTATAAATTGTTTAAAGAACCGGGGTTAAGGTTTCTTTGAGCCCCATTTTCTTGGAGAAAATGTTTTGTAATAATGATTTTTTGAGAACGTATAGTTAAAAGAATTAGGTGTAAAATTATTTTTTGGGGATAATATCATATTGAAAATACGTTTGAAGAAAAATAATTTTTATAAAATATGCCGCTCGGGAAGTCCTTTGTGACTTGCGTGGTCTCATTCACTCTGTTTGAGATGCCCAATTTTGGGCTTATATGCTTCTTGGCTTGCATTTTTAGTTGAGCTGTCTGCATAAATACCCTACTTTTAGGGATCAAACTGAAATTTACTTAAATTTTATAAAACTTAAAAATTACTTTAAAAAATCATAAAAATTGAAAAATACTTAATAATTTCATGAAGTAACACAATCTGATACTTATGATACTTTTCAAATCTGATAGTATCACAGTATGATACTCCTGATGTTTTTCATGTTTTTAGTATCAAAGTTTGATACTTATGATACTTTTCAATTTTTTTTAGCAATACAGCTTGATACTTTACAAATTTTACGATACTTTATCTAAGACATAAAATCAAACACATTTCATACACTATTTTCGGGCATAGCCACCACCAATCCATCAATGCCAACCATAAGCATAAAACCAATTAATCCTTTTGTGCCGAAGACTCCATATCTTAGCTCCTTCAACTTCTTAGAAAAGATCTACTGCTTTGGAACTTGAAGAAGATTCACCGATATAATTTGTGGATGAATCTGCTCCATCCAGTTGTCTATTGTCCTTCTTAGCAAAGTAACCAGGGGGAATGGAACAAATGGTACAAAATTAGTATTATTTTCCAAATCCACTGCTACTTGTCTTTTGTATGGTGAGGAAGTAGAACAATTTTTCTTCTTGTCGGCGATAAATCGATTCTCCCTTACGCACTGGCATAATCTCAAGGAAAACATCTTCTGAAACACCGGTAGATATTTGAAATCCTTGCTAGTAGTCTCACTTGACGAGTTTTTTTGAGAACTGAAAACTCTTCCCTAAGCGCTGGGACTCGCTGCTGATAGTTTACTATTTTGATTACTGACATTCGGTGGCTGGACAGTGTTGGGTTGAGGGGTAGGGCGATGTTGGCGACGATTGTGGTAATGGTGATGTCGGATGGCAGATTGACGGTTTGTGGAGAGTATCGTATCGTTGATCATGTATGGTGGCAGGGGAGATGAAGTATTTTTCAGATTTTCATTTTTGTGTAGTAAATATCAATTTTGATACTTTAAACCAGTAATTTGTGCAATTGACCCTGGTTAGTTTGAACTAATTATTACTAGTATAATAGATTAATAGTATTTTCACCCGATGCACGGAATATATTTGTAATAGTGATTTCGATAAAAATTTGTAAAAATATATGAATTATACAATCATATCAAATAAAAAAAATTACAATAACATTTTAATACAAAATATTATCGAATTCAAAACTTTAAAAAAGACTAAACTAATCAAAATAGGAAATGCATAGGATTTTTCTTTTTCTTTTAAGAAAATATTATTATTATTATTATTTATTTATTTGTTGAACTTTCTTCTTCTACATAAGTTATTTTTATCTTATTTTCTTTATATGTTAAAATATTTTGAAATAAAATTGACAACCATAAATCTATATTTGTTTTGAATTGGTAATTTTGAAATTAAAGAATATTGTTGTTATATTTTTTGTATGTTTAATTTTATCTCCAAATGAGTAAATGTTGCTTTATTTATAAAATAACATTTTTTTAAAGAAATTTTGTTATCTTTGAAATAATTATTAATTTTTTTGAATAAAATCGGTTCAACACCGGCTCGATCCGATCTGACCCTTGACCTGTTACCCTTTTCGAGTCGAACTAATTTCAGGTTTTCTGAATACTAAGTATAATATAACTTAAATAATATAATTTGAAATGAATGAGATATTGAGGAAAAATAAAAAATAAAAAATAAACTTTAACATTCGATCTTTGGGAAGAATTTTACGGATAAAGTATTTATAATTTGCTCTCAATTGTTATCTTGTATTAAACTTCTCGTTGAGATCTTTAATTTGACACATATATTACATATTTCTGGACTTTAAAATAATACAATAATTATCAAAAGAATAATAATTATTAAAAAAAATAGTTTATAGATAATATTATGGAACTTAAATTATATAATATAAAATGATTGAGATATTGAGGAAAAGTAAAAAATATAATTTCTTTTTTACATTTGATCTTTGAGACGATTTTACGGACAACATGTTTACAGTTTGCTTTCACTTCTCAACTTGTATTAAACTTCTAGTTGAGTTATTCGATTTGACTCCCATATTACATAATTTTCGACTTTAATATAATAATACAATAATTATCAAAAGAATAATAACTATTACAGAAAAAAATAGTTATACATTAAAATAAATTAAAATCTTGATATCATTAATAGCATAACACTAATTAAAAAATAGTTATTACATTTTTTTTGCATAGATTTTCAGATTTAGAAAGTCATTTTGCGCCGAAAACTATGTGCGTGTTATTTTTGGTATGGACTGTTATTATATACAGTTAGATTAATAGGTAAACAGCAAGAAACGTCATCAACTTTTGCTTTGATTGCAGATTTTGTACCTATCGTTTCAAAATTTGCATTTTCATCCTCAAAATGACATTTTCTTGTGAAAATCATCATTTCCATACAAATATGTTAAAATCGTCCGTTAAAATCACACTTGTAGACCAATATCCTATTTTATAAATAGTAAATGCATCCTTTTGACTTTCAACAAATTTCCCGCCTATTTTAATATCTATCTACTTAAATGGAAATGTTGTAAACCTATTGGCAAAAAATGTTCCTACCCTATAAATGTTTTTGCGCAAAGCATCCATAACATTAAAAAAAAAGGCAAAACAAGTATTTGCAATAGAAATATTATCCCTACACCTAGAAGATCAACAACATACCTAAAGACCATTCAACACTACCACAACAATAGACATAAATCAAATTAAACACAACCACAACCACAATCACAAACACAACACATCACTACACTTTACAGTAGAAGAACAACATGGACTGGTTAAATATCCTTAATGATCATGTAGCAAACCAAAGATTTCACCATGACATTACAAAAGGTCAACGTAACAAAAATTTACCTACGCCAGTAAATTGTCATAGTCATTAAGAAATTTACAGTAAAGTCCAACAAAGGACAATTTTAGGTAACCTAATACAGAAAACAATTACATGGACAGTTCCCATATGGCGACGACAAAAGTGGATCTTTACCATTTATAAAAAAATAAAAATAAAAAGAGGTTAGTTCAGTATTCATCCCATATTTGCTGAAGGTGGTGCTAATCCTCCTCTACAACTTCTCTTGTTATGTATTGGTTCACCATACTTCTTGCACCACATTGTCTTTCATTTTCTAAAATAGGATCACATTGATCATTAAGTGGCTGGTTAATAGCTTCCATTGGCAATTAATCTCTAGGTTTTGGAGGAATCATGTACACCTCTACCTCCCTCCCTCCGTTCCTATTTCTCAACATATTCCTTACATCACATTCATTCTTCATTCTAATCAACACACTGCCTAAATTTCTTGTTTGTTTCTTGAATAGAACTTTAAATTCGTCTCTCTCACATGCACGTAAAAACTTCGCGAAATCCTTCTTGTAAACATCGTCGGATGAATGTCTTCCACAAATAGAACACCACCATGTTCATATACCACATTGTTGGCTTTTCAAAAATTCAACCTTCATGGTTGATTTTGAGTGTGAAATAATCTTTACTTGGACCTACATAACAGTACAATGTATATCAACATGCACATCATCTACATTAAAAACCCTAATCATATTACTCTACCGTGTATGAAACACAAATTTCGAATGGAAATCACTCAAAATTGATTTTAAACACTTCTAACAATAACCAAATAATTTCAATAATGTTATCTAGGTTAAAGGATAGCAGCCAAACCGTAGGTGGGAGCCTCCTCTTTCGTACAATAAAAAATTTGGATTGAAAATGGCTAATTTCACACGTTAACCACAAAACACGAAAATTTTGGTAAAAAAGTGAACCTTATAGTTCACCATTCAAACAGGTTCGAACCCTCCAAAATCCATTTTTCTCATATGCAAAAACCCTATAATTGACTTACCAGAATATTTTCGATGACTACGATAATTTCCTTGGATATTTTCCCCTTCGTCGCTGACGAGTTTGGAGGATATATGTTTCATCTAGTATACCGAACACTTCTCGTGGTTTAGGAGATTTTTTGATATTTATGAAGGTGGTGTTTGGTGTGTGAAACAGCCAATAGGTGGATACATTTAGCCCTTGTTTGGCCCCCATTTTTTGGGTAAAAATTTGGTTTTGAATAGTATTTGTGGAAGAATGTAGGGTTAAAAATTGTTTGAAAAGTCAAAAATTGTAGACTTGACTAATATGAATGGTTGAGATTGAGTGTTGAATAAATTTAATTTGTAAAAAATGGGAGCAAACAGGGGCTTAATTACCCTTCATAAAATAGGATATCACGTTTGATTTTCACGGGGGATTTTAATAGATTTGGATGGACATTATGATATTCGCGAAAAAATGTCATTTTGAGGGTGAAAAAGTAAATTTAAAACGATCGGGACAAAATCCGCAATGAAGACAAAGGTTATAAATGTTTCTTGTTGTTTACCCTTGGGCTGTGTTTCATAGCGATCGGGGAATTTGGATGGAAAAAAAATGATTTTCAGGAAATTGAATTATCGGAAATTGGATATTTTAGATGTTTGATTGATTTAATTTTCTAGGAGGAAAAGTGGAGAATTTTTCAACCTTTGTTGTTTAATTAACATTATTTTTCATGGCAAATGAAACAAAATTTAGTTATCGTAATAAAAAAAATTTATTTTATTTTTTCACACATATGTATTTGATAATAATAATGTTAGTTTTTGGAAAAAAAAATAAATCAATTAACAATAATAAAAGTGATCAAACGTGACGAAAATGGTTAAAAAATTTTCCTAGAAAATAAATCTACTCCCTCCCTGAGAAAATCAATTCCCCATTTTTATGGAATTGGGAGATTGATGAAATGGAAATGGTTTACATGGAATTAATTGTCAATCAAACAATCCAGAGTTGGAAAATTAGGTGAAAATGAACATTTTTCATGGAAAAGAAATGTATCAAATACAGCCTTATTATTTATTAATATTAATAACATATTTTAAAAAATTAACTCCTAGCCATCAATTCAAATACCACCTAATGGAATTTATCTTAAAAGACTAACACGATTATCTGCTACTTAATGCGATTACTTCATACAGCATGGTTGACCACAGTAGAGAAAAGAAGAGCGTGAGCCTGCAACATCCTCAGAATCAATAAATGAAGGTCGTACAATTTTGGTTGACAATGTATTTGACAATTACAAAATCCTGTGAGATATTGAAGTGAAAATATTGTGATATATAATGAAATTATAAGTTTAACAATAACTTCAGCATTATTAATTTTCAGACAACCACTTTCTTGTTTCAACTCATTTCCCTTCCCCTTCGGCTCCTCAAGTGATTGCATCGATGACGACCCAGACCGTCGGAGGTCGTCGGATATCCAGCGATGACGAAGAGGTGGCAGTTAATTTTTATTTTTTATTTTTATACAACACTTAATCCTTTTCTTTCCAGCTCCAAATATTCCGACGAAGAGGTGGCCGTTAAAACTTTCCCATTGTGGAGAAAAATTGCAAACACTTTCAACATTAAAAAATACAGACAATATAGAGCAAGGCAACATAATTTGTTACTTATTTTCTTTCTTGTTTTGGAAATAAAATGTATATCAATTTTTTTTTTTTAAAAAAACATATAAAGGTCAGCTTTCTTGTTGATCTGAAATTTCATGGGTTCCTGAGAAGAAGTTAAACCAACTTCAAGCCTTGGACAAGAAGCAACCACAGGCAAGCATTCATATGGGTTCTTGAGAGGCGGTTAAGAACTTCACATCCCAGAATAACAAACTAGAATCTGCAAGTGTAAACTATTGTTCAATTTTCAAGAAATTATTAATTTTCCATTCAAGGCAGATGCCATCTACATGAAGCTTACAGAAAAGAGAAGCAAAGCAAATTAGTAATCTCTCAAAAAATCCCACCTCACGTTCTCTCCATATTTGGGTGCTTCAATTTCGTCAAGTATGGGATCGTGATTTGGGTTAGAGGATTTGATTTGTCTTTGATGTAGATAGTGAACTCAACTGGAGTTTAACAATTTCGAATTTAGGGGAAGGCTGGTATAATAGGAATTTATTAAGTAAAGGGGCATTTCGGGCATTTATACCCAATTGTCAAGAAGCTTGTCAATGCTGGTTGTACTACCAACATTATTTACACCGGTTTTGCTGGTTGTACAATATAGGTAACAAGCAGGTTGACAATATCGCGAGAAAATGAGTAAGACAAAATATCGTGAGAAATTCTATTTTTGAAAATTTTAAATTCCCAATACACAGCATGGAATTAGATCCCTAAAATACCAAAACCCTCCGCTAGCAACGAACATAACTCCAATCACATACTGTCGCGCCTGCAACTCCACCTCCATTCACACACGGCCGTCCATAGTCTGGTAGACCCACCGGAGTTTCTTTTCCACCGGATAGCTAACTCCACCAGAGAAATCAAGATTCTAGAACCAGGGGAAAAAATATTTGAAGCCATGCTTGAAAGCTCGCCTCCCACCTCCGGCATCTTCAACTGGACTTATTTGAGCTGTCGGACCGTTCGTTCCCGCATTGCTAAATGTCGGATCTTGGTAAGTAAATGAACTCCATATCTTCATTTTATGTATACCCCTAAACCGCTAAATGTCGGATCTTGGTTAAAATCATTATTTTGGTTAGAATGTCGGATGTTGGTTAGAATCATTATTTGTTGTTCCTGCTTAATGTTGAAACATGTAACAGTGAATAGTTTTTAATGTGAGTTGTTTGTAATATTGAATGTATGTTTTGAAGCTTGGAAATCTTGGATACAAACTTGGATACTGAGTTCAGATTGTTTGAGAAGTATTATTCTGTCAACTTTTTTGATTTTAGAATGTTGAATCATAATTTTGTTCATTATGTTTAATCTTGAATCCAATTTTGGTCATTGAGTATTTGTGATATTGACGTGTATTCTCATGGAAATTGGAAAGGTTGTGTTGGAGGAAATCAATCCCTTGTTCATGATGTCAATGCCTTAGTTCAGATTGAAGAAAATGAAGAAATGAATCAGATAACACCGAATTTAGTGGTAGGAATAAATGAAGATCTAACAGGTGAGGGTATTGAGAATGTGCCGGAGGTAGGGAAGAAGTTTATGTCGTATGATGAGGCTTTTGAATTTTACGTGCAATATGCTTACAAGGTGGGTTTCCCTGTACGGAAAAGAAATACCAAAAAAGGGTTAGACGGGGTCTTGACAAATGCAACATTTGCTTGTAGTCGAGAAGGGAAGAGAGTTAGTTCTACAAGATGTTCTTTGAAGCCTCACCCCACAATTCAAACAGGTTGCAAGGCTAAGATGACAATTTGCTCAGATGTCAATGGTACTTGGAGGATTACCAAACTTCATTTGGACCATAATCACCGTACTAGTCCGTCAAAATCAAGATTGTATCGATGCAATCGACAATTGAATGATCAGGTAAAACGGAAGCTTGAAGTTAATGATATAGCTGGTATACCGGTGCATAAGAGTTTCAATTCAGCCGTGGTAGAGGCGGGCGGATATGAGGAGTTGAGATTTATCGAAAAGGACTGCAGAAACTATATTGATAAGGTTCGACGTTTAAGACTTGGTGAAGGTGATGCAGCTGCAATACAGGCATATTTTTGCAAAATGCAATCACACTGTCCTGGTTTCTTCTTCAATGTGGACTTGGATGACGAATCACGCTTGAGGAATGTTTTCTGGACTGATAAAAGGTCAAGAATGGCGTACAGTGAATTCGGGGATGTTGTGACGTTCGATACCACATACTTGACCAACAGGTATGACATGCCCTTTGCCCCGTTTGTTGGTGTCAACCATCATGGTCAGTCCACTCTACTCGGTTGTGGGTTGATATCGAATGAGAACACTGAGACTTTCATTTGGCTATTTAAGACATGGCTTCAGTGCATGGATGGGGTGGCTCCCCCTGCTATTATTACTGATCAGGATAGAGCCATGCAAAATGCAATTGAAATTGTGTTTCCTCACAGTAAGCATAGGTGGTGTTTGTGGCACATCTTGAAGAAGCTACCTGAAAAATTTGGAGGTCACACTGAAAAGGGTCCTATACTTCACACTGTTCATGAAGTGGTGTATGAAAGTCAAATTCCAGAAGAGTTTGAAAGGGGTTGGGCATCAATGCTTGATAGCTATTCTCTCCCTGAACATGATTGGCTGTCAGGACTGTATCGAGAGAGAGCCCGTTGGGTGCCATGCTATTTGCGAACGAGTTTTTGGGCTGGGATGTCAACCACGCAGCGGAGTGAAAGTATGAATGCATTCTTTGATGGATATGTGCATTCGAAAACATCGTTGAAGCAGTTCGTCGAACAGTACGAGCGAGCATTGAAGTGTAAGGTTGAAAAAGAGTTCAACGCAGATTTTAAGTCGTACTCTCAGATGATCCCATGTGCAACTACCTTCGGTTTCGAGAAGCAATTTCAAAATACATACACAATTGAGAAATTCAAAGAATTCCAGAATGAGTTGACGGGTAAGGTGTATTGTGATTTTATCTCGACCGAGGAAGATTCAATGGGAACAACATACGTTGTCCGAGAGCACATGCCTGAGTTTCGAAAGAGAAAGGATTTCAAAGTTAGGCATGACATAACTACATCTGACATTATGTGTAGTTGCCACTTGTTCGAGTTCAGGGGGATAATTTGCAGGCATGCCATCTCCGTGTTGATTCGAAATGAGGTGGACTTACTTCCAGAGAGGTACATATTGAGGAGGTGGAGAAGAGACGTCATCAGAGCATATACGAGGTTGAAAATCAATTACGACGGTTGGATTAGTACTCCTGCACAGATAAGGTATGACAAAATGTGTAAGTGTTTTGAAAAAATGGCAAACTTGGTAGCTGACGATGAAGCTCGGACAGAGGAGTTCATTGAATGGATAGAAAGTCGTATGAATAATCAAAATGTTGGAACAACAAGAAGTATTTGTGGAAGCGCTCGCCCCTCAAATGATGGGATATTAGATCAGACATTAGGGGTAAGAATATTGGATCCTAACTTGACAAAATCGAAGGGGGCTCCTAGGAAGTTGCGTAAGAAGGGGCCATTGGAGACAACAAAGAAGAAATCTAAGGTATTTTCATCTTTATTAGGTCATTGTCATGTCAAAACAAAATTTACAAACATCATTTTGTTTAACTTCTCTGGTATGCATAGGTACCATCGAGGTCAAATAAGGGAAAGAACTCGATGGAGGACAATGAAACAGAAAGTACTTCTATCACTCAACCATCACAAGAACATCACTTCCAAGTTTATGCTCCAATGTCTTACACACAACAATTAATGGTATAATCATTATGTAATTATGTTTTTATAGTTTGTCTTTGGGCTATTTGGATTTTTAAATGCTTACTTTGATTGTGTGCATTTCAGGGAGCTCAATTACAAACGTTTGGTGGACCTTATGAAGTGAATTAGATTAATCAACAGGTGATGCCAACGTATGTTCCCGAGCGTCCCCCCTGCTTGGACGATGGAGAGTGAACAATGTAGGAGTCATCATATTTCCAATGAATGCAACCGGGGTAGTGATGCTTAAGTTTTTATTTTTTTCAGTTTAATTAAGAATGAGCACGAATTCTGTAGCTTGACTCAAAGTTAGTATTACTGCTGCTGCTACTACTTGACTGGAATTTGGAATGGTTGAAGAGAAATTCAATGTTGTAGTGTCATAATCTTCGAGTATAACATTGGCAATGTCGTATATCTTTCTCTACTTCATTTAAATTTGTTGTATATTTGAAAGAAATGTAACAAATATCACTTTAAGCTTCAGTCATCAATTGTTTTACTTAGTTTTAGTTGATGAGATTACAACCTTGTAGTGAAAATGCGCAGATATTGAAATGGAATTGAAGAATTATTCATCAAGGATTCAAGAAGTAAAGGGGATGAACAAATAATACATATGGATTTCACGTGGTTCGGATAAGTGGAATAACAATCATTCTGCTGATTGCACTCATTAGAAAGAGCCCCCATTAGGGAACGAGACTTATTATTTAGAAAGGGGATCTCCTCGTTACAGACACACGTAAACTCCCATAGTGTCCCCGATCACATACCGGGAATAACAAATTAACAACTTAAGAACATATGAGTACCTAAGTTAATAACAAAATGGTCTAAACATACAAGTACATGAAACATTTTAATACTACCACGATCATTACATGTTAAAACATTTCGAACTACACTTACTACATTTCTATTACTCTAGCACCTTCTCTTTCCCCTTCTCGTTTGAATTTCGCGCAACCTTGCGAAAGTTAATCACAGTGACTTCTACATCGTCCTCCTTCGATATTCGTGCACAAGATTTGAGTAGTTTCTCCAATTCATCGGTTTCTTCCTCGCCACACATCTTCTCGTCACGCACTTCTTTTTTCTTGTCCTGCCAATCGAAATATCGACAATTCGTTTGATTACAAGATAAGAACATCCTTCCACGGTTCTCAGTCATTTTCTCAGCCTGAAACAATCGCAGAACTCCTTTTCCACATCTCGGGCATCTCCTCTTCATTGGACAATCATCCAACCAGTGTCCCGGTTGTCTACAACTATGGCATATTCCATAATTCTTCCCTCTCATTGCAACAACCTATAAAGATAAAAACATATATGACGAAAACTTACAAAGTATTTTGAGCAACAAGAATCAGTCTAAATTGTGAACAATCCATATTCTTGGCAGATCACGAACTGGCTTTAGACAGTACAAAAGTTTTATTCTCAGCATACCCTAGTTTCTCAAATACATATTTTGGTTCTTCAACCTATAATAATGCTGCTAACTCCAATCACAGAGCAATGCATAAAATCTCCCATCTCATTTCACCATGCCATTTACACAAACAATTACATTGAAATTACAGAGTAAAAGAGATACAGAAACATACACGAAGATCTGAGATCATACGGAACTTGTACTTTTCGAACTGAATGAGTAAAATAATTACACTAAAATTAACCCTTAATACCAGAGCTCAATTACATGATTCTTCTCACTTATTTTACTTACCGGCACACCTACTATCTCTGTTCATTGTGTTCTTCAAATGTTGAATGCCATTATCCAAAAAAAGAAAACATTTTATGGTGAACATCAGATGTGAAAAAATACTCACTTACGGGTGAAAATCAGAGGTTGACTACGTTCCTTCTAAAATTTTCCCCCGAAGCAGGCTGAAAATCCACGATAAACGATGATGATGAATGGCGAGGCTCAATCGGATGCTGAAGTGGCTTCAAGGAGACCCGAAGCCCTAACTCGACGATGCTGTGCACAAGGATGCTGAAGCGGCTTCAAGGAGACCCGAAGCCCTAACTCGACGATGCTGTGCACAATTGAAGACAGGCTTGCACTCTACTAACTCGACGATGCTGTGCACAATTGAAGACAGGCTTGCACTCTGCAAGGGTAGCGGGTAATTTGGTAAGAATTTAAGGGTACTTTTGACTTTTGGCCCTAAATTGTCAACAACCTTGTTAATTTCATTGTACAACCAGCATTTTTGTATTTACACCACACTTTTTCATATCTACACCACATTTTAATTGCAAGAAAAATCTTCATTATTTGTTTACTTTTGCTTTTGTATTTTCAACTTTTTTTAATTACATTATTATTCATAACATTCAATTAATTAATATATTTTGTTTTTAATCATGATTTTTTTTCAAATATTCTGCTAATTTGTACTGAAAAGATGTGCAAATATTTTCTTTAATTTTTGTATTAGTTATTTATGTTGATTATTTAAACGTATGAAAGGTAAAAAATTGATGGAAAGAAAATTGATGCATTAAATGTAAAAAAAAGGAAAAATTTGGGTTTTCATTGTAAATAAAATGGGGTGTGGATAACAAAAAGTACGGTGTAACCCTTACTGGAATTGGAATCCGAATATATCTCACACACTGCGAGACAGAGAGAAGCGTGGGTTTGACGCTGGTTCTGGAGAAAAAATGGTGAACTACATGTTGATGATCGCCGCGGAACTGGAGAATCTAACTGACCTTCAGCCTGAAGGCGGTTGCGATGACCCTAACTTCACCTATTACTTCAAGGTATATACATTTTTTCATCTTTATGTGCGTATTATTGCATTTTTCACTTAATAAATAGTTTTTTTTTTTTTTTTTAAATTTAGCTTCGATAATGTTTTGGTTGATATAATGTTTTGGTTGATATTTATAAGAATACGCGGGGGTTTATGGTTTGATTTCCTTATATTTCTATTTTTTGACTTATTTGTTAGCATATTTATATATTGTTCTGATACGAGTGGTATATAATAACTAGTAACCAGCGGTTTCTTCTAGGATTGTGGTGGAGGCTTCTTGATTTTCATGGGCAAATTGATTTGTTGAGAGCAAGAATCTGAATGATTTTCTATCCTCCTTGCGTGAACTTCTGCACTAACCCAGAGATACTAAATAGGTAAAGAACCCATAAATATATACAAACATGATTTTTGGCTTGGTGGCATTACCGAGTGACAGTGAGGAAGAGAGAACGAGCGCGAGCGACAGTTAATTATCAAATTTTGCTTTGAATTTGGAAGGACATGGGCGGTGATGAAACCATGGATTTGCAGGTTGAAATTGAACCTAGAACTCAAACCCGATCGATAAAAGGGATCAACAGACCTTCCGAGGCAGCGTAGCCATCGGTTCAGTACTCTATTTTGGGTATGCGTTGTGAGGAATTTTGACTTCCGTTGCGTAGAGGACGAACGTGAGGAGATTTGTGTGACTCAAAAGGAGAAATTCAACGAATTTTGGGGTTTTTATGGAAGAATTTCGGGAATCTCGAGAAGGATGTTGATTTTTGAAGACAGACATCCAAGACTTTTTTGTCCCTGTAGAGGAGGAAGACCTCCCTACGGTTGGTGATAATGATCGAAACTTTTAGTGATTTTGTATTTACTGTTTTAGTTACTACCGTTATTCTTTTAATGTCTCTATTGATAAGAATTAAGAAGTATGATAATAATTATGTATAAATTATCCAGAATTTCTACAAATGCATGATTGATTTGCGATTTTGCTTGATTTGCGGTATGCGGATTATAATTTGTTAAAAGCAGGCTTGGTAAATGCTTATTAGTGATTCAATAGGATCATGATCCGGACTTCCTTTCCATCTGGAAGCAGCTTTCCAGGTTGCTCCATCCCAATATTCCTGAAAGATGGCTGCATTGTTGACATTGTTACAAGTGCCTATAAGTCCGCAAGCCAAAGTTTAACTAAGTGATATGGGGCTCCATTGAGACCATTGCATTATTCTTCCTTGTATTTAGTTTTTTACTTATTTTCTTAAAAGTGGTCTCCCTGCACTGGTCAACAAGCCATTACCGAAAAATTTTCCTTCTGATCTAGAGGTTGAAAATTTTCTGTAGGCGGCCTTTCATTACAATCTGCTGATACTTTGGTTATTGAGAACTATATTTCCTCTATGTACATTCCTAAATTTCTAAGGAAACTGAAGACAAACATTAATGAGGAAATTTTAGAGGGGAGTGAAGGTAGAAAAGAATTATGGAGTTTGATTTATGAGTTGAGTTGTTTCTCATAATTTAATTGCAAACAAAATATGTTTTTTCTTTGTTGTGACTGACAAAAAATAATTATATGTTGTAGTTGTCTGCTCTAGCATTATTTTTTCCCCTTAAACGTGTCTTCATTTAGTTGATTCTCTGCCATTATTCTAGTTTTATTTTATTTATTTATTTTTATTTTATTTTATTTTTTGTCTGTGTGTGTTTATATGTGTCATTATAGTCGAAGACAGCCTGATTTTCATTCTTATATAGGAGTCCGATTTCATATGGATTATCTTAAGCAATTTTTACGAATCAAAGCTAATTCTTAATGTATTAAAGCTGGGTTGACAATCATTGTTTACAGAAAATTTATATGCTTGTTGAGCTTTAAGCATATTTTTATTATTATTGAATTTATGCAGCTGAAATGTGGAAATTGCGGAGAGGTAACGCAGAAAGAGACTTGTTTGAGCTTGAATGAAACTGTTCCTTCTGCAAAAGGCAAAAGTGATGTCCATCTTGCTCAGAAGGTATAATTTCACACATCCGCTCTTGTGCTTATACAAACCAGTCTATTCGTTTTCAAAATTCCTTTTATACTTGGGTGTTTGTGTTTTTTGATTTCTGCTAAATATATGAGCACATGTGACAAAATCTGGGATTCAAACTCCGCAATCAAATAAGAGATCAAATCATTTTCTGCAAGGAATATGACTGAAGAGAGAAAAGGCCCTTCAAATATTCATGAGAAGATTAAGTGTGAAAAGCTTGAATTGTTTAATAAATATCAATTTGATCTATCTTGTTATTTTTAATCTGTTGTCATATTTTGTATCCTCACTTGTTTTTTTTGTATGAATTTTACAAGTACTAAACGTTCTATTTTATCTTTTCCACCCCAGTGTAAATTTTGTTCCAGGGAAGGAACTGTTACTATGATTACTGGCCGAGGCTCTCCTCTTACTCAGGACATAGCTGAGGCTGGAAAGTACGCGCCTCTGATGTCCTTCGACTTCAGAGGTTTTGAGCCTGTGGATTTTGTATTTGGTAGTGGGTGGAAAGCTGAATCAGTAAGTGATTGCTCGGGTACTTGATGATGTTGATGATACTTTTGCCTTTCTTAATCTTCTTGTTTTGCCCATGTTATGTTTTTTTTATTTAAAAAGAGTTTATTTGAAATGAATAGTGATTTTTAAGAGAATGTGTGGTTTAAAAGTAGGGAATCTTTTTTGGTTTATGTGTAATATTATTTTATTAATAAATGCATGGTTGAAAAGAAGAGAGAAAAATGTGTAAAATTTAAAGGGGCTCAAACATAGGCTTTACTTTGCTATATCAGTGAGTTTTAAGTCTATATGAATCTTGATGGTCTACCTGGCAGTGGCGGATTCATTTGACTTCTATTTATTTGATTATTCTTTTCTTCCCTACACGTGCCTACTTCTAGTTAGCACTTGGAGAACAAGTGCTCACCATGCTAAATTTTGGCTCGGATGCCGTGCAATTTACAACGTTACTTATTATTATTATTATTATTATTATTATTATTATTATTATTATTATTATTATTATTATTATTATTATTATTATATTTATTTTTTATTTTTTTAAGTAGCATCAGCTGAGTTTAATCGCACAATCATAGTAGAGTTATATATGGATTTTTGTGCAATATGATATTATATTCTCACCTTAATCAATTTTTCGATTGCAAATGCTCCTAGATATGTTTCTATTTTACTCTGACTTTTAAGGGGTAAAACAATCCTTTTTCTAGAGGGAGGAGGAGGTATAGAAAGTTGCTGTCTTCTTTGGACCTTTAGAAAGGTGCAATAATCACTGAAACAATTATGCTTTTAGATATCGCAAGATCGTCTGTTGGAACCTGAAGCTGTGATTGATTTTCTTTCATTTTTCAGGATTCGATGTGTAATAACTCATAGCAATTTTTTTATAATGTAGCTGTAATCTTCCTAAATGCTCTAAACTTTGTGACAAGGAGTTGCCAAAATTAAGTTGCGTTCTAGTCTTTATTTTCTTTTGTTTGCCACAGTGTTTCAGTGCTTTTACTTCACGCTGACCTTCCAAATTTCTTTCATTCATTTATTTTCCCAGTTCGAATTAAAACAGCTGAAATGACCAAACTGCTGCACATGGAGGGGAAGGAGTTATTGCTCGTGTTTACTTTTATACTTAACTCTTATTATTTATTTTCTCGGCTTTGGGGTGAAATAGGTTTCTTGATTTTATTTTTTTACGTGTTTTGCATGGTACCAGCTTTCATATGCCTCCGTTTGGTAATCCTATTTGGTTTATAAACTGGTTTATTTATGATTTTGAGGTAAAAAATAGTGGTTGAAAATTGTAGAGAGAAAAGTGTGTGGTTAAAAAGTGATTTGAGAAATTGTGTGATTTATAAATTGGTTTATAAACCCGAAAAAGGACATTTACCAAACGGTGATGCAGAGGTCTTGAGTTTGAATTGTTGGGGACGCTTCGAAAATCCCGCTAGGGCCTAACCCCTTGTGAAGGAAGCTGGTCATATTAATGTTACGAGTGCTGTTGCATTTCTTTTATTAATGGACATAACAAAAAGTGTTCATTCGAAGCTGTGGATCTCTTCCATTACCAGCTGAAATCTCAATTCACTTGCACGATAATGCAGCTATATATATTTTGTGAAGGTTCCAAATTGAATGCCATTTTTTTTTCCCCAGTCTTTCTTCCTAATTAGGTTTGGTTAAAATGCTATGCATATTGACGTAATTTGGGGACACATGTTAGATTTCTATTTAATATCCATTTTACGTTAAATTCTGTTCTCATGCTAATAAAAATTGTTGACTTGCTTAAATGTGAGTTTATGTCCATTTTCATGCTATATTTATTAACCATTTGAATGATACATTTCCAAGTCTTACACCGCCAAATAAATAAAAAGTTTCAAGTCAGCAGCATTTCTCAAATTGCCTTTACATTATGTGCATATGACGTTTTGTCAATCTCATAATCTGCTAACACGTGGCATATCTCACTATAAATATTGTTGGGATTTCCTCACTTCAACAATCAGTCCGAATCCGTAAATGTGTTGTGTCCTGTATCATTGTCTTACATCTTTGAATTACTGGCTTAAGATTCTGTTGTTTATTTTGTTTTATTCATCTGTTTTATCTTTTGTTTAGATTGAAGGAACGAAATTTAACGATATTGACTTGTCGGGAGGAGAGTTTGCTGAATACGATGAGAAGGGGGAGTGCCCAGTCATGATTTCCAACCTCCGTGCTACATTCAATGTTGTGAAGTAGGTCACTCTACCTGTGTTTCTTTTTTCCTGAACATAAATTGGGGAGTACACACTAACTTGTTTTGGTGTAAAATAACTACTTTACGGGAATATGTTGACAAATTACTGCCTTAAAAATCATTCAACCTGGTTCAAAAGTAGCTTCATAATATCAGAGCCAACTTTTGGCTTTTCGAGAGTATTGCGTGTATGAATTTATATTATTGCTCTCGGGACTGGGATTGTGGCTCAAACCAAAGCTACTAGCAAACTATGATAATCTCACACAAACACGTGTATTTAACACGATACGTGTCGGACACGTCAGTACGCAATTTTTCAAAAAAAGTACCGATATAACACACGTTAATTAAAATATTTTGAATTCTTCAATTATATAGTATAAATTTAGTTTTATAGTTGTTATCAATTTTGTTTGTTAAAATCTTTAAATTTTGAATATCTACTTGTTATTTTATAATAATTTTGAGTTAAAAAATATATGATTTTTATTATATAAAAAAAAGAAGAATGATTACAGTAAAGTGTCGTATTCGACATGAGTCCGATATATGTCGGACACGGACACGCTATCCTTGTTGAAGTGTTGAGTTACCAAGTGGTATGGTTGTACAATGTTAAGAATTCGGTAGGAAAGAAGACCTCAATGTGGGTATTCAGACGGAAAGAAGACCTCAATGTGGACTCAGGCTGTGGTGACACAGATGGTCAAATGGAGGGGAAAGTACTGGAATTAGAAGGGAGGTGTAGAAATGAAAATGTCAGAGGTTATATTATTGAGATGTTCACTATAGCACGTAGTTAGGTAGTTTGTTGGTCGTGCAGCTCACTAAGGTCGTAGAATCATAATTTAGTAAGCAACGAAAGTTGTTACGTGGAGGTTGGACCCTTTTAATTATTTATCCTAATATTCAATTTGCATTCTGAAACTTAAACCATGTTACAATTGACGCAACTTAAGGATAATAGAACATTTTAGAGTACTAATATATTATTATTTTGGGTGATAGACGTGAAGTTGGGGGGTAAAAAAAAATAAAGGATGAAAGCAAAGGTCTCGATATATTTGTACGTGTGTATCAGAGAGATGGTATCTATTCGTTTACCCCAACCTTGAATAATGCTATGTTTGGTAACACCATACAATTTATAAATTGCTTTTTTGTTATTTTCGAGGTAAAATGTATGGTTAAAAAGTGGTAAAAGAAAATATATCATTAAAAATTGAATTGAGAAAATGTATTGTTTATAATTGATTTATAAATTGTAATAATTGTGTTACAGAGCAAAGTGTTAATTGTATAAAGCATTTTTCTTTTTCCTTCGTCAAAGCATCTAGGGGCCGTTCTCTTTATGTTTCGATTTTAAATTTTGAGTTTTGAATTTTGGATTTTGGTTGTTTGTTTTAGGATTGTTGAAAACGTGTTCTCTTTGTGATTTTGGAAAACTGTTTTCAAAAATAGAAAACTGAAAAATGCGTTTATTTTGTAATTTTTTGATATATTTATTTTGTGATATTTTATATGTAAAAATTAATTGATTTGTTGAATTACATTAATTTTAATGTTAATAAATCAGTTAGTTTTTTATGTCAATAAATTTATCATTAATATTGTTTCGGCTAAACAAGAATTTAACCTCATACCAACAAAATTTTGACATGGATATATATATAATGGCAAAATAATATAAGAACGTCAAGTGAAGGAAGTGTCTCACATTTACAAAAAATAATAATAATAATAATAATAATAATAATAATAAAAAATAAATAAATAAAAAATTACAAAAAAAAAAATCTTAACATGAATTTATATAATGGCAAAATAACATAAGAACTTCAAGTGAAGGAAGTGTCTCACTTTTAAAAAAAAAATAATAATAAATAAAAAAAAATTACAAAAAAATCTTAAAATGGATCTATATAATGGCAAAATAACATAAAAACTTCAAGTGAATGAAGTGTCTAATTTTTGTAAAAATAAAAATAAAAAAAATTTACAAAAAAAAAAATAAAAAAAAATCTTAACATGAATCTATATATAATGACAAAATAATATAAGAACTTTAAGTGAAGACAGTGTCTAACTTTTACAAAAAAAATAATAATAATAATAATTTACAAAAAAAAAAAAAAAAAAAAAATCATAACATAGATTTATATATAATGACAAAATAATATAAAAACTTCAAGGGTAGGAAGTGTCACATTTAAAAATAATAATAATAATAATAAATAAATAAATTACAAAATTAAAAAAAAAATTCTTAACATGGATCTAAATATAATGGCAAAATAATATAATAATTTCAAGTGAATGAAATGTCTCACATACAAAAAAAAAATAAAATCCAAAAAGCGCGTTTTGGTTGTTTTGGACTTTTTAACACAAAATATCCAAAACGCAATAAACTCGTTTTGAGTTTCCTTTGTATTTTTTTTTTTTTTTTTTTTTTTTGAAAAACGCGTTTCTAAAAATGGGCAAAGTGAACGCGTTTTCGATATTTCCAAAAATTGAAAACTCAAAACGGGCTCAAAATATCAAAGAAAACGGGCCTTAGTGTTTCTTGAAAATATATTTCACTTTTAAGATTTAGTAATCGATCTAAGTTGGGAAGCAAATTCTTATGAAGTTGTAAATGTGAAGATCATGTCGTAAATTTATAGAAATTTGAACAATTCTTGAAGGATTAATTATGCAGTTGTAATGACAAATTGAGAGCGTCTTGTTAATTTGACAAAGAATTGATGACACGATCTACGGATTTCAGTGTGTTCAATAATTGGTTTATAAATTAACTTATAAATATTAAAAAATTTCATATTACTTTTTAATTATATACGTTTTTTTTAATCAATTTTTAATTACATGTTTTACCTTAAAATCAACAAAGTTCTATATATAAACCCAAATAGAGTTGTTGAACAAAGCTTTTGTTTTTCAAGAGACTGATGAAATTTGAGTTAAAATTTCACGGACTTCATGAATAATAAAATCCTCGCTTTCGTTTTTTATTATTTTTTTCTCTCAAATTTATTTTCAACCACACATTTTTGTGAGATTCACAATTTTCACACTTTTCAACCACATATTTTCTTAAAAAATCAAATTTCCTTCAAAATATTCTACACCAGGCGAGGTGAAAAGATTTTTACTGTTATAATTCAAATTATCGCTACCTTATCAACAGTTTTCCTCCGTCACATTTGCACCAGTGAAAATAGAAGGATTATTATACAATTAAGTTACATTTATAATTAATTAGTTGCAATTGTAATTAATTACAAAAAGTAATTAATTGCAAAATTGAAATTAAATTACAATTGTAATTAATTATAATTTTTAATTAATTCAGTTAATTTTAAAAGAAAAATAATATTTCGAGTGACTTGTAATATGCAATTAAGTTACAGTTATAATTAAGTTGCAATTGTAATTAATTACGTACTGTAATTAATTGTAAAATTAAAATTAAATTACAATTGTAATTAATTTCAAATTATAATTCATTGTAAAATGTAATTAAGTTGTAATTGTAATTAAGTTACAATTTTGTAACTAATTCAATTAATTTTTAAAGAAAAATGAAATTTCAACTTATTTGTAATGTACAACACTACAACTAAATTACAATTATAATTAAGTTACAATTGTAATTAATTAATTAAAATTGCAATTAATTATAAAATTGAAATTAAATTACAATTGTAATTAATTACAAATTGAAACAAAAAATGAATCTTGTATTTGATTACACTCAGTTCTGTAACGCAATCATTACAATTTATAAATAACACAATTTTTCAATCCACTTTTTAACCATCCAAATTTTCTCTCTCTACTTTTCAACAACATATCTTATCTCGGAAACAACAAAAAATACAATTTAAAAACTACTATGGTGTTACCAAACACTCTATAAGTACTTACCAATCGAAACAGAGTAGTTCAAAAAATTGGGAAAATGAGATGAGAGCAGAACAAATCCCCAAAATCTTTTCATAAATCATAATCGAATCTTCGATTACTTGTTAATCCCAATTCGTGTTTGTCATAGTAATCATCTCAAGTTTTCTATGCCTTGTTTTTGTCTGTTTAAGAAATTACACAATGTTTTTCCATCTTCCAAAACCCACGTTGCATAATTGTTAAACACGTACAATACTTCATGTATAGATTGTTCTAAATCAATGGCATAGTAATTTACACCTCCAAAGTCTATTGACACCTACAACATCGGCAAAAGGACAATACTTAAGACAACTAGATAAGAATAATGCTAATTAAAATAATTTGGTTTAATATTTTCATTTGAACTTCATTACCTAAAAATTCATATTTTTTTCAAACTCATATTTAATCAAACATTATTTCAATTAAATTAAATTTATACATAAATTCATAATTTTTTCATACACTCAATCACATATTTTTTTTAAAAAAAAATCCATTTTTCCCAAAAATTGAGTTCAAACAAAGGATAAGAATATTTGGTAAATCGTTTATAAATATTGTTTAGAAATAGCGATATGACGATATTTAATATTGAGCGAAAATCTTTGATAGGTAGACGTTGTTGACTTTTAAAAAATTATTCAATAAACCGTGTATATAAACAAATTTTACCAAACAAGGCTTAATGACTTTATATTTATGTACTAATAATAATAATAATAATAATAGTCTTTTCGATATTTTCTCAATCAAATTTTGACTTGTCAACGTAATTTGAAGTGTTAAAATGTTAAATAGGAAAGCAGATCCGAGTCCATTACTATCTTACTATATATGTTGAGAATGTTAATTACATAATTAATTTTAATTTCCGTGCTTTGATTTTTCGATTAAACAAGTGGCAATGCTAACAAACAAAAACCGCCCCAGATGCCAACGTTAATTTCAACATCTTCCTCCATTGTTGTGCCGTGTGCGAGCAAGTCATTGTCATTGTTGTGTGAAAAAATTCTAATCCCCACTCCTCTCTAGATTTATCCCGCTTTTACTGAAACTCTCTCTCTCTCTCTCTCTATATTTATATGAATCTATTGCCAAATATCTGGCGCAAGTTCGGAAGAGAAGACTAAATCAAATAAACTACCCAACAGTTATTCCCTCTTTCAAAATCAACTCCATCGAGCACTTTTAAGTTTGTTAGAACGCTTCTAGAATTCCCTTTTCCATTTACAACCTATTATCCCCCGATCTCCGTGTAACTCTCTGGTTAGCTTGTACAAAATATCTTGAGGGTGTAACTCTTTACCCCTGCAAAGTTGGTGAATACTCCGGTTTCTGGGAAATTCGTGAACGTTCAAGATTATTCAAAGTATCTTTCAATTGAGTGCGATCGAGGAAATTCTGGGTTGGTTTTCTTGATTAGTTCTGAAGCTTTTTGGATCTATTTGATTTGAAGTGCTGAGAATAAGGTAATTTCTTATATGCATCAAGGGTTGTACTTATGGAAGAAGGTAAAGATTCTACTGTAATAAGCAGGACAAGCCAATCTAGGGTTTTGCCTCAAAGACTGCTTCAATTACTTGTACTTTTTCTGGTTTTGTGTTTCGTTTTCTCTGTAGTTAGTGTCTATACAATTAGGCGTTTTGGAGTTACTAGTCTTGTGCCTGCTATTAGGCCTACTTTACAACCCTGCATTAGAGAAGAACTGAATAATTTAGAGCATTGGATCAAACCCCCGTCGAATTTGATGCACAAAATGAGTGATAAGGAGTTGTTTTGGAGGGCTTCATTGACGCCCCGGATAAAGAATTACCCGTTCAATAGGATCCCTAAGATTGCCTTTATGTTCTTGACTAAAGGGCCATTGCCATTGGCACCTCTATGGGAGAGGTTTTTTAAGGGGAATGACGGGCTGTATTCGATTTACATGCATTCATTGCCGTCGTTTCAGGCTGATTTTCGATCCCCGTCGGTTTTCTACAAGAGACAAATACCAAGTCAGGTATGTTTGTGCAATATGATATCTGTTAGTTCTTTTATCAATTAACTGCAAAAAGAGATTAGATTTGTCAATTTACATGAATTCCGTGTTTTTGAGTATGTAAATTTTGTGATAGGCATATAGTTGTAAGTTTATCACCTAGATTGCTGGCTTTTTTATTGCATTATTATTAAGATTTCCGAGGTTTACCCAAGGCTTATCTCATCTCAGAACCTCACTGATGGAGATGGAGATCAAGATGAAGTTAAAGATAGAAATATAGTTATAATAGGATTTAATTTAAAAACAGAGTTTGATTCCAATTATGTTTGATTAGATTATATCAGTATGGCTACCAAATATGACTTCTAGAGTCACAAAGATGTAACTAAAGGAATGTCTTTAGAAGAAAAATATTGTTTATCGCTTTGGTCATTCGGCAATAATTTTTCGGTGGATTTTCAGGAGCGCGTGATTCCCGAGTTTATAGTTTCCTCATCTTTTGCTTTTTGTTTGGGGAAAGGTTGTCATTCTAAGGTTGACTCCATCTAAGGGATGGTTATTATTTATCGGAAAATCCGGTAACAATAGGTCATGTTGCTCTTGCATTGTCATTGTCTCGAAACAATGATCGTCAGTTAACATTTACTTGACTTGCGTCACACCCAATTTTTCTTCATTTTGCGTCCTTCTATAGTATATACTGGGCATTAACAGTACTCCTGGACGCACTTTTTAAAGATCGTTAGAGCTAAGATATTCTCTGGACATGGTAATCTTACATAGACGTATGCTTCTAGCTAAAATAAACTCGACTGCATAGACACGAGATAGAATTTCTGATGTTCATTTGCTGACATCCTGAACAGGTCGCGGAATGGGGAAAGATGAGTATGTGTGATGCTGAGAGACGACTTATCGCCAATGCCTTGCTTGATATTTCCAACGAATGGTTTGTTCTACTTTCTGAATCGTGCATTCCTCTCTACAACTTCAGCACTGTCTACAACTACATAAAGCAATCCAAATATAGCTTTCTTGGTGCATTTGACGATCCGGGACCTTATGGGCGAGGACGCTACAGTGAGAAAATGTTACCCGAGGTTAACATCACCCAGTGGCGGAAGGGATCTCAGTGGTTCGAAATAAACAGAAAGCTCGCTCTATATATCGTAGAGGACACGAAATACTATCCAAAATTTGCCGACTTCTGCAAACCGGCATGTTACGTGGACGAACACTATTTTCCGACTATGCTAACCATCGAAGCTGGAAAACTGCTGGCAAATAGAAGTATTACATGGGTGGATTGGTCGAGGGGCGGAGCTCACCCCGGTACATTTGGAAGAGCTGATATTACAGAAGAATTCATGAAGAGAATTTTTCAAGGTCACAACTGCTCGTATAACGATCAACCCTCTCCTCATTGTTTTCTTTTTGCGAGGAAGTTTGCTCCGAGTGCCTTGGAACCGTTGTTCATGTTAGCTCCCAAGTTCTTTGGTTTTTAAATCAGAAGTTTGATGTGAACGATTCTACTCTGAATTTAGAGCCTTTTTTTTTTTTGCATGTACAGGAGGACATGTAGCTTAAATTTAGAACCATAAATACGTAGTAAAATAATGAATTTTGTTCATTCTTTGGTATATTACTGTTATTTATTTATTTTTAATTTTTTTTTGGTACAAACGAAGAATAATCAAATTAGAGGTAAAATATATGGTTTGAAAATATGTGAATGGTTGAAAAGTAGTGTTTTAAAATGCCTAAAGCATGATGAGGCTTAGCATCATGCTTAAACATGCTTAAGCACGATGACTTACAACAAATAAAGTGCGACCTATTACTTAAATATGTGAAATATAACTTATGAGTTGAATATGTCACCGTGACTTGCAACAAATGAAGTGTGACATGTGACATAAAAATATGACTCTGATTGTAATATGTGACCTATGATATATGAAGTGTAACTTATGACTTTAACATGTGACTTATATAACCGGTGACATGTGACTTGAACACGTGATTGTGATCGAACATTTGACTGTGACTTAAATATGTGACTTGTGATCCTTGACTTGAACATGTGACATGTGCATTGAACTTATGTCCTGTGACTAATATATGTGACCACAATTGAATTTGTAGTTAACGTCATTCTGCATGCTTAATTACGCGAGCAAGGGATACCTTGTCTCTAATTAAACTTAGATTCTAATGATTAAACATATGACATGTTACTTAAATATGTGACATGTAACCCATAACGTGTGACTTGAACTTGTGGCATGTGACCTGCATATGTGACCTGCAAATTATCTCAGTTAGGGGTGGGCGTGGGTTGGGTTGTATCGATTTTTTGTCCAACCCGAACCTAACCCACTTTGGTCGGATTGATAAAAAATCAACACAATCCAACTTAAACACAACCCAACCCAACCCAACCCAATCAAGTTTCGGTCGGGTTGGGTGGTTCGGGCTTTAGTCAAATTAACTAAAAATATTAGAAAATTAAAAAATTATACCCATAAATCAACTATTAACTCAAATAAATTATGTATAATACAATAAGCTCAAATATAATAAATTGAATACTTGCTATTAAAATTAAAATATGTTCAAATCATATTTGAATTTCATCCAAATTAAAAACGGGCTTAAGATTATTGAAATTTAAAGGGTCTTATATTTTTAAAATTTTGGGTTGGGTTGGGTTGAGTTGGGATTTTCACCCAACACACAACTCAACCCAACCCGAACAAATTTTTTTTTTTTTTTTGAAATCCAACCCAACTCAATTTTCATCAAAATCCAACACAAATCGATCGGGTTGGATTGGGCGGTTTTGACAGGTTGGATAGGTTAATGCCCACCCGTAATCTTAGTGAATAGCTTGAAGTGAAAAAGATTAAATTCGGATTACGAGTGGGTGGGGGAGCTGTGGGTGGGGGTGAGCAATATCTTTTGATTAATGATGAATTATTTATGAGATGTTTACTAATATAACTATTAAATTAAATAAATATCACCTAATTTGTGAAATATTTAACTTATAATTTGAAAAATGAATTGCAATATCAAAAACCAGGTTTCTTTGTAATTCCCTAAAAAATGAATGGGTTTTTCCATCTGAGTCAAATATCACAAGCCCGCACAAGTTGAATCTTCTATTTAATATTTTGTATCTGTTTATGTTATTATGATATTAATTTCAGATATCGAATTGTAACTTGTAATATTAATTGTTTGCATATTCTTTATTTAGCTCGTTTTTTATTTTTCCCAAAAAAGGCAGCATAATTTATTTATCAAATTTCCATTAATGGATAAAAATTTGAAAATGGAGTCAAAGAAATACAAAATACACCAGTTTGTGTAATTTAACGTGTACAAATTTCCTCCACATTTCATTACATTCCTCTACTCTGAGTCGGACTCCATGTTTCCCATTGCCTTCAACCCTCTTGGTCTCTGAAATTTATATAAATTAAGTTTTACTTATGCCCAAATTCAACCAAATAATATAATTATAATAAAAAATAAAATAAAAATGAGTTGTACCTTCTTTGAGACCTTTTTTTCTCTAACCTCGTATCTTTCTAGGGTCAGATCGCATAGCCACGACCCTGGACTCACCAACTGCATAAATAAACAATTAAAAATAAGTAATATTATCCCCCTTAAGATTATAAAAAATAGGGACTCAGTGATTATGATTATGATTAAGATTAATAGCAAAAAGTATTCCTTGGGCAATAACAATTTTTTTATTTTTTTTCAATTGACAACAAAATATTTTTAATTAATATTAATAGTATAAAAATAAATAGTGTGGAACAAGTCTCAGTGGGCCATCACATTCATAATTCAGAACCTAAATATACATTTTTTTTATAGGTAAGTCGATTAAAAAAAAAAAGTAGATACGTGTAAGCCTATTATCAGCTTCGTTATCCTTACGCATTAGCCAAGAAAACACAACAGGGCGTCAGGGCCCCCACATCACCATCACTACCTAATATAAATTTATAAAAGTTTTTTTTTTTTTTTTTTAAATAAAAAATATAATATTTTGGAGATAAAATATATATAGTTAAAAAATAATTTAAATTTTTTTATTTACAAACAAAAATTGTGATATTTTCGAGATAATATATGATTAAAAAAGTAATTTAAAAAATATGTATAATTAAAGGTGTCAAACACCTGCAACATTTTTTTTTAATAACCCCACTTTATTCCACAACCGCACCATCCTCAGTCCTCCCCAAATGCTTTTTGCACAAAATGCAAAATAAATTACCAAAATCTGATTAATTAATATTGTTATTAAAATTTTATTCTTTAATACATTCATTACAATTATAAATCAATTTATAAACAATACAATTTATCTTCATTCTATAAACACACATTTTACTTTAAAAAAATATATTTTATAAATTCTGGAAGGTTACCGAATAATCCATAAGCTCATCGATTTTGATTTTCTTGTACTTATTTTTAATTATATATTCTTCAAAAAAAAAAAAAAATAAATTATTTTTTAACATTTTGAGCTTGTTTGATAGAACAAAAATTTTCAATACAACTTTTTAAATTCAATCTCAGCCATCCATTCTTACTCAAGTCGACGGCATTTGACTTTTCATAACATTTTTAAACCACACATTCATAAGAAAAAAAATACAAAAATACAAAAATCAAAATTTTTCATATTTTCAAACATGTTTTTTCTTTTCATAATTTTCTCCTACACTGTAACCCATCATTCAAAAAAATAATAATAATAAAAAATAAAGAATTCTTTATTAGACCAGGGCTAATTATGAAATGATCCTGAAAAGTGAAAATTATATAACATTCATGGCGTTAGATGGGATTCTGATTTGGGCATATGATAATCACTTAATTTCATTTACGTAAATTATAATTAATTATTAGATGCAAGCATAGAAAATTAAAAAAAAAAATGTAAATTGTCGTCAGAGAAAAACTTACATTGAGGGTGCGCTGAATAAACTTTGCTCTTTTCTTAGGTCTTTGAGGGAGTTTGGACCCTTTAATGGCCATGAAATCTTCTTCTTTCTCCTTGTTTGTCAAGGCAATCACAAACTTAGGCGGCCACACGGTGGGGATCGTGTCACTTCCCGACGATCCACCTTTCTTCCCGTCATGGGCTGTCTCTGATGACGTCGACCCACCGCCGCCGCCGTGGTCATTATTCTTGTTGTTGTTATAGAGATTGTGATTAGTATTATTGTTGGCAGCAGTAGCTTTTCTATCCCCTCCTCTGTCCGGTGAAGCCACCCCCGTCACACCGTTGCTTTGTCCTCCCCTCATACCAATTGAACTACTCTCAGAATTTCTTGAACACAGAAACAATAAACAAAGTCACTACTACATAAACATCATGAATAAATAAATAATTAATTAATAACCCAAAAAAGTATATGTAAAAAAAAAATGGTAAATAAAAACTTTAACACGGGCAAATAAGAAATTACTGAGTAATAATATTTGTGGGGTAGTGTCTCTGTCTGGATCACAGGTTATGCGTAGAAAAATAGGGGAAGTTGTTAAGAGAGGGCTGTGGTTCTTGTAATTTTATTTGGGTCAGCTTTTAATTTAAAAGTGTCAATGAATATATCCAACGTGTGCACATCTGATCTGGTATATAGAGAAAAACGGGTGACTGATGGTGTTTTCTGGACCCTTGGATTAAGATTAAATTCTCCTACACAATTTAAGATTAAGAGTGTTTTTCATATTGTTTAAAAAGTTTTTTTTTTTAAATGGGTAGTGATTTTAAGAAGAATTGATTGTTAAAATTTGACTGAAAAGTCAAATATTGTGAGTTTAACTTTTAATGAATGATTAAAATTGAATACCGTAAAAAAAATAGAAAATTTTAATGAAAATCAAACAAGGACTAAATTTTGGATCTAACAATAAATACATCATTGGAAAGGGAAGGAAAGGAAAAAAATTGGGTGGCCCACTTTTTTACCTCCCAATAAGATGTTAAAGTGCAATAAATGGAAGAAAATAAACTTAATTGTAATTAGTAATTATAATTATTGACCAAAAAAGGGCATCAATTTAGCATCAAAAAAATAAAATCAGGAAACCAAAGTTTGGTGATAATATGACAAGATACACCTATCTATCAATAATGTTGCCACTCGCAAGTGGGTGCGGTGCAATTATTATTATATTCCATACAAAGATGGGCCTCTCACTCGTCGATCCATTTTTTTCTTTTCCTTCTCATTTTTTAACCCACCCAGTTACCCATATCTCTCTGATCTTAACCTTAAAGCCAACCCAAAAAGCAAAATCATACCACGGTTCTCATTTTAAGATATGAGACTTGAATCCACCGTATGAAATTGCGGTGTAAAATTTCTATAAACTTAGATTCTCCAACACAAATCTCCAACTTTTAATCAGACCATGTACATCTCCTAATTGCAATGGAACGGTGCAAATATTTGAGTAGTTCGTTCAAGATTAGTCATGACTAGTTCAAGTCGGTTCAGAATGGGCATAAGATTATCAAGTGTGATAACTGTTCATAATTCTCATTGAAATCCATATCGAAAGAATGAAATTTCGATATGCGATTTATATAGATTTGAACTCTGTAACTTCTACCACTCGATGGTCCTCATCCATTCGCGTCAAGTAGTTCCATCCACCTCACCCACGTGACACAATCCCCAGTCTCATCGCCACGCCCTCAACAAAAGAAAATAATAGGGATAAAAATGAAATTACCTCAAAATTCGTTGATGAGACGGAGAAGCTGGACGTTGACGGAGATTCAAATACCCGTTACTCTTGGTGTTGGTAATGGCAGTAGCATTTTTATTATTCGGATGGTTCGAATTAGAATCCGACCTAATAACCCGGCGGTCGACCCGGGCTGTTGTCCGATTAACCTGGACAGACCCGGCAGAGTCATTATTGGTGTGGTCTTTGGCCTGGACCTTCATGCACCGTAGCCTTTTCCGATTCCCCCACTGCAAAAATAAATCAGACGACGTCGTTACGGGTGAGCTGGACGACTCGGATCTCGGTAACAATCCTCCGTCTCTATTGGTGCTGTGATTATTCCTTTCCATCTCGCCTTTCCACCTGTCATCATCATCTGACGGAGTTAGTCCTGTTAACTATATACTGCTTACATTTTAATTTTAACAGCCAAATTAAAATAAGCAGGATAGAAATGGGAAAAAAATGAAAAATAGTTGGGGTTATTCAGAGTTCAGAATTCAGAAATAAACTCAGATGATGATGATGATTAGGAGATTATATTTCTGAAATCAGAAGATAATTTCTGCTACATTCACAGAAGTGAATTTTTGGTCAGGATCTGTACCAAAATACATAGCAGAATCGTGGGGGGGGGGGGGGGGGAGGTTGAGAACAGCTCAAGATAATTTTCTGCGAAGAACTGCTGAATCAAGAAGAAGCAAGAAACTTTGAGAGAAGAAGACGATTGTAATTGTTTACAAATTGGGAAATTTTGGTGAGAAGAAGGTGCCGAAAATTTGGTTAAAAATTTAAAAGTGAAATTGAAATGCACTCCGGAAAATTCAAAGATGTGAGCTATTGGTAAATCTTGGAGAGAAGAGGGTGATTATAAATTGATGGAATAATTGGAAAACTCCAAGGTGATGAGGATGGAATTTTGGCCAGTCTTCAGACGAAAATCGCCATTCAATTAAAACATACCTGAAAAACCTCTTATGTCTCAAATCTTCTTGTTCCTCGCAGAGAAACTTCGATCTAAACCTCAAAATCTGGACAATCGGTGTCCTTGGTTTTGAAAAATCAATGTTAAGAACGCCAAAATAGAGTGGGTGAGAAAGCCTAGAATAACAGAGCCTGCTGAACTCCCGAAAAAGAGACCGCCCGATTCTGCAGTACAAAAACCAGAAGTTTCATGAGAAAAAATTCAAATCAAACTTTACATATTGTGATATTTTCGGGAATGGCTGGCTTTCATACCTTGTCTAATCAAATCTTCGGTTCGAGAATTAACGATTATCCTCTCGCGAACGATTTTTACAACAATTTCTGTTGTTTCAAGTCCTTTGACTCATGAAGCTCCCGGCAGATAAAGATTTTCCGGTGAAATGACACCGTATCCGGGCTCCGACTTTCAGTTCCTGTATTAAACAACGATCTTACGAATCATAACACTGATTTCCAATCTCCCAGAAATATACCTGCAAAACCAAAATTCAGGACGAAAATCATATTATCATAAAAATATCCAATGAAACACACAAAAACAGAAAAATAATTCCAATTACGACGAACCTCTAGACTCAAATATTCCTCATAACCAATCGAAGTGCGTCCGTTTCGCACAAACCGCTAATATCAAACTTCAGTATTCTTCTTAAAACAACAATCCGCTTCAAAATGCGCCTGCGATTCAAAAACCACACAAATCATTCAAGTAAATCCCATAATTAAACTCAAAAATTGAAGAATAATTAATCGAGTGCATCAGTTTCTCACAATCTGCTGACGAAATCAAACTTCAGTATTCTTCACAAAACAAAACCAACCAATCCGTTCCAAAATGTGCCTGCGATTCAAAAACAGCAAGAAAAATTCCCATAATTAAACACACAATTGTAGAATAATTCATTATTGAAAAAATTCAGATCATCGATAATTAATATTTCGCTGCATTTCCACTCACCAAATTCTCCCCAAAAAAAATGATGATCTTTTAATTTTTTAGAAATGCAAAACTAGAGAGAGAAAATTCAGAGAGAGACAGAGTCGTCTTCTTCTTCTTCTGAATAGAGAGAAAAGTAGGAAAACTCTCTTTTCCTTTCAAACCCCCATTTTTGTACCCCTCCAGTTTCCTGTTCTCACTCTATGTTTCATCTCCGACCGTTGAAGAAAATCAAACGGTCTCGATTTCTTTCGAGTAAACCGTCGAGGTCGCTAAGTTACGGCGTTACTGTGTCCCACTTAAAGGACTGGATTTTACTTCACGGCGTTAGCTCCTCAAACGGAATCTTTTGCGCTGTTAGGTCGCCGTTATTCTTATTTAATTTATTATTATATCATTATTCTTAAATTATGGACATTTCTCGCATACCGGTGAAGAGGCGCTTAGCACGTGACTAACTTAACCGTGATTAATATTTAACTCAGGTTCAATGAATATTAGGTTGATGACGTCATAAATGAAATTATGTTTAAAGTTTAGTCTTTGACGAGCTTATCTATGTAATAATAGTGGTTAGATTTGGGTGTTGACTAATATTTGAATCTGGAAATTGGAATTGCGAAAAAAAGGTATAATCCACACCTTGAGGGTTCGAATCGATTCTGTCTTGAATCATTAATTCGAGTGATAAATAGCAGGATGTAACTTTTAGAGATCAGGGTGGAGGGTACTGAAGGTCCCCACGAGTGATGGTAACTCTCGTTTGTCACAATGTCAAATCCATTTTCAGGATTCGAATCCTGCCACTGAGAGATATGGCCTTGGGGCTGAAAATTGGAATTGTGAAATTTGAAAATGAGGGATTACAAGGATAGAAGTTTTAATGTGTCCATGGTGCTCACTAGAGATTTGTTGCCTCCCTATTTGGGGTGTCAGGCTAGGATTGACAATAATATTCATGAATCCCATATTCGTTGGAAATCTGACATAAATAGACGGAGATTACTCGACTAAATACGTTCGTGGGTGAGGTATGAATGTAAACTTTAAAATCGGACATGGGTATGAGTCGAGTGTGTGTTTTACTACAATATCCATACTCGATCCGCATATCCATTAATTTTCTTTAAAAATTTGTAAAATTTAAAATAAAAGTGATCGTGTAAAAAAAAAAAAAAAAAATAGAACCCAAATATCTATTGACGTTGTTAACGTCTAAAAAACATTGTTTAAATTCGCTTGTTTAGTTTCAACCTAAAACAAGCTTTTTTAAAGCCAAACTAGTATCACATCCGTGCGATGCACATGATTTCTATCCATGATTATGATTAGAATTCATGAAAATATGTTGATTATTCAATTATATCAAATAAAAAAATATAATGCAAATAATATTTTATTACAATATATTATCAAATTCGAAATTTAAAAAAAGGCGACATTAATCAAAATAGAAAGAAATTTTACTACAATATTTATAATCGATCCGCATACTCATTAATTTTCTTAAAAATTATAGAATTTTAAACAAAAGTGATTGTGTAAAAAAAATATAACCCAAATATCTATTGATATTGTGATACGAATCATGGTGGACTTAACGGAAAGAATTACAAACCAAGTCAATCAAAACTTTAAGGGCATGTTCAAAGGGCTCCAATTCAAAAATGTTATGTCGGAAGAAGATTGAAGGCAAAAATTGTGGTCAAAGAAGATTTGGGATGAAATTGCAATAAAAAACCCGTTGGGATTGTGATCCAGATTTTTAATTGGAGATTGAATCTCAGTTTTCGTATAAAAAACGTCCAAATTTGGGAACATCTATTTCCAGAAGAATTGTATATCTTTGAGTCTTCTTTTCGACGCCCTTTGAATTAGCACAATCAAATGTCGGGAGAGAAAGTTATGACCAAAATACTAAAAGAGCGTGCTGCTGAGGAAAGTGAAGAAATTATTTAGTTTGGCCATTACCTCAATAATTAGGGGAAATTACACCCATCCCTATTTTTTAAAGATTCAAATTCATAAATAAGATCAAACTTAAATAACTTCATAAATCAAGTCATTATTATAAATTTTAATTTTAATAAAATATTATAAATATTATAAAAATAAATTAAACTATTCTAAACCCTAATTATAATTTCAAACAATTCTCTCATTCTCAACGCCCCCAAGCTCCATTCTCTACCCACAGCCGCAACCCTTAATTCCATACACCGTGCCATTTCTCTCGTCATCTTCCCTTGCAAATTGTTGGGCCATCTCTTAGCATACAGTGTGATCATCGCTGCTTCCACCAGATCGCCACTCTTTTTTCGTGCAACGGCACATCGACGCAGATGAGATTTCCATAAGGACGATGTTGAGGTAGGGGGTTACGGTTTTCGAGAGTGAAGAGTGGGTGGAGATCTGTCAAAAGGACTACATATTCTGATTTATGGTTGTTGTTGTGGTGACGGAGGCGGTGGTGATGTGTACGGATCTGGTGGGGTGCATGTCTGTGTGTGGGGTGGGTACAGGCGGGTTGCTGGTGTGGTGTTGTGCAGGTGGGTGTTGTTGGTGGGGTTGCAGGAAGCTGCGGTGGTTAGAGGTGGAGGTGGTTCTCGGCGGTATGGTGATTGAGATTTTGATCGAGATTGAAAATTTTGCTCACCTGTAGTCACAAATTTGTTGCTGGTTGTTGTGGCTACGATGGAGGTTGTGGTTGCTCAGGCAGTTGTGGGGGTCCGATCAATGTGGTTGTCTGCTGGAGGTGATGTTGGTCATGGTTACGGTGGTCGAAGGTGATGGGGGTGATCGTTACCTTAGAAATTATATGGTTTTGACCTAAATGTTTTTTTTACTTGTGACTTTAAAATGAGTTGTGGTTCAATTAGTTGTGACCTAAAATAAATTAAAGTTCTGACCTAATAATTTATAAATTATGGCCTAAAATAAATTAAAGTTGTAACCTAAAAATAATTTTGTGACCTTAAAATTTTGACTTGTGACATGAATAAATTTGTGACCTAAAAGATTTGTCTTTTGTGACCTAAAATTATACAATATTGTGACCATAATATATATATTTATTAATATTTTTATTTCTTTAATTTAATTAATAAATTCTAATTACAACCTGATTTTTGAAGTTATGAAAGTTTGACCTTATATTTGAAATGCCTTAATTATGTATTTTTCCCCAATAATTACGGATGTAACTTAAATTCTGTTTAATTTCCGCGCATTTTAGGTTTAATTCTGTTTTTACTTGTTGTAGGGTTTATGTTGTACCCTTATTGCGGCTAGACCTAGTTTTAGTTTATTTTAACATAATTTATATCATTTTCTTTGATTGTGACAAGAAGTTTTTGATGAATGAAACATATTGAGTGTTTTTACTCTCTAAAGGTGAGGATTCCCTTTAAACCTGAACTTATCAAATATTGTGAGATATTTGTGGCGTTCACCAAAGGATCTGGACATTCCTTGTGGCGTTCACCCCATTATGGTTCTTGTTTCCGCATCGTAATAGGTCTCGGGTTTAATATATATACCCATGGTTCTTGCGTCGTGAGGCTCGGGTCGTAGTGTTACCGTCCGTTACAACCTGAATTCGAAACTTTCTCGACTTTAATTCCATGAGTTCGTCGTGATTTCTCTCCCAGGATCACATCAGTTGGTATCAGAGATGGACTCTGGATTCAGGTTTTGTTTTTCTTTTCTATCCTAGTTTGATTATGTGTTTTTATCATCGAGTCTACACAGAATCATCCATATCCTTTTTTTTTTTTTTTGTCGAGTCTTTATTTTTGTTCTTCATGTTCTTCATCATTTGTTGAGTCTTTAATTCAGAAAATATCATAAAAAAATTTACAAGTTGTTTCTGTGTCTATTTTTCTTCCAAATTAAGTCTCGTTAATTTTTTCGTATTCGTAGCCGAATTTTCGAATTTATAATATATATATATATATTATTCAATTCCATTTCAAATGTCTAAATTTCGAGAAAATTCATCATCTGGTATAGATAACCATCAGTCTTCTCTGCTTGTCATGATGGAAAAACGGTTTGAGGAGTTAGCTGCGAAAATGGAATCGAAATTGGATGCGAAATTAGATGCGAAATTGGGAAAGGTTAAGAACTCAGTGGATATGCATAGTGCAGAACTTGCTCAACTGCGTGAAAGGGAATATAGGCATAACCATAAACTTAGGGTTGGGATTGGAGTTGATTGGGAAGAAGAGATTAATGTGAGGGCACTTTTGAAGATTCGAATAGAAATTTATGAGGAAAATATTATGTATGAACGGAAGGCTAGAAAATAAGCGAAACTTAAAAAGAGAGAGAGCGAAAGGGAGGCTGAAGCTAAATTACAACAGGGTGAAAGTGAGATTGGAGGGGATTTAAAATTGGAGTCTTCGGATATGAATATTAAGAAGAAGGAGGGGGAGTTGAAAATTGAATTAGTTGATCAAATTCCAAAAATTGAGGTAGAGGGTGAGAACTTGGGTAGTAAGGAAGTGAATGGACACGAGGATAAAATTATTGATGAGGTACATGAGAAGGAAACTGATAATCTGGGAGAGGTGGTTGAGTGTGAAAAGTTAGAAGAGGTGCTTGATAAAAACAATATAAGAGATTTAGCAAGTAGTTGCAAAGAAAGAGGGAGGCGAAGAGAAGAGCCTATTTGTTGGGGAAAATGAATTGGAAATAATGCCATAAGTACAAGGATCCAAGTAACCATGTGTGATGAGATTCGAAGAGCGGAAGAAACGCCGAAAATTTCCAAACTCAGGTTGTGGTTGGACGGATGAATCATGACCCGATATTCACGACGAGATGACTTGACGATGTGGAATAAAGAACCACGACCTTCGAAACGCCACAAGAAATTGCCCAACTTCCTTGATAAGTTTCTGGTTTTGAACGCAATATTCTAGCAAATATTTGATAAGTTCGGGATGAACGCCACAAGATGTTAATCTTGATAAGTTCTATGAAATATAGGAATCCACCTATATGTTTTATTGAATCCTCAATAAACTGTTTAATCAAAATCAAATCTGAATTACAATGAATGGAAAAAGCGTATAAATAAGCAAAATAAAACCCTAGTCGCTAATGGACTCAAAATAGAGTTCTAACTAACCTAAAATAGCTAAAACTGGAAAAGGAATAAAAATACGAAAAATGAATTAAAAATTCGCCTTATTTGCGAAAATCGTAACTTACGGCCGTGACAGCATCACTTACGGCCATAACTATTCTTCTGCTTAAGGATTACGGCCGTGACCATAATACTTACGGACGTAACTTTGAAAATCTGGAATTCTTCATTTTGATTCGAGAGTGACTTATGGCCGAGAGAATATTTGGTTACGGCCATAACTTTGCTTCTGCATAATTTTTGGTTATTTTAGACACAGTTTGATCTTCAAAGTTCGTCGAACCTACTGAATTCTTGTTTTGGCTTGAATTACTTGAATTTTTTCGTCAAGCCTGCTATGACTTCGATTGTCAAGGGTCCTGAACACCTCATACCCTCCTTCTTTAGGATGATTTGTCCCGAATCATAGCTTTGTTCCTTTTGTTTCACTTCACCTCCTGGATCAAACGGAAAATTTCTCCTGCCATTGCACATGATCAACCAAAAATATTCTGCAACGGGGGTCACGTGAATGACTTGAAGTTGAAACACCTTTGGACATTGGTGGTGTTTCCCAAATTTCCACATACAATTAATCTGCAAGAAAGAATTAAATAGAACAGGGAGGGAAATGTTAGGTTCATGAGGTACAAAGTATGTATCCTTGTATTCATGAATTATCACCGTCAATTCCACCTTTTGAACCACGAGGCCCTTCTCTTCACCTCGTTCTCCTTTTGCAACTTCTTGCTCTCCCCCCTCTATCTCTTTTCTATCAAGCTCGGTTACTTCCTCTAACTCAAGATTTTCTAGCTCATCCACCTCTTCAATTTTTTTTCTTTCAAATTCAACCACATCTTCTACCTCCACATTCGTATCACCATGTTCGCACACTACCTTGTTACTATCCAAATGTGGATCTACCAATTCAAAACCCAAATTTTGAACTTCTACCCCGGAAGGAATTGCCCAACTTCCTTGATAAGTTTCTGGTTTTGAACGCCACAAATATTCTAGCAAATATTTGATAAGTTTGGGATGAACGCCACAAGATGATACTCTTGATAAGTTCTATGAAATATAGGAATCCACCTATATGTTTTATTGAATCCTCAATAAACTGTTTAATCAAAATCAAATCTGAATTACAATGAATGGAAAAAAACGTATAAATAAGCAAAATAAAACCCTAGTCTCTAATGGACTCAAAATAGAGTTCTAACTAACCTAAAATAGCTAAAACTGGAAAAGGAATAAAAATACAAAAAAAGAATTAAAAATCCGCCTTATTTGCAAAAATCCTAACTTACGGCCGTAACTATTCTTCTGCTTAAGGATTACGGTCGTGACCATAATACTTACGGCCGTAACTTTGAAAACCTGGAATTCTTCATTTTGATCCGAGAGTGACTTACGGCCATGAGAATATTTGGTTACAACCGTAACTTTGCTTCTGCATAATTCTTGGTTCTTTTCGACACGGTTTGATCTTCAAAGCTCGTTGAACCTGCTGAATTCTTGTTTTGGCTTGAATTACTTGAATTTTTCCGTCAAGCCTGCTATGACTCCGATTGTCGAGGGTCCGGAACACATCATTGTGTTTCAATGCCTTCTTGTCTACCAATCAGAGAAGCATCACTTATTGAATGCAAGTCATTGAATTCATATTTTTTCGTTTGATCCAGGAGGTACAGTGAAACATCAAGAACAACACTATGATTCAGGACGAATCACCAGAAGAAGAAGGGAATAATATGAATCATGGTGGGCTTGACGGAAAGAACTACAAATCAAGTAAATCTAAACTTTAAGGGCATGTTCAAAGGGATCCAATTCAATAATGTCATGTGGGAAGAAGATTGGGGGCAAAAATTATGGTCAAAGAAGATTTGGGATGAAATTGGCAATCAAAAACCCGCTGAGATTGTGATCCACATTTTTAATCGGAGATTGAAGCTCAGTTTTCGTATAGAATACGTCCAAATTTGGGAACATATATTTCTAGAAGAATTGTATATATTTGAGTCTTATTTCCGACGCATTTTGAACTAGGAAAATCGGACGTAGGAAGAGAAAGTTATGACCAAAATACCAAGAGAGCGTGCTGCTGAGGAAAGTGAAGAAATTATGTAGTCGGGCCATTACGGCCGTAACCTCAATAATTACGGTCGTAACTTAATTTTTGCTTAATTTCCGCACATTTTAGGTTTAATTCAGTTTTTACTTGTTTTAGGGTTTATTTTGTACCCCTATTGCGGCTATACCTAATTTTAGTTTCTTTTTACATTATTTATTTATATCATTTTCTTTGATTGTAACAAGAAGACTTTGATGAATAAAATATATTGAATGTTTTTACTCTCTAAAGGTGAGAATTCCCTTTAAATCTGAACTTATCAAATATTGTGAGATATTTGTGATGTTCAACAAATCGAACTTATCAAAAGAATTGGACAACCTTTGTGGTGTTCACCCCACTATGGTTCTTATTTTTGCATCGTAACGAGTCTCGGGTTTTGATATATATACCCCTGGTTCTTGCGTCGTGAGGTTCGGGTCGTAGTGTTATCGTCCGTTCCAACCTGAATTCGGAACTTTCCTGACGTTTATTCTGTATGTTCGTATTGACCCCCTCCCCGGGATCACATCACGTTGTTAACGTCTAAAAAAATTGTTTAAATTTGTTTGTTTAGTTTCAGCCTAAAACAAGCTTTTGTTAAGCCAAACTAGTATCATCCGTGCAATGCACGCGATTTCTATCCATGATTATGATTAGAATTCATGAAAATATGTTGATTATACAATCATATCAAATAAAAAAATATAATGCAAATAATATTTTATTGCAATATATTATCAGATTCGAAATTTTAAAAAAAGCAACGTTAATCAAAATAGAAAGAAAAATACTCAAGCGTCTTAAATTTTGGTGCTTAATTTTTTTTTTTTTTTGTATTAAATTTGTTTTAATTTTATTTGTATTCATCACCAATTTTCTTTTTAATGTATTTTAATTTTTGATTAAGTTTAATTTTTAATGTATTGATTACATATATTTTATAAATACTTCCACACACGCGCGCGCGCACACACACACATATTAATTAATAAATGATAATGTCTTGCACGGTGCTCGAGAATTTTTTTTTTGAATTAATGAAAATATGTTGATTATACAATCATATTAAATAAAAAATATACTACAAATAATATTTTATCACAAACTATTATCGAATTCGAAATTTTAAAAAAGACAACACTAATCAAAATAAGAAAAAATATCCACCCGTCTTAAAATTTGGCTCTTAATTAAATTTTTTGTATTAAATTTGTTTTAATGTTATTTGTATTCATCACCAATTTTCTTTTTTAATGTATTTTGTTTTTTGATTAAGTTTAGTTTTTAATGTATTGATTACATATATTTTATAAAAACTTCAACACACACATACTAATACTAAAGAAATGATAATATCTTGCACGGTGCTAAAGACATTTCTTTTTTTTGGAATTCATGAAAATATGTTGCTTATACAATCATATCAAATAAAAAATATAGTACAAATAAAATTTTATTGCAATATATTAACGAATTCGATTTTTTTTTAAAAAAACAACACTAATTGATGCCGTAAAAAATCCTAACCTTGACATGGCAAGATCTGATGATACTTGATCGTTGGAAGAGACCAATGAATTTGCCTTGGTTGACCTGCAAAAAAGGCGAGGAGGATTCTCCCCGTCGCCCCTCCGACGTGAGAATTAGTTTTCTGGAGAAAAGTAGAAAAATAATATTTTACTGGAAAACATAAAGAATAATGAATGAATAATATGTGATCAAAGAGACTGTATTTATAGGGCTGAAGAGCCCATAACCTCTTTTGGTTAAGGTAGGAGTCCTTTTGATAAAAACTTACCTTTTATGAAGAATTCCATTATTACAAGGACTGATTTCCCCCTTTTTCAGGAGGCTCCCTCGTGGGTTAGGAATCCTTTCTTACTTTGAGGGGCCCAAGAAGGGAGGCCCATGGGCAAGGCCCAGAGACAATGAATACCTGGAGTCCATTTTGTATCGGGCTATCTAGAGCGGACCGGGTTAGGCCGGCCACCGTAACATGTCACGAATCGACCTTTGATAAGGCCGGGCATAACCCGACCTATGGTAGAGGTAAGGTCGGGCTACAATTCTTGCCTTGAGAAGATTTATACCAGATAAATTAGGAGGCTGGGAAATGTCATGGTCGGGATGTACCGACCCAGCGTATCCCAAATCAAAGGCCCACATTGAGGTGACGAGAAAATAGCCGAATCATTGGCCCCCGTGCATCAAAGATCGGCCGCAAATCTTTGGATGCATGTCTCTCCTGACACTCGTCATATTTATGACGTATTTTGCCACCTGTTTTGTCCTTTGATTTACGTGTCATAATTAATAGGATATTATTGGATTGCCGCTACGTGTCAAAGATGAGTGGTGGGGATCAAAAAAATTCCCGTCTTTTTTCTCCTATATATATGTGGTCCCTATCCTATCATGCTTTTCACTTTGCGACTTTAGTGAAAACCAGATAAATCCTCGAGCGCCTAGCACGAACTAAAATTTCAAAGCAAGACCTTTAGGTAAGCTCGACCTATCCCGACCTTATTTTTATTCCATAATTTATAGTTAGGAAAAAGGCAAGGCAAGTGAACATAACCGACCTTAGGGAGGTAGAAAACTTGAATGAGGCACTAGACGTTGAGCCAATATGATTTTACCAACCCCGGCCGACCTCTGGGGGCGATGAGTCAAGCGACGATGAGGAGGTGGACAAAAATCCCGAATTCAATGAGGGACCAGAAACTTCCGACCTAGAGTTACCAACGTTCAACAATATGATGAAGGAACACATGGTCGAGGCAGACATGAGGAAGTTTGGCCTCTCTGATAGGTATACATCCCAGGTCTCCGAGCATGATGATGTATCATATCATTGACGGGAAGGGGGAGACCGTGGTTTTCCACGATTCGTTAGTGGCCGGCCTTAGGTTCCCCCTACATCATTTTTTTTTTGTAGACTTCCTTTTTACGGCCAACATTCTTCCCGGGCAGCTTGCTCCAAATGGGTGGAGGGTTCTAGTCTACTTTTTTGTTTTATGTAGGAGTCTAGGGATCGAACCCACCGTAAATCTTTGTAAATGCCTTTTGGACTTAAAGCTTTTACCCCGTTGTAACTGCTTTGGGTACATGTGCGGGAAGGGAAGGTTCGAGGTACCTTGGGTCCCCTCTTCCTTGAAATATTGGAAGGAAATTTTTTTTTACATCAAACCCCGGGAAGGTGAGAATATTTTTTGGCCCACCTTTAGAAAGCCTGAAGTAGATAATTTTAATAGGATGGGTAATGTAGGGGAGGAAGAGATGGCTGACCTTTTGGCCAATGCAATAAGAGTGTGTGACTTCGGACTTCTGGCCGAGGAGGCTTCAGATCTTACTACCAACGAGATCTTAGGTCAGGCTGGCCTTGACTTGGAACCCGGTAGGACCCGGCCTTGTAAATTAAGTAATAATTGATTTCTTTTTTCACCAGAACATGTTGCCTTCCCCATATTAACCTTTTGCGTCTAATTATATTCTTCCGTCTTTTACAGGAACGGCTTTTGACGGGGACAGACTAAGGAAAGTGGCTGAGGAGAGAGCTCGGGCGACTGCTGAGAAGAGGAGGGAAGGTGGCGTTATCCGACGACGGCCACAAAAAAGGCCACGCCAAACACAGTCCGGGTCAGGCGAAACTTCTAGGAGGAACGCTGAAGTTCCTCTTCGACGCGAAACCAGTCAAGGTGCTCGCCGCCCTCCTCCTCGGGAAGAGAATATTAGGTCTTCTCCCCCCTTAAAGCTACTCTAGATGGCCCTACCTTGGTCGACCTTCAGACAAAACTGGAGGAGAGTTACCACCCCGGGCTTCTAGAAAAATATTTCGATGAAGTCTCACTTGAAAACGGGGTGGACCATTTTCTGAATGCGGCGGTTAAGGTAATTTTAAGACCACTACCTTCTACTTTTTGTGTCACATTTTGACCTTAAAATAACACAAGTATTTAACTTGTCCAGATGCTCAGCATTGGTCGGGGTCTCCTTACTCAAGGAGTCAGGAGAGGGGAGGCTACAAGTCAGCTCGTGCACTCTGTTCAGTACGAGGCCACCCGTGCTAACATTGCTGAAGAAAAATTAACCAAGGTGGAAACTGACCTGGGCCTAATGACCCAAGACCGGGACCTTGCTCGTTCTAAAAACGCCAAACTTTTGGAAGATCTTCGTCGGGCCATGGAAGAGATTGAAGCGGCGAAGGTGGAGGCGGTCGAGGCTTACAAGAAATCTGAAGAATATGACATTGCTGTGGGTAATTATACCCTGGAGTCGTACTCCCAATGCATGAGGCAAGCCCGGGCTTGGATCAAAATACATGCTCCCGACCTCGACACGAGCCCGCTCTCTCAATTTCCATTAGGCACGGAAGATCTCAACCTCACTCCTTTCTTGGAGGAATAAGTAGTGGAGGTCGGTTCTGATGATGAGGACGGACAGGCCAGCGACCCCGACCAACAGTAGAAAAATTCACCTGCTTTGTTAGCCCGAGGTATTCCTCATGGACTTTTGTAACAAATCTTTGTTAATGAAATCTTTTGTCAAAGCTCGTGTTATTTATTTGTATTTATAAAAACTGTAGGCAACTTTTAATCGTATTCAATTTTGGAGTTGATGATGTTTGCCCACTAAAGTCGGGAAAGCACGATCTTTTCATCAGTATATAAAATAGTTCGAGCTTATAACATAGCGAAATTGCGAAAAATGCTTTATAAGGTCAGGTAATACCAACCTCTTTGCTCATTATGGGGTTGAGATTTTGTACACGCAAGATTCCCACAAACATCAACTTGTTTTGATTCCATATTTTGATAATTATATGGTCAAGTCGTGACCGACCTTACATATAGGAATGGTCGATTTCTGGTATCGTCAAAACTTTGAGTTGAGGATAAATGACCAGTAAGACAGGGTATGTCTGACCTTTTTAATCAATTGACTGGTAAGACTTGCAAAAAGGTATTTGACTGGGAAGAATAAGATCGAACAGGTCCGACCTTGTAATTCATGCGAAGGAGTGATTAGACTCTTTTCTTTGCAAGAGTGGAAAAATAATTTGTAAAGTCTTGCCATGAGACATTGTAAATTATTTGATGAGAAATAATTTGTAACGTCTTGCCATGAGATATTGTAAATTATTTGATGGAAAATAATTTGTAACGTCTTGCCATGAGACCTTGTAAATTATTCGTGGAAGAATAATTTGTAAAGTCTTATCATGAGACATTGTAATTTATTTGATGGGGAATAATTTGTAACGTCTTGCAATGAGACCTTGTAAATTATTTGATGAGAAATAATTTGTAACATCTTGCCATGAGACCTTGTAAATTATTCGTTGAAGAATAATTTGTAAAGTCTTACCATGATACATTGTAAATTATTTGATGGGAAATAATTTGTAACGTATTGCCATGAGACCTTGTAAATTATTCGTGGAAGAATAATTTGTAAAGTCTTACCATGAGACATTCTATATTATTTGATGAGAAATAACTTGTAAAGTCATGTGAATGACATTGAAAGTTACTTCAAGATCTGATATTTGTAGTGCTCATTCTTTAGAAGAAGTACTTTTATTGAAGGGGACTGAACGATGGACCTCGTTAAAACCTTACCCAGAAAAACCCAGTGGGAAAAAATTTGGATAAGGAAAAAGAGTACCCGTCCCTGACGCTGAAAGAAAGAACATTGGGCACGCAGACCCGACCTTAACAATCATTGATGGACGTGCAAGTCCGAAAGTAAAAAGAATAAACATGGGCGCCCAGGCCCGACTAGACGACACTAATATCTAGGAAGAGGTTTCTACTTGTAGTATGGCTTCAAATTCTGATGCAAACCATGTAGCAATTGTAGCTACGCAACCCACAAAATATTGAATCGACCTAAGAACGCCAAGAAACCACGATTTATGGATCCAATTAAAATTAATTGAACCAAAGAACCAATACAATCACAGAGATATATTGACTTCTTGATCACAAGTAATATTAATTCTCACCGAGATTTGAACAAACAAGAATAACTCGCAAGTTCGGATTGTATTCAATGAAGAATAGAAGTTTGAAAGCAATTTGCCTCACAATAATATCAATAATGGTCTAACTAATAATGAAAATTGCATCCCTATAAATAGGGTTAAAGTCTGGTTTAAGAGCTCTAATTAAACAAGGAATGATAATGCTAAAAATATGGAAATGAATAAAAATATAAAAATGTATTGACATTTACGGCCGTGACCTTATTCTTTACGGTCGTAACCTGGTTACTGATTCACATTTACGGCTGTGACACCATGACTTACGGCCGTAAGTCCAAAATTTCCAAAACACAGTTTTTGAGTAGTGACTTCATTACGGCCGTAATTTCTTATTTCTCGCAATATCAATTTCAGCAGTGAACTCGTTACGGCCGTAAGAATTATAGGTTACGGCCGTAAGTTTTGAAACTTCACAATTTTCTTCGACGGCTTGAATGAGGTTGATCCACTCGTCGTCTCGACTAGTCTCCAACACGGAACTTGCTTCTTTTGCAGCCACGAACATAGTTTTGCCCACCGTTTCTTGTACTAGCTTGTCCATTGCTTCATTGGCCCTTTTCGTTTGCAATCGAGTCATCGGTCCTTCTTTGATCATGAACGGATCTTTGCGCGGGCTTGTATTCGTGGTCTAGATAACATCAAATTCTCTGCATTCCATGGCCGAGGAAGAGGTTTCGAATCCATCGGAGGCTGTACGAGCCTTTTCCCACCTTTCGGATGACTTCGTATGGTCTTTCCCAAATAGGCCCAAGTTTCCCTGGTTGATGACCGGCAGCCTCACTGCGGTGAAGGACAAGATCCCCCATTCTGAATTCCCCTTCTTTACTCGGATATTGAACTTCTTAGACATGGCATGTCGGTAAGCTGCTATTCTTAATGATGCATCTTCCCTGACTTCTTCCAAAAGATCCAGACTTTCTCTCTATCCCTCAATATGGTCGGGTGATCCTGCGGTCATAGCACGGAACCTCAGAATTGTTACTTCTACTGGGATAGCGGCTTCCATTCCGAAGGCAAGCATGAACGGGGTCTCCCCTGTCGCAGTCTTGAACGTGGTTCAGTTGGTCCAAAGTATTTCTGGGAGGAGATCGGGCCAATCTCCTTTGGCACTATCCAGGCGAGTCCTCAAGTCTTGTAAGATGAGCCTGTTTGTAACTTCAGCTAACCCATTACTCTGCGGGCGCGAAACGGAAGTCAACCTGTGTTCTATTGATTTTCACACAAATGTTTCCAACTTTTGATGTGATCCGGACCAGGCATCGAAGGGCGAAGTTGATCCATCGGCAATATGACAGTGATCTACGTGCAAAACGGAGCAAGTTCCGTGTTGGGGTCGAGCCGAGAAGAGAGACGGATCGAGCCGAATCAAGAAAACGATGTAATTTGGGCAGAAATTCCATTACGTCCATAAAAGAGGACCTTCACGGCCGTAACCCATATATTCACGGCCGTAATTCATGTTATCACAGCCTAACCAATTAGCGAAGAAAAAAAGGAGAATTTCAACAGAACGAGGCTTACGGCCGTAAGCTTGGAAGTTACGGCTGTAACATTCAAAAAAGGGGAATTTCACGGCCGTAAGAAATTCTTCACGACCGTAAATAATAAATCAGTTTTTGATCAGAAAGGCCTTTACGGCCGTAAAAGGGTTGGTCACGGCCGTAAATAAGCAGCGCCAGATTTTTCGGGAATTTCCCAATTATTTTGTTTCCTTTTTTATTTTAAGTTATTTGCATAATTTTGAATTTTTGCTTAATTAGAATTCTATTTTGAGTAAATTAGAGGCTAGGTTATTTTACTTATTTATATTCCTTTCCATTCATTGTAAAAAAACAAGTTTGAGTTTTTGAATTAAATTGAGAGAGGATTCTCTTGTTAAAGGTTGAGTTTTTCCCTTTTGTTTCGAACTTATCAAAGATCTGTTCTTTGTAGCGTTCACCAAACGAACTTATCAAGGAATTGACAACCCTTGTGGCGTTCACCAATCTTGGTTCTTCAATCCGCATCGTAATTAATTGTGTCGTGATTGTTGGGTCAAGGTTTTACCGTCGAATCTATCTTTTAATTCCCGTTTATTTATTCGTGTTCTTGTTATTTTTCGTGTCAGGTCTGATTTAGATGTTTCCTAGGATTTAAATTTCGTTATTCCGCGTTTTCGACGAGATTCTCCGACTGGGATCTCATTATCTGGTATCAGAGCTTGGATCTATTTCAGATTCTTGCGATTCTTGAATTTTCTTGATTTTTTTTTGTGTTCTTCGTGTCAGTCATAATTTTCTTCAGTTTGATCCATAAGAGTCAGTCCCAAAAATTCAAAAGTGTTTTTCTTGTTCGTTTTTCTTCCAAATCCAGTTCCGTTTTTTCTGCCATACTCGAAGCCCAATTCTCTGGCAGATTAAAAAAAAATTCCGAAAATTCCCAAATATTCCCCAAATATTCCGAATTTCCTTGTTCGTGTCTTAAAAATGTCTGATAGAGAGGTTTCCACATCTTCATCTTCTATTGGAGACAGAAAACAGCCCGGGGATGTAAATAGAAGGAATGAACAGGGTAACAATGATATTGCAGCAATGAGGGCACAATTTGAGATGTTTATGGCACAGATGGAGAATCGAGGTGGAGAACATGAACAAAGACCTCTTGATCAATCTCATGATGGTTCTCGGGTTAGGGGAAGTAATAGGCGTGAGGTTAGTATGAATGATGAGGGCATGGGAAGTGAAAGTGGAAGTATATCTTTGGGAAGTATGCGAAGGAGGGATAGAGGAGATAGGTATGAGAGGAGGCATGATAGGGAGCGTCGTGATGCTAGGAGGCATTGTGGGGGTAGAGATAATGTTGATGACGACCTTGAAAAAATTTAAGTGAAAATATCTTCGTTCCAGGGTAGGAGTGATTCGGAAGCATACTTGGATTGGGAGACAAAGGTTGAACAGATTTTTGAGTGTAATAATTATTCGGAAAAGAAGAAGGTGAAATTAGCCGTGATTGAATTCACCGACTACGCAAATATTTGGTTGTGAAGGTCTCGCTTTTTGTTCGACTACTACTCTTGATATTGTTCATTGTTTATGTCCGTTTGGTTCCGAGATAATTCTAAGCGATTAGTAAGATCGGAACCTACTAACCAATTTTTAATTCTTGAAAATCAGCAGGTAGTAATGGAAAATATTGCAGATCCAAATGAGGCGCCAGTCGTTCGAAGTCTTAGAGACTACATTTTTCCAACGATGACAAGCACTCCGTCATGCATAGTGACGCCTGCAAATGCAGCGGTTTTCAACTTCAAACCGGGAATGATTGATCATCTACCACGCTTCCATGAGATGCCATCAGAGAGTCCATATCACCACATCCAGGAATTCGAAGGGGTTTGTTTTACTTTTCTTGAACGAAATTGCACTGAGGAAGTCATTCGACTCAAGCTTTTCCCTTTTTCACTAAAGGATAAAGCTAAGTCGTGGCTTAACTCTTTAAGGCCTAGTTCAATTACAAATTGGGCGAATATGCGGAAAGAGTTCATTAAAAAGTTTTTTCCACCACAAAGAACCACCGCTATTCAAAGACAAATCATGAATTTTTCTCAAAAGAATAACGAAAATTTTTACACTAGTTGGGAAAGATTCAAAGATTTGTTATTATCTTGCCCCAATCATGGTTATGAAAAATGGATGTTAACGAAATTTTTTTATGAAGGGCTCAGACCTGAAATGAGACAATTTGTGCAAACCATGAGTAATGGTGACTTCTTTGCAAAAGACCCGAATGACGTTTTTACATTTTTTGATGATTTAGCTGAAAATGCCCAATCTTGGGATAACATTGATGAGTTTGATAGGGGTGTTGTAATAAAAACTGAATTTCCAAAAACTGCATCTGGAAATGGAATTCATTCACTTAGAGCCGATGATGACATAAATGCCCGATTGGCTGTCATCACTCGAAAACTTGAAAACTTGGAAACTCAAAAAGTGAATGAAGTCAATTCCTCTTCCACTATTTTAGAAAAATGTTCAATTTGTGATGATGCACAGCATTTAACCTCTGATTGTCCTGCACTTCCCCAACTGAAAGAAATGTATTTTGATCAATCTGTTGTTGTTAATATGATTTCCAAACCTTATTCTAATCCATATTCGAGTACTTATAATCCAGGTTGGAGAAATCATCCCAATTTCAGTTGGAGGAATGATCAAGGAGGAAGCAATAATATTGGCAACAATGCGGGACCTTCACAACCAACACCTTATATGCCACCACAGAAGAGAAGTCTGGAAGACCAAATCCAACAATTCATGCAAAGTCAAGCTGCTATCAACAATCAAAACTCTCAGGCCATTAATGACATCCGATCTCAGCTTACAAAGTTGACTACCCAGGCAAGTGCACAAGAAAAAGGTAAATTTCCAGCTCAACCAATGCCTAATCCTCAAACTCAATACAATGGGGTCGATGAATCCAATCTGAGACATGTGAAAGCAGTAACTACCTTGAGAAACGGTAAGCAAATCCAAGTTCCTGAACCTAAAGAGGACTTGGTGGGTAAGCAAGCTAAACCTCCTGTCGATGATACTTTATCAAAATCTTTACCTGATGTTCAGGAACCACCTAAGCAAATAGTAGGTGCACCCCCTGCCCCTTTTCCTCAAAGATTACAACCTGGTAATAAGACCAAAAATCAAACGGAAATTCATGAAATTTTTAAGCAAGTTAGGGTAAATATTCCTCTGCTAGATGCAATTCAACAAGTCCCTGCATATGCTAAATTTCTTAAGGATTTGTGTACAGTGAAGAGGAAGTTAGCTGTTAAGAATAAAGCCTTTTTAACTGAACAAGTGAGTTCTATCATACAATGTCAAACTCCTCAAAAATTTAAAGATCCTGGTTCTCCAACCATTGCTTGTATGATAGGAACCACTCGTATTGGTCATGCATTGCTAGATTTAGGTTCGAGTGTGAATCTTTTGCCCTTTAGCGTATA